>OX419757.1:43179217-45579217 GCA_948567375.1 Lunularia cruciata
AAAACCCCATTGAAATTTCTTTGATGCCCCAAAACCAAGCAAAACCTTCCCAATTTCTATAAACCCCATGGGAACCTAAATTGATTTCATGAAACCCGAGCCAAAACTTTCCCAACATCCAAAAATCCCCACCAAAACTTGAAATGATTTTCTTGAAACCTGACCAACACCTTAGCAACTTCCAAAAATTCTGTCTAAATCCCTAGAGATATCTAAGTTACACAAAACCCTAAGAAAACTTGAATCCTTAAGAAAAACCTAGTGAAACTCAAACTCCCACTTGACAAAAAAAATGTTAGTAAAACCCCAACAAAACCCCATGGAAAAAAAGATAACTTGCAAAACCCTCAAGGAACCCAACCAAAACCTGAAACTCCTTCATACTCATCTTTTTGCTCTTTCTGTGTTTTTTCATTCATTATTGGCTGAGTTGTATCTTCAATGTTGATTTGTTTCTATTTAACAGGACATTGATTTTGTTCTTGTTTAGTATGCAGATTTGGTCATGCATAGATTTTCTGAACACATAGGATGCAACTACACATGTTGGTATAATGAGTGGAAAGCCCTTCATCTTGATTCTTAATATGATTTGAGTTACCATTGCATTGCCACTTGGGAGAATTGGAAGGAGGAGGTCTATCTCCTACACTCTAGTGCATGATTGGTTTCTTGTACATGATCATATCAAGAGGAGGTACATGGCACTATAGTGCATTTACCCCACATGGAGGCCAATTTTTCAGATGATTACTTGTAACAATATGGAGTTTAGCGATGAAGTTAGTCTGGCTTTTGAAGTAGCACATAAGACAAATTAGCCTAGAATTCTAGGAAGCTTCTTGGGAAGCTTCCTAGCTAGCTTAGCTTGCACCTCAAGTTAGTAGCTTCTAGAAGGAAGCTTCTAGAAGCTTCCAACTAGCTTAGCTTGCATGCCAAGTAGGCGGTGTCGTAGGGATCGTATGGTCTCGAGATTGCGCTGAGCACCTGGCTGCCTGCGCTTAGGCTTTTGGATTTTTTTGTCCTTCTCATACCGTCTATTATTAGTCATGGCTCATTATTCTTGACCTCTTGTTTGGTCTATTATCCTCGGCTTTAGTATGTTTTTGGGTTTGGTGGGTTTTGCAGTTCTGGTCCAGACTGATATTCCAGAGAGAATGATCTGGTGGGGTTTTGTGGAGTTATCCACAAGTTATGCGACCGGACTCAATCTCGGGCAATTAGTTAAATGTGCTGACCCATCTACATAAGCTGGACTGAGTGTAAAAAAAAAAAAAAAAACATTATTATTATTTTTCTCTACCGCTGTTTGCACATCAAGTACACACTCTCAATCACTAAAATCTCATTTCCATTTCAATCCTAAGTTTTGCAGTTTATAATCCTTTGAGCCATGACACACGGCTCCTAACCCAACAGTGACCAAACCGAGGCACACTGACCAGCCAAGCACATGAAGAAAGAAAACAAATTGAGCAGGTCCTATTTCTTATTCCTTACAACTCATCATCCCCTTGTTCTGCATCATCTCCAATTTGTTGTTCTTTCCAAGTCTCCACTGTCCAGTAGGTCCTTCCTCGGGATTCTCCTTTCTCTTTGATATTCCGGTATGTTAGATCTTCCCGAACGCTCTACACTGCTCTTGCCATAGGATTCTATGCCTGGTAGAAGCTCCTGACAAATCCCGTATCGAGTTTCTATGTCCAGTCCTTGTATTATCCTGAGCTGAACATGACTTCTCTCTTCTTTTGTTCTTGTCCACCTTTCCTTTGTAAGCTAATTTGGCCTTTCCTCTCTGCTCTTCGAGTAAGTTTTGGATGAACCTTCGACTAGTAACAGATTCTCTGTCCAACCAACCTTTCAAGATTTTTTGTCCTCCAAAACCCTTTGAGATTTTTCTATTCCTGCCAAGCCCTTAGGGACACCTCTGCCCTGCTAACCTTTCTGCTGATTTTTGTTCTTCCTAATACCTTCCCTGTTTTTTCCTGCAATTTCTTCTCTTCTTCTCCTTTTGAGACTAATTGTCCTCTTCAAAGATCCTTCTCTTGGTTTCTGTTTTTGATCCTGGCTAAACCCTCTCCATGCTTCACAGTCCTTTGTATTGCCAATAGGAAGTTCTTCTCTTGAGCTTCTCACTTAACGCTGCTCTGTCAGTTTGTCAGCCAGATTCCCTTCCCCTTCCCCTGATCCTTCCTTTGTCATTGACCCTTACTGCCTTTTGCCAAATTCAAACCATTCTGCGTTCTTGTATCTCTGAGGAAAATCAACACCGTTCTCTAAAATCCCACTCTGTTCTATCAATCGTCAGCCAACTTATCTTCACGTGAATCCTACTTCTCCCTTCAAATTTCAAACTTACTGCTTCTTTGAGAACTCAAAATCTATTCTCTTCTGCCTTCTGCCAACCTCAAATCTTACTGCCTTCCCTCAAAGCCCCTTCGATCACTCCTATCTCTCCTTCATCTCCTTCCTTTCATTTCCCTATCCTTCTTTTGATTTCTGGTCCTGTCTTTCTTTTCTGCCAATTACCTCCTTTTGATGCTCAAAACAAAATCCTATTCTCTCTTCCTGCAATTTTTCAGAAAACCCCTGCCTTCTCTCGATTCTTTGCCTTTTCTTGCCTCCACAATCTTTCACTTCTTTCTGTATTTTCTGTAATTCTCCTCCTTCTTTTTTTCTGACTCCACGATACTTCACTCCTTCCTATCTCCACGATCCTTCACTCCCTACTCTCTAAACCTTTTTGTTTATCCCCTTGTCATTCCAATTCCGTTTTTCCTTTCTGTATTTTGGATTCCTCAAATCCATAGTCACTTATCTCCCTTCAACCTCTCTTTTCCCTGTTTTCACTCTCTTGATCCTTTCCTTTCTGTCCTTCTTCTCCCGTCAATCCTTACTGCTCTCTGCCAAAATCCCAAAAATCTCTTCTCATTTTTCCTTCACTCTGTTCCTAAAGAGCCTTCCTGACTCCTCCTACACGACCATTCCAAGTCCTTTCAATTCACTTCCTTCCTGCCCACCTTCTGTCCTCTGCCAAAACTCAAAACCCTCTGTCTCCTTTTTCTCAAAAATTTCTGCAACTTTTTCATGCAACTTTCTCTCTTGAAAATCCTCTCCTCATTCCCTGAAACTGTCCTGCCCAACCTTGTCAACTTTACTCTCTGAAACCTCTACTGTCCAGCCCTCATCTTCTCAAAATCCTACTCCTTTCTTCTCACTAAAATTTCTGCCACTTCTCTCAAAAATCCTCTGCAAACTTCTCTCTCGAAATCCTTTGGAATTTTCTGAAAACCCTCAGCCCTTCCTCACTTTTGATTATTCTCCTTGTCAAGAACTCCTGCCCACTCTTCTCCTGAAAACCTCCCTTGTCATGTCCTGAAACTTCCTGTCCAACCTTCCTCACTTTCAAAAAAAACCCTCAGCCTTTCTTCTCACGAAAATTTCTGCCACTTCTCTCAAAAATCCTCTGCAAACTTCTCTCTCGAAATCTTCTGGCATTTTCCTGAAACCCTCAGCCCTGCCTCACTTTTGATAATTCTCACTGTGAAGAAATCAACTCCTGTCCAACCTTGCCAAATTCCCTCTCAAAAATCCTTTGCTCATTTTCCTAAAATCCTTGTCTCTCTCGAAAATCCTCTGGCAACTTCTCTCTTGAAAATCCTCTAAAATTTCCTGAAACTCCTTGTCTCTCCCAAAAATCCTCTGGCAACTTCTCTCTCGAAAATCCTCTGAAATCTCCTGAAACTTTCAGCCCTCATCTCTCAAAAATCCTACTCCTTTCTTCTCACAAAAATTTCTGCAACTTCTCTCAAAAATCCTCTGCAAACTTCTCTCTCAAAATCCTCTGGAATTTTCTGAAAACCCTCAGCCCTTCCTCACTTTTGATTATTCTCCTTTTCAAGAACTCCTGCCCACTCTTCTCCTGAAAACCTCCCCTGTCATGTCCCAAAAACTTCCTGTCCAACCTTCCTCACTTTCCGAAAACCCTCAGCCTTTCCTCTCACAAATATTTCTGCCACTTCTCTCAAAAATCCTTTGCAAACTTCTCTCTCGATACTTCAATTCCCTTGTCTCCAAACTCCTTTCGATCTTTCCCTGTCACCCCAACCCCTCTTCCGATTCTTGTGTCCTTCCAACTCTAACCCTCTGATCTCTCACTTCCTGTTTTCCCGTAAAACCCTTTTTGATCCTCTGTCCTCCCAAAACCCTTCGAGATTGTTCTTGTCACTCCCAAAAAACCCCTCGACCTCCTTGTCTCCTTGATTTTCCTTTGTTGCCGCTACCCAACTCTGCCTTCCATTCTTTCCCCATTCCCCTTTCTCTGCCCATGATCTTCCTGTTTTTCTTCCGTTTTCTGTCCCTCTTCCCTTTTGTTTTTTCCCTTCTTGATTCCTAAAACCTCTTTACGTTTAGGAGTCCTCTCTTCTTGCTGCTCTGTTCTTTTATTCCTTTCTCCTTGCAGAAGTGCTTGATACCTCTCTATCATTCAACAAAGCACTTCCAGATTTATCTATCTTCTCCTTTCCTTCCTTTCTCAAAAATTCCAGCTACCACTCCTTACCAAGCTCATCTGACATTCTTTTTTGAAAGCTCTCTGCTGTCCAGTCCTCATCTGTCCCAAATTTTCATACCCTATCAGCATGTGCCCTCCCGCAAGACTTTCCCTGAAAAAAAAAACCCTCTACTGTCCAGCCTTCCTCTTCTCAAAATCCTACAACCACTCCTTACCACTCTCATCTGGCTTTTTCCCAACGACAGCGGCTTCTAGAAAGAAGCTTCTTGAGAAGCTTCCTAGTTAACTTGGCTTGCACTCTAAGAAAGCAGCTTGAGGAAGCTTCTTGAGAAGCTTCTCAAAGGCCTTGTATGCTACCTATAAATACCAAAGCCAAAGCTCATGCTAGCCATTTGGAGTCTTCCCTCATTCAAGTGTCCCAATGTGAGTTCTATTCTCCTATTTCTCTCCTCGGATTCGGTCTTTTACATTGGTATCAGAGTAGGATTGGGATGGATAGAATTTATGGACCACCAAATCCACTTCCACCAAACCATTGGGATTTTTGTGTCCAAGTACTACCCAAGCATAGTTTCACACAATTCATCACCTTGCACTTTGGACAAGATTTTTTGCATATGATCACCATATCTGAGGAACCCTTGGTGCTTCCGGTTGTAACTTATGGCAAAATGGTGGACGTGCTATTTCTATGTGTTAATAAATTAGATAGATTGGGGGTGGTGTGATAAAGTAGAACCATGGCGGCAATACCCGATGCTATCCTTGCTATGCAGCAACAAATCGAGCACCTTCCTCAATTGTTGGATGAACGAGATCTTCAACGACAAGAGCAAGTGGAGAGAGTACCAATTTGAGAAGGAGAAAATTGGATCAAATTCCCTAAACCCAAGGTATTTGAAGGCAAGAATCTTTCGGGTGCAATGGAGAATTTTGTGTTTGATTGTGAATGTTATTTTGAAGCTACCAATCTCCAAGACGAGTGAAAATAGATTCTCTTGGCTTCTAGCCAATTGGATGGAGTAGCATAGCTATGGTGGAGATTCCAAGTGGAGCAAGAAAAACAACAAATTGTTGCACCAATCTTGACATGTGAAAAATTCAAGAGCGCAATAATTATTTGGTTCCAAGCTATAAATGCCACATGGGCTGTGCGGGATAAGTTGGCTGAGTTGAAATAGATTGGCTATGGAAGAAGTTACATCACTTAGTTCTAGAACACCATTATGCAAATTCCAAATATATTGGAAGGTGAAGCTCTGGATTGATTTGTGAGGGGCTTGAAGGCAAGAACCAAATTAGAGGTAACGATGCAAGAGCCACAACACTTGGAAGAAGCCATGCGGTTGGCCGAACGTTTTGATTCCTTGGTGGCAACAACTTGGTCTCAACCTTGACCTCCACCGAGCCTACCAATACACTACACACAAGTGGAGGAGCCGGCACCCATGGAGATTGATGCAATTCAATGAAGACCACTTGGCACGGCAAAAAGAGAGAAACTGTGATAAAATGGTGGTTGTTTTTATTGTCGCCAATTAGGGCATCACATTGCTGAATGTCCACTCAAGAATGGACGACCTCAACAAGTTGCCCAAGTGGAGGTTGTGGAGCAGAATGATCAGGGAAACAAGGAATCCAAGTAGTAGATTTCAAGCCGCCTACTAGGAGCTTGATTAGTTCCAATGGGATTGAAGGCTTGACCTATGCAAGTTAGCTTCACTTGCAAGGTACAATATCTAATTGGGGTTGTAGGATTTTGGTTGATTTTGGAAGTTCAAAGAATTGCATGTCTATGCAAGTAGCAAAGGAATTGGATATTCCTATCAAGCTAGTGTTTGGAAGTAGTTTGATGATGGCGGATGGTAGAAAGGGTTTTGCATTCCGCACCTCACACCCTGTCACTTTCAAGATTGGGAAGGAGTATTTAGAGTGTATGAGGTTTGTAGTGGCACCTCTATACTATGATATCATTCTAGGTCTACCTTGGCTTGAACGTCATAAGGTTCAATTTGATTGGATCCGATGACAAATTCAAGTACAACACCAAGGTAGGAATTTCTGATTAGGTTGTTTGGCACCTATGAGTAAGACACATAAGAAAAGTCAGTCCCAAGATGGGAAGTTTGTTGAGAAGGTAGCCATAGAGCCAATCTGGAAGGGAGATGAGCCCCAAGATGGGAAGTTTGCCAAGAAGGCAACCATGGAGTAAGCTTGGAAGAGAGATGAGTCCTTGGAAGGGAAGTTTGTTAATGAAGCCATAGAGAAAGCTATGGAGGAAGATAAGTCTGTATTTGCTGTGTGATCAAGCCTATTGCACAAGCACAATCTGTGGAGGACCAAGAGTCTCATCAAGCAATGGTTGATCGGATAGTTAAAGAGTTTGCTGACGTGTTTTTGGATGATTTGCCAAAGGGATTACCCTCCAATCGAGGCATACCCTTCAAGATCAAGTTATTGCCAAGGAGTACTCTAGTGAGTAGACCAATCTATTGGCTCTCACCAAAGGAGTTGGAGGAGTTGCAAACAACACTTATAGAGTTGTTGGAGAAGGACTTCATATGACATAGTACCTCTCCTTGGGGAGCACCGGTACTATTTGTTCCAAAGAATGATGGAGGACTTCATTTCTGTATTGATTATTGTGGGCTCAATAAGCAAACCATATCCCTTGCCTCAAATCAATGACTTGCTTGATCAACTAAGTGGAGCATGCTACTTTTCCAAGTTGGATCTTTGTAGCGGCTATTGGCAAATTCCTATTGATAGAGAGGATGTGCAAAAGATTGCCTTTGCACAAGGTATGGGCATTTTGAGAGGAGAGTTCTACCTTTTGAACTCACTAATGCTTCAGCAGTCTTCATAGATCAGATGCATCGGGTGTTGGTTGGACTATTGGATTGGTCCGTGGTGGTGTTCTTGGATGATATCTTAATCTATAACAAGACAGAGGCAGAACACGTGGATCATGTGCAAGAATTCCTAAGACGACTACAAAAATGGAAATTTTACTACAAGAAGTCAAAGTGTGCCTTTTAGCAGAAGCAGGTTACCTTCTTGGGTCATAAGATCTCATCAGAGGGGATCAAGATAGAAGAAGAGAAGATCAAGGCCATTACTGATTGGCCTGCCCCAAAGGATGCTACAAAAGCACGAGCATTTAATGGATTGGCTAGTTTTTACTGACGGTTCATCCACTATTATGCTCATGTGGCTACACCATTGACTGACCTCTTGGGAAAGAACTCAAGGTTTTAGTGGACCACCAAGCATGAAGAAGCATGCCAGAAGTTAAAGCATATGGTGTCTTCAAGACCTATTCTTCAACCATATGATCCTCAACTACCTTGTGTGGCTGATTTTGATGCTTCTAACTTTGCAATTGGAGCTATGTTGCAACAAGAATTTCCAAATAGACTACATCCCATTGCCTTTGTATCTCGCCAACTAAAAACAGCTGAAACAAATTACTTTGCTCAAGATTGGGAACAACTTGCAATGGTATATGCCACCAAGGTATGGAGGCATTATCTCTTGGGGAAACAAGTGATCATGCGAACTGATCAAAGCCATTGTTGCAGACCTTACACTTGGAACACATGAAGAGTCGACATCATCGATAGGAGGAACAATTCCAACTGTATGACATCAAACTTGAGTATAAACCAGGTTGGTTCCATGTCATCCATGATGATTTATCACGATGACCTGATTTGAAGTCTCTTCTTCTCATCATAGCGGCAATTTCAACAGTATTAGTTGACTCTAAGGTCCAAAACAAGTTTAAGTCAGCTCTACACCAAGATCCCTTCTTCCAAATGGTACATGGTCACCTTATGGCATGCGATAAGGAGTACAACACCTTCTCTATCAAGGAGGGCCTTTTATTCCATGAGGACCGGATCTATGTTCCAACTAAAGGTGATCTTCAACTTGTGCGCCTTCAAGAAGCCCATGATTTACCCATCACTAGTCACATGGGTGTGGACAAGACCTTGGGTACCCTCCAACGTCAATGGTGGTGGCCTAACTTGACACAAGATGTTTGAGAATTTGTCTAATCATATGAGAGCTGCCAACGTAACAAGGCCAACAACCAAAAGCCAAGTGGACTCCTTCAACCACTTGCCGTTCCATCTACTTGCTAGGAGCATGTGAGCTTGGATCTCATCACATCCTTGCCAAAGACAAAACAAGGACACACCGCAATCGTGGTGTTTGTGGATAAGCTTAGTAAGCAAATCCACTTGGCACTAACCTGTGATACCGTGGATGCTCCAACCTTAGGGCAAATCTACTTCAACAATGTCTTCAAGCATCATGGGATACCATGTGTACTCATCTCTGACTGTGATCCTTGATTTACCAAGAAGTTTTGGCAAGCACTCTTCTAGATCCTTGGCACCAAGTTTGCTTTGTCCACGGCCTATCATCCTCAAACTGATGGACAAACCAAACATGCAAATCGTACATTGGAGGATATGTTGTGTGCCTTTGTCAATGTCCACCATTCCAATTGGGATGAATGTCTTGCAGCTGCAGACAATTCCACATATCCAAGCACTAGATTTCTCCTTTCTTTCTCAATTTTGGCCAAGAGCCACTTGTTCTAGATTCTCTTCTTGCTTCCCCTCCATCTCAAGGTCCTCATACTTCTACATTCTTGACCACTATATCCAAATCTCTCCAACAAGCAAAGTCTCACCTCCTTGTTGCTCAGAATCACCAAAAACAATATGCGGACCACCATCATCGTGATCTCACATTTGAAGTTGGTGATAAAGTCATGCTATCCTCTAGTAACCTCCCTCTCCCACTTGATACCCAAGTTTGTAAACTTGCCCCTAATTGGATAGGACCCTTTGATATCACCCAAATTGTCTGTCCTATGGCTTATCAACTTGCCTTGCCTTGTCACATGCGTATCCATCCTGTCTTTCATGTTTCCAAGTTGAAACCCTATGAAGTTGATCGTATCCTTGCACGTTGCCATATTCAACGAGGCTGTCGCCAACATACGGAGTACAAGGTCCTTTGGAAAGGGTATTTCCTTCATGATGCCACATGGGAACCTCTTTCTTGCCTCTTGAATGCACAGACGGCCATCCAAGAATTCAAAGCTTCACTGGCAACGAGGACGTCACCAACTTGCGGCGGGGAAATATGTAACAATATGGAGTTTAGCGACAAAGTTAATCTGACGTACAAAGTAGCACATAAGACAAATTAGCCTAGAATATTCCGAAAGTATCTAGGAAGCTTCTTGGGAAGCTTCCTAGCTAGCTTAGCTTGCACCTCAAGTAAGTAGCTTCTAGAAGCTTCCAACTAGCTTAGCTTGCATGCCAAGTAGGCGGCTTCTAGAAGGAAGCTTCTTGAGAAGCTTCCTAGTTAACTTGGCTTGCACTCTAAGAAAGCGCCTTGAGGAAGCTTCTTGGGAAGCTTCTCAAGGGCCTTATATGCTACCTATAAATACCAAAGCCAAAGCTTCTGCTAGGCATTTGGAGTTTTCCTTCATTCAAGTGTCCTAATGTGAGTTCCATTCTCCTATTTCTCTCCTCAGATTCGGTCTTTTACATTACCACTCTACTTGTCTATACATGCTAGCCAAAGATGGTGCAGGGGTATCTTGTACTTATGGTGAAGTGGAAGGTAGAGAGGTCTAGGGTTTAAGAGAGGATTATGGGCAGTTGTAGTGATTAGGAGAGGATTATGATTGGGCAAAACTCATGCTCCAACAATTAGTGCAGAGATGGACTCCTTATAGAAATAGATTCATTGGCCAGATGGATGGAGGTGCAAGGGTACATCCATGGGTCAATTTCTCACTCATGTGTTCATAGAGAGTAGATTCATAGATAAGGAAGAGACTAACTATGACACCATAGTCCAAGATGGGATATATCTCCATGATGAGGGAGTAGAAGACAAGAGTTAGAGTCAAGAAGAGGAAGGTGAGTGAGAGTTAATTAGTAAGCATGTTTCTTAGAAACACATTGTTTCATCTTTCTACTTGTACCATGTACAATATTTTAATTCTCAAATAAATGATATTATGGAGTATTTTGCCTTGAATCATTATGCTTTCTTGGGTTTGTGAATGTATATTGTACCCTTATCAAGCTATGTATATGTTATAGGGGATTTTGGTGTAGGCATGAAAAGGTTTGCCTTTTCATGAGATGTTATCCAAAGAAAGAGAGGAGGCAAGGAATATTTGACATTACCTTGCAACAACAATCTACCTTACCTTCTCCTTACAGGTCACCCTTGGGTGAGCTTTCATCTTTATCATTTGTATTTGAGCAATGAAAGAGTAAGGAATTAGGAGAGAGCATTAAGAAAGCAAGGGAGAGAGGGTCCGGGGAGCACAAGGTCAAGCCCATGTTGGTGGAGTCCCATGTATTGGATAGATAGGATGTTACATTGACAACTAGAGATGCATTCTTAGTATAGGGAGAGGATTCCTCAAGAACTACCCCTACTCTTACTTGAGTTACCACCACTCCTACCCATAGTATTAGAGTATGAAGGGAGAGTAATATAGATATAATTTAAAATGCTAGTGCTAGAGTGGTGGATTCTAGTGAGAGAGAGCTTTGGTAGGGAGAGTCAATTGTTATGGAAAGAGAGTGCACTATAGGGCTCAAAGAGGAAAGAGCAAGAGAGTTCTCAACAAAAGAAAGAGAGAGAGAGAAGTGCAGGAGAGGGAGTTGGAGAGGCAAGACCATGAGCATACAAAGAGAGACAATTTGTATTAGGTGATGGTAAGAGATGGGAGGGAGAGAGAGAGATGATTTGATGAGCTTGAGGCTAGGAGACAGATGGTGGCAAAGGCTTTAACTTGTAGTACTGAATTATTGTCAAGCGTTCCAACTCTCCATGGGAGAGTTGGAGATTCAAGTTGAGTTGGTTGAGGTGAGGACATCCTTGGAGGAGGCTTGTAAGGATACAAGGGTCTTTTTTTGAGAGTTCTCATTGAGACAATCACTACAAGAGTTTGCTATGGATGAGGAGACCTAAACCGAGAGAATTGACATGATTAGTGAGTGGAATCAAATAGACAAACTTGAGCATAGGTTAGAAATGAGATCAATAGAGATAAGAAAAAGCCTCACTTGCATGGATTGCCTAGAAGAGAGCCATGTATGATAACATTTAATATTGTAACAATATGGAGTTTAGCAATGAAGTTAGTCGGGCTTACAAAGTAGCACATAAGACAAATTAGCCTAGAATATTCCAAAAGTATCTAGGAAGCTTCTTGGGAAGCTTCCCGGCTAGCTTAGCTTGCACCTCAAGTAAGTAGCTTCTAGAAGCTTCCAACTAGGTTAGCTTGCATGCCAAGTAGGCGGCTTCTAGAAGAAAGCTTCTTGAGAAGCTTCCTAGTTAACTTGGCTTGCACTCTAAAAAAACGGCTTGAGGAAGCTTCTTGAGAAACTTCTCAAGGCCTTGTATGCTACCTATAAATACCAAAGCCAAAGCTCATGCTAGGCATTCAGAGTTTTCACACATTCAAGTGTCCCAATGTGAGTTTCCATTCTCTTATTTCTCTCCTTGGTCTTGGTCTTTTACATTGGTATCAGAGCAATTATGGGATGGATGGAATTTATGGACCATCAAATCCACTTCAGCCAAACCATTGAGATCTTAATGTCCAGATTTTACACAAGCACCGTTTCACACAATTCATCACCTCACACTTTGGGCAGGATTTTCTACATATGATCACCATGTTTGAGGAACCCTTGATACTTCCAATTGTCACTTATGGAGAAAGGTGGACGTGTTGTATCTATGTGTTAATCAATTAGATAAATTAGGAGTAGTAGGATAGAGTAGTAGCTATGGCAACAATACCAAACATTATCCTTGTAATGCAACAACAAATCGAGCACCTTACTTGATTGTTGGATGAACAAGACCAACAACAACAAGAACATATACAGAGAGCGCCAGTCTAAGATGGAGAAGATTGTATTCAATTTCCAAAACCCAAGGTGTTTGAAGGCAAGAATCTTTTGGGCATAGTGGAGAATTTTGTGTTTGATTGCAAACGTTACTTCAAAGCCACCAATCTTCAAGATGAACGGAAATAGATTCTCTTGGCTTCTAGCCAATTGGATGGTGTGGCAAAACTTTGGTGGCGATTCCAAGTGGAGCAAGCTGAACGATAGATTGTTGCACCAATCTTGACATGGATAGAATTCAAGGATGCAATACTTGGTTGATTTCAAACTATAAATGCCACCTAAGCTGTACGAGTAAAGTGGCGGAGTTGAAGTAGATTAGCTCCGTAAGAGGCTACATCACACAATTTCAAAACATCATCATGCAAATTCCAGATATACAAGAAGGAGAAGTTCTGGATTGATTTGTGCAGGGATTGAAGTCACAAACCAAATTGGAGGTGACCATGCAAGAACCACAAAACATAGAAGAAGCCATGCAATTGGCTGAGCGCTTTGATTCCTTGACTCCAACAACTTTGTCTTGACCTTGACTTACACCAAGCTTACCAATACAATACGCACAGGTGGAAGAACCAGCACCAATGGAGATTGATGCTATCCAATGGAGGTCACTTGGTGTAGCAAATAGAGAAAGATTGCAACAAAATGGAGGTTGGTTTTATTGTCGCCAAGATGGACATCACATTGCTAAATGTCCACTTAGGAATGGGCGACCTCGACAAGTTGCCCAGATGGAGTTTGTGGAACCAAATGATCAAGGAAACAAAGAATCTCAGTTGGAGATTTTGAGCCACTTACTGGGAGCTCCAGTGATTAGTTCCAATAGGATTGAAGGCTCGACCTATGCAAGTTTGCTTCACTTGCAAGGTATGATATCTAATCGGGGTTGTAGGATTTTGGTTGATTCTAGAAATTCAAAGAATTGCATGTTTATGCAAGTAGTAAAGGAATTAGGTATTCTTATCAAGCTAGTGATTGGAAGTAGTTTGATGATGGCGGATGGTAGAAAGGGTTATGCATTCCGCACCTTGCATCTTGTTACCTTCAAGATTGGGAAGGAGTATTTGGAGTGTATGAGGTTTGTAATGGCACCTCTACACTATGATATCATTCTGGGTCTACCTTGGCTTGAACGTCATAAGGTTCAATTTGATTGGACCCGACACCAAATTCAAGTACAACACCAAGGTAGGAATTTCAGATTAGGTTGTTTGGCACCTATGAGTAAGACACTTAAGAATAGTCAATCCCAAGATGGGAATTTTGTCGAGAAGGTAGCCATAGAGCAAACCTTGAAGGGAGTGGAGTCCAAAGATGGGAAGTTTGCCAGGAAGGCAACCATGGAGCAAGCTTGGAAGAGCTATGAGTGCCTGGAAGGGAAGTTGGTTAGCAAAGCAGCCATAGAGCAAGCTTTGGAGGAAGATAAGTCTATATTCATGGTGTGGATCAAGATGATTGCACCAAAAAAATCGGAGGAGGGCCAAGAGCCTCATCAAGCAATGGTTGATTGGATAGTTCAGGAGTTTGTAGACGTGTTTCTTGGAGATCTGCCAAAGGATTACCCTCTGATTGAGGTATGCCTTTCAAGATCGAGTTATTGCCAGGGAGTACTCCAATGAGTTGACCGATCTATTAACTCTCACCAAAGGAGTTGGAGGAGTTGAAAAAAACACTTACAAAGTTGTTGGAGAAGGACTTCATACAACATAGTACCTCTCCTTGGGGAGCACCGGTACTATTTATTCCAAAGAAGGATGGAGGACTTCATTTTTGTATTGATTATTGTGGGCTCAATAAGCAAACCATGAAGAATGCATATCCCTTGCCTCGGATCAATGAATTGCTTGATCAACTATGTGGAGCACGCTACTTTTCCAAGCTGGATCTTTGCAACGGCTATTGGCAAATTCTTATTGATAGAGAGGATGTGCAAAAGATTACCTTTTGTACAAGGTATGCATATTTTGAGTGGAGAGTTCTACCTTTTGGACTCACTAATGCTCCAACAATCTTCATGGATCAGATGCATAGGGTATTGAATGGACTATTGGATCAGTCCGTAGTGGTGTTCTTGGATGATATCTTAATTTATGGTAAGATAGAGGCAAAAAATGTGAATCATGTGTGAGAAGTCCTAAGACAACTACAATAATGGAAATTTTACTGCAAGAAGTCGAAGTGTGCCTTTTGGCAGAAGGAGGTTACCTTCTTGGGTCATAAGATCTCATTAGAGGGGATCAAGATGGAAGAGAAAATCAAGGCCATTAATAATTGGCCTACTCCAAAGGATGCTACAGAAGTACAGGCATTCAATGGATTGGCCAGTTTTTACCAATGGTTCATCCATTATTATGCTCATGTAGTTGCACCATTGACTGACCTCTTGGGAAAGAACTTGAGCTTCCAGTGGACCACCAAGCATGAAGAAGCATTCCAAAAGTTAAAGCATATGGTGTCTTCAAGACCCATTCTTCAACCATATGATCCTCAACTACCCTGTGTGGTTGACTTTGATGCTTCTAACTTTGCAATTGGAGCCGTGTTGCAACAAGAATTCTCAGATGGGCTCCATCCCATTGTCTTTGTGTCTTGCCGACTCAATACGGCTGAACAAAACTACTCTACTCAAGATCAAGAACAACTTGCAATGGTATATGCCACCAAGGTATAGAGGCATTACCTCTTGGGGAAACAAGCAATCATGCAAACTGATCACAAGCCATTGTTGCAGACCTTACACTTGGAACACATGAAGAGTCAACATCATCAATAGGAGAAACAACTCCAATTGTATGACATCAAACTTGAGTACAAACCAGGTTGGTTCCATGTCATCCATGATGCTTTATCATGATGACCTGACTTGAAGTCTCTTCCTCTCATCACAATGGCAATTTCAATAGTCTGACTCCAAGGTCCAAAATGAGTTTTAGTCAGCTCTACAACAAGATCCCTTCTTCCAAATGGTACATGGTCGCCTTACGGCATGTGATAAGGAGTACAACACCTTCTCCATCAAGGAGGGCCTTTTATTCCATGAGGACCAGATCTATGTTCCAACTAAAGGTGATCTTTGACTTATACGCCTTCAAGAAGCCCATGATTTACCCATCGTTGGTCACATGGGTTTGGACAAGACCTTGGGTACCCTCCAACGGCAATGGTGGTGACCCAACATGACACAAGATGTTCAAAAAATTTGTCCAATCGTGTGAGAGCTACCAACGTAATAAGGCTAACAACCAAAAGTTGAGTGGACTCCTTCAACCACTCACCATTCCATCCGCTTGCTGAGAGCATGTGAGCTTGGATCTCATCACATCATTGCCAAAGACAAAACAAGAACACACTGCAATCTTGGTGTTTATAGATAAGCTTAGTAAGAAAATCTACTTGGCACTAACTTGTGATACCGTGGATGCTCCAACCTTAGGGCAAATCTACTTCAAAAATGTCTTCAAGCATTATGGGATACCATGTGTACTCATCTCCAACTGTGATCCTTGATTTACCAAGAAGTTTTGGTTAGCACTCTTCCAGATACTCGGCACCTAGCTTGCTTTGTCCACGGCCTATCATGCTCAAACTGATGGCTAAACCAAACGTGCAAATTGTACATTGGAAGATATGTTGCTTGCCTTTGTCAATGTCCACTATACCAATTGGGATGAATGTCTTGCAGCTGCAAAATTTGCCTACAACAGGCAAGCATTGGATTTTCTCCTCTCTTTCTCAATTTTGGCCAAGAGCCACTTGTTCTAGATTCTCTTCTTGCTCCCTATCCATCTTAGGTTCCTCATACTTCCACATTCTTGACCACTATATCCCAATCTCTCCAACAAGCAAAGTCTCACCTCCTTGTTGCTCAAAATCACCAAAAACAATATGCGGACCACCATCGTCGTGATCTCACGTTTGAAGTTGGTGATAAAGTCATGCTATTTTCTAGTAACCTCCTTCTCCCATTTGATACCCAAGTTTGTAAACTTGCACCTAATTGGATAGGACCCTTTGATATCACCTAAAATGTCTCTCCTGTTGCTTATCAACTTGCCTTGCCTTGTCACATGCGTATCCATCTTGTCTTTCATGTTTCCAAGTTGAAACCCTTTGTTCCTAACCCCTCTTCCTTTTCTTCTTGAGTCCAAACTCCCCCTCTTCCTGTGCCTATCAATGATCATGAGGAGTATGAAGTTGATCGTATCCTTGTGTGTCACCATATTCAACAAGGCCGTCGCCAACGTATGGAGTACAAGGTCCTTTGGAAAGGGTATCCCTTCATGATGCCACATGGGAACCTCTTTCTTACCTCTTGAATGCACAGATGGCCATCCAAGAATTCAAAGCTTCATTGGCAACGAGGACGTCACCAACTAGCAGCGGGGGAATATGTAACAATATGGAGTTTAGCAACAAAGTTAGTTGGGCTTACAAAGTAGCACATAAGACAAATTAGCCTAGAATATTCCAAAAGTATCTAGATACTTTTGGAATCAAGAAGCTTTTTCCGGCTAGCTTAGCTTACACCTCAAGTAAGTAGCTTCTAGAAGGAAGCTTCTAGAAGCTTCCAACTAGGTTAGCTTGCACGCCAAGTAGGCGTCTTCTAGAGGAAAGCTTCTTGAGAAGCTTACTAGTTAACTTGGCTTGCACTCTAAGAAAGCGGCTTGAGGAAGCTTCTTGAGAAGCTTTTCAAGGGCCTTGTATGCTACCTATAAATACCAAAGCCAAAGCTCATGCTAGGCATTTGGATTTTTCCCACATTCAAGTGTCCCAATGTGAGTTTCCATTCTCCTATTGCTCTCCTTGGTCTCGGTCTTTTAAAAATATGGACATCATTGGTTGGACACCTCAACTTTTAGATGATCTTGCATCCTAGCTTACTTTCAGTCATATCTCCAAGAGAGAGAGTGGTTAGAGAAGAGTAAAGAGACACTCACCTATCAGATCTCTAGATTATCTTTGTTGCAATATTTGATGAGTGAGATGTGAGAATTTATTC
This sequence comes from Lunularia cruciata, assembly GCA_948567375.1. Lineage (NCBI taxonomy): Eukaryota > Viridiplantae > Streptophyta > Marchantiopsida > Lunulariales > Lunulariaceae > Lunularia > Lunularia cruciata. Next base: position 43,196,700 of record OX419757.1, read on the forward strand.
CTTACTTGGTTTATGCTCATGACTAGCGGAGGAAGATTATAGTCTTGGATATTGGATGTTTGGTAGATATCATGTGAGATAGTAGTAGTCTCTTGGGCTAGTAGCCTAGGTTGGTGGAAGGGGATGGATAGGGTGTAATTTTCTGAGGATAGAAGAAAACCCAAGAGAAACACAAGAGAAACACAAGAGAAACACAAAAAAATCTCAAGGTTTCATTCCTTAATACTCTAATGCCTCAAAGGAGCACCTTGTTTTTATTATATAGTAAAGAAGAGCTACATCTTTTGATCAAATACATGGATTTGTGACATTTCAATCAGCTACACCCTTATATAACCTATATGGATTGGTGAAATGTCAATCCTTATCCTATTTGGTTAGTCAAACAAGTTTGACCAAAGGGAATCTTTGGAGAATCTTCCTATAGAAAGCTTAGAATAGCATGGATAAGATATTGATGGAAAGACCTCAATAAGACAAAAAGGGAGGAGAAGGCAATATCTTTTTTCTTGGAAAGTGGAATCTTCCATTTGTCGAGGTCTAAATCATTTGTTCAGGCTTCCAAAATTAGCTCTAAATTTTTCAAAGTGTTTTTGATCTTTGCTCTATTAGTGAAAGTACCATTTTGGTGACATCTCTATCTGATCTACTTAGATCATTGTATATAACATCCCTAAAGATGTTACCAAACCAATTTCCACCTCTAGATAATGTGTGTAGCTAATGGTATTACAATGGTTCCCATTTAGGTCAAGGAGTACTTTTAGGTCTAACATCCGAGAGTTAGGGAGTTCATGGATTATTGTGTGATTAATTTCAAGGTACTTATTTTGAAAAACAACATTTTAGAGTAAGGGAATTCATGGAGTATTGTGTGATGCATTTCAAGGTACTTATTTTGACTAACAACACAAGACGAGATTGCAAGCATTTGCTGAGTGACATATAGAGCCATGGTTTCTTACCCAATATGCCTACCTCATGGGAGTGTTTGATGATATTGATGGATACCAGAATCAGTATCAAGACTATATTGTCAAACCGTATAGTGCATTTTCCTCTATGGGTTTAGTTTTGCATGATATAATGATAGTGGATAGTGTGTTCGTAGCTTATTGTAGGAATGCATGCCTCATGGGATTGTTTGATGATATTGATGGATACTAGGATTGGCATCAAGACTATATTGTCAAACCTTAGAGTGCATTTACCTCTAGGTTTAGCTTTGTGCAATATAGTGATAGTGAATTTTGATTCCTTTTGCTTTTAGACTTGCATTCTTATTTTATTTATATTCATCTCATAATATCCCCAAAATCTACTCCACACATTCCATGCAATACCCTCACACCAAAACAAAAACCACACTTTTCATCCTAACCAAAGAAACCCATGTAAAAATCAAGTGAAACCGAAGGTTCCCAATAAACATCACACGAGCGCCTAGCAATATCCATGCAAAGCCATGTTTACTTTTCCTATGTATAACAAATACCCTTGCAAAGCCAACACAAAACCATGTTTACTTTCTAGATTATAATGATACCCAGCCAAAATGGGCATGAAAACCCACCCTTTTTGGCAATACCTAAGCCAAACATGCATGAAACCCCACATTTTGGTGATATTCAAGCAAAACCGGTGTAAAACCCACCTTTTTTTGTAGTGCACTTAGGTAAACCCCATTATTGATTCTTACAGCAACACTCATAGCAATGTCAAAAGCCAAATCAGTTCCATAATACATACTGAGTAGTTATAAACTTATGCTTAAATTATATAGTGTGAAAATCAAGGTACTTTATATAGTATAGAAACTTTGTAAGGAAACTACTAGACATGGAAACTAACAAAATACAAAATAACAATAAACTAATATATATATATATATTTATTTATTTAGTTATTTAATGGAATCTCAATAACAAGGACAATAGTAATATTTTGTGGAGTGTAACCACTCTTGCCATTGCAAGGAAAAATCACCACAAGAAATCAAGGAAATTTCACTTCCACTAATTTGGGTGAGAAAGTGACCCTGACCATGAATGTGTTTTAGCGCTAGCATTCTGGCGTAGCACATTTGCTAGGGCACCGTGCTCTTTTTTATCATTATAAGAATTGTCAACAAGAGAACTGTTTATGTAGATAGGAGTACAATAGACTCTTTTATATTTTATATTTGCAGTGGATAGTTTTTCTATAAAATATAAGAGATTATAACTTTATAGGATCTCTCTTATATTTTATGTTTGTGATGGATAGTGTTTTTTTATTAATATAAGAGTTTATTTAGCCATAATTTGACCTTCATGATTTCACTTTGGAGTAGGGTTAATGCCATGTATGCCACATCTGCCCTATCTTTAGTGGCAAAGTTGATCCTTGAAGCTATTGGTAGGTTTCATGAATTGAACTCACAATCTTTACAAAAAGGTGTGTTTAGGAAAGGGAATAAGGAGAAGGTGGAATCAAGTTTGGAAGATGAGCCGGTTGAGAAATTTGATGCTAAGTTAAGCAAGGAGCAAAGGGAGGTGATTGCAACAAAGAGGAAGCTCAACCCACACATGAAGCTGGACAAGATTCTTGAATCAATGAAAAATAGGTTTGGTGTGCAAGTGCAAGTTAGCAAGTGCTACCATTTCAACAATCATAGTGGAAAGCACCAAGAAAAAGATTGGCATATTGGATGGTGTTGCAAGAGAAGAGAATATGTGAAGAATCTGTTTAAGACCCAAAAACAACTAAGAAGGCATTAGCAGAATGGGTCAACCTTCATCTAAATCTTTTGAAGGTACACACATAGCCAACAATTCATAACATCTTCAAGCAAAACTTGGAGTTCTTGGCGATGCTTACCCTTGAGGAGTTGCCAATGAAACGTCAAGGTAAGCTACATTATCTTGAGATTCTTACCCTTGAGGAGTTGGCAATGAAACGTCAAGCTAAGCTACATTATCTTGAGATTGACATTGCATTAGCAAATTGGGTACTTTAATACACATTGTGAAAGATAACTATAAATGGCCATCTTATTCAAGCTTAAGCAAAAATTGGCAAATAGCTTGCAGATTGTGGAAGCTGAGTAGCCCCAATTCTTGATTGAATGGCTAGACAAGTTTCAAAAAAGACACACATTTTGGTGCTTCCACTCCCATGGTGAAAGGAGGTTAGTGGATGTAGTGGGCATGGCAAGTGGCCCATTTGCAACTCCAGCAAATTATAGAAAAATTTCTCCTTCATGACATTTTTAATGTGGATGAGACATACCTCTTCTATTCAATGGCACCAAATAGAACAATTAGAACCCATCAATTGGAGGGGCTAAAAAAGGATAAGATCCAAATAGAAAATTCATTTACCTATAATTCATATGGTAGTTAAAGGATACAAATCTTGTTTATTGGAAGGGCAAAGAAGCCTCATGCTTTTGGAAAGAAATCCCCAAAAGAATTGGAGTTCTATTATCATTATAATGGAAAGCTTGGATGATATGATTGCTTTTCTAGGAGTGGCTTGTGAAACTGGATGCAAAAATGGAGCAATAGTATTTTTGCATATTATTGATTCTTGACAATGCATCATCACATATCACTAAGAATTTTTCTCTCAACCACATTACAATTGAATTCCTACCACCAAATACAATGTAAAAAATCTAGCCAATAGATGTTGGGATTATTTCAGCCTTTAAGCTTCATTATAGGAGTCTCTAGCTTAAGGAGGCATTACATCATGATGAAGCTAGTGAACATAACATATACAAGATGAACCAGTTGTAAAGAATGTGGTGGTCAGTTGAGGCATGGGTAGGAATCAATATGCAAACCATAAAATTTGTTGGTGACGTTGTGGGTTTCTTAGTGAGAGAAATAAGGATGGGTGGTTGGTGGAAAGGGAAGGACCTTCACCTTATATAGAAGAAAGTGAAGCAAATGATACAAAGGAGGCCCTTGATGAGTAGCTCTAGTGGCAAATTTCAATGCTCAATGTTTGTAATCCTATGAGCATCACCTTCTTCATCCAGATGAAGAGGCAACTATACATTGATTGAGGCCTTGCTTGGGATGATGAAGAATGTTGAAATTATGATGAGAACAATGGCATGGATGAGAAGGAAGCCATTACATTGGTGTCCAATACAGAGTTGTTGCCTAACTTACATGTTATAATCAAGAAATTGAGAGAGAAAGCATGTTCAAATATAGAAATGCTTATTAAACTGCAACCCATGTAGAGGGAGGTTAGAGAGGAGGAATACAAAAGAAATGCTCATGATTTTCACATTGGAAAATCATATTTTTCAATGTGGAAAGTCTTTCCATGTTAATAAATAAGACTTTAAAAAAAATTCTTCCTTTAAATTATATTCTCATTTTGTTATATAAATTATAAGAATATAAAGAGTATAAATTAGTAGCTTAGGAACAACATAGGTGGACATCACTGGCCATAAAATAGAAGCTTACAAAATATAAATATAAGAGAGTCTATTGTACTATCTCGATTGGGCATGAAACTCACTATACTTTTGATCTGTTTGTGTGTCTTCCCCATCTTTTCTAATTCTAAAGTCATAGAGTAAAAACTTTTGGATTTGGAGGTCCTCTCTTTAATTCTCTTCTTATCTAACTTGGAGAATAAAGTTCTCACTTTAATTCTCCTCTTCTCTAACTCAAAAAATAAAGCTCTTTTTTATACTTTGACTTTAAGTCATGATTTCTCCATCTTGGTCACCTTTTGAGCTTCTATTTCTGCCAATTTGCACCTGTCCTTGGCTTCAAAATATATGCTTCTTAGCTTGGTAATATTAAAGAGATCTTGCACAAAGGAAGAGAAAATTGCAAACAAAGGTATTTTTGAAGCAAGTGTCTTTGTGCTCATTGAAGCATAAGGTATCTTTGTTGTAGAGGAAGATATCTTGCCTCAAGAGACTTTTCTTTGTTTTACATATCTAGTCTCATGTTCTCCATCCCTATCATCCTTGTGGTTTCACTTTCTAACAACTTCTGCTATAGGTGGTTCCTCATCTTCAAAGGTAGTTGGTGGACCAAGAAAGTATTCAAAATTTGATTTTGATGGAATCTTGTCCTCGTGCTCTTGCGCATGATACTCCTTGAATCCATGAGACAATGGTACATAAGGAAATGACTCTGAGGTGCTAGGAACCAAAAACCACTTTGTGCTAGGACTAAAAACCATATGTTGGTGTTTCATCAACACAATTCTCCAACAAGAGTTCAAATCTAATGCAAGATCCCATTTCCTCTTCTATGACCATCTCAAAAAATTTCATTTTTAACTCCTAAGGATACAAGGATAGGTGGAGAAATTTTAGCTCTTGAACCAAAAAAAAAGATCCATTCTTGCATAGTGTGGACACTGATGAGTTAGTTTATCATCATGGTCTTCCATCTTCATCTGATTTCTTTCTCAATGAGTCCTTCTCCAATGCATTTTTCCTTCCAAGTTTGAGCAGACTTATAAGAAGCCATATATATTGGGTCCACTTCTTCTACAATCTATCTCTTGTCATAGATTCTGGAAAACTTCTACCAAACTTCATGAGATAAGTGGCCATGTTACTAAAGGCGGTACTCTTTTGGACAGTTTCCTACTATTTCCTCCATGTATTTGCTTGAAATGATGTGGGTCCTCTTGATAATCCAGGATTTGACTATTCCCTTCCCCTCCCTCCTCCCCCTTTCTTTTGATTTCACACCCATTGCTTTTGATTTGACACCCTCTAAAGAAAGGCCGGATGATGGACTTGAGGAAACCATGGCAAGAAGATGTTGAAATTTCAATATGGGAGAATGCAAGATATTGCTAGATTTTTTGGGGAATATGCAGGATTGGAAGCAACTAATGTAGAATGCAAAGCTAATGGAGAATGCAAAGCAATGCTACATATTTCAGGAAAAGGTACATGATCTAACATTGAATCAACCGGATTGGAACTTGCTAATGGATATGGAACTCCCATTTCAAGGGGCTGGGATTGAGTGCACTCCATATCTCATCAATCTTAAATTGTGATTTCCTTTATTTATGGCATACTTACTTCATCTCCCCAATCCACAAAATGTATAACTGTGCATTGTCAAATCTTGCCATGCAATACCCAAAATTTAACTTTTTAATTGGAAATTTCAATTTCTAAGAACGGACCATGAGCTATAAAAGTGGCAAAACAACATCTTATCATTACCAATCTCCCCACTATCTATCTAAACAGCTCAAAGAAGTGAGATTGGGAGGGAGTGTACAAAAAAATCCATTCATTTTAGCTCAAGTGAGTATATTAGAGTCAGAGTAGAGTCGGGTTTGCAATTCAAATTTTACACAAAACCAGTATGGTCATCATGTTACCTTCATTCCCGAACCACATTGTAATAGTCCAATATCCCTAATCATATATATGACTAGATATTAATATTCATTGGAGATGTTCCTGATCTTTAGAAACATTAGGCTTATCCGGAGAGTGAGAAAATGAATCAAGCAGTAAAGTAAGAGAAGACCGTGAAATATCTTACATACATTTTAATTTTTTGAGCAAGTTTTTTTTAAAGGTTGTGTTGGAAAGTTTAATGAGTTCTCTCTTGCCCCATGAATCTCATTGCTATTTAATCATTAAGGAGTGTTGGGATCTCTCGCTCCTCGTATGGCGTTTGTCCTCATGTCCCTATATCTAGTCCTGTATATGCCACTGTTCGTTTTCAGTCGGATTAGCAGATTCGTTGCAGGTTTTCATCTTCTATCAATCTACCACGTCGGTGCTTATCTTTCTTGCGATCTATCGTGCTTACCTTGCTTTTGATTTACCGTGTCGCTCTTCATTTCCATTCCTCTCCGTGCATTGATTACCCCTTTTCGTTTACACAGGGTGATGAACAGTTTCTATGTAAGTCTTTTAACTTCGGATCACTTTCTGATGTCCTTGCTTCGATTTAATTCCGTTCTGCACGTTATATTTCATCTCGTTTCCGCATGTGCTTTCAATCATTTTCTATTAATTGATCATTTCGTTGACATTATACATACACTTTATAAGCACATTTAGTGGGATCGTGATTCCTCGTTCTTTGAACGTTTTCTATTCTCGTTTCCCGATATATACTTCTCTATATAAGATCTTGGGTATTGTTGCTCTGCTGGCTGCCCAGCTACGAATGTGTATGTAATCACCCCTCCAAAATTATTTCGTATCATCATGTAATCGGAACATTTGCTAATATAACATGATTTCCTTTGATCATTTACAAGTTTACGCTAACTCTTTTTCTTTCTCGTATATCTTAGTACTTCTTTCATATAAAAAAGACACTCTCACGTACCATCATAAATTTACATCGCAATCTAATGTTATATGGTATGAGTTATACTTTGTGCTCCAAATTTGCAACAAGTCATATAGACTCTTATTACATCTAAAATAGTGCAAAATTCAATGAAATTATAGATAAATTAACCAATCTCATTGCTATAGAGAAAATAGCTTATGAAATCAAAATACCCTAAGGTATAGTCAATCTAAAATCCAGGAGTTTTATACATTTACAGGAGCAAGAGCAAAAGATAAAGGGCAAAGACGGATTCTCATAACACAAAGAATTGATATGTTAATTGCAAGAGAATATGGGGTAATTGAAACCATCAGCCGATCATAGAAAATTGCAACCTCTAATCAAATATGAAGACAAAATATGAAAGATCAGTTCCCACCTCAAGGACAAATCCTCTCAAAACCATCACTTGAAGAGAAAAGGACCTTTCTTTACATCTGCGATATAAATCTCAAGATTTGGTCTATCAATAATCAAAAAATAGAATGAAAACAAAAGTAATAAGAGTATTCAACGGCACAAAAAATTCTACAAGTATCATTTCTTTCATACATAAGAGTCATACCGTCCACAAAGTCAATAAACAGAAACTGATTAAAAAATGCTGGTTCAATGATGTCCAAAAACACCAATGATTCTTTTATCAAGTGTTCTCATGAATAATAATAAAACAAGAAAACGAGAAACTTTACAAAATCTATGAGTAGAAAACTAAAATATTAGTCTGTAAACCTATAGAATAGAAATAGAATAGAAGACATGGAAATCTATAGTAGTCAGCGAAAGATCGGCCGGAAGCCGTGATCGAACCAGCTGTACAATCCTTTTTTGCGTTGGATGCCAGCGAGAAAGGGACAAGATTTCAATGGAAACTGGAGAAATGCACTGTCCGTGCTGATCATAACCAATTAGTTCAGTACATTACGTTCTTCTGAAGAATCTGCTATCATCCAATCTATTTGTCGCGCATATGTATATATAGCGCATATTTAGACCGGCTGAACTTTACACAAACATAAAGAATAGACTACATTGATTGCTATTACACTAGAATGGTGTCCAAGTAAGTGGTAAATCTTAGAATCTTCTCAAGCGAACAATGTTTCAGTATGTATTCACTGCTACCCGGAACCAAGGGCTTGGCATGGAATGGCATGGAAGGGCTTGGCTATGGCGTGAGCTTGATCGCGAGTGTTGTGGTATTAGATTTGAGCTCTGACTTGAACGCATGTGATAGAGTGCTTGCCTGCCCGCCTATTCAGTGATTGTGTAAATTTGTAAGGACTTGAGTGTAGACTTTGAGATCAAGGATTATAAAGACTAGGGGGAGTGATTTTGGGAGCAGCCTCAAAGTGCATCTAGCATTGGATTGGTGATACAGGGGAATATTAGCGAATTCCAAAACAGTCAAGAGAAAAGAAAAATAAAAGAAAAGAAGAACTCCCATGCCAGGTTGGGGGAATGGTAGGCCCAGGACGAACATTACCCTGGGCAAATCGAATATGAGTGAGTCAAGCGGGACAGGCGGAAAGAGAGAGGGCCAATCCAATCACAGTCTGATCACAGTTTAGAAATTCTCCAGCCTTGAACGGTCCATAGTTCTGCTACTCTCTAGTACACAGTCTGATAATAGCTTAGAAATTCTTGAGCCTTGAATTGTCCATAGTTCTGCTACTCTCAACTACACAATACATTGTATCCGCTCCCTTTGCATGCTTGTTTCTTCAACTTCTGGCCAAGGATCAAGGAGCAAGGGATAGATGGGCGAAGGTGAGGGTTTAGGGTTTAGAACCTACAAGGCTATGTGACTTTCATAAGACTCCCTACAATGTGATTAACATTTTAAAGTTTTGGAGTAGATCAGGTTGCGAGTGTTGGCTGATATTTCCCTATGTTGTTCTTGTACCACAATGTTCTTACTACTTGTACAAAGAGCATTCTTGTACCGGCTATTTAATGTACACAATAGGCTTGCAAGATGAGTACTCTCCATTGGTAGCAAAATAGGTTCTCTTCACATACTTTTACACCATCAATTTTGTTTTTATGTGTTTTTTCTTAGGTGCGTTCTTCTTTTGGAATTTTTTTGTTGCTCCAAGGTCCACCTTATTATTTTTCTAATTATATCTGAGTTGTATTTCTTTGGAGGTGGTGGATAATCTAGTAGATTCTTTCACGTGGCTTCTAGGACTTTGTTGGAGGCATCATTCTTTGGCACAGGTAGCTAGAGGGACTACCACATGCGTGACTCCTCATCCAAACCCCCATACCCCTTATGTGCATCTAGTGGGTTGATCTAAACATCACATATTCCAACTCCTTTACTTGCTCAACTTCCCCCTAATGGAGCAATCCTTACATATTTACCACATCCTTTGCATTTCCATAATGAGAAATCTACTTTGGTTGATTCCCCCATGTTGAAACATCCACTTCCTATCTCCTCATGCGCTCCTAATCATCCATGACCTCTCTTCCTTGCTCCCCAAATCCACCACTACCACCTACCTTGATCGATCAACATCCCTCTTCCAATACCCATTGCATTCCCTTACATCCCGTCTCACCAACATCCTATGAAATATTGTCTAGATTGTTCATGAGTGAGAGTTTGGTTTGGCATAACATCAAGAGCGAGCTGGATGCTTACAAACAAGAGTAGAGACCACTTCTTTGCTTAACCCTCTGGACAATCTTCATACTCTAGCACTCTCCTACTCTTGGCTCTACTCTTTAGATCCACTTCACGCCTGCCATGACATTTGTAGCACCGTGGCTAGTTTGCTCGGACGCTAAAGTGGTAGTGTTTGTAGTCATAGGTATTTTAGTAGTTACTCATGGACTACTTTTTGGCGGTCCAATTTCATGTTAGGGCTATTGATTACATGATGGGACCCACCATCAGGTGCACCATTTGCACTGTCAGATGTGCCATTAGTGTTGGAGACATAGGTCAAGTAGAAGTGTATACCTTCAAACTATAGCTCCAAAGAGCTCACTTCTCTAATGTTGGCCTTTGAGTTCTTGGTTATGGTGGATAGAGGCCGATGAGTGTCACCTAGAGTCTCTTAGCTAGAGTGGGTGTGGCTTGACTACAATAAGTGCCCAATTGTTGGGCAGATTGTGCAATGAAGGATTGAGTTCCTATCTGATTTGAGTATGTTTTGAGTTAAAGAAGAATTTATTACATCAAAGAAATCAAATATTAGGTGCAGGAATTGAGGGGGTTGGTGGTATCTCCAAGCTTGGATGATTGTTGGTACTTTGATTGTGGTCCACATTTCCTTGAGAGTGATTGTGTGCACAAGCTCTATGCAATTTGATGCAGATTTGGTAGTGAGGCATAAAGTGTGCAGAAGCAATGGCCAAAATTCTAAGAATGGAATCAATTTGAAACAACAGGTGTTCAATTTGAGCACAAGAGGTAAAATTAGGTCAATCTGGTGCAAATTGAGCTTGAAATTCAAAATTGAAGGTAGAGCTAGGAACCCATCCCCTTTGATTAGGGATTTGGAGATCTCCATTCTTCTAATTTGGCTTGAATGGAGATTTTACAAAGGATTTGGCAGTCAACCAACTATAGAAGAGTTATGTAAGATTTATGTCAAATTTGGTGGAAATTACCTAGGTTTGGAAGTCACTTGAATTGCTCCAAATTTGGCTTGAGTGGAGTGAAACTTGGCCAAATTTTGGAAAGGGGTTGAATTGGCAAGAAGAAGGGCCTCATTTTGGCATTTGGCTATGAAAACCTAGAAGAGCTAGCTTGTTGTCATGAAGCTAGCCAATTTAGATGAGTATTGTTGGTCATTGTTTGGAAAAATCTGCCTACCCTTCTAGATTGTGCACAATTGGGTTTGAATCCTAGATCTATGATTCCTACACGGGCACTCTAGCCAATTGGTCCATCTTCACTTGTTGTCTTAATAAGTTTTCCATTGATACCTATACACATGTAGCTTTTGCTAGGAGAGGCAATTTGATTCTATTCTTAGTGATCCTAGTAGCTTAAGAAGTAGGTAGACACTCCTATTATGTCAAATGCTAAATGGTGGCAAAGTCAATTTGGTGTTGATTTTTGAGATGGAATGTTTCATTTAGACTTCTTGTGAATGGGCCTCCTTCATTCTCTACTTCCTGTTTTTGCACCATATTTGTATGAGGTGCTCTAACTTTAGAATATTTGTGCTTTGGTGTGCTCTTGGTAGTGAGGTTGGAGTGATGACTAGTCAAACTACCTATTTTCTCTCTAGTGAGGTAAGAAGTGATGACCTGCATATTGTTAGAGTACATGTTGTGATGGTAGGTTACAAGTCACCCTTTCCACTAGTGTAGTTGTTGTAGTGAGAGCTACATTAGTGGGTGGTGTTCAATTGGTGGTGGTCCTTGGTGGAGTACTTGTGGTGGTTACGGTTGCGGTTTGAGTTACATTGTCACAATAGAGTTCTTTGGGGATTCTAAGGAAGATAAAACTACAATATGAATTGGGCTTACTTGGCGTGGTGCTCAATATCAACTTGTATCTAAGGTCCCAATAAGGTAGAAGATTGACTTTGAGTTGGAGTTTGATACAAGAGTTGATTTAGTTGAGAGTGCACTTGGTGTGTATGCACTATTGTTGTAGGCATGGACAAGATTTATGGGGCCTCCAAAGGCCCTAAGCACTATTATGGTACAATGGATACCATTGAGTTGGATGACTTTATCTAGGAGTTGATAGTTGGTGTGATCTATTGCAAATAAGGACCAGACTTGGCACAAAAGAAGTTATTTCAACACTTGGAGGGTCTAACGATGGATGACCATCATGAGTTTAAGAGAGCTCACTTGGGAGAGATTGAGCTATGGAGACAATATTGGTCTCTGAATTACATCTCCATGAATTTCACTCAAGGAGTTATTGAGGTCCAAGCAGTACAGTTTTAGTATGAGATCTTGGACAAGGAGTTGCGACTTAGAGTATATGATGTTACGTTCTTATAAGCTGCATCACCTACTTTAGCAATGGTCTTTAGTTTGGTTGAGCATATTGAGCTCAACATGGTGGAGGAAAGAGTGATGACACCTGGATTTGGTAAGGAGACCTCATCCATAATTGTTACTTTTTCTAGAGTATAGTAGAGTGCACCACGCCATGTTGGCTTCCAGGGACAAAGTGGACAACCCAGATCCTATGGAGCAAGTAGAGGGCCTAGTGTAGGTAGATCCTTTCCTTCATTTTTAGGTCAATAGTAGCCAAAGACTAGTGGTGTTTCTTGTTGGACTTATGGTGGACCTCACCACAAGAGAGAATGCACTCAAGTTCCCATAGTGCATCATAGCCAACACAAAGATAGTGTGACCATTGCCATAAATTTGGTCACACTAGTGACCAATGCTTTGATCTTCACCCGGAGTAAGGGAGTGGTAGAGCTGCTATGGTAGGTGGTAGAGGAGCTCCATGTCACGAAGGACAAGGTGGTGGTAGAGGATCCACACCTGGTAGGAGGATGCAATACCTACCCTTTCTTTTGATAAAGCCATGGCTACTTGGATTAAGCAATTAGAGCAAAGGTTGGCTAGCATTGCCATAACTTAGAGGAGATTAGATTCCGGTGCTGAGGCTTCTACCGCTTATATTAGTGATAGAGACATCTTAGACTTTATATGAAAAGTAGCACAAGTAGATGCATCTACCAAAATGACTAGGAGTGCAGTACATGCTCTAGAGCCTAGAGGAGCATAAGTGGAGTTGGACCTACATAGAGGAGAGGTTGGTAAATAGGTCAGACTCTCCCAATCTTTTACACTCTCTAAGGCACTATAGATGACATCCATGGCTCTTAGATGTCCTAGTGTAGGTATGGTAGGTGCTGATGGGGTGAATGATAGAATATATGCTAGTCAACCACTTACTACTACACAAATTGAGTCTAGCTCAATGTTAGGGGTAGCTCAATTGAATATGCATTTCCCTTTGTTCTCAACCAATGACATGTTTACATTGGAAGTTGACCTAGCTCTAGTGTTCCGATTGGCTGCCATACTTTGTGAGAGTAAGGATGATGTTGTTCATACTTCTAGAGTAGAGGTTGTTGATATTGGAGCTGAATTAGTTGATCCGCTTAGTAACCAATGGTTTATGGTAGGCAACAATAGCTAGATTAGAGAAGTTACCGGTTAGACTTGCCTTTGAGCAAGCGTGGTTCACAACTGAAATTGTCTTTTTGGATAACTAAAGAAGGATTTTCCATTTGGTGGGACCTTTAGGGAAGTTCTATACACCATAGAGGGTCTTATTAGACTTTGATGCATAGCTCCTTATGTTGAGGAAGGCTGAAATTGTCAATCTAGAGCTATGGAAGACCAATGTGGAGAGTGATCCATTTTAGACCCAAACAACTCTAGGGTGTGGTTCTACACAATACATCACATATAGAGAGCTCATTGTCCAGATTCAGCTTGGTCATTGTACTAATAGCTATGTGGTGAGAGCTCAAGCTATTGCAACAATAGCTAAGTAATATGATGTGCTAGTTGGTGGAGCAATCTCATGCCCTGTAGGTTTCAATATTGACTATTAGAAGGAGATAACCTCTTATAGACCAAGTTGGCAATCAAGTGATAGATGGGTATGATGCTTACAAGTATGATTTACTAGTGGTAATCTTGGCTCACTATAATCAATGACCATAACATCAATTTCAACTTTCAATAGTTTTGTTACTTGGCTTGGTGACTTATTGCAGGGGAGCGCCAATACAAAGAATACTCTAGTACCAGAGGAGATCACTCATATTTGGAGTATGAGTTTGTAAGCACAACACTCTTGTGTGAGCTTGGTCAGCTTTGTCAAGGCCTTGGCAATGACGCTAAATCCTTTAACATAGTGGTGATAAAATTATGCCAACCTAAGGAATGTTTCCACTCTTCTCACATCTGTATGCCAAGGCCTACATGCAATAGCCTCCATCTTGATCTATTGAACACCAAGTCCTCCAAGGTAGATAGTGTGACCCAAATACTCAATCTGCTTGTGGAAAAGTCTATACTTCCCAAGATGTAATTTTAATCCATGAGATCTCAATCTATCAAACACCTCCAACAAATGCCTCTCATGCTCTTCCAAAATAGTACCATACACCACAATGTTATCAATATAGCATCAAGTAAAATCCAATCCTACTAAGATTTTGTCCATGACTCTTTAGAACTCTGCAAGAGCATTTTTTGACCTAAATGGTAAAAACCTCCATTGAAATAATACAACCTTATCTTGAGGATCAATAACCCAAAATATTGTTGTGTACTTACCCTCCTCCTTGATTTGCAACTAATGATATCTTGCTCAAAGATCTAAAGTATTGAAGATCTTTGCATGCCCAATCTCATCAAAGATCTCCTTTGATGTAGGCATGGCATATTGATAAGCCCTAGTCTATTAGTTGATAGGACAGTAATCTCCACACATCCACCTATATTTATAATTGACATGCATATCCTTCTTGGCTAGCATCATTATAGCTGAAGCATACTCTCCATGTGAAATTTCTACCAAACCAACCTCAAACAAATCTCTACTTTGGCTTTGCATCAATGCTCTCTCCATGTCACTATATCTATAGGGATATCGAAAAAGTGGTGTCTCACTAATAAACTCAATCTGAATACCAAGTCCTTTTAGAACACCCAAATTCTTCATATTGATGGCAAAACAACTCATGTAGCTCCTCAAGAACCACCAAAGTCTCTATCTTTCTCCTCTTGTAAGCTTGGATCCAAGATCTGGCTCCCAAGTATCCTTTGTAACTAATGTAGGAGTGGAAGATGTATAGACTGGCTGCTTCACTAGGCCCTTGGGACTAGTAGTGTCATGCCTCCAACCACTAGAGTTCCCAACCTCAATGTGGAAAACTCTCTCCAATCTGATTGCAAGCTCCATACGTCCTCTAGTTGCATCCCAAGTAGACCAAGGTGTAACCCAAGTAGACTATGCTCAACTAGATGGACCTTAAGTACACCACTTTGACTAGTAGCCATTGGTTATATCCCAAGAATACCATGCCCACTTGGTCCATCACCCCCGACATGTACTTGAATTGTCTTGATATGCATAGAGCTCACAAGTGTCTAAGTGATGATGCCTATCAAGCACATCCTACGCTACTCTGCCAAGCCAAGGCTCCCAATCCAAGTCAAAAAATTTAGGTCCATAGACTGACCTAGCACTTGATGCTTGGTTGCCTCAAACACTACTGTAACAACATGGTAGGTCCCATCCAAGAATGGACTTGATGTGTACTTACCACAACCCAAGTGCAAGAATCACCCATCAAAGGGATATTGTCCAAAATGTAGATTGGAGAAATGGATTGATGAACCTGAAGATGTTGTAGTATATGTAACATCTCCCTAAACACACTAGAACAAGGATCCTAGAGACTTTGACCTTAGCCACCATGTGTATGTCCCTAACATGGCCATCTAGAAATCACCAAATGAACGGGACCATATCTCTCCAAATCTTGTGCCTTGTGCAAGGAAATGTCTACTAGTAGGGTCTTCTAGTAACCCTTGACTACTAACATTGGTAATATCAAGATATTGATAGGCCAAGTGTGCCACATGACATAGAGAGACTTGACTAGCAATCTCATCTCTCTCCATATACAAGCACCTCTATACTTGTATACTTGCTTGTAATACTACAACTAGTCCAGTGTTAATCTTACCAAACAACTCCAATAGACATACTCTCTCTACTAAATATACCAAGCAATGAATGCGATATCTAAAGGTGACAATGTGATAGACTCTAGAGGCTCATACTCACATTGGTCCCTTGGTAGTACAAAGGCTCCACTCCAAGCGTGTTGCACCAATTGATCTGCATGCTATTGAAATACCTCCTCAAAACTCCACAATGGAACATCCAAGGAGGATGCAACAATCCTACTTGTACTCCAAATCTGAGTGATATCCTCTAGTACTAGAGTGTCTTTTTCATGGGTGTTCTCTTCCAATAAGTCACCAAGCCAAGTAATGGAACCATTGAAAGCTGAAACTAATGCCATGATCCTTGACTATAGTGAGCCAAGACTGCCACTACTAAAACATACTAGTAGGCAACATACCCATCCTCACCTGATTGCTAACTTGATCTATAGGCTATATTTTCCCAATAGCCAATATTGAAACCTATGGGTATAAGACTACTCTACCAAATAGCACATCATATAACTTAGCTATTGTTGCAATGGCTTGAGCTCTCACCATAGTGCTATCAATCAGATGACTAAGTTGAATCTGGACAATGAGTTGTGATACCCACATTTTTTGTTTTTTTCCAAAATTTGGAAGAAGTGTATAGAGAAGTTGAATTGCGCCTGTACGGCCAAAGAAGGCAAAGAAAAGTGTCATCGGGATGAAACCCGAGGTAACATGGCTTTGGGTCATAAGGCAAAGTACTCAAAATTGCCTTGTCAGCATACAACCCAAAGAAAGGAGTCTTTGTATTGGGGGTGCTCAACCCGAGGTGAGGACAATGTAACAACTTTCCTTTGAGGTGAGACATTCAAGAAGGAACCATTAAAAAACAGTGGTCATAAGTGTGACGGACACTTGACAGTGACAGAAGCATGCAAGAGGTGTGATTTCTTGGTAGAAATTTGAATTGAAGAAAGACAAAGAAGGTGCAACTCTATAAAAATCAGGCTAAAGACAAAGCAATGACAAACAATTTTCTCTCCTTGTTAAGAAGTCATCCTGAAGGAGATTGTGGGAAGGGAAGTAGAGTCAAAGACACGTTGGTGTGTAGAGAAGAATTTGAGAGAGCTAATCCAGGAATCAGTAGGAAGAATAGTCCCTAGCCTAGAGTGGAAGAGAGAAAGATGGGAGGAAGGAAGAAGAGCTCTAAATTCATAGTGAGAAATCATGCAATTCAGAGGTTAGATGTGATCGCAAGAATTGAAGTCTTGAGCAGGCTTCGGATCACATTCTTGGCATGGAACTGGAAAGTTAGCTTTCTAAGGTTCATGACTGAGATCATCAAGAGTAGATGTCTCAATGGCCCTGAGGAAGAAGGAAAGAGAGGTAATCCGGCTTGCTGGATAGAGTCGGATTGGAGGTTAGTACTTGGAAGAGAAGTAGGCATGGAGCATGGTGCCACGTTCTTGGGGAAGGGTGAAGTAGCAGAAGAAACCCAAGAGGTGAGAGATGCTTTCTCTTCAAAGCGCACAAAGAATGGTTACAAAGTAGAGAGTTATAAGGATCTGGTCAAGAGAGGGATCGTGAGTGCTCTAATGGCAATCTTGAAGCCAAAAAGAATGCCTTATGTGAAGAAGCACCAAGTGGTGTTCTTCCATAAGATGTTTGTAGGAGAGCCAATTAACTACACAAAGTGTTTTCATGGGAGAACAAGACAGATGGTATGGAATTTGCGGGATAAGTCACCTCTACATAACATTGTGCCATTTGCAGCTCATTTCTATCTTAGGCTGACCTTGCTCAATGCGGTGGAGCACAATAGGGTGGTATCGCATTTCCATCCCGACTTAAGAAGAGATGTTGACGTGGAGGAGCAACAATACATTCTTCAGATCAAGAGCAGCGATGAGTACTACGCGCAGACGGGGAAGAATGTGCAGTTGGACGTGAGTACTCCAAAGTTGAAGAAGAGAAGTTGACAAGGAGAAGGAGAAGACATTGAGAAAGTAAGACCTTAGAAGGCTAGAAGAGTTAACTCAAAGAAAGGAATGGTGGTAATCGTTGAAGATGCATAAGGAAGATACCTGTCGATTCTTCACTATTTAAGAGTGGCATTCATAGTCTTATGTTGTTCAATGCTCATTAATTCTAAGAATAGATAAAGCAAAGTGCTATAAAGTAGTGCTAGTTGCTTGAGCTTGATTTAGGGTATCAATGTTGTGATTGTGTTTGTGAGTGTGTGAAGAAATTCAAAGTGCAAGTCAATGTGCTTGTTGGATGTTGGATTTCGCAGCCTTGATCTTCATTCTGTGTGTTTGATCTTGAGTGAAGTGCAATCGGAGTAGTGCCTTGACAAGTCTGAGAGGAATTGTAGTGTTGGTAGTATTTTGCATTTGTGAGTGCAGAGTGAAGTTGATGTGAATCAGTTTTGATCAAGGAAGTTGTGCCTTCAATGGAGGGGTGGAACAAAATTCTGAAGCAAAGTCATTTTGCAGTGAAGTGCCATTTTTGGGAAAGCCTGAATCATCACAATCAAGATTGTTTGGAAAGATTTGATGGAGTTGTGATTAAAGAATGCTAATTTGTGACAAGACTGCGAATCAATGCTTGTTACTCTCTTTTGGGTGTGGTTTCTACCTTAGAGATTAAAGACGCAACCAAGAAGAACTACATTGTGACATTTGACTTTGTATTTGACCAATTCTGAATCATATCTCTGCGGGAATGAACTTTACTTACCTGATTACCGCAAAAGTGATATTTTCCAACTTGTCATATGATTTTTGGCACCGCTGCCGGGGATACAAATCTTGGAAGTGGAAGAATACAAAGCCAAATTCAAAACTGGGTATCAAAGCAATATGAATGTCTGCATCAAGAAAACAACGGGAAGAGAGAGTTCAAAGATGAGCGTTGCATCATGAAGAAGACAAATGACAATCTGAAGATTCAAGCTACTTTTGACAAAACCAAATGAGAGGTGTTGGACTTTCAACTCCTTCATGAAGTGCAAGAAGCCGTGCAAGAACTTGACCAAAAGAAATGCAAAGGCGGTTGGCAAGGCTACTTTGCATCACCATCTTCCAAAAAGAAGAAAGACTCAAGCGGCAAGACATATTCACTATGGCTCAATACACCGACTTCCCCTAGAGCTGTAAAGGAAGTCGCATCTCTAAAGAACTTTTTTTAAGAAAAGAAAGCATAGACACTAAGGAAGAAGAGTGTCAACATCTTCTACAAACGATTCCTCAATTGTCTTGAAGGAATTTTGAAGAACACATCAAAGGTGTTGAGCCTGATTCTTCCACTCAGGTTGAAGTTGACACCCTCAAAGAAGAAATTGTCAAAGAAGACCCTACTTTGAACTTGACAAATTGGAACCCCTGGGCTGCCAACACGGCATTGATACCAGTCAACCCTTTGGCTTTTGCAAGTTCAAACTTACCCTAACCAATCCCATCAAGTCGAACAATGACTTCATTGCTTGTCACTTGACACACCTATCAAAAGTACAAGAGGACAGAACAAGACAAAGATCCCAATGAATTCATCAAAGAATTCAAAGTCATCTCCTTTGCTAACAAAGAGCATGACTTTGCAGATCAACTACGTATTTTCCCAAGTCTGCTCCTAAAGAAAGCTCAGAGCTGGTACACCCATGTAACTCAAAAGGGGTTCGTACCGGCAGACTGGGCGGACTTGAGAAACAATTTCCAAGAACGATTCCGAGAAGTTGATTACGACACAAGTGTCTTTGTGGCACTCAATGATTTAGACAAAGGCAAGAAGGAGAAGTTGAGAGACTACTCTGAGCGGTTTATGGCGCTCTTGAACCAAGTCCCAAAGCAATCGGGTGTGGTGGGTTACTCCAATGCCCAAGCCGTTACCTGGTTACGGGAAGGACTTTCACCAGAGATTTGGATCTTTGCAAGGGGGAGGAATGTAACTTCCCTTGACAAGGTACTCAAACATGTTGCCTGCTACAAGGCGGCTCACTCTCACTCTGCCGGCAATCAAAGAAACCGGGAGAAGAAAGGCAAGAAGCCCAAAAGGAGAGCTTCTTGTAGTACATCCCCTTCTTTGGAGGAATCCTCCATGTCTTCAAGCTCTTCTTTGGAATCCAAAGAAGAATCAAAGCCAAGACGAGTACAAAGACATGGGGGTAAGAAACTAGTGACTCCCCTAGCAAAGAGTGTACATAACGCTGATATTAAGCTGGACTCTCTCATCAAGGAGTTTTTGGATTTTAAGATCCAAAAGATTGGGGCAAAGGACCAAAGAAAGCTCCCAACATTTGGTAGATCCAAGGTATGGTGCACTGCATGTGGCAAGTCAGGCCATGCAAGCACGGAATGTAATGCTCGTAATGCATTCCCGGTGCAGCAGATTGATTGGGTTCCGAGATGGAACTAGGAAGAGGAAGAAGAGGCGGTGTACCAAACTCAAGAGATACAGCCTTAGACAAGCACATCATATCAAGGTCCGAGGTACAGACCAAGGGAGAATAACCCCAATGCACCTCCATGAAGACCACCGATGGGCAACCAAAATTGACCTTAGAATGTTGCACTCGGAGCATGTTACAATTGTGGCTTGATGGGACATTGGTCTCCAAATTGTCCGGAGCCAAGAAGACAAATCAGGTACGTTCTCTTGTGTGGAAATTGCAAAGGATCAGGTCATACATGCAACCAATGCCCTCACCTTCCAAACCTAAAGCCACTTGTAAAGTATGTACAAACTCTGGCTAAGCGTGCAGCACTTCAGGCAAAGGGTGACTCAACTATAAATTGTATAGCACTTGAGGAGGAAAGACCTCAAGAAGGGAGTCCGGCCTTGGAAGGAGAATGGCCGGACCTTGAAAATTTTGAAAGTTGAGACACACACAAGTAAGAAGAAGCGTGATCCCAAAGAGCTAAGTATGAACTTGTCGTCTTCCAGAAAGGCAAAGAGACTGCGCCCAAAAGCAATCCTTTCTGCCAAGGAGGAAAAGATCCTTGCTAAAGCCAAAGCTAAAGCCTTGCAGAAAGAACTCAAGGAAGCGATACTCAGGACTCAGGAAATGAGTTTGGAGGAGGAGACAAAGACAAAGCCTCTAGTTTTTCTAGCGGACATCCAATCCAAAATAAAGGGTCTGATCCAAGCCGAGGTGGGCCAACCCAAGGAACCTCGGGTCAAGACCACTAGCAATCCCGTCACCATTCTGAAGTGTCCTAAAGTCAAAATTGAACGTGGAGAGACTTCAAATCCGAAGCCAAAGGTGAAGACGGATAAATTGGAAGGAGTAACCCAATATGATATTGTAGCGGATTTGGCAGCTACAAATGCAAACATCACATTTAAGCAATTATGGGAAGACAACAAGCTGTACAAGAGGCAGCTGAATTTGGCCCTCAAGAAAGTAAGGTCGATGTCAAAGAAAGACCTGCCCGCTATATATCGTATTGAGCAATAAGATCTAGGATCTCCCAAGGTCGACGCAGAGATTACAAGGTGCATGATCACATCCATACCCATTGATTTGGGGTCCGGTGTGAATGTCTTGACCAAAGATACTGCAAATTGACTGGGGTATCATACGTTTGAGCCAACACTCCGAGTCTTGAAATTTGCAGACCAAACTAGGAGATGGCCCTTGGGCATGCTGTCAAACATTACCACAATCATTGGAGGGGTGCCCTTCAAGTTGAACTACATTGTGTTGCAACCAATGACCAAGATTGGTTACCTTCTGTTGATCGGAAGACCTTGGTTGTACAGTGCTCAAGTTGTGGTGGATTAGCACCAGTAGAAGCTACGGTTCTAGGACATTTTGTATGAAGACTAGAAGTTGGTGACTGTGAGTTGGACAAAGGTTCCCCATCTCGGGGAAACTAGTTTGTCAGAAGATGAGGACAAATCTAACGACTCATCATCTTTGTCCTCAGACGAATCCAAAGATGAAGTCCAAGTCAATTACTTGGAATGCTACAAGGTAGATGTTGAAGACAAAGATCCCTATGACCTCGCCTCAGGTGAACCTGATTGGGAGGAAGGGGGTTTGATGGCAGCTCGCCTTGGGTTAAGCCGAGTAAGCCACGTTGAAGGAGTCATCAACCCCGATGACTGTCATGATGTTGTCTTGACTGAAGGGAAAATTTTAAAATTTTTGAAGACAGTCACTTTGGAGGAGTTTGCAAGATACACTGCACTGTTTATAGAATTCTAGGATGTTTTTGCCTGGTCTTTCAATCAAATGTTGGGTATTCCACGAGAATTTGGAGAACACCGGATTGATTTGGTTGAAGGTGCAGTTCCGGTTTGGCAGAGACAATACCGTCTGAACCCGAAGTACTCCCTTTTGATGAAAGATGAAATCTACAAGTACTTAGCGGCCAAAAGCATCTTCCTTGTCTTAAGCAGTGAGTGGGTCTCCCTCATTGTCATTGTACCAAAGAAGAAAAAGTGAAGATCCGAGTGTGCCAAGACTTCTGCAAATTGAATGCAGTCACAAGGAAGGATCATCATCCCTTGCCTTTTACCAATACCATTTTGGACCAAGTAGCTGGTCATCCTTGTTATAGTTTTCTCGATGGATTTTCAAGATACAATCAAGTATCTATCCGAGAAGAGAACAAGGATAAAACCACATTCATGACCAATTGGGGCACTTTTGCTTACAATCAAATGCCCTTTGGGTTGTGTAATGCTCCCGTTACTTTCCAATCGATGATGAATTCAATCTTCAAGGATTTCTTGCACAAATTTGTGGAAGTTTTCATTGATGATTTTTGTGTGTTTGGGCAAAGAGATGTACATTTGGATTACCTTCACCAAACTTTTGAAAGGTGTCATTTTGCCGGTTTGTCATTACACCTGGAGAAATGTTTCTTTGCTATGAATGAAGGAGTTCTTCTGGGGCATCAGGTATCAAGCCAAGGTATTGAAGTCAATGTCAAGAAGGTCAAAGTAATCTCAACTTTGGAATCCCTAAAGAACATCCGGGAGTTGAGAGCCTTCTTGGGACATGTCAGATACTACAGACGATTTGTTTCAAACTATGTGGTGCTTGCTGCACCCCTTACAAAGCTTTTGAAGAAATCCAAAGACAATGGGAAGTAGATCGAGAAGAAGCTTTCCTGGTGTTGAAGAAGAAACTGGTTGAAGCACCAGTTATAAGGGCCCTAAATTGGGATGTCCCTTTTCATGTATATGTGGACACTTTGTCCATGGCAATCAGAGTTGTCTTAAGTCAAAAGGACAAGAAGAAGAAGGACTACCTGGTGTATTATGCCAGCCGATAACTTTCAGTTTCTGAAAAGAACTATTCAACGACTGAAAGAGAAGCACTCGGAATGGTGTATGCCTGCAAGAAATTATGCCACTACCTGTTGGGATACGAGTTTGTCTTCTATGTTGACCGTTACGCATTGCAACATTTGGTCAAGAAGGCAGATTTGTTTGAGCAAATTGCAAGATGGATCTTGTTGTTACAAGAATTCACATATACTGTACAAGTAAGGAAGGGAGCTTTGCATTCAAATGCAAACTTCCTGTCCAGGTTAGAAACTCAAGACCATGAATGGGAAATTGACAATTTGTTCCCTGATTAAGAGTTATATCAATTAACAATGATGCAAAGTACGAGGTATGCAGCAGAATATCATTATCTGCATACTCTCCATTGTCCTGAAGGGCTGGACCTAGAGCAGAGGGCAGTCTTTCTCAGGAAAATAGGGCCGTATCAGCTAAAACACAACATTTTATTCAAGATGAGCAAAGACAAAGTACTTTGGCGATGCTTGGAGTCATACAAAGTCAGAGGCGTAATTGAGTCTTTACACTCCGAAGCATCGGGAGGACACTATGCTCTGAAGAACACTATAAAGAAGATTCTTTCCTTAGGGTATTAGTGGCCTATGATGTACAAAGACACGCATGCTCATATCCAAAGCTGTTATGCTTGTCAGAGAACGAGGAAGCCAACGACTACTTCTCAATGGCCTTTGAGACCAATTTTACCCTTGGTCCCATTTGAGAAATGGGGAATTGATTTTATGGGTCCCATTCAACCAGTGACCCGAGTCACAAGGAAGAGATACATTTTGGTTTGCACTAATTATGCTACCAAGATGGTCGAAGCTGAAGCAACTCACAGAGCTAATGCCGAAACTATGGTGGAATTTTTCTTTCAAAACATCATCTCCCGATATGGGTGTCCCCTGGAATTGGTCAGTGACAGAGGGACACATTTTTTGAACTCTGTGATGGAGGCTTTAACCAAGTACTTCCAGATTAAACATCAGAAGACGACTCCTTATAACCCAAAAGCAAATGGCTTAACGGAAAATACGAATGGGTTACTTTGCAAAATTTTAAATAAGGTGACTATCAATTATGCCTATGACTGGGATACAAAATTACCAGACGTAGTGGGCATATAGAACGACAAAAAAGATCACAACCAAAAAGACTCCATACTTCTTGACATACAACTTGCATCCCATACTACTTGTTGAATTTGAAGTACCGACATATCGGATTCTTTGCAAAGAATGATTGTCGGAGGAATCTTTGGGATCCATCAACTAATGTGGTTAGAAGAGAAAAGAGACAATGCAATGCAAACCACAAAAGAAGTACAAGAGCAGAGGAAAGTCAGGCATGATAAGCATATCAAGCCTATGGCTGTGCGTGAAGAAGATTTGGTTTTGTTATACGACAATCACCGAATATTTTTTCTAGGCAAGTTGCATTTGAGATGGATGGGGCCTTATCAAGTTCTTCATCTTTATGAAAATAGGTCCATTCAACTTGCAGACTTGGAAGGCAATCCCATTACCACTTGGGTAAACAGGTGGAGAGTTTGGAGATATTGGACCATAGACTCAGAAGTCTCTAAGACATCCAAAGTCTATGTTTGCGGGGATGCTCACATTTGAGAGAGGGGGTATGTGGTACGCACATTTTTTGTTTTTTCAAAAATTTGGAAGAAGTGTATAGAGAAGTCAAATTGTGCCTATATGGCCAAAGAAGGCAAAGAAAAGTGTCCTCGGGATGAAACCTGAGGTAATGTGGCTTTGGGTCATAAGGCAAAGTACTCGGAATTGCCTTGTTAGCATACAACCCGAAGTAAGGAGTCTTTGTATCGGGGGTGCTCAACCCAAGGCGAGGACAGTGTAACAACTTTCCTTCAAGGCAAGACATTCAAGAAGGGACCATTCAAAAATGGTGGTCATAAGCGTGAAGGACACTTGATAGTGATAGAAGCATGTAGGAGGTGTGATTTCTCGGTAGAAATTTGAATTGAAGAAAGACAAAGAAGGCACAACTCTATAAAAATTAGGCTAAAGACAAAGTGATGACAAGCAATTTTTTGTCGCCGTTAAGAAGTTGTCATGTAGAAGATCATGGGAAACGAAGTAGAGTCAAAGACATGTTGGTGTGTAGAGAAGAATTTGAGAGAGCTAATCCAAGAATCAGTAGGAAGAATAGTCCCCAACCCAGAGTGGAAGAGAGAAAGATGGGAGGAGGGAAGAAAAACTCCAAATTCACAGTGAGAAATCATGCAATTTGGAGGTTAGATGCATCGTCGGAGGAAGAATTGGAAGGCAAAGCCGAGTGCAAGTCCAAGGACTCAGAAAGAGATGAAGAACCCGAGTTCACACTGCAAAGTGGAGACACAAGTAGTGATAGTGATGATGGAGGGGAGATGACATCGGTACCCGAGGAAGAGAAAGCCAAGATAGAGATGGAGGAGAAAGGTAACTCAAAATTGGAAGACAAAGTGCCAAAGCAGGAGGAGAAGAAAGTTACCATTCAAAGAGGAGTTTGTTCTAGGTGAAAGGCAAAGTGTGGAGCAGGGCCAAGTAAGGTAAGAGAAGAGGAGAATGAAAGTTTGAGGAGCAAAGCATCCATTCCTATAAGGCGACTGTGGCTTAGAAGGCGAGTGTCAAGTGAAGAAGAGGTGAAGAAGGAGATCACTCCGCAAGTTGAGGTAACTCCAAGTGAAGGAGTGGAGTACCTGCGGGAGGTTGTGTGCCCATTATTAGTAAAGTTAGAGCACAAGAAGAAGGATATGCAGTCAAAGTGTCCGGAGGTGAAGACTGTGTTGCAGGTGTTAGCAAAATAAGAAGAAGAGAACTTGGAGTTGAAGAAGAGTATAATCCAAGGTGAGGAGGAAAGGGAAGTACTACGAGTAGATGCAGTAGTAAAAAATCAAGTGATTGAGAACTTGAGGAGAGAAGCAAGGAATCGGGAGGAACTAATAGAGTAGAACGTCATAGTAAGGGAAAGACAAATAGCTGAATATGAAATCTTGAAGCAACAATTTGCTGAATTGAGACTAGAAATTATCCATGTTATGGCAAGAGTAGTAGAGAAAGAGCAAGAGCTCGATAGGGTGATGGTGAGTGTAGAGGAGAAGAAGCAGCTGTGGCACCGAGAGTTGACAATGAGGTATAGAGAGGAAGAAAGGTTGAGAGAGTTACTTCGCAATCAGGAGGAAAAGATTGTGCAGAAAGAGAAGGAGAAGGAAGATGTGAAAGCCGAGTTTGAAGCCGAGTTTGAAGCAGAGTTGGCAATGTACAGAGAAGATTGGCTTGCAGATCAAGAACAGGAGAGGAAAATGAGATTGGAGCCATTAAAGGAGATCGTGATCAAGATGAATGCAATGCTAAGTACAGAGGCCAACATGCACATTGAACATACAAGACTGCACGAGTTGAAGTTGTTGGTGCAAGAGACGAGGAAGAGAAATGCAAAGGACAAAGACTTGAATGCTTCATTGATTAGTCTCAAAACTCGGTAGATAGAAAGATATTTGAGGTAGAAGACAATATCACAATCATATTAGACTTAGTCAAATTAGAGATAGATAAACTTTGGAAGGATGTCAGACCAAAACCCAAAGTAGATGAAGTAGGAGTGCAGATGTCTTCGGAGTTACCATTGGAGATATTAGAGAAGAGTGGGTCAGGAGATAAGGAGTTAGAAAGATTACTCACTAGTGGAATTTCAGATCAGGAAAGAGAATTGTTAGATTTGGTAGAGGAATTAGGAGTTGTGAAACCCAAGGATACAATAGTAGGGAGTGAAGTTACTTTGAGATTGGGTTTGAAAGCTGAAGAAGAAGTAGACATTGGATGGATTAGTAATAGAATCAAGATTTGAAGAGGTAGATATGAAGATGTGCATTGTCATTTTGGATTTGCAGGTTTGTAGAGTTGTTAGGAAATGGTATTTTTGTTAGAACTGTTGTTTGCTTCACTATTTAGGAGTGGCATTTGCAAGAAATTGTTATTCAATGCTCATTATTTCTGAGAATAGATAAAGCAAAGTGTTGTGAAGTAGTGCTCGTCGCTTGAGCTTGATTCCGAGTATCAACTTTGTGTTTGTGTTTATGAGTGTGTGGAGAAATTTGAAGTGCAAGTCAATGTGCTTGTTGGATGTTGGATTCTGCAGCCTTGATCTTCATTTTGTGTGTTTGATCTTGAGTGAAGTGCAATCGGAGCAATGCCTTGACAGATCTGAGAGGAATTGTAGTGTTGGTAGTATTCTGCATTTGTGAGTGCAGTGCAAAGTTGATGTGAAGAAATTTTGATCGAGGAAGATGTGCCTTCAGTGGAGAGGTGGAACACAATTCTGAGGCAAAGTTGCTTTGCAGTGAAGTGCCATTTTTGGGAGAGCCTAAATCATCACAATCAAGATTGTTTGGAAAAATTTGATGGAGTTGTGATTAAAGAATGTTAATTTGTGACAAGACTACAAATCAGTGCTTGTTACTCTCTTTTGGGTGTGGTTTCTACTTGAGAGATTAAAGACGCAACCAAGAAGAACTACATCGTGACATTTGACTTTGTATTTGACCAATTCAAAATCATATCTTTGCGGGAACAAACTTTACTTACCTGATTACTACAAAAGTGATATTTGTCGGGTTGTCACATGAGCTCTCCACATGTGATGTATTGTGTAGAATTATCCCTTAAATATCTTTGGATCTAAAATAGACACTTCTCCACATCGGTCTTTTGTAGCTCCAAATAGAGAATTGTAGCCTTTTTGAACATAAGGGGTTGTATACTAGAGTTTAATAAGAGCTTTTGTGATATATAAAACTTCCTCAAAGGTCTCACCAAACAGAAAATCCCACTTTGGTTATCTAATAGGACAACTCCAAGGGTGAACTATGCTTGCTCAAAGGCAAGTCTAGTGGTAACTCCTCCAATCTAATTGCTATTGCCTACCATAAAGCATAGTTCATAAAGCATTGGTCATTGAGTGGATCCCATACTCCTAAATCAAGAAACTCCATTATCAACCACCTCTACCCAAAAGCAAGAACCACATCATCTCTAGTCTCAAAAGTGTGGCAACCAATTGGAACATTGGAGTTGAGTCAACTCCTAATGTAAACATATCATTCATTGAGAATAAAGAGAAGCATATAATCAATTGTCTTGCCTCTAACATTGGGCTAGACTCAAGTTGTGTAATAGCAAGAAGTTCACTAGCAAGTGGTTCACTAGCAAGTATTTCACTAGCAAGTAGTCTATCATGCAATCTATCACCGCCTACCACACTTGCACTAAGATGTTTAGTAGCCTTGGATGTTGTTTGTAGTCCCTTAGAGAGTGTAAAAGATTGGGGAAGTTTTGACTTGTCTACCTAAACTCCCCTTTGTGGGTCCAAGTCTATCAATGCTCCCTTAGACTCTAGAGCACGTACTACACTCCTAGTCACTACAATAGATGCATGTACCTATGCTACTTTGCTCATAAAGTGCAAGACATCTCTATCACCAACATAAGAGGTGGAAACCTCAACACCCAAATCTGATCTCCTTTGAGTTGTGGCCATGCTAGGCAGTCTTTGCTCAAGTGCTCAATTTCAATAGCCATAGTTGTATCTAAAGTAAGTGTAGGTATTGCACCCCTACCAAGTGTGGATCCTTTGTGACCACCTTGTCCTCCGTGACTTGGAGCTCCTCTACTACTTACCATAGTAGCCCTATCACTCCATAACTCTGGATGAAAGTCAAGGCATCAATCACTTGTGTGACCAAATTTATGGAAATGGTCACATTATCTCTATGCTAGCTATGATGCTCCAAAAGTATATTATGTCTACTACCTTGAGTGCACTCTCTCTTGCGGTGAAGTCTACCACAAGTCCAACAAGCAACACCACCACTTATTGGCTATTGTTGACTGATAATGAAAGTAAGGGTTTAGCTACACTAGGCCCTCCATCTTCTTTATAAGATCTAGGCTATCCACTCTGTCCTTGGAAGTAGACATGGCATGGTGCACTCTATTGCAATCTGGAAGAAGGAACAATTATGGATGAGGTTTTGCTACCAAATCTAGATATCACCACTCTCTCCTCTACCATGTTGAGATCAATTTTCTCAACCAAACTAAAGACCGTTGCCAAAGTAGGTGAAGTAGCTTGTAAAAACATATCATCACGTACTCAATGTTGCAACTCCATGTCCAAGATCCCATACCAAAATTGGAATGCCTAGGCTTCAATAACTCCTTGAGTGAAATTGATCAGCAATCTCATGCAAGTGTATGTCTTACATAAGCTCTCTAGAAGCTTTCTTTGGAACCCTTGCAAGCTCCTCAACTTATCAATCCGCACTCCTTGGTAGGTTTTCCTCAAGCATTGGAAGAACTCCACCACGAGGTTAAACCTTGATTCTACGCCACCTCTTGTAGTGGTACCTCCACACATAGTAACACAAACTAGTGCATCTCCACTAGATCCACCAATGCTACTAGAGCTAAAACTCATGGGTATTGCCAATCTACCTCTAGCAACTAAGCTTGAAGTGATGGAAATGATGTTGGGAGACCAATATTGTCTACATAGCTTGATCTCCTCTAAGTGAAGTACCTTGAACTCATAATATTCATCCATTAGCAAACCCTCCAAGTTTTGAAGTTGTCTTGAACATGAAGAGTGTGAAAAAAGTCAAGTTTTGTATCTATTGCAAATCACACCAGCTATCAAATTCTTGGATGAAGTCATCCAACTCAATGGTAACCATTGTACCAAAGTAATGCTTGGGAGCTTTAGAGATCCCATAAATCTTGTCCATGTCCCACAACAATGGTGCGGACTCACCAAGTGCACTCTCAACTAAATTATTCTTGTATTAAACTACAACTCAGAGTCAATCTCCTTCCTTACTAGGACCTGAGATACAAGTTGATACCAAGTGTGACTTTGAGTGAACCCACTCTGTATTGCAATGCTATCTCCTTTAGAATCCCCAAAGAACTCTATTGTGATAATATAACTAAAACCGCAACTGTAAAAAACACCAACTAAACACCATTCACTAATGTACCTCTAATTGCACCAACTACACTAGAGGAAAGGGCAATCTATATCTTACCATCACAACACGCACTCTCATGGTCTGCAGGTCATCACTTCATGCATCACTTAAGAGAAACACAAGTGGTCTGATTGGTCATCACTCCAACCTCACTACCAAGAGGACACTAGAGCACCAATGCTCTAAAGTCAAGGCACCTCTATGAATTGGCTTGTCTCTCACTCAAGATGAACTTTTGATGGCTATTATGGTAGTGCGCCATGGATTAAGAAGATAAGGAATCTCAGCTCTATCATACTACTCCAAGGCAAACACTCCAAGACTCAAAGCATTGCTCACAAGAGAACTCAATGAGAGAAAGATAGTTGCAATTGAAAGGATGATTAGTACCTCCTCACTCTTAGTTTATATACTTTTGAAATAGTTATGCACCAAAGTCATTAATAACCAGAGTAACTCAAGTTATTAGGCTAAAAGTGAACTAAAGTCAAAAGTCTAAAGGAATATCCATACTCATAAGAATATTCCCCTAAGCATGTGGTCTTATCTTGACCCAACCACTAAGTCAAAGATTCCTTCACATGGGTTATCCTTGGACTATAGAAGAATTTGAAACAAAAATTCTTATGGATCCAAGAGTTCTTAATTCTTTCTTCCAAGCCAAACACCTAGGAATAATACCAAATCAATACACTAGAATCCAAAATAGTTATGCTCATCTTTTCTACTTCCTCTAAAGTAAGATCTCCTTGATTTTAGCTAATCATGACTAATGTAGAACCATCCTTTATCTCTATATAAATAATATCTCTCAAGTACTATATAATATCAAACTAAATATCATAATAGCACATATGTGCATAAATGGATGTTACATTTACCCCCGGACTAAGATTTCATTTTTTCCTTGGAGTGAAGGTCTCTCTACCTTCTATAATACATCTTCAACTTATCATGGTTAATCCTATCAAAGTGTCTTTCTCCCAACTCCTTGAGATCATAATTGTAATTGCTTCATACCTTCTCCGCTATGAAATGTCCAAAGTACTTAGGTAAAAACTTCTTTTGCACTCTCTTGAATTGAATATAATCAAACAACATCCCCCAATTACCTTCTTTGAAGGGCCCCAACTTCTTCTTGCCTTGCCTCTTGGCATAACTCTCCTTTTGTTTCCTTTGGGCTTGCTCCACTCAAACCATAGCAACTGCTCTTGCCTCCTCCAGTTCCATGAGTTGATCCTTCTTTGACTTCTTTGCATCATCTCCTTGTGCTTTCTCCAATCACCTATGAATGTTATTGAAGGTAGGAAGATCAAAATGAATAGGTAAAGTAGACTCAATACCAAATACCAAATGAAATGGAGAATATCCGGTGGAAGTCATCATGGTTGTCCTACAAGACTTCCACAAGACTGCATGAATCCTCTTGTCCCAAGATGTTTAGCCCTCACCATTTTTGCATCTTTGGCCAACATCATGCACAAGGTCTGATTGGTTCTCTCTGCCAAGCCATTAGAATTTGGCTTATAGGATGTAGTTACTCTATGTGTGATAGAGAAATGTTATTGCATAGCTGTAGTGATGCTCCTTGTAAACTCTACTCCTCTATCAAAAACTAACTCTTAAGGGCACCTAAATCTAGTGATAATGCATTCATAAAGAAATCTACTAACTTCATCTTCATTCTTGTCCTTCAATGGTCTAGCCTGGTAAGTAATCAGTAACTACCATAATGTACCAAATGTTCCTTGGAGTTCTATTGAGAGGACCTATAAAGTCAATTCTCCACTCAAAAGGTCATAGCAATGGAATTGATCTAAGAGAGGGAGTGGAAGTAGACTTTCTAGCAAAAGCTTGAAAAACATGACAAGTTTTGCAAAAATCAAGACAATCTTTGAAAATCCTCCTCCAATAATAACCTGCATCTAGAATCTTGAAAGTAGTCACCTTTCTTTCAAAGTATCCCCCACACACTAAACCTTCATGAAACTCCTTTATGAGTTGGATAGACTCTTTCTTACGCATTGCTCTTTGAATTAGACCATCTGCTTCTTGTTTAAAAAGAATATCCTTCATCATTGTGTAAGGTTTAGATTTTGCTGCAAGGGCCTTCTTCTCCCTAGCATGCATCCCTTCTAGATGGTTACCTCTTGTTACAAAGTCCACAACCTCCTTGTACTCTATTGGAACCTCTTGAGTGATTGAGATTGTCATGAGCTCCTCAACCAAGAAAGAATCATCCATCGGTTCAACTCCATCATGATCATAGGCCCTAACTAACAATTAGCATTTGCGTGTATCTTCCTTGGCCTATCCTCAATGGTATATTCATACTCATAAAAGAGTATCATCCACCTTGCTAGCCTCCCTTCCATATTAGGCTTGTTGAAGATGTACTTCTGTGGTGCACACATTTTTTGTTTTTTTTCAAAATAAAGGAGAAGAAGTGTATAGAGAAGTCGGATTGCGCCTGTATGGCCAAAGAAGGCAAAGAAAATTGTCTTCGGGATGAAACCTGAAGTAAAGTGACTTCGGGTCATAAGGTGAAGTACTCGGAAATGCCATGTCAGCATATAATACGAATTAAATTGTCTTCGGAGCGGGAGGAGCTCAACCCGAGGCGAAGACAGTCTAACAACCTTTCATCGGGGCGAGAAATTCAAGAAGGGGCCGTTTCAAAACTGGTGGCTCATACGCGCAAAGGTTGATTGACAGTGACAGGTGCATGCAGGAGGTGTGATTTCTCGGTAGAAACTCAAAGCAACGGAAGACGAAGAAGTGCAACTCTATAAAAATCAAAACTGCAATGACAAAATGTCAAGCAATTTTCCTTTGCCATTGAGAAGTCATCTTGCAAGTGATCGGGGAAAGGGAAATAGAGTTGTACTCGGGTTAGTGCACAAGGGAGAAGTCGCAAGAGAGAAATCGAGATACAATAAGAAAGCAGAAGAGATGGGAGGAGGGAAGAAAAACTCTGAATTTGTAGTGAGAAATCATGCGATTCAGAGAATAGATATAGTAGCGAGGATCAAAGTCTTGAGCCAACTTCGGATCACTTTTCTGGCATGGAATTGGAATGTAAGTTTTCCAGGATTCATGACAGAAATCATCGAGAGTAAATGTCTTGATGGTCCCAAGGAAGAAGGGAAGAGAGGAAATCTGGCTCGTTGGACATAGTCGGATTGGAGACTCATACTCGGGAAGGAGGCGAGTTCGGAGCAGGGAGCCACGTTCTTGGGGAAAGGAGAGATAGCCCAAGAAACGCAGGAGGTGAGAGATGCCTTCTTGTTGAAGAGAACGAAGAATGGGTACAAGTTGAGAGCTACAAAGACCCTGTGAGGAGAGGAATTGTGAGTGCACTAATGGCCATCCTGAAGCCGGAAAGAACCACTTATGTGATGAAGCACCAAGCGGTGTTCTTTTACAAGTTATTTGCAGGAGAACCGATCAATTGGGCAAGGTGCTTTCACGGGAGAACGAGGCAGATGGTGTGGAATCTGCGGGATAAGTCGCCTCCACACTACATTGTACCATTTGCAGCACATTTCTACCTCGGGTTGAATTTGCTCAATTTGGTGGAGCGCAATAGAATGGTGTCTCATTTCCATCCTGACTTGAGAAGAGAAGTCGACGTGGAGGAGCAGCAATACATTCTCCAAATCCGGAGCACGGATGACTACTATGCAAAGACAAGGAAAAACATGGAGGTCGTGGTAAGTACCCCAACGAAGAAGAGAACTCGGCAAGCAAAAGCCAAGGAAAACAAGAAACCTCGGAAGATGCAGAAAAATAACCCAAGGCAAAGGATGGTGGTGATTGAGTCAGAAGATGAAGACTCAGAAGGAGAAGCCGAGCTCAAAACGAAGGACTCAAAATGTGAGGAGGAACCTGAGCTGACACTACAAAGTGGAGATACTAGCAGTGATAGTGAAGACGGTGGAGAAATGACCTCGGCACCAACGGCTGAAGAATACGAAGAAGAAGTGCAAGCCAAAGTAGAAGCCGACGACAATGCGGCGCTGGAAGACAAAATACCGGTGCTAGAGGAGAAGAAGATCGCAGTACAGCAAGGAGTTCGCTCGAGACGTAAGGCGAAGTGTGAAGCGGGGCCGAGTAGAGTGAAGGAAGAGGTAGAAGAAAGCTCGGGTAGTGAGGCGTCAATTCCGATACGAAGACTCTAGAGAAGAAGGCGAGTATCGGGAGAACACGAAGAGAGAAGAGAGACTACTCCGCGGGAGGAAGAAGTTGCCAGTAATGGAGTAGATTACTTGCAAGAAGTAGTGTGCCCGCTGTTGGTGAAGTTGGAACAAAAGAAGAAGGAGATGCAGAGTACATGTCCAGAGGTAAAGACTGTTTTACAGGTCTTATCAAGATTAGAAGAAGAGAACTTGGAGTTGAAGAAGAGTGTAAACCGAGGTGAGGAAGAAAGAGAAGTACTGCGAGCGGAAGCAGTAGAGAGAAGTCAGGTAATCAAAGACCTAAAGAGAGAAGTGAGTTATCGAGAGGATCTTGTGAGGAAGAGTGACATCGCCGAAGAGTGACATCGCCAGGGAGAGACAGGTAGCGGAGCATAAAATCTTGAAGCAACAATTTGCTGATTCAAGAGTAGAGCTTATCCATGCTATGGCGAGGGTAGCATCAAAGGACCAAGAGCTCGAGCGAGTGATGGAGAGTATGGAGGAGAAGAAGCAACTCTGGCAAAGAGAGTTGTCTGTGCGGTATAGAGAAGAAGAGAGATTACAAGAACTACTTCGTAATTAGGAAGAGAAAGTTGTACATAAGGAGAAAGAGAAGGAAGCGGTGAAGGCCGAGTTCGAAGAAGAGTTGGCGATGTACAGAGAGGAATGGCTTGCAGATCGGGAACGAGAACGAAAGACAAGATTGGAGCCATTGAAGGAAATAATCCTCAGAGTGAATGCAATGTTAAGTACAGAAGCCAGCGTTCGAATGGAAGAAGCGCGACTGCACGATTTGAAGTTGTTGGTGCAGGAGACGAGGCAAAGACAAGCAAAGGATACTGATTTGAATGCCTTGTTAATTAGTCTCAGAACTCATGTAGATAGGAAGATCTTAGAAGTAGAAGACAATATTTCAATTAGATTAGACTTAGTGAAAATAGAGTTAGAAAAGCTTCGGCAGGATGTTAAGGCAAAACCCGAAGTAGATAACATAGGAATCCAAATGTCTTCGGAGTTGCCCTCAGAGACATTAGAGAAGAGTGGGTCGAAGGATGAAGAGTTTAATAGATTACCCACTAGTGCAATTTCAGATCAAGAAAGAGAATTGCTGGATTTGGTGGAGGAATTAGGAGTTGTGAAACCCGAGGTTAGAGTAGTAGGAAGTAAGATTACTTCGGGTTTGGGTTTGAAAGCCGAGGAAGAAGTAGACATCGGATCGGATTAGTAACCAATTTGAGATTTGAAGGGGCAGATATGAAGGGGTGCATTGTCATTTCGGATCTGTAGGTTAGAACAGTTGTGGTAGAATGGTATAGTTGTTAGAACTGTCGATTGCTTCAGTACTTAAGAGTGGCATTCGCAGGAAATTGTTGTTCAGTGCTCATTATTTCTGAGAATAGATAAAGCGAAGTGCTGTGAAACAATGCTCATCACTTGAGCTTGATTCCGAGTATCGACGTTGTACTTGTGTTTGTGAATGTTTGGAGAAATTTGAAGTGCAAGTCAGAGTGCTTGTTGGATGTTGGATTCCACAGCCTTGATCTTCATTCTGTGTGTTTGATCCTGAGTGAAGTGCAATCGGAGCAATGCCTTGACAGATCTGAGAGGAATTGTAGTGTTGGTAGTATTCTGCATTTGGGAGTGCAGTGCGAAGTTGATGTGAAGCAATTTTGATCAAGGAAGTTGTGCCTTCAGTGGAGGGGTGGAACACAATTCTGAGGCAAAGTCGTTTTGCAGTGAAGTGCCATTTTCAGGAGAGCCTGAATCATCACAATCAAGATTGTTTGGAAAGATTTGATGGAGTTGTGATTATGGAGTGTGAATTTGTGACAAGACTGCGAATCAGTGCTTGTTACTCTCTTTTGGGTGTGGTTTCTACATGAGAGATTAAAGACGCAACCAAGAAGAACTACATGTTACTGTTTGACTTTGTATTTGGACATTTTTGACTCGTATCTCTGCGGGAACAAACTTTACTTACCCGATTACCGCAAAAGTGATATTTGCCGGGTTGTCACAACTTTAAAGCCTTGTGATCCGTGACAATAGTGGCTATCTTTCCAATCAAGTAGTATCTGAACTTCTTGATACCAAAGATTACTACCAACCTTTTTCTCTTTATGATTGAGTAGTTCTTTTTTGTTGGAACCATCTATCTAGTAGCATAAGCTATTAAATGATCATACTCATCTAATTGACTAATGGTCTAATTGACTAAGAGTGCATCCTATAACTATATTAGAAGCATCAATATAGAGGATGAAAGGCATACTCTAATTAGGTTTAATAGGAATTAGAGCTACAACAAGGGATTGATTGAGCTCCTCAAAAGCTTTGAGAGCCTCCTTGTACTCCAAAATCACCATGTATTGTACATCCTTCTTCATGAAGATGGTCAATGCATAAGCCTTGTTGGAAAATGAAAAGATGAAGCTCTTGTAGTACCCAACAATCTCCAAGAATTAGTGTAACTTTATCAAACTTGAAGTGAATGGAAGGTCTTAGATTTTCCTCATCTTCTCAAGATCAACTACTATTCTATACTTGGAAATCTACCCCATATGCCCCAAAAGTAAACCTTCTTTACAACCAAAAATGCAGTTCTTTAGTTTGAGTGATTTGCTTCATCTTGCTTCATCCAAGCATTTTGCTTCATCTAAGCATTTCAAGACCTTGGTCAAATACTCAAAGTGCTCCTCCTTGCTCCTAGAGACACAAAAGTCATCAATGAAATCTCTCAAAAAATTTCCAATGAAAAGTTCAAAAATCATGTTCATGAACCATTGCAATGTGGTTGGAGCATTATAAAGCCCAAAAAGCATGACCTTGTAAGCATAAGTTCTCCAAGGTATGATGGGTGGTTGATGGGTTGTTGATGCTTTGGTGCAATTTTGATTTGGTTATACCTACTATAACCATCTTCAAAACTATACCTCTCATGACCTGCAACCTCCTCCAAGATCTCATCTATGAATGGAAAAGTGTAATACTCCTTATTAATAATAGCATTGAGATTCTTGTAATCCACACATAGCTTGCCATTTTTTTTCTTCACAATCACAATTGGAGACACCCATTTGAATTCTCCACCTCAAAGATAAAATCTTGCCTCCTTGAGCTTATCAATCTCCTCCTTCACAACCAAAGCTATTGGTGGGCTAATGCAACATTGCTTTTGGTGGGTTGGCATGCTCCTCTATCTCTATCTTGTGCCCCTCCAAGGTGACTTCCTGTAGATCCTTGTTATTGAAACCAAAAACATGGATGAACTTATGGAGAATCTCCTCAAATCTCACCTTTTCCTCCTTGGTAACATTTGGACTACACTTGAGAGTACATAACCTCCTCTCTATGTCCTCAAGTATCAATGGTGATTTATTTGGGTCCTTCACAACCTTTGGCTTAGGTGCAAAATCCATAGCACACAAGGGATACACATCTAAATCAGATTAAACTCATTCTGCTATGTGGAAGTCTCTTTCTCCATGCTTGTGTCCACACCTGAAGCTCCTTCTTGAATCTGATTCTCAATAATCAAAAGATGATGTATCTAAATGTGAAATGTTGGTGGTATTAGTGATAAGAATGGTAACTCTATGGTTTGATAGCCTAATCCTCAAGTACCCTTTGTGCAATCAATCAATTGTGCGTGCTACTCTCAACCGTGGCCTCTCAAGAAGTAAATCATAATTTAAATCCTTCAAGACTTGTCATGAAAGTCATGAGGTTTTGAACTTCCATAATTGAAACTACCACCTTACCCATCACCCTTATTGGTTGAACTTATTGCTTGTTTGCCATGCTCACCACAAATGTTAAAGGTATCATACCCAACTTCTTCATCAACCTCTCTGACATGACATTCACTACAGATCTTCTATCAACAAGTGCATCCTTGATGTTGTGACTATTCACTCTTGATATCAATCTTGGAGGTATGTTCACAAGCCTCCCATGGTGTTGGTTTGGCATCCACCGCCCCCATTGATACTAAAGCTTTTGCTTTCTTCTTCCTCTTGCTCCTTGTAGAACTCAAACCACCTCTAAGCTCCTTTCTCAAGGTAGGATTCAAAGTAATCAGTTGATCCACTATAATATTATCCTTGTGACTACCAACATCTTCCAACACATTGAAGTTACATTGTTGCTTTGACATCAAGAAGTCCTCTATTCCCAACTTCTTCCTTGGAATCTTTGTTCTTGATGGTGTTTTGGTGCCAATGCAAGTACTCTTTGTAGTCATAGGAGTATCCTTGCTAGTAATAAATCCTTGAGAAGAGTGTACATCCTCTACAAAATGAGCTCTCTTCTTCTCTTGTGCCAAAAGCTCCAAGTTAACACTTTTGGAGTTTGAGCACTCCTCATTCTAATAATTGCTCTCAACCATATCTATAGATGCTATCCCCTTACCTTTGTTTGGATTAGGAGCCTCTTGGGTTTCACTACCTCCTTCTTTTCCTCTATTGGCTCCCTCATACCCCTGCCTGCATGGTAAGTGGAATTTGGGCAATTCCTTTGGATGTGACCTTATCCTCCACAAAAAAATCTTTTTTATCATTGAAATTGGTGGTTGGTTGGCCTCTTCTATATGGATAGCTTCCATAAATCCTAGGCTCTCTCTCTCTCTTAATTCTGATCCACCTCTTTCTTCTCCCATAGTTGCATTACATTGATCTTGAGATATGCAAGTTCTTCTATGATGGTTTGAAGTGGATCTTTTGGTAGAAGTTCAAGACCCAAAATAAATATTACTTGTGGTGCAACCCTTGCCACCAAAGTATCAGAAATTCCACCATACTTATAGCTTTGAGAAGGATGCACAACCTCCTTCACCACCAAATCACTCTCATCTCCTTCCAAACTCTCTTTCATATGAATTGTAATCTTGATAGCTTCAACCTTGGAAGAAGGTTTCTCATATCTCACCTTACTTCTTATCTGAGGTCTCAATCCTCCCACAAAATACTTTGTGATTATGGCTCCTATATCAATCATAGTAGTCTCCACATCATCTCCATCCTTCCTGAACACTATGTGAAATCTAGACTCTAGCTTTTCCACTCTTTCTACATAGACTCTCACTTTTTCTCCATCTCCTTATTTGAGGAAGGTTACCTCACTCATCAATCTCTCATAAGTTTCATTTAAAAGAAAGTTCTCAATGAGTGCTGAAGTCAAACTCTTCCCAGACTCTTCTTGCCTATCTCTCCTCTCTCTCTTTTGGTACATACCATATAGGTACTGCATCCTCAAAGAAATCCAGTAATAATGAGGCCCACTCATTCTTCCTCCTCTCGTTGTTTCTTATGCAAGCTCTCTTGAAGTCTCTCACAAAAGCGTCCACATCTTCTCTATCCTTGCCAAAGAAAACCAAAAGTTTCCCCATCTTAACCCTTCATTATCTTTCTCTTTTTTCTTAAATTTTTTTTCCTTTTCTTTTCTCTCATTCTATAACTAATAAAGTATATACATGAATAACACCATTTGGGAGTAATCTACCCTAGAGAACACAAAAGGTTCATGTTGCTCCAAGATTTCTATAGCAATATCAAATCCTAGAGTGCATGTTAATCAAACCCTCATGGATAGTTTATCCGTAAGTTGAAAGATTATTTCCATCACTAATCTTGAGAATTAGATGATGAAGGTGGTCGTTTCTTTGTAGTTGCACTAAGACTCTTTTCAAGATCTTTCACCAAAGTTTCCAAAAGTGTTGCTACTCCATTACACTCATATTCTTTTTGAAGTCCTTCTACTCCACAAACCTCATACAACTCCTTGGTCTTAGATCTCCTCCCTCTCAATCTTGGTGACAAAGGTCTAACATGCAATCCCAACTCAAGAAAGCCTCTCCTTTCCCTCAATCTCTTGCTCACAAAGGTCAATGGACATGAATTTTCCTTATGTTATTTCTCTCCACATAAAAAGCACTTAGAATCACTTTTTCCTCCAAGTATTATATGTTTTTGGATCCTCTCAACACTCTTTTCAAACTCTATTCTAAACTCTCTTTTCCTCAAATCCACCTCTACAATCACCTCAAACCTTTAGAAAACCTTGCATAGTCTCAACTTCCATGCTTGGTGACACTCCATGTTCCCAAGATGAGTCTAAACACTCAAATATGCTTTTGGTTGCTCTCACATTCCTCATGCATGAGATCTCAACTCTCCAAAATTGCCTCCTCTTCACAATGTCACTAAATTTTCTCGACTGGTATGTCATAGTACTCTAAATTTTTCACAATTGATCACAAGCCTAGGGTGTCTTTCTTTGCACAATTTTAGATCTTTTCATTGAGCCATTTAGCATAGGCACCTTTCTATTCAATACACATATTTCAGATTTGGTCTCAAACCATCTCCTTATTTTAAAAACTCATAACTCTTTGTGCAAAAATGATCTTTATCTAATTCTTGGGCCAAAAGGTAAAATACTATACATCAAATTTTCTTTGAGAGTTTTAGAAAAATCCAATAAAAAATGAAGAAATGGCAAACTATGTATAAAATTCCAAAGAGCATGTAGTTTGCAGGAATAGTTTACCCTACCTTATTCTAAACATTCTAGCTCAATGCTTGTAGCAACCCTTACAATAATTTAAAGTGTCCAACCTAACACATAATCCAAGCTATCTTATGAAAAAAATTTAAAGTCTAGATCTCAACCTTGACATTTTGCCCAAAATCACCATAATCCCCAAAATCTACAATCCACTTCACACAATCGCTCCAAATTCTCTCATATGTATAGTATGTACAATATCACCTCAAAAACATCATAATGAACTATAGGGTATACAAATAGATCCAAGTTCTCTAATATAAGTTCAACACTCTCCTCTCCTAATGTTCTCTCCAAGTGAGCTCTCATAGCCTCCTTTTATCTAACATAGATTTGTACGTGAAACATTATCTTGCCTTCTAAAGAGGTCCCTACAATGGAACCAAAAATGTGAGCCGGACTATCTCTCACTCAAGTTCAATCTCTGATGACTATTTTAGTAGCATACCATGGACTAAGAAGGCAAGGAACCCCAACTTCATCATACTCCTCCAAGGCTAACACTCCAAGACTCAAACCATTGTTCACTAGAGAACTCAATGAGAGAGAGAGACATAGTTGCAATTGAAAGGATGATCAATACCTCTTCATCCCTAGTTTATATACTTGTGAAATAGTTCTACACCAAATTTACTAATTACCAAAGTAACTCAAGTTACTAGGCTAAAAGTCAAATAAAATCAGAAGTCTAAAGGAATATCTATACTCATAAGAATATTCACTTAAGTATGTGGTCTTATCTTGACCCAACCACTAAATCAAAGATTCCTTCACATGGGCTATCCTTGGACTATAGAAGAATCCAAAACAAAAAGGTTTGTGGGTCCAAAATTTCTCAACTCTTTTTCCAAGCCGAACACATAGGAATAATACCAAGTCAATACACTAGACTCCAAAATAGTGGTGCTCATTTTTTCCACTTTCTCTAAACTAAGATTCCTCTATTTTAGCTAATCATGACTAATGTACAACCATCATTTATCTCATATAAATAATATCTCTCAAGTATTTATAATATCAAACTAAATATCATCATAGCATATACATGTACAAATGGGTGCTACATCTCACACAAACATGGTGCACAAACAAGAAGTAGAGAATAGAGGAAGTCCAATAATAAGAAGTTAAAAGAAAACCCTCAATCTAATAAATCAACACCAAATTGACTCTTCCACCATTTGGCATTTGACATAATATGAGTGTTTACTTGCTTCCTAAGCTACCAAGATCACCAAGAATGGAATCAAATTGCCTCTCCTAGCTAAACCTACATGTGTACAGGTATTAGTGGAATAGTCACCAGAACAACAGGTGAAGGTGGATCAGCTGGCTAGGGCACC
Organism: Lunularia cruciata; assembly: GCA_948567375.1. Lineage (NCBI taxonomy): Eukaryota > Viridiplantae > Streptophyta > Marchantiopsida > Lunulariales > Lunulariaceae > Lunularia > Lunularia cruciata. The sequence goes on from OX419757.1 coordinate 43,239,145, forward strand.
AATCTAGGGACCAAAGATCTAAGGATCAAACCTTGTTGCACATGATCTAGAAGGGTGTGCAGATTTTGCCAAACAATAACAAAACTCATCTAAACTAGCTAGCCTCATGCCAACAAGTTGGCCCTTTGTAACCTGTCATAGCCCTATGCCAAATGAAGCTTTTCCTCTTGCCAATTCAAACTCTCTCCAAATTTGGCCAACCTTCACCAAACTTGAGCAAAATCTGGAGCATTCAAACCTTCTCCAAATCTAGCCAAGATTCACCTAACTCGAGCCAAATTTGAGGTAGTTTGAATGACCTCCAAATTTTGGCAACCTCCACCAAATCTGGCGTTAATCCAACATAACTCCACCAAATCTAAAATAAATCTAATGTAACTCCTCTATAGTTGACTGACCACCAAATCCTCCAATAAATCTCTACTCGAGCCCAATTGGAAAGATGGGGATCTCTAAATCTCTAATTCAAGGAGATGGGTTCCCAACTCCACCTTCAATTTTGAACTTTAAGCTCAATTTGCACCATATCAACCTGATTTCACCTACTCAGCTCAAATTGAACACCCTTTGTCTCAAATTGACTCCATTGTCAAAATTTTGGCTTGCACTTTGGACACCGTATGCCCCATTGCAAAATATGCATCAAATTGCATATTGCTTCTACACACAATCACTCTTAAAAAAATCTGAACCATGATCAAATTACCAACAATCAGTCAGGCTTGGAGATATCACCAACACTCTTAGTTCTTACCTCAAATTTCTCTTTGACTCTCACTTCTTTGATGTAATCAATTCTTCTTCATCTCAAATCAGATATGTACTCAATCCTTCACTCCACAATCTACCAACAATTGTGCACTAATTACAATCAAGCCATATCTACTCTAGCTAAGAGGCTCTAAGTGGCACTCACCAGGCTCTGTCCACCATAGCCAGGAACTTAAAAGCCCAACATCAAAGAAATGAGCTCCTTAAACCTACACATCAAAGGTATATCCCTCTGTTCAACTTAGGTCTCTAGCCTTAACAATGTTGCTAATGGCACATCCGATGGTGCAAGTGACTGGGTCGTACCATGTGATCAATAGCCCTAACATTAAATTGGACCGTCAACAAGTAGTTCATGAGTAACTACCAAAATACCTATGACTACCAACATTACTACTCCAATGTTTGAGCAAACTAGCAATGATGCTACAAATATTATGATAGATCTTTCAAAGAGTGATGCTAATGGCATTTAAGAACTTGGCAATTGCTCAACATATGGATACCTTACACTATGCTATTATTTGATGAAGAGGTTATAGACCCTTGATCCATAGATTTTATCTATGTGACTATATATATCTATAACAAACAACACCAATGACACTTGATGTTACTATAGGCCGGGTTAACTTGAGAGTGCATGAGGTTTTGCCTTTTGGAGTCCTTGTGTTAAAAGGACATGATTGTGCTGTTTGGAAGAATCATGTGCACAATTGTGCACTATACCGCCTCCCAAACATTGATGGCACTATGGACCCAAGCTTGGCATTTGTACGTGTAGGCTTGTGGTGTGTATTATGCAGCTCTTCTAGTGGAGCTATTACTATATTAGTGTATGATAGTTGTTTAAGAGGATGGCGTATGGTATGTTTGACTCCTCTCCTCAGGTGGTTTCTCAAGGTCAATGGTTATATCCTAGATGTACTTGGCTTATGACTAGTTCACCCTTTATATGGTATAGATTACAGACAAGCAACTAACAATAGGGCTTGACAACACCCGGCCTTGTGATTGTTGCCGACCATAGAGTATACCATATACATGGAGTTGATGGCTATCTTGAGTTAGAGGGACCTAACCGCCAACCAGATGGATCAATTGTGGTACTTTAGAGTTCATGTATAGCTTATGTGTGAGTTGTGCTTCTATAGTGCTTCTATAGTGTATAAGGTTGACAATAATGTATGTTTTGTAGTGATGTATATATGCACAACAATGATATATATTGTGTAGTGATATATATATGCACAATAGCCCTCCTACCAAACTTACTCTATCCTTATATATATACTAGAATCCATATGCTCCTCCATCATTTAGTGGGATCCATGCTTTCCATACTTCTATATGCCATCTTGGTAGATGATAAGAAGAGAGATGTCTCTACTTGGACCCTACTAGCTCTCTTCCCTTAGTGGAATTTTCTTCTTCTGGCTCATGGAGGTTTATTTGGACATTTTTAGATTGCTTCTCAGATTCATCAATCTTTGCACAAAGATTGGCCTACTTTACAAGAGGAGTATACCATCTGAGCATATGTGGCAACTAGATGAATCATAAGGTCCTTCTAGGCTCATGCTCTACCTACAGAGCATCATCAATTATATTGTTCCTTGAGCTAGGATAGGTAGGGGAGTATTGGCAAGCAATCCATGCACTATCATCCTCTAAACCCACACCTTTCTCTACTAATACTCTATCAGCCTTACAAGATCCACATCTACCCACCACATATGACCTTCCATCTTTTGTCCATTATAACCACCAACATGAGGAGCTACAATTGGTGGAGTACATCTTTGCCCATGCTTTACTCCACTCTCTATAGTTCTTAGCAGGTGGTACATCTATACTATTTTTTGAGCATTCACAAGATTGTCTTTCCCCAAATGTGCATGACTTAGGTTTCTCCCTTCTCTTTGCTTTCTACAAGCATCTTGCTTTGGGCTACTTGCCCCTAGGTGCTACTTGTTTGTTTGATGAATCTCTTCCCCTTGTTATGTCAAAGGAGAGATCAGCCATTTGTCTCATAGCCATCAGAGATGTTTTCTTGCATTTAATATCACGCACTATTTGTCTTCAACTTTGTCACTCCTTTTTGTCTTTCTTGTCTCCTTATCAAGATGCAATTGCCACAACATAAGTTTGTGAGATAGTTATTGTGGACATTAGAGCCTCCTTGGACTTCCACCCAGATTGGGTGGTAGTCCAAGTGGATGTCTCAAATGCATTCAATACCATTTGTTGTCCAACATTGTTTAGAGCTCTATGTATGGCAAGGGATCAAATTTCCTCCTTGATTCCCTTTGTGCATACTTTTTATGGCATTGAGACACCATTGTTGTACAACCACCATACTACCATAGGAGAGTTCACTCAATTAGCATCTACCAAGAGTACATGACAAGGAGATCCTTAAGGAGGACCCTATTTGCTATTGCACACAACACAACTTTGCATGAGGTTGTAGCAACCTTTCCCACATGCTTTTTCCATCCCTATCGGATGATACACACATCTTTGGCTCCTTGGAAGATGTAGTCAATGTAGTGTAGGCTTTCACACTTAATCTTGAGACCTTGGGTTTACAAGTTCAGACTTGTAAATGCAAGGTTTGGAGCCCACATACAATCCTTACTCCCTCAGACTTCACATCAAGATTCCAGTTCCTAGTAGGAGGATTGGGGGTAGTGGGCTCCACTCCAAGAGATGAGGACTTTTGTAGCTCTTATATTTTAGATGCTTTGATTTAGGCCACTACTCATGCTCACATACTCCTTAGGTTGGAGAACGCACAAGTGACATACTCACTCCTATTGAGATGTTATGTCCCAAGAGCATCCTAGTTGGCATGCATATATCCTCCCACTATTGTCTTCCTACCATATCTATGGTACTTTGATAGTCATATGCACCAATCTTCTCCATACTCTTAGGGCACGATATGCTTCCATAGTTATCAAATAACTAGTGGCATTTATAGATTGCTCTTCTTATAACTATGGGTGGATGTGGTCTTATATCTCAAGAGGCTATTGCACCAACAACATACATAAGAGCATGGGCCCTAGTGGCTCTCCTATTGGTAGATAGGTTTTTACATATAGGACGCCCATTTTTATTGCCACCCATCTTGCCAATTGACTTTAGCACCGTAGCTTTCCAAACATCTCTTTGATTGGCTTAAGGATTTATTGCCAAGACTAGCATGTACATCACTTCCTCCCTTTGCAAACTTTGTTTCCCTGGACTCTAGGAAGTTTTAAGCGGAGTTCAATGAGCTTTATGCACACTCACATCCTTTCTAGCATCTTCACTAATATGCCGCTACCAAATAGAGCTAGGATCCTCTCTTGTGGTGGGAAGTGCACAAGAGCTTGGCTTCATGCTTCCCCTTTGATTGAGGACTTTCAATTCACATCAGAGAAATTCACCACATCTCTTTGGATTTGGCTAGGTCTACCATATCCAACACTCTTGGCCATAGGAGGAGCCTACTAGAGTCTTCTGTTGTACTTGCTCATAGGTTGAAATTGAGTGATGGATGTTCCTACTAGGCATGTGAATCGGCATGTCTTTCACTCAAGATGAACCTCCAATGGCTATTATAGTAGCGCATCATGGACTAAGAAGGCAAGGAACCCCAACTCCATCATACTCTTCCAAGGCTAGGACTCTAAGACTCAGACCATTGCTCACTAGAGAATTCAATGAGAGAGATAATTGCAAATGAAAGGATGATCAATACCTCCTCACTCCTAGTTTATATACTTGTGAAATAGTTATGCACCAAAATTATTAATTATGGAAGTAATTCAAGTTACTAGGCTAAAAGTCAAATAAAATCAAGAGTTTAAAGGAGTATCCATACTCATGAGAATATTCTCCTAAGCATATGGTCTTATCTTGACCCAATCACTAAGTCAAGGATTTCTCACATGGGCTATCCTTGGACTATAGAAGAATCTGAAGTAAAAAGACTTGTGGATCCAAGAGTTCTCAATTCTTTCCTCAAAGCCAAACACCTAGGGAAAATACCAAATCAATATAATAGAATCCAAAATAGTGGTGCTCATCTTCTCTATTTCCTCTAAAGTAAGGTCCCCTCTATCTTAGCTATGACTAACTTTAGCTATTCTTGATTATTATAGAACCTTTCTTCATCTCTATATAAATTATATCTCTCAACTAATTGTAATACCAAACTAAATATCACAATAACACATACACGCCCAAATGGGTGTTACAAGCCTGCCTCATCAGGGGTGTAGATAGATATTGTCACTTTCAAGGATGACAATGTACATTATTTGATGTGGTTGTTGCGAACCCACTCAGACCAGAGTTCTTGGCACGAGCTAGCATCCAGGTAGGAGCTGCAACAATCATTGCCACTAAGGAGGACCATTGTACCCTACGGATTGCTTTTGACACCTTTCACTCCCTAGCAATGGAGATTTTTAGCTACCTTCATTATCAGTTTGATGGCTTCCTTGGAGAGGTGTCATGCCATTAGTGTCGCATCTAAATGCTTGGACATTGGAGATCCAGTGATAGTAGTTAGAGTTATTTCAGTAGTTTCTCAGAGACTACTTTCTAACGGTCAGATTTTGTGTTTGGGGTATTGACTTCACGGTGGGGCCCATCATCACTTTGCACCGTTCGCACCGTCGAGTGTGCCATCAGCGGGACCGTTAAGGTTTTAGAGCTAGCTCAAGTCCAGGGGGTATAGTTGCAAAGTGAGCTCTAGAGAGCTCACTTCTCTAATGTTGAGCCTTCGAGTTCCTGGCTATGGTGGATAGAGGCCAGCGAGCGTCACCTAGATTCTCTATGCTTGAGTGGGTGTGGCTTGACTGTAATCAATGCCTAGTTGTTGGCAATTTATAGAGTGACAGATCAAGTATTGATCTGTGTTGAGTTGAGTTGAGAGTGGTAAGCAATCTGATTGCATTAGAGAAGTGAAGTCAAGGGGAAATTAGGTGCATGAACTTTGAGTGTTGGTGGTATCTTCAAGCTCGGTAGATCGTTGGTAGCTCGATTCAAGTTCAGTGTTTCTCTAGTGTGCAAAAGCTTGTACAATTGATGCAGATTTGGCCGTTAGGCGGACGGTGTGCGGAAGCGTTGGCCAAATTTTGAGTAAAGAAGGAGCAAATTTTGAGCAGTGGTTGTGATTTTGAGCTCAGAAGGTGAAGGCAAAACCAATTTGCTGTGAGTTGGGCTCAGAAAGTCAAATTGAAGGTGGAGTTGTGAAGCTATTCTCATGAATTTATGATTTGGAGAAACCCGTGTTGTCAATTTGGCTCGAGTGGAAAGTTAGCGGAGGATTTGGCAGACAACCAACTTTAGGGTTTACATCAGATTTTGGCCAGATTTGGAGGAGTTTTGTTGTTTGGCCAGATTTGGAGGAGTTTCGCTCATTTGGAGTACTTTCACAGATTTGGAGAAGTTTTGCCAATTTTGGAAGAGGTTCGAAGTGGCAAGAAGAAAGGCCTCATTTGGCTGAATTTTGGCATTTTGAGGCATAGGGCTGTGAGCTATGAGAGGCTACAAAGGCCTAGAAGGGCCAACCAACTTGATGGCGTGAGGCTAGCTAGTTTAGAGTGGATCTTGGTCATTGATTGCAAAATCTATCTTTCCTGCTAGATTGTGCGCAACAGGGTTTGACCCCTAGATCTCTTGTTCCTAGACTGGTGCCCTAGCCAGCTGGTCCACCCTCACTTGTTGTCATAGTGACTGTGCCACTGTTATCTATACACATGTAGCTTTGGCTAGGAGAGGCAATTTGATCCCATTCTTGGTGATCCTAGTAGCTTAGGACTTAGATACAAACTTCTCTTATGTCAAATACCAAATAGTGGCAGAGTCAATCCCGTGTTGTGTTATGAGATAGAGGGTTTTTGTTTAAATTTCTTGTGATTGGACCCCCTCCATTCTCTACTTCCTGTTTGTGCACCACGTTTGTGTGAGGTACCCTGAATTTTGAGCGTTGGTGCTCTGGTGTGCTCTCGGTGGTGAGGCTGGAATGATGACTAGTCAGCCTACCTTTGTTTCTCTCCGATGAGGCAGGAAGTGATGACCTGCAGACCGTGAGAGTGCATGTTATGATGGCAGGTTACAGGTTGCCTTTTCCCCTAGTGTAGTTATCTCGGTTAGAGTTACATTAGTGGGTGGTGCTTAGTTGGTATTGGCACATGGTGGTGTTGGCACTTGCGGTTGCAGTTGGTGGTTCGGGTTTGCTGTTGTCATTACTTGGTCACAATGGAGTTCTTTGGAGATTCCAGAGGAGTTAGCCCTGCAGTACACAATGGGTTTACTCCAAGTGGTGCTCGGTATCAGCCTGTATCCTAGGTCCCAATGAGGGAGGAGATTGACTCTGAGTTGGAGTTCGACATAGGAGCTGATTCAGTTGAGAGTCCACTTGGTGTGGCCGTACCATTGTTGTGGGACATGGACGAGATTTATGGGGCCTCCAAAGGCCCTAGGCATTACTCTGGTATAGTGGGTACCATTGAGTTGGATGACTTCATCCAGGAGTTTGATAGTTGGTGTGATCTGCAGCAGATGCGGAACTCGACTTTGTTCACACCCTTCATGGCATGGAATGGGTTGTTTCAGCACTTGGAGGGTCCACTGATGGATGACTACCATGAGTTCAGGAGAGCTCATTTGGAGGAGATTGAGTTATGGATACAATATTGGTCTCCACACTATGTCTCCATCACTTCAGGCTTGGTGGCCAGGAGTAGATTGGCTATACCTACGAGTTCTAGCTCAAGTAGTGTGGGTGGAGCTAGTGGAGGTGCACTAGCTGGAGATAGTGCTACTACGAGTGGAGGTTCCGCTGCAGGAGGTGGTGTGGTACCGGGGTTTAACCCCATGGTGGAGTTCTTCCTATGTTTGAGGCAGAACTACCAAGGAGTGCGGACTGACAAGCTGAGGAGCTTACAAGAATTCCAACGGAAGGCTGGGAGAGCCTACGCAAGGCATACACTTGCATGAGGTGGCTGATCAGTTTCACTCAAGGAGTTACTAAGGCCCAGGCAGTCCAGTTTTGGTATTGGATACTAGATAGGGAGTTGCAATGTAGAGTTCGTGATGCTACGTTGTTACAGGCTTCTTTGCCTACTTTGGCAGTGGTCTTTGGTTTGGTTGAGCGTATTGAGCTCAATATGGTGGAGAGGAGAGTGATGACATCTGGATTTGGTAGGGAGACCTCATCCACGGCTATTACTTCTTCTAGAGTGCAGCATAGTGCACCACGCCCAATTGGTTTTCAAGGATAGGGTGGACAGCCCAGATCCTATGGAGCAAGTGGAGGGCCTAGTGGAGTTAGACCCTTACCCTCATTTTTGGATCAAGAGCAGCCAGTGAGTGGTGGTGTTGCTTGTTGGACTTGTGGTGGACCTCACCATCAGAGAGAGTGTACTCAAGGCAGTGGACCTGATACCTTGGGTGCATCACAGCCAGCACAGAGGTAGTGTGAGCATTGCCACAGATTTGGTCACACTAGTGACCGGTGTTTTGACCTACACCCAGAGTTATGGAGTGGTCGGGTTGCTATGGCAGGTAGTAGAGGAGCTCCAGTTCATGGAGGACAAGGTGGTAGAGGTGGTGGTAGAGGATCTACACCTAGTAGGAGTGCAGTACCTGCCCTTACTTCTAACACAACTATGGCTACTCGGATTGAGCAGTTGGAGCAGAGATTGGCTAGTATGGCTATTGCTCAGAGGAGATCAGATTTGGGTATTGAGGCTTCTACTTCATATGTTGGTGATAAAGATGCTTTGGACTTCATGTGCGGAGCAACATAGGTGGATGCATCTGTAGTAGTGACTAGGAGTGAAGTACATGCTCCAGAGCCTAGAGGAGCATCAATGGAGTTGGACCCACAGAAAGGAGAGGTTGGGAGACAGGTCAGACTTCCCCAGTCTTACACACTATCTGAGGCATTGCAGACGACATCCATGGTTCCTAGGCGTCCTAGTGAAGGTGTGGTAGGTGGTGATGGAGTACATGATGGACTACCTGCTACTCAGCCACCACCACCTACTACTACATAGACTGAGTCTAGCATGATGTTGGGAGCGGCTCAGCTGATTATGCGGCATCCTTTGTTTTTAGCTAGTGATATGTTTACATTGGGAGTTGACCCAGCCCCAGTATTCTGGTTGGCTGCCACGTTGTGTGAGAGTAGGGATGGTGCAGTTCCTACTACTAGAGCAGAGGTGGTTGGTAGTGGAGCTGACTTGGTTGAGGAGCATGGGATCCAATGGTTTGTGGCAGGCAGTAGCGACCAATGGTTTGTGGCAGGCAGTAGCGGCTAGACTGGAGGAGTTGCCAGCTAGACCGGCCTTTGAGAGAGCACGGTTTACACTTGGTGTTGTCCTATTGGATAACCATTTTGGTGGGACCTTCAAGGAAGGTCTATACACCACAGAGAGTCTTGTTAGACTCTAGTGCGCAACCCCTTATGTTGGGGAAGGCTGCAATTGTCAGTCTAGAGTTATAGAAGACCGATGTGGAGAGGTGTCCATTTCAGATCCAGACATCTCTAGGTAGTGGTTCGACACAGTACATCACACGTGGAGAGCTTGTTGTCCAGGTTCAGCCTGGTCATCCGACTGATAGCTTGGTGGTGAGAGCTCAAGCTATTACGACAATAGCTGAGTCATATGATGTGCTAGTTGGGGGAGCAGTGTTATACCCCATGGGTTTCAGTATTGACTATTGGGAGGAGACAACCTCTTATAGACCTGGTTGGCAATCTGGTGAGGGACGGGTATGTCGCCTACCAGTACGCTTCAGTAGTGACAGTCTTGGCTCACTACAGTTTGGGACCATGGCAACATTAGTTTTAGCTTTTAGTGGTGCAATTACTTGGCCTAGTGACTTGTTGGAGGGGAATGCCCATGCAGAGGATACTCTAGTACCAGAGGAGATCACTCGGCTTTGGAGTATGAGTGGGATTGTTCCATCCACCTTGGATGTTCCATTGTGGATTTCAGAGGAGGCATTGTAGTAGCATGCAAATCAGTTGGTGCAACAGGCTTGGATTGGAGCCTTTGTACCATCAGGAGATGAGTGTGAGGATGTGCCTCCAGAGGCAATTGCTTTGACACCTTTGGATACCACACTCATTGCTTGGCAATACCTAGTAGAGGGGATATGCCTATTGGAGTTGTTTGGTGGGATCAACACCGGACTAGTTGCGGTGTTACAGGCGGGTATACGAGTACAAAGGTACTTGTATGTAGAGAGAGATGAGATTGCTAGGCGAGTCTCTCTGCATCATGTGGCACACTTGGCCTATTGGTATCCGGAGTTATTACCTATGTTAGCAGTGAAAGGTTACCAGAAGGTCCTATTAGGAGACATTTCCTTATTGGGGGCGCATGACCTAGAGAGACATGGGCCTATTCACTTGGTGATTTCTGGATGGCCATGTCAAGGACATACACATGCTGGTAGAGGATTGGGTCTTCAGGATCCTCGTTCTGGTGTGTTTCGGGAGATGTTACGGATACTATGACATCTCTAGGTTCATTAGTCTGTTTCTCCAGCTTACCTTTTGGAGAACGTTCCTTTGATGGGTGATTCTTGCACTAGAGTGGTGGCAAGTACACATCAGGTCCATTCTTGGATGGGACCTGCTGTATTGTTAGATGTAGCCAGAGTGGGATCACAGGCTCATCGTCTTTGTCTTTGGTGGATGAACCTCTTACCCAGAGAGGTTCTACAACGCGCTTATGATGGGATTCAGCGACTTGACCACATTCTTGTTGATGATATCTTGGATGTTGGGCGTTAGTCTCAGACAATGGTAGTGGCTGATAGGTCACCTATGGCAGTGGTGAACCTAATTGGACAGCCTAGAGCCGCATTTCCCACACTCATGAGTTTCCTAGGCTCTCATGCTTTTCAAGAAGGAGGACCTGGACTTGTTTGGGACTCACGGTTACAGTAGTTGGTGGAGCCCAATGCTGATGAGAAAGAGCGGGCGATGGGTTTTTGCACCAGTATTACCGCTATTCCAGTAGTGTCAGAGGCATCCAGGCGTCTGGTGTTAGGTCAGGCTATGGACCTGAACTGTTTGACCTAGATTGTGAGCCTTGGATTGGCAGAGCAGTGTAGGATGTGCTTGATAGGCATCACCACTCGGACACTTGTGAGCCTTGTGCCTATCGAGACGATTCAGGCACATGCTAGGGGTGATGGACCGAGTGGACATGGTATTCTTGGGACACATCCAGTAGCTACTAGGGAGAGTGGTCTACTTGGAGTCCATCCAGGTGAGCTTGGGCTACTTGGATTACATCCTTGGTCCACATGGGATGCAGCTAGAGGACGTGTGGAGCTTGCAGCCAGAGTGGAGGGAGTTTTTCACACAAAGGTTGGGACCTCTAGTGGTCGGGAGCATGACACTATTGCTCCCAAGGGCCCAATGTAGCAGCTAGTCAGTACGTTTTCCACTCCTACTACGGTTACAGAGGATACTTGGGAGCCAGATCTTGGACCCAAGCTTGCTAGAGAGGAAAGACAAAGGGTTTGGAGGTTCTTGAGGAGTCACACGAGTTGTTTTGCCTTTAGTATGAAGGATTTGGGTGCTCTCAAGGGACCTGGTATACGGATTGAGCTGACTAGCAACACACCAGTTTTCTAACGTCCTTATCGATATAGTAAGATAGAGAGGACATTGATTCAGAGCCGGAATAGTGACCTTTTTGAGGCTCATTTGGTGGAGATTTCACATGGAGAGTATGCATCAGCGAAAGTGATGCCAGCCAAGAAGGATATGCATGGCAACTATACAAATAAGCGGATGTGTGGAGATTACCGTCCTATCAACCAACAGACCAGGGCTGATTGGTATGCCATGCCTACAACAGAGGAGATTTTTGATGCGATTGGGCATGAAAGGTCTTCAATACTTTGGATCTTTGAGCTGGATATCATCAGTTGCCGATCAAGGAGGAGGATAAGTCCAAGACAACATTTTGGGCTATTGATCTTCACGGCAAGGATGTGTTATATCAGTGGAGGTTCTTACCATTTGGGTTAAAGAACACTCCTGCTGAGTTCCAAAGGGTCATGGATAGGATCCTAGCTGGATTGGATTTTGCTCGGTGCTATATTGATGACATTTTGGTTTATAGCACTACTATGGAGGAGCATGAGAGACAATTATTGGAGGTGTTTGAGAGGTTGAGATCTTATGGATTCAAATTACATCATGGGAAGTGTAGGATCTTCCACAAGCAGGTTGAGTATTTAGGTCACACTATCTACCCTGGAGGACTTGGTGTTCAGCAGACCAAGGTGGAGGCTATTGCACGTATTCCTCGGCCTACGGATGTGAGCAGAGTGCAAGCATTCCTTGGGTTGGCAACCTTCTATCGCCGCTATGTTAGAGGATTTAGTGCCATTGCCAAGGCCTTGACAAAGCTGACCAAGCTTACACAGGAGTGGTGTTGGGGAGATGAGCAGGAGAGAGCTTTTGTAGGGCTCAAGGAGAGGTTGACATCTGCTCCTATTTTGAGGAGACCGATCAAGGTACGACCATTTCAGGTTCATACTGATTGGAGTATGTTGGGGCTTGGAGCGGTGCTCACCCAACATGATGATGAGGAGAAGGAGTTTGTGGTGGCCTATGCTAGTTGCTCCAACAATTCAGCAGAGGTGAAGTATAGTTCATATGAGGGAGAGTGCTTGGCAGTAGTTTGGGCAGTAGCACATTTCCGATGTTACCTATTTGATAACCCCTTTACTCTCATCACTGATCATCAGCCACTGAAGTGGTTGATGGAGTCCGACAAGCTTTTAGGGAAGCTTGCACAATGGGCTCTGATTTTACAAGAGTATGATTTCACGGTTGTTCATAGACCTGGAGTGGTGAACCGTGATGCAGATGGGTTGAGTAGAAACCCATGTCCCAACCAGTAGGATCAGACCGGAGCACGTTGGCATGGTGAGACAAATGAGGAGATGGTGCCAGGTTGGCATGCATCGGCCTTTATGTGTATATTTGCAGAGGCTTTGGTCGTATCTCTCTCAGCGCATATAGGAGGAGTTATTGAGGTCACAAATCCAGAGAGTGAAGATATTGGTACATTTCAGCAAGACATTCATGATGATGTCTTAGTGATGGACTATCTTTGCACTGGTGTTGTGGGTGGCACAGTTGGGGCCAAGGAGAGAGATTGTGTTCTTCAGTGAGCCAGACGGTTCAGATTGGGGGGTAGACACCTTTTGCGTGTATGGGAGGATGGTAGAGTGCGAGTAGTACCACTTCCATCTCAGAGACCACAATTGGTCCGTCATGCTCATGAGGAGCTAGGACATTTTGGAGTAAAGCGTACGTATAGCTTACTCCATAGTCATTATTGGTGGCGCGGTATGCAGACCAAGGTACAACAATTTGTTGCCAGATGTGTGGTTTGTGACCAAGTTAGAGCATCATTCAATGCTCCTACGCCATAGTTACACCCATTACCTATCATGGGATTGGGTTACCGTTGGACTTTGGACTTTGCCGGACCTTTACCGCTGACTGTGAGACATCATCGATATGTTTTGGTGATGGTGGAGCACTTCTCCAAGTGGATTGAGTTGGTGGCACTTCCTGACAAGTTTAGTGAAGGGACAGCTTACTTATTCCTGGATCAAGTTCTTAGTCATTTTGGTGCACCAACTGAGGTTTTGACTGATCACGGTACAAAGTTCTTGGGGGAGTTTCAGGTCTTGTGTGACAAAGCTTTGATTGATCATTGTATTACATCTCAAGATCACCCTGAGGAAGATGGCTTAGTAGAGAGAGTGGTTCAGATGATGAAGAGAGGATTGCAAAAGTATGGTTTGCAAAGAGGCTACTTGGGAGATTGGGATCTCCAATTACCTTGGTTAGCCATGGGCTATCGGTTCAGCCGACAAGTCTCCTTAGCATCCTTCTCTCCATACTTTCTACTCTATGGACGAGATCCATATTTACTTGCGGCCATTTGTCGAGATGCTACTGTAGTTTTGGACTTGGATGGCCCTAATGTATGGATGAGCGCATGTTCTCAGCGGGCAGAGATCTTTTGGAGAGTGATGCCAATGGCCTTTGAGAACTTGGCAATTGCTCAGCATAGAGATACTTTACGCTATGCTACCATTCAAGGAGGGGGTTATAGACCCTCGATCCGTCGATTTCATCTAGGCAAATATGTATATCTACAGTAGACAGCATCGATGACACTTGATGTTTCTACACGCCGCACTATCTTGAGATTGCACGACGTTTTTCCATCTGGAGTCCTTGTGTTAAAAGGACATGATGGTGTTGTTTGGAAGGATCATGTTTGCAATTGTGCGCCATGCCACCTCCCACAAATTGATGGTAGTATGGACCCAAGCTTGGCTCTTGTACGTGCAGGCTTGAGGTGTATGTTATGTGGCTCTTCTGGTGGAGCTGCTACTATGTTAGTGTATGATAGCTGTTCGAGAGTGGAACAATATGGAGTTTAGTGATGAAGTTAATCGGGCTTACAAAGTAGAGAATAAGACAAAATAGCCTAGAATATTCTAGAAGCATCTAAGAAGCTTCTTAGGAAGCTTCCCAACTAGTTAACTTGCGCCCTAAGCAGGTAGCTTCTAGAAGGAAGCTTCTAGAAGCTTCTAACTAGCTTAGCTTGCACGCCAAGTAGGCGGCTTCTAGAAGGAAGCTTCTTGAGAAGCTTCCTAGTTAACTTGGCTTGCACTCCAAGAAAGCGGCTCAAGGAAACTTCTTGAGAAGCTTCAAGGGTCTTGTATGCTACCTATAAATACCAAGGCCAAAGCTCATGCTAGGCATTTGGAGTTTTCCCTCATTCAAGTGTCCCAATGTGAGCTTCCATTCTCCTATTTCTCTCCTCGGTTTCGGTCTTTTACAGAGAGGATGGCATATGGCATGTATGACTCCTCCCCTCACGGTGGTTCCTCAAGGATAATGGTTATGTCCTAGATGTACTTGACCTATAGCTAGTTTATTCTTTATATGGTATAGATTGCAGACAAGCGACTAACGATGGAGCTCCATAACACCCGGCCTCCTGATCTTTGCCCATTAGAGGGTATACCATATACTTAGAGTAGATGGCTATTTGGAGTTAGAGGGACCTAACCGCCAGCTAGGGGGGCAATTGTGGCACTTTAGAGTCTATGTATGACTTATGTGTGAGTTGTGCTTCTATAGCGTATGTTGTTGACAGCGATGTATGTTGTGTAGCGATGTATATACGCACGACAGTTGTCACGCCATTTGTAGTGCCGCATCTAGATGCTCGGACACTGGAGTTCTAGTGATAGTAGTTAGAGTTATTTCAGCTGTTTCTAAGAGACTACTTTCCAACGGTCAGATTTTGTGTTTGGGGTACTGACTTCACGGTGGAGCCCATCGTCACTTTGCACCGTTCGCACCATCGAGTGTGCCGTCAACGAGACCGTTAGGGTTTCAGAGCTAGCTCAAGTCCAGGGGGTATAGTTTCAAAGTGAGCTCCAGAGAGCTCATTTCTCTGATGTTGAGCCTTCGAGTTCTTGGCTATGGTGGACAGAGGCCGGCAAGCGTCACCAGAATTCTCTATGCTTGAGTGGGTGTGGCTTGACTGTAATCAGTGCCCAGTTGTTGACAATTTATAGAGTGACAGATCAAGTACTGATCTGTGTTGAGTTGAGTTGAGAGTGGTAAACAATCTGATTACAAGGATGCCAACAACTGTGGCACTTTAGAGTCTATGTATGAATTACGTGTGAGTTGTGCTTCTATAGTGTATGATGTTGACAGCGATGTATGTTGTGAAGCGATGTATATACGCACGACAGAGGCAGTATGGGGCTCATAACAAAGGGAGGGCGCCTCTGGCTTTCTCACACACCATACTTTCCTTTTATTTTTGGCAGAGGGTCTTCATCTCTACAAGGATCATCGGGCTCTAAGTCTTCATTGACGAGCATTAATAATGGGTGCTCCTGTTCCATCGCCGGCACTTCCCTCACAGTTGCCAAACATACCCATGGAGGATCTCTATCACACAATCCAGTTATAGGTTTCTACTTTGCTCACCTTGCACCTTATTAGTGTTTCTAAGTGTGGTTTCTACATTTAGTGCTTAGTTCTTTATGACGGTGTGCTCCCTTTCATAGATTCTTTGGCTCATCTTTTTTATGGGCACTTTTTGGTGAGTTTGCATCGCATGAATTCTTTTCCTTCGGGTATTTTATTGAGCCTGTTGGCCATACTCTCATGGCAGCATGTTCAATCCAAACCTACTGCATGCTTGTGACAACCAAAGTGCTCCACATGCATCCACGTTGTCCTGCGACGAAAAACATAATTTGCTGTTTCTACTGTTATAGAACCCAAAATGAGCAGCTTAATCCACACTTCCGTATACCTGCTCTCCAATGTCGATTGGGTCGCTTGACCCACATCGGAATAAGACTAGTTTTAAGAAACGGTGCTCAACCGTGTTATTTGTACTCGCCAAGTCTTGTAGGTTGGTAAGTTAGCCTGGGCAATGATTCACGTGTAAACAATCGGCCCTCACACTGAGTTTCCTGAAACGTCTCGAACTTCCCGGGTCTAGACCACAAAACATATCCAGTTGCTGTTCACTATTGCGTAATCGCTTCCGGTGAAGGCTTTCCTTTGCCATATCTTGGATTGTTGACCACTAACTGGAAGTGATATCTCTGTGGCGCTTGCTCCACTTAGGTGCTTTATTGACCTACCTACTGTGTAACATTAGACCGGGAACACCTCCAGGTATGCAGGTCACTTGGCAACAATGGCATGTGCGATGATCCGAGAGTGATCTTACTGGTCCTCTCAAACGAGAAGCTCTGCAGTGTGTTGTCTCTAGGAGATCAGTACTGCGTTGTTCCGAATCAAAGAGCAAGTCAGTTTTCAAACAAGTACAGGTAAAGGCCTTCCTTTTTATTACTATGCACAAGAAGGTAACCATCAAACGGATCTCATGGAGTTACATTGTCAACTTCGGGATACAATAGGCGGTACCATGGCATGTATGACTTCATCTAAAAAACACATCACAGTAGAATTTCACTTGTAAATGGAACGGTATAATTACTTGTAACGCATGTAAGGTCAATTTACCTACTAGCCCCTCTGTGTTTTATCTTATGGGATTCTCCTGTACTGCATCTTACTTCGGCGGGGCACAGCTTTGATTAAGCATGGAAGACTACATCTGACAAAACAGAATTTCTCGATTTTGGACCTACAGGAGCTGTGTCTGAACAAGTAGCAGGTAGCAGCTATGTCAGTCGGTTGCCAGGTTTGAACCTTAGCAGGCAAGATTGAAGGGAACCAATTAGGATGGCAAAAATCTCTATACAGAAACTGAACCATCCAACTCAATGTGGCGTTTAAAAGTAGATGTCAATGATGAAACATCCTGGTTAATACTGCTCCGTTGCCTGAGATGGAACTACTCCGTCGGGGAAATGTAATATATACAAACTGCAGCCCGCCAAGCTATTCATTTTTACAATCTTAAACACAATTAGATTAACAACCTCAGACGTATCCTGCAGAACACGGACACTTATCTGGCCATCTCGTCGCAGTCAACACATGTGAGTCCGGCCATGAATTTGAAGCGATCCGACGCATATATGTCCAAGTAGAAAAAGTTTCTCAATTTTTGCTTTTCTGACCACTTATAAATATAACATGAATCCCATTTCCGCCCAAATTTTCTAATCTCAAAGCTCATCAAAGAGACGGCAATCCGAGCTAGTAACTGAGCATATTGCAGTTAATAAACATCAATCAAATTTTACGAACGGCCGGACAGCGGATGTACACGAGAAGACAACCAGGCTAAACTGGTGAATCAGTACCGTCCACATCCAAACTTTGACAATAACTCTGACACGTAACAATATCTCATGCGCCATTGAGAAATATGTATGCAACATGAAGCTACACTGCTACTTCTCTAAGTCTGGTGTTACTTACTCCGAATCTCCAGTAAGAGCGCGTCTAGAATATGTAGTACATTGGGTTCGGAAGCTTAAAAGTTCGACTTCCGGCAGCAGGACCCGCGAGATCACTCCATTGATCTCCAAGACTGCTCCAAACACGGTATCCTTTTTTCTCCAATTGAATTCTGCGTTGGGACTTGAAGTCCACAGCCTTTAAATGGTTCTCGCTTGGCGACCTGGACAACACCAATGTAAGAATCCGAGTTCTGCTTTGTCGAAGCCAAACAACTCATCTAAACTTGAGCGATCTCCCGTCTGGCCAGTCTTTTACTGGTTTCAGTAGAAGGTACCAGTAACTAAATGCTACTCTATACCGTGTGTGAGAAGACCATAATCAAAACATCTGCTTAGCTTCGCCAAAGCAACTGCTAATGAACTCTACTGAAAAGCAGTAATCTGCAAGAACTCCACTTTGTTCCTCCCTGAATTCAAGCGGGCTAGAAGTTTCTAGACAATCGAAAATGAGAACAGGTTCAGTAAATTACGCGCTTAAATTCGTGCAGGATGGAAGAAGATAAAGTACCTCAAGAGAAGTTCTTTCCATCCATCATAGCCAGCGGCTATAAGGTTTTCACTGGTGACGTTGCGTTGAGTTTCAGGTCTTCCTGTCAGGAAGACGACTCCGATGTTTGCAGCCTTAAGCTGCTTGAAGAGGGCCAAAGTTGCATGCAACGGAATTCCCCTTTGCTCGTAAACCCATTCATCCCAGACAGTTTCATTGAAAAGCTCAGCTCTGCATGTCAAGATCAATCTTAGATGCCGGCCGATGCGCAGCTTGAAATTAAAGGTTGGTCTGCTAAACTCCAACGCAAGATTCTATGAAGTAAATAGATCATTGCTGTGAAGCAATGCGGCAGAGAATGCCAGAAGGCTAGATATGACTACTAATGTGTCGAATATATGAGTATTAGGAGCAAGGCCCGTTCGCAGAACAGAGGATCCGTACCTACTTAGGTCCGAACCAATGCAAACAAAAAGGCATACTGATCTAAGCAAGTAAATACATGCAAGTCCAAGCAAGTACGAATTGTCAAAAGACCCACTATCTAAATCAATGCAAATAAGAAACGAATGTTGAATACAGACAGATTCTCGTAGATAGATCCAAAGTTACAAACTTGTACAACTGAGATTGATCCTCAACTGACTCTCAAACGCTGACTCACACACTACTATAATTAGTTGCTCTGGTGTTTGTCAGTCAGACTGTCCCCCTCCACAGTGGATCTTCTCAATTTAACGCACTGAATGAAATATAAACGTCCTCAGAAAGATCCTATAAAGCATTGCACTTTTAACTTAAAAGTGGCTAATCGTTTCCTCGAAGAAGTAAATCCTTCGGCCACAATTAAGCTACAAAGGAAGCTGTGTTTGAAGAACGAGTGACATGGAAAGTGTACAGCTAAAAAGATGGAAAGCACAAGACGTCATCTTCATGAATCGGATGGCTACTTTTGTAAGAGTCATTACATGTACCATCTACAAGTAGTGTGACCACCCCAATATGAATCTGAACTAGAACTAAAATCGCATTGGATGGCGAGATGACCACGACCAATGGCATACTTATGGGAGACATGTGGTACTGCATAAACGCACAGATGTGCTTATGCAACGAAGGCTGAGGTGGAATATGACGAAATGAGTATAGAGTTTTGAATAAGAGAAACATTTTGGACGAAAATGTCTGTACAAAGGTCATTACTAGTTCCTTACACGAAATAGAGACGGAGGCTGATTATACGCGAATGCACTGAAGGAGAAAACAAGGAACAACGTGCATTGCAAAAATCTTAGTGAATATGACATTGGGATACACGACGAACCGTCATAAGCATAAGGTGCGTGCATTATGGGCTAATTTCTCTAGGCCCGCAGTAGGCCAATAAACACTAACAATAACAGTGAGGAGCATCAAGCCATCATCTCTACTCTTTGAATTCTCAAGCGTGAGTGACTGGTCAAAACGTAATTCAGCAATAGATCCATAGATAGATAAGCTATAGATCCATTCAGCAATAGAGCGCCCGGATTTATTTTCAACCGCTCCGGATGTTATGGAGCAGACACTTCTTCGTAAGCTAGGACGAAGAACTTCTATAATACAGAGAAGAAAGCGATTCAAGAAGAAAGAGGGGAAGATAAACACACAATCTAAGGGAAAGAGAGCCAACAAGTCAGTAGAGTTTCAAACAAGCAAAGAGCAGTAACGATTCGTAAGAGGTCTTGTGGTATGAAAGAGGGGAAGAAACCCAATGGAAGATAACGAAAGATTTCCACGGATGAAAGTAAGGAAAGAGCATTGGAAATAGAGTTATTAAGAGTCACAGTTTAGTGTATTTCTGGAAGTGACAAATGGCGACGCTAGGCCAACTCCAGGTGCAGCTAAACAGTTTCTGACTGGCTTACTTACGCTTACGGAAGTTATGACTGTGTGAGGAAGTCTGAGCAGAGCGGAGTTACAAACATTTAGGAAATGAGAGCAAAAGACGTTCGAAGAACGGGGGTTCCAGAACTGCATATGAAGTGCAGATGAAGTGCAAGCATGAACGTGTGCAAATCAAAATGAATAGCAGCTAAAAAATGAAAATTAAGTGAAACTAACAATAGGAAGGTAAGCCGAAGGAAAGACCTAATTGAAACATCTCATGAGTAACAACTGCAGAGAACCAGTATACTTCACTAGCAAGTAAGACACGACCGATTAAGCATCTGAAATAGAACGCCGGGTAGGCCCATGAAACAGCGAAATATCGAGGTAAGAGCTATATACAAAGCATTAGTTTAGGATGGGTAGAATGGAGCAAAGTGGGACAGGAGTGGATGATGTCTTGGCTGGGTCGGAGCGAATCGTAAGAGGACTGGATATGAGGAAATGAAAGCAGAAGCCGTTCTCCAAAGGAGATCCGGAACTCATTAAATGCATATGAATCGCAGATGGAAAGCAAACGTGATATGTAAGAGGACTGGGTATAAGGAGATGAGAGCAGAAGTCGAGGAACGGGGATCCAGAACTCATTAAATGTATATAAAATGCAAATGAAATATAAACATGATATTGGAGATATGAGGACAGAAGCCGTTCGAGGAACGGGGGATCCAAAACTCATTAAATGCAAATGAAATGTAGATGAAATGGCAATAAAATGAAAGCAGAACTGACTGACAGATATACGAATAGGAGATGAAATTCATAACAAGCATGTATTGTCAAGCAACGAACATATATAACAACATGTGGAGAATCTGTGAACCAATGTGTACTGAGGAAACGAAGAGTCAACTCATATCAAGAAATCTTGAAATAAGTAAATATGAAACAATTGAAAACAAACTGAATGAATTGAGAACAAATTGATTGAAACCAAACCCGGGATTTAGGGTATGAAAAAGTAGAGTGCAAATCCTTCTTTTAACGATTTCCACTCTCCTTTACTTCCCCCCTTCCCCAAAAGCATGTACGACTTCATCAGTGCCAAACGTAGTGCCGAAATAGCTGAGCAAATGTCAGTACTCCTTGAACCAAGTTTCTGTTCAAAAGCTCATGAGTACCAATGCAAAACTCGGTTGCTTCCTAAGGTGTCACTCATAAGTCAGTGATCAAAATGAGAGAAAAACTGAGAAGATTGTTGAGAAAGAAATAAAATCTGCGATGTCAGATGAGCAGAAGAAGAAATCTGGAAGAGAACGGAACATACCTGGTGAAGACTTGAAAGCCAACCAAGATTAGTAAAGCAAAAGCAAGGAAATCCGATGAAATCGAAATAAGCAGTAGAAAAACACACATCCGAAGCTAAAAGAGGAAGATGAGACAGAAACCTAATGGAAAACGAAAGGAGAGAAAGAGACGGAAAAAGGAGATTCGAGAAGAAAGAGAGCCTTGGATTCTCTTTGTGATTAGGTGATCAACCATGTGGATCCGAGTCATATAATAAGACAACAAACATATACTATTTAAAGAGATCTGAGATTAATTATCTAGTGGGCTCCCCGTCTGGATGAGAAAACTAAATGATTGAATTACTCAGATATCAGTAGGTTCTCAGACCATGATAATCATAGATGTTCTTTTTAGAAAGGTTTGTATCTAAACTTGTGAGAATGACTATGATATGATAAACATGATATGTGCAAATCGAGATAAGTATTACATAAAGGAGATTGATATGATATGATATATGATAAACATGATATGTGCAAATCGAGATGAGTATTAAATACATAAAGGAGATTAAGTGAATTCATAAAATCGAATGTAAACTGAAGTAAAGGCATAGTAGCAACATATCGAGAGCACACATGTATAGAACTAGTAAGCATCGCGTAATCGGTAACATGTATGTCAAGAAATATTATACGTCAGGTAATCGACCACCTACAAGAGGACAGGGTATGAGGAAATGAGAGTAGAAGCCGTTCTCTGGACGGCTTCTGGAGGAACGCAGAGCGCAGTGTAAGAGGACTGGGTATGACGACATGAGAGCAGAAGCCGTTGGAAGAACGAGGAATCCAGAACTCATTAAATGCATATGAAATGCAGATGAAATGTAAACATGATATTGGATATATAGGTATATGAGAACAGAAGCCGTTCTGGGAATGGGTTATCCAGAACTCATGAAGTGCAAATGATTGGTAAACAAGATGTACATGATTCACAATGCTAGAATAGTGAGAAAAAATCCATAAGGTAGAATGCATCGAATGTAAGTTGAAGCAAAGGCATAATTGAAACAAATTGAGAATAACATATGCCTAACAGACTAGTAAACCACAGTGAAATCGAGAACTCTATGCAAAAGACTGCCAGTAAGCAGTGCATGAACTATAAAAATAAAAAACGTGGGCTGGAGTCGGGTAGGAACACTATACACAAGAGGTCCCATGAATCAGGCAAAGAGCGAAGGAAAAATAATAGGGAGGGAATTAGCTGGGGAATGGAGGAGTGGAACAATGCGAGAGCTATAGGATGGTGTGGCTGCAGAAACCTGTCAAAATGTAACAGGTTAACGAGAGCGAAGTGAAAAAGGACAGGATATAAAGTATATCGCAACAAGCGCTATGGACAGTTGAGTCCTGAGATGCTAAACAGCAAAGGGCAGCAGAAGGCGACCATACTAAACCTTCACGAAAACACCTGCAACTTCATCAGTGCCTCACGCAGTGCCGAAGTAGCTGAGCAATTGTCAGTACCCCACATACCGAGTTTCTGCTCGAAAACTCAAGAGTGCCAAGGCAAACGCGGTTGATCCCCTAAAGTGCCGCTCAAAAGTAGTGGGAATGTCAAAAAGAACAGAAGTGGAAGTGTGGAAAGCAAAGGCAAGCAAAAGTGCAGGCACATTCGTAAGAGCTGGAGTCTTAGCCGCATAATGAGGATCAGTCCAGAAAGAAAAGAATCCACATGAGAAAGGTGAGGGAAGAAATCGAGATATACCTGATGCATAGACGTAGCAGGAGAGAACTGGTATACATCCTCTAATCGAGAAGCGCTAAGCACAACATGTAATCGAAGACCAACAAGCAGGACTTGAAAGATTAAGTGGCCTGAAATAGGAAGACTGGGTCGAAATCAAATATAGGAACCATGAAACAGATCAACAAGTGTGGAGTAGAGCAAAGTGGAAGAGGAGTGGATGATATCTTGGCTGAGATGGAGCAAGTCGTTAGTGTACCGGATATTGTATATCGCAACAAGCGCTATGAAAGCCTGAGTCCTCAAACACTAAACAGCTAAAGGAAGCAGAAGGCGTTCATAATAAGCCTCCATGAAAACACATACGACTTCAGCAGTGCCTCACGCAGTGCCAAAGTAGCTGTGCGAGTGTCAGTACCCCTCGTACCGAGTTTCTGTTCGAAAACTCATGAGTGCCAAGGCCAAGAGGACTGGGTAGTGTACATCGCAGCATGCGCAATGAACGCATGAGTCCTAAAACACTGAACACTGAAGGAAACAGAAAGGCGGTCACAGTAAGTCTCCACGAAAGCACAAACGACTTCATCAGTGCCGAAGTATCTTGGTGAATGTCAGTCCCCTCGTACCGAGTTTCTATTCAAAAGCTCATGAGTGTTAAGGCAAACTCGGTTGCTTCCAAAGTGCCCCTCAAAATGGTAGTAGTGGGAAGTAAAGAAGCGCTGGGACTTATGCGGAAACCAGCAAGGCCATGAACGAGTATATATAAAGCCGATCGTAATTTGGAGGAAACTGGAAGGAAATTGGCACAGAAACTGCAGAATAGAGACGATGTATAAGGAAAGGATGTAAAATCGTGAGCACGAGCAAGGAAAGGATTTGAGACGCACCTTGATAATACCTGAAAGAAAACATCGGTTAATAGAAAAGCAAGCAAACAAAGCAGAATTACCAGATGGCAATGAGAAAAATAGCCCGAGCGAGAGAAATACATGCGGAAGAAAAGCTCATACAGAGTACAAAGAAGAGAGGAGAAATATCATTGAGGAACAGGAAGAGGCTAGAAATAGCATTAGGGGAGTGTGAGAGAAGGAGAGACAATGTTTACGTGGGGTGATGTGAGAGAGGGGCTGTCGAACCGAGTGGGTCCCATGCAGGTAAACAGCAAGCATCCGGATTATACAAGATACGAATATCTATTGTAGACAAAGACACTTATGTATTACACAAGTAGTGAGGATTCGAGGGCTGTTGGTGAAGATACAAACATATGGGAAAATACAAACAGAGCTCGTGAAAAAAAATACAGGAGGAGGAAGAGCATAATTACGGCATAGAAGTCAAGGCAAGGCTACATCAAAAGTAGCATCAATTTTTCGTTACAGTCGATTGGTGTCAGGAGCACGAAGCCAGATTGAGCAGGCACGAAACCAGGTTGAATGGACATGTCATGAGGCACTGTCAGCAGAGTACTAGAGGGAGGTCAGCAGATGGGATAAATGGAAGCTATCCAGCTTTTATTTGAACTGGTTGTGTGAGGGTCTTCAGTACTGGAGTATGGCCACAATCGGAACATATATAAATTTGAATGCAAAATAACGAAGGGGGACAAAGTTTAGCAGTACCCATAGTTATGCTCAACATAGTATGGCAAGTTGGAGAGAGCTGTCTCATCAATGTCCATAACAACGACATCAAATCCGTCACCTTGAGCTGGTACGGTACTCAAGTAGTTGCTGGCTGCCGTTACAGCTCCTGCAAAATCTACGAAATATTGTCCACCCGTCATGTACTTTTCTACATGGCTCTTACAGGTCTCACTGACAATCCACCCTTGGTAATTGTTCACTTCCTCGTTCATGAGAAAGCTATCACATGATTTGACTGCCTTGATATGCATTCCGGCGGTCACAGCTACTGGTTGACCCTGGCAGGATCCCAGCATGACAGAGAGGGTCACCACCAATGTGAAAAGAAGGATCCCTATGACGGCAACAGCAGAAACTAAGACCGTCACCACGAGGGAAGACAGATAAACTCCGGAATCATCAACTTGTATGTAACGACTCCCGAATTCTGCATAAACAAAAAGTAGATTCCTTTCAGTCCATCTGGATTTTTTACAATCTGATTTCATATAGTCAAGATATTATTATAATAAATCCTTCAGTGGTTACCGAGACGAAAGGTATCTGCACAAGAATTCGAAGCATCTCGGACAATTCTAGCTAGTCAATATACGGTTTCCGCGGCAGAAAGAGCAGATTAAGTTGAACAGAGTGTAGGCAGAAAGGGCCTGCAGTAAGACACGTAACTTTCTCACAGACCACTTATGTTTCAGGACATTCATTTGAATTATCGGAGCGGAGGCACAGTCCCCAGGAGTGTACCTGTATGATCAGTCTACGAAAATTTCCACTTTCCACTAAACATTAGGATTTCCCTCTGTGCCAGTATAGTGGTCAATCCCCGGGATCGTAATGCTATAATAAGCCAATTGTGGCCCTTGAGCGAACCAAATCTTGTGAAGCTAGAGGATTTTGCGAGAGTTCACTCCCGGTATAATAGAGCGATAATAGCATTGTTAAAGAATGTGATCTACAGCTTTGATCAAGAAGCTGGGATTTGAAGAAGGGAGTTGATCTTCAAGTGGAGGCAGAGTAGAAGGACAACCGAATTTTTTTTTTACGTGAATTACTTCTTATGCAAGCTCCAGGTCAGACAAGTACAATCCCAAGATCGTACTGCGGAATGTCGTAGGCATCATAGACCAAACTCCAAATTGAAACTCGACATAGCCTGTTGATTTTCAACCAGATCGATCGGTTCCATTTGTAAACGAGAGAGATGAATCACAGAAGTATTAGAAGATACCCTCGTTCCCTGATTGCACAATGTACTACTTTTTCTCCAGAAGAATATTTGCAAGCTGGAGAATGCATATCAAATCAATCGTCCAAATACTGGGGATCGTTCAGCACATCCTCTCGAATATGGATCTAGATCCACTTGGACTACAATGCACGAGTTGAACTAGAAAACTATATAGAAAACCCCACTGAATGGCTTCACTAGGTGACTACTGAACCGGAAAGTTTAGCTAATTTATCGTTGCCGATCTTAAAATTCCTGAATAATTACCGTAGATACACAAAACACAAGTTAAACGATCTGGTCGGCGTAAATGCCTCATATACAAATGCGTGAGCTGCCAGCTGACGTTCGCAGCAGTCCCCCGGGGCCTGAAAGTGGGGCGGCTGAGTGGTACCTACCATCACCTTGAAAGATCAGCGAATACACTAACAATTAGCGAGCATTCCACATGCCAAGTAGGAGGTAACGGAGTGGCAGTACCTGATCCGCGTCTGCTCAGAAGTTGATAACTGGAATCATTCGGGCCGTGGCCAAAAGCTGGCAACGAAGCGGAGGAACTAGGTCGAGAAATCGGCATCTTTGCTCTCCTGACACGCTCCGAGCGAATTAGCACCCCGAATTAGAATCGCCGATGCTCTCTTAAAACTTTAACGTTCTCCGGTAGTCGACTTTACCTCTCGCCGGGGCGATTCTCGATGGCTACCGTAGCCAATCTACAACAATACCATCGTTACACTCTCCCCGTTTCCGCAGACCTGTAGCGGACTCTTGTCAGCCATTCGTCTCCCGCATTTAATTTCGAATATATCAATCAACCAATCAATCAATTTCTCTCCGGTCCTCAAGCTACCGGATAATAATAATACTAATAAGCGCGCATTCACGCAAGCTCGATCGATCTCGCACACAACCACTATCGGCGTACAGATCAGAGTACAAGCGACCAACACACACCGAGCTGTCAGTGCAAATCTTCAGAACTCCGCATTATCTTTCGTAATTGGATCGAAGTTCTCCTCTCCATCCATTCATTGTCCGCTCCGCTCGCTCGGTGTCGTCGGCCAGTCCGACTCCTTCCTTCCTTCCTGGCCCCCAGCGCCTCCTCTCCTCTCTCTCTCCCTCTCTCCTCCGCTTCCCTTCCCTTTTCCTTTCCTCTTCCTCTCCCCCTGTGTTTCTCTTTTGTTTCCTTCTTTCCTTTCCTTGCTTAGTTCTCTTGTGTAAGTTGAGTTGAGTGGAGCGAAGGAGAGCGAAGACGACTTTCTCTTCCCTTCCCTTCCCTTCCCTTCACTGCTAAACTGCTCGCAGCTCGTTAGCCTATAACAAGCCACCCCTCTCGTCCCCCACACGCGCCGACGTGTTTCGCTTTTGTTCTCCTCCCCTCCATCCAGGAGCCAACAGTAACTGTTCTCATTTGTTATTATCCCTTCCTACACCTTTTCCAATATCTCACTCGTGACAAATGTCCAGATCACCCAAATAGAATATGTCTACATAAACTAACGGGAAGATCAAATCCATCTCTCTCCATATATAACCTGGCGTGCGACCGTGGAGAAAATGTAGGTGCATATTGCACTTTCGTCAGTCCTACGAATCTCAAGCATTTGCAGACTCCTGTGATGTCCTGCTAATTAGCAAAGCTTACCAGATGTCCAGTTTCGAACTCACGTGAGTGGTCACTGGAGACGTTTACTCAAAGTGGACCGTACTCACAAAAGACACTTTTTCTTTAGATAGTCGGAGAGATAGACTTAACGGCACTTCCCGTCCTTCTTGTTATCACACGCCGTCGCCTTCTAACTTGGCACAAAGAGTTAGCCGTCCCCCAATGCTTGACGTGGGCCCAAGTAGCAATCGATTGTCTTAGTTCGCATCGATATTCACACGTTGAACACGCAATGTTTTTGTGTATTAACTCGAATTCTCTAATTGTTGAACTTGTGTTTTGCATGACTATACGGAATCTTCGCATCAATACAGACATGTCGGACTCGCAATTTTCTTGTGTGATCTTGTGAATTACATAGTTGTTACAATGGTTTTTGAACACGACCACAAACTCCATGAGTGTAAGAAAATTCGAAGAGGATGCTATGATGATTAAGATAAACAGAAGTCTAGAATCGTGTAGTAGCCTGGAAAGCCTTGGAAGATCCGCGAGTCAGCCGACCGAGAGTATGAAATCGTTAGGAGAACGAGGGAAGTAGAGCGAAGCGTTAGACATAGCTGGATATGGTAAGTCGAAATATGTAATATGTGAGAAGAAAAAAGTAAGAAAGTTTTCATGATTGGAGATTCAACCTTTCTTTTCCCAGTTCAAAAGATAGATCAATTAGGAGAATTAAAAAAACACCACAAACTAGTAAACAGGTTACAAGATTCATTATCAGCGGATCAAGAGAATGCTGTTGAATATTGAGGGATATCTTAACACGAAGGATGGCTGAGTTTCTCTTGGAACCTTCGTGATAAGTTATCCCTCAATATTCAAGAAGAAAAATCAAATATGGCAAATATTTTGTAATTTATTCTCTATCAATGGGCTGGAGATCAGAAGTCAGAACTTTTATATCATATGAATGTGTGTTTTCCTTGGGTTCCTATGGAAGTATTTAGGCTCCTTGGAATTGAGTTCAATCTAAGAGCGGAGTCCTGAATTTTAAATATTAGAGAAATAAAGCTCGTTTTCGCTCCTCACTTGAAGTGTAAGGAGGCGAATCCGCAGATTCTGAAGGCAAAAGCATCCTCGACAGTTCCCATGACCTGGAACGTCCACGATCTAGAGGTGTCACTGTGTTCGTCTTCAACCCCCAACAGTCAGTCATCTAGAACCTGCACAGAGATCACATGAGTTTCTAGTCCATCACATACTGAAGTTGGAGCGTTTCTAATCTATCCGAGTCCCGAACTTGCCGAAGTGGAATTGTCGTAACAAGGGTTACTTCTTCATAAATTGAAGGTAAGGCCATTTCTTTAGTAATCGAGGGCGAGCTTTTAACATGTTGTCAATTTCCGAATAGTGTTTTATCCGGGTGATGAGTCATCTTGAGCCTAATTTCCTTATCAGCTCAATTTCAGTCATGCCAAGTCGCGATGAATCCATATCAGCTCCAGGTTGCGAACTAAGCAACTTGCTATTGTAGCAAAAAAGTATGAGTGGGGTTAGGTCGGGACAGTGGCAAGTCCAACGATTTACAGTAGGCTTTGGACATTGAACGGTGAACACTCATTGTAAAATATTGAAGCCGAAGCTCAACGAATGAGTGGACGGTTTAAGGCTGGACGAGCTGCCAGAGGAATGGGAGCAATCAACTAAAGGAGGATTCAACAAGTTATTAAATTAGCCAGTTTGCGGTTCAATGTGTGTTCACAAACTAACACGTGAGAAGGTAGGGCCTGAGGTGCGAGGTCAAGTATCGGGAGTTTGTGTTCTGTGTGGTGTTCAAGCCCAGGAAAAAAGTTCTAAGCCTCCTTCTACCTTGTGTATGTCTCATCCCGGGGCCGTCGGGAATACCCTAACGTCGGGTATTCCCAGTGTGTAACGTATAGGCGATTGCCTGTGCCTACTTCTCATATCCGGTGTTCTAACTTGTTGCATTATGACATGAACCTGGTAAATTGCATCTTATTTCTCCTGCTTTCTACTTCTTGTCGTGCCTTTTACGGTTTTTAAAGAGGCACCGCTTTCGGCTGAAGTAAGTTGGCCGCTTACCACTTTGTATCTTGGTTCTACGATGGTCTTTCTTAATTCACGTCTCCAGAACACTGGCAGGGTAAGTTAAACTGCAACATGGATAGGTTGTTGATTCGGGATGGGATCGGAGGATGGGGTTACCTTTAGCTGGTGGAGAAACGACCAGCACTCTCTGAACAATGATTCGATGCCGGTTATCAGAGTAGAGAAGCAACAGGAAAGAAGTTTCAGAAACGTTTTCAAGTTGGTTCTCTACCCTGATGTATGCACAACAGCATGCATCTTCATGAATCTTCTCGTTTTATGCTCGAGTATTAAATGCAAGACGCGAAGAAATCTCAGAAACATTGCAGTTACTCGAAATAATATGAGCAGTGTACAGAAACTTCTGATTCCCGTTATTACTTCTTGGACACTGCTCCAAGTTCGGAGTGGCTTCTAAGTGGCAAGTTAGCACGCCGAATATGAGAAGTGGAGACTGGTTTCTTCTGAGCAAGCTTAAGCAATGACTTCTGAAATGAAAACGCTAACATTGTGTGTTCTTTGAATCAGGCCTGACCACGTCCTCCCTGACATCAAGCATGCCAGTAGGCATGGTCCACACTGAGAGTGAAGGTCTTGCAAGGTCTCCACATAACTGATGGCCTTCACATAGAACAGTCATAAAGATGAACTAGGTATAGGTCAAGTACAGGCGTTGTGCAAATCACCTCGCTGAGCTTTTGCAGCGTTGTGCAGATGTGAAGATCTCTAGCATTCAGTTGTTTACCATCCATGACTTAGCTTTTATTGGCGCCTCGACCTGTATTCACCAAAAATTTTGCCATGGCAGGAGTAGGTTAAGGCAGGATAAGCTCAAGATAATCCATAACCTGGCCAGAGGTCTGTGCCAGCTTACATGCTGCTTAAAGAGAAGTATGCTATGCAGAAGTGAAGGCAGAAGAGCCGGTTAAACATATCGATAATGATAAAAGAAGGATTTACACTCTACTTTTTCATACCCGAAGTCCCGGGTTTGATTTCAATCAATTTGTTTTCTGTTCATTCAGTTTGTTTCGAGATTTCTTGATATGAGTTGACTCTTCGTTTCCTCAGCACAACATTGGTTCACCGATATAGATATATATATACATGTTTGTTGCTTGACAATGCATTTTTTTATGAATTAGATTTCATCTCCTATTTGCATATTTGTTAGTCAGTTCTGCTTTCATTTTGTTGCCATTTCATCTACATTTCATTTGCATTTAATGAATTCCATTCCTTGAAAAGCTTCTATCTTCCTGTCTCCAATATCGATAATGAGTATAACTCATTCTTTGGGACACCGTACTGCACCTATGAAAGACTACGAGACAAGACATGACACTAAGGGGTTTCAATTTGAGAACTGACGGGAGGCTTATGGCTATGTGCCGGATATGGGGCATGTGCCCGATAGCAAGAAGGTACCGAGTGAACGGGCCATAAAGAAATTTTACGGGCTGTAGGAGGTTATAACAGGCCATCTCATAAATTGGAGTTCGGATTGCAATTTAAGGTTACATGAGGTTTTAAGTTTTAATTCTCACTAATCTTCATTAATAGTTCAAAGGGACATTTGTCCAAGTGTGCCAGCAAGGAGATTTAGAGTGTCACATGTTGCAAAGGGGTTAGGAAGGGATAATAAGGTCTGCATGAGAGTCAAATTTGAAATTGAGTGGGAATGAGAGAGATTCAGCAAGGAGTGGGGTAATTTATCAAATCCACAAGATGCAAAAAGAAATTCCAATCCCAATATTGCAGGGTAAAAATTGATTGTTTATGGTGCAAAGCACAAAGTTTGTATGTGTAGATCGAGCGCCAACTCCATCCTAGAAAAATAAATTGTACATCTACTTGGAGAAATTCATGGACCATCGACTTTAGAACACACTTGGAAATTGTGTAAATTGAAATCTTGATACCATGGAGTTCAAGCCTATTGGGATGGTAGATGCTAATCCAAGGCCCCTCCACCAAGCATAAAGTATTGAAGCACCCGTATTTCTCATTCTCATAGTGCACTTTCCAATTTCATTTTGAATTCTAGATGTGCACAAAGTTCTCTCATCCATATAGCGAGTGTAGGATTGCTCAACCCCTACTAGTACTCATGTGAGTAAATCAAAAGTTACAAGCAATGCTCCTTGTATTTGTTGTGTGTATATACATTGCTACACAACATACATCGTTGTCAACATCATACACTATAGAAACACAACTCACACATAAGTCATACATAGACTCTAAAGTGCCACAATAATCAGATTTTTTACCACTCGCAACTCAACTCAACTCAAATCAGTACCTGATCTATCACTCTATAAACTGCTAACAATTGGGCACTGATTATAGTCAAGCCACACCCACTCTAGCTAAGAGAATCCAGGTGACGCTCACCGGCCTCTGTCCACCATAGCCAGGAGCTCGAAGGCTCAACATCAGAGAAGTGAGTTCTCTGGAGCTGCACTTTGAAGTATACTCTTGGACTTGAGCTAGGTCTGAAACCCTAACGGTTCCCGCTGATGGCACACTCGACGGTGCAAAGTGACAGTGTGCCCCACCGTGAAGTCAGTACCCCAAACATGAAATCTAACCGTTGGAAAGTAGTCTTTGAGAAACTACTGAAATAACTCTAACTATCATCACTGGAACTCTAGTGTTCGAGCCATCTAGATGCGACACTACAAATGGTGTGACAACTATCGTGCGTATATACATTGCTACACAACATATATTGATGTCAACATCTTACACTATAGAAACACAACTCACACATAAGTCATACATAGACTCTAAAGTGCCACAATCGCCCCCCCTAGCTGGCGGTTAGGTCTCTCTAACTCCAAATAGCCATCTACTCTAAG
Organism: Lunularia cruciata; assembly: GCA_948567375.1. NCBI lineage: Eukaryota > Viridiplantae > Streptophyta > Marchantiopsida > Lunulariales > Lunulariaceae > Lunularia > Lunularia cruciata. Next base: position 43,271,807 of record OX419757.1, read on the forward strand.
TATATGGTATACCCTATAATGGGTAAAGATCAGGAGGCTGGGTGCTACGGAGCTCCATCATTAGTCGTATTTCTGCAATCTATACCATATAAAGAATGAACTAGCTCTAGGTCAAGTACATCTAGGACATAACCACTATCCTTGAGGAACCATAGTGAGGGGAGGAGTCATACATGCCATATGCCATCCTCTTGAATAGCTATCACACACTAACATAGTAGTAGCTCCACCAGAAGAGCCACATAACATACACCTCAAGCCTGCACATACAAGTGCCAAGCTTGGGTCCATAGTACCATCAATGTTTGGGAGGTGGCATGGCACACAATTGCGCACATGATCTTTCCAAACAACACCATCACGTCCTTCTAACACAAGGACTCCAAATGGAAAAACCTCATACACTCTCAAGATAGTGCGGCCTGTCAAAAAATCAAGTGTTATCGATGTTGTATGTTGTAGATATACATAGTCTCTTGGATGAAATCAATGGATCAAGGGTCTATAACCTCCTCCGTGAATGGTAGCATAGCATAAAGTATCTCTATGCTGAGCAATTGCCAAGTTCTCAAAGGCCATTAGCATCACTCTCCAAAAGATCTCTGCCCACTTAGAACATGCGCTCATCCATACATTGGGGTCATCCAAGTCCAAAACTATAGTAGTATGGTACCCACATTTTTTGTTTTTTTTTGAATGTGGAAGAAGTGTATAGAGAAGTCAAATTGCGCATGTATGCCAAAGAAGGTGCAAAAAAGTGTCCTCGGGATGAAACCCAAGGTAACATGGCTTTGGGTCATAAGGTGAAGTACTCGGAATTGCCTTGTCAGCATACAACCCAAAGTCAGGAGTCTTCGTATCGAGGGTGCTCAACCGGAGGCGAGGATAGTGTAACAACTTTCATTCGGGGTGAGACATTCAAGAAGGGACCATTCAAAAATGGCAGTCATACGCATGAAGGACACTTGACAGAGATAGGAGCATGCAAGAGGTGTGATTTCTTGGTAGAAACTCAAATTGAAGAAAGACAAAGAAGGCACGACTCTATAAAAATTGGGCTAAAGATAAAGTGATGATAAGCAATTTTCCCTTGCCGTTAAGAAGTCGTCTTGTAGGAGATTGTGGGAAGGGAAGTAGAGTCAAAGACGCGTTGGTGTATAGGGAAGAATTCAAGAGAGCTAATCCAGGAATCAGTAGGAAGAATAGTTCCCAGCCCAGAGTGGAAGAGAGAAAGATGGGAGGAGGGAAGAAGAACTCTAAATTTGCAATGAGAAATCATGCAATTCAGAGGTTAGATGTGATCGCAAGAATTGAAGTCTTGAGTAGACTTTGGATCACATTCTTGACATGGAACTGGAATGTAAGCTTTCTAGGGTTCATGATTGAGATCATTGAGAGTAGATGTCTCGATGGTCCCGAGGAAGAGGGAAAGAGAGGTAATCCGACTTGCTGGACAAAGTCGGATTGGAGGTTAGTACTCGGAAGAGAAGCAGGCACGGAGCATGATGCCACGTTCTTGGAGAAGGGTGAAGTAGCAAAAGAAACCCAGGAGGTGAGAGATGCTTTCTCTTCAAAGCGCATGAAGAATGGTTACAAAGTAGAGAGTTACAAGGATCCTATCAAGCGAGGGATCGTGAGTGCTCTAATGGCAATCTTGAAGCCGGAGAGAACGACTTATGTGATGAAGCACCAAGCAGTGTTCTTTCATAAGATGTTTGCAGGAGAGTAGATTAACTGGGCAAAGTGTTTTCATGGGAGAACAAGATAGATGGTATGGAATTTATGGGATAAATCACCTCCGCATTACATTGTGCCATTTGCAGCTCATTTCTATCTGGGGCTAAACTTGCTCAATGCGGCAGAGCGCAATAGGATGGTGTTGCATTTCCATCCCGACTTAAGAAAGGATGTTGACGCGGAGGAGCAGTAGTACTTTCTTCAGATCAGGAGTAGTGATGAGTACTATGCGCAGACAAGGAAGAGTGTGCAGTTGGACATGAGTACTCCAAAGTCAAAGAAGAGGAGTTGACAAGGAGAAGGAGAAGAGGTCAAGAAAGTAAGACCTCAGAAGGCTAGAAGAGTAAACTTGAGGAAAGGTATGATGGTAATCGCATCATCGGAGGAAGAATTGGAAGGCAAAGCCGAGTGCAAGTCCGAAGACTCAAAAAGAGATGAAGAACCCAAGCTCACACTGTAGAATGGAGACATGAGTAGTGATAGGGACAATGGAGAGGAGATGACATTGGTACCCAAGGAAGAGAAAGCCACGATGGAGATGGAGGAGAAAGGTAACCTGAAGTTGGAAGACGAAGTGCCAGAGTAGGAAGAAAGGAAAGTTACCATTCAACAAGGAGTTCGTTCCAGGCGAAAGGCAAAGTGTGGAGCAAGGCCGAGTAAGGTAAGAGAAGAGGAGGATGAAAGTTTGGGGAGTGAAGCATCCATTCCTATACGGCGACTATGGCTCAGAAGGCAAGTGTCAAGTGAAGAAGAGGTGAAGAAAGAGATCACTCCGCAAGTTGAGGTAACTCTAAGTGAAGGAGTGGAGTACTTGTGGGAGGTTGTGTGCCCATTATTAGTAAAGTTAGAGCACAAGAAGAAGGAGATGCAGTCAAAGTGTCCGGAGGTGAAGACTGGGTTGCAGGTGTTAGCACGATTAGAAGAAGAGAACTTGAAGTTGGAGAAGACTATAATTCGAGGTGATGAGGAAAGGGAAGTACTACTAGTAGATGCAGTAGTGCAGAATCAAGTGCTTGAGAATTTAGTGAGAGAAGCAAGGAATTGGGAGGAACTAATAGAGCAAAACGTCATAGCAAGGGAAAGACAAATTGCTGAATATGAAATCTTGAAGTAGCAATTTGCTGATTCAAGACTAGAAATTATCCATGTTATGGCGAGAGTAGTAGAGAAAGAACAAGAGCTCAATAGAGTGATAGAGAGTGTAGAGAAGAAGAAGTAGTTGTGGCAACGAGAGTTGACAATGAGGTATAGAGAGGAAGAAAGGTTGAGAGAGTTACTTTGCAATCAAGAGGAAAAGATTGTGCAAAAAGAGAAGGAGAAGGAAGTTGTGAAAGCTGAGTTCGAAGCAGAATTGGCAATGTACAGAGAAGATTGGCATGCAAATCAAGAACGGGAGAGGAAAATGAGATTGGAGCCATTAAAGGAGATTGTGATCAAGATGAATGTGATGTTGAGTACAGAGGCCAGTGTGCACATCAAAGAGACGAGGCTGCACAAGTTGAAGTTGTTGGTGCAAGAGACGAGGAGGAGAAATGTGAAGGACAAAGACTTGAATGCTTTACTGATCAGTCTAAGAACTCATGTAGATAGAAAGATATTGGAAGTAGAAGACAATATCATAATCAGATTAGACTTAGTCAAATTAGAGATAGATAAACTTTGGAAGGATGTTAGAGCAAAACCCAAAGTAGATGAAGTAGGAGTACAAATCTCTTTGGAGTTACCATTGGAGACATTAGAGAAGAGTGGGTCGGGAGATAAGGAGTTAGATAGAATACCTGCTAATGGAATTTCAGATCAGAAAAGAGAACTGTTAGATTTGGTAAAGGAATTAGGAGTTGTAAAACCCGAGGATAGAGTAGTAGTGGGTGAAGTTACTTCGGGATCGAGTTTGAAAGCCGAGGAAGAAGTAGACATCGGATCGGATTAGAAACAAAATTGAGATTTAAAAAGGCAGATATGAAGAGGTGTATTGTCATTTTGGATCTACAGATTTGTAGAGTTATTAGGAAATGGTATTTTTGTTAGAACTGTTGTTTGCTTCATTATTTAAGAGTGGCATTCGCAAGAAATTGTTGTTTAGTGCTCATACTTTCTAAGAATAGATAAAGCAAAGTGTTGTGAAGCAGTGCTCGTTGCTTGAGCTTGATTCCGAGTATCAACTTTTTGTTTGTGCTTGTGAGTGTTGGGAGAATTTTGAAGTGCAATTCAATGTGCATGTTGGATGTTGGATTCCACAACCGTGATTCTTACTTTGTGTGTTTGATCTTGAGTGAAGTGCAATCAAAGCAATGCCTTGATAGATCTGAGAGGAATTGTAGTGTTGGTAGTATTCTACATTTGTGAGTGTAGCGTGAAGCTGATGTGAAGCAATTTCAATCGAGGAAGTTGTGCCTTTAGTGGAGGGGTGGAACACAATTCTGAGGTGAAGTCATTTTGCAATGAAGTGCCGTTTTTGAGAGAGCCTGAATCATCACAATTAAGATTGTTTGGAAAGAATTGAAGGTGTTGTGATTAAGGAGTGTGAATTTGTGACAAGACTACGAGTCAATGCTTGTTACTCTCTTTTGGGTGTGGTTTCTACCTAAGAGACTAAAGACACAACCAAGAAAAACTACATTTTTACTATTTGACTTTGTATTTGGACATTTCTGACTTGTATCTCTACGGGAACTAACTTTACTTACCCAATTACCGCAAAAAGTGATATTTGCCGGGTTGTCACAAGTAGCATCTTGACAAATGGTTGTAGGTAAATCTGGATCTTGTCCATAGAGTAGAAAGTAAGGAGAGAAGGATGCTAAGGAGGCTTGCCGGCTGAACCGATAGCCCATGGCCAACCAAGGTAATTGGAGATCCCAATCTCCCAAGTGGCCTCTCTACAAACCATACTTTTACAATCCTCTCTTCACCGTCTGAACCACTCTCTTTGCTAAGCCATCTACCTCAGGGTGGTCTTGGGATGTAGTACAATGATCAATCAAAGCCTTGTCACACAAGACATGAAACTCCTCCAAGAACTTTGTACCCTGATCAATCAAAACCTCAATAGGTGCACCAAAATGACTAAGAACTTGATCCAAGAACAAGTAAGTTGTCCTTTCACTAGACTTTTCAAGAAGTACCACCAACTCAATCCACTTGGAGAAGTGCTCCACCATCACCCAAACATACCGATGATGTCTCACTATTAGCAATAAAGGTCCAACAAAGTCCAAACTCCTACGGTAACCCAATCCCATGATAGGTAATGGGTGTAACTGTGATGTAGGAGCATTGAATGATGCTCTAACTCGATCACAAACCACACATCTGGCAACAAATTGTTGTACCATGTTCTGCATATTACGCTACCAATAATGACTCTAGAGTAAACTATATGTATGCTTTACTCCAAAATGTCCTAGCTCCTCATGAGCATGACGGACCAATTGTTGTCTTTGAGATAGAAGTGGTACTACTTGCACTCTACCATCCTCCCATACACACAAAAGGTGTCTGCCCTCCAGTCTGAACCGTCTGGCTCACTAAAGAACATGGTCTCTCTCCTTGGCCCCAACTATGCTACCCACAACACCAGTGCAAAGATAGTCCATCATTAAGACATCATCATGAATGTCTCGTTGAATTGTACCAATATCTTCACTCTTTGGATCTATGACCTCAATAACTTCTCCTATATGTGTTGAGAGAGATACCACCAAAGCCTCTAGAAATATACACAAAAAGGCCGATGCATGCCAACATGGCACCATCTCCTCATCTATCTCACCATGCCAACGTGCTCCGGTCTGATCCTGCTGGTTGGGACATGGGTTTCTACTCAACCAATCTGCATCATGGTTCACCACTCCAAGTCTCTAAACAACCGTGAAATCATACTCTTGTAAAATCAGAGCCCACCGTGCAAGCTTCCTTGAAAGCTTGTCGGACTCCATCAACCACTTTAGTGGCTAATGATCAATGATGAGAATGAAAGGGTTACCAAATAGGTAACATCAAAAATGTGCTATTGCCCAAACTGCTGCCAAGCACTTTCCCTCATATGAACTATACTTTGCCTCCGCTGAATTGTTGGATCGACTAGCATAGGCCACCACAACCTCCTTCCCCTCACCATCATGTGGGGTGAGCACCGCTCCAAGCCCCAACATACTCTAATCAGTATGAACTTGAAATGGTCATCCTTTGATCGATCTCTTGAAAATAGGACCAAATGTCAACCTCTCCTTGAGCTCTACAAAAGCTCTGTCTTGCTCATCTCTCCACATTGCTCTTGTGTAAGCTTGGTCAGCTTCGTCAAGGCCTTGGCAATGGCACTAAATCCTCTAACATAGTGGTGATAGAAGTTTGCCAACCCAAGGAATACTTGCACTCTGCTCACATCCATAGTCCAAGGAATACATCCAATAGCCTCCACCTTGGTCTGCTGAACACCAAGTCCTTTGGGGTAGATAGTGTGACCCAAATACTCAACCTGCTCATGGAAGAACCTACACTTCCCAGGATGTAATTTGAGTCCATGTGATCTCAACCTCCCAAACACCTCCAACAACTATCTCTCATGCTCCTCCATAATAGTGCTATAGACCAAAATATCATCAATATAGCACCGAGCAAAATCCAATCCAACTAGGATCCTATCCATGACCCTTTGGAACTCAGAAAGAGCGTTGTTTAACCCAAACGGTAAGAACCTCCACTGATATAACACATCCTTACCATGAGGATCAATAGCCCAGAATGCTGCCTTGGACTTATCGTCCTTCATGATCGGCAACTGATGATATCCCACTTGAAGATCTAGAGTACTGAAGACCTTTGCATGCCCAATTGCATCAAAAATCTCCTTTGGTGTAGGCATGGCATATCAATCAGCCCTGTTCTATCGGTTGATAGGACGGTAATCTCTACACATCCGGCTATCTATGTAGTTGCCATGCATATCCTTCTTAGCTAGCATCATTATTGTTGATGCATACTCTCCATGTGAAATCTCCACCAAACCAGCCTCAAAAAGGTCACTACTCCGGCTTTGAATCAATGTCCTCTCCATATCACTATATCGATAAGGATGTCAAAAAATAGTTAGTTAGCTCATATTGCTAGTTAGCTCAATCCATATACCAAGTCCCTTCAGAGCACCCAAATCTTTCATACTAAATGCAAAACAACTCGTGTGGCTCCTCAAGAACCTCCAAACCCTCCGTCTTTCCTCTCCTGTAAGCTTGGGTCCAAGATTTGGCTCCCAAGTATCCTCTATAACTTTTGCAGGAGTGGAAGACGTACTGACTGGCTGCTACACTGGGCCCTTGGGAGCAATAGTGTCATGCTCCCAACCACTAGAAGTCCCAACCTCGATGTTAAAAACTCCCTCTACTTTAGCTGCAAGCTCCATACATCCTCTAGTTGCATCCCAAGTGGACCAAGGGTGTAATCCAAGTAGCCCACGCTCACCTAGATGGACTCCAACTAGATCACTCTCCCTAGTAGCTATTGGTTGTGTCCCAAGAATACCATGTCTACTCGGTCCATCACCCCCAGCATGTGCCTGAATCATCTTGATAGGCCTGGGGCTGACAAGTGTCCGAGTGGTGATGTCTATCAAGCCCATCCTATGCTGCTCTGCCAAGCCAAGGCTCATAATCCAGGTCAAATAGTTCAGGTCCATAGCCTGACCTAATACCTGATGCCTAGATGCCTTTGACACTACTGGAACAGCAATAATATTGGTGCAAAAACCCATTGCCCGCTCTCTCTCATCAGCTTAGGCTCTACCAATTGCTATAACTAAGAGTCCTAAACAAGTCTAGGTCCTCCTTCTCAAAAAGCATGAGAGTCTAGGAAACTCATGATTATGGGAAGTGCGGCTCTAGGCTGTCCAACTAGGTTCACCACTGCCATAGGTGACCTATCAGCCACTACCATTGTCTGAGACTGATGCCCAACATCCAAGATATCATCAACAAGGATGTGGTCAAGTTGATGAATCCCATCATAAGCACACTATAGAACCTCTTTGGGTAAGAGGTTTGTCCACCAAAGACAAAGACAATGAGCCCGTGATCCCACTCTGGCTGCATCTAACAATACAGCAGGTCCCATCCAAGAATGGACCTGATGTGTACTCACCACCACTCTGGTGCAAGAATCACCCATCAAAGGAACTTTCTCCAAAAGGTAAGCTAGAGAAACGGACTGATGAACCTGGAGATGTTGTAATATCTGTAACATCTTCCAAAACACACTAGAACAAGGATCCTGAAGACCCAAACCTCTACCATCACGTGTATGTCCCTAACATGGTTATCCAAAAATCACCAAGTGAATAGGCCCATGTCTCTCCAGATCATGCACCCCCATTAAGGAAATGACTGTTGGTATGGCCTTTTGGTAACCTTTGACCATTAACATCGGTAATAACTTTGGATATCTATAGGCCAAGTGTGCCACATGATGTAGAGAGACTTGCTTAGCAGTCTCATCTCTCTCTACATACAAGTACCTCTGTACTCGTATACCCGCATGTGATACCATAGCTAGTTTGGTGCTAATCCTACCAAACAACTCCAATAAACATATCCCCTCCATTGGATAATACCAAGCAATGAGTGTGGTGTCCAAAGGCGTCAAAGTAATTGACTTTGGAGGCTCATCCTCACACTCATCTCTTGATGGTATGAAGGCTCCACTCCAAGCCTGTTGCACCAACTAATCTGCATGCTGCTGCAATGCCTCCTCAGAACTCCACAATGGAACTATAACACCCATTTGTGCATGTGTGTGGTATTGTGATATTTAGCTTGGTATTACAATTACTTGAGAGATATTATTTATATAGAGATAAAATATGGTTCTACATTAATCACGATTAGCTAAAGTTAGTCATAGCTAAGATAGAGGGGATCTTACTTTAGAAGAAGTGGAAAAGATGAGCACCACTATTTTGAATTCCAGTGTATTGACTTGGTATTATTCCTAGGTGTTTGGCTTTGAGGAAAGAGTTGAGAACTCTTGGGCCTGCAAGCCTTTTTGTTTTGGATTCTTCTATAGTCCAAAGATGTCCCATGTGAAGGAATCCTTGACCTAGTAGTTGGGTTCTATAACACCCATTTGTGCATATGTGTGATATTGTGATATTTAGCTTGGTATTACAAGTACTTAAGATATATTCTTTATATAGAGATAAAGGATGGTTCTATATTAGTCATGGTTAGCTAAAGTTATTCATAGCTAAGATAGAGGGGACCTTACTTTAGAGGAAGTAGAAAAGATGAGCACCACTATTTTGGATTTTAGTGTGTTGACTTGGTGTTATTCGTAGGTGTTTGAGTTTGAGGAAAGAGTTGAGAACTTTTGGGCCCGCAAGCCTTTTTGTTTTGGATTCTTCTTTAGTCCAAGGATAGCCCATGTGAAGGAATCCTTGACTTAGTGGTTGGGTCAAGATAAGACCACATGCTTAGGGGAATATGCCCATGTGAATGGATATTCCTTACTACTTTTTTACTTTACTTGACTTTTAGTCTAGTAACTTGAGTTACTATAGTAATTAATAACTTTGGTACGTAACTATTTCACAAGTATATAAACAAGGGGTGAGGAGGTACTCATCATCCTTTCATTTGCAACTATCTCTCTCTCATTGAGTTCTCTAGTGAGCAATGTCTTGAGTCTTGGAGTGTTAGCCTTGGAGGAGTATGATGGAGTTGGGGTTCCTTGCCTTCTTAGTCCATGGTACGCTACCATAATAGCCATCAGAGGTTCATCTTGAGTGAGAGACAAGCTGGCTCACATTTTTGGTTCCGTTGTTGAGACCTCTCTAGAAGGCAAGATAATGTTCCGCATTCAATTCTACATTAGGCAAAAGGAGGCTATGAGAGCTCACTTGGAGAGAACATTAGGAGAAGAGAGGGTTGAACTTATGTTAGAGAACAAAGATCTATTTGTATACCCTGTAGTTCATTATGATGTCTTTGAGGTGATTTTGTACATCTTGTACACATGAGAGGATTTGGAGAAATTGTGTGAGGTGGATTGCAGATTTTGTGGATTAAGGTGATTTTGGGCAAAATCTCAAGTTTGAGATCTGGACTTGATATTTATACACATGATAGCTTGGGTTATCTTTCAGTTAGCACATTTGAAATTATTGTGAGAGCTACTATGTGCATTGGGATAGAATTTTTGAAAGTTGATTGGGTAAAGTGCTCCCGCAACTGCATGCTCTCTGGAAAATTGTACAGAGTCTGCCATTTCTTCAATTTTCAATGAATTGTCCTGAAAATTTTCAAAAACATTTTGTGCATTGTATCCTACCTGCTGCCACAAAAATTAGAGAGAGATCTTTCTTGCGCAAGGAGTTATGAGTTTTTGAAGTGAGGGGGGTGGTTTTCATACCAAATCTGAAATATGTATGCTGAATAGAAAAGTGTTTAGGCCAAATGGCTCAATGAAAAGATCTGAAATTTTTGAAGGAGGGACGCCCTAGAGTTTTAATCAAGTGCAAAAAATTTCAGAGGACTGTGACATACTAGTTGGGAGATTTGAGTGACATTGTGAGGAAGGGTCAATTCTGCAGAGTGGAGATCTCATGCATGAGGAGTTTGAGATCAACAAAAAACATGTTTGACTGTTTAGATTCATCTTGGGAACATGGAGGGTCATCAAGAGTGGAAATTGAGATTATGCAAGGTTCCCCAAGGGTTTGAGGTGATTGTAGGGTGGATTTGAGGAAAAGAGAGTTTACAATAGAATTTGAAGAGAGTGTTGAGAGGATCCAAAAACCTACACCACTTGGAGGAAAGAGTGAGTCTAAGTGCTTTTTGTGTGGAGAGGAGGGACATAAGGCAAGTTCATGTCCATTGACCTTTGAGAGCAAGAGATTGAGGGAAACGGAGAGGCTTACTTGACTTGGGTTTGCATGTTGGACCTTCTTCACCAAGATTGGGAGGGAGAAGATCCAAGACCAAGGAGTTGTGTGAGGTTTGTGGAGTTGAAGGACTTCCAAAAGGACATGAGTGTAGTGTAGTAAAATCACTTTTGAAGGATCTTGGAGAGAGTCTTAGTACAGCTACAGAAATACTACCACCTTCATCAGCTAGTTCTCAAGATTAGTGATGGAGATAATCTTTCAACTTATGGATAAACTATCCATGAGGGTTCAATTAATATGCACTCTAGGATTTGATGTTGCTATAGAAATCTTGGAGCAACCTGAACCTTTTGTGTTCCCTATGGTGGATTACTCTCAAATGGTGTTAGTCATGTATATACTCTATTAGTTATAGAGTGAGAGAAAAGAAAAAAGAAAAAGAAAAAATTGAGAGAAAAGAAAGACATTGAGAGGTTAAGAGGGGGAAACTTCCGGTTTTCTTTGGCAAGGATGGAGAAGATGTGGAGGCCTTTGTGAGAGACTTCAAGAGAGCTTGCATAGGAAACAATGAGAGGAGGAAGAAAGAGTGGGCCTCATTATTACCAGATTTCTTTGAGGATGCAACACTTACATGGTATGAGTCAGAATACCAAAAGAGAGAGGAGAGATGTGCAAGAAGAGTCTAGGGAGACTTTGACTTCAGCACTCATTGAGAAATTTCTTCCTTATGAGAGTTATGAGAGATTGATGAGTGAGGTTAAATTTCTCAAGCAAGGAGATGGAAAGAAAGTGAGAGTCTATGTGGAAAGAGTGGAAAAGTTGGAGTCCAGATTTCACATAGTGTTGAGGAAGGGTGGGGATGATGTGGAGACTACAATGATTGGCATAGAGGCCATGCTCACCAAAAATTTTGTGGGAGAGTTGAGACCACAAATTAGAAGCAAGGTGAAATCTTCTTCCAAGGTTGAAGCTATCAAGATCGCAATTCGTATGGAGGAGAGTTTGGAAGGAGATGAGAGTGATTTGGTGGTGAAGGAGGTTATGCATCCTCCTCAAGGCTACAAGTATGGTGAAACTTCTGATACTTTGGTGACAAGGGTTGCACCACAAGTAGTAGTTGCTCCAATTCTTGCACCTCCACCAAAGGATCCACTTCAAACCATCACAGAACAACTTGCAGATCTCAAGATCAATGTGGTGCAACTATGGGAGAAGAGAGAGGTGGATCAGAATGTAGGGAGAGGGCCTAGGAGTTATAGAAACTATCCATATAGAGGAGTTCAACCAGCCAACAATTTCAATGATAGAAATTGTTTTGGTTGTGGAGGAAGAGGCCATATCCAAAAGAATTGCCCAAATTCCACTTACCATGGAGGAAGGGGTTATGAGGGAGCCAATAGAGGGAAAGAGGGTGGTAGTGAAACCCAAGTGGCTCCTAATCCAAACAAAAGTAAGGGGATAGCATCCATAGATGTGATGGAGAGCAAGTATGAGAAGGGAAAGTGCTCAAACTCCAAGAGTCTTAATTTGGAGCTTTTGGCACAAGAGAAGAAGAGAGCTCGTTTTGCAGAGGATGTTCACTCTTCTCAAGGATTTACTCCAAGCAAGGATACTCCTATGTCTACTAGGAGCACTTGCACCTCAACACCATCAACAATAAAGACTCCAAGGAAGAAGTTGGGGATGGAGGATTTCTTGATTTCAAAGCAACAATGGAATTACAATGTGTTGGAGGATGTTGGTAGTCACAAGGCTAACATCACAGTGGGTCAATTGATTACTTTGAACCCTACCTTGAAAAGGGAGCTTAGAGGTGGTTTGATCTCTACAAGGAGCAAGAGGAAGAAGAAGGCAAAAGTTCCAGTATCAATGGGGGTGGTGGATGCCAAGCCAGCACCATAGGAGGCTTGTGAATATGCTTCCAAGATTGATGTAAGAGTGAATGGTCACAACATCAAGGATGCATTGGTTGATGGATGATCAACAATAAATGCCATGTTAGAAAGGTTGATGAAAAAGTTGGGTATGATACCCTCAAGACCTTCAACATTTGTGGTGAGCATGGCAAACAAGCAACAAGTTTGACCATTAGGAGTGATGGATAAAGTGGTAGTTTCAATTATGGGAGTTCAAAATCTCATGACTTTCCAAGTCTTAAAGGATTAAAGCTATGACTTACTTCTTGGGAGGCCATGGTTGAGAGCAGCACGCACAACTGATTGATGGCACAAAGGGTACTTGAGGATTGGGCCATCAAACCATAGAGTCATAGTTCCTGTGACTAACACCACCAACACTTCACATTTAGATATATGACAACCCGGCAAATATCACTTTTGCGGTAATCAGGTAAGTAAAGTTTGTTCTCGCAAAGATACGAGTTAGAATTGGTCAAATACAAAGTCAAACAGTAACATGTAGTTCTTCTGGGTTGCGTCTTTAATCTCTCAGGTAGAAACCACACCCAGAAGAGAGTAACAAGCTGTCGTGCGTATATACATCGCTACACAACATACATCGCTACACAACATACATCGCTGTCAACATCATACACTATAAAAGCACAACTCACACATAAGTCATACATAGACTCTAAAGTGCCACAATAATCAGATTGCTTAACATTCTCAACTCAACTCAACTCAGATCAGTACTTGATCTGTCACTCTATAAACTGCCAACAACTGGGCACTGATTACAGTCAAGCCACACCCACTCAAGCATAGAGAATCCAGGTGACGCTCGCCGGCCTCTGTCCACCATAGCCAGGAACTCGAAGGCTCAACATCAGAGAAGTGAGCTCTCTAGAGCTCACTTCGAAACTATACCCCCTGGACTCGAGCTAGCCCTGAAACCCTAACGGTCCCGCTGACGGCACACTCGACGGTGCAAACGGTGCAAAGTGACGGTGGGCCCCACCGTGAAGTCAGTACCCCGAACACGAAATCTAACCGTCGGAAAGTAGTCCCTGAGAAATAGCTAGAATAACTCTAACTACCATCACTGGAACTCCAGTGTCCGAGCATCTAGATGCGGAACTACAAATGGCGTGACAGCTGTCGTGCGTATATACATCGCTACACAACATACATCGCTGTCAACATCATACACTATAAAAGCACAACTCACACATAAGTCATACATAGACTCTAAAGTGCCACAATCGCCCCCCTAGCTGGCGGTTAGGTCCCTCTAACTCCAGATAGCCATCTACTCTAAGTATATGGTATACCCTCTAATGGGCAAAGATCAGGAGGCCGGGTGCTATGGAGCCCCATCGTTAGTCGCCTGTCTGCAATCTATACCATATAAAGAATGAACTAGCTATAGGTCAAGTACATCTAGGACATAACCACTGTCCCTGAGGAACCACCGTGAGGGGAGGAGTCATACATGCCATATGCCATCCTCTCGAACAACTATCACACACTAACATAGTAGCAGCTCCACCAGAAGAGCCACATAACATACACCTCAAGCCTGCACGTACAAGTGCCAAGCTTGGGTCCATAGTACCATCAATGTTTGGAAGGTGGCATGGCGCACAATTGCGCACATGATCCTTCCAAACAACACCATCACGTCCTTCTAACACAAGGACTCCAGATGGCAAAACCTCGCACACTCTCAAGATAGTGCGGCCTGTAGAAACATCAAGTGTCGTCGGTGCTGTCTTCTGTAGATATACATAGTCGCCTGGATGAAATCGATGGATCGAGGGTCTATAACCTCCTCCTCGAATGGTAGCATAGCGTAAAGTATCTCTATGCTGAGCAATCGCCAAGTTCTCGATGGCCATCGGCATCACTCTCTGAAAGATCTCTGCCCGCTGAGAACATGCGCTCATCCATACATCAGGGTCATCCAAGTCCAAAACTACAGTAGCATCTCGACGAATGGCTGCAGGTAAATCTGGATCTCGTCCATAGAGTAGAAAGTATGGAGAGAAGGATGCTAAGGAGGCTTGCCGGCTGAACCGATAGCCCATGGCCAACCAAGGTAATTGGAGATCCCAATCTCCCAAGTGGCCTCTCTGCAAACCATACTTTCGCAATCCTCTCTTCACCGTCTGAACCACTCTCTCTGCTAAGCCATCTGCCTCAGGGTGATCTCGGGATGTAGTACGATGATCAATCAAAGCCTTGTCACACAAGACCTGAAACTCTCCCAAGAACTCTGTACCCTGATCAGTCAAAACCTCAGCTGGTGCACCAAAATGACTAAGAACTCGATCCAGGAACGAGTAAGCTGTCCCTTCACTAGACTTGTCAGGAAGTGCCACCAACTCAATCCACTTGGAGAAGTGCTCCACCATCACCAAAACATACCGATGATGTCTCACAGTCAGCGGTAAAGGTCCGGCAAAGTCCAAACTCCAACGGTAACCCAATCCCATGATAGGTAATGGGTGTAACTGTGGCGTAGGAGCATTGAATGATGCTCTAACTCGGTCACAAACCACACATCTGGCAACAAACTGCTGTACCTCGGTCTGCATACCGTGCCACCAATAATGACTCTGGAGTAAGCTATATGTACGCTTTACTCCAAAATGTCCTAGCTCCTCATGAGCATGACGGACCAACTGTGGTCTCTGTGATGGAAGTGGTACTACTCGCACTCTACCATCCTCCCATACACGCAAAAGGTGTCTACCCTCCAATCTGAACCGTCTGGCCCGCTGAAGAACACGGTCTCTCTCCTTGGCCCCAACTGTGCCACCCACAACACCAGTGCGAAGATAGTCCATCACTAAGACATCATCATGAATGTCTCGCTGAACTGTACCAATATCTTCACTCTCTGGATCTGTGACCTCAATAACTCCTCCTGTATGCGCTGAGAGAGATACCACCAAAGTCTCTGCAAATATACACAGAAAGGCCGATGCATGCCAACCTGGCACCATCTCCTCATCTGTCTCACCATGCCAACGTGCTCCGGTCTGATCCTGCTGGCTGGGACATGGGTTTCTACTCAACCCATCTGCATCACGGTTCACCACTCCAGGTCTGTGAACAACCATGAAATCATACTCCTGTAAAATCAGAGCCCATCGTGCAAGCTTCCCTGAAAGCTTGTCGGACTCCATCAACCACTTCAGCGGCTGATGATCAGTGATGAGAGTGAAGGGGTTACCAAATAGGTAACATCGGAAATGTGCTACTGCCCAAATTGTTGCCAAGCACTCTCCCTCATATGAACTATACTTCGCCTCCGCTGAATTGTTGGAGCGACTAGCATAGGCCACCACAAACTCCTTCTCCTCATCATCATGCTGGGTGAGCACCGCTCCAAGCCCCAACATACTCCAATCAGTGTGAACCTGAAATGGTCATCCCCTGATCGGTCTCCTCAAAATAGGAGCAGATGTCAACCTCTCCTTGAGCTCTACAAAAGCTCTCTCCTGCTCATCTCCCCAACACCACTCCTGTGTAAGCTTGGTCAGCTTCGTCAAGGCCTTGGCAATGGCACTAAATCCTCTAACATAGCGGCGATAGAAGTTTGCCAACCCAAGGAATGCTCGCACTCTGCTCACATCCGTAGGCCAAGGAATACGTGCAATAGCCTCCACCTTGGTCTGCTGAACACCAAGTCCTCCGAGGTAGATAGTGTGACCCAAATACTCAACCTGCTCATGGAAGAACCTACACTTCCCAGGATGTAATTTGAGTCCATGAGATCTCAACCTCTCAAACACCTCCAACAATTGTCTCTCATGCTCCTCCACAGTAGTGCTATACACCAAAATGTCATCAATATAGCACCGAGCAAAATCCAGTCCAGCTAGGATCCTATCCATGACCCTCTGGAACTCAGCAGGAGCATTCTTCAACCCAAATGGTAAGAATCTCCACTGATATAACACATCCTTGCCGTGAGGATCAATAGCCCAAAATGCTGTCTTGGACTTATCTTCCTCCCTGATCGGCAACTGATGATATCCCGCTCGAAGATCCAAAGTACTGAAGACCTTTGCATGCCCAATCGCATCAAAAATCTCCTCCGGTGTAGGCATGGCATACCGATCAGCCCTGGTCTGTCGGTTGATAGGACGGTAATCTCCACACATCCGCCTATCTGTATAGTTGCCATGCATATCCTTCTTGGCTGGCATCACTGTCGCTGATGCATACTCTCCATGTGAAATCTCCACCAAACCAGCCTCAAAAAGGTCACTACTCCGGCTCTGAATCAATGTCCTCTCCATCTCACTATATCGATAAGGACGTCGGAAAACAGGTGTGTCGCTAGTCAGCTCAATCCGTATACCAGGTCCCTTCAGAGCACCCAAATCCTTCATACTGAAGGCAAAACAACTCGTGTGACTCCTCAAGAACCTCCAAACCCTCCGTCTTTCCTCTCCAGTAAGCTTGGGTCCAAGATCTGGCTCCCAAGTATCCTCTGTAACTGTAGTAGGAGTGGAAGACGTACTGACTGGCTGCTATACTGGGCCCTTGGGAGCAATGGTGTCATGCTTCCGACCACTAGAGGTCCCAACCTCTGTGTGAAAAACTCCCTCCACTCTGGCTGCAAGCTCCATACGTCCTCTGGCTGCATCCCATGTGGACCAAGGGTGTAATCCAAGTAGCCCACGCTCACCTGGATGGACTCCAAGTAGACCACTCTCCCTAGTAGCTACTGGATGTGTCCCAAGAATACCATGTCCACTCGGTCCATCGGCCCCAGCATGTGCCTGAATCGTCTCGATAGGCACAGGGCTCACAAGTGTCCGAGTGGTGATGCCTATCAAGCGCATCCTACGCTGCTCTACCAAACCAAGGCTCACAATCCAGGTCAAACAGTTCAGGTCCATAGCCTGACCTAACACCTGACGCCTGGATGCCTCTGACACTGCTGGAACAGCGGTAATACCGGTGCGAAAACCCATCGCCCGCTCTCTCTCATCAGCATTGGGCTCCACCAACTGCTGTAACTGTGAGTCCCAAACAAGTCCAGGTCCTCCCTCTCGAAAAGCATGAGAGCCTGGGAAACTCATGAGTGTGGGAAATGCAGCTCTAGGCTGTCCAACTAGGTTCACCACTGCCATGGGTGACCTATCAGCCACTACCACTGTCTGAGACTGACGCCCAACATCCAAGATATCATCAACAAGAATGTGGTCCAGTCGCTGAATCCCATCATAAGCACGCTGTAGAACCTCTCTGGGTAAGAGGTTTGTCCACCAAAGACAAAGACGATGAGCCCGTGATCCCACTCTGGCTGCATCTAACAATACAACAGGTCCCATCCATGAATGGACCTGATGTGTACTCGCCACCACTCTAGTGCGAGAATCACCCATCAATGGAACGTTCTCCAAAAGGTAAGCTGGAGAAATAGACTGATGAACCTGGAGATGTCGTAGTATCCGTAACATCTCCCAAAACACACCAGAACGAGGATCCTGAAGACCCAAACCGCGGCCCGCACGTGTATGTCCCTGACATGGCCATCCAGAAATCACCAAGTGAACAGGCCCATGTCTCTCTAGGTCATGCGCCCCCAGTAAGGAAATGTCTCCTGGTAAGGCCTTCTGGTAACCTCTGACTGCTGACATCGGTAATAACTCCGGATACTGATAGGCCAAGTGTGCCACATGATGTAGAGAGACTCGCCTAGCAGTCTCATCTCTCTCTACATACAAGTACCTCTGTACTCGGATACCCGCCTGTAATACTACAGCTAGTCCGGTGCTGATCCCACCAAACAACTCCAATAGGCATATCCCCTCTACTGGATACTGCCAAGCAATGAGTGTGGTATCCAGAGGTGTCAAAGCAATCGCCTCTGGAGGCTCATCCTCACACTCATCCCTTGATGGTACGAAGGCTCCACTCCAAGCCTGCTGCACCAACTGATCTGCATGCTGCTGCAATGCCTCCTCTGAACTCCACAATGGAACATCCAAGGTGGATGGAACAATCCCACTCGTACTCCATAGCCGAGTGATCTCCTCTGGTATTGGAGTATCCTCTGCATGGGCGTTCCCCTCCAACAAGTCACCAGGCCAAGTAACTGCACCGCTGAAAGCCAAAACTGATGCTGCCATGGTCCCGGACTGTAGTGAGCCAAGACTGCCACTACTGAAGCATATTGGTAGGCGACATACCCGTCCCTCACCAGACTGCCAACCAGGTCTATAAGAGGCTGTCTCCTCCCAATAGTCAATACTGAAACCCATAGGGTATAACACTGCTCCCCCAACTAGCACATCATAGGACTCAGCTATCGTCGCAATAGCCTGAGCTCTCACCACCGAGCTATCAGTCGGATGACCAGGCTGAACCTGGACAACAAGCTCTCCACGTGTGATGTACTGTGTCGAACCACCACCAAGAGATGTCTGGATCTGAAATGGACACCTCTCCACATCGGTCTTCCGTAACTCCACACCAACAACTGCAGCCTTCCCCAACATAAGGGGCTGCGCACCAGAGTCTAACAAGACTCTCTGTGGTGTATAGACCTTCCCTGAAGGTCCTACCAAATGAAAGATCCCCCTCTGGTTATCCAATAGGACAACACCAGGTGTAAACCGCGCTCTCTCAAAGGCCGGTCTAGCTGGCAACTCCTCCAGTCTAGCCGCTACTGCCTGCCATAAACCATTGGTCGCTGAACGGATCCCATGCTCCTCAACCAAGTCAGCTCCACTACCAACCACCTCTACTCTAGTAGTAAGAACTGCACCATCCCTACTCTCACACAACGTGGCAGCCAACCGGAACACTGGGGCTGGGTCCACTCCCAATGTAAACATGTCACTGGCTGAAAATAAAGGATGCCGCATAATCAGCTGAGCCACCCCCAACATCATGCTAGACTCAATCTGTGTAGTAGCAGGTGGCTGACTAGCAGGTACTCCATCAAGTACTCCATCACCACCTACCACACCTGCACTGGGACGTCTAGGAACCATGGATATCGTCTGCAATGCCTCAGATAACGTGAAAGATTGGGGAAGTCTGACCTGTCTCCCAACCTCTCCTCTCTGTGGGTCCAACTCCACTGATGCTCCTCTAGGCTCTGGAGCACGTACTGCACTCCTAGTCACTGCTGCAGATGCATCCACCTGTGCTGCTCCGCACATGAAGTCCAAAGCATCTCTATCACCAGCATATGAGGTGGAAGCCTCAGCACCCGAATCTGATCTCCTATGAGCAATAGCCATACTAGCCAATCTCTGCTCCAACTGCTCAATCCGAGTAGCCATAGCTGTGTCAGAAGTAAGGGCAGGTACTGCACCCCTACTAGGTGTAGATCCTCTACCACCACCTCTACCACCTTGTCCTCCATGAACTGGAGCTCCTCTACTACCTGCCATAGCAGCCCTACCACTCCGTAACTCCGGGTGTAGGTCAAAACACCGGTCACTAGTATGACCAAATCTATGGCAGTGCTCACACTGCCTCTGTGCTGGCTGTGATGCACCAGAGGTATCAGGTCCGCTGCCCTGAGTACACTCTCTCCTATGGTGAGGTCCACCACAAGTCCAACAAGCAACACCACCACTCACTGGCTGCTGCTGACCCGAAAATGAGGGTAAGGGTCTAACTCCACTAGGCCCTCCACTCGCTCCATAGGATCTGGGCTGTCCACCCTGTCCTCGAAACCCAACTGGGCGTGGTGCACTCTGTTGCACTCTAGAAGAAGTCACAACCGTGGATGAGGTCTCTCTACCAAATCCAGATGTCACCACTCTCTCCTCCACCATGTTGAGCTCAATACGCTCAGCCAAACCAAAGACTACTGCCAAAGTGGGCGAAGTAGCCTGCAACAACGTAGCATCACGAACTCTACGTCGCAACTCCCTGTCCAGTATCCCATACCAAAACTGGACTGCCTGGGCCTCAGTAACTCCCTAAGTGAAACTGATCAGCCGCCTCATGCGAGTGTATGCCTCGCGTAGGCTCTCTCCAGCCTTCCGCTGGAACTCATGCAAGCTCCTCAGCTTGTCAGTCCGCACTCCCTGGTAGTTCTGCCTCAAACATAGGAAGAACTCAACCATGGGGTTAAACCCCGGTACCACACCACCTCCTGCAGCGGTACCTCCACTCGTAGTAGCACTATCTCTAGCTAGTGCACCTCCACTAGCTCCACCAACACTACTCGAGCTAGAACTCGTAGGTACAGCCGACCTACTCCTGGCCACCGAACCTGAAGTGATGGAGACATAGTGTGGAGACCAATACTGTCTCCATAACTCAATCTCCTCCAAATGAGCTCTCCTGAACTCATGGTAGTCGTCCATCGGTGGACCCTCCAAGTGCTGAAACAACCCCTTCCATGCCATGAAGGGTGTGAACAAAGTCGGGTTCCGCATCTGCTGCACATCACACCAACTATCGAACTCCTGGATGAAGTCATCCAACTCAATGGTACCCATTGTACCAGAGTAACGCCTAGGGCCTTTGGAGGCCCCATAAATCTCGTCCATGTCCCACAACAACGGTGCGGACACACCAAGTGCACTCTCAACTGAATCAGCTCCTGTGTCGAACTCCAACTCAGAGTCAATCTCCTCCCTCACTGGGACCTGAGATACAGGCTGATACCGAGCACCACTCCGAGTAAACCCACTGCGTACTGCAGGGCTAACTCCTCTGGAATCTCCAAAGAACTCCGTCGTGACAAAGTAACCACACCAACAAACCCAAACCACCAACTGCAACAGCAAGTCGCAACCGCAAGTGCCCCACCAAGTGCCAACACCACCGCGTGCCAACACCAACTAAAACACCACCCACTAATGTAACTCTAACCGAGATAACTACACTAGGGGAAGGGCAACCTGTAACCTGCCATCATAACACGCACTCTCACGGTCTGCAGGTCATCACTTCCTGCCTCACCGGAGAGAAACAAAGGTAGTCAGACTGGTCATCACTCCAGCCTCACCACCGAGAGCACACCAGAGCACCAACGCTCAAAAGTCAAGGCACCTCACACAAACGTGGTGCACAAACAGGAAGCAGAGAATGGAGGGGATCCAATCACAAGAAATCTAAATGAAAACCCTCCATCTCATAACACAACACGGGACTAACTCTGCCACCATTTGGCATTTGACATAAGAGTAGTTCGTATCTAAGTCCTAAGCTACCAGGATCACCAAGAATGGGATCAAACTGCCTCTCCTAGCCAAAGCTACATGTGTATAGATAACAATGGCACAGTCACTATGACAACAAGTGAGGGTGGACCAGTTGGCTAGTGCACCAGTCTAGGAACAAGAGATCTAGGGGTCAAACCCTGTTGCGCACAATCTAGCAAGAAAGGCAGATTTTGCCAACCAATGACCAAGATCTACACTAAACTAGCTAGCCTCACGCCAGCAAGCTGGCTTGTTGGCCCTTCTGGCCCTTCTAGGCCTTCGTAGCCTCTCATAGCCCACAGCCCTATGCCTCGAAGCCTCGAAACGCTGAAATTCAGCCAAATGAGGCCTTTCTTGTTGCCACTTTGAACCTCCTCCAAAATTGGCGAAACTTCTCCAAATCTGCGAAACTCCTCCAAACTAGCGAAAGTTCTCCAAATCTGGCCAAACAGCGAAACTCCTCCAATTCTGGCCCAAAATCTGACGTAAATCTGACGTAAAATCTGACGTAAACCCTAAAGATGGATGTCCGCCAAATCCCCCGCTAACTTTCCACTCGAGCCAAATTGACAAAATGGGTTTTTCCAAATCACAATTTCATGAGAAGAGCTTTCCAACTCCACCTTCAATTTCACTTTCTGAGCCCAACTCGCAGCAAATTGGTCCTGCCTTCACCTCCTGAGCTCAAAATCACAACACTGCTCGAAAATTGCTCCTTCTTTGCTCAAAATTTGGCCAGCGCTTCCGCACACCGTCCGCCTAACTGCCAGATTTGCATCAACTACACGAGCTTCTGCACACTAGGGAAACACAAAACCTGAATCGAGCTACCACGATCCACCGAGCTTGGAGATACCACCAACACTCAACGTTCCTGCACCCGATTTCCCCCTGACTTCACTTCTCTGATGTAATCATATTGCTTAACATTCTCAACTCAACTCAACTCATATCAGTACTTGATCTGTCACTCTATAAACTGCCAACAACTGGGCACTAATTACAGTCAAGCCACACCCACTCAAGCATAGAGAATCCAGGTGACGCTCGCCGGCCTCTGTCCACCATAGCCAGGAACTCGAAGGCTCAACATCAGAGAAGTGAGCTCTCTGGAGCTCACTTCAAAACTATACCCCTTGGACTCGAGCTAGCCCTGAAACCCTAACGGTCCCGCTGACGGCACACTCGACGGTGCAAACGGTGCAAAGTGACGGTGGGCCCCACCGTGAAGTCAGTACCCCGAACACGAAATCTAACCGTCGGAAAGTAGTCCCTGAGAAACAGCTAGAATAACTCTAACTACCATCACTGGAACTCCAGTGTCCGAGCAACTAGATGCGGAACTACAAATGGCGTGACAAAGCACTGATTTGCAGTCTTGTCACGAATTAACACTCCTTAATACAACTCCAACAAATCTTTCCAAACAATCTTGATTGTGATGATTCAAGCTCTCCCAAAAATGGCACTTCATTGCAAAACGACTTTGCCTCAGAATTGTGTTCCACCCCTCCACTGAAAGCACAACTTCCTTGATCAAAATTGCTTCATATCAACTTTGCACTACACTCACAAATATAGAATACTACCAACACTACATTTCCTCTCAGATCTATCAAGGCATTGCTCCGATTGTACTTCACTCAGGATCAAACACACAAAATGAAGATCAAGGCTATGGAATCCAACATCCAACATCCAACAAGCACACTGACTTGCACTTCAAATTTCTTTACACACTCACAAACACAAGTACAACGTTCATACTCAGAATCAAGCTCAAGCGACAAGCACTGCTTCACAACACTTTGCTTTATCTATTCTCAGAAATTATGAGCACTGAACAACATTTGACTGCGAATGCTACTCTTAAATAGTGAACAAATTGATAGTTCTAACCACTATACCGTTCTACAACAACTTTTCTAACCTGCATATCCAAAATGACAATGCACCTCTTCATATCTGCCTCTTCAAATCTCAAAATTGTTACTAATCTGATCCAATGTCTACTTCTTCCTTGGCTTTCAAACCCAAACCCAAAGTAATTGTACTTCCTACTACTCTGTCCTCGGGTTTCATAACTACTATATCTTCTACTAAATCTAATAATTATCTTTCTTGATCTGCAATTCCTATCATAATTAAGCCTTCTAAATCTCTATGTCCCGACCCTCTCTTCTCTAAAGTGTCAAATGTCAAATCCAAAGACACCTGCACTCTTATCTCTCTTACTTTGGGTTTAACTACTATCAATTCTTTTGCTAATTCTATTGTGTCATCGTCAAGAATTGTAATTGAAAGCATGAATACACTATCTACACATTTAATTTGTAACCCACTTTCCCCTAATCATTCATGTTACTGACCCAAAGACACTTACAGTCTGATCTTGCACTTTTGGGGTTATTCACTACTGCTACTTCTCCTTCAATTCATGTTCCATCTTCAATCAGAACTAAAATTGAAGTCATGGGTATCCTAATTAACTCATTTTCCTTACTCTAACTTCCTCTAATGCCTCTGCCAAGACTCATGAAGTCACCTTCACTGCACTCTGAGGTCCGACTTCTTCAGATTTAGTTGGTCATAGTCTTGAGGTAAAGTCTTTAGACCCAAAGTCATGTAAACCCAAAGTCCAAAGTGCGAAGTCCGAAGTCACATTGACCCGAAGACACCAAACTACTCTTTACATCTACTCCCAAACTTCAAACGCTTGTAACTTCTTCTACAAACCTTCAAACTTTGCAGTTTTAGTGGCAACGGAAAGCCCTAAACTAGACACTTCCAACGAGATATATCACGCTTGATTTGGACTTGTGTGCATTGAGATATGGCCCCTGCAAGAATCCTAACTTGCAACTTCTATTTCTTCTTCGGGTTTGCCCTCCTTCAACGTCTGATCTGAGTTTTTCCCTCCTTTGACACAAAGTAAACTTCCTTGGGTTTGATCTAGTCCCAATCCTTCTTCCTTTAACATGAAGTAGACTCCTCAGGTTTGATCAAAACACAAGTTTGCACTCATTTCTTCTCCATTTGGTTTCAATTTGGTTTCAACAAGGCACTTTTTCTTCAAAACTCGTCCAAAATGAAAACTCCGAGTACCACAAGATACACCATCTTTTGATTATTGAGAATCAAATTTTGAAGAAGGAGCTTCAGGTGTGGACAGAAGCATGGAAGAGGAGACTTCCACGAAGGAGGATGAATCTAAATCTGATTCAGATGTGTATCCTTTGTGTGCTATGGATTTTGCACCTAAGCCAGAGGTTTTGAAGGACCCAGATGAATCACCATTGACACTTGAGGAGGTAGAGAGAAGGTTATCTACCCTCAAGTATGGTCTAAATGTTACCAAGGAGGAGAAGGTGAGATTTGAGGAGATTTTTTGCAAGTTCATCCATGTGTTTGCTTTTAGTTATAGGGATTTGAAGGAAGTCACCTTGGAGGAGCACAAGAAAGAGGTGGAGTCACATGCAAGACCAATCTGCCAAAAGCAATGTTGCATTAGCCCACCAATATCTTTGGTTGTGAAGGAGGAGATTGATAAGCTCAAGGAGGCTGGATTTATCTTTGAGGTAGAGAATTCAGAATGGGTGTCTCTAATTGTCATTGTGAAGAAAAAGAATGGCAAGCTTTGGGTATGTGTGGATTACAAGAAGCTCAATGTTGTTACCAAGAAGGACTACTACCCATTGCCATTCATTGATGAGATCTTGGAGGAGGTTGCAAGTCATGAGAGGTACAGTTTTGGAGATGGTTATAGTGGATATAACCAAATCAAGATTGCACCAGAGCATCAATAACTCACCACATTCACCACACCTTGGGGAACTTATGCTTTCAAGGTCATGCCTTTTTGGCTTTGCAATGCTCCAGGCACATTTCAACGGTTCATGAACAAGGTATTTGAACCTTTCATTGGGAAATTTATGAGAGACTTCATTGATGACTTTTGTGTCTATGGGAGCAAGGAGGAGCACTTTGAGCACCTAATCAAAGTCTTGCAACATTTGGATGAGGCAAATGCATCACTCAACCCAGAGAAGTACATTTTTGGATGTGAAGAAGGTCTACTTTTGGGGCACATCATCTCCAAGGATCGAATAGCAATTGATCCTAAGAAGGTGAGGAAAATCTCAGACCTTCCATTCCCTTCAAGCTTGACAAAGGTACGCTAATTCTTGGGGATGGTTGAATACTATAGGAGGTTCATCTTCTCATTTTACAACAAGGCTTATGCATTGACCATGTACATGAAGAAGGGTGTAGATTACATGGTGATTTTGGTGGACAAGGAGGCTCTCAAAGCTTTTGAGGAGCTCAAGCAATCCCTTATTGTAGCTCCAATTCTTGCTAAACCTGATTGGAGTAAGCCTTTCATCCTCTACACTGATGCTTCTAATGTAGCTATAGGATGCAATCTTAGTCAATTAGACTAAGATGGGCATGATCATCCAATAGCTTATGCTAGTAGGCAGATGATTTCAGTAGAGAAGAACTACTTTGTCACGGAGAGAGAAGGGTTGGCAGTGATCTTTGGTCTCAAGAAGTTTAGACACTACTTGATTGGAGGGAAAGCCACCATTGTCACGGATCACAAAGCTTTGAAGTACATCTTCAACAAGCCTAATGTTGAAGAGAGACTAGCAAGGTGGATGATACTCTTGTCTGAGTATGACTACACCATTGAGGATAGGCTAGGAAAGAAACATGCAAATGTTGATTTGTTATCTAGAGCCTATGATCATGATGGAGATGAGCCAGTAGATGATTCCTTCCCATATGAGGAGCTCATGACAATCTCAATCACTCAAGAGGTTCTAATGGAGTACAAGGAGATTGTGGATTTTGTGACAAGAGGTAACTATCCAAAAGGGATGCATGCTAGGGAGAGGAAGGCCCTTGCAGCAAGATCTAGACCTTACACAATGGTGGAGGATATTCTTTTTCACCAAGGAGCAGATGGTCTACTTCAAAGAGTAGTGGGTAAGGAAGAGTCTATCCTACTCATAAAGGAGTTTCATGAAGGTTTAGTATGTGGAGTACACTTTGCAGGAAAGGTGACTGCTTTCAGGATTCTAGATGAAGGTTACCATTGGAAAGGGATTTTCAAGGATTGTCTTGATTATTGCAAAACTTGTCATGTTTGTCAAGCTTTTGCTAGAAAGTCTACATCCACTCCACCACTTGGATCAATTCCATTGCTAGGACCTTTTGAGAAGTAGGGAATTGATTTTGTAGGTCCTCTCAATAGAACCCCAAGGAACAATCGGTACATTGTGGTAGTTACTGATTACCTTACCAAGTGGGTTGAGACTAGACCATTGAGGGACAAGAATGAAGATGAAGTGGGTAGATTTCTTTATGAACGCATTATCACTAGGTTTGGATGCCCTTTGGAGTTGGTATCCGATAGAGGAGGAGAGTTTACAGGAAGCATTCTACAGCCATATTGTGACATTTCTCTATCATACATAGAGTAACTATATCCTATACGCCAAATTCCAATGGCTTGGCAGAGAGAACCAATCAGACCTTGTGCATGATGTTGGCCAAAGATGCAGAAATGGAGGAGGCTAAACATCATTGGGACAAGAGGATTCATGCAGTTTTGTGGGAGTATAGGACAACCATGAAGACTTCCATTGGATATTCTCTATTTCAATTGGTGTATGGTATTGAGTCTACCTTACCTATTCACTTTGATCTTCCTACCTTCCAAATCATTCATAGGAGATTGAAGAAAGCACAAGGAGGTGATGTAGAGAAGTCAAGGAAGGATCAACTCATGGAGTTGGAAGAGGCAAGAGCAGTTGCTATGGTTCGAGTGGAGCAAGCCCAAAGGAAAAAAAAGGAGAGCTATGACAAGAGGCAAGGCAAGAAGAAGGTGGAGACTTTCAAAGAAGGTGATTGGGTAATGTTGTTTGATTCAAGAGAGTGCAAAAGAAGTATTTGCCTAAGTACTTTGGACCTTTCATAGTGGAGAAGGTGTGGGGCAATTACACCTATGATCTCAAGGAGTTGGGAGGAAGACACTTTGATAGGATTAACCATGATAAGTTGAAGATGTACCATAGAAGGTAGAAAGACTTTCACTTTGAGGACAAAGTGAAAACTTAGTCTGGGGGTAAATATAACACCCATTTGTGCATGTGTGTGGTATTGTGATATTTAGCTTGGTATTACAAGTACTTAAGATATATGATTTATATAGAGATAAATGATGGTTCTATATTAGTCATGGTTAGCTAAAGTTAGTCATAGCTAAGATAGAGAGGACCTTACTTTAGAGGAAGTAGAAAAGATTAGCACCACTATTTTGGATTTTAGTGTGTTGACTTGGTATTAGTCCTAGGTGTTTGGCTTTGAGGAAAGAGTTGAGAACCCTTGGGCTTGCAAGCCTTTTTGTTTTGGATTCTTCTTTAGTCCAAGGATAGCCCATGTGAAGGAATCCTTGACTTAGTGGTTAGGTCAAGATAAGACCACATGCTTAGGGGAATATGCCCATATGAATGGATATTCCTTTTTACTTTTTGACTTTACTTGACTTTAGTTTAGTAACTTGAGTTACTACGGTAATTAATAACTTTGGTACGTAACTATTTCACAAGTATATAAACAAGGGGTGAAGAGGTACTCATCATCCTTTCATTTGCAACTATCTCTCTCTCATTGAGTTCTCTAGTGAGCAATGTCTTGAGTCTTGGACTGTTAGCCTTGGAGGAGTAAGATGGAGTTGGGGTTCCTTGCCTTCTTAGTCCATGGTGTGCTACCATAATAGCCATCAGAGGTTCATCTTGAGTGAGAGATAGGCCAGCTCACAGGTCAAGATAAGATCACATGCTAGTGGAATATGCCCATGTGAATGGATATTCCTTTCTACTTTTTGACTTTACTTGACTTTTAGTCTATTAACTTGAGTTATTGCGGTAATTAGTAACTTTGGTACATAACTATTTCACAAGTATATAAACAAGGGGTGAGGAAGTACCCATCATCCTTTCATTTGCAACTATCTCTCTCTCATTGAGTTCTCTAGTGAGCAATGTCTTGAGTCTTGGAGTGTTAGCCTTGGAAAAGTTTGATGGAGTTGGGGCTCCTTGCCTTCTTAGTTCATGGTGCGCTACCATAATAGCCATCAGAGGTTCATCTTGAGTGAGAGATAGGCCGGCTCATAGAACATCCAAGATGGATAGAACAATCCCAATCATACTCCATATCTAAGTAATCTCCTCCGGTATTGGAGTATCATCTGCATGGGCATTCCTCTCCAACAAGTCACCAAGCCAAGTTACTGCACCATTGAAAGCTAAAACTGATGTTGCCATGGTCTTGGACTATAGTGAGCCAAGACTACCACTACTGCATCATATTGGTAGGCGATATACATGTCCCTCACCAAACTGCCAACCTGGTCTATAGAAGGCTGTCTCTTCCCAATAGTCAATGTTGAAACCCATGGAGTATAACACTACTCCTCCAATTAGCACATCATATGACTCAACTATTGTCACATTAGCCTGAGCTCTCACCACCAAGCTATCAATCGGATGACCAAGCCAAACTTGGACAACAAGCTCCCTACGTGTGATGTATTGTGTCAAACCACCACCTAGAGATGTCTGGATCTAAAATGGATACCTCTCCACATCGGTCTTCCGTTACTCCAAACCGACAACTACAGCCTTCTCCAATATAAAGGGCTACGTACTAGAGTCTAACAAGACTCTCTATGATGTATAGACCTTCCTTGAAGGTCCCACCAATTAGAAAATCCCCCTTTGGTTATCCAATAGGACAACACCAGGTGTAAACCATGCTCTCTCAAAGGCCGGTCTAGTTGGTAACTCCTCTAGTCTAGCCGTTGATGCCTGCCATAAACCACTGGTTGTTGAACAAATCCCATGCTCCTCAACCAAGTTAGCTCCATAATCAACCACCTCTACTCCAGTAGTAGGAACCGCATCATCCCTACTCTCACACAGCATGGTAGCCAATTGGAACACTGGGGTTGGGTCAACTCCCAATGTAAACATATCACTGGCCAAAAACAAAGGAAGCCGCATAATCAGTTGAGCCGCTTCCAACATTACGCTAGACTTACTTTGTGTAGTAGTAGGTGGATGCCGAGTAGGTAGTCCATCATGCACTCCATCACCACCTACCACACTTGCATTGGGACGTCTAGGAACCATGGATGTTGTCTACAATGCCTTAGATAGTGTTAAAGATTGGGAAGTTTGACCTATCTCCCAACCTCTCCTCTTTGTGGGTCCAACTCCACTGTTGCTCTTATAAAGTCTGGAGCATGTATGGCACTCTTAGTCACTGTTGTAGATGCATCCACCTGTGCTGCTCCCCTTATGAAATCCAAAGCATCTCTATCACCAGCATATGAGGTGGAGGTCTTAGCACCTAAATCTGATCTCCTCTGAGCAATGGCCATACTAGCCAATCTCTGCTCCAACTGCTCAATCCGAGTAGCCATAGTTGTATCAGAAGTAAGGGCAGGTATTGCACCCCTACTAGGTGTAGATCCTCTACCACCTTGTCCTCCATGAACTAGAACTCCTCTACTACCTGCCATAACAGCCCTACCACTCCATAACTCTAGCTATAGGTCAAAACATCAATCACTAGTGTGACCAAATCTGTGGCAATGCTCACACTACCTCTGTGCTGGCTGTGATGCACCCAAGTCCACTGCCCTGAGTACACTCTCTCCAATGGTGAGGTCCACCACAAGTCCAACAAGCAACACCACCACTCACTAGCTGTTGTTGACCCAAAATGAAGGTAAGGGTCTAACTCCACTAGGCCCTCCACTTGCTCCATAGGATCTAGGTTGTCCACCGTGTCCTCAAAAACCAATTGAGCGTGGTGCACTCTGCTGCACTCTAGAAGAAGTCACAACCGTGGATGAGGTCTCCCTACCAAATCCAAATGTCACCACTCTCTCCTCCACCATGTTGAGCTTAATACGCTCAACCAAACCAAAGACCACTACCAAAGTAGGCAAAGTAGTTTGTAACAACATAGCATCATGAACTCTACGTTGCAACTCCTTGTCCAATATCCCATACCAAACTTGGACTACCTGGGCCTCAATAACTCCTTGAGTGAAACTGATCAGCCGCCTCATGCGAGTGTATGCTTTGCGTAGGCTCTCTCCAACCTTTCACTGGAACTCCTACAAGCTCCTTAGCTTGTCAATCCTCACTCCCTAGAAGTTATGCCTCAAACACTAGAAGAACTCCACCATGGGATTAAACCCCGGTACCACACCACCTCCTGTAGCGGTACCTCCACTTGTAGTAGCACTATCTCTAGCTAGTGCACTTCCACTAGCTCCACTAACACTACTCAAGCTAGAACTTGTAGGTACAGCCAATCTACTCCTGGCCACCAAACCTGAAGTGATAGAGACATAATTTGGAGACCAATACTGTCTCCATAACTTAATCTCCTCCAAATGAGCTCTCTTGAACTCATGGTATTCATCCATAGGTGGACCCTCCAGATGCTGAAACAACCCCTTCCATGCCATGAAGGGTGTAAACAAAGTCAGGTTCCGCATTTGTTGCAGATCACACCAACTATTGAACTCCTGGATGAAGTCATTCAACTTAATGGTACCCACTATACCAGAGTAATGCCTAGAGCCTTTGGAGGCCCTATAAATCTCGTCCATGCCCCACAACAACGGTGCAAACACACCAAGTGCACTCTCAATTGAATCGACTCCTGTGTCAACTACAACTTAGATTCAATCTCCTCACTCACTAAGACCTAAGATACAAGCTGATACTAAGTACAACTCTGAGTAAACCCACTGCATACTACAGGGCTATCTCCTTTGGAATCCCCAAAAAACTCCATCGTGACAAAATAACTACAATTGCAAACTGCAACAACAAACCAGAACCACAAATTGCAACTGCAAGTCACAACTACAAATACCTCACCAAGTGCCAATACCAACTAAGCACCACCCACTAATGTAACTCTAACTGAGATAACTACACTAGGGGAAAGGGCAACTTGTAACCTATCATCACAACATGCACTCTCACGGTCTGCAAGTCATCACTTCCTGCATCACCAAAGAGAAACAAAGGTAGTCTGATTGGTCATCACTCCAGCCTCACTACCAAGAGCACACCACAGCACCAACGCTCAAAAGTCAAGGCATCTTATACAAACGTGGAGCACAAACAAGAAGTAGAGAATGGAGGGGATCTAATCACCAGAAATCTAAACAAAAACCATCCATCTCATAAAACAACATGGGATTGACTCTACCACCATTTGGCATTTGACATAAGAGAAGTTTGTATCTAAGTCCTAAGCTACCAGGATCACCAAGAATGGGATCAAACTGTTTCTCTTAGCCAAAGCTACAAGTGTATAGATAACAATGGCACAGTCACTAGGACAACAAGTGAGGGTGGATTAGTTGGCTAGGGCACCAGTCTAGGAACAAGAGATCTAGGGATCAAATCTTATTGCGCACGATCTAGCAAGATGGGCAGATTTTGCCAACCAATGACCAAGATCTACTCTAAACTAGCTAACCTCACGCCACCAAGCTGGCCTTTCTAGGCCTTCGTAGCCTCTCATAGCTCAAAGCCTCTAAACTCCAAAATTCAACCAAATGAGGCCTTTCTTCTTGCCACTTCAAACCTCCTCCTAAATTTGGCAAAACTCCTCCAAACTTGCAGAAGTCCTCCAAACTAGCAAAACTCCTCCAAATCTGGCCAAACAACACAACTCCTCCAAATCTGACATAAAATCTGAAATAAACCCTAAAGTTGGCTGACCGCCAAATCCCCCACTAACTCTTCACTCAAGCCAAATTGAAAACACGGGTTTCTCCAAATCACAAATTCACAAGAATAGCTTCATAACTCCACCTTCGATTTGACTTTTTGAGTCCAACTCACAACAAATTGGTCTTGCCTTCACCTCTTGAGCTCAAAATCACTACCACTACTCAAAATTTGCTCCTTTTGTGCTCAAAAATTGATCAATGCTTCCGCACACCGTCTGCCTTACTGCTAAATCTCCATCAAGCAACAAGCTTTTGCACACCATGGAAAGACTAAACTTCAATCGAGCTACCAACGATCCACCGAGCTTGGAGATACCACCAACACTCAAAGTTCTTGTACTTGATTTCCCCCTAATTTCACTTCTCTAATGTAATCAGATTGTTCTCAACTCAACTCAACTCAGATGAATATTTGATTTGTCACTCTTTAAACTGCCAACAACTGGGCACTGATTACAATCAAGCCACAACCACTCTAGCTAAGAGAATCCAGGTGACGTTCCCCGGCCTCTGTCCACCATAGCCAGGAACTCAAAGGCTCAACATTAGAGAATGGAGCT
This sequence comes from Lunularia cruciata, assembly GCA_948567375.1. Taxonomy (NCBI): domain Eukaryota; kingdom Viridiplantae; phylum Streptophyta; class Marchantiopsida; order Lunulariales; family Lunulariaceae; genus Lunularia; species Lunularia cruciata. The sequence goes on from OX419757.1 coordinate 43,304,905, forward strand.
CTTTGGAGCTGCACTTCAAAAGTATACTCCTTGACTTGAGCTAGGTCTGAAACCTAACGGTCCCGCTGATAGCACACTTGATGGTGCAAATGGTGCAAAGTGACAGTAGGCTCCACCGTGAAGTCAGTACCCCAAATACAAAATCTGACCGTCGGAAAGTAGTCTTTGAGAAACTGCTGAAATAACTCTAACTACTATCACTGGAACTCCAATGTTTGAGCAATCTAGATGTGACACTACAAATGGCATGACATATTACCTCCATGAGAAATGTTGAGGATGATTGCTTTTTAATAATTTCACACCATTATCATAAAATTATGGATTATATCAAGGATCTTGAGCATTTTAAACAGACCCCGTCAACAAGAAACACATTAAAAAATGTACAATTTTCAACTACATGGCAATTTTCCTTGTGAGATTTAGTGATGGATCCCTTGCATCTATGATGGGAGAGAGATTGAAGAAGAAATGGGCTTGATTCTTGAAGCACAAAACTAGAAGGAGAAGGTGATAAGCAAGGGTCTGACCGATCAAGAGTTAAAAGCAAGGGTGGACCACTATATAAGACAAACTTAACCATATTTGTTTGTGTTACTCTAGAATAGACACAGTTTTTGAGGGAAGATCAAATATCTCCTCGCCTACACTTGTAAGTTGGGAATAGAAATTGAGGCAACCCCACTTTGCATCCTTCAGCAACTTGCACATAATGAGAAGATGCTGGAATGTGCAAAGAGATCCTCAAGGAGGATGAAGATATATCAAGAGAAGACAACCCTTTATCAAGCACTTCACAAGCCTGTCGTGTGGGGATCAATTCCAATGAATATTCCGAGTACACAAGGAAAGAGGCACTTTGAGTTTAATCCATAATGGTATAGAGAGTTTGATTTAAATTCACAAAGAGTATGAAAGAAGGAAACTATTTAATATCACAACAGATGATATCAAGTTCAAAATACACAAAGAGGAAGAGATACCAAGAAGAGGATACATGGTGAGTGAAAAAGAGGAGATAAAGAGGGAGGAGAAATAAGGAAGCATGAAGGTGAAACACACAAGAGAAGGAAATCATAGAAGGCAAATGCAAAAGCTTGCCTGACTCTAAATGCTTTTGTAGAAGATATCTTAGTCATACAAAGTTGAAGTATGAATCATTGGAAGCCAAGGAGGGGAGTAAATTGGCTAAAATCAACAAATATGAAAAGTTATGCTCAAAAGTTTAAAAATTTTAAGTTCAAAGAGTGTATTGCTAAATAAAGACAACAATTCTAAATAACACTTGAACTAGCATAGGTAGGGAAAACCACAAAGGAAATTAAGAGTTCAGTAGGCATCTTTTGTCATGAGGATGTAGAGTGTACACACTATGAATTTGGTAGTAATCATCTTGTCTCTGATTGTAGTGCCAAATTTGAGTCAAGTGGGTGTGGAAAGGATAATAAATAAATAAATGTACTAATTTTCTTTTCTTGCTTTTTGATTTGGTATGTTTGCTATTAAGTGGAGGTTTGCTTGAAAAAATTTAGGTCCACTTATTTTAGGGTTGGATCCATCAATTTGTGGTGTGCATGGCATTAATGATGATGCTTATACTCTAAGATCAATAGCCAAAAACCATGAATAGTTGAAACAATCCAGATAAGGTCCATCCCACAATAGAGAAGATAATTATCATGATAAATTAATCAAATGATATAATGTACACCAATCCTAGTAAATTCTTAAGAAAAGAATTTTTTTGTTGTCCAAGAAATGAGTTAATGGGTAATTGTAGGTTGAAAGGTGTTTGAATGTTTCTAGGATTAGACTCATTTTTCCTTAGTAGCTCAATGGTAGAGTATGTTGTTAATCAATTGGTCATAGGTTCAAGTCCTACCTATGGAGATGCTTGTTTTTACTTTAAAAACAAGATTCACTACATTATCATCACAAATACATAAAAAATGACATTTAGTGAATGAACCCTATGAACCAAATGTTGTGGCATTCTCCAAGCACTCAATATCAATTCAATCATTTAGCAAAGCTCATAAAGGGCACAACACATAACATAAAGGGTAGAAAAGGTATGACAAAGTCATTGCATACAAAGTAAATAGAAAATGAAGGAATATGTGTACATAGTTTCATTGGATATATATTATATAAGATCATTATATACAAAACAAATAGAAATAGAAATAGAAAGAATAGACAAACACATCTATAATAAAATAAAAAATAAAAAATAAAAATGTATATACATATGTACAAAGCAAGTATGAAACAAGGAAGGGTTTTCCTCCAAGCTTTATATAGCATAATCCTAACATAGTGCCCCTTGTTTACATTGATAATGTTTGAAATATCAGTAGGATGTGCATGCGCATACCCATCTACCTACTCAAGATCAATTGAAAATAAGTACTATCTATATGTACATTATCCTTGGTCAAATCTGTAGTATTGGGTGGGAGTTGCTCTACTCAAATGCACTCTAATGCATTGTCAATATGTTTGACAATAGATCTATGAATCCACACAAGACTATATCTCCACATGTGATCCCTCTCAGCATGTGTCATAGGAGGATCATGGAACCTTCTAGCTAATGAGTCATATGGATTGGCACTATAGGTAATGAGATGCATGGATGACCACTCCATGATCATCACATCTAAAGCTAAGTGGGTATCACTTTGGAATACATCTAGGGGTGTTCTCAAAATATTTACTAATGATGTGTCCAATGTACATACCATGGTGTATGTAGGAGTAAATCTAGGAGGATTTATAGCACCATGTGGATGGTTCTTTCTATAAGGAAGCACAACACTATCAACTACAAGTATATCTCAAATGCATAACCCTGAGGCTATACATGCAACATAAGTTCTAACCATGTATCCATATACTCATTGCTATCACTCATCAAGGCTATGAGGTAGGCTCCAATGTGTACTCCTTCCAACAAGAACCTTGAAACCACATAGATCTAAGTAAGTGCTCTAACTCCAACCAAGTGCTATATCTCCAAATAATCACCTCAAAGTGCTCTAAGCAATAGTCCATGAACTCTCTACATCGGGGCCCTAGAACATATCTAAATGTATTCCTGCCTAAATAGTGTGTCCATCTATACTAATCAACCAAAGAGCACCACTGGATGAAGAAGAGACTGCTCTCTCACATAAGGTCTACTAAACACCCAACGTCCATCACTAAAATCTTCCTTTGTTGCTCAAGAGCAAAACAACACAAGGAATTAACTGATAAGAAAAGATGATGTTTTGTCTCAACATTGTAAGCCTTTTGATCTCAAACTCCAATGTCATGCTCCTCTCTTCCAACCACTCTATCTACTATTGAGTCAATGCATCCAAAAGTGATGGTCTCCATGCAATAATGTCTTCTATAAGTGTCGTCACTCTAGGTTCTTCCATAAGGGGGCCATGCATATGTCAATTGGTTTGGGTCTCATGGGCAATAAGGACAAGGGGGTCATCTGAGTCTAAGCCAATACAGCTATCTCCATACTCTCCACCTACTCATATCTCCTTTGTATCTTCTTTAACAACTTCCTAGTAATACACAACTCCCTTCGATAAAAGCACTCCTCTAACATATCATCTTATGTAAGAGCCCACCTCTCTACAAGGAGCTTATCTAATCAGCAAGTCTATCCATCTTGCTCTGCTTGCTTGCTAGAAATTGATCCTCACTCTTGGTTACACATTTATCTCTTGCAAGAATAGAAACCTCCCTCTCAACAATAGTAGCCTCACTCTTTGCTAAATCACCTCCAAAGGTACACCATGGTAGAGTGGATCCACTAGAGGTTGAGCATGGGGAGTGGATCCTCTAAAGGCTCTACACATGGCAATAGATCATCTAAACCATCTAGAGTGTACTCACGGGAGGTAGGATCTCTCTTTAGATGGACAAAGGAATGGCTACCAAGACCTGTACACAATGACATAAAGTATCCAATATGCAGCTTAAGGGACTAACCATCAATAAAAAAAAATAGACAAGTGAGAAATAAGAAAGTCCTCCAATAATATTTGTTTAAAGATGGTCAATAATTTGAGCAAGGAGAGTGCTAAACTCACCATCCTTGTCCTCACTCCATAGGGGTGTCTTGAACCTTAAAATTCTCCATAGCCAATGCATAGACATAGCTCTATATCAAAGCTCTAGGAATCTTATATGTGACTTTGCCTTCAATCAAAAGTCCACTCTCCATAAAAAGGTGTGTGAGAAACTAGCCCACAAAGTAGAGCTTGTGATGCCCACCATTTGGATGCAAGAGCTACTTATGGAGGAAGTTTAGCTATTGGTAGCATGAGCTCCACCTAATTTTAATCTTCCTCTACCCAAGCCATCTTGGTGGTCACATAAATAATGGTATTCATGTGTATTACCTTGGATCACCTATTGGGTATAACAAGTAAACAAAGCATCTGAAAGAAGGGATGACATGCTAGGTAAATGCATTGTTTGGCAAGGTAAATCTTAGCCATGAGTCTTTGATAGATAACCACTCTTGTATTAGATCATGAGGAACATATCTTCTCTTGTGTATTCTTCCCTCATCCAATTCAACTACCTCTAGAATGTCCTCTAGATTCAATGTATAAGGTCTCCCAGGTTTCATGCAAGTGTGTAAATCCTTGTCCCATGATCTTGCAAAATTTTTGCACAAGTCTACTTGAAACATATACATATTAAATGTCTTGGCCAGAAAATGTTTTAGCAAAAGTCTTTGCAAGCAGATAGAAAATAGGGGGATCACTTGCAATGAGGATAGAAAATAGATTGGTCTGCTTGCCACAAAGATAATAGATGGTTGGATCCACTTGCAAGAGAATAGGCTTGCTTGGGTGTTAGGTTGGATCTACTTGAATGATGGTGGGTCTTCTTAAAGGAAGCAAGCAAATGGTTAGGTTTGCTTGCACGAGAATGGGCTTGCTTGGGATGTTGAGTTGGGTTCATTTGAACAATGGTGATTCCACTTAGAGGAAGGAAGGTGTTGGTTTGGGTCTACTTGCACAAGAATGATGGTTGGGTCCACTTGCTCAAAGATAATTAGGTCCTCTCAAGTGGTTGATTGGGTCAGCTTGGGTAAAGCCAAGGACTGATTGAAGTAAGATAGGTCTGCACGTAAGAAGGGCTTGCTTACTTGGGCATGGGTTTGCTTGGGTTAGACAAGGTTTGTTGCATAATGGATTTGCTTGGAAGATTGGGTCTGCTTGCACCTCCTAAACCCTTTAGTGGCATGATTCTTCCTTTGGGTCTACTTTTATTTATTGGCCTTGGGATATCCATTGACACTATCTTCTCCTTCCCACTCTTGATGTAGTGGTCATCTCCTTCACGAACTCATTAGATTTAGTTTTGCTCATCTCTATCCATGTCTCTTCATAAATCAGGGTGATAGTGGGACACCATCCTTCCCCTGTCCTCCAAGCTCAGAAGGTTTAATCTGAAGTAGAAATGGGCTGCAAAGGGTAAAAAGTAATAGGGTATCTATCATGTTCATTCTCTAACTAGTAATCATCTAACCTACTCATTCTATAAGCACTTTGCCCAATTTATCACCTCTCTTGCAGACATCTAGTGAAAGAACATTGCCTATTGCATTGGTACATAGGTGGTTTTCTCTAGCTTAAACATGGCCATAATCATGCTGACTATCCCTCTTCATATTGGGTCTTTATAGCTATCCACCTTGTACCCGTTCTTGGTGTGAGGTCTATTGAAAGAATTCTTCACCTTGGCAGTTTCTTCTAGAGTATCACACTTCCAATAGAAGATGACTCCTTCTACTTCCTCTACTTCTCTCCCCAAGACTAATCTCCAATCTGACTTGGTCCTGTGAGCCGGATTTCCTCTCTTCCCTTTTGTCTTGGGACCATCTTTGCAATTGCTAGCAACAATTTCTACCCTAAAAAGCTCAAATTCCAATTCCATGCTAGAAAGGTGATGCAAATTTTGCTTAGGACTTTGATCCTTGCCATTATATTTGAGCAAAAAATTGCAAGACCCCTCACCACATTCTACTTACTTCCCTTTGGTGGCATCGTGTGCTTCCTCACTCTTGGTCTCTAAAAGATCAAACCTTCTCTGAAACCCAAGATTCTAACTCCTTTGGGACAATTATTTTGAGGCATGAGATATCTTTGTGACATTTTAGAACTCCCTTAACAAAGTCTCAATCTTATAGTGTTTTGCTAATTGGTCATTCTTCAGTTGATCTTCAATTGACATGTCAATTTTGCGTGTCTATTCTCTATCACCCTCAATGTCATCTTGATTCCAAGGTAGTTGCTTTCTTTACATGTGCTTTCTTGATTGGCAACATCCAAGGGAAAGTTGTTAAAGGTCCTTTGGATTGGGTTGCACATCCCAACACAAAGTCCTCTTACTTTGGATCCATACTTCTATAAGTCCGACTCAAGTCCTTTTCACTTTGACCCAAGGTCAACTTTGGGTCTACGCAAAACACACAATTCTTCTTGTTTCTTCACCATTTAGCCTTCCTTTAGCTTTAACAATATAGTTCTTCTTTAAAACTTGATAAAAAAAAATGTGGGTACCACTGTTTGATATAGGAGCAATTTTTTTTGAGAGTGCACTTGGGGTGTCCACACCATTGTTGTGGGACATGGACAAGATTTATAGGTCTCCAAAGGCTCCATGCACTACTCTTGTATAATGGACTTCATCCAAGAGTTTGATGGTTGGTGTGATTTGCAACAAATGCAAAATTTGTTCATGCCCTTCATGGCATGGAAAGGGTTGTTTCAAAACTTAGAGGGTCCACTAATGGATGACTATCATGAGATCAAGAGAGCTCATTTGGAGGAGATTGAGCTATTGAGATACTATTGGTCTTTGCACTACATCTCTATCACTTTAAGCTTAGTTGCTAGGGGTAGATCAACAAGTTCTAGCCCTAGTATCATTGGTGTGGCTAGTGAAGGTGCACTAGTTGGAGATAGTGCTACTATGAGTAGGGCTACCACTATAAAGGTGGTGTAGTACCAAGGTTTAACCTCATGGTGGAGTCTTTCTAGGGTTTGATGTAGAACTACTAAGAAGTGCATACTAACAAGGTGAAGAGCTTGCAAGAGTTCCAATAAAAGGCTAGAAAGAGCCTACATGAGGCACATACTTGATTGAGATGGTTGATCAATTTCACTTAGGAAGTTACTAAGGTCCATGCAGTCCAATTTTGGTATGGGATCATGGACAAATAGTTGTAACATACAATACGTGATGATATCTTATTATAGGCTACCTCACCTTCTTTGGTGGTAATCTTTAGTTTGGTTGAGGGTATTGAGCTCAACATGGTCTAGCTTCCAAGTGTAGAGTGGATAGCTTAGATTTTATGGAGCAAATGGAGTGCCTAGTGCAGCTAGATCTTTACCTTCATTTTTGGGTCAACAACATCTAGTAAGTGGTGGTGTTGCTTGTTGGACTTATGGTGGGCCTCACCACAAGAGAGAGTGCAGTCAAGGTAGTGGACATGATAGTTGATACATCATAATCAGCAGGTCATGCATATATATATATATATATATATATATATATATATATATATATATATATATATATATATATTGCTACACAATATGTATCACTATAAAAAACTGTGGTGCCCACATTTTTTGTTTTTTTTCAAAATAAAGAAGAAGAAGTGTATAGAGAAGTCAGATTGCGCCTGTATGGCCAAAGAAGGCAAAGAAAAGAGTCTTTGGAATGAAACCCAAAGTAAAGTGACTTTGGGTCATAAGGCAAAGTACTCAGAAATGCCCTGTCAGCATACAACCCAAAGTAAATTGTCTTCATATCGGGGGGAGCTCAACTCGAGGCAAAGATAGTCTAACAACCTTTTGTCGGGGCGAGAAATTCAAGAAGGGACCGTTCAAAACCGGCGGCCTATACGCGCAAAGGTTGATTGACAGTGACAGGTGCATGCAGGAGGTGTGATTTCTCAGTAGAAACTCAAAGTGAAGAAAGACAAAGAAGCGCAACTCTATAAAAATTGAACTCGCAACGATGAAATGTCAAGTAATTTTCCTTCGCCGTTGAGAAGTCGTCTTGCAGGTGATCATGGGAAGGGAAATAGAGTTGGAATCGTGTTAGTGCGTAAGGGAGAAGTTGCAAGAGTGAAATTGAGAGACAGTGAGAAGGTAGAAGAGATGGGAGGAAGAAAGAAGAACTCTGAATTCATAGTGAGAAATCATGCGATTTGGAGGTTAGATGTAATCGCTAGGATTGAAGTCTTGAGCCGACTTCAGATCACTTTTCTGGCATGGAATTGGAATGTGAGCTTTCCAGGTTTCATGACAGAAATCATCGAGAGCACGTGTCTTGATGGACCCGAGGAAGAAGGGAAGAGAGGAAATATGGCTCGCTAGATAGAGTCAGATTGGAGACTCGTACTCGGGAAGGAAGCAGGCTCGGAGCAAGGAGCCACATCCTTGGGGAAGGGAGAGATGGCTCAAGAAACCCAGGAAGTGAGAGATGCATTCTCATCAAAGCGGACAAAGAATGGGTACAAAGTTGAGAGCTACAAAGACCATGTGAAGAGAGGAATTGTGAGTGCACTGATGGCCATCCTGAAGCCGGAGAGAACCACTTATGTGATGAAACACCAAGTGGTGTTCTTTCACAAGCTATTTGCAAGAGAACCAATCAATTGGGCGAGGTGTTTCCATGGGAGAACAAGGCAGATGGTGTGGAATTTGCGGGATAAATCACCTCCACACTACATTGTGCCATTTGCAGCGTATTTCTACCTCGGGTTGAATTTGCCGAACTTGGCAGAGTGAACTCGGATGGTGTTGCACTTCCATCCTGATTTGCGAAAGGAGGTCGACGTCAAGGAGCAGCAATACATCTTGCAAATCAGGAGCACCGACGACTACTACACAAAGACAGAGAAGAACGTGGAGGTTGCAGTGAGTACCCCAAATACAAAGAAGAGAAGTTGGCAAGGTGAAGCCAAAGACATGAAGAAACCTCAAAAGACATGGAGAAGCAACCCGAGGTGAGGTATGGTGGTGATCAAGTCGGAGGATGAAGACTCGAAAGGTGATGCCGAGCTTAAGACTGAAGACTCGGCACACGAGGAGGAGCCTAAACTAACGCTGCAGAGTGGAGATACTAGTAGCAATAGCGAAGGAGGAGAAATGACATCGACACCGGCGGCTGCAGAAGAAGAATATGAAGAAGAAGAAGTGCAGGCAGAAATTGAAGCCGAAGACAATACACAATTGGAAGACAAAGTAACTGTGCCCGAAGAGAAGAAGATCACAGTATAGAGAGGAGTTCACTCGAGACGTAAGGCAAAATGTGAAGCGGGTCTGAGTAAGGCAAAAGAAGACATGAGTGAAAGCTCGGGAAGTGAGGCATCGATTCCGATATGACGATTGCAGAGACGAAGCGAGTATTGGGCGAACAAGAAGGGAGAAGGGAGATTACTCCGCAGGTTGAAGTAGTTGCCAATGATGGAGTGGAGTACCTACGGGATATTGTGTGCCCATTGCTGGTGAAGTTGGAGCACAAGAAGAAGGAAATGCAGTCAACATGTCCGGAGGTGAAGACTGTTTTGTAGGTATTATCGAGATATGAAGAAGAGAACTTGGAGTTGAAGAAGAGTCTAACCCGAGGTCAGGAGGAAAGAGAAGTGCTGCGAGTGGAGGCAATAGTGAGAAGTCAGGTGATTGAAGACCTGAAGAGAGAAGTAAATTATCGAGAGGATCTTGTGAAGAAGAGTGACATAGAAAGGGAGAAACAAGTAGCTAAGTATGAGATCTTGGAGCAGCAGTTTGCTGATTCAAGAGTAGAGGTAATCCATGCTATGACGAGAGTAGCTACAAAGGATCAGGAGCTCAATAGGGTGATGGACAGTGTTGAGGAGAAGAAGCAACTTTGGCAACGAGAGTTGGCGGCACAATATAGAGAAGAAGACAAATTACAAGAATTACTTCGTAATCAAGAGGAGAGAGTTGTCCAGAAGGAGAAGGAGAAGGAGTTGTTGAAAGCCGAGTTCGAGGCGGAGTTGGCAATGTACCAAGAGGATTGGCTTGCAGATCGGGAAAGTCAAAGAAAGATGAGATTGGAGCCATTGAAGGAGATAGTCCTCCGGATGAATGCAATGTTAAGTATAGAGGCCAACATTCGGATTGAAGAGACGAGGCTGCCCGAGTTGAAGTTGTTGGTGTAGGAGATGAGGCAAAGACAAGCAAAGGATACAGATATGAATGCCTTGTTAATTAGTCTCAGAACTCATGTAGACAGAAAGATTTTAGAGGTAGAGGATAACATTTCAATTAGATTAGACTTAGTGAAAATAGAGATAGAAAAGCTTCAGAAAGATGTTAGAGCAAAATCCAAAGTAGATAACATAGGAATACAAATGTCTTTGGAGTTACCATTGGAGACATTTGAGAAGAGTGGGTCAAGAGATGAAGAGTTAGATAAATTACCCACTAGTGCAATTTCAGATCAGGAAAGAGAATTATTGGATCTGGTAGAAGAAGAAGATACAAGAACCGAGGAAAAAGTAGTAGGAAGTAAAATTACTTTGGGTTTGGGTTTGAAAGCCGAGGACAAAGTAGACATTGGATCGGAGTAGTAATAGTTTTGAGATTTGAAGAGGCAAATATGAAGAGGTGCATTGTCATTTTGGATTTGCAGGTTAGAAAAGTTGTTGTAGAACGGTATAGTTGTTAGACTTGTCAATTGCTTCACTATTTAAGGGTGGCATTTGTAGAGAAATGTTGTTCAGCGCTCATAATTTCTGAGAATAGATAAAGCAAAGTGCTGTGAAATAGCACTCGTTGCTTGAGCTTGATTCCGAGTATCAACTTTGTGATTGTGTTTGTGAGTGTTTGAAGAAATTTGAAGTGCAAGTTAGTGTGCTTGTTGGATGTTGGATTCCACAGCCTTGATCTTCATTCTGTGTGTTTGATCCTGAGTGAAGTGCAATCAAAGCAATGCCTTGATAGATTTGAGAGGAATTGTAGTGTTGGTAGTATTCTGCATTTGTGAGTGCAGTGCAAGGTTGATGTGAAGCAATTTCGATCAAGGAAGTTGTGCCTTCAGTGGAAGGGTGGAACACAATTCTGAGGCAAAGTTGTTTTGCAGTGAAGTGCCATTTTTGGGAGAGCTTGAATCATCACAATCAAGATTGTTTGGAAAGATTTGATGGAGTTGTGATTATGGAGTGTTAATTTGTGACAAGACTGCGGATCAGTGCTTGTTACTCTCTTTTGGGTGTGGTTTCTACCCGAGAGACTAAAGAAGAACTCAAGAAGAACTACATTGTTACTATTTGCTTTGTATTTGACCAATTCTAACTCGTATCTCTGCGGGAACAAACTTTACTTACCCGATTACCGCAAAAGTGATATTTGCCGGGTTGTCACAAAAACATACACTATAGAAGCACAACTCACACATAAGTCATACATAAACTCTAAAGTGCCACAATAATCAGTTTATTCACATAACTCAACTCACACTCAATCAGATCAATACTTGATCTATCACTCAATAATCTGCCAATAATTGTACATTGATTATAGTCAAGCCACACCCACTCTAGCTAAGAGAATCTAGATGATACTCACTGACCTTGTCCACCATAGCCAAGAACTCAAAAGCTAAACATCAGAGAAGTGAGCTCTATGGAGTTGCACTTTGAAAGTATACCCCTTGGACTCAAGCTAGGTCTCAAACCCTAATGGTCTTGCTGATGGCACACCTAACGGTGTGAACGGTGCAAAGTGACAGTGGACCCCACCATGAGGTCAGTACTCCTAACACAAATCTGACTGTCAAAAAGTAGTCTATGAGTAATTGCTAAAATACCTCTAACCATTATCATTGCAACTCTAGTGTCTAAGCAATCTAGATGCAATACTACAAATGGCGTGGCAGTTGTTGTGCATATATACAATACTATACAACATACATCAATGTCCACGGAATACACTATAGAAGCACAACTCACACATAAGTCATACGTAAACTCTAAAGTGCTACAATTGCCCCCTAGTTGGCGGTTAGGTCTCTCTAACTCCATAGCCATCTATCCAAGTATATGGTATAACCTATGATGGGCAAAGATCAGGAGACCGGGTGCTGTCAAGCTCCATCATTAGTCACTTGTCTACAATCTATACCATATAAAAGATGAACTAGCTATAGGTCAAGTACATCTAGGACATAACCACTATCCTTGAGGAATCATCATGAAGAGAAAAGTCATACATGCCATATGCTATCCTCTCAAATAGCTATCACACACTAACATAGTAGCAGCTCTACCAAAAGAGCCACATAACATACACTTCAAGCTTGCTTGTACAAGTGCCAAGCTTGGGTCCATAGTAACATCAATGTTTGGGAGGTGGCATGGCGCACAATTGCGCACATGATCCTTCCAAACAACACCATTACGTCCTTCCAACACAAGGACTCTAGATGGCAAAACCTCATGCACTCCCAAGACAATATGGCCTATTGAAACATCAAGTGTTGTCGATGCTGTCGGTTGTAAATATACAGTCACATGGATGGGATTGAGGGATCGAGGGTCTATAACGTCCTCCTCAAATAGTAGCATAACGTAAGCTATCCTCATATTGAGCAATCGCCAAGTTCTCAAAGGCCATCAACATCACTCTCCAAAAGATCTTTGCCCGTTGAGAACATGCGCTCACCTATGCATCTTTTTCACCCAAGTCCAAGACTTCAGTAGCATCTCAACAAATAGGTGTAGGTAAATTTAGATCTTGTCCATAAAGTAGGAAGTAAGGAGAGAAGGATGCTAAGGAGGCTTGCCGGCTGAACCAATGGCCCATGGCCAACCAAGAGATCCCAATCCCCCAAGTGGCTTCTTTGCAAACCATATTTTTGCAATCCTTTCTTCACCATCTGAACCACTCTCTCTACTAAGCCATCTGCCTCAAGGTGATTTTGAGAGGTAGTATGATGATCAATCAAAGTTTTGTCATACAAGACCTAAAACTCTCCTAAGAACTCTGTACCCTGATCAATCAAAACCTTAGTTGGTGCACCAAAATGACTAAGAACCTGATCTTGGAATGAATAAGCCATCCCTTCACTAGAATTGTTAGGAAGTGCTACCAACTCAATCTACTTGGAGAACTACTCCACCATCACCAAAATATACTGATGATATCTCACAGTCAATGGTAATGGTCAAGTGAAGTCCAAACTCCAAAAGTAACCCAATCTTATGATAAGTAATGGGTGTAATTGTGGCGTAGGAGTATTGAATGATGCTCTAACTTGATCACAAACCACACATCTGGCAAAAAAATATTTTACCTTAGTCTACATACTATGCCACCAATTGTGACTTTGGAGTAAGATATATGTACACTTTACTCCAAAATGTCCTAGCTCCTCGTGAGCATGAGAAAAACTATAGTCTCTAAGATAGAAGTGATACTACTCGCACTCTACCATCCTCCCATACCCAAAGAAGGTGTCTACTCTCAAATTTGAACCACTTATTTTGCTGAAGGACATGGTCTCTCTCCTTGGCCCCAATTGTGCCACCCACAACATCAATACAAAGATAGTCCATCATTAAGATATCATCATGAATGTCCCGTTGAACTATACCAATATCTTTACTCTTTGGATTTGTGACCTCAATAACTCCTCTTGTATGCGTTGAGAGAGATACCACCAAAGCCTCATAAACTATATTAACAAAGGTAGATGCATGCCAACTTGGTACCATCTCCTCATCTATCTCACCATGCCAAAGTGCTCCACCCTGATCCTATTGGCTAGAGCATAGGTTTCCACTCAACCCATCTGCATCACTGTTCACCACTCCAGGTCTGTAAATAATTGTGTAAATCATACTCTTGTGAAATCAAAGCCCATTGTGCAAGCTTCCCTAAAAGCTTGTCAAAATCTATCAACCACTTCAGTGGATGATGATTAGTGATGAGGTAAAGGGGTTACCAAATAGGTAACATCGGAAATGTACTACTGCCCAAACTGCTGCCAAGTACTCTCCCTCATATGAACTATACTTTGCCTCTGCTGAATTGTTGGAGCAACTAGCATAGGCCACCACAAAATCCTTCCCCTCATCATCATGCTAGGTGAGCACTGCTCTAGGTCCCAACATACTCCAATCAATGTGAACTTGAAATGGTCATCCTTTGATTGGTCTTCTCAAAATAGGAGCAGATGACAACCTCTCCTTGAGCTCTACAAAAGCTCTCTCCTCCTCATCTCCCCAACACCACTCTTCTGTAAGCTTCATCAACTTTGTCAAGGCCTTGGCAATGGCACTAAATCCTCTGACATAATAGTGATAGAAGTTTGCCAACCCAAGGAATGCTTGTACTCTGCTCAAATATGTAGGCCAAGGAGTGCATGCAATAGTCTCCACCTTGGTTTGCTGAACACCAAGTCCTCTAGAGTAGATAGTATGACCCAAATACCCAACCTGCTCATGGAAGAACCTACACTTCCCAAGATGTAATTTGAGTCTATGAGATCTCAACCTCTCAAACACCTCCAATTATTGTCTTTCATGCTCCTCCATAGTAGTGTTATAGACCAAAATGTCATCAATATAACACCAAGCAAAATCCAACCTTGCTAAGATCCTATCCATGACCTTCTAGAACTTGGCAAGAGAGTTTGTTAACCCAAATGGTAAGAACCTCTACAAGTATAACACATCCTTACCGTGAGGATCAATATCCTAAAATGCTATCTTGGACTTATCCTCCTCTCTGATCGACAATTGATGATATCTTGCTTGAAGATCCAAAGTACTTAAGATCTTTGCATGCCCAATTGCATCAAAGATCTCCTTTGGTGTAGGCATGGCATATTGATCAGCCCTAGTCTATCAATTGATAGGACGGTAATCTCTATACATCCGCCTATTTGTGTAGTTACCATGCATATCCTTCTTGGTTGGCATCACTGTAGTTGATGCATACTCTCCATGTGAAAACTCTACCAAACTAGCCTCAAAAAGGTCTCTACTCTAACTCTAAATCAATGGTCTTTCTAGATCACTATATCAATAAGGACGTTGGAAAATTGGTGTATTGTTAGTCAGCTCAATTCAAATACCATGTCCTTTTAGGGCACCCAAATCCTTCATACTAAAGGCAAAACAAATCTTGTAGCTCCTCAAGAACCTCCAAACTCTCTATCTTTCCTCTCTTATAAGCTTAGGTCCAAGACTTGGCTCCCAAGTATCCTCTGTAACGTTTGTAGGAGTAGAAAACGTACTGACTAGGTGCTACGCTAGGCCCTTGGGAGTAGTAGTGTCATGCCCTTGAGCACTAGAGTTTCCAACTTCTGTGTGAAAAGCTCCCTCCTCTCTGGCTACAAGCTCCACACGGCCTCTAGTAGCATCCCAAGTAGACCAAGGGTGTAATCCAAGTTGCCCACTCTCACCTAGATGGACTCCAAGTAGACCACTCTCCCTAGTAGCTATAGGTTGTGTTCCAAGAATACCATGTCTACTTGGTCCATTGCCCCTAGCATGTGCCTGAATTGTCTCGATAGGCACATGGCTCACAAGTGTCCGAGTGGTGATGCCAATCAAGTGCATCTTATGCTGCTCTGCCAAGCCAAGGCTCACAATCCAGGTCAAATAGCTCAGGTCCATAGCCTGACCTAATGCATTGATGCCTCTAACACTATTGGAACAACAATAATACCAAAGCAAAACCTATCACTCACTCTCTCTCATCAACGTTGAGCTTCACCAATTGCTGTAATTATGAGTCCCAAACCAATCCAGGACCTCCTTCTCAAAAAGCATAAGAGCCTAAGAAACTCATAAGTATGAGAAAAGTGGCTCTAAGCTGTCCAACTAGGTTTTCCACTACCATAGGTGACCTATCAGCCACTACCATCATCTAAGACTAATGTTCAATATCCAAGATATCATCAATAATGATGTAGTCTAGTCATTAAATCTCATCATAAGTGCAATGTAGAACCTCTCTAGGTGTGACAACCCGGCAAATATCATCTTTGTGGTAATCGGGTAAGTAAAGTTTGTTCCCGTAGAGATACAAGTCAGAAATGTCCAAATACAAAGTCAAACAGTAACATGTAGTTCTTCTTGAGTTCTTATTTAGTCTCTCAAGTAGAAACCACACCTAGAAGAGAGTAACAAGCACTGACTTGTAGTCTTGTCACAAATTCACACTCCTTAATCACAACACCTTCAATTCTTTCCAAACAATCTTGATTGTGATGATTCACGCTCTCTCAAAAACGGCACTTCACTGCAAAACAACTTTGCCTCAAAATTGTGCTCCACCCCTCCATTGAAGGCACAACTTCCTTGATCAAAATTGCTTCACATCAACTTTGCACTGCACTCACAAATGCAGAATACTACCAACACTACGATTCCTCTCAGATCTATCAAGGCATTGCTTTGATTGCACTTCACTCAAGATCAAACACACAAAGTAAGGATCATGTCTGTGGAATCCAACATCCAACAAGCACATTGACTTGCACTTCAGTATTCTCCCGACACTCACAAGCACAAACACAAAGTTGATACTCGGAATCAAGCTCAAGCAACGAGCACTACTTCACAACACTTTGCTTTATCTATTCTTAGAAATTATGAGCACTAAACAACAATTTCCTGTGAATATCACTCTTAAATAGTGAAGCAAACAACAGTTCTAACAGAAATACCATTTCCTAATAACTCTACAAACTTGCAGATCCGAAATGACAATGCACCTCTTCATATCTGCCTCAAGTAACTCTCTCAACCTTTCTTCTTCTCTATACCGCACTGTCAACTCTCGTTGCCACAGTTGGTTCTTCTCCTCTACACTCTCCATCACCCTATCAAGCTCTTGTTCTTTCTCTGCTACTCTTGCCATAGCATGGATAATTTCTAGTCTTGAATTAGCAAACTGCTGCTTCAAGATTTCATATTCAGCAATTTGTCTTTCCTTTGCTATAACACTCTGCGCTATCAGCTCCTCCTGATTCCTTTCTTCTCTCCTCAAATTCTCAATCATTTGATTCTGTACTATTGCATCTACTTGTAGTACTTCCCTTTCCTCCTCACCTCGGATTATACTCTTCTTCAATTCTGAGTTCTCTTCTTCTAATCATGCTAACACCTACAACACAGTCTTCACCTCCGGACACTTCAACTGCATCTCCTTCTTCTTGTGCTCTAACTTCACTAATAAGGGGCACACAATCTCCCACATGTACTCCACTCCTTCACTCGGAGTTACCTTGACTTGCGGAGTGATCTCCTTCTTCACCTCTTCTTCACTCAACACTCGACACTCTGAGCCGCAGTTGCCATATAGGAATGGATGCTTCACTCCCCAAACTTTCATTCTCCTCTTCTCTGATCTTACTTGGCCCCACTTCACACTTTGCCTTTTGCTTGGAACTAACTCCTCATTGAATGGTAACTTTCTTTTCTTCTTGCTCTGGCACTTTGTCTTCCAACTTCAAGTTACCTTTCTCCTCTATCTCCATCATGGCTTTCTCTTCCTTGGGTACCAATGTCATCTCCCCTCCATCATCATTGTCACTACTCATGTCTCCACTCTATAGTGTGAGCTTGGGTTCTTCATCTCTTTCTGAGTCTTCGGACTTGCACTTGGCTTCGCCCTCCAATTCTTCCTCTGACGATGGAATTACCATCATACCTTTCCTCGGGTTTACTCTTCTGGTCTTCCGAGGTCTTACTTTCTTGACGTCTTCTCCTTCTCCTTATTGACTCCTCTTCTTTGACTTCAGAGTACTCACGTCCAACTGCACACTCTTTCCCTGTCTACGCGTAGTACTCATCACTACTCCTGATCTAAAGAATGTATTGTTGTTCCTTCTCTTCAACATCCTTTCTTAAGTCGGGATGGAAATGCAACACCATCTTGTTGCGCTCTGCCGCATTGAGCAAGTTCAGCCCCAAATAGAAATGAGCTACAAATGGCACAATGTAATGCGGAGGCAATTTATCCCACAAATTCCACACCATTTGTCTTGTTTGCCCATGAAAACACTTTGCCCTGTTAATCGGCTATCTTGCAAACATCTTATGGAAGAACACCGCTTGGTGCTTGATCACATAAGTCGTTCTCTCCGGCTTCAAGATTGCCATTAGAGCACTCATGATCCCTTGCTTGACAGGATCCTTGTAAATCTCTACTTTGTAACTATTTGTTGTGTGCTTCAAAGAGAAAGCATCTCTCACCTCTTGGGTTTCTTCTGCTACTTCTCCCTTCCCAAGAACGTGGCACCATGCTCCACGCTTACTTCTCTTCCGAGTTCTAACCTCCAATCCGACTCCGTCCAACAAGCCGGATTACCTCTCTTCCCCTCTTCCTTGGAGCCATCAAGACATCTACTCTCAATTATCTCAATCATGAACCCTGGAAAGCTTACATTCCAATTCCATGCCAAGAATGTGATCCGAAGTTTGCTCAAGACTTCAATTCTTGCGATCACATCTAACCTCCGAATTGCATGATTTCTCATTACGAATTTGGAGTTCTTCTTCCCTCCTCCCATCTTTCTCTCTTCCACCCTGGCCTGGGGACTATTCTTACTACTTATTCCCCAATTAGCTCTCTTGAATTATCCTCTACACACCAATGCGTCTTTGACTCTACTTCCCTTCCCACGATCTCTTGCAGTACAACTTCTTAACAGCGAGGGAAAATTGCTTGTCATCGCTTTGTCTTTAGCCTAATTTTTATAGAGTCGCGCCTTCTTCATCTCTCTTCAATTCGAGTTTCTACCAAGAAATCACACCTCCTGCATGCTCCTATCACTGTCAAATGTCCTTCATGCATATGACCGCCATTTTTGAATGGTCCCTTCTTGAATCTCTCACCCCGAAGGAAAGTTGTTACGCTGTCCTCACCTCGGGTTGAGCACTCCTGATGCAAAGACTCCTTACTTCTAATTGTATGCTGATAGGGCAATTCCAAGTACTTCCCCTTATGACCCAAAGCCATGTTACCTTGGGTTTCATCCCAAAGACACTTTTCTTTGCCTTCTTTTGCCATATAGGTGCAATTCGACTTCTCTATACACTTCTTCTTCCACATTTTGAAAAAAAAAACAAAAAGTGTGGGTACCACACTAGGTAAGAGGTTTGTCCACCAAAGATGAGGACTAAGAGTCCATGATCTATAACACCTATTTGTGCATGTGTGTGGTTTTATGATATTTAGCTTGGTATTACAAAAACTTGAGAGATAGTCTATATATAGAGATAAAGGATGGTTCTACATTAGTCATGATTAGCTAAAGTTTGTCATAGCTAAGATAGAGGGAAATTTACTTTAGAGGAAGTGGAACAGATGAGCTGTGAGCTGGCCTCTCTCTCACTTAGGATGAACCTCTGATGGCTATTAGGGTAGCGCACAATGGACTAAGAAGGCAAGGAATCCCAACTCCATCATACTCCTCCTAGGGTAACACTCCAAGACTCAAGATATTGCTCACTAGAGAACTCAATGAGAGAGAGATAGTTGTAAATGAAAGCATGATGAGTACCTCCTCACCCCTTGTTTATATACTTGTGAATTAGTTACATACCAAAGTTACTAATTACCGTAGTAACTCAAGTTACTAGACTAAAAGTCAAGTAAAGTCAAAAAGTAGAAAGGAATATCCATTCACATGGGCATATTCCACTAGCATGTGATCTTATCTTGACCCAACTACTAAGTCAAGGATTCCTTCACATAGGCCATCCTTGGACTATAGAAGAATCCAAAACAAAAAGGCTTGCGGGTCCAAGAGTTTTCAACTCTTTCCTCAAAACCAAACACCTAGGAATAATATCAAGTCAACACACTAGAATCCAAAATAGTGGTGCTCATCTTTCCTACTTCCTCTAAAGTAAGGTCCCCTCTATCTTAGTTATGACTAACTTAAGCTAATCATGACTAATGTAGAACCATCCTTTATCTCTATATAATAATATCTCTCAAGTACTTGTAATACCAAGCTAAATAGCACAATACCACACACATGCACAAATGAGTGTAACATTTACCCCCGGACTAAGTTTTCACTTTGTCCTCAAAGTGAAGGTCTCTCTACCTTCTATGATATATCTTCAACTTATCATGGTGAATCCTATCAAACTGTCTTCCTCCCAACTCCTTGAGATCATAGGTGTAATTGCCCCACACCTTCTCCACTATGAAAGGTCCAAAGTACTTAGGCAAAAACTTCTTTTGCACTCTCTTGAATTGAATAAAATCAAACAACATTACCCAATCACCTTCTTTGAAAGGTTCCACCTTCTTCTTGCCTTGCCTCTTGTCATAGCTCTCCTTTTGTTTCCTTTTGGCTTGCTCCACTCAAACCATAGCACCTGCCTCTTCTAACTCCATGAGTTGTTCCTTCCTTGACTTCTTTGCATCACCACCTTGTGCTTTCTTCAATCTCCTATGAATGCTTTGGAAGGTAGGAAGATCAAAGTAAATAGGTAGGGTAGAATCAATACCATATACCAATTGAAATGGAGAATATCTGGTGGAAGTCTTTATGGGTGTCCTATACTCCCACAAAATTGCATGAATCCTCTTGTACCAATGATGTTTAGCCCCCTCCATTTCTGCATCTTTGGCCAACATCATCCACAAGGTCTAATTGGTTCTCTCTGCCAAGCCATTGGAATTTAGCTTATAGGATGAAGTTACTCTATGTGTGATAGAGAAATGTTGTAGCATGGTTGTAGTAATGCTTCTTGTAAACTATCCTCCTCTATCAGAAACCAACTCCAAAGGGCATCCAAATCTAGTGATAATGTGTTCATAAAGAAATCTACCAACTTCATCTTCATTCTTGTCCCTCAATGGTCTAGCCTCAACCTACTTGGTAAGGTAATCAGTAACTACCACAATGTATTGATTGTTCCTTGGGGTTCTATTGAGAGGACCTACAAAATCAATTCTCCACTTCTCAAAAGGTCCTAGCAATGGAATTGATCTAAGTGGTAGAGTGGATGTAGACTTTCTAGCAAAAGCTTGACAAACATGACAAGTTTTGCAATAATCAAGACAATCCTTGAAAATCCCTCTCCAATGGTAACTTGCATCTAGAATCTTGAAAGCAATCACCTTTCTTGCAAAGTATCCCCTGCACACTAAACCTTCATGGAACTCCTTTATAAGTAGGATAGACTCTTCCTTACCCACTGCTCTTTGAAGTAGACCATCTGCTATTTGGTGAAAAAGAATATCCTCCACCATTGTAAGGTCTAGATCTTGCTGCAAGGGCCTTCCTCTCCCTAGCTGCATCCCTTTTGGATAGTAACTTCTTGTCACAAAATCCATAATCTCCTTGTACTCCATTGGAACCTCTTGAGTGACTGAGATTGTCATGAGCTCCTCATCCAAGAAGGAATCATCCACTCGCTCATCTCCATCATGATCATAGGCTCTAGATAACAAATCAACATTTGCATGTTTCTTTCCTGGCCTATCCTCAATGGTGTAGTCATACTCAAACAAGAGTATCATCCACCTTGCTCATCTCCCTTCAACATAAGGCTTCTTGAATATGTACTTCAAAGCCTTGTGATCCGTTACAATGTTGGCTTTCCCTCCAATCAAGTAGTGTCTAAACTTCTTGAGACCAAAGATCATTGCCAACCCTTCTCTCTCCGTGACAAAGTAGTTTTTTTTTGCTAAAACCATCTGCCTAATAGCATAAACTATTGGATGATCATGCCCATCTTGGTCTAATTGACTAAGAGTGCATCCTATAGCTACATTAGAAGCATCAGTGTAGGGGATGAAAGGCTTACTCCAATCAGGTTTAGCAAGAATGGAGCTACAACAAGGGATTGCTTGAGCTCCTCAAAAGCTTTGAGAGCCTCCTTGTCTTCTAAAATCACCATGTAATCTACACCCTTCTTCATGTAGATGGTCAATGCATAAGCTTTGTTGGAAAATGAGAAGATAAACCTCCTATAGTACCCAACCATCCCCAAGAATTGGCGTAACTTTGTCAAGCTTGAAGGGAATGGAAGGTCTGAGATTTTCCTCACCTTTTCAAGATCAACAGTTATTCCATCCTTGGAGATGATGTGCCCCAAAATTAGACCTTCTTCACATCCAAAAATGCGCTTTTTTGGGGTTAGTGATGCATTTGCCTCATCTAAGCGTTGCAAGACCTTGATAAGGTGCTTAAAGTGCTCCTCCTTACTCCCATAGACACAAAAGTCATCAGTGAAGTCTCTCACAAATTTCCCAATGAAAGGTTAAAATACCTTGTTCATGAACCATTGAAATGTGGTTGGAGCATTGCAAAGCCCAAAAGGCATGACCTTGAAAGCATGAGTTCCCCAAGGAGTGGTAAATGTGGTGAGTTGTTGATGCTTTGGTGCAATCTTGATTTGGTTATATCCACTATAACCATATCCAAAATTATACCTCTCATGACATGCAACCTCCTCCAAGATCTCATCAATGAATGGCAATGGGTAGTATTCCTTCTTGGTAACAACATTAAGGTTCTTGTAATCCACACATACCCAAAGCTTGCCATTCTTTTTCTTCACAATGACAATTGTAGACACCCATTCTGAATTCTCCACCTCAACGATAAATCCGGCCTCCTTGAGCTTATCAATCTCCTCCTTCACAACCAAAGATATTGGTGGGCCAATGCAACGTTTCTTTTGGTGGATTGGTCTTGCATGTGACTCCACCTCTATCTTGTGCTCCTCCAAGGTGACTTCCTTCAAATCCTTGTAATTGAAAGCAAACACATGGATGAACTTGCAAAAATCTCCTTGAATCTCACCTTTTCCTCCTTGGTAACATTTGGGCCATACTTGAGGGTAGCTAACCTTCTCTCTACCTCCTCAAGTGTCAATGGTGATTTATCTGGGTCCTTCAAAACCTTTGGCTTAGGTGCAAAATCCATAGCATACAAGGCATAAACATCTTTATCAGATTCAGATTCATCCTCCTTGGTGGAAGTCTCCTCTTCCATGCTTGTGTCCACACCCAAAGCTCCTTCTTTAGAATCTGATTCCCAATAATCAGAAGATGGTGTATCTAAATATGAAGTGTTGGTGGTGTCAGTCACAGGAACTATGACTCTATGATTTGATGGTCCAATCCTCAAGTAAACTTTGTGCTATCAATTAGTTGTGCATGCTGCTCTCAACCATGGCCTCCGAAGAAGTAAGTCGTAGCTTGAATCCTTCAAGACTTGGAAAGTCATGAGATTTTGAATTCCCATAATTGAAACTAACAATTTATCCATAACCCTTACTTGTTGAACTTGTTACTTGTTTGCCATGCTCCCCACAAATGTTGAAGGTCTTGAGGGTATCATACCAACTTCTTCATCAACCTTACTGACATGGCATTCATTGTTGATCCTCTATCAGCTAATGCATCCTTGATGTTGTGACCATTTACTCTCACATCACTCTTGGAGGCATATTCACAAGCCTCCCATGGTGCTGGTTTGGCATCCATCCGCCCCTTTGATACTAGAACTTTTGTCTTCTTCTTCCTCTTGTTCCTTGTAGAACTCAAGCCATCTCTAAGTTCCTTTCTCAAAGTAGGATTCAAAGCAACCAATTGGCCCACTGTGATGTTAGCCTTGTGACTACCAACATCCTCCATTATTGTTTTGAGATCAAGAAGTCCTCCATCCCCAACTTCTTCCTTGGAGTCTTTGTTGTTGATGGTGTTG
Source organism: Lunularia cruciata (assembly GCA_948567375.1). NCBI lineage: Eukaryota > Viridiplantae > Streptophyta > Marchantiopsida > Lunulariales > Lunulariaceae > Lunularia > Lunularia cruciata. Next base: position 43,328,665 of record OX419757.1, read on the forward strand.
AAGTGCTTGTGTGAGTGCTCTTAGTAGGCATAGGAGTATCTTGGCTAGGAGTAAATCCTTGAGAAGAGTGTACATCCTCTACAAAATGAGCTATCTTCTTCTCTTGTGCCAAAAGCTCCAAATTAAGACTCTTGGAGTTTTGAGCACTCTCCCTTCTCATACTTGCTCTCAACCACATCTATAGATGCTATCCTCTTTCCTTTGTTTGGATTAGGAGTCACTTAGGTTTCACTACCTCATTCTTTCCCTCTATTGGCTCCTTCATAACCCTTTCCTCCATGGTAAGTGGAATTTGGGCAATTCTTTTGGATGTGACCTTTTCCTCCACAACCAAAAAAATTTCTCTCATTAAAATTGTTGGTTGGTTGGCCTCCTCTATATGGCCATAACTCTTAAGCCCTCTCCCCACATTCTGATCCACTTCTCTCATAGTTGCACCACATTGATCTTCAGATCTGCAAGTTGTTCTATGATGGTTTGAAGTGGATCCTTTGGTGGAAGTGCAAGAACTAGAGCAACTACTACTTCTGGTGCAACCCTTGCCACCAAAGTATCAAAGGTTCCACCATACTTGTAAGCTTGAGGAGGATGCACAACCTCCTTCACCACCAAATCACTCTCATCTCCTTCCAAACTCTCCTCCATACAAATTGCAATCTTGATAGATCTAACCTGGAAGAAGGTTTCTCAGATCTCACCTTGCTTCTAATTTGTGGTCTCAATCCTCCCACAAAATTCTTGGTGAACATGGCCCCTATGCCAATCATAGTAGTCTCTACATCATCTCCACCTTTCCTCAACATTATGCAAAATCAAGACTCTAACTTTTCTACTCTTTCCACAGACTCTCACTTTCTCTCCATCTCCTTATTTGAGAAAGGTAACCTCACTCATCAATCTCTCATAACTCTCATTTGGAAGAAAGTTCTCAAGGAGTGCTGAAGTCAAACTCTCCCAAGACTCTTCTTCCCCATCTCTTCTCTCTCTCTTTTGGTAGTCTAACTCATACCATATAAGTGTTGCATCCTCAAAGAAATCTGGTAATAATGAGGCCCATTCATTCTTCCTCCTCTCATTTTTTCCTATGAAAGCTCTCTTGAAGTCTCTCACAAAGGCTTCCACATCTTCTCCATCCTTGCCAAAGAAAACCGGAAGTTTCCCTATCTTAACCCCTCATTATCTTTCTTTCCTCTCAATTTTTGTTTTTTTTCTCTTTTTTTCTCTCTTACTCTATAACTAATAGAGTATATACATGACTAACATCATTTGAGAATAATCCACCCTAGGGAACACAAAAGGTTCAGGTTGCTCCAAGATTTCTATAGCAATATCAAATCGTATAGTGCATATTAATCTAACTCTCATGAATTCAAAACAAAAAGGCTTGCAGGCCCAAGAGTTCTCAACTCTTTCCTCAAAGCCAAACACCCAAGAATAATACCAAGTCAACACACTAGAATCCAAAATAGTGGTGCACATCTTTTCCACCTCCTCTAAAGTAACGTCCTTCTAGCTTAGCTATGACTAACTCTAGCTAATCATGACTAATGTAGAGCCATCCTTATCTCTATAGAAATAATATCTCTCAAGTACTTGTAATACCAAGCTAAATATCACAATACTACACACATGCACAAATGGGTGTTACAGGCTTGATCCTTTACAAATTCCACACAAGTGGAACATACCTAACCTAACACCTCAACTTAGAGCAATACAAAGACCAATAGCCCATAGAGCCACAATTATAACAAGAACCCAATACAATATTCTAAGGCCGATTCTAGCCCCATCGGTGGTCTTTGTTGGGAAGCTTTGTTGTTATACTCCCTTGGTCCATACCTTGGACCTTGATATGATGTAATGGCCTAAGGTTGTACCTCTTGAGTCTGGTATACTGCTTCTTCCTCCTCACTTTGGTCCCATCTTGGAACCCAATTGATTTGTTGCAATGGAAATGCAGTTTAGGTCAAACACTCCATGTTGGCATGGCCTGACTTGCCACACGCAATGCACCATATATTCGGTCAGCCAAATGAAGGAGGCTTTCTTTGGTCCTTTGCCTCAATCATTTGGATTTTAAAATCTGCTAACTCTTTAATAAGAGTCTTGAGCTTATTGTTGGTTTTATTTACACTTTTTGCTGGAGGTCAATGGTTTCTTTCCTCCTCATCTTTGTATTCTTCTTGGCTTTGATTCTTCTTTGGATTCCAAAGAAGAACTTGAAGATGTGGAGGATTCTTCCAAAGAAGGGGAGGTATTGCAAGAAGCTCTTTGTCTAGGTTTCTTGCCTTTCTTCTCTTGGTTCCTTTGGTAATTGAAAGAGTGAGAGTGGGTCGCCTCATATTTGGAAATATGTTTGAGCACTTTGTCTAGGGAAGTTACATTCCTCTCCCTGGCAAAGATACAAACTTTGGTGACCATCCACCAAGGAACAAGGTGATGGCTTGGGCATTGGAGTAACCCACTACACCAGATTGCTTCAAAACTTGGTTCAATATGGCCATGAACCGCTTAGAGTAGTCTCTCAACTTCTCCTTCTTTCCTCAATGCAAATCATTGAGTGCCACAAAGACACTTGTATAACAATCAACTTCCTAGAATTGCTCCAAGAAATTGTTTCTCAAAGTCCACCCAATCCATTGGTCTGAACCTCTTCTAGGTTACATGGGTGTACTGTGAGCTGGCCTGTCTCTCACTCAGGATGAACCTCTGATGGCTATTATGGTAGCGCACCATGGACTAAGAAGGCAAGGAATCCCAACTCCATCATACTCCTCTAAGGCTAACACTCCAAGACTCAAGACATTGCTCACTAGAGAACTCAATGAGAGAGAGATAGTTGCAAATGAAAGGATGATGAGTACCTCCTCACCCCTTGTTTATATACTTGTGAAATAGTTACGTACCAAAGTTACTAATTACCGTAGTAACTCAAGTTACTAGACTAAAAGTCAAGTAAAGTCAAAAAGTAGAAAGGAATATCCATTCACATGGGCATATTCCCCTTATCTTGACCCAACCACTAAAGTAAGGATTCCTTCACATGGGCTATCCTTGGACTAAAGAAGAATCCAAAACAAAAAGGCTTGCGGGCCCAAGAGTTCTCAACTCTTTCCCCAAAGCCAAACACCTAGGAATAATACCAAGTCAACACACTAAAATCCAAAATAGTGGTGCTCATCTTTTCTACTTCCTCTAAAGTAAGGTCCCATCTATCTTAGCTATGACTAACTTTAGCTAACCATGACTAATATAGAACCATCCTTTATCTCTATATAAATAATATCTCTTAAGTACTTGTAATACCAAGCTAAATATCACAATACCACACACATGCACAAATGGGTGTTACATTTACCCCCGGACTAAGTTTTCACTTTGTCCTCAAAGTGAAGGTCTCTCTACCTTCTATGGTACATCTTCAACTTATCATGGTGAATCCTATCAAACTGTCTTCCTCCCAACTTCTTGAGATCATAGGTGTAATTGCCCCACACCTTCTCTACTATGAAAGGTCCAAAGTACTTAGGCAAAAACTTCTTTTGCACTCTCTTGAATCGAATGGAATCAAACAACATTACCCAATCACCTTCTTTGAAAGGCTCCACCTTCTTCTTGCCTTGCCTCTTGTCATAGCTCTCCTTTTGTTTCTTTTGGGCTTGCTCCACTCGAACCATAGCAACTGCTCTTGCCTCTTCCAACTCCATGAGTTGATCCTTCCTTGACTTCTCTGCATCACTTCCTTGTGCTTTCTTCAATCTCCTATGAATGCTTTGGAAGGTAGGAAGATCAAAGTGAATAGGTAAGGTAGACTCAATACCATACACCAATTGGAATGGAGAATATCCGATGGAAGTCTTCATGGTTGTCCTATACTCTCACAAAACTGCATGAATCCTCTTGTCCCAATGATGTTTAGCCCCCTCCATTTCTGCATCTTTGGCCAACATCATGCACAAGGTCTGATTGGTTCTCTCAGCCAAGCCATTGGAATTTGGCTTATAGGATGTAGTTACTCTATGTGTGATAGAGAAATGTCGTAGCATGGCTGTAGTAATGCTTCCTATAAACTCTCCTCCTCTATCAAAAACCAACTCCAAAGGGCATCCAAACCTAGTGATAATGCGTTCATAAAGAAATCTACCCACTTCATCTTCATTCTTGTCCCTCAATGGTCTAGTCTCAACCCACTTGGTAAGGTAATCAGTAACTACCACAATGTACCGATTGTTCCTTGGGGTTCTATTGAGAGGTCCTACAAAATCAATTCCCCACTTCTCAAAAGGTCCTAGCAATGGAATTGATCTAAGTGGTGGAGTGGATGTAGACTTTCTAGCAAAAGCTTGACAAACATGACAAGTTTTGCAATAATCAAGACAATCCTTGAAAATCCCTCTCCAATGGTAACCTGCATCTAGAATCTTGAAAGCAGTCACCTTTCCTGCAAAGTGTCCTCCACATACTAAACCTTCATGAAACTCCTTTATGAGTAGGATAGACTCTTCCTTACCCACTACTCTTTGAAGTAGACCATCTGCTCCTTGGTGAAAAAGAATATCCTCCACCATTGTGTAAGGTCTAGATCTTGCTGCAAGGGCCTTCCTCTCCCTAGCATGCATCCCTTCTGGATAGTTACCTTTTGTCACAAAATCCACAATCTCCTTGTACTCCATTGGAACCTCTTGAGTGACTGAGATTGTCATGAGCTCCTCATCCGGGAAGGAATCATCCACTCGCTCATCTCCATCATGATCATATGCTCTAGATAATAAATCAGCATTTGCATGTTTCTTTCCTGGCCTATCTTCAATGGTGTAGTCATACTCAGACAAGAGTATCATCCACCTTGCTAGTCTCCCTTCAACATTAGGCTTGTTGAAGATGTACTTCAAAGCCTTGTGATCCGTGACAATGGTGGCTTTCCCTCCAATCAAGTAATGTGTAAACTTCTTGAGACCAAAGATCACTGCCAACCCTTCTCTCTCCGTGACAGAGTAGTTCTTCTCTGCTGAAACCATCTGCCTACTAGCATAAGCTATTGGATGATCATGCCCATCTTGGTCTAATTGACTAAGAGTGCATCCTATAGCTACATTAGAAGCATTAGTGTAGAGGATGAAAGGTTTACTCCAATCAGGTTTAGCAAGAATTGGAGCTACAACAAGGGATTGCTTGAGCTCCTCAAAAGCTTTGAGAGCCTCCTTGTCTTCCAAAATCACCATGTAATCTACACCCTTCTTCATGTAGATGGTCAATGCATAAGCCTTGTTGGAAAATGAGAAGATGAACCTCCTATAGTACCCAACCATCCCCAAGAATTGGCGTAACTTTGTCAAGCTTGAAGGGAATGGAAGGTCTGAGATTTTCCTCACCTTCTCAGGATCAACTGCTATTCCATCCTTGGAGATGATATGCCCCAAAAGTAGACCTTCTTCACATCCTAAAATGCACTTCTCTGGGTTGAGTGATGCATTTGCCTCATCCAAGCGTTGCAAGACTTTGATTAGGTGCTCAAAGTGCTCCTCCTTGCTCCCATAGACACAAAAGTCATCAATGAAATCTCTCACAAATTTCCCAATGAAAGGTTCAAATACCTTGTTCATGAACCGTTGGAATGTGGCTGGAGCATTGCAAAGCCCAAAAGGCATGACCTTGAAAGCGTAAGTTCCCCAAGGTGTGGTGAATGTGGTGAGTTGTTGATGCTCTGGTGCAATCTTGATTTGGTTATATCCACTATAACCATCTCCAAAACTGTACCTCTCATGACCTGCAACCTCCTCCAAGATCTCATCAATGAATGGCAATGGGTAGTAGTCCTTCTTGGTAACAGCATTGAGCTTCTTGTAATCCACACATACTCGAAGCTTGCCATTCTTTTTCTTCACAATGACAATTGGAGACACCCATTCTGAATTCTCCACCTCAAAGATAAATCCAGCCTCCTTGAGCTTATCAATCTCCTCCTTCACAACCAAAGATATTGGTGGGCTAATGCAACGTTGCTTTTGGCGGATTGGTCTTGCATGTGACTCCACCTCTATCTTGTGCTCCTCCAAGGTGACTTCCTTCAGATCCTTGTAACTAAAAGCAAACACATGGATGAACTTGCGGAAAATCTCCTCAAATCTCACCTTCTCCTCCTTGGTAACATTTGGGCCATACTTGAGGGTAGATAACCTTCTCTCTACCTCCTCAAGTGTCAATGGTGATTTTTATCTGGGTCCTTCAAAACCTCTGGCTTAGGTGCAAAATCCATAGCACACAAAGGATACACATCTGAATCAGATTCAGATTCATCCTCCTTGGTGGAAGTCTCCTCTTCCATGCTTGTGTCCACACCTGAAGCTCCTTCTTCAGAATCTGATTCCCAATAATCAGAAGATGGTGTATCTGAATGTGAAGTGTTGGTGGTGTTAGTCACAGGAACAGTGACTCTATGGTTTGATGGCCCAATCCTCAAGTACCCTTTGTGTCATCGATTAGTTGTGCGTGCTGCTCTCAACCATGGCCTCCCAAGAAGTAAATCATAGCTTGAATCCTTCAAGACTTGGAAATTCATGAGATTTTGAACTCCCATAACTGAAACTACCACCTTATCCATCACCCCTACTGGTCGAACTTGTTGCTTGTTTGCCATGCTCACCACAAATGTTGAAGGTCTTGAGGGTATCATACCCAACTTCTTCATCAACCTTTCTGACATGGCATTCACTGCTGATCCTCCATCAACCAATGCATCCTTGATGTTGTGACCATTCACTCTCACATCAATCTTGGAGGCATATTCACAAGCTTCCCATGGTGCTAGCTTGGCGTCCACCACCCCCATTGATACTGGAACTTTTGCCTTCTTCTTCTTCTTGCTCCTTGTAGAACTCAAACCACCTCTAAGCTCCTTTCTCAAGGTAGGGTTCAAAGCAATTAATTGGCCCACTCTGATGTTAGCCTTGTGACTACCAACATCCTCCAACACATTGTAGTTCCATTGTTGCTTTGAGATCAAGAAGTCCTCCATCCCCAACTTCTTCCTTGGAGTCTTTGTTGTTGATGGTGTTGAGGTGCGAGTGCTCCTAGTAGACATAGGAGTATCATTGCTTGAAGTAAATCCTTGAGAAGAGTGAACATCCTCTGCAAAACGAGCTCTCTTCTTCTCTTGTGCCAAAAGCTCCAAATTAAGACCCTTGGAGTTTGAGCACTCTCCCTTCTCATACTTGCTCTCAACCACATCTATGGATGCTATCCCCTTACCTTTGTTGGGATTAGGAGCCACTTGGGTTTCACTACCTCCCTCTTTCCCTCTATTGGCTCCCTCATAACCCCTTCCTCCATGGTAAGTGGAATTTGGGCAATTCCTTTGGATATGGCCTCTTCCTCCACAACCAAAACAATTTCTATCATTGAAATTGTTGGCTGGTTGGCCTCCTCTATATGGATAGTTTCCATAACTCCTAGGCCCTCTCCCTACATTCTGATCCACCTCTCTCTTCTCCCATAGTTGCACCACATTGATCTTGAGATCCGCAAGTTGTTCTGTGATGGTTTGGAGTGGATCTTTTGGTGGAGGTGCAAGAACTGGAGCAACTACTACTTGTGGTGCAACCCTTGTCACCAAAGTATCAGAAGTTCTACCATACTTGTAGCCTTGAGGAGGATTCACAACCTCCTTCACCACCAAATCACTCTCATCCCCTTCCAAACTCTCCTCCATACGAATTGCGATCTTGATAGCTTCAACCTTGGAAGAAGGTTTCTCATATCTCACCTTGCTTCTAATTTGTGGTCTCAATCCTCCCACAAAATTCTTGGTGAGCATGGCCCCTATGCCAATCATTGTAGTCTCCACATCATCCCCACCCTTCCTCAACACTATGCGAAATCTGGACTCCAACTTTTCCACTCTTTCCACATAGACCCTCACTTTCTCTCCATCTCCTTGCTTGAGAAATGTAACCTCACTCATCAATCTCTCATAACTCTCATCAGGAAGAAAGTTCTCAATGAGTGCTGAAGTCAAAGTCTCCCAAGACTCCTCTTCCCCCTCTCTCCTCTCTCTCTTTTGGTATTCTAACTCATACCATGTAAGTGCTGCATCCTCAAAGAAATCTGGTAATAATGAGGCCCACTCATTCTTCCTCCTCTCATTGTTTCCTATGCAAGCTCTCTTGAAGTCTCTCACAAAGGCCTCCACATCTTCTCCATCCTTGCCAAAGAAAACCGGAAGTTTCCCCATCTTAACCCCTCACTATCTTTCTTTTCTCTCAATTTTTTTTTTCTCTTTTCTTTTCTCTCACTCTATTACTAATAGAGTATATACATGACTAACACCATCTGAGAATAATCCACTCTAGGGAACACAAAAGGTTCAGGTTGCTCCAAGATTTCTATAGCAACATCAAATCCTAGAGTGCATATTAATCTAACTCTCATGGATAGTTTATCCATAAGTTGAAAGATTATCTCCATCACTAATCTTGAGAACTAGCTGATGAAGGTGGTAGTATTTCTGTACCTGTACTAAGACTCTCTCCAAGATCCTTCACCAAAGTTTCCAAAAGTGCTTTTACTCCAGTACACTCATGTCCTTTTGGAAGTCCTTCAACTCCACAAACCTCACACAACTCCTTGGTCTTAGATCTTCTCCCTCCCAATCTTGGTGAAGAAGGTCCAACATGCAAACCCAAGTTAAGTAAGCCTCTCCTTTCCCTCAATCTCTTGCTCTCAAAGGTCAATGGACATGAACTTGCCTTATGTCCCTTCTCTCCACATAGAAAGCACTTAGACTCACTCTTTCCTCCAAGTGGTGTAGGTTTTTGGATCCTCTCAACACTCTCTTCAAATTCTATTGTAAACTCTCTTTTCCTCAAATCCAACCCTACAATCACCTCAAACCCTTGGGGAACCTTGCATAATCTCAATTTCCACTCTTGATGACCCTCCATGTTCCCCAAGATGAATCTAAACACTCAAACATGCTTTTTGTTGATTTCAAACTTCTCATGCATGAGATCTCCACTCTGCAGAATTGACTCTTCCTCACAATGTCACTCAAATCTCCCAATCAATATGTCACAGTCCTCTGAAATTTTCCACACTTGATCACAACTCTAGTGTGTCCCTCCCTGCAAAATTTCAGATCTTTTCATTGAGCCATTTGGCCTAGACACGTTTCTATTCAGCACCCATATTTCAGATTTGGTCTGAAAACCACCCCCCTCACTTCAAAAACTCATAACGCCCTGCGCAAGAACGATCTCTCTATAATTTTTGTGGCAGCAGGTAGGATACAATGCACGGAATTTTCTTGAAAATTTTCAGGACAAGTCACTGAAAATTGAAGAAATGACAGACTCTGTACAATTTTCCAGAGAGCATGCAGTTGCGGGAGCACTTTACCCTATCAACTTTCAAAAATTCTAGCCCAGTGCGCATAGAAGCTCTCTCAATAATTTCAAGTGTGCTAACTGAAAGATAACCCAAGCTATCATGTGTAGAAATCTCAAGTCCAGATCTCAAACTTGAGATTTTGCCCAAAATCACCTTAATCCCCAAAATCTGCAATCCACCTCACACAATCTCTCCAATTCCTCTCATGTGTACAAGATGTACAAAATCACCTCAAAGACATCATAATGAACTACATGGTATACAAATGGATCTTGGTTCTCTAACATAAGTTCAGCCCTCTCCTCTCCTAATGTTCTCTCCAAGTGAGCTCTCATAGCCTCCTTCTGCCTAATGTAGAATTGGACGCGGAACATTATCTTGCCTTCTAGAGAGGTCCCGGCAACGGAACCAAAAATGTGAGCCGGCTTGTCTCTCACTCAAGATGAACCTCTGATGGCTATTATGGTAGCGCACCATGGACTAAGAAGGCAAGGAACCCCAACTCCATCATACTCCTCTAAGGCTAACACTCCAAGACTCAAGACATTGCTCACTAGAGAACTCAATGAGAGAGAGATAGTTGCAAATGAAAGGATGATGAGTACCTCCTCACCCCTTGTTTATATACTTGTGAAATAGTTACGTACCAAAGTTACTAATTACCGTAGTAACTCAAGTTACTAGACTAAAAGTCAAGTAAAGTCAAAAAGTAGAAAGGAATATCCATTCACATGGGCATATTCCCCTTATCTTGACCCAACCACTAAAGCAAGGATTCCTTCACATGTGCTATCCTTGGACTAAAGAAGAATCCAAAACAAAAAGGCTTGCGGGCCCAAGAGTTCTCAACTCTTTCCCCAAAGCCAAACACCTAGGAATAATACCAAGTCAACACACTAAAATCCAAAATAGTGGTGCTCATCTTTTCTACTTCCTCTAAAGTAAGGTCCCATCTATCTTAGCTATGACTAACTTTAGCTAACCATGACTAATATAGAACCATCCTTTATCTCTATATAAATAATATCTCTTAAGTACTTGTAATACCAAGCTAAATATCACAATACCACACACATGCACAAATGGGTGTTACATGTACTAACTCCGAGCCTACTTTCAAAGCAAACTTGGGAAAATTTGCTAATCAGTCAGTAGAGTCATGCTCCTTATAAGCAAAGGAGATGACTTCAAATTCTTTGATGAATTCATCAAGGTCTTCATCTTGTTCCGTCCCCTTATACTTTTGATAGGCATGTCAAGTAACAAGAAGCAAAGTCATTCTATAACTCTGGAAATAGCCTACAATAATGTGGAGCTTGATGGACCCAAGGTATTGGCTGATGTTTGTGCATCAAATTCAGCCCAAGGTTCACCAAGTTTAAGGTGGAGTCTTCATTGATAGATGGATCTTCTACTAGTATGTCGACTTCAACTTGAGTCAGAGATAGTGGCTCAATTTCTTCAATTTGTTCTTTTAGGTCCCTTTGAACAAGTCAAGGAATCATACGGAAAAGATATTGACACTCTTCTTCCATCAAGATTTGTGTTGTCTTCTCACAAATGAATTCTTTTATGAAACGGGCTCCCTTGATAGCTCTTGAGGGAATTGGTGTCTTGGGTGATAATGAATATGTTTGTCTGCTTGCATCTCTCTTTTTCTTGGGATTTGGAGACACAAAGTAACCTTGGCACCCAGTCTCTCATTTCTTCTGCTTGAGGTCTTTCAAGGCTTCTTGAACTTTGTGAAGAAGTTGCAAGTCCAACGCCTCTTTCTTTATCAAAGGTGATATGGCTCTTGTGGCATTCTTCTTCTTTATGGTGCAAAGTTTGCTTACAAAATCTCTCTTCTTATTGTTCTCTCAATGCAAACATTTATATTTGTTGGACACCTAGTTTCAGATTTGGCTTTGTATTCTTCTAATCTCAAGATTTGTATCCCAAGCAGCTATGCCAAAAATCATGTGACAACCTGACAAGTATCACTTTTGTGGTAATTAGTAAGTAAATTTTGTTCCCACGGAGATACAAGTAAAAAATGATCAAATACAAAGTAAAAAAAAACAATTCAATTCTTCTTGGTTGCATCTTTAATCTCTCAGGTAGAAACCACACCCAAAAGAGAGTAACAAGCACTGATCACAATCTCATCACAAATTAACACTCTCTTAATCACAACTCCATCAAATCTTTCCAAACAATCTTGATTGTGATGATTTAGATTCTTTCAAAGATGGCTTCTTTACTAGAAAATGATCTTGCCTCAGAATTGCATTCCACCCACTCCACTAAAGGCACAACTTCCTTGATCAAAATTGCTTCACATCAACCTTGTGCTACACTCACAAATTCAGAATACTACCAACATTTCAATTGCTCTTAGATTTGTTAAGGCATTGCTTTGATTGCTCTTCACTCAAGATCAAACACACAAAACAAGGATCAGCACTACGGAATCCAACATCCAACAAGCTCACTAACTTGCACTTCAAAATTCTCCACACATTGAGAAACACACACATAAGATTGATACTCAGAATTAAGCTCAAACAATGAGCACTAAGATACAACACTGTGCTTTATCTATCTTTAGAAATATGCATATTGAACAATAACACATTGCAAATGCTTCCTTTAATTAGGCTAAGCACTTTGATAGTTAACTAACAATGATATCATTCTACAACAACTTTTCCAACCTATAGATCCAAAATGACAATGCACGTCTTCATATTTGTCTCTTCAAATCTCAAATCTTAAACTAATCTGATCCAATGTTAGCCTCAACTTCAGCTTCCAAACTCAATGTTCCTTCAAGTATTTTCCCTTCTTTGGGTCTCTCTAACTCTACTCTTTCTACTACTTCTTCACTTTGAACTACAATTGCACTCATGGTAACCTATCAACTTCTTTATCTACTGATCCACTCTTCTCTAATGTCTTAGGTAACTCACCCAAAGACACTTGCACTCCTACCTCTATAACTTCAGACTTTGTACTTCATCTCACTACAAAGTTGATCTAAATCTGATCTAACAAAATCTAATCTAAGACATACATTGTCTCCCACCTCTAAAATCTTCCTATCTACTCTATCTCTCAAGCAAATCATCAAATTGTTCATATCTACATCCGTTACCTTCCTCTTTTGAGTTTCCTACACTATCAACTTCAACTCATGCAATCTCACTGCCTCTAACTTCCCTTCACAATTGTTGATGCTCCATCCGCTTCAGTCTTGGAACTTCTTTCTCCTTACTTCTCTCTGCTTCGAACTCATTCCAATACATCATCAATTTGTCTTCAAATTCAGCCTTCAATGTCTCCTCTTGTGCATATAGGACTAATTGAGCCTCAACTTCCCGCATCAACCCATGGAAGCATTCTTCCTCCCAAGTACATTCTACCAATTCTTGTTGTCAAGCTTGTTTCTTCTCTACCATGCTTTTCCTCAGACTCTCCAACTCTTGCTCCATCATGGCGGTCATTACCTTCAAGTGTATAACCTCAACTTGTACATTAGCAACTTCTTGTTTCATAATCTCTAACAATGCCTTTGCTCATTCAATTCTTTGCTACACCTCTCAAAACTCTCTTGCAAGGCATCCAAGCTTTTCTTTTGAAGAACTACTTCAGCCTGAAGTTCTTTGGCTTCCTTCTCTCCTTGGGTTAGCTTACTCCTCAACCCCAAGGTCTCCTCACTCCAGTTCTTCACAACATCCAACTCATCCCTCACTTTCGGATGCTAGCTCCTCAAATCCACTCTCTTCTTTTGCAATGGCACCAACAAAGGACAGACAATCTTTGATAGCTACTCAACCCCATCAGCTCTCCCTTCCTTGTCCAATCTGCTTTTGTTGCTGGTAGGCATCTCTTCAGCGGGTGCCTTACCCCAAAGATGTGATCTTTGTATCTCAATATTTCACCCTCCGAGCTCTCTTCTTCATTCTCAACCTTGCTTGGTCTGGAAACAACCATGTGAGTACTTCTCTTTTTTCTTTCCACCCTTAGAAAGACCAAGGCACCCTTTTCTACACTCCCATCTCCTAACTCATCTCCTGGCAACTTTAGACATGGCTTATTTTCTCCTTCCATGCGGTCTTTAGCCTCATGGAACTCCCTTTCTTCTTCTCCAGCAATACCTTCTCTCAATTGTTGAGTTCAGCTTCTCCCTCACTATCATTTCTTGACTCTTTTCTCTACAGGGTAAACTCTTTTTTGGCTCCAAAAGCTTCTTCCTTTGACTCTATTTCTCCTTCTAACTCTTCCTTTGAGGTTGATTCTTTCACTTCCATTGGTGCAGGCTTCAGTTTGAGTCTTTGTATCTTCTGAGGCTGCACAAGGCATGATTTGTCCTTTGGGTCTAGCTATCTTTCTGGGCATGGGGATGTCCATTGCCATGATCCTCTCCTTCCCACTCTTCAGGTAGTAGTCATTGCCTTCACAAACCCACTCAAAGTAACATCGCTCATCCTCATTTGCATCTCTTTGCAAATTGGGGTGAAAATGGAACACCATCTTCCATCTATCCTTTGAGCTCAATAGGTTCAGCCCAAAGTAGAAATGAGTTGCAAAGGGTATGAAGTAGTGGAGCAGCATATCCATCCTCCAACTAGTGATCATCTGCCCCACTTGTTGGTGCAAACACTTTGCCTAGTCCACCGCTTCTCCTCTGAACATCTAATAGAAAAACATTTCTTGCTGCATGGTTACATATGTGGTTCACTTTGGCTTGAACATAGCCACCATTGCACTCACAAACGCTCTTTGCACTAGATCCTTGTAACTATCTACCTTGTACCTGTTCTTAGTGCGGGGTCTGCTAAAAGAGTTCCTCATCTCAACAATTTCTTCCGCAACATCACACTTCCAATAGAAGGTGACACCACCTACCTCTCATGCTTCTCTTCCCATGACTAATCTCCAATCCAACTCAGTCCATCAAGCTAGATTTCCTCTCTTTCCCTTGTGCTTGGGCCCATCCTTACAATTGCTAGCAGTGATCTTTGCCAAGAACCCTAAAAAACTCAAATTCCAATTCTAGGCCAGAAATGTGATACAAAGTCTGGACAAGACTTCAATCCATGCCACTACATCTAATCAACAAATTGCAAGACCCCTCACCACACTCTACTTAATTCCCTTTGGGGCCATCGTGTGCTTACCATTCTCTACTTATGAAAGATCAAACCCAAGACTCTTCTTGCATATTCGCAGTTTGCATTCCTTTGGGTTGATCTTGTTGGGAGCACAAGTACCTTCTAGACAGTTTTCATGACCTTTGGGTTGGGTATCTTGTTGGGAGCACAAGATACCTTCTAGACATTGCAATGCTCCTTCAACAAAATCTCAATTTTATAGTCCTTTGCTGATCAGTCATTCTTCAATCATTTCTTCATTTACCCACCACTTCTACTGGTTGGTTTCTTGTCACTTTCAAGATTATCTTGGTCCCAAGGTAGTCACTTTCTTCCCACTTACTTTCTTGATTGGCAAAACCCAAGGAAGGTTGCTACAAGTTCTTTGGATTGGGTTGTGCATCCCTATGCAAATTCCTTCATCTTTAGCTTCACCCTTTTGTTTGTCTCACCCGAGTCCTTCTAACTTTAACCCAAGGTCAACTTTGGGTTTACACCAAAACACATGATTCTTTGTGTTTCTTCCCCGTTTAGCCTTTCTTTGGCTTTAACTTCAGCTTTAACACTTCTTCCTTAAACTCAAAAAAAAGGAAATATGTGGGTACTAAAAGTATTTAGGTTACACTATCTACCTTGGAGGACTTTGTGTTCAACAAACCAAGGTGGAGGCTATTGCATATATTTCTTGGCCTATGTAGAGTAGAGTGCAAGCATTCACTGGGTTGGAAATCTTATATTTCCAATATGTTAGAGGATTTAATGCCACTACCAAGGCCTTGAAAAAGTTGACCAAGCTTACGCAAGAGTGGTGTTGGGGAGATGAGAAGGAGATAAATTTTATAAAGCTCAAGGAGAAGTTGACATTTGCCTCCATTCTTAGGAGACCAATTAGGAGGACAACCCTTCCAAGTTCACACTAATTGGAGTATATTGGGGCTAAGAGCAATGCTCATCCAACATGATGATGAGAGGAAGGATTTTGTGGTGGCCTATGCTAGTTGCTCCAACAATTTAGTATAGGTGAACTATGGTACCCACATTTTTGTTTTTTTTTTAGTTTTCATCTTATTTTGAAGAAGAAGTGTACAAACAAAGTTGTATTGTACCTTTATGGCATTGGAAGGTAAAGAATAGTTTATTTGGGTTGTAATCCAAAGTAAAGTGACTTTGTGTCCAAAAAATGAAGTACTCGGATTGGTCCCATGAGCAATCAACCGATGTAAGGGAACTTCATCTTGGGGTGCTCAACCCAAGGCGAGGATAGTGTAGCAACTTTCCTTTGGAGTTGGACATTCAAGAAGGTACCGCACACAAAAAGTAGCTGGCCTATGAGCAGGGGAAAATTGACATTGATATGAGTATGCAGAAGGTGCAATTTCTTGGTAGAAGCTCAAAGTGAAGAAAGACTGAGGAGATATGCCACCATAAGATTCAGGATTGAGACAAAGAGAGGAGGAATGACAAGTAACTTACCATTGCCATTAAGGAGTCATCTTGAGGGAGATCAGGGAAAAAGGATTGTAGTAAGGGATGCATTTGTGCATCAAGAGGAAGTCAAGATTGTTAGTTCAGGAATTGGGCAAAAGAGTTGTCACCAACCTAGAGTGGAGGAGAGTAAGATGAGAGATGGAAAGAAGAACTTGGAATTTGTAGTGAGAAATCATGCAATTTGGATGTTAGATGTGATCACTAGGATCAAAGTCTTGAGCAGGCTTTGGATCACATTTCTGGCATGGAACTGGAACCTTAGCTTTCTAGGTTTCATGACTAAGATAATAAAGAGTAAGTGTCTAGATGGACTTGAGGCAGAAGGTAAGAGAGGAAATCCGACTCAATGAACAGAGTTGGATTGGAGGTTAGTACTTGGAAGAGAGGCAAGTGAGGAGCAAGGAGCCACATTCTTGGGGTGAGGAAAGGTAGTTAAAGAAACCCAAGAAGTAAGAGACGCCTTTTCTTCAATGCCCACAAAGAATGGATATAAGGTCAAGAGTTATAAGGACCTTGTGAGGAGAGGCATTGTAGGAGCAATGATGGCCATCTTCAAGCCAGAGCAAATGACTTATTTGATGAAACACCAAGCGGTGTTTTTCCATTAGATGTTTGCAGGGGAACCCATTAATTAGGGAAAGTGCTTTCATCAACACACAAAATAGATAGTGTGGAATTTATGAGATAAGACACTTCCACACTACATTGTGCCATTTGTAGCCCATTTTTACTTAGGATTGAATCTACTTAATGCGGTGGAGCAACACAAGATGGTGTTGCACTTCCATCCCAACTTGAGGAGAGATGCTGATGCAGATGAGTAACATTACATTCTTCAATTTAGAAGCAGTGATGAGTACTATGCATAGATGGAGCAGAGGGTGAGATTGACCATGATTGCCCCAAAGTCAAAGAAGAGCAGTTGAACCAATAAAGAAGTGGCAACTACGAGACCACAAAAGACCAAGAAATTGAACCTGAAGAAGGACATGGTGGTAATAACATTGTCGGAGGAAGAATTAGAAGGTGAGGCCGAGTACAAGTCAAAAGACTAAGAGAGAGAAGAGGAACCTAAACTCATGTTGCAAAGTGGTGAAGTGAGTAGCAAGAGTCAGGATGGAGTGGAGATGCAGCCGTTACCAAAGAGAGAAGAGCGAAAGCTAGAGATGACAGCAAAGATAACCAAAAAGAAGAAGAGGAAGTTCCAGAGAAATTGGAGAAGAAGGTTATCATTCAAAGAGGTATCAGATCAAGAAGAAGCGCAATGCATGAGGCAGGGCCAAGTTGCAGAAGTGAAATGGAAAGTGAGAGTTCACTGAGCAAGAAATCAATTCCAATCAGGCAACTTTGATTGAGGAGAAGAGTGTCGGGCAAAGGAGAGGTGAAGAAGGAGAAAAGCTTGCAAGTAGAAGGGAACCAGATTGGAGGAGTGGAGTATCTGTGGGAGATTGTCTGCCCATTGCTGATGAAGCTAGAGGAGAAGGAGAAAGAAATGCAGTCCAAGTATCTTGAGGTAAAAATTGCATTGTAGGCACTAGCTTGGTTAGATGAAGAAAACTTGGAGTTGAAGGAGAGTATAACCCGAGGAGAGGAGCAAAGTGAGATACTACAAGTATATGCAATAATATTAAATCAGTTGATTGAAAATTAAAAAGATAAGTGGGAGGTAAAGAGAGAATAATATAGCAAAATGTTATAGCTAGGGAAAGACAAATACCTGAGTATGAAATCTTGAAGTAGCAGTTTGTTGATTCTCAATTAAAAATCATCCATGCTATGGCAAGGGTAGCAGAGAAGTAGCAAGAACTAGATACAGTGATGCAGAGTGTACAAGAGAAGAAGCAACTCTGACAAAGATAGTTAACAATGCGGTATAGAGAAGAAGAAAGATTGCGGGAACAACTTTGTAATTTGGAAAAGACAATAGTGCAGAAGGAGAAGGAGAAGGAGAATGTGAAGGCCAATTTTGAGGCAAAACTGGCAATGTACTTGGAAGAATGGTAGGCAGATTGGGAATGTGAGAGAAGGATGAGGCTCAAGCCATTGAAGGAGATAGTAGTGAAGATGAATGCAATGTTGAGTACTGAAGCTAGTATAAGAGTTGAAAAAACAAGGTTGCACGAGTTAAGATTCTTAGTGCGGGAGATGAGATGAAGAAATGCAAAGGATAAGGATTTGTATGCTTTATTGATTAGTCTCAAAACTCATGTAGATAGGAAGATACTGGAAGTAGAAGACAACATCACGATTAGATTAGATTTAGTTAAGTTAGAAGTAGATAAACTTTTGAAGGATATAAGAGTGAAACCCGAAGTAGAGGAAGTAGGAGTGCAAATATCTTTGGAGTTGCCATTGGAGATATTAGAGAAAGATGGGATGTAGGAAGAAGATGTATGTAGATTGCCCATGACGGGAATTGCATATCAGAGTGAAGAGGTGTTAGAATTAGTAGAAGAATTAGTAGTTGGGAAAACCCAAGGATAGAGTAGTATGTGAAGTTACTTTGGGTTTGGAAGCCAAAGAAGAAGTAGACATCGGATTGGAGTATGAAGAGATGTATTGTCATTTTGGATCTACAAGTTGGTAAAGTTGTTAGGAAGTAGTTAGGAAGTTAGATAATTGTTGATTGCTTGACTATTTAAAGGAGGCATTCATAGTATGTTGTTGTTCAGTATTCATTATTCTTGAGAGTAGATAAAGCAAAGTGTTATGAAGCAGTGCTCATCGCTTGAGCTTAATTCTGACTATCAACTTTGTGTTTTTGCAATTGTGAGTGTTTGGAGAATTCTGAAGTGCAAGTCATTGTGTTGTTGGATGTTGGAATCCGTAGCCTTGATTTTCATTCTGTATGTTTGATCTTGAGTGAAGTGCAATCGGAGCAATGCCTTGATAGATCTGAGAGGAATTGTAGTGTTGGTAGTATTCTGCAGTTGTGAGTGCAGCGTAGTGTTGATATGAAGTAATTTTGATCAAGGAAGTTGTGCATTCAGTGGAGGAGTGGAACACAATTTTGAGGTGATGTCATTTTGCAATGAAGTGTCATTTTTGGGAGAGACTAAATCATCACAGTCAAGATTGTTTGGATAATTTTGATGGAGTTGTGATTAAGTGTGACATTTTTGTGTGACAAGACTGTGACTCAATGCTTGTTACTCTCTTTTGGGTGTGGTTTCTACCCGAGAGACTAAAGAAAAAATTAAGAAGAACCATATTTGTGACATTTGACTTTGTATTTGGACATTTCTGACCAATATCTTTGTGGGAATGAACTTTACTTACCTGATTACCACAAAAGTGATATTTGTCAATGCCAATAAACCTTGTGCATGATGTTGGCCAAAGATGCACAAATGGAGAGTGAAAACATCATTAGGACAAGAGGATTCATGTGGCTTTGTGTGAATATAAGATAACCATGAAGACATTCATCGGATCTTCTCCATTTCATTTGGTATATGGTATTGAGTCTACTTTACTTATTCACTTTGAAATTCCTACTTTTCATAGGAAATTGAAGAAGGTACAACGAGGTGATGTAGAGAAGTCAAGGAAGGAGTAACTCTTGGAATTGGAAGAGGCAAGAGTAGTTGCTATGGTTCAAGTAGAGCAAGCCCAAAGGAAAAGAAAGGAGAGCTATGATAAGAGGCAAGGCAAGAAAAAGGTAGAGCTATTCAAGGAAGGTGATAGGGTAATGCTGTATGATTCCATTTGATTCAAGAGGGTGCAAAAGAAGTTTTTGCAAAAGTACTTTGGACCTTTCATAGTAGAGAAGATGTAGAGACATTACACCTATAACCTCAAGGAGTTGGGAGGAAGATAGAATAACCATGATAAGTTGAAGTTGTATAATAGAAGGTAAAGGGACCTTCACTCCAAGGATGAAGTGAAATCTTAGTTTGAGCATAAATGTAACACCCATTGATGCATGTATACTCTATAAGGATATTAAGTTTGTTATTGCAAGTAGTGGAAAACTATTATCTATAGGAGTTTAGCTAAGCTTCTACATTAGTCATTATTAGCTAGAGTTAGTCCTAGCTGAGATAATGGTGACCCTATTTTAGAGGAAGGAAAAAGAGTAAACATCACTATTTTGTCTTCTAGTGTATTGACTTAGTATTATTCTTAGTTATTTGACTTTGATGAAAGAGTTGAGAACTCTTGGGCCCACAAGCCTTGTTGGTGCAGATTTTTCTATAGTCCAAGGATAGCCCATGTGAAGGAATCCTTGACTTAGTTGGTCGGTGAGGACAAGACCATCTATCCATAGATTATCCCAAGTGCTTGGATATTCTTTTAGACTTCTTGATTTTATTTTACTTTTAGCCTAGTAATTCAAGTTACTCTAGTAATTAGTAACTTTGGTGTGTAACTTTTCACAAGTATATAAGCTAGGAGTGAGGAGGTACTCATCATCCTTTCATTTGCAACTATCTCTCTCATTGAGTTCTCTAGTGAGCAATATCTTGAGTCTTGGAGGTGCCTTGGAGTTTTAGCCTTGGAGGAGTGTGATGGAGTTAGGGTTCCATGCCTTCCTATTCCATAGTGTGCTACCTTAGTAACCATTAGAGGCTCATCTTGAGTGAGGGACAAGCTAGCTCACAAGTCCTTGTACCTCAATTCCCCGCCTATTGCTTTACTTCTTTTCCATGAATGATTACCTTGATCTCCTTGTTGAGTTTACCCTTGGAATGACTCCAAAGGGTATCTATTCTCATTGCATCCAAAGAAGATTTGGACATAGGTTCAAGCACCTTTTGCCAATGAGTGTCTATCTATGCAAACACATTCCCTCTTAATGATTCTAACCAAGCATCCCCATTATCTCTAATTTCTAAAATCATTGCTAGGTCACTCAAGTTCCAATTCCACAACAAAAAATCAAGTTTCTTGCAATAAATGAACTCTTCCATCCAATGGAAAGTCCACTTACTTACTTTGGGTGATTTTAAAATCACCTCCAAAAGCACTCTATGCCTATTTGGTTGGGGAGCCATTGTGCTTTCTCATGATCTCTATGCTAAAATACAAGACATGTTCCAAGACAATGTCACTTTCTCACCCGATCCCTCAAGCTCTCAACTCCTATTTCTCATCAACAAAATCTTTAGACAATGTGTGCATGAATTTACAAATTCATTAAGTTAAAATTCATCAGCTGCATGAGAAAGAGCCTCAAATTTATAGCTAGGATCAAACTATTTCAAAATTTGGTGGGTGTCCTTGATGAGCTATCACTTTTCACAAATGCAAAAATTTTGACCAATTCAAATAGTCATTGGTTTCCATTCTTTGTCTAGGTGGTGGCGCTTCAATTTTTTCAAATTCTCCAAGATTGACTGACTATGAGGCCAATGATACTCCAAGCCAATGGCATTTGGTGTGGAATTCTTGTTTACAAACTTTGACTTAAGGGTTGTTAGTGCTAAGGACTCACAATCAACAAAGGATATGACCATGAAGGTCTTTGTCTTCATGATCTATGGATGCGGAAAAGGCATGGTGTTTTTCTTATGTCATATTCTTGTCCTCCCAAGTGGTTACCTTTTAGGATGATGATGAGTAGCACAATCTAGTGTTCTAGCCTTAATAGTTTGCCTTAACTTTAAGTAATCTATGAAGATGGAAATAAATAAAATAAAATGTACTATTAGTGAAAAGGTGGTTCATCATAGGTAGGTTACATATTTCAACAATTCCTTGAATTTAAGCATCATTCTAAAATGAACATAAAACAATCAAAGTTAATCATTCTAGGTCATTTTAAGAAACTTTTGATTGATATGTTTATTTGTATGATTATAGAAAATGATCAAATTGCAAGGTCGTGTTAGATAGTAGAAATAATATATAGAGGGTTGTATATTGATCATTACAAGACAATTCTAGAGAGAGTTTTGATTTAATGCTTTGCAATAGAAGAAAAAGATACTTAATTATTCAGAAAGACACTTAGTTATTCAAACTTATACTTAATTATGAAAAAATTTCAAGTGCACGAATAGGTTATATAAAATTTAGGATATTTATATTTGTCTTTATTTCATACTTGGATATAGATGAAGGGAGCGCATAGGTTGACACCCTTGGTTGGAGTAATTCTCCTTTCCAAATCCCCAAGAAACTGTAAGATTGAGCGACCTCTGAACTCAAAGGATTATCAACTCTAGCCCTAAACCCTAAACTGTCCTCTCAAAACTCTTCCATTTTACCAAGAATAAACATTTTTTGAGTTGAATTCATCGTGACAATGAAATTTGCAAATGAATGAATCAGAAACATAAAGCAAACTGGTCCTGCAAACTGGCTTTGAGGAGTCGTGGAAGATGACCAGAATGACAAAATGACCAGAATATACTGTGTACTAAAGTCTTTCACATGCTTCCTTTTCAGCATACATGATTAATCGAGTCCTATAGATGAAGCACAAGCTGCTATTCAAAAACACCGAATAGCTTATGGATACACAACAAGTTGTTTATGCAACACAATGTTGAAGAATCAAAATGCAATATGGGATGTAAACCTAGATGCTCCCTAGATAAATACTAAGACTCCAACCAATAAACTAATTGGTCATATCTTTTTACTCATAATAAAGAGTTGTAAACTTAGTACCTATCAAGCAACCAACTAAATAAGAAGAAGTAAGTCTTCTAGAAAAATTTGTGAATTTTAAGCTACTTTTGAGACATAAAGAGTTAAAAGATGACCATTCTTAGCATTCTACCTCTAAAATTAAATTTTAGACAATTGAGTGACCAAAATTGACAATTATTTAGGCTTGATATGCACTAAACCTTTCTTTAACTCTAGTTGAGTTTTTTTTCATACATTATGTCAGAATTTTATTACTAGAATACTGGAGTTTATTTTTGGATGATTTGCAAGATAAAATGATAAAAATCCAATGTTAAATCCAAAAGTACAAAAATTTAAATTATGCAATAAAATAAACATCCTTAGCCATTTGAATTCCAAAACACAAATAATTGAATCAAAATGATTTCTTGTTTGAGCTATTGAATTACTACTCATTTTTTTATAAAAATTAAATTTATACATAATATCCACCAAATTTCCCTCTTTATATTCATACCTAGATGTTTTATGTCTATGATTTCTTCTTCTATATTCTTTCTCTTCTAAGTATTTGTTCTACCTCTATAATGTAGAGCTTTTGTTGCAAAAATTTTGTACTTGGATTTTAATATTGTAGTCTTTTTAAGAAAATAACTTCAATCCATGTATCATATAGTAAGACCTCTATGAAAAATATTTCAATATTAAGAGCCATGAAAAATACTATTGTACATATTACTTCATTTGCTAGAAATTATTTTTCTCAATGAATTAATGTTGTGTAATCATTTGGTGAGGCTTAAGAATTAGGTAGAAGCATGCATATAATGTTTGCCTTGATAAAAGTAATGATTTAATTTTATTCTTTATAAAAATATCATCAATAAATAATAGCAAAAAATTTATATTCAAGCATATAACTCCTCTTGAGTGTGCTTAAAATAAAGTGGATTCCAAAAACCTTTTTTGACAAAATAGTAAAGATAACAGATCAAAAAAAGCTAGCTGTACTTCACAACTTGGATCAATAATTAAAAGACTTGTTTTGAGAAACTATTCTCCATTCCTTTATGAGTTTATTTACTATAATGATTTGTGATTTATTTGAGTGTCCTGGAGTATATTTAGTTGTTTTGAAAAAAAAAAGTCTTTTTGGATTTGATTCATTGATATAAAATAAAATCAAAACTTTTTATAAATGTAGAGGATTTGTGCTCTCTTGAAGAAAAAAAAATCAACATTGATTCAATTCTAGTGTGGGAGTAATTCTCAAAGATCTTCTCCTTTTTCTATTCACTTTAGTTGCCACTCTATTCACATTGAGAATCCAAGCCAAATATTATACTCCAAAAGTTAGAAAAAAATGAATACAAGGCACAAAGAAGTGCAAGAGGGAAGAGCAAGCACAAGGCTTGAGGAAACTTTGGACTCATAGTAAAGCAAAGAGGAAAGAATCAAAGAAATTTGTTGATGAGCTAAATAATATACCCTAAATTACCAAGAAAAAGGAATAAAAAATACAAAGGAAAGAAGTGCAAAATGGAAGAGAAAACGCAAGGTCCAAGGAAGAAGGATAAAAATTCCATGTAAAACTATAGACTTATTGTAAAGCAAAGGAAGAAAATCAAAGTAAATTACTAGAGAGTTATGCAATGTTGTAATACTCTAAGGACAAGAGAAGAGAGAAAACACAAATTTCACACTCAATCATTTGATGCCCCAAAGGAGCACCGTCTCTTTATTATATAGACCAAGAGGATCTCCTCCAAGGAAGCTCCACCATAGGATTAGGCATACATATAGGTGACATATCAGCAAGCTCCACCCTTGGATTACTTACTTGGATGGGTGACATGTCGGTCCAAGTCCTATCTGTTTGGTCAAACAAGCTTTGACCAGAGAGAATCTATTAGAGAATCTTCTTGTCAGAATCTCAGAATCACGTGGGTAAGGTACCATTAGAAAGCTCTTGACAAGACACACCAGAGGGAAGGAAAGGTCAGCCTTGAATCCATTGGGCGAGGAGGGGGGATTTTGCACATTTTCAAGGCCTAATTCATCCGTTTAGGCCTCCAAAATTGCCTTCAAAGATTTTAGGTATATTTTGGTTCCTACTCTATTAGTAGAAGCCCCCTTTTGGTGATACCTCTTTCTGATTTGCTAAGTCCATCATGTGTAACTCCTTCTAGATGTTACCAAACTAATTCTTACCTTTAATCATATGTTTAGCTATTGATTCTAAGGTCTTCAAATCTATTTTGGTTTATGCCCTATTAGTAGAAGTATTCTTTTCGTGATATTTCTATCTGATCTATTTTGACCATCATGTAAAACATCATTCCAGGTGTTACAAACCAAATTTCATATCTAGATCATATGGCTAGCTCTTGGTGTTACAGACCTCCCTCCTTTTAAGATGCAACGTTGTCGTACTTTCCTTTTCTCTCTCTAGAAACACACAGGGTGCCTAGCTGTGGAGACTACAGATCAGATGCTAGAGGTAAACCGTAATGACTTGAAAAAACACACATGTGACCCTTATTGCCAGAACCCTCCTTTCTTAGGACTAATATTCTTGCTATCGGGAAGGATAGTACCGGGCAACCTGACCTGTCATCACAACACGCACTCCTGGTCTGCTGGTCATCACTTCCAACATAACCAAGGAGAAATACACAGCACTCCTAGAAGGAAATAATCTGAGCGCAATGCCCGCACACCAATCCAAGCCAACTGGGCAT
This sequence comes from Lunularia cruciata, assembly GCA_948567375.1. Classification (NCBI taxonomy): domain Eukaryota; kingdom Viridiplantae; phylum Streptophyta; class Marchantiopsida; order Lunulariales; family Lunulariaceae; genus Lunularia; species Lunularia cruciata. Next base: position 43,353,998 of record OX419757.1, read on the forward strand.
ACAAACAGGCATACAAGTATAGAGAGGATCCAATCACAAGAAAAAGGCAATAACTCTCTGTACTTTTTGTCAGGAAAGAGCTTCACAGCCTTAGTGCTCTGTAATCAAGCTCATTCCAACCTGTACTCCAAGCCTCCTCCCATTTGTACTTCAAATCTCATTAAATTCCTACTTCATGTGGGGATTTTCTATGTCTTTTTGATGGGGAAAAGCCTGTGCAGCTCATATGCAAGTAACTATTTCTATATAGCTTGAATTCAAGTGATCTATAATTCAATGAAAAGCCTGTAACATAAGCTTTCCAATGATATAAAATAAACTTCAATCAGATCACTACAACTCTCCTGAAAATCTCTCAAAGTTGGCCAGGGTTTTTCTTGGACTAAACCCTAATTTCGAAATCTTCTTTTTAGGGTTTGCTCCTGGTTCTTGGCAAATTTCCCCCAAATTTCTGATTCAGAAATACACTCGATCCTCACAAACACTCTGGCAACCTGAAACTCTCAGTCATAGTCACAGGACATGAGACTTGATATCCAATCAAGATAGAAGGAAAATTTGCTCTACCAAGCTTATGACAGTATTTTCAGCAGGATGTTTTGCATCAGATCTCACTCTGCACAAATCTAGAACCACCCAAATTTTCCACAATAGCTGGTTGTGTTTTTCTCTAACCTCCTGCAAATTTTTGTAGCCTATAAATTGCATCGATTTGTGCAGAGTGAGATCTGATGCAAAACATCCTACTGAAAATACTGTCATAAGCTCGGTAGAGCAAATTTTCCTTTCATCTTGATTGGATATCAAGTCTCATGTCATGTGACTATGATTGAGAGTTTCAGGTTGCCAGAGTGTTTTTGAGGACCAAGTGTATTTCCGAATCAGACATTTGGGGGAAATTTGCCAAGAACCATGAGCAAACCCTAAAAAGAAGATTTCGAAATTAGGTTGAAGTCTAAGAAAAACCGTGGCCAAATTTGAGAGATTTTCAGGAGAGTTGTAGTGATCTGATTGAAGTGTATTTTATATCATTGGAAAGCTTATCTTACAGGCTTTCAATTAAATCCTAGATCACTCAAATCCAAGCTATGTAGAAATAGTTACTTGCATATGAGCTGTGCAGACTCTTCCCCATCAAAAAGACATAGAAATCCCCACATGAAGTAGAAATTTGTTGAGATTTGAAGTACAAATGGGAGGAGGCTTGGAGTGCAGGTTGGAATGAGCTTGATGACAGAGCACTAAGGCACTGAAGCTCTTTCCTGACAAAAAAGTACAGAGAGTTGTTGCCTTTTTCTTGTGATTGGATCCTCTCTATACTTGTATGCATGTTTGTACGCCCAATTGGCTTGGATTGGTGTGCGGGCGTTGCGCTCAGATTATTTCCTTCTAGGAGTGATGTGTATTTCTCCTTGGTTATGTTGGAAGTGATGACCAGCAGACCAGGAGTGCGTGTTGTGATGACAGGTCAGGTTGCCCGGTACTATCTTTCCCGATAGCAAGAATATTAGTCCTAAAAAAGGAGGGTTCCGGCAATAAGGGTCACATGTGTGTTTTGTCGAGTCATTACAGTTTACCTCTAGCCTTTGATCTGTAGTCTCCACAGCTAGGCACCCTATGTGTTCCCAGAGAGAGAAAAGGAAAGTACAACAACGTGGCATCCCACGATGTTTGAAGACATTATCAAAGTAGAGTTGCGCCAAGGTTGGAGCATCCACACTATCAACCGTTGGTGCCAAATGGATTTGCTCCCTAAGCTTATCTACAAACACCACAATTGCTATGTGACCTTGTTGTGTATTGGGTAAGGAGGTGATGAGATCTAAGCTCATATGTTCCCAACGAGTAGTTGGAATGGGAAGTGGCTGAAGGAGTCCATTCGGCTTTTGGTTATTGGCCTTGTTACGTTGACAACTCTCACACAATTGGACAAAGTCTTGAACATCTCATGTCATGTTGGGCCACCACCATTGGTGTTGGAAGGTGCTCAAGGTCTTGTCCACTCCCATGTGACTAGCTATTGGTAAATCATGGGCTTCTTGAAGGCGCACAAGTCAAAGATCACCTTTGGCTAGAACATAGATTTGGTCCGCATGGAATAGAAGGCCTTCCTCAAAGGAGAAGGTGTTGTACTCCTTGTTGCACGCTATCAGACGACCATGTACCATTTGGAAGAAGGGATCTTGTTGTAGAACTGATCAAAACTCGTTATGGACCTTGGGGTCAATTGACACCGTCGTAATTCCTGCCGTGATGAGAGGAAGAGCCTTCAAATCAGGTCGTTGTGGTAGAGCATCATGGACGACATAAATTCGACCTAGTTTGTACTCAAGTTTGATGTCAAAAAATTGGAGTTGCTCTTTCTATTGATGATGTTGACTCTTCATGTGCTCTAAGTGTAGGTTCTGCAACAATGGCTTGTGATCAATTTGCATGATCACTTGTTTCCCTAAGAGATAATACCTCCATACCTTGGTAGCATATACCATTGCAAGTTGTTCCCAATCTCTTTCGGCTGTATTTAGTTGACGAGACACAAAGGCAATGGGATGTAGTCCATCTGGGAATTCATGTTGCAACATAGCTCCAATTGCAAAGTTAGAAGCATCTGAACTACTCGATTGAGACACCACGATCCATTGAGCTTGGAGATACCACCAATACTTGTAGTTCATGCACCCAATTTCCCCCTGACTCACTTCTCTGATGTAATTAGATTGTTTACCACTCAAATCAATCAAACTCAGGTCAATACTTGATTTGATCCTCAACTATTTGCCAACAACAGGGCACTCATTTAAGTCAAGCCACACCCACTCTAGCTAAGAGACTCCAGGTGACACTTGCCGGCTTTCTCTCCACTCTAGCCAGGAACTCAAAGGCTCAACAGCAGAGAAGTGAGCTCTCTGGAGCTGCACTCCCAAGGTATACCACTGATTTTGACCTAGGTCTCCTCCCAACTGTCCCGCTGATGGCACACCCAATGGTGCGGACGATGCAAGTGACGGTGGGCTCCGCCATGAAGTCAATACCCTAAACCTAAAATCTGACCATTGGAAAGTAGTCTATGAGTAATGGCCAAAATACCTCTAACTACTATCACTACAACTCCAGTGTCCAAGCATCTCAATGCAACACTACAAATGGTATGACAGATGTCATGTGTATATTCATTGCTACACAACATACATCACTGTCAATATCATACACAATAGAAGCACAACTCACACATAGGTCATACATAGACTCTAAAGTGCCACAATTGCCTACCTAGCTGGCGGTTAGGTCCCTCTAACTCCAGATAGCCATCTACTCTAAGTATATGGTACACCCTATGATGGGCAAAGATCAAGAAGCCAAGTGCTATGGAGCCCTATTGTTAGTTGCTTGTGTGCAATCTATACCATATAAAGAATGAACTAGCTATAGGTCAAGTACATCTAGGACATAACCACTGTCCTTGAGGAACCACCGTGAGGGGAGGAGTCATACATGTCATATGCCATCCTCTTGAACAGCTATCACACACTAACATAGCAGTAGCTCCACCAAAAAGAGCCACATAACATACACCTCAAGCCTGCACGTACAAGTGCCAAGCTTGGGTCCATAGTACCATCAATGTTTGGGAGGTGGCATGGCATACAATTGCGTATATGATCCTTCCAAACAACACCATCACGTCCTTCCAACACAAGGACTCTAGATGGCAAAACCTCACGCACTCTCAAGATAGTGTGGCCTGTAGAAACATCAAGTGTCATCGGTGTTGTCTACTGTAGATATACATAGTCTCCTAGATGAAATTGACGGATCGAGGGTCTATAACCTCCTCCTTGAATGGTAGCATAGCGTAAAGTATCTCTATGCTGAGCAATCACCAAGTTCTCAAAGGCCATCGACATCACTCTCCAAAAGATCTCTACCCACTGAGAACATGCGCTCATCCATACATTTGGGTCATCCAAGTCCAAAACTACAGTAGCATCTTGACAAATGGCTGCAGGTACATCTGGATCTCATCTATAGAGTAGGAAGTAAGGAGAGAAGGATGCTAAGGAAGCTTGTTGGCTAAACCGATAGCCCATGGCTAACCAAGGTAACTGGAGATCCCAATCTCTCAAGTGGCATCTCTGCAAACCATACTTTCGCAATCCTCTCTTCACTATCTGAACCACTCTCTCTGCTAAGCCATCTGCCTCAAGGGGATCTCGAGATATATTATGATGATCAATCAAAGTCTTGTCACACAAGACCTGAAACTCTCCCAAGAACTTTGTACCCTGATCAGTCAAAACCTCAGCTGGTGCACCAAAATGACTAAGAACTTGATCAAGGAATGAGTAAGTTGTTCCTTCACTAGACTTAGTCAAGAAGTGCCACCAACTCAATCCACTTGGAGAAGTGCTCCACCATCACCAAAACATACCAAAGAAGATGTCTCACAGTCAGCTGTAAAGGTCCATCGAAGTCCAAACTCCAATGGTAACCCAATCCCATGATAGGTAATGGGTGTAATTATGGCGTATGAGCATTGAATGATGCTCTAACTTAATCAAAAACCACACATCTGGCAACAAACTATTGTACCTTGGTCTGCATACCACGCCACCAATAATGACTCTGGAGTAAACTATATGTACGCTTTACTCCAAAATGTCCTAGCTCCTCATGAGCATGACGAACCAACTATGGTCTCTGAGATGGAATTGGTACTACTTGTACTCTACCATCCTCCCATACATGCAAAAGATGTCTGCCCTCCAATCTGAACCGTCTGGCTTGCTGAAGAACAAGGTCTCTCTCCTTGGCCCCAACTGTGCCACCCACAACACCAATGCAAAGATAGTCCATTACTAAGACATCATCATGAATGTCTTGCTGAACTATACTAATATCTTCACTCTCTGGATCTGTGGCCTCAATAACTCCTCTTGTATGCGTTGAGAGAGATACCACCAAAGCCTCAAAAAATATACACAGAAAGGCAAATGCATGCCAACCTGGCACCATCTCCTCATCTATCTCACCATGCCAACGTGCTCCGGTCTGATCTTGCTGGCTGGGACATAGGTTTCTACTCAATCCATTTGCATCACGGTTCACTACTCCAAGTATGTGAACAATCGTGAAATCATCCTCTTGTAAAATCAAAGCCCATCATGCAAGATTCCCTGAAAGCTTGTAGGACTCCATCAACCACTTCAACGGCTGATGATCAGTGATGAGAGTGAAGGGGTTACCAAATAGGTAACATTGGAAATGTGCTACTGCCCAAACTGCTGCCAAGCACTCTCCTTCACATGAACTATACTTTGCCTTCGCTGAATTGTTGGAGCAACTAGCATAGGCCACCACAAACTCCTTCCCCTCATCATCATGCTAGTGAGCACCGCTCCAAGCCCTAACATACTCCAATCAGTATGAACCTGAAATGGTCGTCCTCTGATTGGTCTCCTCAAAATAGGAGCAGAAGTCAACCTCTCCTTGAGCTCTACAAAAGCTCTCTCCTGGTCATCTCCCCAACACCACTCTTGTGTAAGCTTGGTCAGCTTTGTCAAGGCCTTGGCAATGGCACTAAATCCTTTAACATAATGATGATAGACGTTTGCCAACCCAAGGAATGCTCACACTCTGCTCACATCCATAGGCCAAGGAATACATGCAATAGCCTCCACCTTGGTCTGCTGAACACCAAGTCCTCCAGGGTAGATAGTGTGACCCAAATACTCAACCTACTCATGGAAGAACCTACACTTCCCAAGATGTAATTTGAGTCCATGAGATCTCAACCTCTCAAACACCTCCAACAATTGTCTCTCATGCTCCTCCACAATAGTGCTATAGACCAAAATGTTATCAATATAGCATAGAGCAAAATCAAAATCACTCCAGCTAGGATCCTATCCATGACCCTCTGGAACTCAATAGGAGAGTTCTTCAACCCAAATGGTAAGAACCTCCACTGATATAACACATCCTTGCCGTGAGGATCAATAGCCCAGAATGTTATCTTGGACTTATCCTCCTCCTTGATTGGCAATTGATGATATCCCGCTCAAAGATCCAAAGTATTGAAGACCTTTGCATGCCCAATTGCATCAAAAATCTCCTCCGGTGTAGGCATAGTATACCAATCAGCCCTAGTTTGGCAGTTGATAGGACGATAATCTCCACACATCCGCCTATCTGTATAGTTTCCATGCATATCCTTCTTGGCTGGCATCACTGTCGCTGATGCATAGTCTCCATGTGAAATCTCCACCGAACTAGCCTCAAAAAGGTCACTACTCTGGCTCTGAATCAATGTCCTCTCCATCTCACTATAGCAATAAGGACGTCAGAAAATTGGTGTATTGCTAGTCAACTCAATTTGTATACCAGGTCACTTTAGAGCACCCAAATCCTTCATACTGAAGGCAAAAGAACTCATGTGACTCCTCAAGAACCTCCAAACCCTCCGTCTTTCCTCTCTAGTAAGCTTGGGTCAAAGATCTGGCTCCCAAACATCCTCTATAATTGTCATAGAGTGGAAGACGTACTGACTGATTGCTACACTTGGCCCTTGGGAGCAATAGTGTCATGCCTCCAACCACTAGAGGTCCCAACCTTTGTGTGAAAAACTCCCTCTACTCTGGCTGCAAGCTACACACGTCTTCTAGTTGCATCCCAAGTGGACCAAGGGTGTAATCCAAGTAGCCTACGCTCACCTGTATGGACTCCAAGTAGACCACTCTCCCTAATAGCTACTGGTTGTGTCCCAAGAATACCATGTCCACTCGGTCCATCACCCCTAACATGTGCCTAAATCGTCTCGATAGGCACAAGGCTCACAAGGGTCCGAGTGGTGATGCCTATCAAGCGCATCCTATGCTGCTTTGCCAAGCCAAGGCTCACAATCCAAATCAAACAGTTCAAGTCCATAGCCTGACCTAACATTTGATGCCTAGATGCCTCTAACACTATTAGAATAGGGTTAATACCGGTGCAAAAACCCATGGCCTGCTCTCTCTCATCAGCGTAGGGCTCCACCAACTACTGTAACTGTGAATCCCAAACAAACTCCCCATGTGTGATGTACTATGTCAAACCACCACCTAGAGATGTCTGGATCTAAAATGGACACCTCTCCACATCGGTCTTCCGTAACTCCAGACCGACCACTACCGCCTTCCCCAACATAAGGGGTTGCGCACCAAAGTCTAATAAGACTCTCTCTCTCTGTGGTGTATAAACCTTCCCTGAAGGTCCCACCAAACAAAAACTCTCCCTCTGGTTATCCAATAGGACAACACCAGGTGTGAACCGTGCTCTCTCAAAGGCCGGTCTAGCTAGCAACTCCTCCAATCTAGCCGCTACTGCCTCCCATAAACCATTGGTCGTTGAACAAATCTCATGCTCCTCAACCAAGTCAACTCCACTATTAACCACCTCTGCTCTAGTAGTAGGAACCGCATTAACCCTACTCTCATATGACGTGGCAGCTGTAATATACCGAGGACAAGAGAAGAGAGAAAACACAAATTACCCACTCAACATTTGGTGCCCCAAAAGAGCACCTTCTCTTTATTATATAGACAAAGAGGATCTCCTCCATAGGAGGAGATCCTATGGATCTTATGGACAAAGAGGAAGCTCCACCATAGGATTAGGCACACAGATAGATGACATGTCATCAAGCTCCACCCTTGGATTACTTACTTGGATGGGTGACATGTCGGTCTAGGTCCTATCTGGTTGGTCAAACAAGCTTTGACCGGAGGGAATATTTTAGGGAATCTTCCTATAGGAGTCTCAGAATCATGTAAGGTACCATTGGAAAGCTCTTGACGAGACAAACCAAGGAGGAAGGGAAGACCAACAATTTCTATATCGAGGCCTAATTCATCCTTTTAGGCCTCCAAAATTGCCTTCAAAGATTTCAGATATATTTCGGTTCCTACTCTATTAGTAGAAGTCCACTTTTGGTGATACCTCTTTCTGATCTGTTAAGTCTATCATGTGTAACATCCTTCTAGATGTTACCAAACCAATTCTCATATTTAAATCATATGTCTAGCTATTGGTTCTAAGGTTCTCAAGTCTATTTTGGTTTCTGCTCTATTAGTAGAAGTACTCTTTTGGTGATACTTCTATCTCATTCATTTTGACTATCATGTATAACATCATTCTAGATGTTACCAAACCAAATTTCACATCTAGATCATATGGCTAGCTTGTGGTATTACAACAGCCAACCGGAATATTAGGGTTGGGTCAAATCCCAATGTAAACATATCACTGGCTGAAAACAAAGGATGTTGCATAATCAGCTGAGCTGCCCCCAATATCATGCTAGACTTAGTCTATGTAGTAGCAAGTAGTCCATCATGCACTCCATCACCACCTACCACACCTGCAGTGGGACGTCTAGGAACCATGGATATCGTTTGTAGTGCCTCAGATAGTGTGAAAGACTGGGGAAGTCTAACCTGTCTCCCAACCTCTCCTCTCTGTGGGTCCAACTCCATTGATGCTCCTCTAGGCTCTAGAGCATGTACTGCACTCCTAGTCATTGTTGCAGATGCATCCACTTGTGCTGATCCGCACATGAAATCCAAAGTATCTCTGTCACCAGCATATGAGGTGGAAGCCTCAGCACCCAAATATGATCTCCTTTGAGCAATAGCCATACTAGCCAATCTCTGCTCCAACTGCTCAATCCGAGTAGCCATAGCTGTATCAAAAGTAAGGGCAGGTAATGCACCACTACTAGGTGTAGATCCTCTACCACCACCTCTACCACCTCATCCTCTATGAACTGGAGCTCCTCTACTACCTGCCATAGCAGCCCTACCACTTGGTAACTCCGAGTGTAGGTCAAAACACCAATCACTAGTATGACCAAATCTGTGGCAATGCTCACACTGCCTCTGTGCTGGTTGTGATGCACTAGAGGTATCAAGTCCACTGCCTTGAGTACACTCTCTCCTATGGTGAGATCCACCACAAGTCCAACAAGCAACACCACTACTCACTGGCTACTGTTGACCCAAAAATGAAGGTAAGGGTTTAACTCCACTAGGCCCTCCACTTGCTCCATAGAATCTAGGCTATCCACCTTGTCCTCAAAACCCAACTGGGCGTGGTGCACTCCATTGCACTCTAGAAGAAGTCTCAACCATAAATTAGGTCTCCTTACCAAATCTAGATTTCACCACCCTCTCCTCTACCATGTTGAGCTCAATACGCTAAGCCAAACCAAAGACCACTGCCAAAGTGGGCGAAGTAGCCCGCAACAACGTAACATCACGCACTCTACGTTGTAACTCCTTGTCCAATATCCCATACCAAAACTGGACTGCCTGGGCCTCAGTAACTCCCTGAGTGAAACTGATCAGCCGCCTCATGAGAGTGTGTGCCTCGCGTAGGCTCTCTCCAGCCTTCCACTAGAACTCCTGCAAGCTCCTCAACTTGTTAGTCCGCACTCCTTGGTAGTTCTACCTCAAACACAAGAAGAACTCCACCATGGGGTTAAACCTCGATACCACACCACCTCCTGCAGCGGTACCTCCACTTGGTAACACTATCTCCAGCTAGTGCACCTCCACAAGCTCCACCAACACTACTCGAGCTAGAACTCATAGGTACAGCCGATCTACTCCTGGCCACTAAGCCTAAAGTGATAGATATATAGTTTGGAGACCAATATTGTCTCCATAACTCAATCTCTTCCAAATGAGCTATTTTGAACTCATGGTAGTCATCCATTGGCGGACCCTCCAAGTGTTGAAACAACCCCTTCCATGCCATGAAAGGTATGAACAAAGTCGGGTTCAGCATCTGCAGCAAATCACACCAACTATCAAACTCTTGGAAAGTCATCCAAATCAATGGTACCCATTTTCCCAGAGTAACGCTTAGGGCCTTTGGAGGCCCCATAAATCTCATCCATGTCCCACAAGTGCACTCTCAACTAAATCAGCTCCTGTGTTGAACTCCAACTTAGAGTCAATCTCCTCCCTCACTGGGACTTGAGATACAGGTTGATATCGAGCACCACTCCAAGTAAACCCATTGCATACTGTAGGGCTATCTCCTTTGGAATCCTCAAAGAACTCCGTCATGACAAAGTAACCACAACTGCAACCGCAACCGCAAATTGCAAGTACCCCACCAAGTGCCAACACCACCAAGTACCAACACTAACCAAGCACCACCAAGTGCCAAAACTAACGGAACAATGTCCACTAATGTAACTCTAACCAAGACAACTACACTAGGGGCAAGGGCGACCTATAACCTGCCATCATAACACGCATTTTCACGATCTGTAAGTCATCACTTCCTACCTCACCGAAGAGAAACAAAGATAGTCTAACTGGTCATCACTCAAGCCTCACTATAGAGAGCACACCAGAGCACAAACGCTCAAAATTCAAGGCACCTCACACAAACACGGTGCACAAATAGGAAGCAAAGAATAGAGGATGTCCAATCACAAGAATGTTAAACAACCCTCCATCTCATAAATCAACACATGACCAACTCTGCCACCATTTGGCATTTGACATAATTGGAGTACCTATCTATTTCTTGAGCTACGAGGATCACCGAGGGTCGGTTTCAAGTTCTTTTTGCCAAAATTTGACATAACTCCTTCACAAAATCTGATGTAAAATCTGATATAAATTTGACGTAAATTGACATAAATCTTTAAAAATGGCTGACCACTAAATCCTCAACTAACTCTTCACTCGAGCCAAATTGGAAAAATTGATTTCGTCCAATCTTCAATTCGTGAGGATCTGCTCCCAACTCTACCTTCAATTTCAATTTTTGAGCTCAACTTGTAACAAATTGGTCCTGAGCTCAAAATCACAACTACTCCTTGAAAATTGCTTCTTCCTTGGCTCCAAATTTTTCTTGCGCTTTTTCACACACTCTCTCTCATGGAAATCTGAACTACTCAATCAAGACACCACGATCCATTGAGCTTGGAGATACCACCAACACTCATAGGTCCTGCACTCAATTTCTCCCTGACTCACTTCTCTGATGTAATCAGATCGTTTACCACTCGAATCAATCAAACTCAGATCAATACTTGATCTGATCCTCAACTATTTGCCAACAATAGGGCATGGATTATAGTCAAGCCACACCCACTCTAGCTAAGAGACTCAAGGTGACGCTCACCGGCTTTCTCTCCACTCTAGCCAGGAACTCGAAGGCTCAACAACAGAAAAGTGAGCTCTCTGGAGCTGCACTCCCAAGGTATACCACTGATTTTGACCTAGGTCTTCTCCCTACGCTCTCGCTGATGGCACACCTAATGGTGCGAACGGTGCAAGTGACGGTGGGCCCTGCCATGAAGTCAGTACACTAAACCTAAAATCTGATCATCGGAAAGTAGTCTATGAGTAATGGCCAAAATGCCTTTAACTACTATCACTGGAACTCTAGTGTCCGATCATCTCAATGCGACACTACAAATGGCGTGATAGCAAGCACAATGGCTAGCTCTTCTTGTTCTATGGTGTGGTAGTTGTGCTCTACCAACAACAAATTTTGAGAGAAATATGCAATTGGATGCCATCCGTCATGCCACTCTTATTGTAGGACTGCTCCTATTGCTATGCCTGATGCATCTATAGCCAACTTGATTGGACATTTTGGGTCATACCACTTCAAGATTAGTGCATGTAGCAAGGCGGGTTTCAATTCTTGAAAGGCTAACTCTTGTGCGGTTCCCCATGTCCACTTGTTCCCCTTGCCAAGTAGTGCTGTTAAAGGTTGTGCAACCTTGGAGAAGTCCTTGAAAAATCTATGATAGAATCCCGTCAACCCGAAGAAGCTCTTGAGTTGAGTTTGATCTTCTTGGGCACTCTATTTTTGAATGACCTCAATTTTATCCATCAATACTTGAATGCACTCTGCACTCTATGCCCTAAGTAGTCTACTACAGACTTGCCAAACTTGCACTTTGAGATTTTGGTGTATAATCAATTTTGTCTTAGAATCCGGAGGACTTCTTGTAGATGTTGTTTGTGTTCTATCAGCGTGCTACTATATACTAAGATATCATCCAAGAAGATGATAACAGACTTATCCAAGTATGGACAAAATATATCATTATTAGACTCATGAAAGTGGTAGGTGCATTGGTGAGGCCAAAAGGCACCACAAGATACTCAAAGTGGCCATACTTGTTCGAAAGGCAGTTTTGTACACATCCTTCTTTGCAATTAGGATTTGATTGTAACCGCTTTGCAAGTCCAATTTGGTGAAGTATCTTGCTCTATAGAGTTGATCAAACAGGTCATCCATGCGATGTTCTTCATTATTTGTTGATTGAGACCCCAATAATCAATGCACATGCGCATTGTATTATCCTTCTTCTTCACAAACAAGATAGGAGCCCCATATGGTGATATGTTAGGTTAGATGAACCCTTTTTGCAGCCTCTCCTCAATTTGAGTCTTACACTCCTCCAACTCATGAGGTAATAGGCAATATGGGGCCTTACAAGGAGGTGTCTTCCTTGGGAGTGTCTCAATTTTATGATCTACTCTCTATTTTGGTGGTAATCTTGATGGTAGATCATCTGGAAAGACATCTTGAAACTCATCCACTATATCCTTCAATTTCTCAAGAATTTGTCCATCAAGTTGTACACTTGGGACTTCTCTTATTAGACCCATGAAACATCTATCGGTCTTACAAATAGTTACCATCCTTATGACATATAGAGGCAGTTTTTGTTTGTGTGATTTTTCTTTAGCCCCAATGATTGACAATTGGTGGGTTCTCACTACTTTCTTCCTCCAATCTACCATAGGGTTGTAATGCTCCATCCATGGCATGCTTAAGATTTTATTGCTTCCTAATATTCTCCTATAGAGAGTGTTACACGTCTAGGTAATAATTCAATCCTCTCTATTTGCCCATTAGGTAACTCTACTTCTTCACTCTCATCTCTCTCTAGATCCATTCCCAATCTTATTGCAACAGAGCAAGACAAGAAATTCTTTGTTGCTCTTGGATCTATTAATACTCTCACTTGATTTCCTTCTAGGACTCCATTCACAACACTCAATTATGAGGTTTCCTTTTGGGATCTTTGTGTGTTTGTCTTCTTCTTTCCCTTGCTTCTTTGCTTCCTTATTGAGCCAATAAGGCCGTGAGGTACATTTACTAGCAATCTTCATTTTCCAAAGTGATTTCCACCTCCTTCTCTTCAATGCGCCTCTCTATGTTGTTCAAAGATCGCCCGTATGAAGACCAAAGGGCCTCTAGGGAAATGAGTGTGATAGTTGGTAGATATGTGCCCAATATAGCCACAATTGTAACAATGGCGTTGTTTCCTCAAGTTCCTTCTCCTCGTGGGACTCCATCTCTTTGTTCTTCTACTTGTCCATGCTCCTCTTGAAGCGGTTATGCTCCTTGATCTTGAAATTGAAGGTTACCCAATTCCATCGGTACTGGTCCACCAATGTGTGGCATTTCTGCCCAATAATGTTCAGGTGGAACTACTCCTTCACCTCCATCCAATGCTCTGGCTATTCTCTACGCACAAGCAATGGCTTCAAATACCGTGCAAGGATTTTGCACCATGACTTCTTGGCAAATCCGCTCCTTCAACCCTTGTTTGAAATTGTTAAGAGCCTCTGATGGACTCATGTTGGTTATTGCAACTTGTAGATCCAGAAATGCATCCACATACTCTTGTACACTATTCTTTTGTCTCAATCTCCATAGTCGGATTTGGGCCATTTGCATGGAATCCACCAATTGGAAATTCTTCAGCAATCCTTCTTGCATTGCTGTCCACGTGACCTCCCTTCTCTACCAACATGGATTTTTCCCAAGCATCATATCATGTGAGTGCTTTATCGGTCAAGTACCCACATGCAAACACCCATGTAGCATGCTCCGTGATCTCTATTGAGAACAATCAAAAATATCAATTCATTCTTGAGATCCAATTTTCCACTACTCCCATCATACATTGCCCCTTGTAAGGCTCAATGTTGCAGGTCTTCTTCATCCGGAGTAGCAATGTGGCTTCATCATTGACAGGGTTTGTAGACACGGGTGCCTCTCCAAGTACTTTAGTGGCAAGTATTGGGTTTTGAGATGGCTCTTCTTCTTGCATTGTTTGATCATTCTTAAGGATCTGCACTTGACTTTGTAATGTCTCCATGGTCATCTTAATCTCTCAAAATTCATTCAACATCCCTTGCATTCTATGCACCAACTCTTGCAATTGCAAATCCATGGTTCTTGCAACACTCAATTGCTAATGTCTATGTCAATACAAAGTCAATATGATCACTCTAGAAGGTGCAAAAATGATCAAAACTACCATTGGGACTTCAGAAGCTATCACTCGTTGATAAAACTCTTCATCAAAATTCCTAACCATAAAATCTCTAAACATCACTTTTGGTCTCACTCAAAACGGGTTTCTACTTGAGTGTTGAAAGGGAGAGGATTTGGGATATTCACATCCATAAAATCATCATAATAGAATGTAGATTGTCAAATCTCACTCTCTGTCATATATCACCATAGGTAGATTCATCGGGTTTGGTGAGTTCATCACCCTATCCATGAATTCTGCACCAAAGTGATAAACTAGCAATACCTTTATTTGCTCACACTGAATATATATAACCTTGATGTGGAATGGATTCAAGAATGGAAAGCTAGGTGTAAGAAATTATCCTCCCGGTGCATCCATCCCATCCGCTCTCTAAAGTCCTTCCTAAGTCTAGCAATTACTCTATGTTCTCTATCTCAAATTACTCAATTTCAGTAGTTTGTGCTCTTCTAAGAGGGGTGATCCACTCTCTTGGACTAAAACACTTTCTCTAATACCATTGTAATACTCCAAAGACAAGAGAAGAGAGAAAAGATAGATTTCACACTCAATGATTTGATGCCCCAAAGGAGCACCTTCTCTTTATTATATAGACCAAGAGGATCTCCTCCAAGGAAGCTCCACCATAGGATTAGGCACACATATAGGTGATATGTCAGCAAGCTCCACCCTTGGATTACTTACTTGGATGGGTGACATGTTGGTCCAAGTCCTATCTGGTTGGTCAAACAAGCTTTGACCAAAGGGAATCTTCCTATAGGAATCTCAGAATCACGTGGGTAAGGTACAATTGGAAAACTCTTGATGAGACAAATTGGGATGGAAGGAAGGCCAGCCTTTCCACCATTGAGGGAGGGATCAGCACATTTTTGAGGCCTAATTCATTTGTTTAGGCCTCCAAAATTGCCTTAAGATTTCAAGCATATTTTGGTTCCTACTCTATTAGTAGAAGTCTCCTTTTGGTGATACGTCTTTCTGATCTGTTTAGTCCATCATGTGTAACATCCTTCCAGATGTTACCAAACTAATTCTCACCTTTAAATCATATGTTTAGCTATTGATTTCAAGGTCTTCAAGTCTATTTCAAGTAGAAGTACTCTTTTGTAGAAGTACTAGTAGAAGTACTCTTTTGGTGATACTTCTATCTGATCTATTTTGACCATCATGTATAAGATCATTCCAGATGTTACCAAACCAAATTTTACATCTAGATCATATGGCTAGCTCTTGTTCTTACAAATGTAGATCATCGAATGGTATATATCTAATGGAGGAGAAGAAAGATCCTAGATATGATGGGAGCTCCTACTGCAAAGTGCTTCACATTCTATCTCAAATATGAGGTAAGAATGGTTGGTAAGGTAAGCATAACTATGCAGTGAACCTTGTGGTTACCTCTCAAAGGTGGTATAATATAGATGCCCAAAAATTTATAATTTCAAAGGTGTAAAGGCATTAAAGGGTTGCCATTGTGCATACTTGTCCTCCTTACCCCTTGTATGATGATTGCTATTGCTCATGCTTGGATATGTGCTTTGAGCAAAGACATTAACAATGTCTTGCTCATAAGGGATTGATTATTATTATATTAAAAAAAGTACATTGTTTGTCCATTAAGTCTAACCATCACTTAATCTATATCTAGGATCATGTAGATTATAAGATTTATGCCATAGTATCACAAATAGAATCATGAGCTCTAGTGGGACTCTACATCTAAAGCACATTGTAAAATATATCTACATTAAGTGTTATATGGAGATCTACCAATGCACAAGTCTTATGAACCTAGTGATGAGCATAGTAAACCCAAGTAAAAAAGAAATGGCTCAATAAAGTCCTCATATGCACAAGTCTTATGAACCTAGTGATGAGCATAGTAAACCCAAGTGAAAAAGAAATGGCACAATAAAGTCCTCATATGTGAAGTAAGGATTTTGTGTCAGGTCAATAGTCCCATGAACTTCTTATCTCAAACTTTCTCCACTTCCCATGCGATTTACCTTTGTCTTCCAAAATCATTTTTTGTAGAGGATGCAAAGTCAACAAAGGACACAATCCTATTAATATACCATAGCTTAAAGGGTTTTATTTGCAAATGCTTTACACTTCTCTGTTATTCTTAACAAAGTTCTTTGAAATTATTATCTCCTAACCTTGTCTTTTTGTTGTCTCAAAAATGTTCTACATGAATTTCAACAGATTATTGATAGTTATTGATTCAAAAAGGGAATCTTAATTTGTGGGAGGATCGAACTTCATTTACAATAAAGGGTGAGAGTGGTGTTCTTGACCTTTTTTTCATTGCTCTTCCTTGTATGAGTCATTGTAAGTGCCTTTATTGCCTCCGACTAAATTTCCTTCCAAGCATCTCTCAAATGCACTATCTATAAAAAAATCAATGGATTTAGCTGCTCCATTGTTATGCCTTAGTTCATCCAAGGCAAGTTAGTCACGTCAATTTTGAGTAAGGATCCCTCTTAGACCAATTCATCTTGTGCATCTATGTAGAGATATACTTAATAGTACCCTAAACTTGGCATGAAGTCTTTTTGCATCTTGCTAGCAATACTATTATCTTTTAGCATCATTCTCAATTCTGATAGCACCTCAATCCCCATCAGTTTTGAGTTGCTATAAGTGAATGTTGTGAGGCTATATCTTCAAGCATTAGAGTACTCCTAGATATCCACAAAGTGGGTTGTTGTACATGTGGATGCTAAGAATGATTTTAATAGCATCTTGTAATGAGCTTAAGGAGGCCATTGGATCCTTAGCAAACCTTATTCCTTCTGAGTGATCTTTCTATAGCTCTCCTTCTTCTCTTTATTACCAATATGGTTTCTCATAAGAAGAAATCATTGTCTTGGAGTTGACTGTTGGTACACGACAAGAAGATCCTTTAGGGGGACTTTTATTTGCCATAGTTCACTTTAGAGCTCTCTTACCTACTAATTTGGCCATACCAAGTTTTATATTTCCTTCCTTGGCAGAAAATACACACATTGTGGGCTTTGTAGATCAGATCAGATCAGATCAGATCAGGCAGGCCTTTGACCACTTGACTATAGAGATTCATCTTGTAGGCTTGAGAGTGTCAAAGTGTAGAGCATGATCCCCTTTAGGTATTCCTTCTCATCTCCAACTTCTAGAAGGATGCATCATATCTACAAATGGCCTATGTATTCTTGGAGTGCTAACACAATCCAAGTACTTTTTCATATGCTTCTTAGATGTAGTTCTTGTAGAGGATATTCTTCATGTGGATGGCCTTTCTCTACCAGGAGATTCATAGGTGGTATTTGGTATACTCTCCTCTAGTATTGCCTATAGACCAACCTACCTACTTTGCATAGTTCCCTCTTTTATGACCTTCTTATCATGTTTGAGAGTTTTTGATAAAGGATTATGGGTGTCTTTGGTGATATAATTGGACCAAGGACATTTGAGTGTGAGACCAAGGATTTGGCAAATAAACATACCTCTCTACCAATATCATGTGGAGAGGTAGGCCTACTATCTATAGATGAGATGACACCTATAGCATTTATAGGTAGTTTGGCTCTCTTGGCACCTCTATTGTCTTCCTATTTTGTGGTTGCTAATATCCCAATCTTGGAGACATATATGACCAAGGTGGAGGATGGATCTTTTTCTCTTTAAGTGTTATTGTGGCAGACAAAAGATGGTCTATTTCCATGAGCACAAGAAGATCTTCCATCCTTTACTTCCCTCTCTTTAGATTGGACAAAAGGTTTTAGTCTTCCTTGATGGATCAATAGTTTCAACATATGCTACATTCTTCTTAGTTAACTTATCCATTTCTTGTGCTATTAGAGCATGTCTTTTCTCTTGCTCTAGCAAGGATGCAAGCTCTTGGATTCTAGCTCTATTTATGAGCCAAATTGTCTCTTGCTCAAGATGAACCTCTTATGGCTATTAGGGTAACGCACCATGGACAAAGAAGGCAAAGAGCCCAAAATCCATCACACTCCTCCAAGGCTAAAACTCCAAGGCACCTCCAAGATTTAAACCATTGCACACTTAAGAACTCAATGAGAAAATGAAAATGAAGGGATGATAAGTACCTCTTCATCCCTAGTTTGTACACTTGTGAAATATTTATACACTAAAGTTAGTAACTAGCAAAGTAACTCACGTTACTAAGAATAAATTCATATATAAAGTCAAAATTTCAAGACAATATCCAAACTAATGAGAATAAATTTGTAAGCATGTGGTCTTATCTTGACCCAATAACTCAGTCAAGTATTCCCTTACATGAGCTATAGTTGGATTAGAGAAAAATCAAAACCAAAAAAGCTTGTGAGTCCAAAAGATCTCAACTCTTTCCTCAAAGTCAAACACCTAAGAATAATACAAAATCCATCAATACACTATAGTCCAAAATAGTGATGCTTGCTCTTTCTACTTCCTCCAAAATGGAGTCACCTCTATCTTTGTTATGACTTACTCTAGCTAATCATGACTAATATAGAAATTGGTTAACCTCCATATTAAAAATATCTTCAACTACTTAAAATACCAAACAAATATCCCAATAGAGCATAAATGCACCAATGGATGTTAAAGATAGTGCATTAGGGTATTCAAAATTCCACTTGCTACCTTCTCTACAGTAATGAGGTTTTGCCTTAGTTTTGTGCACGCTTGTGCACGCTTGTGCATCTTGATTACTCACTTGTGATTGTGATCCTACACTATATGTAGCAGCAGTCTATATGACATGGTATCCTTTTGGAGGATAGAGGATAGCTATCCATGATGCTATTAGGAATATAGTATTTATTGTGGCATGAGAGAGTGGATACCAAGCAAGGTAAAGCGTTGGTATGCTTTACAAGCGACATGAGTCAAGGTAGACTTATACTTGGTCCAAGATGATTAGTTGACAACAGCAGATATTGTGGTTATGAATCTTACATGTGATACAATTTTGGAGGGAGTGATCACTCATCATCCTAGTTGGGCAGCGAGTAGTACAGAAATAGGCAAGGTCTCCAAGTATATGGGTATGCTACAATGTCACTTCTTTGTTCCTCTAGCCTTGGAGTTATACGGAGCGATGTATGTGGTATTTGACATATTTGTCAAGGAGTGCACAAAGGTATATCATTTTAGACATCCCGGGTACCACTCTCATTGTCATATATCATAATATACTTTAGATAATGTGTGTCCATTGCTCTACATAGAGCAATGGACATACATAGAGCACTAGCTGGTGCAATCCATAAGAAAATACTAACATAGGTGATGTTTCTTCAAATGTTTCTAGACAACACTACTTGCATAGCTAAGATATCTTTGGTGTTTTAAGGCAGATTCCTCTAATTGATGCTATTGGGACTTAGAACTATTATATTCCGTGTGTTCTCTCCTTGTGCGGGCTTGATGGGGTCTTCCCATCCGTCTTGTTATCCTAAAGGGTCGCCTTTTCTACTATTTGACATCAAGATGTAGCTACCCAAGTTGGGACAAACGCTTAACCGGATCCCTTTATGCCAAGTGCTCCCGCATAGTACACTTTTATGATGGACTGTTTGGCAAGCATAGTTCTCATCCAAACATTAAATTTACTCAGTACATATAAACACATTTACTGCAAGTTGTATACCATAGTAAGTGGAAAGAGAACACTAAAACTGTACTCTCCATTCCGTTAAAATAGCGAAGAGAAATTTTTTCCAAATTTGGCCGGATGCGAGTTTAGCGTACTTCCAATTCTCCGCCGAACTTTGGGCCGGATGGGATCTGATCCACAACTTAGATCCATTTCACCTCTGAAGCTTTATCTTCAGTTTTGTCTTTGTACGGTTTGATGGGGGTATTCTCTCCCTTCCTGTTATCTTTTGCGTGTCCCTCTTGGAATCTTCAACTACGAAGTATTTTTGGGCGGGTCGATGTACTCTTCTCGAAACCCCGTCCGATCCTTCAGCCGTCCAACCTTCAGCCGAATTCATGTCCTACTTATCCTCAGGTCGAACGGAGGAATCAATGTCAGACTTCAACAAGTCCTTTCTTTCATACTCCACCGGCCGACATCAAATTTCTTTGATTTGCACTTTTTCGCGCAATTTGTTAGTGTTCCATCTACAGCTTCTGTTGGGTGTCTCAGTTCGTGACTTTCTTGGACCCTAGGAATTTCATCACCCAATTTCATCGCTTTCAGTTCTGTCCACTGTTCATTCTGCGCATATGAACGATCGGAAAAATGGTTGTCTTGTCTTGTCTAGGCCCGACGTCTCTGGTCCATGTCAAGGGTGAACTTAAGATGTGCAACGTAAGATTGAATCTTCACATCATATACAATAACGTTGTCTAGCTGTTGGTTAAAGAAGATGCCAATCTGTCATATTTTCTCATCTTTTTGCTTTGATCATGTACTGTCCGGCATAAGCTTGTAAACTACAAACATGGAAGACGGTGAGGATTCTCTACATATGTGTAAGAGAAACGCTATCTGCTGCCTAATTTCCTCCTTTTCACCTCAACAAGAACGGCTTTAGACTTTCCATTACATCGGTGGTACTGAGGAATGAGAAAAGACAAAGCCAGCTCATCGTTTCTTATGCTAGGATATGAAGGGGTGTAAATGCAGACAGACAAGGGGCATCACGCTATAACTCCAAAGTATCTTAAAAGTTAGAAACTTCCGTGGACTTGGAACAGATACCTGGAACTCCCAACAGATTATCTGTTGCAGAAGATGATCCAGAATTGAGACAATGGATGAAAACTGCATAATCGGACACAAACTTGCTCCTGCAAGTCGAGCTGTTTGCTCTAGTTTATTCAAACAATTGATATGTACTGGCAAATATCGAATATTTCTTTTTTGAAGTGAAATGACTGTTTTCTCAAGAACGATTTCTAAATTTGTGTCTACACTTTCTCGCGGTATCCAATCTACTTCTATTCCAACCGGTTCCTAACCTAAGGGAAATCCCAGTCCTCCCTAAACTACAATGTCATTCGAATTCATAAATAGGTTCCAAATTGAAGTGATCAGGATTTGCAGTCGACAGACCGTGTGCATCCCAAGCTGTGCCTTGCATGTTTGATATGCACAAGGGTAGAAAAATTACTTGTCAGTCCTCACTGCTTGCCTGCTGGAAGCCACTCCTTTCCGTCGATCCAGTCAGTGGTCATAAAAGGCTTTGCCTGCTTGGCAGTGAGTTCGTATGACCACGTTTCACGTCCCTTTCTGTTTGCCCCCGGTCCGAAGCACTTATACTCTCCGTAAAATACAGTCCTGCACAACGTCAAAACATGTCATATTAGTGTTCCGCGATGATCTCCATTCCCTAACCTGAAATCCTATCTCGTCAGAAATATACCAGATTTGATGGAAAATCTTACTTTTCTCTGCCGGGAACGCCCCAGTTGTACCATCCTTCGGGTCTAATAATCCCATCGAAGTAGGTTCGGATAAAAACAACACGTGAGTAGGGACCCCATGCTCTGGACAAGTAGACATATCCTGAACCCTTGACAGTACAATCGACGAATGAGTAGCCCGTTTCTTCTTTCTTCGTCAGTCTCTTTTGGGCGGCCAGAGACCCGAAAGTTTCGGCTACCGCATCCAAATAGCAAGTCTCATAGTATGACTGTCCGTTTCCGAAGATGAAATCGATAGTTCCCCTGATGTAGCAGTCCTTGAAGTAGTGACGTCCATAACGATCGTATAAAGTGTCTTGAAAGCCCAAAAATGCTACCCGATAGAATGCGGCCTTATCCCCAGAGATTTCGAAGGCTACTGCTTGCTGGCCAACAGCTCCAGGTTTCGGAGAAGGAGAAGTATTCTGCAGAATCATGAAACTCAAGTCAGCGAGGAGCGAGGATCTGTGCTGTAACTAGACCCGGTCGAGAGTTCGCTTGGATAGCAACAAACGGTGTCGATAAGTTCATTCATATATACCAAGTCCTGACAGAATACATTCCAATCAGCAGAAATATAAGGCCAATTCGATTTTCGTATGATAACATTGCATTGGTTATGTGTATGAGAGAGTTGATCCAATCGAGTACCTCAAACGCTATATCTTTCGCGATAAAGTGATCAGATTTCACAGATACTGAGGCACTCTTCAGAGTCCCACCAGCCTTCTCAGCTCTGAGGTTGTAGTAGATCTTCGTGTTTCGGTTTCCAGAACCCTGCAGTGTGATGGGACCTTTCTCCTTTGGAATCTTCACGCGTTCCCTGCAGTAAGAAAGGAGCCAGAATGAGAATACGCACCAGACATCTTCAAGTCAGTCAGGTGACGCTTTCATTCTCCATGTCCAGAAGCCAACATGGGACGCTAACACAGCTGTCATAGAAGTTCGTAAATTAGAATGATGTGTCCTTCCATCAGACTACACCAGTTCAAATGTTCTAATGACGAGTAGCTGAATGGATGATGAAACGTACTTGTAGAAACCGGGGTTCACTTTGATAATGTATCTCTCCTTGGCCCTATCGGGAATGGCGTTGATGGCCTTTTTGATCGTCTTGTAGTCTCCTTTACCTTTCTTGTCCACCACAATCACCTTCGGAGTGCTCGAGCTGCTCGACGTGGGTTTAGTAGCAAAGTTTAAACCGACTGGATTTGTGGCCTGTAGCTTCGCCTCATCCTTCTGACCCATTCGGTCGATCCAATCCATCATTTCCTTCTCGATCTCCTGGTCGGTCCATGATTTTTTCTTGGCTGCAGCCCCTGATGAGATAGCTACCAAACTTAGTACCAAAAACACGAGAAGAACCCGTCGGCCCGCCATGCTGTGCAACACCACGAATCGGGGTCCCTGAGTGAGAACTCGCCCTCGATCTTAACCAGCTCGATGTCTCTGCATTTACTCAATGTGAGACTAAGACGCTTCACTCTGAATTGAACTGGTGAGCGAGGGGGTGGGAGCAGTGGTGATGGGAATATAGACCAGTCGTCCCGTCTTTATATGAGAATATTAAGGATTAGACCATAGCCAGCTAGCGGAGCTGTACGCGCTTACTGGGGAAGCTTATGGAAAGCCATATCTGCATAGTAAGTAATAGCTGGCAATTAGGTGCTGTGGGAAGGTCGTGGATCTCGGAAGAGTTAAAGTTAGCTGTGCTGTCAACGGGCGTTGACTCACATTTGGTAGTCTCTACAGTTTTGAAGATCTGCATGCTCGAGCTTCTCGTCCTGCTATTGGAACTTGGATGCGTGAGCTTGTGTACAAAGGAAGCTTTCTAGGATGGCAGCAGTAGAACTCAGCACTGTAACAGCACACGGCTGCAAAATTAGCAGCCACAACTAGGGATCGTCCGCCCACGCAACACGGCGATATATCTCAAGGGCCATGTCAGGAGTTTGTCTTCTGGTTCCACACACGCGCAGCACTCAAACCCAGTTTATGAAGCAGCGGTAACGACGAAAATTTGTCTTTTCATAGCCTTCAGTAGAGTTTAAAGACAGTTGGTCTGCGCTAAACACTCTCTGCTCACTTTTCCTCGTTATTGCACTCACCTCACCGCAGTTATACACCCCGTGGAAATGAGATGCGAACGATCTATCTCCCCGATCTTAAACTTTCTGATCGTCCTGCTGTAATGTTCCCAAACAAGTCAGCAGGCTCCGGCTTTCTGTAACGTGGGATCGGTTTCACAAGGCCCGGCGAAACTGGATTTTACATCCCCTCTGTTGACCTTCGACGTTAAGAAACGTCTGGGCGTCACGGCACCTAAACTGTGACCATGATTTACTCCAACATCGTTAGGTTTTACGTACGGTGGTTAGTTAGGCAAGCAGTCGCCTTCTCTCATCTGCCGCTCTCTTTCTCGCCCTGCTGCAGTCCGACTGACATTGCTTTACCCTCTGGGCTGGCTGACGTGCATGCGTTCCATCAGCTTGACCTTTATCCCGCCCGAGATACCTGTTTGCGAAAATTCCATTCTTCACACTTCTTTGCACACATTAAAATCTTGAAATGTATCGACACAGAAGCATGCCGTACCGTTGAAATGTTGTGTTCTGCAAACTTTCCCACTGAAACTGGATCTTCAACATGCAAATCTTGTCCGTTTACTTGTCAAAGTTAAAGGACGGTCAGATATAGTACACTAATTGAGAAACGAATTCCTTTTCCATCGTCTGGTCAATTGGGACTCGAGATGTATAAGTGTGTGGATGTCACGGACGTTACTTAGAGAATACGGAGATCAGCGTCAGCTGATTATGAACTGGCTATTATAATCAAAATGTCTGGAATAAAGAACCCGGCACTTGGTAGCTCTCACGACGGACGTCGAGCTTCTGAAGTAACCTCACATTCCTCAAATGATGATTAGCTTTCCTGGCATCTGAGCCGGCCATCATCTTCCTTATGCTACACTTGGAAGACTTCGAAAAGAGACTGTGACTAGAGGACTGATACAAGTCGATGGTGTGTAAAGTCAACTGTTCCCGCTGACTTTCTAGTGTAGCACTTATCAACTCCTATATTTGAGTTTTGGATACCGTGCACTACGCTTCCTCCTGAGAATGCTTGGTTGATTATTGGCCGATGATCTCGAAGCTCACTTAAACTTTCTCACTGAAGCTCGTCGCATTTGGCTGTGGTTGGCTTGAGTTCAACACAAGCTAAAGGATGACAGCTAAACTCGCTTACTGTACTCGTTGCATCGTTCCCTAGCTACCGAAACTTCCTAAGCCTTTCCGCGACCTCACCTCACACAACTATACTTGCACGTTAGCTGTACGGCAACATCATTGCTTAAACGGCCGACCTAAGACTCTACTTGGGGTTGGTCTTCGCTTATCAAGAGGGGTTATATAAATGGACGGATGGTCCTGCTGTGAAATACTGACTTAGAAGTCCAGCGCATTCTCTTGCTTTCTCATGGCAGTAAAAGCGTGGAAGAACGTCGCCACAGATCGCATGGACAGTTAATTTCTCTTGACTTGGAAACTCATGAGGAAGCTTAAATTGCATTTAACTTTTTCCCCGAGGAAGCCACGATGACATTAAAGCCCAATGCCAGCTTGTTTAGCTGTTGTGATGAGCAGCTAATGAGTGTTCAGTGATCACATAAATTGAATGGTGAACCTTCTCCTTAGCTGAACGCCATGCATAATGAATGCACCTTCTATATTAAGACTCCGATCTTCTCTCCTAGCTGTGGTGGATAGACGACGAGTACGTGCTTTGCAGATGGGGCTGATCTCACGATATGCAGTAAAATTCTGTTTGACTGCAGGTGAAGAAGTACAGTACAATGTGCACTGCCAGGCTCCTCTGAAAATTCTCCACCCTTCATTTACAACTTTCTGACGACTGAAACCAGCTCAAAATTTAGGTCGCAACTTTCCTTTTCCATTTTGTAGAGGATGCTGCACCTAATCGTACCCAAAATTCAATCGTTTTGGTAAGATCAATGGACGTGCTATACAGATGCACTTAGTCTTCCGCTATGTTTCGTAGGTACTCGATGTCATTACAACAACCCATTTGGCTTACAAGAGCAACTGCAGCTTTTTGCGGGCAACGGAGTTGGATAGCATTTAATTGGAGCTCCATGGTTTGAATCCAAACTCTCTCCACTCAAGAAGTTTCTCCACGCTTCAGCATAAATGCATCTACGTGACTGAAGAAGATTGGGACTTGAGGCAGCTTTTTAAAAGCAATCATGATACTTCAAAGCAGTTCTCATTGGATACAAATTTAGCGTTCAGAGCATCTACTCGACACGTTAGCCAAGAAGGCTAGACGGAAGACACAAGAAGGATCAGGTGCACCTTTTTGCGGGGCATCCAATGATGATTTATTGGACCTCAATCTGCTGGTTCGAGGCATGCATCTTCGTAGTAGAGAAACGAATCCCTATACAGAGGTCCGAATAAAGCGTTCGTTGTTAGTTGCACACGGATATCCAGTAGCAAACTGGGCATCGCCTTCTTATCATGAAGAGCGAAACGGTCTCCTATAACTCCCAAGTCGGGTATCTACATAGGGTCACATGCAACTTCAGCTCATGACTATAAAGTGCAGAACTGTAGTAGGAAAGCAAGCAGTAACATCACATGCCCTCTCATAAGAAAAACACGACAAACGTCTGACATTTTTTGTCTTATAAGCTCATTCTTCTATGTATTTACGGAAGGATCATGACGGTGTAGACGTATTGTTCACATGTCTTGTGTAGACCTGATCAGACAATTTTGATATCCTAATACAGCATCTCAAATTAATATTGACAGGTTTCTCGTTGTCTTCGTCTCATTGAGCAATTCACACAAATTCTCTGAGAGCCTCGGGGGACAAAGGTGCTCTTCCTCTGAACATGATAACGTTTATGAGCTGGCTTCTACTGTCGTTCACTCAGGACGTTTCGTGCCAAACTGATCATGCGTTGTGCATTTCGGACGGCTTATGGAGAACTTGTGGCATTGACCAGTATTTGTTGAACGCACCTATTGGGTCGTAGCTTTCTGAGTGGCTCTGTCGAAACAAAACCTCATCGACTCTCCCTAGAAGTTCCTTATACATGTGACGCGAACCTTCAACAATCTCGAATGGTAAGGAGCTAGGCCCATCTTGTTAAAGTACTTGATTTCTTCTATAAATATTTAGTGTATATCTTTCATCCAAATTTACAAAATATTTCTGACTTTCATCTCACCATAACTATATTCAAATATATTCATAGGGTACTTTCCAAAAAAAAAGTATCTAACTAGGATAAATCGAGAATTTAGATATTACAGAAAGAAAATTGAGAAGAAATTACCAAGAAAGAAAACTTTGAGCTTATTTACGTCTTTCACATGTGAACCTCGTAAATTCAAACTATTCATCTTTGTTATTAACTTAGAAGAACGATGTGAGTTAAACTCCCATACTTAAAGCCTTAGAGTTCCCAACAATTAATGCACCGTGTATCCCTCTTTTACTGATTAAACGAGGAGATATAATTTCTAATTAAATATTAGAACTTAGTATTCAATTAGTAAAACTAATTAAACATGATCATATTTTCATTGTTGTACTTCTATTCACATAGCAAATTCCTTTTTTTTATTGCATAACAGATTGCACCAATAGATTAGGGCCCTTGTAGTAACAGTTGAAAAGATTCTAGACTGGACCCAAATACAAATATCCGGGCTCAGCAATTCGTATTGCTTATCGTACCTAAAATTTGTAGTTTGACTATTGTCTAGGTAAACACACACTAAGCATTATTCTACTTACGCATGTCTTCCAAACTCTGACTTTATATTTGCACTAGTAAGAAAATTTCCAAGATACCATCATTACAATATATCATCCTTATTTTTATTCTCTCATGTTCCACTATTGTAACAATTTTTTTTTCTCTAAATATAAACAAGCAGGTATTTGCAAACGATTTAGGAAGAGACACTGGCAATAAATTTCTATAATACTAAAAAAATATCCGTCTTTGTTGTATGTTACATATTGTATACTTTGCAGTTTCAAATCTCATCTCATCACACTTTAGAACCATTAAAATTTATCCGTCTTTGTTGTATGTTACATATGGTACACTTTGCAGTTTCAAATCCCATCTCATCACACTTCAGAACCACTCGAGGTAGTCTTGTAGATTTAAATTATCAAAGTCTCACACCTAAATACAAATGTATTTGATTATAATCATTTTTCTATAATTTAAGATGTTATAAGTAAATAAATTCAGTAAATTTAGTTTGATAAAAGAAAATTAATATCAAGAAACAACGAATAAATTAAACAAAACCAACGTCATTATTTATCTAGGGTAAAAATTTTATTGGAAATAACTTGCTAAAAAAGGTCACTCGGATCCAATATGGGTTTACTTTCCCTTTTTGAAAAGAAGAAGAAGAAGAAACATATGAGAAATTTCTAATACAAAGAAAGCTGAACACAAAAGGGGCAAAAGGAAGAAAATACAAAAAGAGCTCTAGATGAAAGCCAAATAACCAAAGGCAAGCGCAAAGGTTTAGAAGATAGAACAGAATCCAAAAAGAACAAGAACCAAGAAATGGAGACATTACAATGGAAACTACATTATGAAAAGAAAGAAAGGGTGAAGGTGAAATATCCAAAAAAATATAAAGAACCATGAATATACATTGACAGGGGTTTATTTACATTACAAATCAAGTTGGGAAACCAATACCCGAATTAGGTATCTCATTGAGAGACCAAAGGAGATGGAATGAGAACTTTAAGGTAAACTCAAGGCCTAAACGCAAGACATAATTGAATTAGAGATATAAGTAAATTTAACTACTTATTTAGTGCTTCAACTTGAATAAATGTATTAATAAGAACCAAATAATAAAATTACATATAAAATAAAAATTCCAAGTTAAAACTAGTTTATAAGTATGAAAATTATGTCATGGAAGTAATATAACTATTATTTTTGGCTAGGACTTATGAAAGGGTTTGACAATATGATAAAAATATGAGATAAATGATCAAGATAAAATGGTAAGTGATGGTCAGGATAGAGTTAATTTTTTGTTACTTAATTTGAGTATTTCAATTGATAAAATGTTGTTATTGCATCTAATTCCATACATTGTTTCTTCCTATAATATTTTGCATAATCTAAGTTATCCATGTCATGTGTATAAAACACCAAGGAGAGAATAACAGAATGGAAGATCACATTGAGACTTGCCAATGAGTGAAATTCCAAATGCCTAGCATGAGCTTAGACTTTGATATTTATATGAAACATAAAGGCTCTTGGGAAGTGCCCAATGAAATTTTCTACTAGAAGCCATCTTCTTGGAGCACAAGCTAAGCCATTTAGGAAGCTTCCTCCTAGGAGCCGCCACCTACTTGGCATGCAAGTTGAGCTGGCCAATAAGCTTCCTCTTAGAAGCTCCCTACTTTGCATACATGTTACAAAATACTTGGAAGGTACCAAGAAATTTCCTAGATGTTTCTAGAACATTCTGAGACTGTTTGGCTTATTTGTCCTATTTGCTAACTTATTAGCCTTTACTTATTTGTCTAGTAACTCCATATTGTTATATATTTCCGCACCGCTTGTGGTGACGTTCTCATTATCATGGAATCTTTAAACTCTTGGATGGTCATTTGTGTACAGTGGAGATGAGAAAGAGGCTCCCATATTGCATCATGAAGAGGATACCCTTTCCAAAGGATTTTGTATTCAATGTGTCATTGGTATCCACATTGGATGTTGCAACTTGTGAGGATACAATCAACTTCATACTCCTTATGATCATTGTTAGGGATGGGGAAGGAGGAGGTTGGACACAAGTGGAAAGGAAGATCAATTAGACACAAATGGTTTCAACTTTGAAACATGAAAGACAAGGTAGATTCATATATGACTAGGCAAGTCAAGTTGATAAGCAACAAGAGAAATGATTTAGGTAACATGAAATGGACCTATCCAATTTGGAGCAAGTTTACAAACTTGGATATCAAGTGGGAGGGGCAGGCTACTAGAATAAATCAGGACCTTATCACCTAGTTGAAAGGTGAGATCATAATGATGTTGATCCATCTATTGCTTTTGCCAATTTTGAGCAATGAGGAGGTGAGATTGGCTTCCTATAAGGAATGAGATATTATGGACAAGAAAATGGAAGTATGAGGAAAGTGAGATAGTAAGAGAGCGAGAAATGAATTTGGATTAAGTGGGTTTTGGTCAAAATTAAGGAAGAAAGGAGAGAATTTGATGCCTACTTATTTGGAGTTATTGTAGAAAAACTCAACAACTGCAAGGCAAGTATCTCAATTGGCATGATGAACATTGAGAAAGGCATAAAGCATATCTTCCAATGTGCAATTTGCATGTTTGGTTTGCCCATTAGTTTGAGGATGAAAGGCCATAGATAAAGCAAGCTTGGTACCAAGTAGCTTGAAAAGTGTTTGCCAAAGTTTACCAATGAATCCAGGATTACAGTCAAAGATGAGGACATGAGGCATCCTATGATGCTTGAAGATATTTTTGAAGTAGATATAGGCAAATGTTGAGATATCTACTATATCAAAAGTTGATGCCAAATAGATTTGTTTACTAAGTTTATCAAAAAATGTTGGGTCAATGTATGACCTTGGTTCATACTTGGCAAGGGATTTGATGAGATTTTCCATTCCATGTGCTAGATGTGATCACATGTTCCCATCTAGCACATGGAATGGAAAATGGTTGGAGCATTTTACACAATTTTTGGTTGCTAGCTTTGTTGCATTGGCAACTCTCACAAGATCAAACAAAGTCTCAAACTTCACGTGGCATGTTTGGCCACCACCATTGCCATTATAGAGAAATCAAGGTCTTGTTTGCTTCCATGTGTCATGCAGTTGGTAAGTCATGTGCTTCTTGAAGTCACATTCAGTGCAGATCATCCATAGCAACAACATAGGTGCAGTTCTTGCAATATAGAATTCCATCTTTGAGTGAAAAGATATTTTACTCCTTGTCATGTGTTTCAAGATGACCTTGTAAGAAAGAAAGAATGAGATTTAAAAAGGAGAGGAAAGAAGGAATCTTGTTGTAAAGTTATTGTAAACTTGATCTTAACATTCTAGTTGATTGACATTATGTAATTGTTGCCATGATGAGAGATTTAGAAAGAATCTTCAAATCAAGTCATTTGTGATAGGGCACAAAGGATGATATGGAGCTTGTCAGGCTTGTAATCAAACTTGATATCAAACAACTATAGTTGTTCCTCCCATTGATGATATTGACTTGTCATGTGCTCCAAATGTAATGTTTGTAACAAAGGTTTGTGATTGGTTTGCATGATCACTTGTTTCCCTAAGAGATAATGCCTCCAAAAATTGGTGGCATGTACCATTGCTAGTTGTTCTCAATCCCAAGCAAAGTAATTCCTATAGATTGGTCTACTCACAAGAGTACTACCAAGCAATAGCTTGATCTTGAAGGACATTTCTTGATTAGAAAATAACCCCTTTGGTAGATCATCCCAAAACACATCTTCGAACTCTTGAACTCTCTAATCAACCATTTTTTAATGAGGCTTTTGGCCCTTGTCAGCTTCTCCTTACGCAATTAGCTTGATCTACATTAAAAAAATAGGAATATCTTCCTCCAAAGCTTGCTCTATGGTTACTTAACTGATAAACTTCCCATCTTGGGATTGACTATTCTTAGGTGTTTTACTTTTAGAGGTGCAAGATAATCTAATTGGTAACTTTAGCTTGGTGTTGTACTTGAATTTTTCATCATGTCCAATCAAATTAAACCTTGTGACTTTCAAGCCAAGGGAGACCTAGAATGATATCATAGTTTAGAGGTGCTACTACAAACCTCATATACTCCAAATAATCCTTCCTAATCTTAAAAGTAATAGGGTATGAGGTATGGAGTATACCACACTTTCTACCATCTACCATCATCAATCTACTTCCAAATACTAGCTTGATAACAATACATTAATTTTTTGCTAATTATATAGACATGTAATTATTTGAACTCCCAAAATACTACAACCATGATCAAATATTATATCTTGCAAGTGAAGCAAACTTGCATAGGTCAAGCCTTCAATCCCATGAGAACTAATCAAGTTTCCAATAATTGGCTCAATATCTCTTATTGGGATTCTTTGTTTCCTTGATCATCATGCTCCACAACCTTTGGGCAATTTGTTAGGGTCTTCCATTCTTGAGTGGACACTCAACTATGTGATGTCCAATTTGGCAACAATAAAAACAACCACCATTTTTCCACAATCTTTCTATATTTTTAATACAAAGTGGTCTCCATTGGACAACATTAATCTCCATTGGTGCCAGCTCTTCCATTTGTGTGTAGTGTGTTGGCAAATTCTTTGAAGGTTGAGACCAAGTTGTGGCAACCAAGGAATCAAAGCGCTCAACCAATTGCATGGTTTCCTCTAAGTGTTTGTGCTCTCACATGGTCACTTCCAATTTGGTATGTGATTTCAAGCCTCTCATAAATCAATACAAAGCTTCACCAAGAATTTGCATTATGGTGTTTTGGAATTGAGTGATGTAGCTCCTCATAGAACCAATTTGTTTCAATTCTACAAATCTATCTTGCATGACTTGTGCAAAATTTACAACTTGGAATCTCTTAATTATTACACTCTTGAGTTCTTCCATGTCAAGATTTGCCCATCAAATTTTCAATGAACTTGCTCCATAGAAAATTGCCAACATAGTTTATCATTCCATCCACTTGGCTTGAAGCAAAGAGAATCTATCTTCATTCATCTTGAAGATTTGTAGCTTCAAAATAACATTTGCAATCAAACACAATATTCTCTACTACATTTAGGAGATTCTTTCCTTCAAATACCTTGGGATTTGGAATTTGGATTTGCTCTTTTCCTTCTTAGATGGTGCTCTCTCTACATGATCTTGTCATTGATGATCTTTCTCTTCCAACTATCAAGTAAGATGCTTGATTTGTTGCTGCATAGCAATGAAAACTCTTGGGCATTGCCACCATAGCTACTATTCTATCAAACTACTTGTAATTATCTAAGTTAACATGTAGATGCATCATGTCCACCACTCTCCGTAAGTTACAGTCGGAAGTATCAATGGCTTATCAAACAAGGCAATTTTATGAAATTGTGCTTGGGTAGTACATGGATACACAAGTCCCAATGGTTTGCAAGAAATGGATTTGGTGGTCCATAAATTCCATCCATCCCATTCCTACTCTAATACCAATGTAAAAGACCAAAGAGAGAATAAGAGAAGGGAAACCAGAGTGGAAGATCACATTGGGACTCTCAGATGAGTGAAACTCTAAATGCCTAGCATGAGCTTGGGCTTTGGTATTTACAGGAAATATTCAAGGCTCTTAGGAAGTTTTTAAAGGAAATTTCTTATTAGAAGCTGCCTTCTTAGAGTAAAAGCTAAGCCACTTGGGAAGCTTCCAAAGAAGCTTGTTCCTAGGAGCTACCTACTTGGCATGCAAGCTAAGCTAGCCAAGAAGTTTCCTCCTAAAAGTTGCCTACTTGGCATACACAATACTCAATACTTGGAAGACACTAAGAAATTTCCTAGATGCTTCTAGAGTATTCTTAGATTTCTTGGCAATTTTTTCCTATTTGCTAACTCGTTAGCCTCTACTAATTTTTTTGCTAAATCCATATTGTTACAACATGTGTCACATGCATATGTATTTACAATACATAGCTTTCAATGTTTCCATTACTTGGCATGGTGACTTATTGTAGGAGAATGCTCATGTAGAGGATACTTTAATAATAGAAGAGATTACTTGGATTTGGAATACAAGTGAGGTTGTTCCATCCACCTTGGATGTTCCATTGTGGATTTTTGAGGAAGCATTGTAGCAACATGAAGATCAATTGGTGTAATAGGCTTAGAGTGGACTCTTGTACCACCAAGAGAGTAGTGTGAAGATAAGCCTCCTAATTCTATTACCTTGTCACCTTTGGATATCATACTGCTTGGCAATATCTAGTAGAGGGAGTATGCATATTGGAGTTGTTTGGTGGGATCAATACTAGACTAGTTGTGGTACTACAAGCGGGTATACGGGTTTAGAGGTACTTGTATGTAGAGAAAGATGAGATTTTTAGACAAATCTTTCTATATCATGTGGCACACTTGGCCTATTGGTATCTTGAGTTATTACTAATGTCAATAGTCAAGGATTACAAGAAGATTGTACTAGTAGACATTTCCTTGCTAGGGGAGCAAGATCTAGAGAGACATGGTCCTCTTATTCATTTGGTGACTTTTAAATAGCCATGTTAGGGACATACCCATGCTAGCCAAGGTCAAGGTCTATGGGATCCCCATTATGGTGTTACATATATTATGACATCTCTAGGTTCATCATGTTGTTTCTCCGGCCTACATTTTGGAGAACATCTCTTTGATGGATGATTCTTGTACATTTGTGGTGCCAAATACACATTAGGTCCATTCTTAGATGGGATCTACCATGTTATTGGACATAGCTAGAGGTAGATCACGAGCTCATCATCTTTGTCTTTGGTGGACAAACCTCTTACCTAGATAAGTTTTGCAATGTGCTTATGTCAACGAGTGGGACCGAACCCATAGTTTGTCTAAGGAGCATTGCACGACAGAAGAATTGCAAGATAGCCCTTATGCAGCCAACCCTTCTCCAAGCATATGGAGCAACTACAGACAGGATTTCTATAGTGCAAATAGCCATCCTATGGGACCATGTCTACCTTAGGACACTTGATCTTGGAGATGGATCATAGGTCTATCACCCTTGAGAGACCATTGGCCTCCTTGGCTATCACTCTCTACTCACCAATCCTTATGCTAATTGGAAGTCTACAAGACATCTTGTAGTGGAATTACATATAGCGAGGATCAATCAAAACATAAAGTCATACAATGATGCACTCACATACATCTAGAACCACATTGGGCAAGGCATTTAAGCTTTATAACCCCTAGTGCAAGTTGTCACTTTACAATAGAGGATCATTCCTAGCTTCATTGGTAAGGAGTGCTCTTATTACTCTTGGCTCCTCCTCTCCTTGCCCAAGTCTTGGTTCTTATTCTAGTCTAGTAACTATCAATTGACTCCAGACTCTCAAAACTAATTCCAACACCTTCATCAATCAACCAACCTCCATATAGTGGATTGAGGTTCCTTTTATACCTAGGATCAAACCCTAAAAGAATAAAGTTCCTACTTTTGCAATCCTTCCTCCATGGAAATTGTCTCCTTCCACTACCATCCCATTAGTGCCAATAGGCTCTTAATCCTTGATTCTAATCTAGACTAGTCTATCTAAGTGCTTTAGCATGCCGCCGTCTGAGCTTTGTGCTTATCAAGATGATTCAAGCACATGGTGAGGACCAAGTAGACATGGTATTCTTATGACATGGCCAATGGTTATTAGTGAGAGTGGTCTACTTGGAGTTCATCAAGGTGAACATGGTCTACTTGAGATGCAGCTAGAGGACGTATGGAGCTTGCAACTAGAGTAGAGGGAGTTTTTGCTCAAAGGTGGGGGACTTTAGCAATTGGGAGCATGACATTAATGCTCCCAATGGCCTAATGCAATAGCCAATTAGTGCATCTTCTACTCCTACATCAATTACAAAGGATACTTGGGAGCCAAACATTGGACCCAAGTTTACAAGAGGGGAAATACAAAGAGTTTGGAGGTTCTTGAGGAGCTATACAAGTTGTTTTGCTTTCAATATGAAAGATTTGGGTGCTCTAAAAAGATTTGATATTCCAATTGAGTTGACTAGTAATACACCAATTTTTCTATGTCCTTATAGATATAGTGACATGGAGAGAGCTTTGATTCAAAGCCAGAGTAGAGACTTTTTTGAGGCTTGTTTGGTGGATTTTCACATGGAGAGTATGCTTTAGCTATAGTGATGCCAACCAATATGCATAGCAACTACACAAATAGGTGGATGTATGGAGACTAAAATTCTATCAACCAATAGATTAGGTTTGATTGGTATATTATGCCTACATTGGAGATCTTTGGATCTTCAAGCAAGGTATCATTAGTTATTGATTAGGGAGGAGGAAAAGTTCAAGATAGCATTTTGGGCTATTGATTCTCACAGCAAGGATATATTGTATCAATGGAAATTCTTACCATTTGGGGTAAAGAATGCTCTTACCAAGTTTCAAAGGGTCATGGACAAGATTCTAGTAGGGTTGGACTTTTCTTGCTGCTATATTGATGACCTTTTGGTCTATTTCACTACTATGGAGAAGTATAAGAGACATTTGTTGGAGGTATTTGAGAGATTGAGATCTCATAGACTCAAATTAAATCTTAGGAACTACAAATTCTTTTATGAGCAGGTTGAGTATTTGGGTCACACTATCTACACTATTAGACTTGGTGTTCAATAGACCATGGTGGAGACCTTGGTATTACATGTATTCTTAGTTATAGTTATATAGTTATAAGCAAAGTGCAAGCAACACTTGGGTTGGCAAACTACTATCACCAATATGTTAGAGGATTTAGTGTCATTGCTAAGGCTTTGACAAAGCTGGCCAAGCTTACACAAGAGTGGTGTTGGGGAGATGAGCAAGAGAGAGCTTTTATAGAGCTCACAAAGGGAGTGATATCCATCTCTAATCTCTAAAGACCAATCAAAGAATGACCATTCCAAGTTCATATTGATTGGCATACGTTGATGCTTGCAATAATGTTCACCCAATAGGATGATAAGGAGGTGTTTATGGTAGCCTATGCTAGTCATTCCAAAAAATCAGCAAAGGTAAATTATATTTTATTTGAAAGAGTGCTTGGAAATAGTATGGGTAGTAGTACATTTTTCATACTATCTATTTTGTAACCCCTTCACTCTCATCATTGATCATCAATCACTAAAGTGGTTGATAGAGTCCAATAATTTTTCAAGGAAAAATTGGGTTCTAATTTTACAAGAGTATGATTTCACAATTATTCACAAACTTGGAGTGGTGAATCATGCTACAAATGGATTGAGTAGAAATGCATGTCCCAACCAACAAGATCAGATCAAAGCACATTGTCATGGTGAGACAAATGAAGAGATGGTGCCAGGTTGGCATGCATCTACCTTTCTATGTATATTTTTTGAGGCTCTAATGATATCTCTCACAATAAAGATAGGAGTTATTGCGGTCTATGATCCAAAGGGTCTAGATATTGGTATAGGTTATCAAGACATTCATGATGATGTCTTAGTGATAGATTATCCTTGATTGGTATTATGGGTGGCATAGTTGGTGCCAAGGAGAGAGATTGTGTCTTGAGTGAGCCAAGCGGTTCAAATTGGAGGCAAATATCTTTGTGTGTGGGAGGATGGTAGAGTGCAAATAGTACTACTTCCATCTCAAAGACCACAATTAGATCATGATGTTATGCTCATAAGGAGGTAGGATATTTTGGAGTAAAGCATATATATATAGCTTACTCTAGAGTCATTATTGGTGATATGATATATAGACCAATGTACATGAGTTTATTACCAAATTTGTGGTTTGTGACCAAGTTAGAGCATTTAATGCTCCCATGCCATAGTTACACCCATTACCTATCATGATTTTAGGTTACTACAAGATTTTGAACTTTGCTAGACCTTTACTATTGATTGTGAGATACCATTGGTATATTTTGGTTATTGTGGAGCACTTTTCTAAGTGGATTGAGGTGGTGGTATTTCTTGACAAGTCCAATGAAGGGATAACTTACTCATTCTTGGATCATATTCTAAATCATTTTGGTGAACCAATTAAGTTTTTGACTGATCAAGGTATAGAGTTCTTTGGAGAGTTTCAATTCTTGTCTTGATAATGATTTGATTGATCACCATACAACCTCCCAAGATCACTCTGAGGTAGATGGATTAGTAGAGAGAGTGGTTTATATAGTGAAGAGAGGATTTTGTAAGTGTGGTTTGCAAAGGGGCTACATGGGAGATTGAGATTTCTAGTTACCTTAGTTGGATAGGCTATCAATTTAGCCAAAAAGCTACTTGGCATCTTTCTCTCCTTTCTTTCTACTCTATGGATAAGTTTTAGATTTACTTGTAGTTTTGGACTTGGATGATCCAAATGTATGAGTGAGTGCATGTTCTCAATGGGCAAAGACCTTTTAGAGAGTGATGCCAATGGCCTTTGAGAACTTAGCCATTGCTTAGCATAGGGATACCTTATATTATGCTTCTATTTGAAGAGGAAGCTATAAACCCTTGATCTATCAATCTCATCTAGGTGATTATATATATCTACAATAGACCACATGAACGACACTTGATGTGACTACATGTTGCACTATCTCAAGAGTGCACAAGGTTTTGCATATTGGAGTCCTCATGTTAGAAGGTCATGATGGTGTTGTTTGGAAGGATCACATGCACAATTATGCACCATGCCACCTTCCAAACATTGATGCCATTATAGACCCAAGCTTGATATTTATATGTGTAAGCTTACAATGTATGTTATGTGGCTCTTCTAGTGAAGTTGCTACTAATTTTGGTATGTGAGAGCTATTTAAGAGGATGGCATATGGCAGGTTTGACTCCTCTCCTCATAGTGATTCCTCAAAGATAGTAGCTATGTCCTTGATGTATTTGACTTATAGTTAGTTTACTCTTTATGTGATATAGATTGCAAACAAATGACTAACTATGGGGCTTCATAGCACCCGATCTCTTGATCTTTGCCCACCAATGGGACATATCACATACTTGGAGTAGATGGCTTTATGGAGTTAGAGGGACCTAACTACCAACTAGGGAGGCAATTGTGGCACTTTGGAGTTTATGTGTGAGTTGTGCTTCTATAATGTATGATGCTGACAATGATATATTTTGTGTAGCAATGTATATACTCACAATAGTTCTCATGACATTTGTAGTGCCAAAGCTAGTTTGCTATGACATTGGAGTGATAGTCTTGGTAGTCATAGTTATATTTGTAGTTGCTTTGAGACTACTTAATGGTGGTGATATTTTGTGTTAGTTTACTGATCACACCATGGGATCCACTGTCAAA
The DNA here is from genome assembly GCA_948567375.1 of Lunularia cruciata. NCBI lineage: Eukaryota > Viridiplantae > Streptophyta > Marchantiopsida > Lunulariales > Lunulariaceae > Lunularia > Lunularia cruciata. The sequence continues at coordinate 43,392,886 of OX419757.1, forward strand.
TGAGCCTGCAACAATGCCATTAGGGCTGGAGTTCCAAGTTGAGCAACGAGATATACCTTCAAAGTGTAGCTCCATAGAGCTCACTTCTTTGATGTTGAGCCTTGAGTTCTTGGCTATGGTGGACAGAGGCCATTGAGTATTACTTGGAGTCTCCTAGCTAGAATGGGTATGGTTTGACTATAATCGATGCACATTGTTGGCAGATTATTGAATGGAATATTGATTTTTGATACGAGTTGAGTGTGATTTGAGTTGAGACTAATTATTTATTAACTAACTAAACTAATTATTATGGCATTTTAGAGTTTATGTATAACCTATGTATAAGTTGTGCCGTTGTGCATATGTAAATTGCTACACAACATACATCGCTGTCAACATCATACACTATAGAAACACAACTCACACATAAGTCATACATAGACTCTAAAGTGCCATAATAATCAGATTGTTTACAACTCTTGAATCCACTCAACTCATATCAATACTTGATCTGTCACTCTATAAACTGTCAACAATTGGGCACTGATTAAAGTCAAGTCACACCCACTCTAGCTAAGAGAATTGAGGTGATGTTTGCCAACCTTTGTCCACCATAGCCAAGAACTCAAAGGCTCAACATTAGAGAATGAGCTCTCTAGAGCTGCACTTCAAAAGTATAACCCCCTAGACTCGAGCTAGGTCTAAAACCCTAACAGTCCCATTGATGGCACACTCGACGGTGCAAATGGTGCAAAGTGATGGTGGGCCCCACCGTGAAGTTAGTACCTTGAACACAAAATCTGACCATTGGAAAGTAGTCTTTGAGAAACTACTAAAATAACTCTAACTGCTATCACGGGAACTCCAGTGTCCAAGCAATCTAGATGCAACACTATAAATGCCATGACAATTGTCGTGCGTATATACATTGCTACACAACATACATTGTTGTCAACATCATACACTATAGAAGCACAACTCACACATAAGTCATACATAGACTCTAAACTGCCACAATCGGCCCCTAGCTGGCGGTTGGGTCCCTCTAACTCTAGATAGCCATCTACTCTAAGTATATGGTATACCCTATAATGGGCAAAGATAAGGAGGCCGGGTGCTATGGAGCCCCATCGTTATTTGCTTGTCTGCAATCTATACCATATAAAGAATGAACTAGCTATAGGTCAAGTACATCTAGGACATAACCACTGTCCTTGAGGAACCACCGTGAGAGGAGGAGTCATACATGCCATATGCCATCCTCTCAAACAGCTATCACACACTAACATAGTAGCAGCTCTACTAGAAGAGCCACATAACATACACCTCAAGCTTGCAAGTACAAGTGCCAAGCTTGGATCCATAGTACCATTGATGTTTGGGAGGTGGCATGGTGCACAATTGCACACATGATCCTTCCAAACAACATCATCATGTCCTTCTAACACAAGGACTCTTGACGGCAAAACCTCACGCACTCTCAAGATAGTACGACCTATCAAAACATCAAGTGTTGTTGGTGTTGTTTGTTGTAGATATACATAGTCTCTTGGATGCAATCAACGGATCAAAGGTCTATAAACTCCTTCTCAAATGGTAGCATAGCGTAAAGTATCTCTATGTTGAGCAATCACAAAGTTCTCAAAGGCCATTGGCATCACTCTCCGAAAGATCTGTATGCGCTGAGAACATGCGCTCATCCATACATCGAGGTCATCCAAGTCCAAAACTACAGTGGCATCTTGATGAATGGCTGAAGGTAAATTTGGATCTTGTCCATAGAGTAAACAGTACAAAGAGAAGGATGCTAAGGAGGCTTGCTGGCTGAACCGATAGCCCATGGCCAACCAAGGTAATTGGAGATCCTAATCTCCCAAGTGGCCTCTTTGCAAACCATACTTTTGCAATCCTCTCTTCACCATCTAAACCACTCTCTGCTAAGCCATCTGCCTCAGGGTGATCTTGGGATGTAGTTTGATGATCAATCAAAGCCTTGTCACACAAGACCTGAAACTCCCCCAAGAACTTTGTACCCTGATCAGTCAAAACACAATTGGTACACCAAAATGACTAAGAACTCGATCCAGGAACGAGTAAGCTATCCCTTCACTAGACTAGTCAAGAAGTGCCACCAACTCAATTCACTTGGAGAAGTGCTCCACCATCACCAAAACATACCAATGATGTCTCATGATTAGTGATAAAGGTCCAAAAAAGTCCAAACTCTAACGGTAGCCCAATCCCATGATAGGTAATGGGTGTAACTATGGCGTAGGAGCATTGAATGATGCTCTAACTTGGTTACAAACCACACATCTAGCAACAAACTGCTATACCTTGGTCTGCATACCGTGCCACCAATAATGACTCTAGAGTAAGCTATATGTACGCTTTACTCCAAAATGTCCTAGCTCCTCATGAGTATGACGGACCAACTGTAGTCTCTGAGATGGAAGTGGTACTACTCACACTCTACCATCCTCGTATACATGCAAAAGGTGACTGCCCTCCAATCTGAACCATCTGGCTTGCTGAAGAACATGGTCTCTCTCCTTGGCCCCAACTGTGCCACCCACAACACCAGTGCAAAGATAGTCTATCACTAAGACATCATCATGAATGTCTCGCTGAACTGTACCAATATCTTTGCTCTTTGGATCTATGATATCAAAACTCCTCCTATATGTGTTGAGAAAGATACCACCAAAGCCTTTGAAAATGTACACAAGAAGGCTGATGCATGCCAACTTGGCACCATCTCCTCATCTGTCTCACCATGCCAATGTGCTCCGGTCTGGTCTTGCTAATTGGGACATGGGTTTCTACTCAACCCATCTGCATCACGGTTCACCACTCTAGGTCTGTGAACAACCGTGAAATCATACTCCTATAAAATCAGAGCCTATCGTGCAAGCTTCCCTGAAAGCTTGTCGAACTCCATCAACCACTTCAGTGGCTAATGATCAATGATGAGAGTGAAGGGGTTACCAAATAGGTAACATCAAAAATGTGTTATTGCCCAAACTGCTGCCAAGCACTCTCCCTCATATGAACTATACTTCGCCTATGCTGAATTGTTGGAGCAACTAGCATAGGCCACCACAAACTCCTTCCCCTCATCATCATGTTGGGTAAGCATTGCTCCAAGCTCCAACATACTCCAATCAGTATGAACCTGAAATGGTCGTCCTTTTGTCGGTCTTCTCAAAATAGGAGCAGATGTCAACCTCTCCTTGAGCTCTACAAAAGCTCTCTCTTGCTCATCTCCCCAACACCACTTCTGTGTAAGCTTGGTCAGCTTTGTCAAGGCCTTGGCAATGAAACTAAATCCTCTAACATAGCAAGTATAGAAGTTTGCCAACCCAAGGAATGCTCGCACCCTGCTCACATCCATAGGCCAAGGAATACGTGCAATAGCCTCCACCTTGGTTTGCGGAACACCAAGTCCTCCGAGGTAGATAGTGTGACCCAAATACTCAACCTACTCATGGAGGAACCTACACTTACCCATGATGTAATTTGAGTCCATGAGATCTCATCCTCTCAAACACCTCCAACAATTGTATCTCATGCTTCTCCATAGTAGTGCTATAGACCAAAATGTCATCAATATAGCACCAAGCAAAATCTGATCCAGCTAAGACCCTATCCATGACCCTTTGGAACTCAATAGGAGCATTCTTTAACCCAAACGGTAAGAACCTCCACTAATATAACACATCCTTGCCGTGAGGATCAATAGCCCAAAATGTTGTCTTGGACCTATCTTCCTCCTTGATTGGCAATTGATGATATCCCACTCGAAGATCCAAAGTATTGAAGACCTTTGCATACCCAATTGCATCAAAAATCTCCTCAGGTGTAGGCATGGCATACCAATGAGCCCTAGTCTGTCGGTTGATAGGATGATAATCTCCACACATCTGCCTATTTGTGTAGTTGCCATGCATATCCTCCTTGGCTAGCATCATTATCACTGATGCATACTCTCCATGTGAAATCTCTACCAAACCAACCTCAAAAAGGTCACTACTCCGGCTTTGAATCAATGTCCTCTCCATATCACTATATTGATAAGGACATCGGAAAACTAGTGTATCACTAGTCAGCTCAATCTATATACCACGTCCCTTCAGAGCACCCAAATCCTTCATAATGAAGGCAAAACAGCTCGTCTGGCTCCTCAAGAACCTCCAAACCCTCCATCTTTCCTCTCCAGTAAGCTTGGGTCCAAGATCTGGCTCCCAAGTATCATGTGTAACTGTAGTAGGAATGGAAGACGTACTGACTAGCTGCTACACTAGGCTCTTGGGAGCAAAAGTGTCATGCTCCTGACCACTAGAGGTCCTAACCTCTATATGGAAAACTCCCTCCACCCTGGTTGCAAGGTCCACACATCGTCTAGCTGCATCCCAAGTGGACCAAGGTAGCCCACGCTCATCTGGATGGACTCCAAGTAGACCACTCTCCCTAGTAGCTATTGGTTATGTCCCAAGAATACCATGTCCACTCGGTCTATTACCCCCAGCATGTGCTTGAATCATCTCACTAGGCACAAGACTCACAAGTGTCCAAGTGGTGATGCCTATCAAGCGCATCCTACGCTGCTCTGCCAAGCCAAGGCTCACAATCCAGGTCAAACAATTCAGGTCTATAGCTTGACCTAACACCTGATGCTTGGATGCCTCTGACACTACTAGAACAATGGTAATACCGGTGCAAAAACCCATCACCCTCTCTCTCTCATCGGTGTTGGGCTCCACCAACTACTGTAACTGTGAGTCCCAAACGAGTCCAGGTCCTCCTTCTCAAAAAGCACAAGAGCCTAGGAAACTCATGAGTGTGGGAAATGTAGCTCTAGGCTATCCAACTAGGTTCACCATTGCCATAGGTGACCTATCAGCCACTACCACTATCTGAGATTGACGCCCAACATCCAAGATATCATCAACAAGGATGTGGTCAAGTTGTTGAATCCCATCATAAACACACTATAGAACCTCTCTAGGTAAGAGGTTCATCTACCAAAGATGAAGACAATGAGCCCATGATCCCACTGTAGTTGCATCTAAAAATATAGCAAGTCCTATCTAAGAATGGACTTGATGTGTACTCACCATCACTCTGGTGCGAGAATCACCCATCAAAGGAACATTCTCCAAAAGGTAAGTTGGAGAAACGGACTGATGAACTTGGAGATGTCGTAGTATCTATAACATCCCCCAAAACACACCAAAACAAGGATCCTAAAGACCTAAACCTCTACCAGCATGTGTATGTCCTTGACATGGCCATCCAGAAATCACCAAGTGGATAGGACCATGTCTCTCCAAATCATGCGCCCCTCATAAGGAAATGTCTGCTGGTAGGGCCTTTTGGTAACCTTTGAGTGCTGATATTGGTACTCTGGGATATTGATAGGCCAAGTGTGCCACATGATGTAGAGAGACTCACCTAGCAGTCTCATCTCTCTCTATATACAAGTACCTTTGTACTCGTATACCTGCCTGTAATACCGCAACTAGTCCGGTGCTAATCACACGGAACAACTCCAATAGACATATCCACTCTACTAGATATGCCAAGCAATAAGTGTGGTATCCAAAGGTGTCAAAGTAATTGACTCTTGAGGCTCATCCTCACACTCATCTCCTGATGGTACGAAGGTTCCACTCCAAGCCTACTGCACCAACTGATATGCATGCTACTACAATGCCTCCTCGGAACTCCACAATGGAACATCTAAGGTGGATGGAACAATCTTGCTTGTACTCCAAATCCAAGTGATCTCCTTTGGTACTGGAGTATCTTTTGCATGGGCGTTCTCCTCCAACAAGTCACTAGGCCAAGTAACTGCACCACTGAAAGCTAAAACTGATGTTGCCATGGTCCCAAACTGTAGTGAGCTAAGATTGCCACTACTAAAGCGTACTGATAGGCGACATACCCATCCCTCACCAGACTGCCAACCTGGTCTATAGGAGGTTGTCTCCTCCTAATAGTTAATGCTTAAACCCATGGGGTATAACACTGCTCTCCCAACTAGCACATCATATGACTCGGCTATTGTTGCAATAGCATGATGTGACAACCCAACAAATGTCACTTTTGCGGTAATCGGGTAAGTAAAGTTTGTTCCCGCAGAGATACTATCCAGAATTGGTCAAATACAAAGTCAAAAGTCACAATCTCAATTCTTCTTGATTTCTTCTTTAATCTCTCAGGTAGAAACTACACCCAGAAGAGAGTAACAAGCTCACAATCTTGACAACTTGTCATGAATACACACACACATAATCACAACATAGCAAATTCTGTCCAAACAACTCTTGATTGTGATGATTTAGATTCTCCCAAAGACGGCACTTCACTACGAAGACTGATTTCACCTCAGAATTGTGTTCCACCCCTCCACTGAAGGCACAACTTCCTCGATCAAAATTGCTTCACATCAACTTTGTGCTGCACTCACCAATGCAGAATACTAACAACACTACAATTCCTCTTAGGTCTGTCAAGGCATTGCTCCGATGCACTTCACTTAGGATCAAACACAGAATGAAGATCAAGGCTGCAGATTCCAATATCCACAAACACATTGACTTGCTCTACGGAATTCTCCACACACTCACAAACACAAACACAAAATTGACAATCAGAATTAATCTTAAGCGACGAGTACTAAGGACAGCACTTCACTTTATCTATCTTCAGAAATTTGAATATTGAATAACATCGTACTGCAAATGATCCACTTAAATATTGAAGCAAATGGCAGATTTGCCTGCCTAGGCATCACTTCCTAACATCTCTTCCTACCTATAGACCCCAAGGGACAATCTATCTCTTCATATCTGGCTCTTCCTATCTCAAAATCAACTTTTATCCCAATCCGATGACTACCTCATCATCAGCTTCCAAACCTGATGATCTTCCTACTATTTCACTTCTTTGGGTATGACTGATTCTACTAATTCCTTTACTAATTCTACGACTTCTTCACTGGGAACTACAATTGAGCTCACGAGTAATCTATCTACATCCTTATCTCCTGACCCACTCTTCTCTAATGTGTCAATCATCAAGTCCGATGACACTTGTACTCCTACTTCTGCGACATCGGGTTTTGTATCCATTGTCACATTCTTCCAAATCTTTTCTAATTCCAAATTAACTAAATCTAGTCTAAGACTAACATTATTCTCTACCTCTAACATCTTCCAATCTACATGCTCTCTCAATCAAATCAGCAACGTGTTCATGTCCACATCCTTGGCTTTTTGCTTCCGAGTCTCCTGCACAAGTAATTTCAACTCATGTAGGCGAGCTTCCTCCAATCTCCCTTCAGCCTCCGTGCTTAAAATTGCTCTTAATTTCCCCGCAACTTCTCCTACTGATTCCGATTCATATCCTCGAGAGCACTCTACCTTCAACTCCTCACGATACATCTTCAACTCATCTTTGTATTCTGCAGCAAGCATCTTCTTCTCCTCTGCATATTGCATGCTCTGCTGTTTTGCGCTCTTGACAAGTTCTTGCAATCGCTCTTCTTCTTCTTGCCTGGATGCCAACTCTCTTTGCCATGCTTGATCTTTTGCTGCGGCACTCTTCTTCAAGCTGTCCAACTCCTGCTCCATTACGATGTTCATCGCCTTCAAATGAACATTCTCGATGTGCACATCACTCACTTCCTCCTTCATTTTGCTCAGACACATTGCCTGCTCCTTCAATTCTCCGGCTTGCCTCTGTAGTTCTTTCTCTTTTTCTGCACAGCTTCCTTGTAGCAGGGTCGACGTTTTCTTCCTCAAGCCTTCCTCCCTCCAAAGTTCCTCCACTTCCGCGCTTCTTTGGCCTTGTTGTTCCTGCAGCTCCTTCACTTCACTTACCAGATACTTCATCATCTGTAATTCATTCATCCCCTTCCTTTGATCTTGGGGAATTACTTGTTTTTGCTCTTTCAACAACTCCAGCAGTGGTGTTACCACCTTTGTCAGATAGGATATCCCGCTGAAATGCCCTTCCTCTTCATCGCCATCTTTGTATGGAGTCTTCTTTTCCTCCATCATCGGCTCCTTGATCCAAAGTCGCAATCTTTGTATCTTCATCGTGTCGGCACTTTCTTTGTCTTGGCCTCTTGAACTCGGCCCGCGGGATTCTCTGCTTCCTCTTCTGCTCTTGACTTGTTTGCTATCATCATCTGACAAGCCTCACTTACTGCTGCCGACTACTGGACCTTTGGCTCTCCATCACTTTTGCTCCCAGACTCCTCACTTTTCAAGGTGAGCTCCTCTTCTTCCGAGTCCTCTTCTTGCGACTCAGTCTCCTTTCCAGACTCCGATCCCAATGATGCCTCTTTTATGACCTTTGCCATCTTCAACATCAGCCGTCGAGTCTTTCTTTGCATGGGAGACAACTTGGCTTCTTCGGGTTTGATGAGCTTCTTCGTCTTTGGACTGGTAATGTCTTCAATTTTCCACTATCCCGTCCTCGCAAAGTATTCGTCATTTGCTCAAAGATGCAGCATATACTAGCGCTCCTCATCGTCTGCTTCCCGTCTCAAATCAAGATGCATGTGAGACACCATACCATGACGCTCGTCTTCAGATAGTAAATTCAGCCCGAAGTAGAAGTGAGCTGCGAATGGTGCAAAATAATGCGGTGGCAAGCCCGTTCTCCAATTCACCACCATCTGCCTTGTTCGGTGGTGAAAGCACTTTGCCCAATTCACTAGAACTCCTGCAAACATCTGATGGAAAAATATGGCCTGCTGCATGTTCACGTAGGTAGTTAATTCTGGCTTGAACATGGCCTTCATCGCCCCCACGATACTTCTTCGGATCGGGTCCCGATAGGACTCCACCTTGTAGCCATTTGTGGTTCTCGGAGCAAAGAACAAATTTTGGATTTCCATTGTCTCCTCTACAGCATCACACTTTTGATAGAAGGTGATCCCTGTTGGGTCTCCTGCTTCTCTTCCCAATACCAACTTCCAATCCAACTCAGTCCATCGAGCCGGATTGCCTCTCTTCCCTTCCACCTCGGGACCCTCCTCACAATTACTAGCAGCAATCTCTGCCATTACTCCTGGGAAATTGAAATTCCAGTTCCATGCTAAAAATGTAATACAAAGTCTAATCAAGACTTCGATTCTAGCTACTACATCTACCCTTCGAATTGCAAACCCTCTCACCGCCAGCGCATTGGCCACCTTCTTTGCCATGATTTGTTCTCTCGTTCTACACTGTTGGAAACTAAGACCCTCTCTTGGACGAGACACTCTAACTCCCTCAGGGTTCCGGAAAATCTCACTCTCAATGGGCTTCCAGACACGCATTACTGCATGACGACTACTCAAAGGAATTGGAAATTTACTTAGAGGATTCAACTTCCCCCTGCACAGTCACAATTTTATATTGCCCCAAATCGCAATCATTCTTTAGTCAATTTTGTCTGTGAATTTCTCTCTTCTACATGCACTCCCGGTCACTGTCAAGACATGCTTATTCTACTCTTGCCATTTCTTGAAATGTACTTTCTTGCCACGTACAGAGGTTGTTAAACGGTCTTCGTCTTTCCTACGTCTTCCAACCTGAAGACGATGATCTTTGGACTTTTTCCAGCGTACTCCTCTTTGGAGTACCTCCATCATCGAATCCGATGTCAGCTTCTTTGGCTTTCCTCCAAAGTTACTTCCGTCCATTCTTTGTCCGCAATTCAACTTTTCCGTGCTTACTTCGTCTCTTAAACACAACTAACCAAAGAAAAACAAAAAATGTGGGCTCTCACCACCAAGCTATCAGTTGGATGACTAGGCTGAACCTAGACAACAAGCTCTTCACATGTGATGTATTGTGTCAAACCACCACCTAGAGATGTTTGGATCTGAAATGAACACCTCTCCATATTGGTCTTCCATTACTCCAGATCAACAATTGTAGCCTTTTCCAACATAAGAGGTTGCACACCAGAGTCTAACAAGACTCTTTGTGGTGTATAGATCTTCCTTGAAGGTCCCACCAAACAGACAATCTCCCTTTGGTTATCCAATAGGACAACACCAGGTGTAAACCGCACTCTCTCAAAGGCCGGTCTAGTTGGCAACTGCTCCATTCTAGCCGTTGTTGCCTGCCATAAACCACTAGTCGTTGAACGGATCCCATGCTCCTCAACCAAGTCAGCTCCACTACCAACCACCTCTGCTCTAATAGGAGGAACCGCATCATCCCTACTCTCACATAGAGTGGCATCCAGCCGGAACACTGGAGTTGGGTCAACTCCCAATGTAAACATGTCACTAGCTGAAAACAAAGGGCAATGCATAATCAGCTGAGCCGCCCCCAACATCGTGCTAGACTCAGTCTATGTAGTAGCAGGTGGCTGACGAGTAGGTAGTTGATCATGTGCTCTATCACCACCTACCACATCTACACTAAGACGTCTAGGAACCATGGAGTCATTTGCAATGCCTCAAATAGCATGAAAGATTGGGGAAGTCTGACCTATCTCCCAACCTCTCCTCTCTATGGGTCCAACTCCACTGATGCTCCTTTAGGCTCAGGAGCACGTACTGCATTCCTAGTCATTGCTATAGATGCATCCACCTATGTTGCTCTACACATGAAGTCCAAAGCATCTCTATCATCAACATATGAGGTGGAAGCCTAAGCACCCGAATCTGATCTCCTTTGAGCAATAGCCATACTAGCCAATCTCTACTCTAACTGCTCAATCCAAGTAGCCATAGCTGTATTAGAAGTAAGGGTAGGTACTGCACCCCTACTAGGTGTAGATCCTCTACCACCACCTCTACTACCTCGTCCTCCATGAATTGGAGATCCTCTACTACCTGCCATAGCAGCCCTACTACTCCGTAACGTTGTGTGTAGGTCAAAACACCGGTCACTAGTGTGATCAAATCTGTAGCAATGCTCACACTGCCTCTATGCTGGCTGTGATGCACCCAAGATATCAGGTTCACTGCCCTGAGTACACTCTCTTGGATAGTGAGGTCCACCACAAGTCCAACAAGCAACACCGCCACTCACTGGCTGCTATTGACCCAAAAATGAAGGTAAGGGTCTAACTCCACTAGGCCCTCCACTCGCTCCATAAAATCTAGGCTATCCACCTTGTCCTCAAAAACCAACTAGGCATAGTGCACTCTACTACACTCTAAAAGAAGTCACAACTATGGATGAGGTCTCTCTACCAAATTCAGATGTCACCACTCTCTCCTCCACAATGTTGAGCTCAATATGCTCAGCCAAACCAAAGACCACTGCCAAAGTAGGCAAAGTAGCCTTGAACAATGTAGCATCACAAACTCTATGTCACAACTCCCTATCCAATATCCCATACCAAAATTGGACTGCTTGGGTCTCAATAACTCCCTAAGTGAAACTGATTAGCCACCTCATGCAAGTGTATGCCTCGCTTGGGCTCTCTCCAGCCTTCCACTAGAACTCCTACAAGCTCCTCAACTTGTCAATCCGTAGTCCTTGGTAGTTCTGCCTCAAACACTAGAAGAACTCCACCATGGGGTTAAACCCCAATACCACACCACCTCCTGTAGCGGTACCTCCACTTGTAGTAGCACTCTCTCCAGTTAGTGCACCTTCACTAGCTCCACTAACACTACTTGAGCTAGAACTTGTAGGTACAACCAATCTACTCCTGGCCATCAAACTTGAAGTGATAGAGAAATAGTTCAAAGACCAATACTGTCTCTATAACTCAATCTCCTCCAAATAAGTTCCTTGAACTCATGGTAGTCATCCATTGGTGGACCCTCCTAATGCTGAAACAACTCCTTCCATGCCATGAAGAGTGTAAACAAAGTTGGGTTCCGCATCTGCTATAGATCACACCAACTATCCAACTCAATGGTACCCACTGTACCAAAGTAACGCCTAGGGCCTTTGGAGGCCCCATAAATCTCATCCACATCCCACAACAATGGTACGGACACACCAAGTGCACTCTCAACCAAATCAACTCTTGTGTCAAACTCCAACTCAGAGTCAGTCTCCTCCCTCACTGGGACCTAAGATACAAGCTGATACCGAGTACCACTTTGAGTAAACCCATTGTGTATTGCAGGGCTATCTCGTTTGGAATCCCCAAAGAACTCCGTCATGACAAAGTGACCGCAACCGCAAACTGCAATAGCAAACAAGAACCACAAACTACAACCGCAAGTACCCCACCAAGTGCCAACACCACCAAGTGCCAATACCAACTAAGCACCACCCATTAATGTAACTCTAACCGAGATAACTACACTAGGGGAAAAGGAAACCTATAACCTGCCATCACAACACGCACTCTCATGGTCTACAAGTAATCACTTCCTACCTCATTGGAGAGAAACAAAGATAGTCTGATTGGTCATCATTCCAGCCTCACTATCAAGAGCACACCAGAGCACTAACTCTCAAAAGTCAAGGCACCTCACACAAATATGGTGCACAAACAAGAAGCAAAGAATGGAGGGGGTCCAATCACAAAAAATCTAAATGAAAATTCTCCATCTCATAAAAAAACATGGGACTGACTATACCACCATTTGGCATTTGACATAAGAGAAGTTTGCATCTAAGTCCTAAGCGACCAAGATCACCAAGAATGGGATCAAACTACCTCTCCTAGCCAAAGCTACAAGTGTATAGATAACAGTGGCACAATCACTAGGACAACAAGTGAGCGTGGACCAGTTGTCTAGGGTACAAGTCTAGGAACAAGAGATCTAAGGGTCAAACCCTATTGTGCACAATCTAGCAAGATGGGAAGATTTTGCCAACCAATGACCAAGATCTACTCTAAACTAGCTAGCTTCACGCCAACAAGCTGGCTTGCTGGCCTTTGTAGCCTCTCATAGCCCACAGCCCTATGCCTCAAAGCCTCAAAATGCCCAAATGAGGCCTTTCTTCTTGCTACTTCAAACCTCCTCCAAAATCTGGCAAAAGTCCTCCAAACTAGCAAAATTCTTCCAAATCTGGCCAAAATTTGACGTAAAATCCAGCCAAAATCTGATATAAAATCTGACATGAACCCTAAACTTGGCTGACTGCCAAATCCCCCACTAACTCTTCACTCGAGCCAAATTGAAAACACGTGTTTCTTCAAATCACAAATTCACAAGGATATCATCACAACTCCACCTTCAATTTTACTTTCTAAGTCCAACTCGCAACAAATTGGTCTTGCCTTCACCTCATGAGTACAAAATCACAACCACTACTCAAAATTTGCTCCTTTTGTGCTTAAAAATTGGCCAACGCTTCCGCACACCGTCTGCCTTACTGCCAAATCTCCATCAAGCAATGAGCTTTTGCACACCAAGGAAAAATTGAACCTCAATCGAGCTACCAATGATTCACCGAGCTTGGAGATACCACCAACACTCAAAGTTTCTTCACCCAATTTCCCCCTGATTTCATTTCTTTGATGTAATCAGATTGTTTACAACTCTTGAATCCACTCAACTCAGATCAGTACTTGATATGTCACTTTATAAACTGCCAACAACTGGGCATTGATTATAGTCAAGCCACACCCACTCTAGCTAAGAGAATCTAGGTGACGCTTGCCGGCCTCTATCCACCATAGCCAGGAACTCGAAGGCTCAATATTAGAGAAGTGAGCTCTCTGGAGCTGCACTTCAAAAGTATACTCCTTGGACTCGAGCTAGGTCTTAAGCCCTAATGGTCCCACTGACGGCACACTCAACGGTGCAAAGTGACGGTGGATCCCACCGTGAAGTCTGTTTCCTGAACATGAAATCTGACCATCAAAAAGTAGTCTTTGAGAAACTGCTAAAATAACTCTAACTACTATCAATGGAACTCCAATGTCCGAGCAATCTAGATAAGACACTAAAAATAGTGTGACAATGATTCTATAGTGTGTGATGTTTGATATAATACACACAACAAATATAATTTTCAAAATGTAGATATGTAACTACTATTGATGTTTAATTAATGTGTATTTCCATTTTTTCTTCAATATCAATAAAGGACTCATTATATTAGCTTTTTATTTTTATTTCTTTTATTTTTACTTTAATTAATAATTGGGGCTCTTGTACAATTTAGACTTTAAGTTTTATATGGAGAGTAGCACATACATACTTGTAAAGCTATATAACATATATAGTTTTTATAAATATTTCATCACAATTTATATATCAATTTTATTATGTATATTCAATTAGCATATATTTTTAGCAAGATAACCCATATTTACACAGATCTTTGAATATGTACTAAAAAATTTCCTTTTAATAATTTACTAAATCTAGAGTATTTATTTTTCAATAAAATTTCTAAAACAATTTCTTCAGCTTCTTAAATATCCTTGTAAATATTACCTTGGGAAAAATCCATTATGATTTGAAGCTCTTCATTTTTTACTAAAAAGAGCTTGGCCTTAGATCGTACAAAGAATAAGACCAAAATATATTGTATTTGGTTCGAGGTTTGTAGTTTTCTTGGATGGAGTGATAGTGTCAACATACACTACATTCTCTCTTAGTTGACTCGTTCATTCCTTGGGCCACTAGAGCACACCTTTGCTCTTGCTCCAACAAGGATGCAGGCTCTTGGATCCTCATTCGACCATGCATTAGGGCATTTTGACTTGGAACAACTACCTTCTCTATAGCAATGAGGTTTTCCTTAGGTTTGGTCCATTGTCTTCATCTTCATTATTCACTTGTGAGTATGGTTCTACACTAGATGCAACAGCGGTCCATATGACACAATGGCTTTTTGGAGGACAGAGGATAACTACCCATGATGGCATCAAGGGTATAGTGTTTGCTATGGCACAAGAGAGTCAATACTTGGCTTGGAGAGAGTGTTCATATGTTTTGCATACAACACGTATCACAACAAACTTATACTTGGTCCAAGATTATCAGGTCATAGTGCAAATGTTGTGGTTATAGATCCTCTTCATGATGTAGTTTTGGAAGGAAGGATTATCATCCCCTTGGATGGGCAGCGAGCAGAGCAATAGCACGCAAGTTCTCCAAGTATAGGGGTATGTAGCAAGGTCACCTTGTTGTTCTTCTATCCATGGAGTTATATGAAGTGATGGACACAACATTTGACACATTTGTTAGGGAGTGCATGAGAGCTTATCATATAAGATGTCATTGGTACCACTCTCACTCTCATACTTTGTCTCATACATTAGACAGCATGTGTACATTGCTCTATAGGGAGCATTGGCCGGTGCAATTCATAGGAGAGCAATCACACTAGGTGATGCTTCTTTGGATGCTCCAATAGTTGTAGACCTTACTACTTGCATAACTTAGATATTGTAGGTGTAGTGGGGCAGATTTCTCACATAGTTACTATTGGAGCTTAGTCCCATTGTACCTCTTTTATCTTTGCTGTTTATTGCTTGATGGAGTCTTCCCATCCTTTGTGTTTGCTAAACGATTCCCTTTCCATAGAATCTAGTTCAAAATTTTTTAGCTCTTTAACGTCTTTAATTATACCAAAACCCACAACACCCAAGATTTTTGTTCTTACCTTGTTCATGCTCTTTATTTTTTAATATGTATCAAATTAGGAGTCATTATGGAATTCTTCCTAAATGTATTGGTTTGTTGAGTTTTGCATTATTTTAGTTGTCGTTACTCAAGACTAATTTGAAATATAGAGAATAAACATTTTTCACTCTAACTAAATAAAATTCTTAATTAATACATATATTTAGTACCATCCATGTTATTATTAACTCAATTGATATCGGAGAAGAGTGTGTAGTGATATCATTCTCCCCTTGCAAGGGATATTCAAACTCAAATCATAACCTTTGTCACCACGTTCATGTTTAATTTAGCAAGACCGCCTGACCTGTAAAGCGAGAATGCAAATTTGGAACCAACCTTGAACCCAAACAGTTTCAGATTTGTCCTGAACAGTTTGTCTGGCACAAGCGACGAAGCTTCAAATTTTGTTTTCAAACTGATCAAGGAGAGAAAATAAGCCACCAATAGAAACAAGGGAGTCCCATGTTCTCGATGTGAAGTGTTGGTAACTGCCCCGAATTAAGTTTAGGGAATACTCGATATTCTAATAATTCCATGAAGAGAAAGACATAGAGGTGTCTCAGAGAAGAGTCAAAATCCTTGGGAAAGGGAGATCCTAGACAAGTAAATTGAGAACTGAATCGTATTGAATATATAACACAAGTAGATTATTTAAATAATCTGAATTGAAAAAATCTGGAGTGCAATAAAAACTATTCAAATAATAAATATTACATATATTATAATAAGACGTTTTGAGCTGATTATAATTTTCAAATTGTATCTAGAATTTATATTCCAAAATATTAAATTTGGTGAGTATAATAAGTGATTGTTTACACTCGATCTTGATAATTATCTTTCATTATATTCAAGGTTTTTATTTCTAGATACAGTTATGTGAAAGACTTAAAATTTAGTACTTTGTTAAGAAAATCTCTTCAAATCAATTTTAATAATTTTAATTGGTTTCTTCTAGGAATATTATACGGGACCACTGACATTGGACAAAAAAATTGAATGATGACTAATTTGCTTCAGAAATAATGTTAATTTAAATATTTCCTTCAAAGAATAAGTTATGATAAAAATATGTTTTATAATCAATCTGGCTTAAAAGTTATACGATGAAATCTTTTACAACTATCAAATATAATAATTTATCCCATCAACAAAAATTAATTATATCAATAATTGCATTGATACCATGTAAGCTGAAGAATTGGATATTTAACTTTTATCTATTTAATTATTTATATTTTTTCAAACTATAAAAATTTTATCTTTACTTCCAATTTTAAATTTTAGTTCATTCTTATTATGAATGGTAAAAAAATTTAATTATGAAATATTTTTTTATATTTTGATAATATTTAAATTTCAAGCAAAATTTTAAGATGAATTAACAAATCATTCACTTTTCATTTAGAATTCTATGAGGTTATATCAAACTACAAGTGATTCGGGGTCCTTATCTCTATATATATAATCATTTATTTTTACTTATTTATTTATGATGAATAGCACTTTTAGATATAAATTTGATATAGCTTCAATAATTTTGATTATTTTAGTTCTTATAGAGATCATAAATTGTCAATTAAAGATAAGATCATTATAATTTATTCCTAGTCTATGGTAGAATTTATTTAAAATTAAAATAGATAATTATGCTAATTTTAATGTAAAGATTTTTGCCTTAAGTAAAATTGAAAAAATAGGCTTATCACTTTTAGATACTATAAATAAATATTTCTCTTATTCTACTAAATCTTCAAAGAGCTCAAATGAAAGTTTCACACAAATTACATATTGCATCACATTGCATTTAGACATCTTACAACTAATCATAAATAATTCACAAACAGAAATCAAAGTTTTCCTCCAAAATTAGGTCATTCAATATCTTTAACTTTAGATTATGTGAAGTACATGAAGTAATTCAAGAGTCCATAACCTTAACTAAGGCTAAAGTAGCTTTAGCAATGCTCATTCAAGGTAAGTAAAGCTAGTTGATGTAAACTTAATCTAAAATTTTGTTATTTAAGTTGTAATTTATAGAGTTATCCTTAATATATAACTATGATTTTCATATAAATATGATTTGTGGTGCCAAAAATAATGAAACAAATATAAGAATGATTTGACAGTTCCATTGATGTAATTCCCTTTAGTAGATTAAATGGTATCTCCTAATAATGACTAGTTATCTGTGATTATTTATATATAAAAAAAGCAATATATATACATGGAAAAAATCTTAGAGTTTTTGGATAAAAAATAAATCATTAAAGAGATTCATAATATTTTAAGATTATAAAAAAGGAATGTAATACTCATCATTGATACAACTATCTTTTGTATTGAGTAAGAAGTAAGGATGTTTTCCAGTGAATAATATCTTGGCTTTAAAAGTACCTTAAATGTTTTAACTTTAGAGAATATAATGGAGTTTGATTCCATACCTTCTTAGTTTATAGGGTGTTACCTTAATAACAATAGATTTATCTTGGGTGAAAGATACATTGACTTTAAGATCTTCCTATTTATTCAATTTGATTGCAACTTTCATATGATCCTCCCATCTCATATCTTGGAGTAGATAAATTACTCATTTCTCCAACCAATTTTATGTTAAAAAAACATGGCAAAATAAGTTTGTTTGTGTGAAGAAAGCCAAGGAAATAAGTCTTCAAATTTAAAACCATTTTATCTTCTCTAATTGGTATTAATTCTTATATCACATTCAAAGCATGCAAGCTTGGATCTAATCACATCTCTCTTCCTATCTCTACTCAAGAGAACAATATATTTATATTTAATCAAGTAAACAGATTTAATTAGCTCATATATTTCACAAAGCAGATTTTTCTTAACTATGCAAAGCTCTACTTTGATATTATATTTCATTCTATTTGTATCTTCAAATAACTTCTTGCTTTACAAACAAGTTTTTGTAAGCATTATTCAAGGTCAAAAGTACAAAAGTGGCCATATCCAATTCTTTGTCTCCCAAAACAAATAGTTAAACTGAACATAGTATTTGTATCTCAGAATACATGGTTTATACAGTTGTGACTATACTTTAACATATTCAAGATACTTTCCTCTAGTCATAGAGTTCATCCAGAATAACTCCAAGTAAGAAAGCATAAGAGTCCTCATTATGGTCAATATTCCTTAATTCTTTTTCACCTTACTATCCTCCAAGATCACTAGTACATTTATTTACTTGTCCATCTATTCTTCTTCCTTAAAAAAAGCTATAGTTGTTCATATGTTTATTGCATATATTTTTTTAAAAGGATATGCTATTATATATTATCTTGGTCTATCTTTTGAAGTTTATTGTAACCAAGTTCAAAGATAATCGTTGTTATGCATCATAAAGAATATTTATAACCTTCCCTTACTCTTGATACTCATGTTTTTAATCTCATTTTCAACTAGAATGATCTTTTTCCTTTTCTCAAGATTATCTCTCATTCAATTTTATTAAATTGATATTACTCTCCATATATTTCTCTTATCTTCCATATTTCCAAATCTAGCCTTTCATCTTTAAACCATATTCTTTTACAATACAAAATTTAAAATTATTTATCTGTAATTATTGCTATGAATCATAAGAGTATAATTTTATCAAATCTTTGAAAATTATAGAATTAATTGTAGCCATCAGCAATATGTGAATATAAAGTTCTTGAAATTAGGAGATTACTTGCCTCACAATGCTAGATAGGAGCATATTCATCATATTTATAAGGCTCAAGATGCAATATAAGATTCAGAATTAAAACATATGGTGATGATGTAGTCAATTAGCAAGAAAGGAAAATAAGAAGGTTATTAAATCATTTCAAGAAATCTACTTTGAAACTTGATAAGATTTTGAGCACAGTAAGGATTGAGTAATCTGGCAAGGATGTTTACTAACTTCACCAAGTTAGCATATACTCACCTGAAATAATCAATGCAACTGTTGTGTGTTATCTATGACATCTAAAATATATCAGATTTTGGTTTCACTTATCTCAGGTCTTCCTTACTTCTTCTCTAAGATTCTATTTTTTTTGCGATCTGAGTAAAATTTAAGTAGAATAATAATGAATTAAATACAAATGACAAAGAAAATAACTTGCAAGAATTTGATAAACCCTCAATCATGGTTTCAAAGTCTTATATTGAATTTGATAAACAAGTTGTTGACTTATGTGGCTTAGAATTTCAAGCCCACATTAGATTGATTATTTTTTATAACTCTTTTTCTCCTTTCAATCAACTAATATCTTATTATTTGTCAAAGAACTGTCAACTACTGCCATTTGTCCTTGCTTACTACTCCCTCCAAGAAATAGTCTTTTTTATTTTTGCTAAATTTTTTATTTGCAAGTATGATTGGGATTTGTCTATAGTGTTTTTCTTCTTTTGATTGACTTTGCCAAAGTTACACATTGCAAAAGCTTAAGATATTAAAGTCTGCTTCAATAGAGTGACTAAGGGGTATGTGTAGGATTTTATTTTATACTTTTATGGCCAAGTACACTTATGAATATAGAATATTCATGTGAATTTATCATTGGCCTTGTTTATGTTTTTTTAGCATCCACAAGGAAGTCTTTTTCTATTTTTCTATTTTAGACCACATTGCTGGTAGATATTCCATCAATCAGGTTCAAGATTTAAAGGAAACACAATTGTTCTTCATATGCACAAGGTTTGTATTTGTGTTTCCCAGTCCAACAACTTTTATGCCCTCTTTTTACAAGTCACTCCTATCTCAAGCATGCAAATCCATACCACAAATTAGCCTTTATATTGCACAATACCTATAGGATCTGTGTTACAGTGCCATCTACAATATCCCAATCCATCCAATCAATTAAAACTAAATGCTCAATACACTCTAGAAAATATGCCAAATTACCTAAATTTCTGATCATCTTTTAAGTTACACCTTACAACCATGTTTTAATATTTTAATATATCTAGTCTTAATATTAAGTTGTCAATGTCTGAATAGGAGTGGAACTTATGTTCAATCTGCAAGGAAATCAAACATAGATGTGGGAAGGAATGATTATAATGGGTCTAATCCCCAATATTTTTTAGAGAGGGTCTTAGAGGAGGCTAGCAATGGGAGAGAATGAGAGATAGGAGAGAAGAGAATAGAAAGTAAATCTCTTTTGAGTGATTATTAGCATATAGCGCATGAGTGATATTTTCAGAGGATATTATAGATTCCACTTGATGGTATACCACACACACACATCAGTTGGTTAGATGCTAGTCAACTTCTTGTGATGGAGAAGGATACAAGGAGCATAAGACCTATTGTTATTGGGGAGGTCTTTTTGCATCTTGTAGCCATACAAATTATCCTTCAACATTGTTCTTACTTCTAAGAGCACCACAATCCACAATAATTTGCAGTTGCTACAAAGGGTGTGAGGCAATATCTCTAGCATCAGAGCACTCTTAGATATCTATCCAAGTGTGTTATTCTACATGTGTATGTTGAGATTCTCAATTTTAATAGTATCTCATATGCACCCATCTTTTGAGAGCTTAGGGAGGCCTATAGATCCTTGGAAAGTCTTATTTCTTCAGTCAATCCATCTATTGCTCCCCTTCTTCCTTTTATTACTTCCACAATTTCTCATAAGAAGGAGTCCTTATCTTGGAGTTGGTTGTTGATACATGAAAAAGAGATCCTTTAAGGAGATATTTCTTTCTCATGGCTCACTTTTAAGCTTCTAGTTGCTTCTTTGGCCATGATAGGTTGTGTTTTTCCTGCCTTAGAAAATGATATATATATCATGGGCATAATAGATCAAATTAGGTAGGTCTTTGATCACTTGACTACCAAGCTTCATCTTGTAGGCTTGAGAATCAAGGTGGTCAAATTATAGAGCATGGCCATGTTGAATTATCCCTTCTCATCTTGAGCTCCTAGAGAGTTGTATCATATCTATAAATGGACTACATGTTATTGGAGTGCCAATAGGATCCAAGGATTTTTTTCCACATGCTTCTTAAACACAACCTTTGTAGAGGATATTCTCTACATACTTTCCTCTACTAGGATATCCATAGGTGGCATTTGGTAGACTCTACTCTAGTATTTCTTATCACCAACTTAACTACTTTGCATGGTTCTCTCTTCTTTGACCTTCTTGCAAGTTTGAGCGCTTTTGATAGGAGGATTATACAAATCTTTGGTGATATCATTGGACTAGGGAAATTTGAGTTAGGGGATTTGGCATGTAGACACACTTTACTAACTTTGTGTAGAAGAGTATGCCTACTATCTATTGAGGAGATAACACCTATAGTATTTTTTGAGTAGTTAGGTTCTCTTGGCATCTTTACTTCTTCCCAATTTGTAGTTGCTAATAGGCCAATCTTGAAGATGTATGTGACCAAGATAGAAGATGGATCCTTTTCTCTCTAGGTGCTATTGTGGTAGACAAGATATGGTCTATCTCTATAGGCACAAGATGACATTCCATCCTTTGCTTCCTTACCTTTGGGTTGGAGCAAAGGCTTGCAATCTTCCTTGATGGACTACATAGGCTACATTCTCTCTTATTTTACACATCCATTCCTTGGACTACTAGAGCACATCTTTGCTTTTGCTTTGGCAATGGTGATGTCTATTGGATCCTAACTTGACCATGCATTAGGGCATTTTGACTTGGACTAGCTACTTTGTCTAGAACAATGAATTTTTCCTAGGTTTAGTCTACCCATTTGTACCTTCATTACTTATTTGTGAGCATGGCTCTACATTAGATGTAGCAATTGTCCATGTGATACAATGTTCTTTTGGAGGACAAGGGATAGCTACCCATGATCAAAAAAATGGTACAATGTTTGTCATGACATAGGAGAATTAATACCTTGTTTGGAGGGATTGTTGGTATGCTTGCAAGTGACATGGGTCAATGCTAACTTATACTTGGTCCAAGATGATCAAGTGACAATAGAAATGGTTATGGTTATGGATCTTACATGTAATGCAGTTTTGGAGGGAGCAATTACTCATTGGAAAATGGAGTGGCAATAGGCAAGGTGTTGTGCATATATAAATTACTACACAACATCATACACTATAGAAGCACAACTCACACATAAGGCATACATGAATTCTAAAGTGCCACAGTAATCAATTCTTCTTGAATTCAAATCACACTCAAATAGATCAGTACTTGATCATTCGCTCAACACTCTACTAAGAATTGGGCATTGATTATAGTCAAGCCACACCCAGTCTAGCTAAGAGACTCTAGGTGATGCTCAACAGCCTCTGTCCACCATAGCCAAGAACTTGAAGGCTCAACATCAAAGAAGTGAGCTCTATGGAGCTACACTTCAAAGGTATACCCCTCTTCTTGACCTAGGTCTCCAGCCCTCATGGCACCATTGATAGCACATGCAATGGTGTGAAAAATGCAAGTGACAATGGGTCCCACCATGTGATAAATAACTCTAATGTAAAATCAGACTATCAACAAGTAGTCCACAAGTAGATACCAAAATACCTATGGTTACTAACACTATTACTCCAACTTCCAAGCAATCTAGCTTTGACACCACAAATCTTGTGATAGTTGTTGTGCATATATACATTGCTACACAACATGATACACTATAGAAGTACAACTCACACATAAGGCATACATGAATTCTAAAGTACCACAATTGCACCCCTAACTGGCGGTTAGGTCACTCTAACTCTAGATAGCCATCTACTACAAGTATTATAGTATTCCTTACGGTGAGCAAAGATGAAGAAGCCAGGTGCTATCAAGCCCATTGATAGTCACTTGTCTATAATCTATACCATATAAAGTGTGAACTACCTATAGATCAAGTACATCTAGGACATAACTACTATCCCTAACAAACCAACATGAGAGGAGGAGTCAAACATGCCATATGCCATCCTCTCAAAAAACTGTCACACACTAACATAGTAGCTCCTCCACCAAAAGAGCTGCATAACATACACCGTTTTCCTGCATATACAAGTGCCAAGCTTGGGTCCATAATGCCATCAATGTTTAAGAGATGGCGTGGTGCTTAATTTCACACATGATCCTTCCAAACAACACCATCATGTCCTTCTTACATGAGAACTCTAGAAGGCAAGACCTCACACACTCTCTAGATAGTACGGCATGTAGTAAGATCAAGGTTGTTAATGTTGTCTATTGTAGATATACATAGTCACCTAGATGAAATTGACAGATCAAAGATCTACATAACCTCCTTCTCAAATAGTAGCAAAGCATAAGGTATCCCTATGCTAAGCAATTGCTAAGTTCTCAAAGGCCATCAACGTTACTTTCCAAAAGATCTTTACTTATTGAGAACATGTACTCACCCTTATGTTTGAATCATCCAAGTCCAAAACTATAGTAGCATCTCAATGAATGGCTGCAAGTAAATTTGGATCTTGTCCATAGAATAGAAAGTAAGAAGAGGAGGATATTAAGGAGGATTGCCAGCTGAACCAATAGCCTATGGCCATCCAAGGTAATTGGAGATCCCAATCTCCCAAGTGGTCTCTCTTTAAACCATACTTGCACAATCCTCTCTTCATCATCTAAACCACTCTCTCTGTTGAGCCATCTGCCTTAGGGTGATCTTGGGAGGTGATATGATGATCAATCAAGACATTGTCACACAAGACTTGAAACTCCTCCAAGAAATCTATACTATAACATTTATTTGTGCATGTATGTGCTATTGTGATATTTAGTTTGATATTATAAGTACTTGAGAGATATTAGTCATATAAAGATGAAGGATGGTTCTACATTAGTCATGATTAGCTAAATTTAGTCATAGCTAAGACAAAGGGAACCTTAATTTAGAGGAAGTGGAAAAGATAGGCACCACTATTTTGGATTCTAGTGTATGACTTGGTATTATTCCTAGGTGTTTGGCTTTGATGAAAGAGTTGAGAACTCTTGGATCCACAAGTCTTTTTACTTCAAAATTCTTCTATAGTCCAAGGGTAGCCCATGTGAAGGAATCCTTGACTTAGTGATTGAGTCAAGATAATACCACATGTTGAGGAGAATATTCCCATGATTATAAATATTCCTTTAGACTTTTTGACTTTATTTGAATTTTAGCTTACTAACTTGAGTTACTCCAATAATTAGTAACTTTGGTGCATAATTATTTCACAAGTATATAAACTAGGGGTGAGGAGGTACTCATTGTTCTTCCATTTGCAATTATCTATGTCTCATTGAGTTCTCTAGTGAGCAATGGGGTAAAAGAAAAAGACCAAGGAGAGAAATAGGAGAATGAAAACTCACATTGGGACACTTGAATGAGAGAAAACTCCGAATGCCTAGGATGAGCTTTGGCTTTGGTATTTATAGGTAGCATACAAAGCCTTTGAGAAGCTTCTCAAGAAGCTTCCTTGAGCCACTTTCTTAGAGTGCAAGTCAAGTTAACTAGGAAGCTTCTCAAGAAGCTTCCTTCTAGAAGCCGCCTACTTGGCATGCAAGCCAAGCTAGTTAGAAGCTTCTAGAAGTTTCCTTCTAGAAGCTACCTGCTTGGAGCACAAGTTAGCTAGTTAGGAAGCTTCCCAAGAAGCTTCCTAGATGCTTCTAGAATATTCTAGGCTAATTTGGCTTATTCTTTGCTTTGTTAACCTTACTAACTACGTCGCTAAACTCCATATTGTTACATATTCCCCCACCGCTAGTTGGTGACGTACTCATCGCCATTGAAGCTTCAAACTCCTGGATAGCAGTTTGTGCATTCTAGAGGTGAGAAAGAGGTTCCCATATGGCATCATGAAGAGGATAACCTTTCCAAAGGACCTTGTACTATGTATGTTGTCGGCGTCCTTGTTGGATGTGATGACGTGCAAATATATGATCAACTTTGTACTCCTCATGATCATTGATATGATAGGTGGAGGAGGAGGTTGGCCTCAAGAGGAAAAAGAAGAGGGGTTAGGAAAAAAGGGTTTCAACTTGGAAATATGAAAGACATGATGGATGCACATATGAGAAGGCAAGGCAAGTCGATAAACAACAAGAAAGACAATTTGGGTGACATCAAAAGGTCCTATCCAATTAGGGGCAAGTTTACAAACTTGGGTATCAAGTGGGAGGGGTAGATTACTAGAGGATAGCATAACTTTATCACCAACTTCAAAGTGAGATCACGACAATGGTGGTCCACATATTTTTTTGACTATTTTGAGCAACAAGGAGGTGAGATTTGGCTTGTTGGAGAGATTTGGATATGGTGGTCAAGAAGGTTGAAGTATGAGGGACCTGAGATGAGGGAGGAGTAAGAAGAGAATCTGGGCAAGCAGATCTTGGCAAAAATTGAGAAAGAAAGGAGAGAATCTGGTGCTTGCCTGTTTAGAATTGTTGTATGCAAACTCCGCAGCTGCAAGACATTCATCCCAATTGGTATGGTGAATGTTGATGAAGGCACAAAGCATATCTTCCAAGGTGCAATTTGCACATTTAGTTTGTTCATCAGTTTGAGGATGATAGGCTGTGGAAAAAGCAAGCTTGGTGCCAAGTATATATAAGAGGGCTTGCCAAAAGTTTCCGGTGAAGCAAGGATCACGGTCGGAGATGAGTACACGTGGCATCCCATGATGTTTGAATACATTATCAAAGTAGAGTTGTGCCAAGGTTGGAGCATCCACAATATCAACTATTGGTGCCGAATGGATTTGCTTACTAAGCTTATGTACAAACACCACAATTGTTGTGTGACCTTGTTGTGTCTTGGGCAAGGAGGTGATGAGATCTAAGCTCACATGTTCCCAACAAGTAGTTGGAATGTGCAGTGGCTGAAGGAGTCCACTCAGCTTTTGGTTACAAGCCTTGTTGCATTGACAACTCTCACACAATCAAAAAAACTCCCAAACATCTTGTGTCATGTTGGGCCACCACCATTGGTGTTGGAGGGTACCCAAGGTCTTGTCCACCCCCATGTGACCAATTATAGGTAGATCATGGGCTTCTTGAAGGTGCACAAGTCAAAGATCACCTTTGGCTAGAACATAGATCCGGTCCGCATAGAATAGAAGGCCTTCCTTGAAAGAGAAGGTGTTGTACTCCTTGTCATATGCTGTTATATGACCATGTTCCATTTGGAAGAAAGGATCTTGTTGTAGAGCTAACTGAAATTTTTTATGGACCTTAGGGTCAATTGCCACCGTGATGAGAGGAAGAGAATTCAAATCAGGTCATCATGATAGAGTATCAGGGATGACATGGAACCAACTTGGTTTGTACTCAAGTTTGATGTCAAAAAATTGGAGTTGCTTTTCCCATTGATGATGTTGACTCTTCATGTGTTCCAAGTGTAAGGTCTGCAAGAATGGCTTGTGATCAGTTTGCATGATCACTTGTTTCTCCAAGAGATACTGCCTCCATACCTTGGTGGCATATACCATAGCAAGTTGTTCCCAATCTCAAGCAGAGTAATTTCTTTCAGCTGTATTTAGTTGGTGAGACACAAAGGCAATGAGATGTAATCCATCTGGGAATTCTTGTTGCAACATAGCTCCAATTGCAAAGTTAGAAGCATCAAAATCAACCACACAAGGTAGTTGAGGATCATATGGTTGAAGAATGGGTCTTGAAGACACCATATGCTTTAACTTTTGGAATGTTTCTTCATGCTTGGTGGTCCACCGGAAGCTTGAGTTCTTTCCCAAGAGGTCAGTCAATGGTGCAGCCACATGAGCTTGATAGTGGATGAACCATCGGTAAAAACTGGCCAATCCATTGAATGCCCATACTTCTATAATATCCTTTGGAGTAGGCCAATCAGTAATGGCCTTGATTTTCTCTTATTCCATCTTGATCCCCTCTGATGAGATCTTATGACCCAAGAAGGTAACCTCTTTTTTCCAAAAGGCACACTTTGACTTCTTGTAGTAAAATTTCCATTGTTGTAGTTGTCTTAGGACTTCTTGCACATGATTCACATGTTTTGCCTTTGTCTTACTATAGATTAAGATATCATCCAAGAACACCACCACGGATTGATCCAATAGTCCATCCAACACCCAATGCATCTGATCCATGAAGACAATTGGAGCATTAGTGAGTCTGAAAGGTAGAACTCTCCACTCAAAGTGCACATACCTTGTGCAAAAGGTAGTCTTTTGCACATCTTCTCTATCAATAGGAATTTGCCAATAGCCGCTGCAAAGATCCAACTTGGAAAAGTAGCATGCTCCACTTAGTTGATCAAGCAAGTCATGAATCTAGGGCAAGGGATATGCATCCTTCACGGTTTGCTTATTGAGCCCACGGTAATCAATACAAAAACAAAGTCCTCCATCCTTCTTTGGAACAAATAGTACTAGTGCTTCCTTAGGAGAGGTACTATGTGGTATGAAGTCCTTCTCCAACAACTCTGTAAGTGTTTTTTGCAACTCCTCCAACTCCTTTGGTGAGAGCCGATAGATTGGTCTACTCACCAGAGTACTTCCCTGGCAATAACTTGATCTTGAAGGGCATACGTTGATCTGTGAGCCGGCCTGTCTCTCACTCAGAATGAACCTCTGATGGCTATTATGGTAGCGCACCATGGACTAAGAAGGCAAGGAACCCTAACTCAATCATGGACTAAGAAGGCAAGGAACCCTAACTCAATCATACTCCTCCAAGGCTAACACTCCAAGACACAAGACATTGCTCACTAGAGAACTCAATGAGAGAGAGATAGTTGCAAATGAAAGGATGATAAGTACTTCCTCACCCCTTGTTTATATACTTGTGAAATAGTTACGTACCAAAGTTACTAATTACCGCAATAACTAGACTAAAAGTCAAGTAAAGTAAAAAAGTAGAAAGTAATATCCATTCACATGGGCATATTCCACTAGCATGTGATCTTATCTTAACCCAACCACTAAGTCAAGGAATCCTTCACATGGGCTAGCCTTGGACTATAGAAGAATCCAAAACAAAAAGGCTTGCGGGCCCAAGAGTTCTCAACTCTTTCCTCAAAGCCAAACACCTAGGAATAATACCAAGTCAACACACTAGAATCCAAAATAGTGGTGCTCATCTTTTCCACTTCCTCTGAAGTAAGGTCCCCTCTATCTTAGCTATGACTAACTTTAGCTAATCATGACTAATGTAGAACCATACTTTATCTTTGTATAAATAATATCTCTCAAGTACTTGTAATTCAATCTTTGTGTGAAAAACTCCCTCCACTCTAGCTGCAAGCTCCACACGTCCTCTAGTTGCATCCCAAGTGGACCAAGGATGTAATCCAAGCGGCCCATGCTCACCTAGATGGACTCCAAGTAGACCACTCTCCTTAGTAGCTATTGGATGTGTTGCAAGAATACCATGTCCACTCGGTCCATCGCCCCCAACATGTGCCTGAATCGTCTCAATAGGCACAGGGCCCACAAGTGTCCGAGTGGTGATGCCTATCAAGCGCATCCTATGCTGCTCTGCCAAGCCAAGGCTCACAATCCAAGTCAAATAGTTTAAGTTTATAGCTTGACCTAACACCTGACGCCTAGATGCTTCTAACATTGCTGGAACAGTGGTAAAACCGGTACAAAAACCCATTGCCCACTCTCTCTCATCAGCATTGGGCTCCACCAACTACTGTAACTGTGTGGTACCCACATTTTTTGTTTTTCTTGAAATGGAGACGAAGAAGTGTATAGAGAAGTCGGATTGCGCTTGTATGGCCAAAGAAGGCAAAGAAAAGAGTTTTCGGGATGAAACCCAAGGTAACGTGGCTTCAGGTCATAAGGCAAAGTACTCGGACTTGCCTTGTCAGCATACAACCCAAAGTAAGAAGTCTTTGTATTGGGGGGTGCTCAACCCAAGGCAAAGACAATGTAACAAATTTTCTTTGGGGTGAGAAATTCAAGAAGGGACCGTTCAAAAACCAGTGGTCATACACGTGAAGTACACTTTACAATGACAAGCGCATGCAAGAGGTGTGATTTCTTGGTAGAAACTCAAATTGAAGAGAGACAAAGAAGGCGCAACTCTCTAAAAATTGGGCTAATGACAAAGCAATCTTGAGCAATTTTCCTTTGCCGTTGAGGAGTCGTCCTACAAGAGATCGTGGGAAAGGAAGTAGAGTTGAAGATGCGCTAGTGTGTAGAGGAGAATTTGAGAGAGCTAACCCGAGAGACAATGAGGAAGAAAGAAAGATGGGAGGAGGAAAGAAGAACTCCAAATTCGTAGTGAGAAATCATGCAATTTGGAGGTTAGATGTGATTGCAAGGATCAAAGTCTTGAGCCGACTTCGGATCATATTCTTTGCGTGGAACTAGAATGTTAGTTTTCCAAGATTCATGACCGAGATAATCAAGAGTAAATGTCTCAATGGCCCCAAGGAAGAGTGGAAGAGAGGAAGTCCGGCTTGATGGATGGAGTCGGATTGGAGATTAGTACTCGGAAGAGAGGTAGGCACGGAGCAGGGTGCCTCATTCTTGGGGAAGGGAGAGGTAGCCAAAGAAACCCAAGAAGTGAGGGATGCATTCTCTTTGAAGCGGACAAAGAATGGGTACAAAGTAGAGAGTTACAAGGATCCGATCAAGAGAGGGATTGTGAGTGCTCTCATGGCAATTGTGAAGCCGGAAAGAACAACTTATGTGATGAAACACCAAGCGGTATTCTTCCATAAGATATTTGCAGGAGAGCCAATCAACTAGGCAAGGTGTTTCCATGGGTGAATGAGGCAGATGGTGTGGAATTTGTGGGATAAGTTGCCTCTACATTACATTGTGCCGTTTGCAGCTCATTTCTACCTCAAGTTGAATCTGCTCAATGCGGCGGAGCGCAATAGAATGGTGTTGCATTTTCATCCCAACTTAAGAAAGGAAGTCGACACGGAGGAGCAACAGTACATTCTTCAGATCCAAAGCAGTGATGAGTACTATGCACAGACAGGGAAGAGTGCGTAGGTGGAAGTAAGTACTCCGAAGTTGAAGAAGTGGATTCAACAAGGAGAAGGCAAAGACATAGAGAAAAAAAGACCTTGGAAGACCAGAAGGGTAAACCCAAGGAAAGGTATGGTAGTGATCGCATTGTTGGAAGAAGACTCGAAGGGCGAAGCCGAGTGCAAGTCCAAAGACTCGGAATGTGAGGAAGAACCCAAGATTACACTACAAAGTGGGGATACAAGTAGTGACAACAATGAAGGTGGGGAGATGACATCGGTGCACACAATAGAAGAAGAAGTTCAGATGGAGCTCGAAGAAGAGAGTAACGCAAAGTTGGAAGACAAAGTGCCCAAGCAAGAGGAGAAGAAGATTACCATTCAGAGAGGAGTTCGGTCCAAGTGCAAGGTGAAGTGTGAAGCGGGTCCAAGCAAGGTAAGGGAAGAGGAGAATGCCAGTTTGGGGAGTGAAGCCTCCATTCCGATATGACGACTGCAGAGAAGAAGGCAAGTATCAAGAGAAGAAGAGATAAAGAAGGAGATCACTCCGCAAGTTGAAGTAGTTGCGAGTGATGGAGTGGAGTACCTACAAGAAGTTGTGTGTCCTTTGTTGGTGAAATTGGAACACAAGAAGAGGGAGATGTAGTCAAAGTGTCCAGAGGTGAAGACTGTATTGCAGGTATTAGCACGACTAAAAGAAGAGAACTCGGAGTTGAAGAAGAGTATAATTCGAGGTGAGGAGGAAAGGGAAGTACTACGAGTGGATGCAATAGTGTAGAGTCAAGTGGTAGAAAACTTGAAGAGAGAAGCAAGGTATCGAGAGGAACTTGTGAAGCAGAGTGACAAAGCAAAGGAAAGACAAATTGCTAAATATGAGATCTTGAAGCAACAGTTTGAGGATTCAAGACTAGAAATTATCCATGCTATGGCAAGGGTAGCAGAGAAGGAACAAGAGCTTGATAGGGTAATGGAGAGTGTAGAAGAGAAGAAGCAATTGTGGCAACAAGAGTTGACAATGAGATACAGGGAAGAAGAGAGATTGCGAGAGTTACTTTGTAATCAGGAAGAGAAGGTTGTATAGAAGAAGGAGAAGGAAATTGTGAAAGCCGAGTTCAAAGCAAAATTGGCAATGTACCAAGAGGATTGGCTTGCAGATTGGGAGCGCAAGAGGAAGATGAGACTGGAGCCCTTGAAGGAGATTGTAATCAAGATGAATGAGATACTGAGTACAGAGGCCAGTGTGCGTATCAAGGAGACGAGGCTGCACAAGTTGAATTTTTTGGTGCAGGAGACAAGAATGAGACATGCAAAGGATACCAATTTGAACACATTGTTGATAATTCTCAAAACTCGTGTAGATAGGAAGATATTGGAGGTAGAAGACAATATCACAATTAGATTAGACTTAGTAAAGTTGGAGATAGATAAACTTTGGAAAGATGTTAGAGCAAAACCCAAAGTAGATGAAGTAGGAGTACAAATGTCTTCGGAGTTACCATTGGAGACATTAGAGAAGAGTGGGTTGGGAGATAAGGAGTTAGAAAGATTGGCCACTAGTGAAATGTCAGATCACAAAAGAGAACTATTAGATTTGGTAGAAGATGTAGGAGTTATGAAACCCGAGGATAAAATATTAGGAAGTAAAGTTACTTCGGGTTTGGGTTTGAAAGCCGAAGAAGAAATAAACATCAGATTGGATTAATAACCGATTTGAGATTTGAATAGGCAGATATGAAGAGGTGCATTGTCATTTCGGATCTGTAGGTTTGTAGAGTCAGAAGGAAAAGGTGCATTAGGAAGATAATTGTCGATTGTTTCACTACTTAAGAGTGGCATTCGCAGTCTTATGTTGTTCAGTGCTCATAATTTCTAAGAATAGATAAAGCGAAGTGCTATAGAGTAGTGCTCATTGCTTGAGCTTGATTTTGAGTATCAACTTTGCAATTGTGTTTGTGAGTGTGTGGAGAAATTCAAAGTGCAAGTAAGTGTGCTTGTTGGATGTTGGATTCCGCAGCCTTGATCTTCATTCTGTGTGTTTGATCTTGAGTGAAGTGCAATCAAAGCAATTCCTTGACAGATCTAAGAGGAATTGTAGTGTTGGTAGTATTTTGCATTTGTCAGTGCAGTGAAAAGTTGATGTGAAGCAATTTTGATCAAAGAAGTTGTGCCTTTAGTGGAAGGGTGGAAGACAATTTTGAGGCAAAGTCATTTTGCAGTGAAGTGCTATTTTTGGGAGAGCTTGAATCATCACAATCAAGATTGTTTGGAAAGAATTGAAGGAGTTGTGATTTAGAATGTTAAGTTGTGACAAGATTGAGAATCAATGCTTGTTACTCTCTTCAGGGTGTGGTTTCTACTTGAGAGATTAAAGACGCAACCAAGTAGAACTACATGTTACTGTTTGACTTTGTATTTGACCAATTCTGACTCATATCTTTGCGGGAACAAACTTTACTTACCCGATTACCGCAAAAGTGATATTTGTCGGGTTGTCACAAACGGTGAGTCCCAAACAAGTCCAGGTCCTCCTTCTTGAAAAGCATAAGAGCCTAGGAAACTCATGAGTGTGGGAAATGTGGCTCTAGGCTGTCCAACTAGGTTCACCACTGCCATAGGTGACCTATTAGCCACTACCATTGTCTAAGATTGATGCTCAACATCCAAGATATCATCAACAAGGATGTGGTCAAGTCATTGAATCCCATCATAAGCACGCTATAGAACCTCTTTGGGTAAGAGGTTTGTCCACCAAAGATGAAGACAATGAGCTCGTGATCCCACTCTGGCTGCATCTAACAATACATCAGGTCCCATCCAAGAATGGACCTGATGTGTACTTGCCACCACTCTAGTTCAAGAATCACCCATCAAAAGAACATTCTCTAAAAGGTAAGCTGGAGAAATAGACTAATGAATCTGGAGATGTCATAGTATCCGTAACATCTCCCAAAACACACCAGAATAAGGATCCTAAAGACCCAAACCTCTACTAGCATGTGTATGTTCCTGACATGGCTATCCAAAAATCACCAAGTGAATGGGCCCATGTCTCTCTAGATCATGCGCCCCCAATGAAGAAATGTTTGCTGGTAGGGCCTTCTGGTAACCTTTGATTGTTGACATCAGTAATAACTCCAGATATTGATAGGCCAAGTGTGCCACATGATGTAGAGAGACTTACCTAGTAGTCTCATCTCTCTCTACATACAGGTACCTCTATACTCGTATACCCACCTGTAATACCCAGCTAGTCCGGTGCTGATCCCACCAAACAACTCCAATAGGCATATTCCCTCTATTGGATACTGCCAAGCAATGAGTGTGGAATCTAGAGGTGTTAAAGTAAGTGACTCTAGCGGCTCATCCTCACACTCATCTCTTGATGGTACAAAGGCTCCACTCCAAGCCAACTGCATCAACTGATCCACATGTTGCTTCAATGCCTCCTCTGAACTCCACAATGGAACATCCAAGGTGGATGGAACAATCCCACTCATACTCCAAAGCCGAGTGATCTCCTCTGGTACTGGAGTATCCTCTGCATGGGTGTTCCCCTCCAACAAGTCACCTGGCAAAGCAATTGCACCATTGAAAACTAAAACTGATGCTGCCCTGGTCTTTGACCGTAGTGAGCCAAGACTGCCACTACTGAAGCGTATTGGTAGGCAACATACCCGTTCCTCATCAAACTGCCAACCAGGTCCATAGGAGGTTGTCTCCTCCCAATAGTCAATGCTGAAACCCATGGGGTATAACATTGCTCCCCCAACTAGCACATCATATGACTCAACTATTGTCGCAATAGCCTAAGCTCTCACCACCAAGCTATCAGTCGGATGACTAGGCTGAACTTGGACAACAAGCTCCCCACGGGTGATGTATTGTGTCAAACCACCACCCAGAGATGTCTGGATCTGAAATGGACACCTCTCCACATCGGTCTTCCGTAACTCCAGACCAACAACTACAGCCTTCCCCAACATTAGGGGCTGCGCACCAAAGTCTAACAAGACTCTCTGTGGTGTATAGACCTTCCTTGAAGGTCCCACCAAACGGAAAATCACCCTTTGGTTATCCAATAGGACAACACTAGGTGTAAACCGTGCCCTCTCAAAGACTCCTCCAGTCTAGCCACTACCGCCTGCCACAAACCACTGGTCGCTGAACGGATCCCATGCTCTTCAACCAAGTCAGCTCCACTACCAACCACCTCTGCTTTAGTAGTAGGAACCCCACCATCCTTACTCTCACACAACATGGAAACCAACCAGAATACTGGGGCTAGGTCAACTCTCAATGTAAACATATCACTTGCCAAAAACAGAGGACACCGCATAATCAGCTGAGCCGCCCCCAACATCATGCTAGACTCAGTCTATGTAGTAGTAGGTGGCTTACTAGCAAGTAGTCCATCATGCACTCCCTCACCACCTACCATACCTGCATTGGGACGTCTAGGAACAAAGGATGTCATCTGCAATGCCTCATATAGCGTGAAAGATTGGGGAAGTCTAACCTGTCTCCCAACCTCTCCTTTCTATGGGTCCAACTCCACCGATGCTCCTCTAGGCTCTGGAGCACATACTGCACTCCTAGTTACTACTGCAGATGCATCCACCTGTGTTGCTCCGCACATGAAGTCCAAAGCATCTCTATCACCGTCATATGAGGTGGACGCCTCAGCACCTGAATCTGATCTCCTCTGAGCAATAGTCATACTAGCCAATCTTTGCTCCAACTGCTCTATCCGAGTAGCCATAGTTGTATCAAAAGTAAGGGCAGGTACTGCACCCCTACTAGGTGTAGATCTTCTACCACCACCTCTACCACCTTGTCCTCCATGAACTAAAGGTCCTCTACTACCTGCTATAGCAGCCCTACCACTCCGTAATTCCGGGTGTAGGTCAAAACATCGGTCACTAGTTTGACCAAATCTGTGGCAATGCTCACACTGCCTCTATGCTGGCTCTGATGCACCTAAGGTATCAGGTCCACTGCCCTGAGTACACTCTCTTAGAGTACCAGTGGTTTGGACCCAAGGTACTTCAGGTTTACCTACCTTGGCTTGAATTAGATCCTCTACCTTGGATCAAATGTCAACCACAAATATTGGAGGTTTTATTTTTGGGTCTACCTCCAAATGAAGAGAGTTTCCTTTTGTCCTTCACCTCAATCATTTGGATCTTAAAATCCACAAAATCTTCAATAAGAGTCTCTAGCTTAGTGTCCATTTTATATACACTTTTAGCTATAGGAGTCATTACTTTCTTTCCTCTTTACCTTCTTGTTCTCCTTGGCTTAACATCTTGTTTCAATTCTGAAGAAGAACTTCAAGAGGAGAGGAGGTACTCAAGAAGCTATTAAACTTCAACAAGAGGAGGTACTCAAGAAGCTCTTCTTCTTGGCTTCTTGCCTTTCTTCTCCTAGTTTCTTTGGTTACCAGCTGATTGAGAGTTTTTCACCTCATATTGGGTGTTGTGTTTGAGTACCTTGTCAAGGGCGTTACATTCCTCTCCTTGGCAAAGATACAAATCTCAAGTGATAATCTACTAAAAAAATAGGTAATGGCTTGGGCATCAAAGTAACCCACCACATTGGATTGCTTTGGCACTTAGTTTAACAAAGCCATCAACCACTCAGAGTAGTCTCTTAACTTCTCATTCTTGCCTTGGTCCAAATGATTGAGTGCAACAAAGATACTTGTATCATAATCAACTTCCTTGAATTGTTCCAAGAAAAGTTGTCCCAAAGATCTATCCAATTGGTTGGCTTGAACTCCTTCTGAGTTACTTGGGTATACTAGCTCCTTGCTTTCTTCCATAGTAGACTTGGGAAAATTCACATTCAATCTATAGAGTTGTGCTCCTTGTTGGCAAAGGAGATTACTTTAAACTCCTTGATAAATTCATCAAGGCATTCAACATGTTCCATTCCCTTTTACTTTTAGTAAGCTTGTTACCAATAGAGAAAAAAGTCATGTTGTAAGTCTGATAAAAAGGCTATGATGGTATTGAACTTGGTTGACCTGAGGTACTTGTTGGTGATTGGGCTTCATTTTCAGGCCAAGGGTCCCAAATTATCAAATTTAACATTAGATCTTCATCGAGCGGTACTTCAATTGGAGGTACTTTGACATCAACCCGTATTTGAGGAAAAGCATTGGTATCATCAAATTGCTCTTCAAGATCCCAATGAACTATTTGGAGGATCATATGTAAGATACATTGATGCTCTTTTCATGATTTGTGAAAAGACATCTATGTTGTCTTTCCGCAAATAAATTCCTTCCAGTAATCGGCTCCCTTAATAGTTTTGGGGAAGTCAATGTGTTGTGTCTCAATAAATATTTTTGCATGCTTGCATCTTTCTTTCTCTTGGGATGAGGAGGTGTAAAGTGGTCTTTCCACCCGGATTCTTGATTCTTCTTTTTGAGTGCTTGCAAGCTTCTTGTACTTCATGAAGAAGTTGGAGATCCAATGCCTCTTTCTCAAATTATTCAAGATTGAGTTTGCTCTTCTCACATTCTTCTTCTTTGTGTTGTAAAGTTCTTTTATGAGCACTCTCTTCCCACTTTTTTCTTGATGCAAAAATTCATATTTGATGGACAAGCAGCTTTCAATTTGGCTTCCTATTCTTCCACTCCCAAGATTTCTATCCCCGGCAGTGGCACCAAAAATCATGTGACAACCCAACAAGTATCACTTTTGCGGTAATCAATAAGTAATTGTTTGTTCCCACATAGATACTAGTAAAAAATGGACACGTACAAAGTAAAATATCACAAAGCAATTCTTCTTGGTTGCATCTTGAACTTCTTGGGTAGAAACCACATCCAAAAGAAATAAAAAAGCACTCAATTGTAGTCTTGTCATAAAAAAACAACACCCATAATCACAATTCTTCAAATCCTTTCCAAATTGGTATAGTTTGTCATGATTCAATTCTCCCAAAGAAGGCTACTTCACCATGAAAAGACTTCACCTCGTAAATGTGTTCTACCCTTCTATTAAAGGTACAACTTCCTTAATTGAAATTGCTTTGCATCAATCTAGCACTCTGATCACAAATGCAAAATACTACCAACACTATGATTCATCATAGATTTGTCAACATATTGCCTTGATTGCTATCCACTCAAGATCAAACACACAGAATGAACATCAACACTATAGAATCCAACATCTAACACTCATTGATTGCAATTAATGACTGTTAGATGTTGGATATTAGATCCAGGGTTCCAACGTTAGTGTTAGAAGTTTAGGGTTTAGTGTGTGGAGAAGTTGAGTGTTCTCCACACACAAACACACACACATAGGATTGATACTCAAAATTAAACCAAAACAACAAGCATTGAGTTATAACACTTTGCTTTACTCAACTTCAAAAATATGAATACTGAACAACAGTACACTATATATGCCTTTTTAAAATAGGCAGCACACTTCAAAAATTATCTAAACTACCTAAACTGCTCAATTGCTACTTACAAATCTCTAGATTCAAAGTGTCACTTTACTTCTTCATATCTACCTCTTCAGATCTCAAAGCCATATTCCTAATCCAATCCAATGTCTACTTCTATTTCAGCTTCTACACCCAATGTGTCTTCAAGCATCTCCTACACTTTAGATCTATATACTATTGCTATTTCTTCTTCTATTCTTAATACCTCTTTAGTCTAATGTTGGAATCAGCAATATACTAACTACATTCTCCTTCTCTACTGTGGCTCCTTCAATGGACTCAAGTAATTCACCCAAAGTCACCTGCACTCTGATATCAACTACTTCATATTTGGTTTCTACCTTCACACTATTGCAAAGTTCATCTAATTTAGATCTAACTAAGTCTAATCTAAGATAGACATTGTCTCCTACTTTTGTCATCTTCCAATCTACTCTCTCTCAAGTGAATCAAAAGTTTATTCAATTTGGTCTCCTTTGCTTTTCTCTTTCTTATTTCCTACACAAGCAACTTCAACTCATGCAATCTCAATTCCTCCATCTTCACCTTGGCTTTAGTACTCAACATCCCCTTCATCCTCCCAACGAGCTCTCCTATTGATATGTAATACCCATTTGTGCATGTGTGTGGTATTGTGATATTTAGCTTGGTATTACAAGTACTTGAGAGATATTATTAATATAGAGATGAAGGATGGTTCTACATTAGTCATGATTAGCTAAAGTTAGTCATAGCTAAGATAGAGGGGACCTTACTTTAGAGGAAGTGGAAAAGATGAGCACCACTATTTTGGATTCTAGTATGTTGACTTGGTATTGTTCCTAGGTGTTTGGCTTTGAGGAAAGAGTTCAGAACTCTTGGGCCCGTAAGCCTTTTTGTTTTGGATTCTTCTATAGTCCAAGGATAACCCATGTGAAAGAATCCTTGACTGAGTGGTTGGGTCAAGAGAAGATCATATGCTAGTGGAATATGCCCATGTGAATGGATATTCCTTTCTACTTTTTGACTTTACTTGACTTAAGTCTAGTAACTTGAGTTACTACGGCAATTAGTAACTTTGGTGTGTAACTATTTCACAAGTATAAACAAGGGATGAGGAGGTACTCATCGTCCTTTCATTTGCAACTATCTCTCTCTCATTGAGTTCTTTAGTGAGCAATGTCTTGAGTCTTGGAGTGTTAGCCTTGGAGGAGTATGATGGAGTTGTGGTTCCTTGCCTTCTTAGTCCATGGTGCGCTACCATAATAGTCGTCAGAGGTTCATCCTGAGTGAGAGATAGGCTAACTCACAGATCTTGATATCTTCTCTGGAACTAACTCCTCCCAAGTCCTCTGTGCTTCCAATTTTTTCCAGTATATCTTCAACTCTTCTTTAAATTTTGCTTCAACGCTTCCTTCTCCTTTGCGTAGTAAAAAAGCTAAGCTTCTACATTAATGATCAGACCTCTTAACCTTTCTTCTTCTTGATCTCTACTCAATAATTTGCATTGCCATGTCCGATCCTTCTTTGTTGCAACCAACCTCAATTTCTCCAACTCCTACTCCCTCACCATTGTAATGGCTTTTGAGCACATTGTATCAACTTGCACTTCATTGAATTCTCTCCTCAACTTCTTGAATGCTACTTTTTGGTCCTTCAACTCTTTAGCTAGTTATTCAAGATCACCACCATGCTTCACAAAATTCTCATGCAGATTCTTAGAGTTGTTCTTCCAAAGTACCACATCCACCCAAAGTACTTCAGCTTCCTCTTCTCCTTGGTTTAACTTTTCCTTCAACTGCAAGACCTCCATGCTCATGCACTTTACTACATGCAACTACTTCAGGATGATCTTGTTGTATCTCTTTCCTCTTCTTCTACAACTCTAGCAATAAATAGCAAGCAAACAATTTTTGACAAATAACTTACTCCTTTTTACTCTTCTTCTTCCTCCTCTCCATCTTTGGCTTTAGTTGGCTCTACTAGTGCCTTACCCCAAAGTCTAAGTTGTCTTATCTTCAAATTGATTCCCTTTGAGCTTTCTTCTTCTCCCTTGGCTTTGCTCGTTCCTACCATTGCAAGTTGTAGACTTCTGTTTGATCTCACTTCCCATGGAAACACAAGTACTGGCTCTTATTCTCTCTCCCCTAGAATATCTACCTTGGGCAACTCCAAGTATTGGCTATCTCTTCCTTCCATGCATTCAATTTGTGCATGGAACTCCCAATCATCTTCCTCAACCCCTTCTTCAACCAATTGCTGAACTTTGGGTTCTTGATCACTTCATTGCTCAACTCCTTACTCTACAATGTGAGCTCTTCCTCTTCTTCGTCTTATGAGTCTTTGTTTTTAAACTCGGCCTCTTGTTCAGGTTTTGCACCTGATGATAGGTCCACTACCGCCATCCTCACCTTGAGTTCAGTCACCTAGTCTTTTATGGTTGAATTGGTGATACTACCTCTTGGGGTCTACCCTGCTTTCTTGGCCTCAGAATACTCACCGCCACTATCTTCTCCTACCCCATCTTGGCAAAGTGTTCATCACTTCCTTGGATCTGCCTTATGTAGAATTGCTTGTCTACATCTACCTCTTTATGTAGATTGGGGTGAAAGTGTAACCCCATCTTCTCCTTCTCCTCCAAACTGAGGAGATTCAATCCCAAATAGAAATGGGCTGTGAATGGCATGAAATAGTGGGGTGGTAGGTTCATTCTCCAATTCCCAATCATTTACTCCACTCTCTGACAAAAGCACTTTGCCCAATTCACCTTTTTGCATATAACATTTGATGAAAAAATACCGCCTATTGCCTCATTACATAGGTTGTTTGCTCTAACTTAAACATTGCCATCAGACCTCAAAAATAATTTGCTTTATTGGGTCTTTATAATTATGCACCTTGTATCCATTCTTTGTGTGAGGAGCATTGAAGGAATTCCTCACCTTTGCGGTCTCTTCCCATGAATCACACTTCCAATAGAAGGTAGTCACCTCCTGCATCTCCAGCTTCTCTCTCCAAGACTAATTTCCAATTTGACTCAGTCCATTGAGCCAGATTTTCTCTCTTCTCCTAGGTCTTGGGACCATCTTTGCAGTTACTAGTAACTATTTCTGCCATGAAACTTGGAAAACTTAAGTTCCAATTCCATGCCAAAAAAGTGATCCAAAGTCTACTCAAGACTATAATCCTTGCCAGTACATCTAGTCTCCAAATTGCAAGATCCTTCACCGTAAGTGAGTGACTCTGCCTATTGCCTTTTGTTGGCATCATGTGTTTTCTAACCCTCAGTCTTTGAAATATCAAACCCTTGCCTAGACTCAAGATTCTAACTCCTTGAGGAAAAAATTTAAGAGGCATAGGATATTATCTTGGCATTTCAGAACTTCCTCAACAAAGTCTTATTCTTATTGTGTTATGCTGGGCATTCATTCTTCAACTGATCTTCAATTGACACTCATAGATTTAATTGTCTTGTTCTTGTCACTCTCAATTTTATCTTCATCATGAAGTAGCCATTTTTCCTTGATTATACCTTCTTGATTTGTTTGGCCCAATGGAAAGTGGTTATAATTTCTTTGGATCGGATTGATCTGTCTGATGCAAAGTATCTTACCTTGGATCTACCACCCTATAAGTCCAATCTGAGTCCAATTGGATCCAAACACATGATTCTTCTCTTGTCTTCTCTATTTGGCTTCCATCTGGCTTTAACAATACACTTCTTTAAAACTCATCAAAAGCAAAATAATATGTGTACCATACATATCTTGTGAATTTTTAGGTATTAAATGACTTCCATTTCTTATCCTAAAATTTTCAATTGAAGTTCTCTATTATCATTGTACTAGTAATTCATTTACTTTAAAGCAAATTGTACAAATCAAAACATCATGATAAAGCATCCGAGGAATATCACTTGAAAGATCCTCATATTTCAATTTGTACATAGGGTTGAAAGGTAATTAAGGTTGGTTTATTGATATTTAGTATCAGACCATGCCAAATTGGACAAGAGATATTGATTTGTAAAGAAACATTACAAATCAAATTGACTTGTGTTATGGAAAGTTTTATGAGATTAGATTATTGGTAGTCAATATTACACAAGTTCAAATTGGACATGAACATCAAGAAATGGATCCAAGAGTTAGTACACTGTTTGCCCAAAATGAAAAGAAAAAGAAAATATTGAGCTTGGTAAAACATACCCTCTTGCTTTATTAAAGCAAGGGGACATTCTAGGTGGCCAAGAAGAGAGGAAATAGGGAGTCTTAATTCTCATTTTCTAGGTACCCTAGAGATTTAGTGTGTTTTTTTAACTAGCAAAAACCCTCTAGTCATAAAAACATTTGAACAATATTGAAGTACAAGGTGGTCCTTCATCTTGACAAATATTCCTTTAATAATAGAAATCATATTGCATAGATATCAAATGTTAGGGAGAGGGAATTACGACGTTGAGTAAGTCAAGATCATCAAAGAATTTTAAATTCCAAAAACTATAAATATAAGGGAATTTTGAGCCTTTCTAGGTTATGTGTACTAGTACAAAAGATTAGTTGTTACATAATTATCAGACCCTCACTTATGAAGTTGTTGTGGTACCTACATTTTTTTGTTTTGAGTTGGTTTAAGGGGTTTTGAAAGAAGAAGTATATAGTTGAAGCAAAATTGAGCCCAAAGGATGTAAGAAAGAAGAAGATTCATGTTTTGGTATCAACGCAAAGAAAGTTATCTCAGGTGAGTAATTGTTAGTACTTGGATCGGATGGGATCTATCAGATTTCAACCCAAAGTAAGGATACTTCACCTTGAGGTGATCAACCTAATGCAAAGATAGCGTAACAATTTTCCTTTGGGATTGGAAATTCAAGATTGTGTCGCACATAAAATAGCTAAAGCTTGAGCAAGAGGAATTGACGAGAGAAGTGCATGTAGAAGGTATGATTTCTTGGTAGACGAGCATTTGAAGAATGACTAAAAAACATCAGACTATAAGGTCAAGATTTGAATCAAGGAGAGGAATGACAAGTAAATTTTTGGTGCCATTGCAAAGTCGTCTTGAGAAAGATCAGGGAAGAGGAGTGGTAGTGAGTGAGGTTGTTGTGAATCCAACAGGAGTTAGAATTGTGATGGGGTGT
This sequence comes from Lunularia cruciata, assembly GCA_948567375.1. Lineage (NCBI taxonomy): Eukaryota > Viridiplantae > Streptophyta > Marchantiopsida > Lunulariales > Lunulariaceae > Lunularia > Lunularia cruciata. The sequence continues at coordinate 43,435,929 of OX419757.1, forward strand.
TGTAAGAAGAATGCCAAATTTGCAATGAAGAATCATGCAATTTTTCAATTAGATGTGATAGCCAGGTTTGGAATCTTGAGTCTACTTTGTATCACATTCCTTGCGTGGAATTGGAACCTAAGTTTTCCAAGTTTCATGACTAAGATAGTGGAGAATGTCTAGAGGGTCCCAAAGAAGAAGAGAAGAGAGGAAATCTGGCTTGGTGGACAGAGTCGGATTGGAGATTAGTTTTGGGAAGAGAGGCCAAAGAAGAGATTGGAGCCACTTTCCTCAAGAAAGGAGAAGTTGCAAAAGAAACCGCAAAAGTGAGAGCATTTTTTACTAAGTCCATGCACAAAGAATGGATATAAGGTAGAAAGCTATCATGATCTTGTGAAGTGGGGTATTGTGGGAGCAATGATGGTGATATTTAAACCAAAAAGAAAAATGTACATAATGAAACACCAAGCGGTGTTCTTTCATAAATTTTTTGCAAGAGAACCCATAAATTGGGCAAAGTGCTTTTACCAACGCACAAGGTAGATGGTGTGGAATTTGTGAGAAAATTTGCCACCACACTACATTTTCCCATTTGCAGCCCATTTCTACTTGTGGTTGAATTTACTAAATGCGGTGGAGAGACAAAAGATTGTGTCATATTTCCACCAAGATTTAAGAAGAGAAGCCAATGTGGATGAACAGTAGTACATTTGGCAAATCTGGAGCAATGACAAGCACTACGTCAAAACAAGACAAAATGTGAAGGTGGAAATAACCGTTTCAAAGATGAGGACAAAGAGTTGGCCAAAAGAAGAGTTGGCATTGAGGAGACCTCAAAAAGCAAGAAAGGTAAATCCGAAGAAAGACGTTGTGATGATTGCATCATCAAAGGAAGAGTAAGAAGGCAAAGCCAAGTATAGATTGGAGAACTCAAAAGGAGAAGACGAACTAGAGCTCACGTTGCAAAGTGAAGAATTAAGCAGTGAGAGTGAAGAAGGTGTAGAGGTGCAGCAATGAAGCAAAGAAGAAGAAGAAGAAGATTAGAAGACCAAAAGTACGAGTTACAAGAAGGAAGAAGATGAAGTTTTGGAGGAGTTCAAACCTAAGATTGTAATTCAGAAGGCAATTAGATTGATGAGAAGTGAAGCAAAGCCAAGCAGAAGAAAACAATCTGAAGAAGCAAGAAGCTTGGAGGAAGAAGAGTTAGTGTCGATACAAAGATCCAGACTGCAAAGTAAGGTGTCAGGAGAAGAACAGAAGAAACAATATGAAGGAGTACAGTATCTTCAAGCAATTGTGTGTCCACTATTGTTACAAATAGAGATCATGAAGAGAGAAATGCAAAGCAAGCATCCCAATGTGCAAAATGTGTTATAGGTATTAGAAAGGTTCAAGTTGGAGAATTTGGAGTTGAGAGAGCATCTAATCCAAGGAGAGGACGAAAGAGGGATACTACAAGTAGATGCAATATTACAAAAGAAAATGAGTGAGAATCTACAAAAAAGAGTTGGAGAATAAAGCTAGAATTATAGAACAACATGCGATAGATAGAAGAAAACAAGTAGTTATGCACGAAAGATTAAAGAAGGAGTTTGAGGATTCTAGATTGCAAGTCATACATACTACTATGAAGCAAACATCCTTCTGTGAAGATAGTTGAGAGGGAGCAAGAGCTTGACAATGTGAGGCAAAGTGTAGAGGAGAAGAGGCAGTGTTAGTAGAGAGAGTTAACAGGGGGATATGAGGAAGAAGAATGATTAAAAGAGATAATTCATAGTTTGGAAGAGACCTTGACGTAGAAGAAGAAGGAGGGAGCATCTGCAAGCGGAATTCACCAAGGAGTTGAAGATGTATCAAGAGGATTGGCTGGCTGATCATGAGAGGGAGAGGCAAGAACGATCAAGGACAATTGAAGAGGTTTCAATACAATTGAAGGCAATGTTGAGTACTGAATCTAGTGTGAAGATTGAGGAAACAAGACTACATGAGTTGAAATTATTAGTGCAGGAGACAAGGAAGAAGAATGTGAAAGACAAAGATCTGAATGCATTACTGATTAGTTTCATAACTCGAGTAGATAGGAAAATAGTGGAGGTAGAAGATAATGTAACTATTAGATTGGATTTGGTCAAGTTAGGATTAGATAAACTTTGGGACAGTTTATAGACTCAACCCGAGGTACGAGAAGTCGGGGTTCATGTGTCTTCAGATTTATCATTTGACTCTTTAGAGAAAAGTGGGTTGCAAGATAAGGAGGTAGATAGATTACCTATGAGTTTAATTGCAGATTAGAGTGAGGACATGTTGGAATTGGTAGAAGAATTGGAAGTTGTAGAACCCAAAGTACATGAGGTGAAGGGACTTTCCTCGAGTGTGGAAGCTGAAGTAGAGGTTGACATCGGATTGGTGTAGTAACAATTTTGAGATTTGAAGAGGTAGATATGAAGAGGTGCATTGTCATTTTGGATTTGCAGGTTGGTAGAGTTGTTAGGAATCTGTTTAGGAAGTTAGATTACTACTGAAGTGCTTTGCCTATGTAAAGGAGGCATTTGCAGTGTGCTATTGTTTAGTTTCATATTCTTGATAATAGATAAAGCGAAGTGTTGTGAAGTAGTGCTCATCATTTAAGCTAAATTCCGAGTATCAATTTTGTGTGTGTGTTTGTGAGTGTTGGGAGAAATTCAAAGTGCAATTCTGAGTGTTAGATTTTGGATTCTACATCTCTGATTCCATTTTGTGTGGTTGATCTTGAGTGGATAGTAATCGAAGCAATGCCTTGACAAATCTGAAAAGAATTGTAGTGTTGGTAGTATTCTGCAATTGTGAGTGCAGCGTGGTATTGATGTGAAGCAATTTCAATCGAGGAAGTTGTGCCTTCAGTGGAGGAGCGGAACACAATTTTGAGATAATTTTGTAGTGAAGTAGTCATTTTCAAGACGACTGAATCATCACAATCACGTTTGTTTGGATAGAATTGAAAGATTTGTGATTATGAGTGACAAATTGTTGTGACGAGACTGCATTTCAATGCTTGTTATTCTCTTCTGGATGTGGTTTCTATCTCGGAGATTAAAAAGAATTCAAAAAGAACTGCTTTGGTTACTTTGCTTTGGATTTGACCAATTCTCAATTGTATCTCTACAAAAATGAACTTTATTTACATGATTACCACAAAAATGATATTGGCCAAGTTGTCCCAGTTGCTCAAAAACTAAAAAGACTAACCATGGATGAGAGAACAAAAGGATACCTTAGTCATGTTGAAGATTAAATTGGTCAAAGCATTAATCATAAAACCCTCTAATTGATGAGCACCCTCTAAATGCTAAACACAAATGACCGTTGATCTTTAACAAAAGCTTTTGACAATCGATTAAAGTTTGTAAACTGACTGTATGTTTGTGTTGGTACTTACTTGTTCGTCTTGAACAACGGAGCTGATGCAGGAAGAAAATGAAAAATCATTCTCTCGAAGTAAACTCCCGGACTTTGTTCACGTGGTTCAGTTTGTTTCTTGTAGACGAATAAGCATGGGATCACCATCTTTAATCCGGGCGGAACTTATAGGATTCGGATCTATGGTGGCGAGTCTTTGGTATGTACGTTCGTGAAATTCCCAAACAATTACAACTCAGAGATTGTATTTAATATGATCAGGGATATGTGTTGGGACAATTTTGGACCTGCGTCAAATTTACTTCTTCATCCATGTTGACTGAAAATGAATCTTTATTCTTTTTAATAAATTCGACACACTAATATGCACTTATTAGCATGATCTCTGATTCTTGTTGAGAATTATTTAGGGTAGATAGAGAGGAAACAGTATCACCTGTTCTATAGCAGTTACATTTTCAAGCTGCACTTCTATCGATCATCTAATTGTTGTACTATCAACAACTATGAATGACACTGTAACGTTCATTACTCTTATATTCTCTTTTCATATTTCATAATTTTCATAAGCGTGAATCTCCGGGTTTCATGCATTTTTTTACCGGGGACAGTTCTTCAATTTTGCTCTTCTATAGCCCGACTGAGTCTAGAATTTAAGATTTTAGACTTTGAAAACCAATTATTATCTTTACTTTCAATTTCAAACTCTTCTATTTTCAAATTCTGACAATTCATGTATCCTCCCATCATATTCATATTTTCTTCATACGTTGACCAAACCTACACAACCTCTATCGATATCATTTATTAAATAAGTATCTGTAGTTCTAGCAGAAGTATGGTACCAACAAGGGAGTTAGCAAGAAGGTTCACTAGTGTTTGAAAAGGGTTATTTTTGTTGATTTTGAAAAAAAAAATTTGAAAATACTCACGGATAGCCTTTTGCCGAGAGAACCAACTCGATGTAAATTCCAAATAAATTTAATCTTTACCCATTCTCCTTTGTCCATGTCATAGGAACACTAAAATCCATAACATTTAGAAACTATAATAGGACTAACTTTAGAGAAAGTTGAATGTAGACTATAATGAATCAATTGCATTTTGTGGAGAGTGATCGATGGTGTCATGCACTTAAACCATAGTGAATCATATGATGTTGCCTCGGTACGGCATAGACGGCACCATGACTTTTATATTCAGTTTATTGAGCATTATTATGAAAATTCTAACGTTCTGGATGGTATTTAGACATTAGAAAGCTAAAATAATTTCGATGTCCTGAATAAAGTTTAAAACAATGAATTACGAGTGAGATTTTATTTTGTTTTTTAATTTTTAAGTTGTAGAGTTCTGGGTAATCGGTTGGTATATGAGTTTAGTTGCTTATCTTATTAAATATCTAATACTTGCATGGATCTCGGCTATTTATGTACCATTCTTGTTTGCTATTGGACATATATTTCCATCCAATAGTCTAACTTTTGATGTCATAGGTTCTAATTTCTTGTACAGGTGAGTTCTACAGTAACTATTTTGAGAGTTAATTAGAAAATAGCAGCCATATGTAAGGGTCTTGGTTGAATGTCCATGAGCTCCTCTATATCTTAATATTGAAAGCTAAAACAAGTTTGTATCCATTTATTCCAATTGTAACCATGTGAGGAGGTCTTGGCTAATTATCCATAAGTTCAATAACTCTATTGATCTATATCCAAAATTCTAATTTTAAACGAAGTGTAATAGTGGTGCCTACCTGTACACATGAAACACCTGAACCCGTGTTGGTGGTTGTTTTCCAGTGTTGAATTTCAAAGAAATAGTAAATCCTGCCTCCATATTCTTGTCAGACATTTGGATTTCTAAGCAATCAATCGGTAAGAATGTAGGAAGTGATAGTATTTAAACTATATTTCTAACTTTGTCGCAAACTAACCCATGTATTCTAGCCTCATTCTCATTCCATTATCTTTCGTTGCACGGTGAAGTAACACCAAGTTCATGTAGATAAAGTCATCCTACTATTACCAATACCGGACCCAATTACCTTTAGACGATAGATATTGGAAATATGAGGACAGAAGCCGTTCGAGGAACGGGGGATCCGGAACTACTCATTAGACGATAGATGTGGGTATGGTGCAAAAGTCATAAATACCACTAACTTAAATAAATATCACCACAAAAAAATATTTCCTGGTTTGCTCGTGAACTAACCACCGCCCATACAGCTCCAATTACGGCAATTCTATAATATGCAAGGTTATCATTTAACTCTGCCAATGATGAGTATCATACACCAAACACTCAGAATTTCAAAATTCTCCAAATACAAGAAAACGTCGATTGAAAAGCTTATTCTAGGGTACAATTTTATTGGCATGATTGGGAAACTGACTCTTGAACATGCCATACCCTAAATCTCATGTAATCCAGAACCTGTCTAGTCGTCTGATTGCTATTCATGTTTTACAGTATTCACAAAATATACTCCTTCAGTAATTCAGCCTCATTACTAATCCCTAAAACAACTCCTCCAAAGTCCGCCGAAGTCTTCGTATGAAACTACTTCGTTGAACAGTACTTGGGTAGGAATCAAAGTAGTGATCCAAACTAAAGTTTACAATCCATGAGGAAAAGGATCTAGCGTATAGGTACTAACAATGAATGAGAAGAAGTATGGTTTTTGCTAATGGTACAAGTAACTAAGAAACGACTAACTGGGATTCATATAAAACATAGAAGTTTCAATGTCCACAAAATTTGCTCCCACCAGCTATTATACAATTTAACACCTGCACTGAATTTTAGCAGAACTTTAGCTATAAGGATGCTCCTACATCGGCTGCAGCACTCATGGTGTACAATTGAGCAATCTTTCACCTTCTGCGGGGTTCCCAGGCAAAGGTCTAGCGGCTTTTTGCAACAATTACCACTGCACAGATCAAACAAGCAGACGAGTTCGCTTACAAACCCGATGGTACTTTTGACAACAGAGTGCCGGCCCCTCTCCAACATTTTTTGGATAAATCTTGACACTGTACAAAGCAGAAGCGCCACCCGCAAACTTTCCTTGTTCCTCTCGCAAGTTTGTAGGACAATCCCTTGTGATTCAGAAGTTTCACGCTCAAGCCTATGTCTCCTGGGAACGAAACCCACAATTTCGGGCTTCAGACCTGCTTGCACGTTAAAGTTCTTCAAAACTGATATCTTGTCTTAGTGAGATGCTCCACTGGAAGCTCCTGGCAATCTCATGACTCAAAAATGTGATAATAATCCAAACGAGTGAAAAAGATAATCAACTCCGCTCCCAGCCATCTGAAAAGGACAACAGTTTATGTACAGGCCGTGCCCAGAAACCTACTCTTGGTGTTGAGTTCCAACTAGTGGATTGGTTACTCAAACCAGTGTGCTTGAAAAGACCTGACTCTGGGGCAGTTCGATAACTGGAGTTGATCGTTCAAAGAATGCTCCGTTTATTTATGTAGATCACACAATTGTGCATCTACATTGTCGGCTGACATTCAACCATTCGTCCTGATCTGTGTCGTCCTCGTCGTGATTGGCCACATAAGTTGGCTCAGTTTGCGTCGTACGACCCACTACGCGGCCACCACGCATGCTTAACGTGGGTCGACTGTACTTGTCTGGTGAATCTCCTTTAGAATTCCTGGACACATCAACGTTTTCTTTAAGATTTGAGTACAGCGGTTGGTGATATTGAGCCATAAATATACCACACTTAACATATTACCACACCAGTTTCTACAAGATATTCAAAAGTAGTATTTTTCTTATGATACGAGGAGGGTTAACATTTTCACCGAGAATCCGTCAAATAAACTGCGTGAAGGTTGCGGTAGTTCGGTAATATCGACAACGAGCGGACAATGCAATTAACACACCACCTTAATTTCTTGGAGGACGTCTTGGTTCCCATTTTGGATTCGAGGTTCGCAGAGTATCCCGTCTCCAGATATTTCACAATCTCCGAGAATTCGGGCCTTCTTGTAGCATCCTTATCCCAACATCGGACCATGAGCTTCGTAAAAGTAGATGATGAGAAATCAGACGTTGGAGGCCGATGGTTCTGCAAGAGACAAAAAACAAATGATGAAAAGGTTTTCACTTCCCTGCTACCCAGAAATATCCCCCGAAGTCTACATCCTTTTTCGATGTGAACTGAGTCAACCCAACGAAAACAGTAGTAAGTTGTAGAAAATTCAGCAATCTTCTCTCGAGTTAGAGACCTGAAGCTATTTGCAAAGAACAAAAAGAAATCTAACTCGGAACATACGTCCTTGGCGACTGCATGGGCGAGCTGAACAAATGACATGCCCTCAAATGGCAAGAGGGAGGTGCAAAGCTCCCACATCACGATCCCAAAACTGTACACATCAATCTTCCGGGTGTATGGCGAGTGGCAGATGACCTGTAGGGGAAACCAAATACGTTCATGTCCGCAGCAGGTACAGCACCTAACACCTTCCGTCAGAAACTCAAAACCAAGTCTTACATCCAATTCTTAGAAGTTTCTTCGCTTTGCAGTTAGCTATATTAACATCCACTTTGCGTTAAGAGTGATAAGAATAGAGTAGCGGAGTTGCACTAAAGTCTGATTCGTGTGCAGCGCATACCTCCGGAGCCATCCATCGAATAGTGCCCGTCTCTGCGGTTAAATTGCCCGGATCCTCTGTCTCAAATCGAGCCAGACCAAAATCTGCGACTTTAACTCTTCCATTATCATCGAGCAGGAGGTTCGCAGACTTCAAGTCCCTATGCATGATGTTATTTTGATGTAGGTATTCCATTCCCCTGTTTGATGCCAATTCAACATTCAGCTTTCAAAACTCAGTTCAGAACTTTGGACTATCTCCGCGTGTCACAACAGCAAGATCATTCTAAATTGGATAGAGAAAAGCAATAAAGAAACGATTGGCCATCAGATATTTTGAGCCATGCCTGGCAATGTCGAGAGCCATAGATTGAACGATTCGGTGAGGAAGCTTCTTCCTTTGCTGTCTCACAAGATATGCTCTGAGTGAGCCCCCGTGAAGAAACTCGGTAACGATAGCCCATCTCGGTGGAGTGATATACGCACCAATAAACTGCAAGCACACAATGACCTCATCATCCACGTCCCGTGCTCAACAGAAACGGTGTGTAAACAAATGGAGAAATGGATCCCGCGAAACTTGAAAAGCCCTATAGTTTAATGCTTGACATGTTTAAGCATTAGACCAGATTCACAAATAAATATACTTTAACGCCAATTCAATTTGGAATCTAGATCGTCAGACTACTTATGTAACATAAACGAGTAAATAGCTCGACAAAATCCGTCCTCGCGGTTATATGGCTAATAGATATGCGGTCAGTGGACGTGGTTCATTATATGAAATATAGGACACATATACATGGTGCCACATACCAGCTGAAAGTTGAAAGATGGACAAGCTACCTCCATTAAACGCCACTCAACTTTCGCACATGCACTATTATTTGTCCCCTGGTCAACACTCTATATCCAACTCCTCACTCTCCGGCTAAAGTATGAAACAAGACATTAAAACCTCAATATGCTAGGTCATGCAGCTGGGGTTGTTGAGCCAGACCCAGAGGCTCAAGAACAAAATGAGAGTTTAACACCTGGGCTGATAGTTGACACCAGAGTGTGCAACCGGTGAGTGCAGCAACAAGGGAGATTCTTGAATCAACAAGACAAAGAGTCTGGAAGGGATGACTTTACCGCATCATCCATATCTGCTAATGAGGTCGCATGGAATTTCACAAAATAACAGAATAGCTCGGCAGACATGTTTTGCGTCGACAACGGAACATCAGAGAATAAGTAACTACCTGCACGATGTTCGGGTGGTTTAACGTGTACCAGACATCTATCTCCAGCCGAAATCCAGATTTCAACTTGCGTGATTCCTTCGTACTAGACGCTTCTGGAATCAACAACATCTTGACAGCAACTTTCTCATCCTTGTAAAGCCCCTTGTAAACCATCCCGTAGGACCCGCTTGCTACCATCTCCCCTAACTCTACCTTGCTAATGTCAATGTGCCAGGGTGACCCACGGCTCGACCACTCTATGCACTCGTCTTCATCCACCTCCTCACGGTCCTGATTATGGCCATGATACGACGAAACAAAAGGGCTCTCGTTCCAGTCGGTCAGCAGAGCCTCTGCTGGATTGCTTGCTGGATCCGCAGCAGGTGAGGACAATAACGGCACCCAGTGATCACTTTGTTGAAAATCAGCTGATGATCTTCTACCTCTGATTTGCCCGTCTTCATTGAAAGTCACCTGTATTCCGCCAATATCCTTATCCTTGTCCCCCTTGCCTGAAGAACCGGACGAGTTCGATGCAGTAATTTGAACTCTGCTGCTGACTGCCCCTCCTCCTGGCTGGGAAGAAGGTTTCTGAAAGAAGGACGTGGTGGGTCCATCGTCCTCTAGGGAATTATCTGAACTCTGAGATGCTGCAGGGCGATTGATGGATTGGAGAGTAGATGCAGAAGAGGTGGAGATCGAAGAAGATACGGTGTCATCTTCGAGTGACTGACTACGAGAACGAGGCCCAGAATGATCCGGTAGAGAAATGAAGCTGCAAGGTATTAACTCTTGACGAGGCCGGCTGGCAGTAATACTAGTAGTAGAGGTGGGAATGATGGTGGAGGGAAGACAGCCTTGCGAGACCTCATCCATGCGCGACAGAGGGGCGCTTCCTGTTGGGGCTACTAAAACCTTCGAGGGCACGGAGTTGCTGCTGCTTCTCCTTCCATCACAGGAACAATTGGGAGGAGAGGAGCAGAGCAGAGAATGCGTTCCAATTTCATCGGGGCGGAGAGCGGAGGAAGAAGGAGAAGAAGAAGATATGGAAATAACCCGGGCGGGATAATAGTTTCTCTCGCTTTGCTCCACTGCCATCAAAGGTGATAATCAGCCCAAAAAGATTGACAACTTAACCGACAACTTAAGTGGCAATCCTCCACACTCAAGCCTCCTTCGATCGTTGTCCAAATCTTCAGGTTCTGCAGCACCGGAGAACATCATTCCAGCATATAGACGACACTCTCCCCACTCTATTCTGCTGCGATAAAATAGATAGTCAACAGAGTCTTCCTCCGCCAAGATCTCGGTCGAATTCATGTTAGCTCATCGCATGTCTGGATTTTTCCGAGAATCTCTTAAACCTAGCACATGTCGCTCTCAGTCTTCCGTATTCCTTTCCTCCTCCTAACTCATACAGACCGACTAATCCCCTCCTCCTCCTCCTAGCCTGTTCTTGCGAAGTAAATCAATCAAACAATCGCCAGTCCTGCTCCTGCCCTTCCTACTACCACAACAATCATCAACCTCCTTTCCTTTCCTCTTTCCTGCAACTACTACTATTCCCTAACTGATGCAACACTAGTAACAACAGACTTCTTCTTCTTTTTCCTCTAAGACCATCCATCACTTTCTCGCCCTTCCTTCTCTCAGGCAGGGAAAATCAACCCCCTCTCTGATGAGCTGTCTTTGGCTCGTCCATCACCTAAGCCTCATCACTCTCTCTCTCTCCAACACAGACTACCTTGAAATGATGAGGTCAATAGAATCAACCGTATGTGGACGGACATATGTGCACCCTGAAATCCCATAGCGAACTCAGTCACTACCCACAGCTCATAATACGACTGCTACTATACTTCTCTTGCTCCACAATCGTAGTCCTGCACCACCACCGCACCGCCTCCACTGTACTGTTTACATATTACCCACAAAAGCAGGAGCACAGCAACCCAGCCCAGCCCAACCCAGCACAGCCTAGCCCGGTTCCACCCTCTTGTCCAATTGTCGTTTTCTTCTCGTCGCAGTTTTGTAATAAGTGAGGAGAGTCGCTATATCCAGTCCACATCTAGCCTCATCTGCATAGTGCAGGTGTTCCATCCCTTGCACTGAGAGAAGTCTCTCGAGGGAGGAGAGTTGGGGGAAGGCGAATGCTTTGTTTGTACACTTACCAACTTCCTCTGTCTTTTCCTGTGCTTCAATCAATCAATTTTTTGGGCTTTCTCTCTTTTCTTCCCACCACTACCTCCGGTGGACCCTCCGCTGCCACTAGGCAGAGGAATTCATCCTTCTTTGCTATGAACGAATCACTATCTGTATCTTGGCAACTGCCGTCGTCTTTCTCACCCATTTCTGTGCCCTGCAATAGCGTATTATCTTATGAGATCCATTCCGGGACGGGGCCACCCTCCTAAATTCCTTTGAAATACTTAAGCAGTTCCGAATATCGAATTCGAGCCACCACGATGGGTTCTTCCTCCTATCTTTTATGTTCCTCAGGGCTGAGTGAATATCCTTTTTCCTTCGGCCGCCATGGGATATTTCTCTCTCCATCAACTCTTTTTTAGATAAACCACTCTAAACCTCAAATCATCTTCCAAAAGATCCTGATCGCAGACAATCTCTTCTCGCTGTATTTTACTCACAAAATCACCGATAAGGGCCCTGCCTTGTTATAGGCCTTGCTCCACATGGATATTGTTCCTTCTCCACAAATTACTCTTCCTCCAAAATAAGATGACACAGAACAAAGCAATGCTAGTAAGGCCAAAATAACGCTTTCTGTCTGAAAGAAAAGGAGATGATCCTTTTGTTTTCCGATAACTCACAATTCAGATTCTTTACAAAACTTGTAACCCAGAAATATCTATACTACCAAAATGTACAAGATACATTTCCTTCTTAGCGAACGAGAATAGTCCCCTTTGGAAGCCTCCAAATTGGTGGTCACATCGTTGGCGAAGACCCGTTCAAACGCACTTTCCTTCTTTGAATGAAACACCGTCCACTCCCCGAATTAACGGACGGACTGACGGGCACCGAGTGCTAGAGCTTTCCGTCGGCACGAAAAGTGCCACGTGTCACACGGAAGGAATGGCAAAGAAAGGGAAAGGTAAGCCTCGTGTCGTAAGATGGCTTCCTCAAGCCAAGGAATGAATGAAGGAAGGGACATTGTAATTGTAATACGAGGCAGTCGTCTGGACGTGAGGATCAAGCGGTTGGATCGTCACTGTATCGATCTCCATATCAAGTCCATCCCCCGTTTTATCTAGCGCAGAAAATGGATTCGTGTTTGAAAGAGGGGGTGGCAACTTCTGTAATCTTGACATAAAATCTGAAGCAAGCTTTGAAATTGGCACAAGTTTCTCAAAGCACTATCGAAACATGCATATGGAGATCACTGAAGGGAAGAACTGATCTGTGCGTGAATTAGTTACGCTTTTGTAGATTTTTAGGATTGCGAGGGAGGGACAATCTTTTTTTTGTTTATCGAGCGGGAACGTTTATGTTCTGAAGCTTGAAGGGGTAGGTGATGAGCGGAATCAAAACAATGATGTGATCACTACAGTAGGAGGACGTGGTCTGGAATCACAGCACTGGAGCTTGAGACGGGGTGAAATCAACTCACCACTAAAAGTGACGAGGAGTTTCTGCAGAAGATGGGAACCAGAGTTAGACGTGTTACCAGGACGATTTTACGGTCTATCTCTCAATACCACGTATCTACTGTGCCGGCTGCTGCCGCGGCAGCCAATGTGGTGTGTTTTCAGCTTGAATTTCTTTCCTTTCTGCTCCAGGATCTGAATCTGGATCCTCATTTTCATTTTCCAGTTTCTCGTCTGAAGTGTTGCTCTTCATTTGACTTCACACTCTTGCATCATTGGCCCGGGGGATATCAGGTTAGGGACGAGGTGACTCTGACCAGGCCTGGGGGTGCAGGGATTCTGAGCACAAGCCCTGAGAGGAGAACTTTAGAAAAGGTAAAGCCGAATCGTTGTATATCAGATTTTTAGTTTTCTTTCTATTATGAATATTCAGCCTCAAAGATCCTTCCTTTACTTTCACTAAATTATTCAAAGATACTCAAAGCTGGTGATGCTCTGGATGAAAAAATAACCATTCCGATGTCCTCACGCAGAGAATGGAACGGAGTCCTTAAAGGGAAGTCCGTGTGGTCTTGAAGTCATCATTTGTTTTCTGTGCAGACACGGGGTGGATCAGGGTGGTTTTACGCCGCTGCAGGTTTGATGGCTTTTTCGACGTCGTCTGTGGGTACGGCTAGTCCCCAAACTGACGCGGAAGAGGTATTGTGGGCTAATGGTTCTCCTGAGATAAAAATTGCAGTAATGTGCTGAATCGAAACGAAAAGTATGGAGTCGGTTTTAAGCTCTGATTCTTCCATGGGACAGCGTAGCTTTTGAAAAGTCTAATCGGCCATGGTGGTTCTGAACGTAACTATTGAGTTTAGGTCATAACAGTGGCCGTGTAGCATACACTCGAGTTATTTCATTTATTCCTCTCTGGAACAATGGTGTGAACGTGAACAGAAAGGAGAAGTTTCCGTGGAGAGCGAAAAGGCATCCTCAAAACCAAGAGTGGTATTTGTTCTGGGTAGGTTTGCAAATTTTTCTTCAGAAAATATCACCATCAGAACCTTATGTATTGGCTATACTTGAAGTATGATACATAAGTTCTAACCTGCTTGTCTATCAAATCTGTTATCTTAGAAGAACGAAGTGAATTCGGGATGTAGAGTGGGAGATTGCTGAATAATTGCAACTTCGTCAGTCTGGTAAACTATGTAACTGTTGTGCAAAACGAACACAGGTGGTCCGGGGAGTGGAAAAGGGACCCAGTGCGCGAAGATTGTTGATAATTATGGCTTTGTGCACTTAAGTGCTGGTGACCTCCTACGAGCTGAAATCAATTCTGGTTCAGACAATGGGTAAGCCCTCACATTTCTATTCCTGTTACATCTTCTATCTGGACCCACTGAAGGTGCAGGCACTCCACACCGAATACTGATGGATCTAGTATTGGAATGCCACTTCTCGGTTGATGCATCAGCCGTCAATAAAGCAAGTGAGACTTGTGTGCACGTATCCCCGACTCAGCTAATATTGTGTTGCGACTGAGGGACTAGCATGACTACCAGGTCCCTTTGCTTAATTCGCACGTGCTGGAACTAGACTTCCAATACAATAGCATCAAGAAATACGTTCCCGGTGGCCTATCCTGTACTAGTAATTTGTACGTTGTCTCACAGAAACATGATCCAGAATATGATCAAAGATGGCAAGATTGTACCTTCAGAAGTGACAGTGAAGCTTCTCATGAAGGCGATGAATGAGAGTGAGAACGACAAGTTTCTGATTGATGGTTTTCCTCGAAATGATGAGAATCGTCTTGCATTCGAAAAGGTGGTAAGTTGATTATGGATGAGATGAGGGCATACATTTGTTTATGATGGCTGTCAGGGCTATAGTTATGTTTTGATTTTAGCGCAGGTTTATGACTTGATCAGAGAAAAGCAAGATAGTACGGCTTTTACACCTGTTTACGTAGAAGCTCATCAGTAGCTTTTTTCATTTAACGCTATTGTGCACAGACAGCGCGTCGAAAATTCGTTGATTGAATCTCGAAGTTGGCGAGTGTTGTCGTAGATTTTATGCTTCCGATTTCGTAAAAAGCTCAGTAAACAACTGAGCTTTTGACCTGGTTCTGTTTCTCATGGAGGCTATGCCTGGTGCTTGCTTTCTTCAGACTGGTCTCGAACCAGAATTTATTCTCTATTTCGATTGTCCGATAACGGAGTTGGAGAAGCGTCTTTTGGGCCGTAACGAGGTGAGAAACCTTAGTCCATACCCTTAGTTTGAATGATACTTAAGAAATAACACTGTAAACTGAGTAGGTCCTAACAGAAAAGATCTGCCAAGGCAATTATGTCTTGCTCATTTTCCGTTCAGCTTGCCTTGGACTGGGTGTGAATTACCTTGATTAGACTGTCCTAAATGGGGAGGAGCTGAAAGATGATTAAGTGACATACCTCAGGATACACTCTGTGAATAGATCAAATCTCATTCCTCAGTGGCGCTGTGCTTTGCCCAGGGTCGCGTTGATGATAACATAGAGACCATTCGCAAGCGCTTCAAGGTGTTCATGGAATCAAGTCTTCCGGTGATTGAATATTACGATAAGCTTGGGAAGACCAGGAAGGTAATTTTATAAGGAAAATGCACAGAACCCCTTTCCTTGATGTTCTGCTTTCTTGGTTGTTGTAGTTTTGATGAGCCTCCTCGTCTCACCCAGATACCAATTTGAAAATACAATTCACTGTTTTGCATGAATAAATACCATTTGAGCGGCTTGTTTGCTCAGATCAATGCTACGAGAAGCAGAGATGAGGTCTTCAAGACAGTCGAGCCTCTTTTCAAGCCTTTCCTGGAGGTCAGTAGTCCACTTCTTGGCTGACTTCTTCTCTAACTAGCTTATTTTTCCTCAATGCCCCAAAGTTCCAGATGAGAACGTGCTAGTATAAATTGAACACATAAATTGCAGTAATTCAGTGTATCTACGCCATGCAGGCATCCGCCTGCGACGGATTGAGTCAGAAAATTATGCAGTACTCGAGCGGTTCTTCAATTCGAGATTGATAGCATTCGAATTTCTGGTATGGGCTTGAGGACAAATTAGAAATCGGGTTGCCGCCAGTGTGAATGACAATGAAGATAAAGATTTAACCTCGACGATTCATCTTGAACCCTTGTTCAACTTGCACTGTAGTCAAATTTAACATCACTTCCTTACGCTTTAGTACACCATAAAAGGACTGATAATGTTAAAAGCTAAACCTTTGCTCAAAGGGATCTCAGAACCCGAGGTAGTGCACGTATTTATTCTACCATCTAGAATGACTTGGACTTTCAGATGGATCGTAAAATAACAAAATGTTAGTTCGATGGTCTCAATACACAACTCAGAAATGTAGCTGATCGTCATTGGCATGGACTTGTGATTTATTCTCTTGTTTTAGTGAAGGAGTGTAGGACGAAATGATCCACTTGAAGATAAGGAAAGAAAATTCATCTCCTTCGCGACATATTGTTAATAATGTAGAGAGCATTTCAACAACTCCTCCCAAATATCTTATATTTCTGATCTGATATTTCGCTATTATCGGTTTTGAACATTTTGTTATTTTTTTATTATAATAAATTATATTAGTCATTGGAGAGCAAATAACACAACTAATGAATTTTAGCGCCTTGATTATTACTAACTTGTGCATATGATCTTTAATGTGAACATTATACTGAAATCTTAAGTATTTTCACTAGTGATAGTTCTATACTCCAAACTTCGCCACTTTGGCATTGTTTCATGTATCATCTTGGTTATTTATTAATTTGATGAGGAACTCACTTGCTCTCCATTTCTTTTCGTGCTTTGATGTGTGAATTATTAGTATTCATCCTCTCGTTTATCTATTTATAATTTGATTATTTATGTAAGTCTCTAAATCCATAGTTCACTCTAATTTCATTTTGTAATTTATCTTAATTATTTGTGGGTTGTTTGTCTATCGTGACGGATTTATGCTAAAACCTATATAATATTTATTTATTTATTTATACCAGTAAAAATCTAATTTATTCTTTTTATTTCAATAACTCCTTGTTGATTGAGAATGCGTAGAGCCCTGCAACTTCTTATTTCGCAATCTTTGCAGCATCTTCTTCTTACTTATGCCCCAATCAGGTCTACAAGAAGGGTGGTTTAAAATTTAGAATCTACTAACTTTCTACTTGGCACTTGGGCCCGTCCAAAAAATATTTATGGACACCCAAAAAAGATATGAAGTTTTTATGCTAAACATATTTCTGGTGATTAAAATGCTTTATGGGGCTAAGGATTAATCCTTTCGTTGATACTGATCGAGTGATACCGATTGAGTAGTGTGAATGGTTAGCTTCTCGGGCAGGTCACATTTTGGGGTTAGTTGAGACTATTTTTCCATGTCCATATGTATTTCATAGGCTACCCCCACCATTCCATCAAGAATCTAGATACGTTTTTCACCTACCACTTGATTGTTTGGCACATGATCCTTTGGATTGTAATACCCATTTGTGCATATGTGTGGTATTGTGATATTTAGCTTGGTATTATAAGTAATTAAGAGATATTATTTATATAAAGATAAAAGATGGTTCTATATTAGTCATGGTTAGCTAAAGTTAGTCATAGCTAAGATAGAGTGGACCTTATTTTAGAGGAAATAAAAAATATGAGCATCACTATTTTGGATTTTAGTGTGTTGATTTGGTATTATTTCTAGGTATTTGGCTTTGAGGAAAGAATTGAGAACTCTTGGGCTCGTAAGCTTTTTTGTTTTGGATTCTTCTTTAGTCCAAAGATAGCACATGTGAAGGAATCCTTGACTTAGTGGTTGGGTCAAGATAAGACCATATGCTTAGGAGAATATGCCAATGTGAATAGATATTCATTTTTACTTTTTGACTTTATTTGACTTTTAGTCTAGTAACTTGAGTTACTACGATAATTAGTAACTTTGGTACGTAATTATTTCACAAGTATATAAACAAAGGGTGATGAGGTACTCATCATCCTTTCATTTGCAACTATCTTTCTTTCATTGAGTTCTCTAGTGAGCAATGTCTTGAGTCTTCGAGTGTTAGCCTTGGAGGAGTATGATGGAGATGGGGTTCCTTGCCTTCTTAGTCCATGGTGCGCTACCATAATAGTCATCAGAGGTTCATCCTGAGTGAGAGACATGCCGGCTCATAGGACGAGTTAGCTTGGTTCTTATTCCTCTTACTCCCTTGATGGTGCCTTCGTTATGTTGGAAGGAGACGTGCAGGGCTTAGAGAGGTGGGTGCATGATTTCGTCGATTCCGAACAAGGGATTGGGCAACCCTTCAAGGGGGGTTGGTTAGGGTTACATGATTTAGGAGACAGGCATCATCATAGGATACCACAAAGTCCACTCGATTACGATGGTGTAGGACATTGGGTCAGGTGGGAGAGTTTAGTAGAGCAGCACGAGCGCTACACCTTTTGTCTATGGCGAGTCCTATTGATGAGATTATATCTTCCCTACCCTCACTACATCCTATAGCAATAGAAGGATTACCGCTAGAGGTCTTAGATTATCAGCCTGAGCAGCCTTTATGTCTTGATAGGTTGCTATTTGCTCAAGCATTGTGCACTACCTCTTGCCTTTCCTCAAGAGGCTTGTCAGAGATGGTTTATGAGCACCTTAGAAATTGCTTTCAAGCGGATGATCCTTCTAGTGGTTTTACTAAGTTGTTTCAGGTGGCTGCAATAATAGTGAGAAGAGACATTCCTATGTCTATTAGTCGGGTGTTAGGTGCTAGTTTACTTCTCACAATGGAGAAGGACACGAGATGCATTAGACCATTTTCTATTGGAAAGATCTTTTTGTGTTTGGTCAGTTGTATGTTGTCCTTCAACATTGTTCTCGCTTTTGATAGCACCTTAGTCCACATCAATTTGGAGTAGTTACACCTGGAGGATGTGAGGCTATATCTCTAGGTATTAGGGCACTCCTAGATATCCATCCGGAGTGGGTCATCCTATAGGAAGATGTTGAGATTGCTTTTAATAACATCTCACGGGCATCCATCTTTAGAAAGCTTAGGGAGGCTGGAGGATCCTTGGCGAGCCTCATTCCTTTTGTGCGGTCTTTTTATGGCTCTCTTGCTTCCCTTTACTACCAATACGGTGGTTCATAGGAGAGAGTCATGGTCTTGGAGTCAATTGTTGGTACATGTCAGCGAGATTGTAATACTCCGAGGACAAGAGAAGAGAGAAAACACAGATTGCACACTCAAACATTCGATGCCCCAAGGGAGCACCTTGTCTTTATTATATAGACAAAGAGGATCTCCTCCAAGGAAGCTTCACCATAAGATTAGGGACACATATAGGTGACATGTCAGCAAGCTCCACCTTTGGATTACTTACTTGGATGGGTGACCTGTCTGGTCTAGGTCCTATCTGGTTGGTCAAACGAGCTTTGACCGGAGGGAATCTTTTAGGGAATCTTCTTGTAGGAATCTCAGAATCACATGAGTAAGGTACCGTTGGAAAGCTCTCAACGAGACAAACCTGGGGGAGAAAAGGCCAGCCTTTCCTTTGTCGGGGGGGGAATCAGCACATTTTTGAGGCGTAATTCATCCGTTTAGGCCTCCGAAATTGCCTTCAAAGATTTCAGGCATATTTCGATTCCTACTCTATTAGTAGAAGTCCTCTTTTGGTGATACCTCTTTCTGATCTGTTTAGTCCATCATGTGTAACATCCTTCCAGATGTTACCAAACCAATTCTCACCTTTAAATCATATATCTAGCTATTGGTTCTAAGGTTCTCAAGTCTATTTTGATTTCTGCCCTATTAGTAGAAGTACTCTTTTGGTGATACTTCTATCTGATTTATTTTGACCATCATGTATAACATCATTCTAGATGTTACCAAACCAAATTTCACATCTAGATCATATGGCTAACCCTTGGTATTACAGAGATCCTTTGGGAGGACCCTTATTTGCCATGGTTCACTTTAGATCTCTCCTATCTACTACTTTGGCCTTACTAGGTTGTATATTTCCCTCCTTGGTAGATGATACACATATCGTAGGCCCTATAGATCAAATTAGGCAAGCCTTTGACCATTTGACTACTGAGCTACATCTAGTAGGCTTGAGAGTCAAGGTGTCAAAGTGCAGGGCATGGTCCCCTTTAGGTATCCCTCCCCACCTTGAGCTTCCAGAGGGTTGTATCACATCCACACATGGACTTTGTGTTCTTGGAGTGCCAGTAGGATCCGATGCTTTTGTCACACACTTCTTAGACGTTGCACTTGCAGAGGATGTTCTCTATGTGGATGACCTTCTATTACTAGGAGATCCAAGGTGCCATTTGGTATACTCTTCTCTAATATTGCTCGTCAACCATCCTATCTCATCCGTATAGTTCTCCCCTCACCGTCCTTCTTATCACATCTCAGAGCTTTTGATAGGAGGATTATGTGAGTCTTTGGTGATATTATTGGACCAAGGACATTTGAGTGTGTGACAAAGGATTTGGCATGTAAACAAATGGCTTTGATGATCTCATGTGGAGGGATTGGCTTGCTATCTATAGAGGAGACGGCACCTATAGCATTTTTTAGTAGTTGGGCTTTCTCAACACCCCTACTTTCCTCTCATTTTGTGGTTGTTGATAGGCTGGTTTTGGAGACTTATGTGATAGAGGTGAGGGAAGACCCTTTTCTCTCCATGTGTTATTACGGCAGACAAGAGAGAGAGTCTATCCCCACAAGCACAAGAGGATTTTCCACCTTTTGCTTCACTATTGTCAGATTGGACTAGAGGTTTACAATCTTCCTTGATGGAGCAATAGTGTGAGCATATGCTACATTCTCTCTTAGTTGACTTGTCCATTCCTCATGCTATTATAGCACGTCTTTGCACTTGCTCTGACAAGGGTGCAGGCTCTTAGATCCTAGCTCGACCTAGAACATCCATTTGTGCATGTGTGTGGTATTATGATATTTAGCTTAGTATAACAAGTACTTGAGAGATATTATTTATATAGATAAAGGATGATTCTACATTAGTCATGATTAGCTAAAGTTAGTCAAAGGTAAGATAGAGAGGACCTTACTTTAGAGGAAGTGGAAAAGATGAGCACCACTATTTTGGATTCTAATGTGTTGACTTGGTATTATTTCTAAGTGTTTCGCTGTGAGGAAAGAGTTGAGAACTCTTGGGCTCGCAAGCCTTTTTGTTTTGTATTCTCCTATAGTACAAGGACAGCCCATGTGAAGGAATCCTTGACTTAGTGGTTGGGTCAAGATAAGATCACATGCTTAGTAGAATATGCCCATGTGGATAGATATTCTTTTATACTTTATGACTTTACTTGACTTTTAGCCTAGTAACTTGAATTACTCCAGTAATTAGTAACTCTAGGGCATAACTATTTCACACGTATATAAAATAGGGGTGAAGAGGTACTCATTATCCTTTCATTTGCAACTATCTCTCTCTCATTGAATTCTCTAGTGAACAATGTCTTGAGTATGAGAGTGTTAGCCTTGGAGGAGTATGATGGAGCTAGTTTTCTTTGCCTTCTTAGTCCATGATGCGCTACCATAATAGCCATCAGAGGTTCATCTTGAGTGAGAGACAACCCGGCTCACATTTTTTGGTTCTATTGACAAGACTTCTCTAGAAGGCAAAATATATTCCGCGTACAATTATATATTAGATAAAATGAGACTATGAGAGCTCACTTGGAAGAACATTAGGGGAGGAGAGGGCTGAACTTATGTTAGCAAAATTGGACCCATTTGTATACCTTATAGTTCATTATGATGTTTTTGAGGTGATTTTGCATATCTTATACACGAGAGGATTTGGAGAAATTGTATGAGGTGGATTGCAAATTTTGGGGATTAAGGTGATTTTGGAGAAAATATCAAGTTTGAGATCTGGACTTGAAAATTCTATATATGATAGCTTGGGTTATCTTTCAATTAGCACTTTTGAAATTATTGTGAAAGCTACTATGCACACTGGGCTAGAATTTTTGAAAGTTGATAGGGTAAATTGCTCCCACAACTGCATGCTCTTTGTATGCTCTCTGGAAAATTGTACAAAGTTTACAATTTCTTCAATTTTTAGTGGATTATCTTGAAAATTTTCAAGAAAATTGAGTGCATTGTATCCTACCTACTGACTCAAAAATTATAGAGAGATCATTCTTGCGCAAAGAGTTATGAATTATGAGAGGTGTAGGTTTTAGACCAAATCTAAAATATGTGTGTTGAATAGAAACGTGTTTAGGCCAAATGGTTGGATGAAAAGACCTGAAATTTTGCATGGAGTGACGCCCTAGATTTTTAATCATGTGGGAAAATTTTCAAAGGATTGTGAGATACCAATTGATAAATTTAAGTGACATTGTGAGAAAATGTCAATTTTGTAGAGTTGAGGTTTCATGCATGAGGAGTTTGAGAGCAACAAAAAGCATATTTGAGTGTTTAGATTCATCTTGGGAACATAGAGGGTCATCAAGAGTGGAAATTTAGACTATGCAAGGTTTCTCAAGGGTTTGAGGTGATTTTAGGGGTGGATGTGAGGAAAAGAGAGTTTAGAATAGAATTTGAAGAGAGTGTTAAGAGGATCCAAAAACCTACATCACTTGGAGGAAAGAGTGAGTCTAAGTGCTTTCTATGTGGAGAGAAGGGACATAAGGCAAATTCATGTCCATTGACCTTTGAGAGCAAGAGATTGAGAAAAAGGAGATGATTACTTGACTTGGGTTTGCATGTTGGACCTTCTTCAACAAGATTAAGAGGGAGAAGATCTAAGACCAAGGAGTTGTGTGATGTTTGTGGACTTGAAGATCTTCCAAAAGGACATGAGTCTAGTGGAATAAAAGCACTTTTGGAGACTTTAGTGAAGGATCTTGGAGAAATTCTTGGTACAGTTACAAAAATACTACCACCTTCATAAGCTAATTGTCAAGATTAGTGATGGAGATAATCTTTCAACTTATGGATAAACTATCCATGAGGGTTTGATTAATATGCACTCTAGGATTTGATATTGCTATAGAAATCTTGGAGCAACCTGAAACTTTTGTTTTCTCTAGGGTGGATTACTCTCAAATGGTGTTATTCATGAACATACTCTTAGTTATAGAGTGAGAAAAGTAAAGAGAAAAAAACATAAATTGAGAGAAAAGAAAGATAGTGAGGGGTTAAGATAGGAAAACTTCCGGTTTTCTTGGGCAAGGATGGAGAAGATATGGAAGTCTTTTTAAGAGACTTCAAGAGAGCTTGCATAGAAAATAATGAGATGAGGAAAATTGAGTGGGCCTCATTATTACCAGATTTCTTTGAGGATGCAACACTTACATGGTATGAGTCAGAATACCAAAAGAAAGAGAAGAGAGATGGGCAAGAAGAGTCTTGGGAAAATTTGACTTCAACACTCATTGAGAACTTTCTTCGATATGAGAGTTATGATAGATTGATGAGTGAGGTTACCTTTCTCAAGCAAGGAGATGGAGAGAAAGTGAGAGTCTATGTGGTAAAGAATGGAAAAGTTAGATTTTACATAGTGTTGAGGATGGGTGGGGATGATGTGGAGACTACTATGATTGGCATAGGGGCCATGCTCACCAAGAATTTTGTGGGAGAATTGAGACCACAAATTAGAAGCAAGGTGAGATATGAGAAACCTTCTTCCAAGGTTGAAGCTATCAAGATCGCAATTCGTATGGAGGAGAATTTGGAAGGAGATGAGAGTGATTTGATGGCAAAGGAGGTTGTGCATCCTCCTCAAGGTTACAAGTATGGTGGAACTTTTGATACTTTGGTGACAAGGGTTACCCCACAAGTAGTAGTTGCTCCAATTTGCACCCTTCTCAAAGGATCCACTTCAAACCATCACTAAACAACTTGTAAATCTCAAGATCAATATGGTGCAACTATGGGAGAAGAAAGAGGTGGATCAGAATGTAGGGAGAGGGCCTAGGAATTATGGAAACTATCTATATATAGGAGACCAAATAGCCAAAAATTTCAATAAAAAATTGTTTTGGATGTGGAGGAAGAGGCCAGATCCAAAGGAATTGCCCAAATTCCACTTACCATGGAGAAGGGGTTATGAGGGAGCCAATAGAGGAAAAGAGAGAGGTAGTGAAACCCAAGTGGCTCCTAATCCAAACAAAGGTAAGGAGATAGCATCCATAGATGTGGTTGAGAGCAATATGAGAAGGGAGAGTGCTCAAACTCCAAAGATCTTCATTTAGATCTTTTGGCACTAGAGAAGAAGAGAGCTCGTTTTGCAGAGGATGTTCACTCTTCTCAAGGATTTACTCTTAGCCAAGATACTCCTATGCCTACTAGGAGCACTCACACAAGCACTTCAACACCATCAACAACAAAGACTCCAAGGAAGAAGTTGGAGATGGAGGACTTCTTGATCTCAAAGCAACAATGGAACTACAATGTCTTGGAGGATGTTGCGAGTCACAATGCTAACATCACAATGGGCCAATTGATTACTTTGAATCCTACTTTGAGAAAGGAGCTTAGAGGTGGTTTGAGTTCTACAAGGAGCAAGAGGAAGAAGAAGGCAAAAGCTCCAATATCAATGTGGGTGGTGGATGCCAAACTAGCATCATGGGAGGCTTGTGAATATGCCTCCAAGATTGATGTGAGAGTCAATGGTCACAACATGAAGGATGCATTGGTTGATGGAGGATCAGCAGTGAATGCCATGTCAAAAAGGTTGATGAAGAAGTTGGGTATGATACCTTCTAGACCTCAAAATTTGTGGTGAGCATGGCAAACAAGCAACAAGTTCAACTAGTAGGGGTGATGGATAAGATGGTAGTTTCAGTTATGAGAGTTCAATATCTCATGACTTCCAAGCCTTGAAGGATTCAGGCTATGACTTACTTCTTGGGAGGCCATGGTTGAGAGCAGCATGCACAACTGATTGATGGCACAAAGGGTACTTGAGGATTGGGCCATCAAACCATAGAGTCACAATTCCTGTGACTAATACCACCAACACTTCACATTTAGATACACCATCTTTTGAGTATTGGGAATCAAATTCAAAAGAAGGAGCTTTAGGTATGGACACAAGCATAGAGGAGAAGACTTCCATGGAGGAGATGAATATGAATCTGATTTAGATATGTATCCCTTGTGTGCTATGGATTTTGCATCTAAGCCATAGGTTTTGAAGGACACAGATAAATCACTATTGACACTTGAGGAGATAGAAAGGAGGTTATCTACTCTCAAGTATGATCCAAATGTTACCAAGGAGGAGAAGGTGATATTTGAGGAGATTTTCCGCAAGTTCATCCATATGTTTGCTTTCAATTACAAGGATCTAAAGGAACATCTTGGAGGAGCACAAGATTGAGGTGGAGTCTCATGCAAGACCAGTCCGCCAAAAGCAACGTTGCATTAGCCCCCCAATATCTTTGGTGATGAAAGAGGAGATTGATAAGCTTAAGGAGGCTAGATTTATCTTTGAGGTAGAGAATTTGGAATGGGTGTCTCCCATTATGATTGTGAAAAAAAAAATTGGCAAGCTTTAGGTATGTGTGGATTACAAGAAGCTTAATGTTGTGACTAAGAAGGACTATTACACTTTGCCATTCATTGATGAGATCTTGGAGGAGGTTGCAGGTCATGAGAGGTACAGTTTTGGAGATGGTTATAGTGAGTATAACCAAATCAAGATTGCACCAGAGCATCAACAACTCACCACATTTACCACACCTTGGAGAACTTACGCTTTCAATGTCATACCTTTTAGGCTCTACAATGCTCTAGCCACATTCCAACAGTTCATAAACAAAGTATTTGAACCTTTCATTAGGGAATTTGTGAGAGACTTCATTGATGACTTTTGTGTCTATGGGAGCAAGGAGGAGAACTTTAAGCACCTAATCAAGGTCTTGCAATGCTTGGATGAGGCAAATACATCACTCAACCCAAAGAAGTGCATTTTTGGATGTGAAGAAGGTCTACTTTTGGGGCACATCATCTCTAAGGATGGCATAGCAATTGATCTTGAGAAGGTGAGGAAAATCTTAGATCTTCTATTCCCTTCAAGCTTGACAAAGTTATGCCAATTCTTGGGGATGGTTGGGTACTATAGGAGATTCATCTTCTTATTTTCCAACAAGGCCTATGCATTGACCATCTACATTAAGATGGGTGTAGATTACATGGTGATTTTGGAAGACAAGGAGTATCTCAAAGCTTTTGAGGAGCTCAAGCAATCCCTTGTTGTAGCTCCAATTCTTGCTAAACTTGATTGGAGTAAGCCTTTCATCCTCTACACTATTGCTTCTAATGTAGCTATAGGATGCACTCTTAGTCAATTAGACCAAGATAAGCATGATCATCCAATAGCTTATGCTAGAAGATAGATGGTTTCAGTAGAAAAGAACTACTCTGTCACAAAGAGAGAAGGGTTGGCAGTGAGCTTTGGTCTCAAGAAGTTTAGATACTACTTGATTGGACCAAAATCCAAATTATCACAGATCACAAGGCTTTGAAGTACATCTTCAAAAAGCCTAATGTGGAAGGGATGCTAGCAAGGTGGATGATACTCTTGTCTGAATATGACTACACCATTGAGGATAGGCCAAGAAAGAAATGTGCAAATGTTGATTTGTTATTGAGGGCCTATGATCATGATAGAGATGAGCCAGTGGATGATTCCTTCTTGGATGAGGAGCTCATGACAATCTTAGTCACTCAAGAGGTTCCAATGGAGTATAAGGAGATTGTGGATTTTGTGACAAGAGGTAACTATCCAGAAGGAATGCATGCTAAGGAGAGGAAGGCCCTTGCAGCAAGATCTAGACCTTACACAATGGTGGAGGATATTCTTTTTCACCAAGGAGCAGATGGTCTACTTTGAAGAGCAGTGGGTAAGGAAGAGTCTATCCTACCCATAAAGGATTTTCATGAAGGTTTAGTGTATGGATGACACTTTGCAGGAAAGGTGAATACTTTAAGGATTTTAGATGCAAGTTACCATTGGAGAGGGATTTTCAAGGATTGTCTTGATTATTGCAAAAATTGTCATGTTTGTCAAGCTTTTTCTAGAAAGTCTACATCCACTCCACCACTTAGATCAATTCCATTGTTATGACCTTCTAGGAAGTGAGGAATTGATTTTGTAGGTCCTCTCAATAGAATCTCAAGGAACAATTGGTACATTGTGGTAGTTATTGATTACCTTACAAAGTGAGTTGAGGCTAGACCATTGAGGGACAAGAAGGAAGATGAAGTGGGTAGATTTCTTTATGAACACATTATAACTAGGTTTGGATACCCTTTGGAGTTGATTTTTGATAGAGGAGGAGAGTTTACAAGAAGCATCACTACAACCATGCTACAACATTTCTCTATCACACATAGAGTAACTATATCCTATAAGCCAAATTCCAATGGCTTGGCAGAGAGAACCAACCAGACCTCGTGCATGATGTTGGCCAAAGATGCAGAAATGAAGGGAGCTAATCATCATTGGGACAAGAGGATTCATGCAGTTTTGTGGGAGTGTAGGACAACCATGAAGACTTCCACTAGACATTCTCCATTTCAATTGGTATATGGTATTGAATCTACCTTACCTATTCACTTTGATCTTCATACCTTCCAATGCATTCATAGGAGATTGAAGAAAGCACAAGGAGGTGATGCAAAGAAGTCAAGGAAGGATCAACTCATGGAGTTGGAAGAGGCAAGAGCAGTTGCTATGGTTTGAGTGAAGCAAACCCAAAGGAAACAAAAGGAGAGCTATAATAGGAGGCAAGGTAAGAAGAAGGTAGAGCCTTTCAAAGAAGGTAGAGCCTTTCAAAGAAGGTGATTGTGTAATGTTGTTTGATTCCATTCAATTCAAGAGAGTGCAAAAAAAGTTTTTTCCGGAGTACTTTGGACCTTTCATAGTGGAGAAGGTGTTAGGCAATTACACTTATAATCTCAAGGAGTTGGGAGGAAGACACTTTGATAGGATTAACCATGATAAGTTGAAAATGTATCATAGAAGGTAGCAAGACCTTCACTTCTAGGACAAAGTGAAAACTTAGTCCGGAGGTAAATGATGGGGTTTTCCATCCTTCTTGTTATCCTCCATAGTTGCTTCTTTCATCTTCTTATTGTTGAAATTGCATTTCATATGGTAGTACATGTTGCACTTAGTAGTTGAAACTGATATAAAATATGCTTGTACTATATGTGTTAAGGTTTGTACATAACACCCAACATCCAATGGCATTTTTAGTTAGAATGAGAGTATATAGGTCTTACCTTTCAATGAGCACAAGATTGTTCATTCTATCAAGATGTTGGTGATATAATCAAGAAGCCTAAGCAACAACACATGTGAGCAAAAAGCTATAAAAGCAAGGCCAAGCAACACAACCAAGTTCTTTCAATAGATTAGAACTTCAATACTAGCTTGCAAGTATCTCATTCTTCACTTCATGCAACTAGATTTGCAATAAGAGTAAGTCTACCAAAGTGCTTTATATACCTTTCTATGTTCCTCATATTTTGTAAGTTTTGTGCAGATTTGCATCAATATTTCTGAAAATTCTCAATAGGTTATGGGCCCACATTTCCTAGCACATCAAGTGTGATAGAAGATTATTCTTGGTGTAGAATTCCAAATAAATTGATAAAATAGAAAAAATCTTTTAGATATGAGAATAGATTTAGATACATTGGAAACAAGGAGAGATATATCACACTTTAGTCTATTCAATGGGGAGAAATTCTTGATTTGGAAATTCCTTATGATGATTATCTTTAAGTCAAAGAGAATTATAGGGATTGTTAATGGTGGAAAAGACTAAGGAAAGAAATAGGAGAGTGGAAGATCACATTGGGACTCTCAAGTGAATGAAACCCCAAATGCCTAGCATAAGCTTGGGCTTTGGTGTTTATAGCAAAACAATATGAGTTTCTTGAGAAGCTTCATGTTCAAAGCTACTTTCTTGGAATGTAAGTTAAGCTATCCCGGAAGCTTCTTTCTTGAAGCCTCCTACTTGGCATACAAGTTGTAATACCATTAGCTAGAAAAGTTATAGATATGGAAATTGGTTTGGTAATACCTTTATGGATGTTATATATGATGGTCTAAGTAGATCAAATAGAGATGTCACAAAAATAGTACTTTCACTAATAGGCAAAGGTCAAAAACACCTTGAGAACTTCAAAGTCAAATTTGGAGGCCTAAATGGATGAATTAGGCTAGAAAAATGAAACAATTTTCCTCCTCTAAAAAGAAAAGGAATTTTTTTCTCCCGCTTATGTTTTTTTAATCAAGAGCTTTCCAATTGTACCTCATCCATGCCATTTATGAGCTTCTTATAGGAGGATTCCTCAAAGATTCCCTTTGGTCAAACTTGTTTGACCAACCAAATAGTACAAGGATCAACATGTGACCAATCTATGCAACTAATATGAAAAGTGGAGCTTTTTGACATGTCATCCATCTATTTATTTGATCCAAAAGTGTAGCTCAATTTGAGTGGATTCTCTTTGCTATATAATAAAGAAAATGTGCTCCTTTGGAGCATCGGAGTATTGAGAAATTGAGTCTTATGTTTTTCTTGTGTTTCTCTTACTAAACCTTCTATCCTTGGAAAATTATAATGTTCTTCGAGTAGGTGTTTTAATCCAAGTGAGTGGATCACCCCTCTTGGAGGAACACAAGCTATTCAAATTGAGTAATTTCAAGGGGAGAAAAAGTAGTGCAATTGATAGGTTGAGATGTTTTAGAGAGAAGATAGGATGGATGCTCCTTGAGTGCAGTTTCTTGCACCTTACTTTCCATTCTTGAATTTGTTCCACATGAAGAATATGTACATCTAACATGAGCAAGTGAGAGTATATCTCATTTACAATTTTGGAGCAGAGTTCATGGATGTAATAATAAATTTGCCAAATTCTACTTGATTGTGATTCTACCTATAGTGATATATGATAGAGAATGGGATTTGAAAATTTACATTATGCTATGATGAAATGGATATGAATATACCAAATCCTTTCTCTTTTAACACTCAAGTAGAAATCAGTTCTATAGTTAGACCTATTTAGGGATTTTGTAGTCTGCAATTTTTGTGAGGAATATTATCAACAAGTGATAGTCTTTGAGGTTCAAATTGTCCATGCTCCTTCTTGAGTGATCATATTAACTCTCTATTCAAGTAGGAAATATTGATTGAGCATTGTCACAGTATTTATTGTGTCGCATCTGGATTAGAGATATTTCAGCAGTTTCCCATAGATGTTGGAGATATTTTAGCAGGAAGACTTGAGCATTGTCACGCTATTTATAGTGTCATATCTAGATTGCTCGGACACTAGAGTTGAAGCAATAGAAATTAGAGATATTTCAGCATAGTTATTCACACAGTTTACCATAGTTATTCACTTCATGGTGGGGCCCACCGTCACTTTGCAGCATTTGCACCATTGAGTGTGCCGTCAGCGGGACCGTGAAAGTTTCAAACCTAGCTCAAGTCCAAGGGTATACTTTCAAAGTGCAGCTTCAGAGAGCTCACTTCTCTAATGTTGAGCCTTTGAGTTCCTGGCTATGGTGGATGGAGGCCGGCAAGTGTCACTTGGATTCTCATAGTTAGAATGAGTGTGGCTTGAATGTAATCAATGCTCGGTTGTTTGTAGTTTATAGAGTGACAAATCAAGAACTGATCCGAATTGAGTTCATTTGAGAGTTGTAAACAATTTGATTACATCAAAGAACTGAAGTCATGGGGAAATTGGGTGTAGGAAAGGAGAGTGTTGGTGTCTCCAAGACTTGTTGATCATTGGTAGCTCAATTGGAGCTAAGGTTTTCCCTAGTGTTCAAAAGCTCATTCAATTGATGCAGATTTGGCATAAGATAGATGGTGTGCGGAACCGCTGGCCAAATTTTGAGCAAAGAGAAGCAATTTTCAAGCAATGGTTGCAATTTTGAGCTTATGTAATACCAAGGGTTAGCCATATGATCTAGATGTGAAATTTGGTTTGGTAACATCTAGAATGATGTTATACATGATGGTCAAAATAGATCAGATAGAAGTATCACCAAAAGAGTACTTCTACTAATAGGGCAAAAACCAAAATAGACTTGAGAACCTTAGAACCAATAGCTAGACATATGATTTAAAGGTGAGAATTGGTTTGGTAACATCTGGAAGGATGTTACACATGATGGACTAAAAAGATCAGAAAGAGGTATCACCAAAAGGGGACTTCTACTAATAGAGTAGGAACCAAAATATGCCTGAAATCTTTGAAAGCAATTTTGGAGGCCTAAACGGATGAATTAGGCCTCGAAAATGTGCAGATTCCCCCCCCCAACAAAGGAAAGGCTGGCCTTCCCTCCCTCCTGGTTTGTCTTGTCGAGAGCTTTCCAACGGTACCTTACTCATGTGATTTTGAGATTCCTACAGGAAGATTCCCTAAAAGATTCCCTCCGGTCAAAGCTCGTTTGACCGACCAGATAGGACCTAGACCAGACAGGTCACCCATCCAAGTCAGTAATCCAAGGGTGGAGCTTGCTGACATGTCACCTATCTATGTCCCTAATCCTATGGTGGAGCTTCCTTGGAGGAGATCCTCTTTGTCTATATAATAAAGAGAAGGTGCTCCCTTGGGGCATCGAATGTTTGAGTGTGCAATCTGTGTTTTCTCTCTTCTCTGGTCCTCGAAGTATTACAATGGTATCAGAGCGAGTGTTCTAGTCCAAGAGAGTGGATCACCCCTCTTGGAATAGCACGAACTACTGAAACTGAGTAATTTGAGGTGGAGAACATAGAGTAATCGCTAGACTTAGGAAGGACTTTAGAGAGCGGATGGGATGGATGCACCGGGGGGACAATTTCCCGCACCTAGCTTTCCATTCTCAAACCCATTCCACATCAAGGTTATGTACATCCAGCGTGAGCAGATGAGAGTGTCGCTAGTTTATCACTTCGGTGCTGAATTCATGGACAGAGTGATGAACTCACCAAACCCGGTGATTCTACCTATGGTGATATATGACAGAGAGTGGGATTTGACGATCTACATTCTATTATGATAATATGGATATGAATGTCCCAAATCCTCTCCCTTTCAACACTCAAGTAGAAATCCGTTATGTAGTGAGGCTGAAATTGATGTTTAGAGATTTTGTGGTTAGGAATTTTGGTGAGGAGTATTATCAACAAGTGATAGCTTCTGAGGTCCCAATGGTAGTTCCGATAGTTCGTCCGCCTTCCAGAGTGATTATATTGACTCTGTATTGAAGTAGACGTTAGCAATTGGGTGTTGCAGGCACCATGGATCCACAGTTGCAAGAGCTGGTGCAAGGAATGCAAGGGATGTTGAATGAATTTTGAGAGATTAAGATGACCATGGAGACATTGCAAAGTCAAGTGCAGATCCTCAGGAACGATCAAGCCATGCAAGAAGAAGAGCCGTCTCAAAACCCAGTACCTGCGACTGAAGTACTTGGAGAGGCACCCGTGCCTACAAACCCTATCAACGATGAAGCCACATTGCTACTCCGGATGAAGAAGACCTGCAACATCGAGCCTTACAAGGGGCAGCGTACGATGGGAGTAGTGGAGAATTGGATCTCGAGAATGAATCAATATTTTTGATTGTTCTCAACAGAGATCATAGAGCATGCTGCATGCGTGTTTGCATGTGGGTACTTGACCGATAAAGCCCTCACATGGTATGATGCTTGGGAACGATCCATGTTGGCAGAGAGAAGGGAGGTCACATGGACAGCAATGCAAGAAGGACTGCTCAAGAATTTCCAATCGGTGGATTCTGTGCAGATGGCTCAAACCCGACTATGGGGATTGAGACAGAAGAATAGCGTACAAGAGTATGTGGAGGCATTTCTGGATCTACAAGTCGCAATTACCGACATGAGTCCAGCAGAGGCTCTCGACAATTTCAAACGAGGGTTGAAAGAGCGGATTCGCCAAGAAGTCATGGTGCAAAACCCTCGCACGGTATTTGAAGCCATTGCTTGTGCGCAGAGAATAGCCGGAGCATTAGGTGGAGGTGAAGGAGTAGTTCCACCTCAACATTATTGGGCAGAAATGCCACACATGGGTGGACCAGTACCGATGGAATTGGGCAACCTTCGATTCCGGGATCGAGGAGCACGGCCGCTTCAAGGAGAGCGAGGATGGGTAGAAGAACGAAGAGATGGAGTCCCACGAGGAGAAGGGACTCGAGGAGAACAACGCCGTTGTTACAATTATGGCCGTATTGGGCACATATCTACCAATTGTTGCACTCGTTTCCCTAGAGGCCCTCGGCCTTTGTACAGGCGATCTTTGAACAACATGGAGAGGCACATTGAAGAGGAGGAGGTGTAAACCACTTCGGAAAACGAAGATTGCCAGTAAATGTACCTCGCGGCCTTACTGGCTCAATAAGGAAGTAGAGAAGCGAGGGAAGGAAGAAGAATAATGCGCAAAGATCCCGAAAGGCAACCTCACAATTGATTGTTGTGAATGGAATCCTAGAAGGTAATCAAGTGAGAGTATTAATAGATCCGGGAGCAATAGAGAATTTCTTGTCTCGCTCTGTTGCAATCAGATTGGGAATGGATCTAGAGAGAGATGGAAGTGAAGAAGTAGAGTTACCAAATGGGCAAACAGAGAGGATTGAATCATTACCTAGACGGGTAACCCTCTCTGTAGGAGAATATCAGGAAGCAATTGAGTGGCGAGTGATACAGTTAGCCCGTTATGATGCAATTTTAGGCATGCCATGGATGGAGCAGTACAACCCAATGGTGGATTGGAGGAAGAAAGTAGTGAGAACCCACCAATGGTCAATCATTGGGGTTAAAGAAAAATCACACAGGCAGAAACTGCCTCTATATGTCGTAGGGACGACAACTGTCTGTAAGACCGATAGATGTTTTTTGGGTCTAATAAGAGAAGTCCAGAGTGCACAACTCGCTGGACAAATTCCTGAGAAATTGAAGGATGTGGTGGATGAGTTTCAAGATGTCTTTCCCGATGATCTACCCTCAGGATTACCACCTAAAAGGCGAGTAGATCACAAAATAGAGACACTCCCGGGGAAGACACCTCCTTGTAAGGCCCCATATCGCCTATCACCTCATGAGTTGGAGGAGTGTAAGACTCAAATTGAGGAGATGCTACAGAAAGGGTTCATCCAACCTAGCATATCACCATATGGGGCCCCTGTCTTGTTTGTGAAGAAGAAGGATGGTACAATGCGCATGTGCATTGACTATCGGGGTCTCAATCAGCAAACAGTGAAGAACAAATACCCCTTACCTCGCATGGATGACCTGTTTGATCGACTCCATGGAGCGAGATACTTCACCAAACTGGACTTGCGGAGCGGTTACAATCAAATCCGAATTGCAGAGGAGGATGTGTACAAAACTACCTTTCAAACCAGGTATGGCCACTTTGAGTATCTTGTGATGCCTTTTGGCCTCACCAATGCGCCTGCCACTTTCATGAGCCTAATGAATGACATATTTCGTCCATACTTGGATAAGTCTATTATCGTCTTCTTGGATGATATCTTAGTATATAGTAGCACAATGACAGAACACAAACAACATCTACGAGAGGTCCTCCAGATTCTAAGACAGAATCAGTTGTACGCCAAAATCTCAAAGTGTGAGTTTGGCAAGTCTGAAGTAGACTACTTAGGGCATAGAGTAAGTGCAGAGGGCATTCAAGTATTGATAGATAAAATAGAGGTCATTCAAAAATGGAGTGCCCCAGAAGATCAGACTCAACTTAAGAGCTTCTTGGGGTTGACGGGATTCTATCGTAGATTTGTCAAGGACTTCTCCAAGGTTGCACAGCCTTTAACAGCACTTCTTGGCAAGGGGAAGAAGTGGACATGGGGAACTGCACAAGAGTTGGCCTTTCAAGAATTGAAGGCCGCCTTGCTACATGCACCAATCTTGAAGTGGTATGACCCAAAAAGTCCAATCAAGTTGGCTACGGATGCATTAGGCGTAGCAATAGGAGCAGTCCTACAACAAGAGTGGCATGACGGATGGCATCCAATTGCATATTTCTCTCGAAAGTTGTTACCGGCAGAGCGCAACTACCACACCACAAAACGAGAAGAGCTGGCCATTGTTCTAGCAACCAAGCATTGGAAGCACTACCTAGGCGAGAAGGCATTTGTAGTAGAGACAGACCACAAACCTCTAGTCTACCTCGAGACGCAGAAGGATCTATCTCGTCACCAAATTCGGTGGGCAGAGTGGCGACAACGCTTCAACATGACAATCACCTACATGGAAGGTAAGAAGCAACTTGCAGATGCGTTCACCCGCATGCCAATGGCCAACAACTTGGCGGCAGAGGTTAAGATTAACCCTGAATTCTGGCAAGAGATTCTAGCTGTTACAAAAACTGACCCATAGATTGTAGAAGCACAAGCGTCCAAAGGTGTCACCAGCACCCAAGGACTCACCTTTTGAGAGGGCCGATTGTGGATCCCAAATGTCCCAGAATTACGCACCACCATTCTAGCGGAATGTCATGATTCGGCCATTGTAGCTCATGTCAGAGTGGACAAGACCTTGGAGGCAGTCAAGCGCCATTACTATTGGCCCAAGATGAGCAACGACGTGATGGACTATGTGCATAGCTGCCTACTTTGTCAACAGAACAAAGCTTCTAATCAAGCTCCTGCAGGGCTCCTTCAACCTCTTCCCACTCCTACCCAACGTTGGGAACAAGTGAGTATGGATCTCGTCTGTGAATTACCCAAGAACACCTCAGGGTTTGACTCCATTGTGGTCTTTGTGGACCGGCTCAGCAAAATGATTCATGTATGCCCTACCACCAAGGAGGTGACCGCTCCACAACTAGCTCAACTATACTTAGATGCAGTCTTTGCTCACCATGGCTTGTCTAGAGTACTCATCACCGATAGAGGCACCCAATTCACCAGTTTGTTTTGGCGAACACTCTTTGGTTTCTTCAACACCAAGTTGGCCATGTCTACAGCTTACCACCCACAAACAGATGGCCAAACAGAGCGGGCTAATCGCACGATTGAAGACATGTTACGCGGCTTCACCTTAGAAGAGCAAGAGAGGTGGGACACCCTACTACCATTGGTGGAATTTGCTTACAACAATTCAGTGAATGCCTCCACCCAGGTCACTCCGTTCTTCCTCATGTATGGTGAGCATCCCTTCACACCTTCTAGCTTGATGAAGATCCGTCCAGTGACTACCAAGGTTGACGCAGTCAACATATTTGTTTCTAGAATCCAACAAGGTGTGGAGAGCGCCAAGCACAGGTTACAGATTGCGCAAAATCGACAAAAGCAGTATGCTGATGCACACCGTAGGCATATGGAGTTCAATGTTGGGGATCAAGTGTGGCTATCGACAACCAACCTCACATTAGTTAGATCTCGTAAGCTCAGACCTCGTTTTATTGGGCCTTTCTTGATTCTTTGTCGCATCGGTGCTGTGGCCTATCACCTTGAGCTACCACCACACATGAAGATCCATCCAGTGTTCCATGTCTCCCTATTATGCAGATATGCTCCCCGATCAGGCCAAGGTACTTCCACACAGGACATTCGACCTTGTCCGACAGTCATTGATGGCACAGAGGAATATGAAGTGGAGCGGATTCTCCAAAAGCGCATGCGTGGTACTTGCCATCCGCGGGTGGAATATCTAGTACAATGGAAAGGTTACCCTCTCTATGAAGCAACCTGGGAACCCGCTGCCAATTTGGCACATGCACCGGTGTTGGTGCAAGCATTTGAGCAACAATTGCACAATGAGGACGTTGCGTCTTAAAAGGAGGGAGGTCTGTAATACCAAGGGTTAGCCATATGATCTAGATGTGAAATTTGGTTTGGTAACATCTAGAATGATGTTATACATGATGGTCAAAATAGATCAGATAGAAGTATCACCAAAAGAGTACTTCTACTAATAGGGCAAAAACCGAAATAGACTTGAGAACCTTAGAACCAATAGCTAGACATATGATTTAAAGGTGAGAATTGGTTTGGTAACATTTGGAAGGATGTTACACATGATGGACTAAACAGATCAGAAAGAGGTATCACCAAAAGGGGACTTCTACTAATAGAGTAGGAACCAAAATATGCCTAAAATCTTTGAAAGCAATTTCGGAGGCCTAAACGGATGAATTAGGCCTCAAAAATGTGCAGATCCCCCCCCCCAGCCATTGAAAGGCTAGCCTTCCCTCCCTCCTGGTTTGTCTCGTCGAGAGCTTTCCAATGGTACCTTACTCATGTGATTTTGAGATTCCTACAGGAAGATTCCCTAAAAGATTCCCTCCGGTCAAAGCTCGTTTGACCAACCAGATAGGACCTAGACCAGACAGGTCACCCATCCAAGTCAGTAATCCAAGGGTGGAGCTTGCTGACATGTCACCTATCTATGTCCCTAATCCTATGGTGGAGCTTCCTTGGAGGAGATCCTCTTTGTCTATATAATAAAGAGAAGGTGCTCCCTTGGGGCATCGAATGTTTGAGTGTGCAATCTGTGTTTTCTCTCTTCTCTTGTCCTCGGAGTATTACAGCAAGGCATACACTTGCATGAAGCGGCTGATCATTTTCACTCAAAGAGTTATTGAGGCCAAGGTAGTCATATATATGGGATACTATAAAGGGATTTATAACATAGAGTTTGTGATGTGACGTTGTTACATGCTTCTTTGCCCACTTTGGCAATGGTCTTTGGTTTGGCTGAGCATATTGAGCTCAACATGGTAGAGGAGAGGGTGGTGATATCTAGATTTGGTAGGGAGACCTCATCCATAGCTATGACTTCTTCTAGAGTGCACCAAAGTGCACTATGTCCAATTGGTTTTAGAGGATAGGGTTGACAGCTTAGGTCCTATGGAGTGAGTTGAGGGCCTACTACAGTTAGACCTTTACCTTCATTTTTGGGTTAGCAGCAACCATTGAGTGGTGGTGTTTCTTGTTGGACTTGTGGTGGACCTCACCATAGGAGAGAGTGTACTCAGGGCAGCAGACCTGATACCTCAAGTATATCACAACCAGCACAAAGACAGTATGAGCATTGCCACAAATTTGATCAAACTAGTGATCGGTGCTTTGATCTACACCCGGAGTTACGGAGTGGTAGGGTTGCTATGGCAAGTAGTAGAGGAGATTTATTTCATGGAGGACAAGGTGGTAGAGGATCTACACCTAGTAGGGGTGTTGTACTTACACTTACTCTAGTACAACTATGGCTACTCGGATTGAGCAATTGGAGCAAAGATTTGCTAGTATGGCTATTACTTAGAGGAGATCAGATTCGGGTGTTGAGGCTTCCACCTCATATGCTAGTGAAGATGCTTTGGACTTCATGTGCGGAGTAGCATAGGTGGATGCATCTATAGCAATGACTAGGAGTGTATTACGTGCTTCACAGCCTAGAGGAGCATCAATAGAGAAGAGAGGTTGGGAGACAAGTCAGACTTCCCAAGTCTTTCACGCTATTTGAGGCATTGTAGACTCCATGGCTCCTAGATGTCCCAATGTAGGTGTGGTAGGTGGTGATGGGGTACATGATGGACTACCTACTAGTCAGCCACCTACTACTACACAGATTGAGTTGAGCATGATGTTGGGAGCGGCTTAGTTGATTATGTGTTGCTCTTTGTTTTCAACCAGTGATATGTTTACATTAGGAGTTGATCCGGCCCCAATGTTCCGGTTGGCTACCATGCTTTATGAGAGTAAGGATGATATGGTTTCTACTACTAGAGCAGAGGTGCTTGATAAAGGAGCTGACTTGGTTGAGGAGCATTCAGTGGATGGGATCCGTTCAATGACCAATGGTTTATGGTAGGCAGCGGCGGCTAGACTAGAGGAGTTGCCAACTAGACCAGCCTTTGAGAGAGCGGGGTTTACACCTAGTGTTGTCCTATTGGATAACCAGAGGGGGGTTTTCTATTTGGTGGGACCTTTAGGGAAGGTCTATACACCACAAAGAGTCTTGTTAGACCCTAGTGCTCAGCTCCAGAGTCTAACATTTGGGTAAGGCTGCACTAGTTGGTCTGGAGTTATGGAAGACCGATATGGAGAGGTGTCCATTTCAGATCCAGACATCTCTAGGTGGTGGGTTGACACAATACATCACATGTGGGGAGCTTGTTGCCAAGTTCAACTTGGTCATCCAACTGATAGTTTGGTGGTGAG
Source organism: Lunularia cruciata (assembly GCA_948567375.1). NCBI lineage: Eukaryota > Viridiplantae > Streptophyta > Marchantiopsida > Lunulariales > Lunulariaceae > Lunularia > Lunularia cruciata. Next base: position 43,474,973 of record OX419757.1, read on the forward strand.
AGCTCAGGCTATTACAACAATAGTTGAGTTATATGATGTGCTAGTTGGGGGAGCAGTGTTATACTCCATGGGTTTCAGTATTGACTATTGGGAAGAGATAGCTTCCAATAGACTAGGTTGGCAGTCTAGTGAGGGACGTGTATGTTGTCTATTAGTATGGTTTTGTCATGCATATATATACATTGCTCCACAACATACATTGATGTCAACATCATGCACTATAGAAGCACAACTCACACATAAGTCATACATAGACTCTAAAGTGCCACAATAATCAGATTGTTTACAAGTCTCAAATCAACTCAACTCCGATCAGTACTTGATCTATCACTTTATAAACTACCAACAATTGGGCATTGATTATAGTCAAGCCACACCTACTCTAGCTAAGAGAATCCATATGATACTTGCCGGCCTCTATCCACCATAGCCAAGAGCTCAAAGGCTCAACATCAAAGAAGTGAGCTCTTGTGACAACCTGGCAAATATCACTTTTGCGGTAATCGGGTAAGTAAAGTTTGTTCCCGTAGAGATACGAGTCAGAATTGGTCAAATATGAAGCAAAGTAACAATTTCAGTTCTTCTTGGTTGCGTCTTTAATCTCTCAGATAGAAACCACACCCAGAAGAGAGTAACAAGCACTGACTTGCAGTCTTGTCATAAATTAACACTCCTTAATCACAACTCCATCAAATCTTTCCAAACAATCTTGATTGTGATGATTCAGGCTCTCCCGGAAATGGCACTTCACTGCAAAACGACTTCACCTCAGAATTGTGTTCCACCCCTCCACTAAAGGCACAACTTCCTCGATCGAAATTGCTTCACATCAACCTCGCACTGCACTCACAAATGCAAAATACTACCAACACTACAATTCCTCTCAAATCTGTCAAGGCATTGCGTCGATTGCACTTCACTCAAGATCAAACACACAGAATGAAGATCAAGGTTGCGGAATCCAACATCCAACAAGCACTCTGACTTGCACTTCGAATTTCTCCAAACACTCACAAACCCACTGCAAAATTGATACTCGAAATCAAGCTCAAGCGACGAGCACTGCTTCACAGCACTTTGCTTTATCTATTCTCAGAAATAATGAGCACTAAACAACAATTTCCTACAAATGCCACTCTTAAATAGTGAAGCAATCGACCGTTCTAACAACTATACCGTTCTACTACAACTGTTCTAACCTGCAGATCCAAAATGACAATGTACCTCTTCATATCTGCCCCTTCAAATCTCAAATCTGTTATTAATCCGATCCGATGTCTACTTCTTCCTTGGCTTTCAAACCCGAACCCAAAGTAATCTTACTTCCTACTATCTTTTCCTCGGGTTTCAGATCTCCTACATCTTCTACCAGATCCAGCAATTCTCTTTCCTGATCTGAAATTGCACTAGTGGGTAGTTTATCTAACTCTTCATCCTTCGACCCACTCTTCCCTAATGTCTCTGAGGGCAACTCCGAAGACATTTGGATTCCTATGTTATCTACTTTGGGTTTTGCCTTAACATCCTGTCGAAGCTTTTCTAACTCTATTCTCACTAAGTCTAATCTAATTGCAATATTGTCTTCTACCTCTAATATCTTCCTATCTACACGAGTTCTCAATTTAATCAACAAGGCATTCATCTCGGTGTCTTTCGCTTGTCTTCGCCTCATCTCCTGCACCAACAATTTCAACTCGTGCAGTCTCGTCTCTTCAATTCGAACGCTGGCCTCTGTACTTAACATTGCGTTCACTCTGAGGACTATTTCCTTCAATGGCTCCAATCTTGTCTTGCGTTCTTGTTCCCAATCTGCAAGCCATTCCTCTCTGTACATCGCCAATTCTTCTTCGAATTTGGCCTTCACCGCTTCCTTCTCTTTCTCCTTCTGTTCAACCTTCTCTTCCTGATTACGAAGTAATTCTCGTAATCTCTCTTCTTCTCTATATCTCGCTGCCAACTCTCGTTGCCAGAGTTGCTTCTTCTCCTCCATACTCTCCATCACTCGATTGAGCTCTTGATCCTTCGATGCTACCCTTGCCATAGCATGGATAAGTTCTACTCTTAAATCAGCAAACTGCTGCTTCAAGATTTCATGCTCCGCTACCTGTCTCTCCCTTGTGATGTCACTCTTCCTCGCAAGATCTTCTTGATAACTCACTTCTTTCTTCAGGTCTTTGATTACCTGACTCCTCTTGACTGCTTCCGCTCGCAGTACTTCTCTCTCTTCCTCACCTTGGGTTATACTCTTCTTCAACTCCGAGTTTTCTTCTTCTAATCTTGATAAGACCTGCAACACAGTCTTTACCTCTGGACAAGTAGACTGCATCTCCTTCTTCTTCTTCTCCATCTTCACCAACAGCGGGCATACTACCATCTGCAGGTAATCTACTCCATTACTGGCAACTTCGTCCTCCCGCGGAGTGGTCTCTCTTCTTTCCTCGTGTTCTCCCGATACTCGTCTTCTTCTCTGGAGTCTTCGTATCGGGATCGATGCCTCACTACCCGAGCTTTCTTCTACCTCTTCCTTCACTCTACTCGGTCCCGCTTCACACTTCACCTTACGTCTCAAGCAAATTCCTCGCTGTACTGCGATCTTCTTCTCCTTGCGCACTGGTACTTCATCTTCCAGCGCCGCATTGTCTTCGGTTTCTACTTCGGCTTGCATTTCTTCTTTGTATTCTTCAGCCGCTGGTACCAATGTCATCTCTCCTCCTTCTTCACTGTCACTGCTCGTATCTCCACTTTGCAATGTCAGCTCAGGTTCCTCCTCACGTTCCGAGTCCTCCGTCTTGAGCTCGGCTTTGCCTTCTGAGTCTTCATCTTCTGACTCAATCACCACCATTCCTTGCCTTGGGTTATTTTTCTGCATCTTCTGAGGTTTCTTGTTTTCTTCGGCTTCTGCTTGCCGAGTTCTCTTCTTCGTCGGGGTACTTTCAACGACCTCCACGTTCTTCCTTGTCTTCGCGTAGTAATCGTCCGTGCTCCGGATTTGGAGAATGTATTGCTGCTCCTCCGCGTCGACTTCTCTTCTCAAATCAGGATGGAAATGAGACACCATTCTATTGCGCTCTGCCAAATTGAGCAAATTTAACCCAAGGTAAAAATGTGCTGCAAATGGTACAATGTAGTGTGGAGGCGACTTATCCCACAGATTCCACACCATCTGCCGCGTTCTCCCATGAAAGCACCTTGCCCAATTGATCGGTGCTCCTGCAAATAACTTGTGAAAGAACACCGCTTGGTGTTTCATCACATAGGTAGTTCTCTCCGGCTTCAGGATGGCCATTAGTGCACTCACAGTTCCTCTCCTCACAGGGTCTTTGTAGCTCTCAACTTTGTACCCATTCTTCATCCTCTTCAACGAGAAGGCATCTCTCACCTCCTATGTTTCTTGGGCTATCTCTCCTTTCCCCAAGAACGTGGCTCCCTGCTCCGAGCCTGCCTCCTTCCCGAGTACGAGTCTCCAATCCGACTCTGTCCAGCGAGCCGGATTTCCTCTCTTCCCTTCTTCCTCGGGACCATCAAGACATTTACTCTTGATGATTTCTGTTATGAATCCTGGAAAACTTACGTTCCAGTTCCATGCCAAAAAAGTGATCCGAAGTCGGCTCAAGACTTCGATCCTCGCTATTATATCTAATCTCCGAATTGCATGATTTCTCACTACAAATTTGGAGTTCTTCTTCCCTCCTCCCATCTCTTCTGCTTTCTTACTGTCTCTCGATTTCTCTCTTGCGACTTCTTCCTTGCGCACTAACACAAGTCCAACTCTATTTCCCTTTCCCTGATCACCTGCAAGACGACTCCTCAACGGCGAAGGAAAATTGCTCGACATTTCGTCGTTGCAGTTTCGATTTTTATAGAGTTGCACTTCTTCGTCTTCCGTCACTTTGAGTTTCTACCGAGAAATCACACCTCCGGCATGCACCTGTCACTATCACTCAACCTTTGCGCATATGAGCCGCCAGTTTTGAAATAGCCCCTTCTTGAATTTCTCGCCCCAACAAACGGTTGTTAGACTTTCTTTGCCTCGGGTTGAGCTCCCCCCGAGCCAAAGACAATTTACTTCATATTGTATGCTGACACGGCATTTCCGAGTACTTTGCCTTATGACCCGAAGTCACTTTACTTCGGGTTTCATCCCGAAGACAATTTTCTTTGCCTTCTTCGGCCATACAGGCGCAATCCGACTTCTCTATACACTTCTTCTCCTTTATTTTGAAAAAAACAAAAAATGTGGGCACCACAGCTCTCTAGAGCTGCACTTCAAAAGTATACCCTAGACTTGAGCTAGGTCTGAAACCCTAATGGTCCTACTAATGGCATACTTGATGGTGTGAACAGTAAAATGTGATGGTAGGCCCCATCGTGAAGTCAGTACCCCAAACATAAAATCTGACCATTGGAGAGTAGTCTATGGGAAACTACTGAAATACCTCTAACTACTATCACTGCAACTTTAGTGTCCGAGCAATCTAGATGTAACACTACAAATGGCATGATAGTTTTTGTGCATATATACATTGCTACACAACATACATTGTTGTCAACATCATACACTATAGAAGCAAAACTCATACATAAGTCATACATAGACTCTAAATTGCCCCAATTGCCCCCCTAGCTAGCAGTTAGGTCCCTCTTACTCCAGATAACCATCTTCTCCAATGTCACGCCATTTGTAGTTCCACATCTAGATGCTCGGACACTGGAGTTCCAGTGATGGTAGTTAGAGTTATTCTAGCTGTTTCTCAGGGACTACTTTCCGATGGTTAGATTTCGTGTTCGGGGTACTGACTTCACGGTGGGGCCCACCGTCACTTTGCACCGTTTGCACCGTCGAGTGTGCCGTCAGCGGGACCGTTAGGGTTTCAGGGCTAGCTCGAGTCCAGGGGGTATAGTTTCGAAGTGAGCTCCAGAGAGCTCACTTCTCTGATGTTGAGCCTTCGAGTTCCTGGCTATGGTGGACAGAGGCCGGCGAGCGTCACCTGGATTCTCTATGCTTGAGTGGGTGTGGCTTGACTGTAATCAGTGCCCAGTTGTTGGCAGTTTATAGAGTGACAGATCAAGTACTGATCTGAGTTGAGTTGAGTTGAAAGTGTTAAGCAATCTGATTATTGTGGCACTTTAGAGTCTATGTATGACTTATGTGTGAGTTGTGCTTTTATAGTGTATGATGTTGACAGCGATGTATGTTGTGTAGCGATGTATATATGCATGACACCAAGTATATGGTATACCTTATGATGGGCAAAGATCAGAAGGCCGGGTGCTATGGAGTCCCATTGCTAGTTGCATGTCTGCAATCTATACCCTATAAAGAATGAACTAGCTATAGGTCAAGTACATTTAGGACATAATTACGGTCCTTGAGGAACCACAATCCTCTTTGCAAACCATATTTTCACAATCCTCTCTTCACCATCTGGACCACTCTCTCTGCTAAGACATCTACCTTAGGGTGATCTCGGGAGGTAGTACAATGATCAATCAAAGCCTTGTTACACAAAACCTGAAACTCCCCCAAGAACTTTGTACCCTGATTAGTCAAAACCTTAGTTGGTGCACTAAAATGACTAAGAACTTGATCCAAGAACAAGTAAGTTGTCCCTTCATTGGACTTGTCAAGAAGTGCCACCAACTCAATCTACTTAGAGAAGTGCTTCACCATCACCAAAACATACCGATGATGTCTCATAGTCAATGATAAAGGTCCAACAAAGTCCAAACTCCAATGGTAACCCCATTCCATGATAGGTAGTGTGTGTAACTGTGGCGTAGGAGCATTGAATGATGCTCTAACTTGGTCACAAACCACACATCTGGCAACAAACTTCTATACCTCGGTCTGCATACCAAACCATCAATAATGACTTTGGAGTAAGCTATATGTATGCTTTACTCCAAAATGTCCTAACTCCCCATGAGCATGACGGACCAATTGTGGTCTTTGAGATGGAAGTGGTACTACTTGTACTCTACCACCCCCGCATACCCAAAGAAGGTGTTTGCCCTCCAATCTGAACTGCATGGCTTGCTGAAGGACACGATCTCTCTCCTTGGCCCCAACTATGCCACCCATAACACCAATGCAAAGATAGTCCATCACTAAGACATCACCATGAATGTCTTGTTGAACTATACCAATATCTTCACTCTCTAGATTTTTGACCTCAATAACTCCTCTTATATGTGTTGAGAGAGATACCACCAAAGCCTCAAAAAATATACACAGAAGGACCAATGCATGCCAACCTGGCACCATCTCCTCATCTATCTCACCATGCCGACGTGCTCCGGTCTAATCTTGCTGGCTAGGATAGGGATTTCTACTCAACCCATCTGCATCATGGTTCACCACTATAGGTCTATGAACAACCATAAAATCATACTCTTATAAAATCAGAGCCCATTGTGCAAGCTTCCCTGAAATCTTGTCAGACTCTATCAACCACTTCAGCGGCTAATGATCAGTGATGAGAATGAAGGGGTTACCAAATAGGTAACATCATAAATATGCTACTACCCAAATTGATGCCAAGCACTCTCCCTCATATGAATTATACTTCATCTCTGCTGAATTTTTGGAGCAACTAGCATAGGCTACCACAAACTCCTTCTCTTCATCATCATGTTGGGTGAGCATTGCTCCAAGCCCTAACATACTCCAATCAGTATGAACCTCAAATAGTTGTCCTCTGATTGGTCTCTTCAAAATAGGAGCAAATGTCAACCTCTCCTTGAGCTCTACAAAAGCTCTCTCTGGCTCATTTCCCCAACACTACTCTTATGTAAGCTTGGTCAGCTTCCTCAAGGCCTTGGCAATGGCACTAAATCCTCTAACATAGTGGTGATGGAAGATCACCAACCCAAGGAATGCTTACACTCTGCTCAGATTTGTAGGCCGAGGAACAAGTGCAATAGCCTCCACCTTAGTCTGCTAAACACCAAATCCTCTAGGGTAGATGTTGTGACCCAAATACTCAACCTGCTCATGGAAGAACCTACACTTCCCAAGATGTAATTTGAGTCCATGAGATCTCAACCTCTCAAACACCTCCAACAACTGTCTCTCATGCTCCTTCACAGTAGTACTATAGACCAAAATTTCATCAATATAGCACCAAGCACAATCCAATCTAGCTAGGATCCTATCCATGATCCTTTGGAACTTGGCAAGAGCATTCTTTAACACAAATGGTAAGAACCTCCACTAATATAACACATCCTTACCATGTGGATCAAAAGCCCAAAATGTTGTCTTGGACTTATCCTCCTCCTTGATTGGCAACTGATGATATCCCACTCAAAGATCCAAAGTACTAAAGACCTTTGCATGCCCAATTGCATCAAAAATCTCCTTTGGTGTAGGCATGGCATACCAATCAACCCTAGTCTATTGGTTAATAGGACGGTAATCTCTACACATCAACCTATTTATGTAGTTGCCATGAATATCCTTCTTGGTTGGCATCACTGTCATTGATGCATACTCTCTATGTGAAATCTCTACCAAACTAGCCTCAAAAAGGTCACTACTCTGGCTCTGAATCAATGTCCACTCCATATCATTATAGCAATAACAACGTCAAAAAATGGGTGTATTGCTAGTCAGTTCAATTCATATACTTGGTCCTTTCAAAGCACCCAAATCCTTCATAGTAAAGCCAAAACAACTCATGTAGCTCCTCAAGAACCTCCAAACTCTCCGTCTTTCCTCTCCTATAAGCTTGGGTCCAAGATTTGAGTCCCAAGTATCCTCTATAACCATTGCAAGAGTTGAAGACGTACTGATTGGCTGCTATACTGGGCACTTGGGAGTAGTAGTTTCATGCTCCTAACCACTAGACATCCCAACCTTTGTGTGAAAAACTCCCTCCACTTTGGTTGCAAGCTCCACACATCCTCTAGTTGCATCCCAAGTGGACCAAGGGTGTAATCCAAGTAGCCCATGCTCACTTGGATGGATTCCAAGTAGACCACTCTCCCTAGTAGCTATTGGTTGTGTCCCAAGAATACCATGTCCACTCGGTCCATTGCCCCCAGCATGTGCATGAATTGTTTCAATAGGCATAGGGCTCACAAGTGTCCAAGTGGTGATGCCCATCAAGTGCATCTTATGCTACTCTGCCAAGCCAAGGCTCACAATACAAGTCAAACAGTTTAGGTCTTATGAGCCGCCCTATCTCTCACTCAGGATGAACCTCTAATGGCTATTATAGTAGCGCACCATGGACTAAGAAGGCAAAGAACCCCAACTACATCATACTCCTTTAAGGCTAACACTCCAATACTCAAGACATTGCTCACTAGAGAACTCAATGAGAGAGACATAGTTGCAAATTAAAGGATGATGAGTACTTCCTCATTCCTTGTTTATATACTTGTGAAATAGTTACGCACCAAAGTTACTAATTATTGGAGTAACTCAAGTTACTAGGCTAAAAGTCAAGTCAAGTCAAAAACTATAAAGGAATATCCATCCACATGGGCATATTCCACTAAGCGTGTGATCTTATCTTGACCCAACCACTAAGTCAAGGATTCCCTTACATGGGCTATCCTTGGACTATAGAAGAATCCAAAACAAAAAGACTTGCGGGCCTAAGAGTTCTCAACTCTTTCCTCAAAGCCAAACACCTAGGAATAATACCAAGTAAACACACTAGAATCCAAAATAGTAGTGCTTATCTTTTCCACTTCCTCTAAAGTAATGTCCCTTCTATCTTAGCTATGAATAAATTTAGCTAACCATGACTAATAAAGAACCATTCTTTATCTCTACATAAATAATATCTCTCAAGTACTTGTAATACCCAGCTAAATATCACAATACCACATACATGCACAAATGGGTATTACAATCCATAGCCTGACCTAATACTTGATGCCTGGATACCTCTAATACTATTGGAACAACAATAATACCAATGCAAAAACCCATTGCTCACTCTCTCTTATTGGTGTTGGGCTCCACCAACTACTCTAACTCTTAGTCGTAAACAAGTCCAAATCCTCCTTCTCAAAAAGCATGAGAGCTTGGGAAACTCATGAGTGTGGGAAATGTGGCTCTAGGCTATCCAACTAGGTTCACCACTACCATAGGTGACCTATCAACCACTACCACTGTCTGACACTGACGCCCAACATCCAAGATATCATCAATAAGGATGTGGTCTAGTTGTTGAATCCCATTATATGCACATTGTAGAACCTCTGGGTAAGAGGTTTGGCCACCAAAGACAAAGATGATGAGCCCATGATCCCACTCTAGCTGCATTTAACAATATAGTAGGTCCCATCCAAGAATGGACCTAATAAGTACTCGCTACCACTCTTGTGCAAAAGTCACCTATCAAAGGAACATTCTCCAAAATGTAAGCTAGAGAAATGGATTGATGAACATAGAGATGTCATCATATCCGTAACATCTCCCAAAACACACCAGAACAAGGATCCCAAAGACCCAAACCTTGGCCAGCACGTGTATGTCCCTTACATGGCCATCCCAAAATCACCAAATGAATAGGCCCATGTTGCTCTAGATCATGCACCCCCAATAAGGAAATGTTTGCCAGTAAGGCCTTCTTGTAACCTCTTATTGTTGACATCAATAATAACTTAGGATACTAGTAGGCCAAGTGTGCCACATGATGTAGAGAAACTCACCTAGCTATCTCATCTCTCGCCACATATAAGTACCTATATACTTGTATACCCGCCTGTAATACCGTAGCTAGTCTGGTGATAATCCCACCAAACAACTCCAATAGACATACTCCCTCTATTGGATACTGCCAAGCAATAAGTGTGGTATCCAGAGGTGTCAAAGTAATTGACTCTAAAAGCTCATCCTCACACTCATCTCCTAATGGTACAAAGGCTCCACTCCAAGCCTGTTGCACCAACTGATCTACATGCAGCTACAATGCCTCCTCCAAACTCCACAATGGAACATCCAAGATGGATGGAACAACCCAACTTGTACTCCAAATCCAAGTGATCTACTCTAGTACTCAAGTATCCTCTGCATAGGCATTCCTCTTCAACAAGTCACCAAGCCAAGTAACTGCACCACTCAAAGCTAAAATTGATGTTGCCATGGTCGCGGTCTATAGTGACCTAAGGCTGCCATTACTAAAGTGCACGGGTAGGCAATGTACTTGTCCTTCACCAATCTGCCAACTTGGTCTATAGGAGGTTATCTCTTCCCAATAGTCAATGCTCAAACCCATGGGGTATAACATTACTCCACCAACAAGCACATTGTATGACTTAGCTATGGTCGCAATAGCTTGAGCTCTCACCACCAAGCTATTAGTCCCATGACCAGGCTTAACTAGGACAACAAGCTCCCCACATGTGATGTACTGTGTCAAACCACCACCTAGAGATGTCTGGATCTGAAATGGATACCTCGCCACATTGGTCTTTTGTAACTCTAGACCGACTATTGCAACCTTCCTTAACATTAGGGGTTGCGCACCAAAGTCTAACAAGACTCTTTGTGGTGTATAGACCTTCCTTAAAGGTCCCACCAAATAGAATATCTCCCTCTGGTTATTCAATAGGACAACACTGGGTGTGAATCGTGCTCTCTCAAAGGCCGGTCTAGCTTGTAATTCCTCCAATCTAGCCGTTGCTGCTCGCCATAAACCATTGGTTGCTGAATGGATCCCATGCTCCTCAACCAAGTCAGCTCTACCATCAATCGCCTCTGCTCTAGTAGTAGGAACTACATTATCCTTACTCTCACAAAGCATAGCAACCAATCGGAACATTGGGGTTGGGTCAACTCCTAATGTAAACATGTCACTAGTTGAAAACAAAGGGCACCGCATAATCAGTTGAGCTGCCCCCAACATCATGCTAGACTTAGTCTGTGTAGTAACAGGTGGCTGATTAGCACGTAGTCTATCATACACTCCATCACCATATGGTACCCACATTTTTCATTTTGGATGAGTTTTGAAGAAGAAGTGCCTTGCTAAAACCAAATTGAAACCAAATGGAGAAGAAATGAGTGCAAACTTGTGTTTTGATCAAGCTCAAGAGAGTCTACTTTGTGTAAGAGGAAGAAAAACTTAGACTGGATCAAACCTGAAGAAGCTTACTTCGTGTCAGAGGAGGGAAAAACTCGGATCAGGTGCCGAAAGAGGATTTCTTCGCATTGGAATGAAGGTTACAGGTTAGGAATACTGCGGGGGCCATTTCTCAATGAAGAAAAGTCCAAATCAATCATGTTTTATCTCGTTGAAAGCGTCTCATCCAAGGCTTCCCGCTGCTACCAAAATCGCAAAGTTTGGAGGTCTGTAGAAGAAGTTACAAGCATTTGAAGTTTTTGGAGTAGATGTACTTTGGGTCAAAGTGTCTTCAGGTCAATGTGACTTCGTACTTCATGTTTACATGACTTCGGGTCTAAAGATTTTGCCTCAAGATGGAGATTACTAAATCCGAGGAAGTTGGACCTCGGAGTGCAGTGAAGGTGACTTTGGGAGTTTTGCCAGAGGGATCAAAGCAAGTTAGAATATGGAAAGAAGATAGTTAGGATACCCATGACTTCAATTTCAGTTCTGATTGAAGATGGAATAGAAATTGAAGGAGAAGTAGCAGTAGTGAATAAACCCAAAGTGCAGATCCGACAGTAAGTGTCTTTGGGTTAGTAACATGAGTGATTAGGGGAAAGTGGGTTACAAATTGAAGGTGTAGATAGTGTACCCATGCTTTCAATTACAATTCTTGATGAGGATACTGTAGAATTAGCAAAAGAATTGATAATAGTTAGACCCGAGGTAAGAGAGATAGGAGTGCAAGTGTCTTCGGATTTGACATTTGACACTTTAGAGAAGAGTGGGTCGGGAGATAAGGAATTAGATAGATTACCCACTAGTGGAATTTCAGATCAGGAAAGAGAATTGTTGGATCTGGTAGAAGAATTAGAAGTTGTGAAACCCGAGGACAGAATATTAGGAAGTAAAGTTACTTTGGGTTTGGGTTTGAAAGCCAAGGACAAAGTAGAAATCGGATCGGAGTAGAAACTGATTTGAGATTTGAAGAGACAGATATGAAAGGTTGCATTGTCATTTTGGATCTGTAGGTTAGAAGAGTTGTTGTAGAACAATATAGTTGTTAGAACTGTCAATTGCTTCACTATTTAAGAGTGGCATTTGCAGTCAGATGTTGTTCAGTGCTCATTATTTCCGAGAATAGATAAAGCGAAGTGCTATGAAGCAGTGCTCGTCGCTTGAGCTTGATTCCGAGTATCAACTTTGCAATTGTGTTTGTGAGTGTTTGGAGAAATTCAAAGTGCAAGTTAGAGTGTTTGTTGGATGTTGGATTCCACAGCCTTGATCTTCATTCTGTGTGTTTGATCCTGAGTGAAGTGCAATCAAAGCAATGCCTTGACAGATCTGAGAGGAATTGTAGTGTTGGTAGTATTATGCATTTGTGAGTGCAATGCAAATTTGATGTGAAGCAATTTTGATTGAGGAAGTTGTGCCTTCAATAGAGAGGTGGAACATAATTCTGAGGCAAAGTCGTTTTGTAGTGAATTGCCATTCTCGGGAGAGCCTGAATCATCACAATCAAGATTGTTTGGAAAGATTTGAAGGATTTGTGATTAAGGAGTGTTAATTCATGACAAGACTATGAATCAGTGCTTGTTACTCTCTTCTGGGTGTGGTTTCTACCTGAGAGATTAAAGACGCAACCAAGAAGAACTAAATTGTTACTTTGCTTTGTATTTGACCAATTTTGACTCGTATCTCTGCGGGAACAAACTTTACTTACCCGATTACCGCAAAAGTGATATTTGTTGGGTTGTCACACACCACCTACCACATATGCATTGGGACGTCTAAGAGCCATGGATGTCATCTGCAATGCCTCAAATAGCATGAAAGATAGGGGAAGTATGTTTCCTAACCTCTCTTCTCTATGGGTCCAACTCCATTGATGCTCCTCTATGCTTTGGAGCCGTACTGCACTCCTAGTCATTACTGCACATGCATCCACCTATGTTGCTCCACACATGAAGTCCAAAGCATCTCTATCACCAACATATGAGGTGGAAGCCTCAGCACCCAAATCTGATCTCCTCTGAGCAATGGCCACACTAGCCAATCTTTGCTCCAACTACTCAATTCGAGTGGCCATAGTTGTATCAGAAGTAAGAGCAACTACTACACTCCTACTAGGTGTAGAACCTCTACCACCACCTCTACTCATCTTCTATGAATTGGAGCTCCTCTACTACCTGCCATAGCAGCCCTACCACTCTGTAACTCTGGGTGTAGGTCAAAGCACCAATCACTAGTGTGACCAAATCTATGGTAATGCTCACACTGCCTTTGTGATGGTTGTGATGCACCAGAGGTATCAAGTCCATTGCCCTAAGTATAGTCTCTCTTATGATGAGGTCCACCACAAGTCCAACAAGCAACACCACTACTCATTGGCTGCTGCTGACCCAAAAATGAAGGTAAAGGTCTAACTCCACTAGATCCTCCACTCGCTCCATTGGATCTAGGCTATCTATCCTATCCTCAAAAACCAATTGAACGTGGTGCACTCTACTACACTCTAGAAGAAGTAACAATTGTGGATGAGGTCTCCCTACCAAATCTAGATGTCACCACCCTTTCCTCCACCATGTTGAGCTCAATATGCTTAGCTAAACCAAAAACCACTACCAAAGTAGGCAAAGTAGCTTGTAACAACATAGCATCATGAACTCTACGTTGCAACTCCTTGTCCAATATCCCATACTAATATTGGACAGCCTAGGCCTTAGTAACTCCCTAAGTGAAATTGATCATCCGCCTCATGCAAGTATATGCCTTGTGTAGGCTCTCTCCAGCCTTCCATTGGAACTCTTGCAAGCTCCTCAGCTTGTCAGTCCACACGCCTTGGTAACACTCCTTAGTTCTACCTCAAACACTAGAAGAACTCCACCATGGCATTAAACCTTGATACCACACCACTTCCTACAGCGGTACCTCCACTCTTGGTAGCACTATCTCCAAGCTAGTGCACCTCCACTAGCTTCACCAACACTACTTGAGCTAGAAGTTGTGGGTACAATCCATCTACTCTTGGCAACCAAGCTTGAAGTGATGGAGATATAGTTTAGAGACAAATATTGTTTCCATAATCCAATCTCCTCCAAATGAGCTCTCCTAAACTCATGGTAGTTGTCCATCGGTGGACCCTCCAAATGTTGAAACAACTCCTTCCATGCCATGAAGGGTGTAAACAAAATTGGGTTTTGCATCTCCTGTAGATCACACCAACTATCAAACTCTTGGATGAATTCATCCAACTCAATGGTACCCACTGTACTAGTGTAACACCTAGGGCCTTTGGAGGCCCCATAAATCTTGTCCATATCCCACAACAATGGTGCAGACACGCCAAGTGCACTCTCAACTAAATCAGCTCTTATGTCAAACTCCAACTCAAAATCAATCTCCTCACTCACTAGGACCTGAGATATAGCTTGATAACAAGTGCTACTCCAAGTAAACCCACTACATATTGTAGGGCTAACTCCTCTAGAATCCCCAAAGAACAATGTCATGACAAAATAACCACAATTGCAACCACAAATTGGAACCACAAACTGCAACCGCAAGTACCCCACCAAGTACCAACACCAACTAAGCACCACCAAGTGCCAATAGCCACGGAACACCACCCACTAATGTAACTTTAATTGAGATAACTACACTAAGGGAAAGTGCAACCTATAACCTGTCATCACAACATGCACTCTCATGTTCTACAGGTCATCACTTTTTGCCTCACTTGAGAGAAACAAAAGTAGTCTGACTGATCATCACTACAGCCTCACTACTGAGAGCACACTAGAGCATTGATACCCAAAAGTCAAGGCACCTCACACAAACGTGGTGCACAAACAGGAAGCAAAGAATGGAGGGGGTCCAATCAAAAGAAATCTAAATGAAAACCCACCATCTCATAAAGCAACATGGGACTAACTCTACAACCATTTTGCATTTGACATAAGAGAAGTTTGTATCTACATCCTAAGCTACCAAGATCACCAAGAATGAGATCAAATTGCCTCTCCTAGCCAAAGCTACAAATGTATAGATAACAATAGGCCAATCACTAGGACAACAAGTGAAGGTGGACCAGTTGGCTAGGGCACTAGTCTAGGAACAAGAGATCTAGAGGTTAAACCCTATTGCACACAATCTAGCAAGATATGCAGATTTTGCCAAACAATGACCAAGATCTACTCTAAACTAGCTAGCCTCACGCAAACAAGTAGGCTTCCTAGCCCTTTTAGGCCTTTGTAGCCTCTCATGGCCCACAGCCCTATGCCTCTAAAATCCAAATGAGGCCTTTCTTCTTGCCACTTCAAACCTCCTTGAACCTCCTTGAACCTCCTCCAAATCTAGCAAAACTCCTTCAAATTGGAAAAACTTTCCAAATCTTGCCAACCAGCAAAACTCCTCCAAATCTGGCCAAAATCTAACATAAACTCTACCAAAATTTTGATGTAAACTCTAACATAACCCTAAAGTTGGTTGCCAAATCCTTTGCTAACTCTTCACTTGAGCCAATTGAAAAAATAGGTTTCTCCAAATCAAAAATTCACAAGAGTGGGTACCCAACTCCACCTTGAATTTCACTTTCTAAGCCCAAATCGCAACAAATTGGTCTTACCTCACCTTTTGAGCTCAAAATCACAACCACTGTTCAAAAATTGCTTCTTCTTTGCTCAAAAATTGGCCAACACTTCCGCTTATTGTCTGCTTCACTACCAAATCTGCATCAATTGAACAAGCTTCTGCACACTAGGGAAAACCTGAGCTTCAATTGAGCTACCAACAATCAATGAGTCTTGGAAATACCACCAACACTCTCAACACCCGATTTCCCTTTGACTTCACTTCTCTGATGTAATCAGATTGTTTACAACTCTCAAATCAACTCAACTCAGATCAATATTTGATCTGTCACTTTATAAACTGTCAACAACTGGGCATTGATTACAATCAAACCATATCCACTCTAGCTAAGAGAATCCAAGTGAAGCTCACGGGCCTCTATCCACCATAGCCAAGAACTCAAAGGTTCAACATCAGAGAAGTGAGCTCTCTGGAGCTGCACTTTGAAAGTATACCCATGTTCTTGAGCTAGGTCTAAAACCCTAATAGTCTTGCTGACGGCACATCAATGGTGCAAACAATGCAAAGTGATAATGGGCCCCACTATGAAGTCAGTAACCCCAACATAAAATTTGACCATAGGAAAGTAGTCTATGGGAAATTGCTGAAATACCTCTAACTACTATCATAGCAACTTTATTGTTCAAGCAATCTAGATGCAACACTACAAATGGCGTGACACTTCAATAGTGGTTGTCTTGGCTCATTAAAGTCCTAGACCATGGCAGCATGAGTTTCAGCTTTCAATGGTGTGGTTACTTGGCCTAGTGACTTGTTGGAGGGGAATGCCCATGCATAGGATACTCCAATACTAGAAGAGATTACTTGGATTTGGAGTACGAGTAGGATTGTTCCATCCACCTTTGATGTTCTGTAACACCCATTTGTGCATGTGTGTGGTATTGTGATATTTAGCTTGGTATTACAAGTACTTGAGAGATATTATTTATATAGAGATAAAGGATGGTTCTATATTAGTCATGGTTAGATAAATTTAGTCATAGATAAGATGAGGGGACCTTACTTTAGAGGAAGTAGAAAAGATGAGCACCACTATTTTGGATTTTAGTGTTGACTTGGTATTATTCCTAAGTATTTGGCTTTGAGGAAAGAGTTGAGAACTCTTGGGCCCGCAAGCCTTTTTGTTTTGGATTCTTTTTTAGTCCAAGGATAGCTTATGTGAAGGAATCCTTGACTTAGTGGTTGGGTCAAGATAAGACCACATGCTTAGGGGAATATGCCCATGTGAATGGATATTCCTTTCTACTTTTTGACTTGACTTGACTTTTAGTCTAGTAACTTGAGTTCCTATGGTAATTAGTAACTTTGGTACATAACTATTTCACAAGTATATAAACAAGGGGTGAGGAGGTACTCATCATCCTTTCATTTGCAACTATCTCTCTCTCATTGAGTTCTCTAGTGAGCAATGTCTTGAGTCTTGGAGTGTTAGCCTTGGAGGAGTATGATGGAGATGGGGTTTCTTGCTTTCTTAGTCCATGGTGCGCTACCATAATAGCAATCAGAAGTTCATCCTGAGTGAGAGACAGGCCGGCTCACAATTCCATTGTGGAGTTTAGAGGAGGCATTGTAGCAGCATGCAGATTAGTTAGTGCAAAAGGCTTGGAGTGGAGCCTTTGTACTATCAAGAGATGAGTGTGAGGATGAGCTTCCAAAGTCAATTAATTTGACACATCTAGATATCACACTCATTGCTTGGCAGTATCCAATAGATAGGATATGTCTATTGGAGTTGTTTGTTGGGATTGCACCAAATGAGCTACAATATTAAAGGTAGGTATACAAGTATAGAGGTACTTTTATGTGGAGAGAAATAAGACAGCTAGGCAAGTCTCTCTACATAATGTGGCACACTTGGCCTACCGGTATCCTAATTTATTACGGATGTCAGCAGTTAGAGGTTACCAAAAGGCACTACCATCAGATATTTCCTTATTGGGGGTGCATGATCTAGAGAGACATGGACCTGTTCACTTGGTGATTTCTAGATGGCCATGTAAGGGACATACCTGTGTTGGCTAAGGTTTTGGTCTTCAGGATCCTTATTCAGGTGTGTTTTGGGAGATGTTACGGATACTACAACATCTCCTTCAATCCATTTCTCCGGCTTACATTTTGGAGAACATTCCTTTGATAGGTGATTCTTGTACCCTAGTAGTGGCAAGTACACATTAGGTCCATTCTTGGATGGGACCTATTGTATTGTTAGATGCAGCCATAGTGGGATCACGGGCTCATTGTCTTTGTCTCTAGTGGATAAACCTCTTACATAAAGAGGTTTTACAACATGCTTATGATAGGATTCAGCAACTTGACCACATCCTTGTTGATGACATCTTGGATGTTAGGCATCAGTCTTAGATGGTGGTAGTGGTTGATAGGTTACCTATGGCAATGGTGAACCTAGTAGGACAGCCTAGAGCTGCATTTCCCACACTCATGAGTTTCCCAAGCTCTCATGCTTTTTGAGAGAGAGGACCTGTTTGGGACTCATAGTTAGAGTAGTTGGTGGAACTCAATGTTGATGAGAGAGATCGGGCAATGGGTTTTTGCACTGGTATTATCGTTGTTCCAATAGTATTAGAGGCCTCCAAGCATCAAGTGTTAGGTCTGGTTATGGACCTGAATTTTTTGACCTAGATTGTGAGCTTTGGCTTGGCAGAGCAGTGTAGGATGCATTTGATAGGCATCACCACTTGGACACTTGTCAGCCTTGTGCTTATTGAGAAAATTTAGGCACATGCAAGGGGCAATGGACCGAGTGGACAAGGTATTCTTGGGACACAACCAGTTGCTACTAGGGAGAGTGCTCTACTTGGAGTCCATCCAAGTGAACATGGGCTACTTGGATTACACCCTTGGTCCACTTGAGATGCAGCTAGAGGACGTGTGGAGCTTGCAATCAGAGTGGAGGGAGATTTTCACACCGAGGTTGGGACCTCTAGTAGTCAAAGGCATGACACTGTTGCTCCAAAGGGTCCAATGTAGCAGCCAATCAGTACGTCTTCCACTCTTGCAACAATTACATAGAATATTTGGGAGCCAGATCTTGGACCCAAGCTTATTGGAGAGGAAAGACGAAGAGTTTGGAGGTTCTTGAGTAGCAACATGAGTTGTTTTGCCTTCAATATGAAGGATTTGGGTCTCTAAAAGGACCTAGTGTATGGATTGAGCTGACTTGTGATACACCAATTTTCCAACATCCGTATCGCTATAGTGACATGGAGAGGACATTGATTTAAAGCTAGAGTAGAGACCTTTTTGATGCTAGTTTGGTGGAGCTCTCACATGCAGAGTATGCATTAATTACAATGATGCCAGCCAAGAAAGATATGCATGGCAACTACATAGATAAGCGGATGTGTGGAGATTACCGTCCTCTCAACCAACACACCAGGGTTGATTTGTATGCCATACTTACACCGGAGGAGATCTTTGATGCGATTGGGCATGCAAAGGTCTTCAATACTTTGGATCTTTGAGCGGGATATCATCAGTTGCTAATCAAGGAGGATGATAAGTCCAAGACAAGATTTTTGGGCTATTGATCCTCATTACAAGGATGTGTTATATTAGTGGAGGTTCTTACCATTTGGGTTAAAGAATGCTCTTGATGAGTTCCATAGGGTCATGGATAGGATCCTAACTAGACTGGATTTTGTTTGGTGTTATATTGATGACATTTTGGTCTATAGCACTATTGTCAAGGAGCATGAGAGACATTTGTTGGAGGTGTTTGAGAGGTTGAGATCTCATGGACTTAAATAACATCTTGGGAAGTGTAAGTTCTTCCATGAGAAAGTTGAGTATTTGGGTCACACTATCTACCATGGAGGACTTGGTGTTCAGCAGACCAAGGTAGAGGTTATTGCATGTATTCCTCAGCCTATGGATATGAGCAGAGTGTAAGCATTCCTTGGGTTGGTAAAGTTCTATCACTACTATGTTAGAGGATTTAGTGCCATTTCCAAGGCCTTGACAAAGCTGACCAAGCTTACACAAGAGTGGTGTTGGGGAGATGAGCCGGAGAGAGCTTTTGTAGAGCTCAAGGAGAGGTTGACATCTGCTCCTATTTTGAGGAGACCAATTAGAGGACGATCATTTCAGGTTCATATTGATTGGAGTATGTTGGGGCTTGGAGCAATGCTCACCCAGCATGATGATGAGGGGAAAGAGTTTGTGGTGGCCTATGCTAGTTGCTCCAACAATTCAGCAGAGGCAAAGTATAGTTCATATGAGCGAGTGCTTGGGAGCAGTTTGGGCAGTAGCACATTTCTGATGTTACCATTTTGGTAACTCTTTCACTCTCATCATTGATCATCAACCATTGAAGTGGTTGATGGAGTCTGATAAGCTTTCAAGGAAGCTTGCACAATGGGCTCTGATTTTACAAGAGTATGATTTCATAGTTGTTCATAGACCTAGAGTGGTGAACCGTGATGCAGATGGGTTGAGTAGAAACCCATGTCCCAACCAACAGGATCAGACCAGAGCATGTTGGCATGGTGAGATAGATGAGGAGATGGTGCCAGGTTGGCATGCATTGGCCTTTTTATGTATATTTTCTAAGGCTTTGGTGGTATCTCTCTCAATGCACACAAGAGGAGTTATTGAGATCGTAGATCCTAAGAGTGAAGATATTGGTACAATTCAGTGAGACATTCATGGTGACGTCTTAATGATGGATTATCCTTGCATTGGTGTTGTGGGTGGCACAATTGGGACCAAGGAGAGAGCTTGTGTCCTTCAGCAAGCCAGGTGGTTTAGATTGGGTGGCAGACACCTTCTTTGGGTATGGGAGGATTGTAGAGTATGAGTAGTACTACTTCCATCTCGAACACCACAATTGGTTCGTCATGCTCATGAAGAGATACAACATTTTGGAGTAAAGCATCCATATAGCTTACTCTAGAGTCATTATTGGTGGTACGGTATGTCGACCGAGGTACAACAATTTGTTGCTAGATGTGTGGTTTGTGACCAAGTTAGAACATCATTCAATGCTCCAACACCATAATTACATCCATTACCTATCATGGGATTGGTTTATTGTTGGAGTTTGGACTTTGTTGGACCTTTAGCATTGACTATGAGACATCATTGGTATGTTTTGGTGATGGTGGAGCACTTCTCCAAGTGGATTGAGTTGGTGGCACTTCCTGACAAGTCTAGTGAAGGGACGGACAGCTTACTCGTTCTTGGATCAAGTTCTTAGTCATTTTGATGCACCAGCTGAGGTTTTGACTGATCAAGGTACAAAGTTCTTGGAGGAGTTTCAGGTCTTGTGTGACAAGGCTTTGATTGATCTTGATATTACATCCCGAGATCACCTTGAGGCAGATGGCTTAGCAAAAAGAGTGGTTCAAATGGTGAAGAGAGGATTGCAAAAGTATGGTTTGCATAGAGACCACTTGGGAAATTGGGATCTCCAATTACCTTAGTTGGCCATGGGCTATTGGTTCAGCTGGCAAGCCTCCTTAGCATCCTTCTCTCCTTACTTCCTACTCTATGGGTGAGATCCAGATTTACCTATAGCCATTCATCAAGATGCTACTGTAGTTTTGGACTTGGATGATCTAGATGTATGGATCAGTGCATGTTCTCAACGGGCAGAAGTCTTTCAAAGAGTGATCCCAATGGCCTTTGAGAACTTGGAGATTGCTCAACATAGAGATACCTTATGCTATGCTACCATTCCATGAGGAGGTTATAGACCCTCAATCCGTCGATTTCATCCATGTGACTATGTATATCTACAACAAACAGCATCGACGACACTTGATGTTTTGACAGGCCGCACTATCTTGAGAATGCATGAGGTTTTGCCATATGGAGTCCTTGTGTTAGAAGGACATTATGGTGTTGTTTGGAAGGATCATGTGCACAATTGTGCACCATGTCATCTCCCAAACATTGATGGTATTATGGACCCAAGCTTAGCACTTGTACGTGCAGGCTTGAGATGTATGTTATGTGGCTCTTTTGGTGGAGTTATTATTATATGAGTGTGTGATAGCCATTTGAGAGGATAGCATATGGCATGTATGAATCCTCCTCTCATGGTAGTTCCTCAAGGACAATGGTTATGTCCTAGATGTACTTGACCTATAGCTAGTTCATATATGGTATAGATTGCAAACATGTGAATAATGATTGGGCTCCATAGCACCCGGCTTTCTGATCTTTGCCTATCATAAGGTATACCATATACTTGGAGTTGATGGCTATTTAGAATAAGAGGGCCTAACCGTCAACTAGGGGGCAATTGTGGCACTTTAGAGTCTATGTATGACTTATGTGTGAGTTGTGCTTCTATAGTGTATGATGTTGACAGCAATGTATGTTTTGTAGCAATGTATGTTGTGTAGCAATGTATATAACCACCATAGTTGTCATGCTATTTGTAGTGTTGCATATAGATTGCTTGGACATTAGAGTTGCAATGATAGTTGTTAGAAGTATTTCAATAGTTTCCCATAGAGTACTTTCTAACGGTCAACTATCATGTTTGGGGTATTGACTTCACGATGGGGCCCACCATCACTTTGCACCATTCGCACTATCAAGTGTGTCATTAGTGGGACCGTTAGGGTTTTAGACCTAACTCGAGTCCCAAGGTATACTTTCAAAGTGCAACTCCAGAGAGCTCACTTCTCTGATGTTGAGCCTTTGAGTTCTTGGCTATGGTGGACATAGGCCTATGAGCGTCACTTGGATTCTCTTAGCTAGAGTGGGTGTGGCTTGACTATAATTAGTAACCAATTGTTGGTAGTTTATAGAGTGATAGATCAAGTATTGATCTAAGTTGAGTTGATTTGAGAGTTGTAAATAATCTGATTGTTGTGGCACTTAAGAGGCTATGTATGACTTATGTGTGAGTTGTGCTTCTATAGTGTATGATGTTGATACAATGTATGTTGTATAGCAATGTATATATGCATGATAGCATTTATTGTGTGTACATATCATAGAGCCATAGTTGTAGGATATGATGCAAAGAATGCATGGGATGTTGAAGAATTTTGGGAGATTAAGATGAAAATGGAGGCATTATAAATTCATACCTTAGGAGTGATCATGTAATGCAAGAAGTAGAATTATTCCAAAACCCAATAATGGTAACCAAAGAACCTAAAGAGTCACTCATGTTAATGACACTAATCTTGATCAATAATGAAACTACATTGTTATTGTTACTATGGATGAAGAAGACACACAACATTAAGCCTTACAAATGATAGTGTTCCATGGGAGTAGTGGAAAATTGGATCTCAAGAATGAATTGATACTTTTGATTGTTTATAATTAAGATCATTGATTATTCTACAAGCATGTTGCATGTGGGTATTTGATCAATAAAGCCCTCACATGGTATGATGCTTGGGAACAATAAGTGTTGGCAGAAGAAAGAGAGATCACTTGGATGGTGATGCAAGAAGGACTATTGAAGAATATCCAATTTGTCAATTTTGTGCATATGGCTCAAACTCTTCTATGGAGGTTAAAATAAAAGAACAACATACAAGAATACATAGAGGCTTTTCTTGATCTATAGGTTGTGACAACTAATATGAGCACAACAAAAGCTCTTGACAATTTTAAACAAGGTTTAAAAAGTGAATTTGGCAAGAAGTAATGGTACAAAATTCTTGCACCATTTTTGAAGCCATTGAATGTGCTCAAAGAATAGCAAGAATGCTTGGAGGAAGTGAAATGGTAGTCTTGACACAACACTATTGGGTTGAAACACCACAATTTGGCAAACCAATTCTTATGGAATTGAGCAACATTTGTTTCCAAGACCAAGGAGCACAAACTCTCTAAGGAAAATAAGGATAGGTCAAAGAAAGGCAAGATGAAGTACCACAAGGAGAAGGAGCTTGAGCAAAACAACAATGTTGTTACAATTGCAGCTGAATTGGGCACATAGCCATCAATTATCATGCTTGCCTTCCTAGAGGCCCATGGCCTCCATACAAGCAACCTTTGAACAACTTGAAGAGACACATCAATAAGGAGGATATTAAAATCACATCAAAAAATGAATATCATTAGTAAATGTACCTCATGGTCTTATTAGACCAATAGAGAGGATTAAAAGTGGAGGGAGGAAGAAACTGGTGAATTGAGTGGCCCAATCAATGATAAGTACTCAAGACCAGCCATGGGAGAAAAGACCACAATTAAGTACAATTGAGCTTATTGTAGAGTAGTCAAATCCTTGGTCATAAGACATACATGAATCATTTTTTAAGTAGGTCTACAAACTACAATGATCTCAAAACCTGAGGTGGTCTTGGGCAATTCACAAACTAGATCCATGCTGATTTGCTCCTAACATTGTGTAGGATTAGGGAGGAGTTAAAGGAATCCTACAAGAAGATAATCAAAGGCTTTATTTTGTTTCTAGAGTAGGCAACTTCAAACATACTCCATTGCATTTTTTCTCAACTTGGGCCAATGATAATGGTTTTTGATTGCATCTAAGGTCTTGTCCACTCCAATGTGACATACAATGATAAAGTCATGACATTCTACTAGGATAGTAGTTCTTAGATCTATATCATTTGGGATCCATAACTTACCATCATGAAAGGTGAATCCTTGGGTACTAGTTATGCCTTTGGATGATTGAGCTCCTATAATCTATGGGTCATTCTTTGTAGCAATAAGAGTCCTTGGCTAGAAATCTAAGTTCATCTTGA
This sequence comes from Lunularia cruciata, assembly GCA_948567375.1. Classification (NCBI taxonomy): domain Eukaryota; kingdom Viridiplantae; phylum Streptophyta; class Marchantiopsida; order Lunulariales; family Lunulariaceae; genus Lunularia; species Lunularia cruciata. Next base: position 43,499,397 of record OX419757.1, read on the forward strand.
CCTCTACAACCAGATTGCTTCTTGCCTTTTACATATATGATTGTCATGTTGAATCATTGTCTCCACTATACCCAACAAATTTGTTGATAAGATAGATCTTTTTTTCTTCTCAAGGTAGACTAATGGTTTGTGGTTTATCTCCACTACAAATGCCTTCTCACCAAGATAGTGCTTCCAATGCTTGGTTGCAAGGACAACCAACTCTTCTCATTTGATGGTATGATAGTTGCACTTGCCAATAATAACTTTTCAAAGAAATAAGCAATTGGGTGCCATTTATCACTCCATTCTTGGTATAGGATTGCTCCTATTGCAACACTTGATGCACTTGCAGCTAGCTTGATTAGATGTGTTGGATTGTACCATTTCAAGATTGGTATATGTAGTAATGCATCTTTCAATTCCTAAAAGACCAATTCTTGTGTAGTTTTAGATATCTACTTCTTTCCCTTGCCCAATAGTGCCATTAAGGATTGTGTGACCATGGAGAAGTCCTGGAAAAATCAACAATAGAACCTCATCAATCCATCAATCAAATCAAAGAAACTCAACTCATCAATAGTTGAGTTTGATCTTTTGGAGCACGCCATTTTTGAATAACATCTATTTTATCTATTAAAACTTGGATACCTTTTGGAATTAATATATGCCCCAAGTAATCTACTTTAGACTTGTCAAACTTGCACTTTGAGATTTTGGCATACAAATTAGTTTTTCTGGAAAATCTAGAGTACTTCTTATAGATGTTGCTTGTGCTCCTTCATTGTTATATTGTAGACTAAGATGTCATCAAGGAAAAGTATAAAAACTTATCCAAGTATGACAAAATATGTATTCATCAAACTCATAAAAATGATTGGTGCATTGGTGAGGCAGAATGGCATCATTAAGTACTCAAAGTTATCATACTTTATTTGAAAGGCAATTTTGTATATGTCTTCCTCCGTGGTCCTGATTTAGTTATAATTGCGCCATAGATCAACTGTTTTTCCCTATTAAGTTTATCAAATAGGTCATTTATGTGAGGTAATGGGTATTTTTCTTCATTGTTTTTTGATCTAGGCCCTTGTAGTCAATGCATATTTGCATTATATCATCCTTCTTCTTTACAAAGAAGACAAGCCCCATATGGTGATACATGGGGTTGGATAAACCTTTTTTGTAGCATATCTTCAATTTGAGCCTTGCACTCCTCCAACTCATGAGGTGATAGTCAATAGAGGGCCTTACAAGGAGGTATCATCTCATGAAGTATCTTGATTTTATGATCTACTCTCCTTTTTGGTGGTAATCTTGAAGGTGAATTATCAAGAAAAACATCTTGAAACTCATTGACCACAATTTTTAAATCCTCAAGAATTTATCCATTGAGTTGTGCACTCTAGACTTCTCTTATTAGACCCATGAAACATCTATTTGTCTTACCAATAGTTGTTATCCTTTTGATGTAGAGTGGGAATCCTTGCCTTTGTGAACCTTTGAACTTTGTGTCCAATTGTTTTCCATTGGCTAGTTCTTACTATTTTCCTTCTTTAATCTACCATGGGGTTATAGTGCTCTATCCATGGTATACCTTAGATCATATTGTAATGAGCTAATCATACCACTCACCACTCAATTTCTTCTTGATATTCTCCGACAAAGAGTGGTACCTTTCTAGGTAACAACTCAATCCTCTTTATCTAACCATTAGGTAACTCTACTTCTTCATTCTCATCCTTCTCTAGTTCCATCTCAAACCTTATTGTAATAGAGTAAGACAAGAAATTCTCTATGGCTCCATGGTCTATCAATACTTTCACTTGATTGTCTTTTAGGATTCCATTTATAACAATCAATTGTATTTTTGTCGTCCTCAACCTTTGTGCACTCATCCTCTTTTAGAGAACAATCTTTGGTACCTTCAATACCAAACTTGCCTTATCCATGGCATATCATCTACAAACCAATGGAAAAATAGAGCAGGCAATTGCCCTATCAAGGATATGTTCTATGGCTTCATCTTAGAAGGGCAAGAAAGGTTGGACACCTTACTTCTATTGGTGCAATTTTCCTTCAACAATTTAATGGATGCATCTATATAAGTCACACCATTCTTTTGCATGTATAGAGAACACCCTTTCCCACCTTTGATTTTGGTAAAGATCTGCCCAATGGCAACAAAAGTTCATTCTTTCAGCACTTTTTGTTTCTAGGATCCAACAAGGTGTGGAAAACACCAAGCACAACTTGCAAATAGTCCAAAATCAACAATAATAAGATGTAGATGCACATTGCAAGCACATGTAGTTCAGAATTAGAGATCAAGTGTAGTTATCCACAACAAACCTCCCATAAGCTGGCCCTCATAAGTTTAGATCTCAATTTATTAGCCCTTTTCTAAACATCCATTGAATTGGCACAATGGCCTATCACCTCAAGCTACTTCCACATATGAAGATCTATCTTGTGTTCCATATTTTCTTGCTCCAAAAATATGCAATCCAACCACCCCAATTTCCTTCTATACAAGAAGCTTGACCTTGATCTTGTTCAATACTCATTGATGATACGGAGGAATATGAAGTCAAATGTATTCTCTAGAAATGCATCTATGGTACTCATCATGTGAAACATCTTGTACATTGGAAAGAGTACTCATTGTATGAGGCAACATAGGAGCCCACAACTAACTTGACTAATGCATTGATGTTAGTGCAACCTTTTGAGCAACAACTTTGCAATAAGAATGTTGCATCTTAAAAAAGAGGAGGTTGGCAATACCATTAGCTAGATATATTATCTAAATATGGAAATTAGAATTGGTAATATCTTTAGGGATGTTATATGATGGTCTAAGTAGATAAGATAAAGATATCACCAAAAGAGTACTTCAATTAACATGGTAGAGGTCAAAAACACCTTGAAAACTTCAAAGCTAATTTTGGAAGACTAAATAAATGAATTAGGCCTTGAAAATAGAAAATTCCATCTCTCTCTTTATGAGAAGGAGAATTGCCTTATCTTCACCCCGTTTGTCTCATTGAGAGGTTTCCAATGATACCTCACCTATGTTGTACTAAACTTCTTATAAGAATATTCCTCAAAGATTCCCTTTGGTCAAACTTATTGACCAACCAAATAGAGCAAGGATCAATATGTTACCTATCCTTATAGCTAATTTGAGGGTGGAACTTATTGACATGTCACCAATCCATGCATTCAATCCAAGGATATAGCTCCCTTTGATTGGAACCTCTTTGTTATATAATAAAGACAAGGCGTTTCTTTGTGACATCAAAGTATTGAAGGATGAAACCTTGTATTCCTCTCTTGTTTCTTTTCTTGTGTTTCTCTTGTCCTCAAAATATTACACAAGCTAAACTAGCCTTTAACTTGGTGTGCAAGTTACCCTATCCTTGGAATGTACTTAGAAGATTCTCACCAAGAAGCTTTGTAGGTGCTTCTAGAATATTCTACCAAGAAGCTTCTTAGATGCTTCTAAAACATTCTTAGAATTTTTAGTTATATTTAGCTTATTTTACTAACTCCTTAATCTCTACTAACTTGTATGCTAACTCCATATTTATTATGTATTCCCCCACTGCTAATTGGTGATGTCCTCATTACCATAGAATCTTTGAATTCTTGTAAGGCAGTTTGTGCATTTTGGAGATGAGAAAGAGTCTACTATGTGACATTATGAAGATGATACACTCTTTAGAGGACCTTATATTCAATGTATCATTGGCAGCCATGTTGGATATAAAGGCAAGCAAGTATCAATCAACTTTGTATTCCTCATGATTGTTTATATGGATTGGAAGAAGGGAGTTGAACTCAAGAAGAAAAGGAAGATGGGATAGAAACAAAGGGTTTTAACTTTGGAATATAGAATGTAAAAGACCAAGACCAAGGAGAGAAATAGGAGAATGGAAACTCACATTGGGACACTTGAATGAAGGAAAACTCCGAATGCCTAGCATGACTTTGGCTTTGGTATTTATAGGTAGCATACAAGGCCCTTGAGAAGCTTCTCAAGAAGCTTCCTTGAGCCGCTTTCTTAGAGTGCAAGCCAAGTTAACTAAGAAGCTTCTCAAGAAGTTTCCTTCTAGAAGCCGCCTACTTGGCGTGCAAGCTAAGTTAGTTAGAAGCTTCTATAAGCTTCCTTCTAGAAACTACCTGCTTGGAGTACAAGTAAAAAAGTCAAGAAGCTTCCCAAGAAGCTTCCTAGATGCCTTTGGAATATTCTAGGCTAATTTGGCTTATTCTCTACTTTGTTAGCCTTACTAACTATGTCACTAAACTCCATATTGTAACATATTCTCTCACTGCTAGTTGGTGACATCCTCATTGCCATTGAAGCTTCAAACTCCTGGATGGCCATCTGTGCATTTTGGAGGTGAGAAAGAGGTTCCCATGGGGCATCATGAAAGGGATACCCTTTCCAAAGGACCTTGTACTCCATATGTTGGTGGTGTCCTCGTTGGATGTGATGACGTGCAAGGATCCGATCAACTTTGTACTCCTCATGGTCATTGATAGGGATAGGGAGAAGAGGAGGTTGGACTCAAGAAGAGAAAGAAGAGGGGTTATGAGCAAAGGGTTTCAACTTGGAAACATGAAAGATAGGATAGATTCGTATATGACAAGGCAAGGTAGGTCAAGAAGCAACATGAGAGACAATTTGGGTGACATCAAAAGGTCCTATCCAATTAGGGGCAAGTTTAATAACTTGGGTATCAAGAGAGAGGGGTAGATTACTAAAGGATAGCATAAATTTATCACCAACTTTAAAGGTGAGATCACAACTATGGTGGTCCGCATATTGTTTTTGATAATTCTGAGCAACAAGGAGGTGAGATTTGGCTTGTTGGAGTCATTTTGATATGGTGGTCAAGAAGGTTGACGTATGAGTGACTTGAGCGGAGGAGGAGCAAGAATAGAATTTGGGACAAGCGGATCTTGGCCAAAATTGAGAAAGAAAGGAGAGAATCTGGTGCTTGCCTGCTTAGAATTGTTGTATGCAAACTCCACAACTGCAAGACATTCATCTCAATTGACATGGTGAATGTTGACAAAGGCACAAAGTATATCTTCCAAGGTGCAATTTGCATGTTTAGTTTTTCCATTAGTTTAAGGATGATAAGCTATGGACAAAGCAAGCTTGGTGCCAAGTATCTAGAAGAGGGCTTGCCAAAACTTTCCAGTGAAGCAAGGATCACGGTTGGATATGAGTACACCTGGCATCCCATGATGTTTATATACATTATTGAAGTAGAGTTGCGCCAAGGTTGGAGCAACCACAGTATCAACCATTGGTGCTAAATGGATTTGCTTACTAAGCTTATCCACAAACACCACAATTGCTATGTGACCTTGTTGTGTCCTGGGCAAGGAGGTGATGAGATCCAAGCTCACATGTTCCCAACAAGTAGTTGGAATGGGAAATGGCTGAAGGAGTCCACTTGGCTTTTGGTTACTAGCCTTGTTACATTGACAACTCTCACACGATTGGACAAAGTCCCAAACATCTCACGTCATGTTGGGCCACCACCATTGGCATTGGAGGGTACCCAAGGTCTTATCCACCTCCATATGACTAGCTATTGGTAGATCATGGGCTTCCTGAAGGCACACGAGTTGGAGATCATCTTTGGCTGGAACATAGATCCGATCCGTATGGAATAGAAAGCCTTCCTTGAAGGAGAAAGTGTTGTACTCCTTGTTGCCTATTGTTAGACAACCATGTACCATTTGGAAGAAGAGATCTTGTTGTAGAGCTGACCAAAACTTGTTATGGACCTTGGGATCAATTGACACCATTGTAATTGCCATCGTGATAAGAGGAAGAGACTTCAAATAAGGTCATCATGATAGAGCATCAAGGATGACATGGAACCACCCTGGTTTGTACTCAAGTTTAATGTCAAACAATTGGAGTTGCTCTTCCTATCACTGATGTTGACTCTTCATGTGTTCCAAGTGTAAGGTCTGTAACAATGGCTTGTGATCATTTTGCATGACCACTTGTTTCCCCAAGAGGTAATGCCTCCATACCTTGGTGGTATATACCATTGCAAGTTGTTCTCAATCTTGAGTAGAGTAATTTCTTTCAGTTGTATTTAGTTGGCAAGATACAAAGGCAATGGAATGCAATCCATCTTGGAATTTTTATTGCAACACAGCTCCAATTGCAAAGTTAGAAGCATCAAAATGGTTGGTAGGTTGAGGATCATATAGTTGAAGAATGGGTCTTGAAGACACCATATGCTTTAACTTCTGGAATGCTTCTTCATGCTTGGTGATCCACTGGAAACTTGAGTTCTTTCCCAAGAGGTAAGTTAATAGTGCCAAGCCAAGGTGTGTTCAAGCCAAGGTAGACCCAAAATGATATCATAGTATAGAGCTGCCACTACAAACCTCATACACTCCAAATATTCCTTCCCAATCTTGAAGGTAACAAGATGTGAGGTGTGGAATGCAAAACCCTTTTCTACCATATGCCATCATTAAACTACTTCCAATTACTAGCTTGATAGGAATACCCAATTCCATTGCTACTTGCATAGACATGTAATTCTCTGAACTTCCAGAATCAACCAAAATCCTACGGTCTTGATTAGATATTGTACCTTGCAAGTGAAGCAAACTTGCATAAGTCGAGCCTTCAATCCTATTAGAACTAATCAAGCTCCTAATATGTGGCTCAAAATCTCCTACTTGGATTCCTTGTTTCCTTGATCATTGTGTTCCACAATCTCCATCTGGGCAACTTGTCGAGGTCGCCCATTTCTAAGTGGGCATTCAGCAATGCAATGTCCAACTTGGCGATAATAAAAACAACCTCCGTTTTATTATAATCTTTCTCTATCTGCTATACCAAGTGGTCTCTGTTGGATAGCATCAATCTCTATTGGTGATGGTTCTTCCACCTGTGCATAGTGTACCAGTAGGCCTTGTGTATGTCAAGGGCAAGACCAAGTTGTTGCAACCAAGGAATCAAAGCGCTCAACCAATTGCATGGCTTCCTCTACATTTTTTGGTTCCTGCATGGTCACCTCTAATTTGGTTTGTGACTTCAATCTCCGCACAAAACAATCTAGAATTTCACCTTCTTGTATATCTAGAATCTGCATGATGATGTTCTGATGTTATGTGATATAGCTCCTTATTGAGCCAACTTGCTTCATCTCTGCCAATTTATCTTGTGCGGCATGGGTGGCATTTATAGCTTGAACTCATCCTTGAACTCATCCTTGAACTCTGAACATAGTTTGAACCGCATCCTTGAACTCTGCCCATGTCAAAATTGGTGTAACAATCTATCATTTAGCTTGCTCTACTCAAAATTGCCACCAAATTTTTGCTACACCATCTAATTGGCTAGAGGCCAAGAGAATCTATTTCTGTTCATCTTGAAGATTGGTAGCTTCAAAGTAACATTTGCAATCAAACACAAAATTCTCCACTATGCTCAAAAGATTCTTACCTTCAAACACCTTGGGTTTTGGAAATTGTATGTGATCTTCTCTATCTTGAACTGGCGCTCTCTCTATATGTTCTTGTCGTTGCTGATCTTGTTCATCCAACAATTGAGTTAGGTGCTCAATTTGTTGCTACATCGCAAGGATGACATCCAATATTGCCACCATAGCTACTACTCTATCCCACTACTCCCACTTTATCTAATTGATTAACACATAGATCCAGCATGTCCACCGTTCTCCATAAGCTACAACCGGAAGTATCAAGGGTTCCTCAAACACGGTGATCATATGTAGAAAATCCTACCCAAAGTGCAAGGTGATGAATTGTGTGAAACTATATTTGGGTAATATTTGGACATGAAAATCCCAATGTTTTGGCATAAGTAGATTTGGTGGTCCATAAATTCCATCCATCCCATTCTTGCTCTGATACCAATGGAAAAGACCAAGACCAAGGAGAGAAATAGGAGAATGGAAACTCACATTGGGACACTTGAATGAGGGAAAAATCTGAATTTCTAGCATGACTTTGGCTTTGTTATTTATAGGTAGCATACAAGGCCCTTGAACCGCATTCTTAGAGTGCAAGCCAAGTTAACTAAGAAGCTTCTCAAGAATCTTCCTTTTAGAAGTTGCCTACTTGGCATGCAAGCTAAGCTAGTTAGAAGCTTCTAGAAGCTACCTGCTTGGAGCACAAGTTACCTAGTCGAGAAGCTTCCCAAGAAGCTTTCTAGATGCTTTTGGAATATTCTTGGTTAATTTGGCTTATTCTCTACTTTGTTAGCCTTACTAACTTCGTCGCTAAACTCCATATTGTTACATAGAAGGTATGATGGATTTGCATATGACTAGGAAGAGCAATTTTTTAGGCAACAAGAGAATAATCTAAATAATCTTAAATGGACCTGTCCAATTAGGAGCAAGTTTACTACCTTGGGTATCAAGTGAGAGAGGAAGGTTATTGGAAAAAAGCATGACCTTATCACCTAGTTGAAAGGTGAGATTATATTGATATCAATAAGCCTATTACTTTTGCCATTTTCATTAACTTAGGGAAACATAGCCAAGAAGGTCAAATTATGTGAGGACTTTAGATAGTGAAGGAGCAAGAAAAGAACTTGGAACAAGTGGATTTTGCCCATAATTACAGAAAGAGAGAAAGATCAGAACTTGCTTGCTTAGAATTATTATAGGCAAACTCAAAAGCTATGAGACAAGTACCCCAATTAGTATGGTGAACATTGACAAAGGCATGTAGCATATCCTCCAAAGAGCAATTTGCATGTTCTATTTTTCCATTAATTTAAGGATGATAGGCTATAAACAATGCATGTTGTGACAACCCGGTAAATATCACTTTTGCAGTAATCAGATAAGTAAAGTTTGTTCCCACAAAGATACAATTCAAAATTGGTCAAATATGAAGTCAAACAGTAACAAATAGTTCTTATTGAGTTCTTATTTAATCTCTCAAGTGGCAACTACATCCAAAAAAGAGTAACAAGCACTGATTTGAAATCTTGTCAAGACAATTTAGCACACATAATCACAACTCCATCAAATCTTTCCAAACAATCTTGATTGTGATGATTTAGGCTCTCCCAAAAATGACACTTCACTACAAAATGACTTTGCCTCAAAATTGTGTTCCACCTCTCCACTGAAGGCACAAATTCTTTGATCAAAATTGCTTCACATCAACTCTACACTGCACTCACAACTGCATAATACTACCAACACAACAATTCCTCTTAGATCTGTCAAGGCATTGCTCCGATTGCACTTCACTCAAGATCAAACACACAAAATGAAGATCAAGGCTACGGAATCCAACATCCAACAAACACACTCATTTGCACTTCAAAATTCTCCACACACTCACAAACACAAGCATAGAATTGATACTCGGAATTAAGCTCAAAGGACAAGCACTACTTCACAACACTTTGCTTTATTTATTCTCAAAAATTATGAGCATTGAACAACTCATGATTTTGAATATCACCTTTAAATAGTGAAGCAAACGATAGTGACTAACAACTATACCGTTCTACAACAACTTTTCTAACTTGTAGATCCAAAATAATAATGCATCACTTCATATCTGCCTCTTTATATCTCAAAACTATTACTACTCCAATCCGATGTCTACTTCTTCCTCAACTTCCAATCCCAATGATCTTCCTATTACCTCTCCTTCTTTGGGTATGTCTTTGACTACCAAATCCTTCACTATTTCTACTACTTCTTCACTATAGACTCTAATCACACAAGTGAGTATTTTATTTAACTTGTTATCTTCCAGCCTACTTTTCTCTAAAGTGTCAAATGTCAAATCCAAAGACACTTGCACTCCTCTCCCTCTTACTTTGGATCTAACTACTATCAATTCCTTTGCTAATTCTATTATATCTTCATCAAGAATTGTAATTGAAAGCATGGGTACACTATCTACGCCTTTAATTTGAAACCCACTTTCCCCTAATCACTCATGTTACTGACCCAAAGAAACTTACTATCTTATCCTGCACTTTGGGTTCATTCAATACTACTATTTCTCTTCTAATTCTATCATATCTTCAATCAAAATTGAAATTGAACTCATGGGTATCCTAAATATATTCTTCCCCTACTCTAACTTCCTCTAGTCTTTCTGGCAAGATTCTCAAAGTCACCTTCGCTGCACTCCAAGGTCCAACTACCTTGGATTGAATCATGTTTGTCTTGAGGTAAACTCTTTAGACTTGAAGTCATGTAAACACTAAGTCCAAAGTTGTATAGACTCAAAGACACCAAATTACTCTTTACATCTACTCCCAAAACTTCAAATGCTTGTAACTTCTTCTATAGACCTCCAAACTCTGTGATTTTGGTGGCAATGGAAAGCTTTGAACGAGACACTTCCAACTAGATATGGCATGTATGATTTGGAATTTTCATCATTGAGATATGGTCCCCCCAGTAATCCTGACCTGCAACCTTTCATTCCTCCTTTGGGTCTACACTCTTTTGGGTTTGATCCAATCTGAGTACTTCTTCCTCTTACATGAAGTCGATTTCTTCAACTTGATCAAAACACAGGTTCCCCCTCATTTCTTCTCCATTTGGTTGCAATTTGGTTTTAGCAAGGCATTTTCTTCTTTAAAATTTGTCCAAAATGAAAAATGTGAGTACCACACAAGTTTGGTGCAAAGGAGTTGAAAAAGAACTTGCCAAATTTTTTAGTAAAGCAAGGATCACAATCAAAGATGAGAATCCTTGGCATCCCATGGTACTTGAGATAGTATCAAGCTAGATTTTAGCCAACTTTGGAACATTGACTATATCCATGGTAGGTGCTAAATAAATCTGCTTGGTAACAACAAACACTATGATGATTGTTGGTGGAAATTAAACTAGATTGAGGAAACAATGAGAATATGAATTTGGATATACTATAGAGAAGAATTCATTATCCATCTTGTAAAGAAAATTATGCATAGAAATTACACAAATTTTATATGGTTTGGCCAATGTCTACCTATGTCCACAATTGCACAATATTTCATTCACTCAAGAAGTGTCAAAGTAACAATTGACCATCAATACTACAATATATATACACTTGTATTTGTCATCTCTTATCTAATTTTAGATGTGTGGCACTAATTGATCCTTATATCTAACTCTACATTATCTTGTACCATTGATATACATCACCTCACAAATTTTCACAAGCAGGATCCAATATAAAGAAATGAGCACAAAAGCTATTCAAGGAACTGGAGATCCAAAAACTCATTAAATGCAAATGAGATGCAAGATATGTAAAGTATACCGGATATGTCAAGTATGCAAGATAGCAAACATCTGATTGAATGATAGCATAAATAAATCTAACTTGGAAACATATGAAGAGTAATACTTATATACCAATAACATGCATATGAAAAGTAGAAATAGAACAATAGTGCAAGTAGAGAAATAAAATTGCCTTGATGAGCCATATGAGAAAGATTCATACAGACTACAATAGAAATCAATGTAGGAACTAGGACATCAAAAGCTGAGGAAGATCCATGAGTTAGCTTAGATATATAAAACCTTGAAAGTATGAAATCACTAAAAGAACAAGGGCAGAAGAGAAAATCATTAGAGGATTGGTTATAGATTATATTGTAGCATGTGCTATAAAAAAATGAGTTCTATAACACAAAAAAAATATAGGGAATTAGATAGGTGGTCAAAGTATGCCTCCAAAAAATCACAAACAACTTCATTAGTGCATTATGCAATGCCAAAGGAGTTTGGTGAATGCTAGTACTCCTTGTATCAAGTTTCTATTCAAAATCTCATGAGTGCCATGGTAAACTTGGTTTCTCCCTTAAGTGCTACTCAAAAGGATTAGGAATGTTACAAAAAGAAAATAGCTTAGACTTATGTGCGACAATGTGAACTAGAGTTTGCAAGTGGAACTTGTAGTAAATACTTAGCAAGTGAAAAGAAGGAACAAAATCAACACTAAAGGAGTAAAAAAATCATAGAAATCAAAATGAACTTAGTAATAAATTGAAGAGGTGCAAATGAGATAGTCACAATGAGCAATCAAAGAGGAGTAAACAAAATGTACCAAGTGAAGCCTTAAAAATGATTAGAAGAGATGCAAGCATGACAAGGGAGAATTCTCCAATACATTGATTCAAAAGGAGAAGCTCAATCAAAAGATAAGGATGAGATCCAATCAAACACAGATGTAGAGAAAGTGGGGTAAGCCAACTCCAAATGGGAGAACTAAGAAGAGCAAAGAGCCAAAAAAGGAAAAACAAACTTATAGACCAAAGTGCAAGAGAAGTATAAGAAGGTAAGCCTTGGAAGAAACGAGGGAGCATACAAGGTGGTACCAAGTGTAAATGCATTGATAGTCTAGAAAGGTATGTGCATGTATATTAATGGTGTGAAAGAGAGTATTGTAACCAAATGCAAAAGTCACACAAGTGGCCAAGGTCAAAAATTAAGTATTGCAAAACATCTAATAGCTTTGAAGCATTACTATGTTATTTGATGACATGAGAGTCTAAACAACTACAAGGATGTGTGTGTAACTATTGGTGTGCTTGGATTATAGCTCCCTAAAAAGTAGAGAGAACTGAGTTTCTCATATCTCTATAGATACTAAGACCATGATAATCATGGATGTTCTTTTCTTGTTGAAGGATTGAGTGAAACTTCTTACAAATGAGCTGAGAAGGTAGGTAGTTTTCTACTAAAAATTTATCAAAAAGTGCCCTACAAGTAATAAGATAAAAAAAAGATATTACGAGCTCTCTTATATCTAACAAATTTTGGTTTGATGATATCTAATTTGCAAGTAGAGTAAAATATCAAAAGAACATGAGGTAATGAGATGGTCTTAATGTTAGCAAAATAAGGCAATGCTTTCTTATCATAGATTGAAATGAAGATGTTGAAGTTATCTTGAGAAATCCTACAATCAAGGTAATCACACTAAGTGCCAAAGTGAATACATACTAACTTGTAGGATAGCTTAGGATAGATCTCACCTCCCGTAGCAAAGTCATCCTTGTATATGACATCCATAAAGTTAGCAAGACCAAAGCCTACTACTAAAAGATTATCAACAGTGCCAAAGTGAATACATACTAACTTGTAGGATAGCCTAGGATAGATTGCACCTCCCCTAGCAAAGTCATCTTTATATATGACATCCATAAAGTTAGCAAGACCAAAGCCTACTACCAAAAGATTATCGACATATCTTTGAATGTGAGACGCCTTACCCAATAGGTCAAATCCAATAGATATGTTAATCTAACTCATAGGTGAAGAGGTAAAACTTAGCCATAAAGACAACACAAGGTATCTCCACAGGAATTCCAACCACTTGATGGAAAGCTTACTCCCAAAAGTGATGTAAAAGTTATCAAATAAGAACAACATCCATTGAATAAGCTCATTCTCAACAGCAACCATAAACTTGAGGGTTCTAGATGGAAATTTTGACTTCCAAAAGTGATATACAAAGTTATCAAATAAGAACAAAATCCACCAAATAAGCTTGTTCTCATCAATAATCATCAACTTGAGGTGTCTCACAAATGGAAGAATGTTGTTTCTACTTTTAGGCCATCTATATTTAAAGTCCAAGGCCAAGGTTTCAACTAGCAATACATACTCCCTATTTAGAAAGAACCTATCATTCAAGATAGAATGAATGAGTGTGGTCAACCTAGATTGAGATCATCAAGGTAAATCTTAATGCAAAGGATGGTAAAATCAAAACTTTGAAAGATAAACTTTATCAAGAGTGATAGGAGCCAAACTTGAATCAAGACCAAAAGGAGTAAAAAAAACGGGTTTCTTTGGTCTTTGTATCTTCTCAATTAGAAAAGGAACACCTGAAGAATCATCCAAAATCCAACAAGTGTTGACAACCAAACCAACTTGATGGAAAGCATGCTTCTAGGGATTGTTAGCAAAAGAAACCAACAATTTGAAAAAGGAGCTTAGCCAACAAGGGAACTTAGAAAAGGAAGTAGAATATCCTACCATAATGAATATAGGGATCATCAAGAACTTATTGGATTCCAAGCATACAAAATAGGGGGGTCTATTGGAATCCTTGGAATTGTGAAAACAATTATTAGAGTTGAAGGCATTGTGAGAAAGTAGAGGTTGAGATTGAGGAATGTATGTTGGTTTGTAGGTAGCATAGGGAAAATAGAGCTCATAATGAAACATTGAGACATAAAAAAATTTGCAAACACAACAAAGTATTTTAGGACACTTATCTATATATGTAATGATGAAATTGGTCTTGAAGTGCAAAAGGAAGATAATATCATGACAAGACAAGAACAAGGGATAAGTAGCAATAAATTCATCATGAGTTAGTGGGAAGCAAATTAGGGTTGATAAAAGTAGAATGAAGATAGCTACAAAGAGAAGCAATGGAATTTAAAATCTGTTTGTTTTTTGGAAATAAAAGCAAAATTGAAGGGTAAACAACCTAGATTTTTTTTGTACTTGTAAGCCACTAAGCAAGTTTTGAAAGGAATGTTAGTAGGAATGGCTTCCAATACCTCTCTATCATGGATTACAAACTGTCATTTTGCTCTATAGAGGCAAATTGAAAGATAATGAGAGTTGCCCAAAATTCATGGATAGATCTACTTGTAGAAAGATAAGTTGTTAAGAAGAGAAGAAGATGATTTATAATCAACTTGATATCAATATCATTCCTAAGAAGAACCAATAAGGGAGTAGATTTAGGACATAAAAGATATAAAGAAGGTTCTTAATTATGAAATGAGCAAGAAAGCAACATTGAGTTTGTCTTTGTCAAGCAAAGAAAAAATTGTTGCAATTCTCCTCAAGTAATCTACAAGCAAATGTTTTGGAAGGAAGAGTGCAGTCAAATGTAGGTAAGGCAAGAGTAGAAAGCACTAGAGAAAAATATAAGGAAGGGGTATAAGGAGCAAAGGTTGGAGCATCCTTTGAGCAAAGTTTTTGATGACTAACTTGTCCTAAGACATTGTATCCAACCAAAGTCTAAGAATTGAGCAACCAAATCCAAAACAATTTTTTTGATTTTGTAGCAACTTGGAAAACAGAATTTGAATCTATCTGGCTAATAGGGAATTGTATGAATTTTTCAAACCCAAAATTGGCCATAACAGCCATGAGAGAGGTGTACTCTAAAGTAGAAGAGCAAAGAGTGGAAAGCCACTTACCTTTCCGGCAATGTTGCTAGAAGGGAATAACTTTTTGTCTAACAATATGTATTCACATAGGAGCCATTCATAGTAGATTCCTATAGTCATTTCCACAAGACAAATTTATCTTAATTTTTAGGTAGATATTACTTCCTTTCTAGAGATTCATTTTCCATGATCTTGATGTTTATGGAATTTTTTTGAGAATATCTTATATTGAGATAAACCATGCTTTATTTGTATCTATATTCACAAAGAAATAATCATACCATGAACTACCTTTCTATGCACTTCCATAAACAGAATTCTATAATTTTAAGATTTTCCCAATACTAACACTTCTACATTCCCATAGAAGATTTTTCCTATATTTATTCTTTTGGGATATTGTCTCCTAGAGCATTCCCATAATTAATCAGGCTCCACACTTAACATGTATGGCCGTGGCCTTTCTTTGGCAAGGATGTGATGAGGTCTAAGCTTACATGTACCCAATGATTAGATGGAATTGGTAGTGGTTGAAGGAGTACATTTGGCTTTTGGTTATTGACTTTGTTAAATTGGTAGTTCTCTCAAGATCAAACAAGTTCTCAAACCTCTTGTGCAATGTTGAGCCACAATCATTGATGGTGGAGGGTGCTCAATGTCTTTTCTACATCCATGTGACCAAGTATTGATAAGCCATGGGCCTCTTGAATCCATACAAGTCATAAATCACCCTTGGTTGGAACATAGATCTGGTTATGATAGGATAGAATTCCCTCCTTGAAGGAGAAAGTGTTGTAGTCCTTGTCATGTATTGCAAAACAATTTTGTACCAATTAAAAGAAGGGGTCTTATTGTAGAGGAGTCCTAAACTAGATTTTGCCTTTTGAGTCAATTGATATTGTTGTAATTATTGATACTATGAAAGATATTGGAAGAGTCATCAAATAAAGTCATTGTGATAAGGAAACATGAATAACATAGAACTTTGTTGGTTTTTATTCAAGCATGATATCAAAAAATTGTAGTTGCTCCTCCCATCAGTGATTTTGACTCTTCATGTGCTCCTAATATAAATTTTGCAACAAGGGTTTGTGAGTGGTTTTCATAATCACTTATTCTTGAAGGGATAATTGCACCACACTTTTGTTGCATACACCATTGCTAATTTTTCTTAATCTCAAGTGAAATAAAAAAAATTTGCATTTAATTTATCACATCATTGCTAATTTTTCTTAATCTCAAGTGAAATAATACCTTTTTATTGCATTTAATTTATCAAAATACAAAGGATATGAGATGCAATCCATCAAGGAATGCTTATTGCAACATAGCTCTAATTGCAGAGTTAGAAATATCAAAATCAACCACATAGGTTAGTTGAGGATCATATGGTTCAAGGATGGGTGGTGAAGACATTATATCCTTGAGCTTATTGAATATATCTTCTTCTTGGTATTCCATTCAAAGCTTATTGTTTTTCTCAGTAGGTCAATTAATGGTGCAACCACATGAGCAAAATAATGGATGAAGCATTGATAATAACTTGCCAATCCATTGGATCCTCAAACTTGCATGGCATCCTTAGGAGTAGACCAATTGGTAATGGTCTTGATTTTCTATTCTTGTATCTTTATCCCCTTAATCTACTTAATCTTATTGAAACCTTATGGTCCAAGAAAAAAATTTCCTTTTGCCAAAGGCACTCTTGGACTTCTTACACTAGAACTTCAATTGGCATAGTTTTCACAAGACTTCTTGGATATGGTTGTTATGTTTTTTCTTTATCTTACTATAAATTAAATTATCATCCAAGAACATTATCACATATTGATCCAATAGCTTATCTAACATTCAATGCATTTGATTCATGAATACTATGAAACATTAGTGAGCCCAAAAGGTAAAACCCATTTTGAATGGGTTCACACCTTATTCAAAATGCCCATACCTTATACAAAAGGTAATTTTTTGTATAACTTCTCTAGCAATTGGAATCTAAAGATAGTCATTTTTAAGATCCAACTTTGAGAAGTATCAAGTTCCACTTAATTGATCCAACAAATCATCATTTCAAGGCAAGGAATATTGGTGCTTCCCAAGGAGATGTAATATGTTGCATGAAATCCTTCTCTAATAACTCAATTAGTTTTGTCAAAGTTCTTCTAAATCCTTTGGTGAGAGCCAATAGATTGGTCTACTCACTAGAGTGCTATTTGGTAATAGCTCAATCTTGAAAAGCATATTATGATTAGAGGATAATCCCTTTAGAAGATCATCCAAAACACATCTACAAACTCCTAAACCATTTGATCAACCATTGCTTGATAAGTCTTCTTACCTCATTAGATTCTTATTGAGTAATAGGTTTGATCCACTCTACAAAAAATAATTCCTCCAAAACTTGCTCTATAGTTGTCATATTGACAAAATTCTCATCTTTGGACTTAGTCAAAGGTGCTAGATAACTTAATTGATAATTCTTACCTTAGTGTGTACTTGAATTTATTGTTGTAATCAAATTAACCTAATGATATTCAAGCCAAAGAAGATATGGTAGTGTAGATGAGCTACTAATCATTTCATGCACTTTGAATACTCACTCCTAATCTTGAATACAATGAGATTTAAAATACAAAATGAAAAATTATTTTTACCATCTACCATCATCAATATACTACCCAATATTGACTTGATAGAAATACATAATTCCTTTGCTAATTGTGTGAATTTGTAATTATGTGAACTCCAAAAATCAACCAAACTTCTACAACCATGATCAAATATCATATTTTTCAAGTGAATTAAACTTATATAGGTCAAGCCTTCAATCTCATTGAAGCAAATTAGGTTTCTAATAAGTGTTTTGATATTCCCTATTGGCACCCATTATTTCTTTGATCATCACACCCTAAAAATTCCATTTGAGCCATAAGTCAAGGTTGTCCATCTATTTGGACATTTAGCAATGCAATAACCAATTTGGTTACAATAGAAGCAACCACTATTTTGTCACAATCTTTCTTTGTTTTCAATGCCAAGTAGTCTTTTTTGGATGGAATCAATCTCCATTGGTGTCATCTCCTCCACTTGTGTGTGGTTTATCTATAGGTTCTATGAAGATATAGTTCAAGACCAAGTTGTAACAACCAAAGGATCAAAGCGCTCAACCAACAAAATGGCTTCTTCCAACTATTTGGGCTTGCACATGGTTACTTCTAATTTGGTGAGTGATTTCATGCCCCTCAAAAATTGATCTAGAGCTTCACCTTCTATTATCTTTGGAATTTACATTTTATTTTTTTTAGTATTGTGTGATTGGTTCCTCACAAAACCAATATATTTCAATTTTACCAAACTATCTTTGTGTCTTATGTAGCATTCACCACTTGGAATCTCTTAATTATTGTTTTCTTCAATTCTTCCCATGTTGAGAATTGAAGTAAAAAATTGCCATGGAGCTTGCTCCACCCAGAATTGCCACCATAGCTTGAAAACTCTATCTCATTGGCTCAAAGCCAAGAGAATTTTTCTTTGTTCATCTAGAAGATTTGTGGCTTCAAAATAACATTTACAATCAAATATAAAATTCTTGTCTATACTTGATAAATTCTTACCATCAAATGCCTTGACTTCAAAATTTAGACTTTCTCTTCTCCTTCTTGAAATGCTACTCTCTCTACATGCTTTTGTCCTTGATTTTCACAATCTCTCTTCCAACAATCTAATAAGATGCTTGATTTTCTACATAGCAATGATAACTTTGTGCATCAATCCCATCACTACTACTCTACCAACTATCTACTTCAATTATTTAAGTTAACATGTAAATGCAACATGTCTGCCATTCTCAATAAGTTACAATCAAAAGGATCAATGATTCATTAGACAAGGTGAAGTCATTCAAAAATAATTACCCAAAGCATGAAATGATGCTTTGATAATACATGGAATAGAAATCCTAATGCTTTAGAGAAAATGGTTTTGGTGATCCATAGATTTTATCCATCTCATTCCTTCTTTCATACCAATATAAAAGATCAATGAGAGAAATAGAAGAGTGGAAGACCAAAGTGGAACATCCCACTAAGACTCTCCAGTGAGGGAAATTATGAATGCCTAGCATGAACTTGGGCTTTGTTATATATAGGGAAGAAATACAAGGCTCTTGATAAGCTTCCCTCTTAAATTTGTCTTCTTGGAATGTAAGTTAAGCTACCCAAGAAGCTTCCAAGGAAACTTCTTTCTTGAAGCAGCCTAGTTGGCATATAAGCTAAGCTATCTTTTAACTTGGTGTCCGACTTACCCAATCCTTGGAAGGTACTTAGAATTTTCACACCAAAATATTTTCTAGGTGCTTCTAGAATATTCTTATAATTCTTATATATATTTGGTTTATTTTACTAACTCCTTAGTCTTTCCTAACTTTTTTGCTAACTCCATACTATTACAAATGGGATAAAGATTATTAAACAAGCCATAGCAATTGGTAAAGCAAGAATAGGACTACATCTTTGTAGCCATAGAAGAGAAATATTTATAAAGACTGCTTAATTGTAGAAGCACAAACAAGATGTGGAATAGATTTATTACATTACATGAGTCATGTGCTTCAAAGAACAAGCAAGTTCATCAACAAAGATTCTTTCAATTGCACATGAAACAAGGAGAAGTAATATTAGGCTTTGCTAGCAAAGTAAAACTCTTGTAAATCAATTGAGTAACTTTGGTGTTAGAATAGATAATTCCTCAATATCATCAAGATTATTTGCAATTTACTCCAAACTTATTGTCATATAATAGCCATATGGCATAATTTACTTAAGGAGTAGCAAACCATCAAGAGACTCATTTCAAGAATGCTCAAGGCAAAAACCTTGAACAAATGTAGAGAAGAAAAAGAAGAGGTTTCAATGAAGAAAGCCCCTCTAACTACCAATAGAAGAAGTAACAAATGTAGATACAATGGCAAGATTTAAAAGGAGACCAACATTTCACAACTTAAGAAGAGAAGAAGTTGTAACAAGTGTGGAAAGAAGTGGAATTAGGCAATAGAATATAAAGTGAGCAAAACCTCCCAAGAAGAAAGCAACACAATGAGGAAAATCTTAGAAGTCAAGCTAATGCCCTAACAACATAGAGTATTGCATTTCCTACCAACTTTAATATTGCCACAAGTATCAACAAACATCTAGATAACAATATTTGGTATGTTGACGGAAGACCTTTAGAGCATATGATTTATAAACAAGAGTGGTACCAAGATTTCAAAAAGACTGAAGAAGGAACCTGGCCCATACATATTTCTAACAATCAAAAGGTTTAGGTTGCTAGAGTGGAAGATATCCCAATTTATTATAAGCTTGGTGCAAGAAGGTAAGAAGGATTGATCAAAGGAGTTCTCTACATTATAGACTTAAAAAGCAACATGTTTAGTAATTTTCAATCAGCAAAAAAAGGCATTCAAACCACGTACATACAAGAGGATTGCTACATAGAGAAAGAGGAATTATTGGTGATGAAGTGATTTCATAACTCAAATCTATATAAACTTCATATCATAGTTATCAAGATAGGTAACATCTCCCAAGAAAACTCTATTGTTGCAAGTGATGTGGAGAGTGAGAAGCTAGAAAATTAAAAATAATGTCAAAAGTTAGATATTGCACTTTGGCACCATAGACTTGGTCATCTTAATCTTACTTATAGTAGGAAGATGGAGAGAGGAGGACTAGTAGAGGGTCTTATTTTGAAACCAAAATAAATTGGTAGTCAAATTTTTTCTATTATGATGGATGTGTTGTAAGAGTGTAGCATAATTTGCCTTTTGCAATATCTAATGATAGTAGAGACAAGTACAAGGTTAAATAATTGTTTTATTGTGTATTTGTAGTGTGAGCTCAAAGTAGGATCAAGATACTATCTCCTTTTTAAGGATGATACTAGTAATTTCAAATTTTTATTTTTCTTGAGAAAGAAACTCTTTCTTGCTTCAAAAAACTCCACACATATATAAAAACTCAATGTGGAGTGAAGATTAAGAAACTAAAATTTGATAGAGGAGATGAATATGCTGGAAATAAATTAATGTTTTGGTAAAGAGTGTTTGATTAATCCATGAACTTAAAATGGCTTACACTCTTGAGCAAAGTGGTATCTCAAAGAGAGATCAAAAAATAATGTTTGAAGCTCCAAGAAGCATTTTGCTTTCTAGCAAGCTACCTAAAGAGTTGTGGGGGAAGCAATAGGAGTTGATACAGATGTTTAAAATAGATTTTTCAGTTAAGTTCTAGAGAAAACTCCTTATGAGCTTTGGCATGGAACAAAACAAACAATCATACATTTGAGAACTTTTGGTTCCTGAGAGTTTGTGCACACACCAAAGGGTCAGAGAAAGAAGTTTATCTAAAAGGACATGTCATTTGTTGGATATTTTAGAAAATATTTTAGAATCAAATGCCTTCAGATTATGGGACCAAAAGAAGGACCAGATATATACAAGTAGGGAATCCTATTTAGAGAGGAGCAACTTGATTATCAATAATAACAAATACTAAACTTAAACATAGATTGTCTTCAAGGGAGAGATGGAGAGCATGCCAATTCTAGAATAGGCATTAATGAGATAGAATTTTATGGACAGTTTCCACAAGCTATAGGAGTCTAGAGAGCACACTATAGAAAAATCAACTAGCATCTATCTACTTCAAGAACAAAGTGAGGGCAATCGAGAACCTAATCTGCAAATGAGCACAATATCAACCACTCAAGATGGAGAAAATTTTGAAAGTGGAAGAATGAGAAGACCACCACAAAGACTTGGTGAGTGCAATTACAATAAAATATCTTATGCTTGCACTATCATAGTTAAGATTGAAGAAGAAAATGTAGATTTATATATTTTTCATTTTCAAGATGTGGTGCAATCACTTGAATTATGAAGATGAAGGCTCGTGGATGAAGAATTCAAGTCATGGAAGCAAACAAAATTTGGAAGCTAAAAACATTCCCAAATGAGTGAAAAACAATAAAATCTAAATAGGTTTATAGAACAAAGCTTGATGCTAAAGGCAACATCTCAATGTACAAGGCTAGACTTTTAGCCAAGGGATATTTGGAGCTTACAAGTATCAATTATGAGCATACATTTTCTCCAATAGCTAAGTTTGATTCCATCAAATCTATTCTTTCACTAGATGTAGCTAAAGACACAAAGATAGCTTTTGACTGGAGCTCAATTTGGCATCATGATAGCTTTTCTTAATGGAGATCGGGATGAGGAAATTTACATAGCCACAAGGATACAAAGAAGTTGGATAGGAGAGGAGTGTTTGTAGATTTTTGAATAGCCTTTATGGCTTAAAGCAAGCCTCAAAGAACTAGAACTGAAAGTTTGATGACTTCATAGTGAGGTATGGTTTGCAAGCATCCATTTTTATCCTTGTGTTTTTTATGGATTTGGAGTAATCCTTACTAGCTTCGTAGATGATGGATTGATTTATTTTGAAAGATAAATCCTACATTGCTACTATATTAGGTCACTTTGGTAGAGAGTTTGAAGTTACATATGGAAAAGTAGAAAGCTACATAGGACTTCAGATTTGTTACTATAAAGAAAATCTTATAATCAGATTTAATCAAGAAATATATGTAGAGTCAATGATAAATTGGTTCAATCTTGGAAATGCCTATCCAATTATTACTCTTGTAGATCCAAATATTGTATTAGAAGTGTACGAAAGAGAAGCAATTAGAGCACTCTACCAAGAATTAGTATGATGTATAATATATGTTATGATAGGTACAAGACCGAGCATAGCTTATGTTATTAGCATAGTAGCAAAGTTCAATTCTAATCATTTATCTCAACACTGGTAAGCAATGATGAGAGTTTTTAAGGACCTCAAAGGTACTTTGGATTATGGATTAGAATTTAGTGGAGGTTTAGATGTTGCTAATACACTAACCGGCTACTATGATGATGATTTTGCAAGGTGACTTATACACTAGAAAGTCATATAGTGGTTTCATTTTCATGATGAATGGTCTACCACTAGCTTAGATCAACCAATAACCACAATGCATTATCACTTCTGCCACAACAAAGGTAGAGTACATAGCAGCATGTTTAGCTATAAAAGAAGCTATATAGCTTTGCAAGTCACTCAAGGAACTATAATTTGGACAAGATGGTCCAACTCTAATGGTTAATGAATATCAACTATCAAGTTAGTATATAATCTATAATTCCACAAGAGGACCAAGCACATAAGATGGTCCAACTCTGATGGTCAATAAATACCAGCTATCAAGTTAGTATATAATCTATACGTCTACAAGAGAACCAAGCACATAGAGATCTAATATCACAATGTGAGAGAGCAACAAGAGAAACATGATGTGCTTAGCTACATCAATATAAACAATCATATTGCAAATATTTTTTCAAAAACTTTACCAAGATATAAGTTTCATAAGTTTAGATGTTTAACTAGAGTATTTCCATTTCTTGATGAGTGTAAGTGTTGAAATTACATTTTAGATATTAGTACATGTAGCGTTAGGTAGTTGAGGTTGATATACTTATTTGATAGGTGTTAGGGTTTGTACATAACATCCAACATCCAATGGCATCATTACTTATGGTTATAGTACATTGTTCTTACTTTTCAATGAGAGCACACATTATTCATCCCATCAAGATATTAGCGGTATAGTCAAGAAGCTTGAGCAACAAGATGTGTGAGCAATAGTCTACAAAAGCACGGTTAGGCGACATTACCAGGTGTTTCATTGGCTTAGAACATGCATACTAGCTTGTATTTATTCTATTTCTCACTTCATGCAACTATATTACAATAAGAGGAAGTTAGAAGGAGTGTTTGTATACCTTTTTTTTCCTTGTATTTTTAAATGTTATGCAAATTTTCATCAATATTTATGACAATTTTCAACACTTATATACATACATCCATTTGCATCTTATATCTACAAGTGAATTGCATTTTGATGCACAATAACCTGTTGTTTATTGCTTCTATTAGTTATTAGTTGAATATTTTGCTAATTCTTTTTTTCTCTTTATTCTTCTTATTCACTAGAGGGTTTTATCTATAGATTTACTTATATCTATAAAATTTTATATTTATTGATAATGGTAGACATTTATGGGTGAAGATCCCATAGCCACAAAGAGCTATGGGTCATATTTTAGATTACACATAAAATTATTTGGCTCTAGGATCTATATCCATAAAAAAAGTTGAATCTTGAGGCACATGCAATACCCAAAAAATGGATGGAAACACTTTATCTAAATGCTAATGATCCAAGTGTTAGATTACCTACCACTTTTTTGGCTATATGGTCTTTATCTATTAAAACCTTTAAACCTTTAAACTTTAAACCTTGAAAACTTTAAACCTTAAACCATGCACTACTCATAAAATTGAAACTGAAACACTTATCTAAGTGCTCATGATGTTTAGGGAAGATTAGTCTCCTATGATTTTGAGGCATCTATTTTGTCTCTACTTGAATCTACTTTGCTTATGTGTGCTTATCGCATCCATGACCTTGTTTAGTCAATTATTAGCTCTACCATCTTGCTCATTATAACCACCTAGTTTATTTCATTTTTGGCATTTAAAAAAAATAAATTTGTTTTAATTATTAATGATTGCTTGGTCTAACCCTTGGTTGGATTTTGGACAAACATCATTATTGATTATGGTTCTTACTTTGAGTTTATTTATACTATTTAAACTATACTTATTGTCTTCTTCTATGTCTTAGAATCTGGATAAATAAAATTATTTCTTCAAATGCTTGTTCAAAGTTTAGTTCTACTACTTGAACTATCCTTCTTATCTTCTTTTCTTATATTCTCAAAGCAAGACATCTTTGGACATCTTGTTTTAGAATATTGGGAGGGATCAAGAGGTGTGACTATGGGAGAAAGAAGAGAGATTAGAGAGTGAGGAGAAATTCTGAAACTAGGACACTAGTTTGTATCATATGAGTTAATAGTCAAAATAAAGTTGTCCTTCAATTCTAGTTTCTTGATACCTAAATTAAAGGTTATGGTGAATCTAGTAGAAATATATGATTGCATATTTAGGTCTTTTAGAATTTAAATGATTAATTCAATTCATGATGAGAGTGATGCGTTGGAAATATTTTGTTTTAATCTCTTTGTTTTCATATTTTGATGGCATGTTTAAAATTGTACTTTTATGAAAGTTTATAGTATTTTAGGGTTTTGAGAATAAACAATTACTCATGTGAAGTGAGATGTGTTTTGTGGTTTGCAGATACATGGAGCCACAAAGAAGAGCATCATGTGTTATAGTCATTAGTCTTGTGCTAGCTATGGCTTTACTTCTCTATGTGGGGCCGCTTGGAGTGGTTCAAGATCCACCATGCTTGGTGTGTCATCAACTCTTTACTTTTCAAGGAGTAAAGACCCATGTGTGAAAGATGCACAAAGACTATAATTGGGCCACTTGGGATGCTCATGCAAGGTGAGCAACCACATCAAGATTGTTGATACTTAGGATTACACACTCTTCATTTATCCCTTTGTTAGCTTTGGGAGTATTGATCTAATCATGGGAGTGATTATTATTTCAAGTTGGTTTTATTATGGAGTTCTTTAAGATTAGGTTTCCTTGTCTATTCATATTCCATAATCTTCTCCATACACTCTATGATGAGGCTAGATATACTTTTTGCAAACCACTAGATCAATTAGCTCATGATCCTATAGATAAGTTAGCTTGGTTCTTATTTCTCTTACTCCCACAATGGTGTCTTTGTTACACTTGAGGGGGGATTGGACTAACTAACAAGAGTTTTTTTGGGTGGTATGTTATAAGAGACAAGTTTAGCCCCATGATACTACAAATTCCACCCTATTATGACATTATAGGATATTGGGTTATGCAAGAGAGTATAGTAGAGTGGTGTGATGTAATGCTCAAAAGATATGAGAAACTCCAAGAGAAACACAAGGTTTCATTCCTCAATACTCCAATGCCCCTAAGAAGCATCCTCTCTTAAGTATAGGATTTGAGGATCCACTCAAAGAGAGCTATACTCTTGGATCAAATACATGATTGGTGACATGTCAATGAGCTCTACTCTTAGATTAGTTGCATGGATTGGTGACATGTTGATCTTTGTCCTATTTGGTTGGTCAAACTAGTTTACCATAGAGAATCTTGCTATATGCATCTCAGAATAGCATGTGTAAGGTATGACTTGAAAGATCTTGACAAGACAAACAAGGGAGTGTTGTTTATTTTTTAGGCCTAATTTATTGATTCAAACCTTTGCCCAATTATTGGAAGTATATTTTGGTGACACATCTACCTAATCTACTTAGACAATCATATATAACATTTCTAAAGATATTATCAAGCCAATTTCTATCAAGCTAATGGTATTACATGTGAATCCTACATCCTTTGTCTATGACTAGTCTCACAAATGATACTATCTCTTCCTTATGCTTAATATATCCTATAGTAGGGAAGGGAGTACCAATATAGGTCTTAAAATATCAACCTAAGTAGCTTTTATGTCTTGATATATCACTTTTTGCACATGTTGTACATTGTCTATGCCTCTCCTCAAGAGGCTTATCAAGGATGGTATATGAGATCTTACAAAAAATTTCCAAGCGGATGATCCCTCTAGTGGTTTTGTTGAGTTGTTTTAGGTAACTACAATAATAGTGAGGAGAGAGATTTCTACATTAGATAGTTAGGTGTTGAGTGCTAGTTGACTCTAAATGGAGAAGGATATAGGAAGCACTAGACATATTTCTACTGGGAACTTTGTTTGCTACTGGGGATATCTTGTTAGCCACACCGTTGTCTTTCAACATTTTTTTCACTCCTTAGTCCACATTAGTTTGGATTTGTTATACCTAATGGGTTTAAACAACATTTTGCAACATATCTTTAAGCATTAGAGCACTCCAAGATATCCACCTAAAGTTGGTTGTTCCATATGTAGATGTTGAGACTACTTTTAATAGCATCTTACATACATCTAATTTAAGATAGCTTATGGAGATAAGTGTACATTTGGTGAGTCTTATACCTTTAATGTGGTCTTTTTATAGCTCTTTATGGCTTTTTATGGCTCTTCTATTTATTACTTGCTTAGTTTCTCATAAGAAGAAGTCATTGTCTTGGAGATAGTTGTTGGTACATGAAAAAGAGATCCCTTATTTTCCATGGCTCACTTTAGAGCTCTCATCTTCTACTTTGGATATACCAAGTTTGTTTTTCATTCCAATGTAGATGATACACATATCATGTGTCCATATATTAGGCATGCCTTTTATCACTTGACTACCAAGCTTCATCTTGCAAGCTTGAGAGTCAAGTTGTCAAAGTGTAGAACATGGTCTCCTTCAAGTATTCCTACTCACCTTTAGCTACTAGAGAGTTGTATCACATCCATAGATGGCCTACATTTTTTGGAATGCAAATAAGATTCAAGGATTTTGTCACACTCTTCTTAGATACATCTCTTACAAAGTATATTCTTCATGTAGATGACCTTCCTTTATTAGGAGATCCATGTGTAGCATTTGGTGTAACAATATGGAGTTTAGCAACAAAGTTAGTAGGGCTAACAAAGTAGCAAATAAGACAAATTAGCCTAGAATATTCTAGAAGTATATAGGAAGCTTCTTGGGAAGCTTCCCAACTAGCTTAGCTTGCACTTCAAATAAGTAGCTTCTAGAAGGTTCCAACTAGCTTAGCTTGCACGCCAAGTAAGCAACTTCTAGAAGGAAGCTTCTTGAGAAGCTTTGCAATTAACTTGGCTTGCACTCCAAGAAAGTGGCTCAAGGAAGTTTCTTTGAGAAGCTTCTCAAGAGCCAAAGCTCATGCTAGGCATTTAGAGTTTTCCCTTGTTCAAGTATCCCAATATGAGCTTCCATTCTCCTAAATTTCTCCTTGGTCTTGGATTTTTACATTGGTATTAGAGCAAGAATGGGATAGATGGAATTTATGGACCACCAAATCCATTTCCACCAAACCATTGAGATTTTCATGTCCAAATATTACCCAAACATTATTTCACAAAATTTATCACCTAGCATTTTGGGCACAATTTTTTGCATATGATCACCTTGTCTGAGGAACCCTTGACACTTCTAGTTATAACTTACGGAGAATGGTGAACATGTTGCATCTATGTATTAGTCAATTAGATAAATTGGGAGTAATGGGATAGAGTAGTAGTTATGGCAACAATACCAAAATTTATCCTTGCAATGCAACAACAAATTGAGCACCTTACTCAATTGTTGGTTGAACAAGAGCAGCAATGACAAGAACATATAAAGAGAGCACCAATCCGAGATGGAGAAGATTGCATCCAATTTCCAAAACCCAAGTTGTTTGAAAGCAATAATCTTCCAGGCATAGTGGAGAATTTTGTATTTGACTGTGAATGTTACTTTGAAGCCACTAATCTTCAAGATAAACGGAAATAGATTTTGGGCTTCTAGCCAATTGGATGGTGTGGCAAAAATTTGGTGGTGATTCTGAGTGGAGCAAGCTGAACGACAAATTGTTGCACCAATCTTGACATGGGTAGAATTCAAGGATGCAATACTTGGTAGATTCAAACTATAAATGCCACCCGAGTTGCACAAGATAAATTAGCCGAGTTGAAGTAGATTGGCTCTATAAAGAGCTACATCACACAATCTCAGAACATCATCATGGGAATTCTAGATATACAAGAAGATGAAGTTTTGGATCAATTTGTGCGCGGATTGAATGCACAAACCAAATTAGAGGTGACCATGTGGGAACCACAAAACGTAGAAGAAGCCATGAAATTGGCTAAGCACTTTGATTCCTTGGTTGAGACAACTTGGTCTTGACCTTGATCTACACAAAGCCTACCAATACACTAAGTACAAGTGAAGGAACCAGCACTAATGGAGATTGATGCTATCCAATGGAGACCACTTGGTACAATAGATAGAGAAAGATTAAAAAAAATGGAGGTTGTTATTATTGTCGCCAAGTTGGATATTGCATTGTAGAATGTCCACTCAAGAATGGGTGATCTTGACAATTGGCCCAAATGGAATTTGTGGAAAAAAGTGATCAAGGAAATAAGGAATCCCAGTAGAAAATTTTGAGCCGCCTATTAGGAGCTTGATTAGTTCCAATAGGAGTGAAGACTTGACCTATGCAAGTTTGCTTTACTTGTAAGGTATAATATCTAATTGGGATTGTAAGATTTTGGCTAATTCTGGAAGTTTAGAGAATTGCATGTTTATGCAAGTAGTGAAGGAATTTGTTATCCTATCAAGCCAATGATTGGAAGTATATTGATGATGGCGGATGGTAAAAAGGGTATTGCATTCCATACCTCATATCCTATTACTTTTAAGATTAGGAAGGAGTATTTGGAGTGTATGAGATTTGTAGTGATACGTCTACACTATGATGTCATTCTAAGACTACCTTGGCTTAAATGTCATAAAGTTCAATTTGATTGGACCCAATGACAAATTCAAGTATAACACCAAGGTAGGAATTTTTGATTAGGTTGTTTGGCACCTCTTAGTAAGACACCTAAGAGTAGTCTATCCCGAGATAGGAAGTTTATCGAGAAGGTAGCCATGGAGCATGCTTTGAAGGGAGAGGAGCCCCAAGATAGGAAGTTTGCTAGGAAGGCAACCATGGAGCAAGCTTTGAAGAGAGATGAGTCCCTAGATGGGAATTTTGTTAGTGAAGCAGCCATAGAGCAAGCTTTGGAGGAAGATAAGTCTATTTTTGCGGTGTGGATCAAGATGATTGCACAAGGACAACCTGAGGAGAGCCAAGAGCCTCATCAAGCAAGGGTTGATCAGACAATTCTAGAGTTTGTGGATGATCTACCAAAGGGATTACCCTCCTATCGTGGTATGCACTTCAAGATTGAGTTATTGCCAAGTAGTACTCTAGTGAGTAGGCCAATCTATATGCTCTCACCAAAGGAGTTGGAGGAGTTGCAAACAACACTTATGGGGTTGTTGGAGAAGGACTTCATACAACATAGTAACTCTACTTGGGGAGCACTAGTATTACTTGTTCCAAAGAAGGATGGAGGACTTTGTTTCTATATTGATTATCATGGGCTCAATAAGCAAACAATGAAGAATGCATATCCCTTGCCTCAGATTGATGACTTGCTTGATCAATTGAGTGGAGCACAATAATTTTCCAAGCTGGATCTTTGTAGTGGCTATTAGCAAATCCCCATTGATAGGGAGGATGTGCAAAAGACTATCTTTTGCACAAGGTATGGGCATTTTGAGTGGAGAGTTCTACCTTTTGGGCTCACTAATGCTCCAATAGTCTTCATAGATCAGATACATCAAGTGTTGGATAGACTATCTGATCAATATGTGGTGTTGTTCTTGGATGATACCTTAATTTATAGCAAGATAGAGACGAAACATGTTAAAAATGTGCAAGAAGTCCTAAGACGACTACAAAAATAGAAATTTTACCACAAGAAGTCAAAGTGTGACTTTTGGCAAAAGGAAGTTACCAACTTGGGCCACAAGATCTCATCAAAGAGAATCAAGATAGAAGAGGAGAAAATCAAGGCTATCACTAATTGGCCTACTCCAAAGGATGCTATAGAAGTATGGATATTTAATGGATTTGGCCAATTTTTACCAACAATTCATTCATTATTATGCTCATGTGGCTCCACCATTGACTGACCTCTTGGGAAAGAACTTGAGCTTCTAATGAACCACCAAGCACAAAGAAGCATTCTAGTTGAAACATATGGTGTCTTCAAGACCCATCCTTCAAACATATGATCCTCAACTACCCTATGTGGTTGACTTTGATGCTTGTAACTTTACAATTGGAGCCATGTTGCAATAGGAATTCCCAAATGGACTACATCCCATTGCCTTTGTGTCTTCCTGACTAAATAAGGCTAAAAGAAATTACTCTGCTTGAGACCAAGAACAACTTGCAATGGTATATGCCACCAAGGTACGGATGCATTATCTCTTGGGAAAACAAGTGATCATGCAAACTGATCACAAACCATTGCTGTAGACCTTACACTTGGAACACATGAAGAGCCAACATCATCGATGGGAGGAACAACTCCAATTTTTTAACATCAAACTTGAGTACAAACCAAGTCAGTTCCATGTCATCCTTGATGCTCTATCACAATGACTTGATTTGAGGTCTCTTCCTCTCATCATGGCAACAATTACAACAATGTCAATTGACTCTAAGGTCCAAAACAAGTTTTGGTCAGCTCTACAACAAGAGAACTTCTTCCAAATAGTACATGATCATCTTACAACATGGAACAAGGAGTACAACACCTTCTCCTTCAAGGAAGGCCTTCTATTTCATGAGGACCGGATCTATGTTCTAGCCAAAGGTGATTTTTGACTTGTATGCCTTCAAGAAGCCCATGATTTACCAATAGTTGAGCACATGGGTGTGGACAAGACCTAGGGTACCCTCTAACGCCAATAGTGGTGGCCCAACATGACACGAGATGTTCAAGAGTTTGTCCAATTGTGTGGGAGCTGCTAACATAACAAGACCAACAACCAGAAGCCGAGTGGACTTCTTCAACCACTCTCTATTCCATCCACTCAATGGGAATACATGAGTTTGGATCTCATCACATCCTTGCCCTAGATAAAGCAAGGACACACAACAATCATGGTGTTTGTGCACAAGTTCAGTAAGAAAATCCACTTGGCACCAACCTTTGATATCGTGGATGCTCCAACCTTAGTGTAAATCTACTTTGACAATGTATTCAAGCATCACGGGATGCCATGTGTACTCATCTCTGACCATGATCCCCAATTCACTAGGAAGTTTTGGCAAGCACTATTCCAAATACTCAGCACCAAGCTTGCTTTTTCCACGGCCTATCATCCTCAAACTGATGGACAAATTGAACGTGAAAATTGTACATTAGAGGAAATGTTGCGTGCCTTTGTCAATGTCTACCATACCAATTAGGATGAATGTCTTGCAGTTGCAAAATTTGCCTATAATAATTATAAGCAGGCAAGCACCGGATTTTCTCTATTCTTTCTCAATTTTGGCCAAGATCCACTTGTTCTAGATTCTCTTCTTACTCCTCCTCCATCTCAGGTCCTTCATACTTCAACCTTCTTGACCACCATATCCCAATCTCTCCAACAAGCCAAATCTCACCTCCTTGTTGCTTAGAATTGTCAAAAACAATATGCGGACCACCATCGTTGTAATCTCACCTTTGAAGTTGGTGATAAAGTCATGCTATCCTCTAGTAAGCTACCCCTCCCACTTGATACCCAAGTTTGTAAACTCACTCCTAATTGGATAGGACCCTTTAAGGTTACGCAAATCATCTCACCTGTTGCTTATCGACTTGCCTTACCTTGTCATATGCGCATCCATTCTATCTTTCACATTTCCAAGTTATCTTTGTTCCTAACCCATCTTTTTTTCCTTATGTGTCTAACCTCCTCCTCCTCCCATCCCTATCAATGATTATGAGGAGTACAAAGTTGATTGTATCCTTGCACATTGCCACATTCAACAAGGCCGCCAAAACATATGGAGTACAAGGTCCTTTGGAAAGGATATCCCCTTCATGATGCCACATGGGAACCTCTTTCTCACCTCCAAAATGCACCGATGGCCATCCAAGAGTTTGAAGCTTCAATGGTGACAAGGACATCACCAACTAGTGGTGGGGGAATACATAACAATATGGAGTTTAGCAACAAAGTTAGTAGGGCTAACAAAGTAGAAAATAAGACAAATTAGCCTAGAATATTCTAGAAGTATCTAGGAAGCTACTTGGGAAGCTTCCGGCTAGCTTAGCTTGCATCTTAAGTAAGTAGCTTCTAGAAGGTTCCAATTAGCTTAGCTTGCACGCCAAGTAAGCAACTTCTAGAAGGAAGTTTCTTGAGAAGCTTTCCAATTAACTTGGCTTGAACTCCAAGAAAGCGGCTCAAAGAAGTTTCTTGAGAAGCTTCTCAAGAGCCTTGTATGATCCGTGTAAATACAAGAGCCAAAGGTCATGTTAGGCATACAAATTTTTCCCTCATTCAAGTATCCCAATATGAGCTTCCATTCTCATATTTCTCTCCTTTGTCTTGGACTTTCACATTTGGTATACTCTTCTCTAGTATTTTTTGTAGACCAACCTACCTACTTTGCACAATTTTCCCTTTTGTGAACTTTCTATCATGTTTGAGAGCTTTTGATATGAGGATTATGGATGTCTTTAGTGATATATCATTGGACTATGGATATTTGAGTATGTGACATGGGATTTGGCAAGTAAATAAACATCTATGTAGATCTAATGCATTGAGTATACTTAATATATATGGAGGAGATATCACCTATCTTGTTTTTGGGTAGTTGATCTCTTTCAACATCTCTATTGTCCTATCATTTTGTATTTTTTGATCAGCCAATCTTGAAGAGTATGTGAAGGAGGTGGAAGAGAGATCCTTTTATTTCCATGTATTATTGTGGCATATAAGAGACCATTTGTCTCCACATGCACAAGAAGACCTTCCATCCTTTGCTTTCTTCCCTTTAGATGGGACTAGAGATTTGCAGTCTTCCTTGATGGATTGACAATTTCAATATATGCTACATTCTCTCCTAATTGAATCATCCATTCCTTTTTTTGCTAGAGCCTATCTTTGCTCTTGCTCTAGCAAGAGTGCATGCTCTTGGATCCTAGCTTGATTGTGCATTAAGGCATTTCCAACTTGTACCAACTTGTACCAACTAATTTCTCTATAATGATGAGTTTCCACCTAGGTTTGGCCCACCTATTTTCATCTTTGTGACTCAGTTATGGGGTGTGGTTCTACATTATACGTAATTGCAGCCCATATGACACTACTTACTTTTAGAGGATAGAAGATAACAACCAATGATCCTATCAAGGATATGGTGTTGGTTATGGCATGAGAGAGTATATAACTTGCTTGGAAGGAGCGATAGTATGGCTTGTAGATGACACAAGTTGGGGTAAACTTATACTTGATTTGAGATGATTAGGTGACAATAGTGGATATTGTGGTTATGAATCCTACATGTGATGTAGTTTTGGAGGGTGTGATCACTCATCCTTGTAGATGGGAAACAAGCAGAGCCATAGTAGGTAAGGTCTCCGAGTACAGTGATATGCATTGAGATCAACTCTTGTTCCTCTAGCCTTGGAGTTACATGGAATGATGGATGCAATGTTTGACTTGTTTATTAGTGAGTACCCTAGAGCATATCATTTTAGATGTCAAGGAATATTGTCCACTACTATAAAAAATATATATTAGTTGGTGCAATCACATTAGGTGATGTTTCTTTGGATGCTCTAGTTGATTGTGAACCATACAAGTTACATAACTTAGATATCTTAGGTGTTGAAGTACATATTCCTTCTATAGATACTATTTGTGCATTAGCACCATTTCATCCTTTGTGTATTTTCCTTACATGGCCTGATAGGATCTTCCTCTTATTGTCCTATATGGTTGCTTCCTTTCTTTTAGAAAATAGTTTTGTACTTCCTCCCTCACACTTTAAAACATTTTTCTATTACCCCTTGATTATACTTTTCCTATTTTTTCCTTTATGTTTATACTGACTTCAATATCTATAATACTATGAGAAGTTTAATTTTTTTTAATAGGTTGGGAGTTTTTGTCATCATTATGGAATTCTATAAAGAATAATCATTTATTTTAAGTATTATAATAACTTGCATTAAATGAGGTATAAGTTGTATCATTTTTGAATGACATTAGTTATATTTGAAATTTTGGAATTTTTTTCCAATTCTTGAAATACTTTGATGAGATTTTAAATTGAAGGTGAAGTTACAATGATTCAATTTTAATTGTATATACTTTTGATGCATTTATGTGATTTGGAGTATTAAAACTAATATTAATGAAATAAAAATTATGAATTATATTTACTACATTCATTTCACTCATACTACTTAGATCTTATTATGCATGTGATTTGGAGTATTAAAACTAATATTAATGAAATAAAAATTATGAATTATATTTACTACATTCATTTCACTCATACTACTTAGATCTTATTATGCATGAACTGGTCTTATTCACAAAAAGAAAGGTTTATCCCAAAAACATCTATAATGAATAATGAACTTTTAATCTTCAATTTATTTATTTTAGGTTAGGCTATTTCAATTAATTTATTTTAGGTTAGGCTTTAGGAAGAAGAGTTTCTTCTCATATATGTTAGAGCCATTTCTAACCTCAAGTGATGTTATATTATATTTTCTAATATCTACTAATCATATAAAGGTGGAATGAATAGATAATATCTTTGTTACAAAGACATGTATTTGATTTCATTATCTTCTAGATTTAGTTGATCAATGTAAAATGAATTTGATTTTTTAATCCATATTTTAAGCTGAATAAAAAATGAACATTGTATGATTCAAATACATATCTTAGTATCTTGTACTTTGCAATCTAATCTTGTTCATATTTTGTTAAACTCTTAGATACATACACCTATGCTCTTGTTTGTTGGATGATGCAGAATAATTATTGAATAGTAAAATTTAGCCAAGGTTATCTAAGATAAAATTTTCACTTTTCTAATTGTGTCTACCTAGATTCATTTTACTTCTAAGTGTAAAGGAATAAAAAATAAAAAAAAAGTATTTAAATAAAATAAAATAAAATAAAATGAATTTAAATTAATTAGATAAAAATACTAGTATGTATACGTGTCCTCCATACACAATGAAAATTGAAAGGAAAGCAAAAACATCAAGCCTTAGCACAGGTTTCATTTACCTTGCACGTCATGCTAATAAAATTTATTATTACATTTAGCGTCAAATAGTTGGTTCTCACAAATAAATGCAAAGGAGAACACCCACACAAAGGTCAAAAGTCTATATCCTTCTAAGCATATGCGGCAACAAATTTCCGGTACAAAACTCCAAAGTCTATATCCTTATCAACATTTATAAACATTTAGAAAATTTTCGGTTCTGGATAGGATGTCATGTATAGTTAAGGACGAACACTCACGGAAACCAAATCTACTATAAATATAGATTTTAATCTAGAGTAAATTCCTATTGTTGATCTTTTATCATTAGGATTATGTCATAACTACTTCTAGTAACTAAAATAGCACGAGTATATAAGATGTCCCGCCATTTGTAGTGTCGCATCTAGATTGCTCAAACACTAGAGTTGCAATGATAGTGGTTAGAGTTATTTCAGCAGTTTCTCAGAGACTACTTTTTGACAGTCAGATTTTGTGTTTGGGGTACTGACTTCACAGTGGGGCCCACTGTCACTTTGCACCATTTGCACCGACGAGTGTGCTGTCAGTGGGACCGTTAGGGTTCAGACCTAGCTCAAGTCCAGGGAGTATACTTCTGAAGTGCAACTCTAGAGAGCTCACTTCTCTGATGTTGAGCCTTTGAGTTCTTGGCTATGATGGACAGAGGCCGGCGAGCGTCACCAGGATTCTCTATGCTTGAGTGGGTGTGGCTTAATTGTAATCAATGCCCAGTTGTTGGCAGTTTATAAAGTGACAGATCAAATATTGATCTGAGTTGAGTTGAGTTGAGTTGAATTGAGAGTGATAAACAATCTGATTACATCAAATAAGTGAAGTCAGTGGGAAATTGGGTGAAGGAACTTTGAGTGTTGGTGGTATCTCCAAGCTCGGTGGAAATTGGGTGCAGTTGATAGTTGGTGTGATTTGCAATAGATGCGGAACCTGACTTTGTTCACACCCTTCATGGCATGGAAAGGGTTGTTTCAGCACTTGGAGGGTCCACCAATGGATGACTACCATGAGTTCAGGAGAGCTCATTTGGAGGAGATTGAGTTATAGAGACAGTATTGGTCTCCAAACTATGTCTCCATCACTTCAAGCTTGGTGGCCATGAGTAGATCAGCTTTACTTACAAGTTCTAGCTCAAGTAGTGTTGGTGGAGCTAGTGGAGGTGCACTAGCTAGAGACAGTGTTACTACGAGTGGAGGTACCGCTGCAAGAGGTGGTGTGGTACCGGGGTTTAACCCCATGGTGGAGTACTTCTTATGTTTGAGGCAGAACTACCAAGGAGTGCGGACTGACAAGCTGAGGAGCTTTCAGGAGTTCTAGCGGAAGGCTGGAGAGAGCCTACACGAGAGAGCATACACTTGCATGAGGCGGCTGATCAGTTTCACTCAGGGGGTTATTGAGGCCCATGCATTCCAGTTTTGGTATGGGACACTAAAAAGGGAGTTGCAATGTAGAGTTCGTGTTGCTATGTTGTTACAGGCTACTTTGCCTACTTTGGCAGTGGTCTTTGGTTTGGCCGAGCATATTGAGCTCAACATGGTGGAGGAGAGAGTGGTGACATCTAGATTTGGTAGGGAGACCTCATCCACTATTGTGACTTCTTCTAGAGTGCAGCAGAGTGCACCATGCCTAGTTGGTTTTCGGGGACAAGGTGGACAGCCCAGATCCTATGGAGCGAGTGGAGGGCCTAGTGGAGTTAGACCCTTACCTTCATTTTTGGATCAACAATAGCCAATGAGTGGTAGTGTTGCTTGTTGGACTTATGGTGGACCTCACCATAGGAGAGAGTGTACTCAGGGCAGCGGACCTAATGCCTCTAGTGCATCATAGTGTGAGCACTACCACAGATTTGGTCACACTAGTGACCGGTGTTTTGACCTACACCCGGAGTTACAGAGTGGTAGGGCTGTTATGGCAGGTAGTAGAGGAGCTCCAGTTCATGGAGGACAAGGTGGTAGAGGATCTACACCTAGTAGGGGTGCAGTACCTGTCCTTACTTTTGACACAGCTATGGCTACTTGGATTGAGCAGTTGGAGCAAAGATTGGCTAATATGGCTATTGCTCAGAGGAGATCAGATTCGGGTGTTGAGACTTCCACCTCATATGCTAGTGATAGAGATGCTTTGGACTTCATGTGCGGAGTAGCACAGGTGGATGCATATGCAACAATGAGAAGGAGTGCAGTACGTGCTCTAGAGCCTAGAGGAGCATCAGTGGAGTTGGACCTACAAAGAGGAGAGGTTAGGAGACAGGTCAAACTTCCCCAGTCTTTCATGCTATTTGAGGCTAAACAAACAACATCCATGGTTCCTAGATGTCCTAGTGCAAGTGTGATAGGTGGTGATGGAGTGCATGATGGACTACCTACTAGTCATCCAGCTACTACTACATAGACTGAGTCTAGCACAATGTTGAGGGGGCTCAACTAATTATGCGGTGCCCTTTGTTTTCAACCAGTGACATGTTTACATTGGGAGTTGACCAACCCAATGTTTTGGTTGGCTGCCATGCTTTGTGAGAGTAGGGATGGTGCGGTTCCTACTACTAGAGCAGAGGTGTTTGGTAGTGGAGCTGACTTGGTTGAGGAGCATGGGATCTGTTCAATGACCAATGGTTTATGGTAGTCAGCAATGACTAGACTGGAGGAGTTGCCAACTAGACCAACCTTTGAGAGAGTGCAATTTACACCTGGTGTTGTCCTATTGGATAACCAAAGGGGGATTTTCCATTTGGTGGGACCTTCAAGGAAGGTATATACACCACAAAGAGTCTTGTTAGACTCTAGTGCACAACCCCTTATGTTGGAGAAGGCTGCAGTTGTCGGTATGGATTTACAAAAGACCGATGTGGAGAGGTGTCCATTTCAGATCCAAACATCTCTAGGTGGTGGTTCGACACAATACATCACACAGGAGGAGCTTGTTATCTAGGTTCAGCCTGGTCATTCAACTGATAGCTCGATGGTAGAGAGCTTAGGCTATTGCAACAATAGTTGAGTCATATGATGTGCTAGTTGGGAGAGTAGTGTTATACCCCATGGGTTTCAACATTGACTATTGGGATGAGACAACCTCTTATAGATCTAGTTGGCACTCTAGTGAGGGACGGGTATGTTGCTTGTTGTCGATGTTCAGCCTGGTCAACCGACTGATAGCTCAATG
Organism: Lunularia cruciata; assembly: GCA_948567375.1. Classification (NCBI taxonomy): domain Eukaryota; kingdom Viridiplantae; phylum Streptophyta; class Marchantiopsida; order Lunulariales; family Lunulariaceae; genus Lunularia; species Lunularia cruciata. The sequence goes on from OX419757.1 coordinate 43,538,613, forward strand.
GTGAGAGCTCAGGCTATTGCGACAATAGTTGAGTCATATGATGTGCTAGTTGGGAGAGCAGTGTTATACCCCATGGGTTTCAGCATTGACTATTGGGAGGAGACAACCTCTTATAGATCTAGTTGGCAGTCTGGTGAGGGACGGGTATTCCAGTATGCTTCAGTAGTGGTAGCCTTGGCTCACTATAGTCCAAGACCATGGCAACATCAGTTTTAGCTTTCAATGGTGTAGTTACTTGGCCTGGTGACTTGTTGGAGAGGAACACCCATGCAAAGGATACCTCTAGTACCATAGGAGATCACTCGGCTATGGAGTACAAGTGGATTGTTCCATCCACCTTGGATGTTCCATTGTGAAGTTCAGAGGAGGCATTGCAGTAGCATGCAGATTGGTTGGTGTAGTAGGCTTGGAGTGGAGCCTTTGTACCATCAAGGGATGAGTGTGAGGATGAGCCTCCAGAGGCGATTGCTTTGACACCTTTGGATACCACACTCATTGCTTGGCAGTATCCAGTAGAGGAGATATGTCTATTGGAGTTGTTCAGGGGATTAGCACCAGACTAGCTACAATGTTATAGGTGGGTATACAAGTACATAAGTACTTGTATGTAGAGAGAGATGAGACTGCTAGGCAAGTCTCTCTACATCATGTGGCACACTTGGCCTATCGGTATTTGGAGTTATTACCAATGTCAGCAATCAGAGGTTACCATAAGGCCCTACCAGCAAACATTTCCTTATTGGGGGCACATGACCTAGAAAGACATGGGCCTATTCACTTGGTGATTTCTGGATGGCCATGTTAAGGACATACACGTGTGGGCCGTGGTTTGGGTCTTCAAGATCCTTGTTCTGGTGTGTTTTGGGAGATGTTACGGATGTTACAACATCTCTAGGTTCATCAATCCATTTCTCTAGCTTACTTTTTAGAGAATATGCCTTTGATGGGTGATTCTCGCACTAGAGTGATGGCGAGGTCATCATATCTATTCTTAGATGGGACCTGTTGTATTGTTAGATGCAGCCAGAGTGGGGTCACGGGCTCATTGTCTTTGTCTTTGGTGGACAAATTACTTACCCAAAGAGGTTTTACAGCGTGCTTATAATGGGATTCAACGACTTGACCACATCCTTGTTGATGACATCTTGGATGTTGGACATCAGTCTTAGAGAGTGGTAGTGGCTGATAGGTCACCTATGGTAGTGGTGAACCTAGTTGGACAGCTTGGAGCTGCATTTCCCACACTCATGAGTTTCCTTGGCTCTCATGCTTTTTGAGAGAGAGGACTTGGACTTGTTTGGGACTCACAGTTACAACAGTTGGTGGAACCCAACACCAATGAGAGAGAGCGAGCGATGGGTTTTCACACCGGTAGTACCGTTGTTCCAGTAGTGTTAGAGACATCCAGGCAACAGGTGTTAGGTCAGGCTATAGACCTGAACTGTTTTACCTGGATTGTGAGCCTTGGCTTGGCAGAGCAGCGTAGGATGCGCTTGATAGGCATCACCACTTGGACACTTGTGAGCCTTGTGCCTATCAAGATGATTCAGGCACATGTTTGGGGTGATGGACCAAGTGGACATGGTATTCTTGGGACACATCCAGTAGCTACTAGGGAGAGTGGTCTACTTGGGGTCCATCCAAGTGAGCGTGGGCTACTTGGATTACACCATTGGTCCACTTGGGATGCAGCTAGAGGATGTGTGGAGCTTGCAACCAGAGTGGAGGGAGTTTTTCACACAGAAGTTGGGACCTCTAGTGGTCGGGGGTATGATACTATTGCTCCCAAGGGCCCAGTGTAACAGCCAGTCAGTATGTCTTCCACTCCTATGACAATTACAGAGGATACTTGGGAGCTAGATCTTGGACCCAAGCTTATTGGAGAGGAAAGACGGAGGGTTTGGAGGTTCTTGAGGAGCCAAATGAGTTGTTTTGCCTTCAGTATGAAGGATTTGGGTGCTTTGAAAGGACCTGGTATACGGATTGAGCTGACAAGCAATACACCAGTTTTTTGATGTCCTTATCGATATAGTGAGATGGAGAGGACATTGATTTAGAGCCGGAGTAGTGACCTTTTTGAGGCTGGTTTGGTGGAGATTTCACATGGAGAGCATGCATCAACGATAGTGATACTAGCCAAGAAAAATATGCATGGCAACTACACAAATAGGTAGATGTGTGGAGATTACCGTCCTATCAACCGACAAACCAAGGCTGATTGGTATGCCATGCCTACATCGGAGGAGATTTTTGATGCAATTGGGCATGCAAAGGTCTTTAGTACTTTGGATCTTCAAGCGGGATATCATCAGTTGCCAATCAAGGAGGAAGATAAGTCCAAGACAACATTCTGGGCTATTGATCCTCACGGCAAGGATGTGTTATATCAGTGGAAGTTCTTACTATTTGGGTTGAAGAATGCTCATGCTGAGTTCCAAAGGGTCATGGATAGGATCCTAGCTGGATTGGATTTTGCTCGGTGCTATGTTGATGACATTTTGGTCTATAGCACTATTATGGAGGAGCATGAGAGACAGTTGTTGGAGGTGTTTGAGAGGTTGAGATCTCATGGGCTCAAATTACATCATGGGAAGTGTAGGTTCTTCCATGAGCAGGTTGAGTATTTGGGTCACACTATCTACCCCGGAGGACACCGCTATGTTAGAGGATTTAGTGCCCATTGCCAAGGCTTTGACAGAGCTGACCAAGCTTACACAAGAGTGGTGTTGGGGAGATGAGCATGAGAGGGCTTTTGTAGAGCTCAAGGAGAGGTTGACATCTGCTCCTATTTTGAGGAGACCGATTAGAGGACGGCCATTTTAGGTTCATACTGATTGGAGTATGTTGGGGCTTGGAGCGGTGCTCACCCAACATGATGATAAGGAGAAGGAGTTTGTGGTGGCCTATGCTATTTGCTCCAACAATTCAGCGGAGGCAAAGTATAGTTCATATGAGGGAGAGTGCTTGGCAATAGTGTGGGCAATAGTGTAGCACATTTCCGATGTTACCTATTTGGTAACCTCTTCTCTCTCATCATTGATCATCAGCCACTAAAGTGGTTGATGGAGTCCGACAAGCTTTCAAGGAATCTTGCACGATGAGCTCTGATTTACATGAGTATGATTTCATGGTGTCATAGACCTGGAGTAGTGAACCGTGATGCAAATAAGTTGAGTAGAAACCCATGTCCCAGCTAGCAAGATCAGACCGGAGCACATTGGTATGGTGAGATAGATGTAGAGATAGTGCCAAGTTGGCAAGCATGGCCTTTCTATGTATATTTTTAGAGGCTTTGGTGGTATCTCTCTCATCGCATATAGGAGGAGTTATTGAGGTCATAGATCCAAAGAGTGAAGATATTGATACAATTCAGCAAGACATTCATGATGATGTCTTAGTGATGGACTATCTTTGCACTAGTGTTGTGGGTGGCATAGTTGGGACCAAGGAGAGAGACCGTGTTCTTCAACGAGCCAGACGGTTCAGATTGGAGGGTAGACACCTTTTGCGTGTATGGGAAGATTGTAGAGTGCGAGTAGTACCACTTCCATCTCAGAGACCACAGTTGGTCCGTCATGCTCATGAGGAGCTAGGACATTTTGTAGTAAAGTGTACATATAGCTTACTCTAGAGTCATTATTGGTGGCACGGTATGCAGATTGAGGTACAACAGTTTGTTGCCAGATGTGTGGTTTGTGACCAAGTTAGAGCATCATTCAATGCTCCTACGCTAGAGTTACACCCATTACCTATCATAGGATTGGATTACCATTGGAGTTTGGACTTTGCTGGACCTTTACCGTTGACTGTGAGACATCATTGGTATGTTTTAGTGATGGTGGAGCACTTCTCCAAGTGGATTGAGTTGGTAGCACTTCCTAACAAGTCTAGTGAAGGGACAACTTACTCGTTCTTGGATCAAGTTCTTAGTCACTTTGGTGCACCAGTTGAGGTTTTGACTGATCAAGGTATAGAGTTCTTGGGAGAGTTTTAGGTCTTGTGTGATAAGGCTTTGATTGATCATTGTACTACATCCCAAGATCACCCTGAGGTAGATGGCTTAGCAGAGAGAGTGGTTCAGAATGTGAAGAGAGGATTGCGAAAGTATGGTTTGCATAGAGGCCACTTGGGAGATTGGGATCTCCAGTTACCTTGGTTGGCCATGGGCTATTGGTTCAGCCGGCAAGCCTCCTTAGCATCCTTCTCTCCATACTTTTTGCTCTATGGAAGAGATCCAGATTTACCCATAGCCATTTGTTAAGATACTACTATAGTTTTGGACTTGGATGACCTTGATGTATGGATTAGCGCATGTTCTTAGCGGGCAGAGATCTTTCAAAGAGTGATGCCAATGGCCTTTGAGAACTTGGCGATTGCTCAGCATAGAGATACTTTATGCTATGCTACCATTTGAGGAGGAGGTTATAGACCCTTGATTCATCAATTTCATCCAAGAGACTATGTATATCTATAGCAGACAGCACGGACCACACTTTATGTTTTGACATGCCACACTATCTTGAAAGTGCGTGAGGTTTTGCCATCTGGAGTCCTTGTGTTGGAAGGACGTGATGGTGTTGTTTAGAAGGATCATGTGCGCAATTGTGCACCATGCCACCTCCCAAAAATTGATGGTACTATGGACCCAAGCTTAGCACTTGTATGTGCAAGCTTGAGGTGTATATTATGTGGTTCTTTTGTTGGAGCTACTACTATGTTAGTGTGTGATAGTTGTTCAAGAGGATGGCATATGGCATGTATAATTCCTCCCCTCACAATGGTTCCTCAAGGACAGTGGTTATGTCCTAGATGTACTTGACCTATAGTTAGTTCATTCTTTATATGGTATAGATTGCAGAGAGGTAACTAACGATGAGGCTCCATAGCACCCGGCCTCCTTATCTTTGCCCATTATAGGGTATACCATATACTTAGAGTAGATGGCTATTTGGAGTTAGGGGGACCTAACCACCAGCTAAGGGAGCAATTGTGGCACTTTAGAGTCTATGTATGACTTATGTGTGAATTGTGTTTCTATATTATATGATATTGATAGCGATGTATGTTGTGTAGCGATGTATATACGCACGATAGCTGTCATGCCATTTGTAGTGTTGCATCTAGATTGCTCGGACACTAGAGTTGTAGAGATAGTAGTTAGAGTTATTTCAGCAATTTCTCAGATACTACTTTTTGACGGTTAGATTTTGTGTTTGAGATACTGACTTCACAGTGGGGCCCACTGTCACTTTGCACCATTTGCACTGTCAAGTGTGCCGTCAACAAGACTGTTAGGGTTCAGACCTAGCTCAAGTCTAGGGGGTATAGTTTCAAAGTGTAGCTCTAGAGAGCTCACTTTTCTAATGTTGAGCCTTCGAGTTCCTGGCTATGGTGGATAGAGGCCGGTGAGCGTCACCTGGATTCTCTATGCTTGGGTGGGTGTGGCTTGACTGTAATCATAGCCCAGTTGTTGGCAGTTTATGGAGTGACAGATCAAGTATTGATCTGAGCTAAGTTGAGTTGAGTGTGGTAAACAATCTGATTATTGTGACACTTTAGAGTCTATGTATGACTTGTGTGTGAGCTGTGCTTCTATAGTGTATGATGTTGACAGTGATGTATGTTGTGTAGCAATGTATGTACGCACAAAAAAAAATTCATAAACCGACTAATCAAAAGATTCACCTTCAAATTCAACTTCAATTGATATTTAGTATGTTAATTTTAATATAATTCTTAATAAACAAATTAAGTTCCTAATACATGTTGTATTATGCACTACATAGTTTTAATAATTATATAGTATTCATATCTCCAAGAATTGCAAAGTTATACAATGATAAATTTGATTATCAAGAAGTAGTATTTTATGTTTACAATATCTACTAAATTTGTATATATTTGAATATAATTTATATTATTTACTTGTTGATTAATACTTCATTATCAAGTCTTTCAATATAATTTATAATTTTCTACGCTTGGGTTGTTTATATTTATATATACAGTGCAAGAAAATAAGTTAAATTGTACTTCTACATATGATATCCAACATTTTATTTTCTTCTATTTATTCAATTTTAAAGTATTTTTTAAATATATTATTTATAGTAACACAATAATAATGTTTTTTGGCAAGATCTTAAGCTCCAACTTTTATGTTAATGTGGATTAATTTTAATTTTTTTACACCGTCAGTAAGAGACCCTTGGTCAAAAGGTATAGTTTCTGATATATATAAAAAATTGATTCTTATATTCATACCTATGCCAATTATGCAAAAATAATATTTGTACCTACATTTCTATCTCAAAACATGTGATATGTTTATGAATATGTAGTGTACCATTAATAGGTAATGGGCTATATTCAATATTTATTTGTTTTCTCTTTTCTTGCAATGGAGAGGTAAGATAGGAAAAGAGCTACAAGTACAAAAATTGATGAGTTAAGAATTATTTTTCTCATCTGTTCTTAAATCTATAATTGTAATATGTATTGTTCAAGTCTCCTAAGATTACTATGATGTTGCATAGCTAAATGCCCATACAATGCTTAAGCTAGTGTATTTTATGAATCTTCTAGATGATTTCTATATACTTATTGAAAATTTAAGTACTTAGATTTGTTCTAAAATATTACTTAGGCATCTTTATGAATAAAATTATTAGTATTATGTGACCATATGCAAAGTTTTATATTCTCATATATATAGTTATTGTTGAATACTATAGTTTAAATTTTATTTATGAAAATTAATATTTTACTGGAATAACTAAGTAATAATTGTTGTAAGACAACAGAATACATTATTTAACCAACATTTTTAATATGAAGAATAAATGAAATTTTTCCTTCACAATATATATACTTGAAGTTTAGTAAGAATAATGTTTTCATGATTTGACATATAGTTACTAGTTTATGGTTTAGGTAACAATTTCTTTTATACAAGTGTATGAAGTTATTCTTAAATTTCTAAGAATTATAAATTTATTAACAAATTTACTGAATAATAGAAACATGTTTCCAATATAAGATGGATTGTGCATATATATATATATGATTTTTAATTATTTTCAAAGTATTGGGATGAAATTATTTAGATAACTTGGATTAGCAACACGTACCGCGAAGGTGTAGATACAGTACATACTAAGAATAGAATTTCCATTTAGATTAAATTAAATTATATGATATTATTTTTTTAAAAATTTAATAAATAAATTAGATGAAGCATGTTTACTCCATGCGGCCACAACTATTCTTTTTCAATATAAGCAACATTCCCACATCTTCTTGGGAAGATAGATGCTATGGTTGAATTTAAATATAATTTTAGAGTATAGATAATGAAATTATAATTGAACCTTAAATATTAATACAAGTTCATCTTACACAAGATGTAATGGATTTAGTGTTATTTGATCCCATGTGAATATTCATATGCTTAGTATTCAGATGCTTGTATGGATTTTTGAAACGTAAAATTTTATAATATTGAGTTCCAAAATCCATGTTATATTATTTTTTGTGTTATAATAATTTATAGCTTTATAGGATTTATTTATTGTCCACTTTACTCTTTGACTTTATAACTTCCATCTCTATAGAATATTGATAATTAAACTAAAAAGTAAATAAATTAATTAAATATTAGTATATTATTAGAATAGATAAAATATGAAAATCACTCAAATTAAATTTAGATTTAGATTACATATATCAGAACACCATGTACACTTCTAATATTACATATGAAAATAACACGAATAGATAATCTCAATCATTAGGTATTAACATCGAGAATGAAACTAAGATAATATTTGCATTGTAGTCAAGGTAAATCTATAGTTCTTAGCTAAGGGCATTGTTTATAGTACTTCTAAGTATGGAAGAAGGCAACCGTGTAGGAAAATCAAAGGATGGGAAGACCTCATCAAGCCATACAAGGGAGAGACAAAAAAGGTAACATGGGGCTAAGCCTCAATAGAGTCTATATGAGAAATCTGCCCAACCACACCTAAGATATCCAAGCTATGCAAGTCATACGGTCTACACACCACTGGAGCATCCAAAGAAACATCATTTAATGTGATTGCTCTCCTATGGATTACACTAGCCACTGCCCCATGTAGAGCAATGGATGTTGTCTAAAATATGTTACCAAGTATGAGAGTGAGAGTGGTATCCCCTAACGCCTAACATGATAAGCTCTCACACACTCCTTGACAAATGTGTCAAGTGCAGTGTCCATCGCTCCATATAAATCCAAAGCTAGAGGAACAAAGAGTTGACCTCATTGCATGCCCTTATACTTGAAGACCTTGTGAACTATTGCTGCACTTGCCGCCCATCCAGGGGCATGGGTTATTACTCCCTCTAAAACTATATCTTGCGTAAGGTCCGTAACCACAACATCTGCTACTATCACTTGATCATCTCGGACCAAGTATAAGTCTGCCTTGACACATGTTGTCTGCAAAGCATATGAACACTCCTTCCAAGCCAAGTATCCACTCTCTAGTGCCATAGCAAACACTATGCCCTAATGGCATCATGGGTAGCTATCCTCTATCCTCCAAAAGGACACCGTGTCACCGTGTGGATTACTATTGCATTCAGTGTACAAGCACACTCACAAGTGAGTAATGAGGATGCACATGGGTGGACCACACCTAGGCAAAACCTCATCATTGTAGAGAAAGTAGCTGGTGTGAGTTGGAATGCCCTAATGCACAATTGAGCTAGGATCCAAGAGCTTGCACCCTTGCCGGAGCAAGAGCAAAGACGTGCTCTAGTAGCTTGAAGAATGGATGAGTTGACTAAGAGAGAATGTAGCGTATGCTCACACCATCGCTCCATCAAGGAAGACTGTAAACCTCTAGTCCAATATGACAATAGTGAAGCAAAAGGTGGAAAAATCCTCTCATGCCCATGGAGATAGACTATCTCTTGTTTGCCGCAATAACACCTAGAGAGAAAATGATCTTCCTTCCACCTCTATCACATAAGTCTCCAAAACCAGCCTATCAACAACCACAAAACAAGGGAAAGAAGTTTTGCCGAGAGATCCCAACTACCCAAAAACACTATAGGTGTTGTCTCCTCCATAGACAACAAGTCAACCCCACCACATGAGATTGGCAGAGCCGTCTGTCTATGTGCCAAATCCCCTACCAGACACTCAAATGTCCTTGGTCCAATAATATCACCAAAGATTCCCATAATCCTCTTATCAAATGCTCTCAAACGTGATAAGAAGTACAATGATGGGGGGATTGTATGGATGAGGTAGGATGGTTAAGGAGCAATATTGGAGGAGAGTATACCAAATGCTACTTACGGATATCCAAGTAATGGAAGGTCATCCACATGGAGAACATCCTCTGCAAGAGTAGTGTCTAAAAAGCGTGTGACAAAATCCTCCAATCCTATTGGCATTCCAAGCACACAAAGTCTATCTGTGGATGTGATACACCCCTCTGGAAGCTCAAGGTGGGGAGGGATACCTAAAGGGAACCATGCCCTACACTTTGATAGCTTAACTCTCAAGCCTACTAGATGTAGCTTGGTAGTCAAGTAGTCAAAGACTTGCCTAATCTGATCTACCGGGCCTACAATGTGTGTATCATTTGCCAAGGAGAGAAATACACAACCTGGCATGGCAAAAGTAGTGGATAAGAGAGCTCTAAAGTGAGCCATGGCAAATAAGGCCCCCCTAAAAGGATCTCCCTAACGTGTACCAATAATTGACTCCAAGATGGTGACTCCCTCTTGTGAACCACCGTGTTGGTAGTAAAGGGAAGCAAGAGAGCCATAAAAAGTTTGCACAAAAGGAATGAGACTCGCCAAGGATCCACCAGCCTCCCTAAGCTATCTAAAGATGGATGCATGTGAGATGTTATTAAAAGCGTTCTCAACATCCACCTATAGGATGACCCACTTTGGATAGATATCAAGGAGTGCTCTAATGCATAGAGATATAGCCTCATATCCTCTAAGTGTAGCTACTCCAAATTGATGTGGACTAAGGTGCTATCAAAAGCGAGAACAATGGTGAAGAACAATGGTACAACTGACCAAACGCAAATATATCTCTCCAATAGCAATTGGTCTAATGCCCCCCGTGTCCTTCTCCATCATAAGAAGTCGACTAGCACCTAACACCCGACTAACAGACGTAGGAATGTCTCCTCTTGCTACTATTATAGCCACCTTAAACAACTTAGTAAAACCACTAGAAGGATCATCTTCCTGGAAGCAATCTCTAAGGTGCTCATAAACCATCCTTGATAAACCTCTTGAGGAAAGAGTGAGGGCCGTTTACAATGCTTGTGCAAATAGCAACCTATCAAGACATAAAGGCTGCTCAAGCTTATAATCTAAGACCTCTAGTGGTAGTCCCTCTACTGCTATAGGATGTAGTGAGCATAGGGAAGAGATAGTCTCATCAGTAGGACTCACCATAGACAAAGGGTGTAGCACTCGTGTTGCTCTATTAAACTCTCCCGCCGGACCCAATGTCCTACACTGTCATAATCGAGTGGACTCTATGGTATCTTGTGGCGATGCTTGTCTCCTAAATTGTATAGCCCTAATTGTAATACTCCAAGGATAAGAGACCTAAAGAGAAAGACATAATGAAAAATGCACACTTTCACACTCAAACTCCAATGCCCCAAAGGAACACCTTCTCTTTATTATATAGACAAAGAGGATCTCTTCCAAGGAAGCTCCACCATAAGATTAGGCAAATAGATAGGTGACATGTCAGCAAGCTCCACCCTTGGATTACTTACTTGGATTGGTGACATGTTGGTCCTAGTCCTATATGGTTGGTCAAACAAGCTCTAATTGGAAGGAATATTCTAGGGAATCTTCTTGTAGGAATCTTAGAATCACATGGGTGAGGTACCATTGGAAAGCTCTTGACAAGACAAAGCAAGGGGGAGGGAAGGATAACCTTGCCTTTGTTGGGGGAGGGGTATGTATTTACACATTTTTTAGGCCTAATTCATCCGTTTAGGCCTCCAAAATAGCCTTCAAAGATTTCAGGCATTTTTTTGTTCCTTTTGTATCAGTAGAAGTCCCCTTTTGGTGATACCTCTTTTTGATCTATTCAATCCATCATGTGTAACATCCTTCCAGATGTTACTAAACCAATTCTCACATTTAAATCATATGTCTAGCTATTGGTTCTAAGGTTTTCAAGTCTATTTTGGTTTCTGCCCTATTAGTAGAAGTACTCTTTTGGTGATACTTCTATTTGATCTATTTTGACCATCATGCATAACATTAGTCTAGATGTTACCAAACCAAATTTCACATCTAGATCATATGGCTAGCTCTTGGTATTACACTAATAGACTCCTCTTGAAGAGCCGCCCAATCTCCCACTCGGAATCAATGAAATCTAGTAGCCACCTCTCTATGCCCCACACGTCCCCCATCTAGCATAACAAAAAAATCATCAAAGGAGTAAGAGGAATAGGAACCATGGTAACTCGTCTAAGGGATCACGTGCCAAACGATCAAGTGGTAGGCGAAAAGCCTATATAGCCTCATCATAGAGTGTGCGGGGTAACCTATGGAATAGACATGGACATGGAAAACTAGTCTCAAATAACCCCAGAATGCAACCCGCTTGAGAAGCTAACCACTCCTACGACTCAATCGGTATCCCTAGAATAATCAACAAAGGGATAGAAGAAGCGTGCATAATCTCGAGCCTCATTATTGTCGATATGGTCGCTCATCTCACGTGAGCATCCCAAGTGGTCCAATCATAGTCCTTGTGCATCCTTCCCACATGGGCCTTTACCCCTTGCAAGGTAAAGTGTCGATGACACACCGAGCATGGTGTATCCCAAGCCGCTCTAAGCGATCCCACATGGGAAGGTGTGGCCATGGCTATCACAAGAATAATGATAATAACACATTCTTCTCCTCTCCATGTCTCCCCATATCTACAAAACCACAACCCCTCACATAAGAAAACAATCCCTCCAAACCCAAAAAACTATAAACTCTCATAACTTTCAATTTCCATCTCTAAAATTTTCAAACTAAATTCCCATGTAACTTAATCATTAAAGTAACCTTTGCATCATTTCTAAGTAACATTTGCATTGTTAATATAACTAAGTTGTAACTGATCTAGTTGATACACAAAGTATGCAGTAAAAGAGACCCTTGATTTGTAACACCCATTTGTGCAAGTGTGTGGTATTGTGATATTTAGCTTGGTATTACAAGTACTTGAGAGATATTATTTATATAGAAATAAAGGATGGTTCTACGTTAGTCATGATTAGCTTAATTTAGTCATAGCTAAGATAGAGGGGACCTTACTTTAGAGGAAGTGGAAAAGATGAGCACCACTATTTTGGATTCTAGTGTGTTGACTTTGTATTATTCTTAGGTGTTTGGCTTTGAGGAAAGAGTTGAGAACTCTTAGGCCCGCAAGCCTTTTTGTTTTGGATTCTTCTCTAGTCCAAAGATAGCCCATGTGAGGGAATCCTTGATTTAGTGGTTGGGTCGAGATAAGATCATATGCTAGTAGATGCTATGCCCATGTGAATGGATATTCCTTTCTACTTTTTGACTTGACTTGACTTTTAGTCTAGTAACTTGAGTTACTGTGGTAATTAGTAACTTTGGTACGTAACTATTTCACAAGTATATAAACAAGGAGTGAGGAGATACTCATCATCCTTTAATTTGCAACTATCTCTCTTTCATTGAGTTCTCTAGTGAACAATGTCTTGAGTCTTGGAGTGTTACACTTGGAGGAGTATGATGGAGTTGGGGTTCCTTGCCTTTTTAGTCCATGGTGCGCTACCATAATAGCCATCAGAGGTTCATCTTGAGTGAGAGACAGGTCGGCTCACAGATCCAAATTCAAAATGAGAAAATTGTTTTTTACATGTCATGTCATGATAGAGTTCTAAATGCTTCTAAGAACATATGCTCGTAATTTATACTTGTATGAAATAATACTTGCATAATCCATATCCATAATAATCCGTAAAATATAACTACAAAATAAAACTAAAAATCCTAATATAGAGTAGAATAAAATTGCAAGATCAACATCCAATTAACATTAAACTACTTTTAAAGTGCTATAAGAAAGATCGCAAGCTTTCCTCATGATGTAACCATCCAAAAAATCAATGAAAAATCAATGAATGATATCAATGAATAATATCAATGAAAAAACATCAAAATTTAAAATGAGCATAACATTGAATTAACTAATAAACATCAATAGTTAGATACTTCATTTCCCTTATATTTTCTTACATCTTCAATGATTGATATGTGTTTACAAATCTACAAGATTTGTAAATTTTGCATGAATACTTTAGGAACTATCATAAATAAATATGATTAAATGTGCTAGAAAAATCAATCTCATTAAACATATAGAATCTTTATATCATATTAATCTATATTTTCATGAATTTTTTAAATATTTTTTTCTGTTTTAAAATATGGATTAATTGCTAGATACAATTCTACAACATACAAACCTAAATGATTGTTGTAATATACTTATTATCCAAGTACTTACTTTTGAGAAAAGTTGTAGATCTAACTAACCTAAGTCTTTTGTACATACTGATATAGAGGCGGTTGCATGACATGTAGCACCTTTTAGCTCTTAGTTTATTTTCAATATTGATAATCTTAATTTCAAGAAACACTAACATATTTTCTCTTTGTTAAAAAAAATAAGGATGAAAGATATGAAGGAATAAATATGAGAAATTTATAATAATTATTGCAGTTAAATGCAATAAGCATGCATGTGAAAATACGTGTATATAAATAAAAATCAATAGTGAATAATATAACCATAAACGTTGATGTATTGATGTATTCATGTGATTTAAAGATATGCAATTCAAATTAAATTAGAAAAACTTAACCTTCTCCTGTGTAAGATTTATTGATTCAATGTTGAGTATGATGCGGATGCTCCCCTTCTTAAACTTTTAAAATTCATATGTATAAACATTTAGGTAATATTTCAGCTAATGATATCAAGAGTTACGATGGGGATATAATCTAACTTTGGGTTAATTTTATAATACTATCACTTTTTCATGTAATGATCATAATCTTAAGAATTGGATTCCTTACGCAATGTGAGGGTTGGGATTTATGAGGATCAATAGCGGGTGGTGATTATCAAGCCTCATGTAGTATCAAATTCTAATTAAATTATATCCCATAGAAGTTTAATTAACCTAAATAATTAGAAGAAAGATCAGAGTAAAGTCCTTTTATTTTTTGCAAAGGAGAGTATTCAACAATGTTTCCTTTCTGCATCGGAAAGAAGTTTAGAGAAAGTTATATGAACTTACTTTCATAGGCACTTCTAATGTTGTGTACTTTTGGTAACACCAAGCCACCATGGCAAGGTGCTTTTCTCTAATGATTAATGGAGTGACCTAAGCACCAAAGTCAAATTTCGGCTGAATAGTCACAATACAATGTTCTAATCGCCAAGTACCTGTCTCCATTCTACGTTTTATTGATTTGAGTCAGGATTAAGAACCTGCTTTTTTTCATCACTCCATAAAGCAGGGGCTAAGCTAGACAAAAGCAAGAGAGATCGAAAAGGAATAAATGGCACATGCTCATCGATGACTTTGAGACACTACTGTACATCGATGAATCAATCGATATTGTGTCTCTAGACAGGGCAAAAGAGTTCTAAATGATTCTAGAGAATCTCCGGTGACCAAGAGTAAATAGAGTTCCCGGTTTTGGACTCAATCTCGTGTTGTTTGTTTCACGTCGACGTGACGTGGATGGAGGAGATTAGTCGACGGATGGAAGGAAGGAAGGAAGGAAGGAAGGAAGGGAGCCCGAGGGAAAAAGGGCCGCGGATAGAGCAGGTGAGAAACTTTTCTTTTGTGAAGAAAGCGGAAGGAGTCGACAACCGATCCCTCGCGGCTCTACTGATTCTAAAAGGGGAGGCGAAAGACGGACTTGGCGTTTATCGCATTGGCGAGGAATTGGCGAGATCAGGTCGAGGAGGATTTACAACCTGCCAAATCGATCTATCTACGTTGCACAAAGTAATGATCCCAATCTTTGCCACCTCTTCCCGGCCGGAGAACTGATTTATCTTGTTCCATGGAGGATTGGATCTGAGGTATTATGGTAGGAAGGGAGGGAGGGAGGGATGGACAGGAGATCAGAAGTCTGTGTGTAAGCGAGAGAGCGAAGGAGAGACGGAGAGAATAAGAGACGGAGAGAATAAGAGACGGACGGGACCGGGCTTCTGTTTGCATGGTGCTGTCTGCTAAATTGATGTCGGCTATTCCTTGTTGCCAGCGGCCTGTGGTCGGCTGGGCCTTGGCGAGTTCTATCAGGACCCGCTTGCGCAGACCTCGTTGCAGCATCCTGTCTTCTGGAACTGTAAATGACCAGCCCTTGTGCTCGTTGGGTTTGACTGTCAATTAGTCCCGTGCCCTGAGGGGTTTATGTGATTTCTTACATTTTACTTTTGAGCCTCACTTCCCTGTGCTTCCATATTCTCCTCCGTCTGGGTCTAGTCGAACAATAAGGGGAACTTGACTCCAAATGTTCCTGAGAAGAACTTCTGACAATGAAGTCACGGAATTTATAATGTAGCAAATGCCACGGTGGGCGGGTCCCAGTTCGTTGGGCATAACGAAGAAGGGTAGAATTAGAAGGAGTTTTCCTCCAGAGACTCTCATCTGTTACCGAGTTTGACATAATCAAGTTCCGTCCTGAGATCTGACAGGAAATTTGAATTTACCGATGAGTGCAAGTCAAGCTTCTGAACCATCCGCCAGCTGCTTTGAAGTTTTTCACCCCTAAGAATTCCTTCATCTGAATTGGTTGAACTTGTGAGCTATGGCGAGCAAATATAACTCCTGCACCTGATAACTCTATATGGACGGTCATGCTGTTGCTGATGGGGAACGTCTTCTTGTGCTAAAAAATCAACTGACGCATCGACACATTTGTATCGTTTGCAGACATTATCCAGACCAGCAGTTGTCCCGCAGGAAACTTTCAGATCGCAGTTCTTCACAACTCTTCAGGCAAGTGGTTTAGAATTCTTCATACTCACTCAGCAAGCCTATTTTCCATTTCTTGCCTCAATTTGTCATCATCCGGCACAGTTTTCTTTTTTCAGTTTCTGTCTTTTCTATGACTTTACGACGACTCCTGTATGAAATAACTTAAACTTAGCTGGCCCATATACATCGACTCCTGCCATTCGTTACTTCACAGTAACGTCGGTGTCGAACCGTTTTGTATTAGTGCTTTTTTTAAGTTGGACCAAAGCTCCCAACTCACCGCGCCATGTTTGTGAATTGCGTGTGAGAAACTCTCCGAGCTCATACTCGCTGGTCAAAATGATGGAGAGCAGAATGAGCTGGTCGTAGTTGGGGGAGGAGTGTTCTTTTAACCGGAGTTCACTTCTCTTGGTTCGTGCGGTCAACGTGATTAGGTTACAAATAGGCTTGAATCACAATGACTGCAGATTATTGGACTGTCAGCCTTCATGATATGCAACATTCGCATTGACTTTGTTCACGGATGCACATGCTGCCGTAGAGTTGCGCTTTATGATTACACCATGCAGTTCCCTATGGTGGAAATTATGAGGGAATTTAATCTAGAGTTTCAGTGACGGCTTAGCATTCCGGAATAATTTTCGTCAGATACGGGAGCTTTGGAGGCTCCGAGTTTTAAAAATCCATTGAGAATTTGACCTTTCTGGAATCTCATCACTCAAAATAGGACGAAGTTATTGCCACACGGAGATACTTCTGCGCGCGATCTGCTCTGGAGTAATTTCATCAAAACTTCTGATTTGGAGTTGACATCAAACTGCTACTTTCTCACCACTGAAGATACGGTCTGCCATATACATGAAGATAAAATAAAATGAGAAATGCACAGTTTGCACATGGTAGTGCTATTAGTTGGGCATTGTCATTAGTTACTCCTCTTTTCAAGTTCTGTAACCGACTTGATGTTGCCGCCAAATGGGGTTGTAAAAGCCAGAAGTAAAGAGAGAGTCTGCGAAGCCCAACCTCTGAGTTGCTACTTTCACGGACACACTTCTAAGATCAACGAGTTCTGTTCTATAGATCTACTGTTATTCAATATTTTTTCCTTGAGTTTCTAAGTAGTTGCTACTGTGGCTAAAACTAAGTTGGTGTTTTTGGTTCTTGACCAGTTCAAGGGAGTCGTAAAACAAGCGAGTACAGAATATCTGTCCGCAAGAGTAATCTCCTGTCTTAGTAGTATTGGATCCGCATTCAATTGCTAGTTAGCATATTCAAGTATATATCAGCGAGATTCTGAGTGTAGTTGTAATTTATTGTAGTTGCACCAGGTTAGTAACTCTTGCTAGGATAAGTGCATCAGAACTTAGTCTTTCGTTCATATAAGTAGGGTTTTGAACCTTGGCGCAGCTTTATCACTTCTTATAGGAATTGTTTGAAAGGTCGAGAGCTTTGATTTACAAAAATGCCCCTTACTTTTCTGATCTGATTCTGCCTTTTACTCAGGGACATGTGCACTCTTTCGGAAGAATAAGTTGCACCACAGCAACGCCACCACAGTCATTTCCAGCTGAAGCTGTTACAATGAAAGAAGTTCCCACACAAATCCTACTAAAAAACTACAAGGCTCCTGCCTACTTATTTGATGAAGTAAGCGTGTCACAGTATGTATGGCACACATTCAAATGTTAATTACCAGTGATAACCTTTATGATTTCCTCTTTGATGATCTGGTTAACATTTCCATTAAGATGCCGACGTTTGGAGTTGCAAAGAAAGGGTTCCTTTTGAAAGTATTGATCTGTTCATTCCTTTTGGTGGTTGTGGCAGGTATACCTTACATTTCTTCTTGGAGAGGAGTCGACGACTGTGCTTTCGCAAATCAAAATCTCACCAAGACAAAATGGTAACTAAAACCTAGTTGGTATATCTTAGTCAGCGCATGAGCTTGTGGTGCTAGGTGATGCCAAGACGCGGACCCTCCATAGAGAGAAACGACTTTGTATTCATTAGCGTATCTCCCATGCTGTACCTTGCCTAAGTCCTCTCGTTATCTGCAAGTAGCGTATAGACTCAGAAATGGATGTTTCCAGAGGTGCGTGTAGACTAGCGGACAAATTACCCTTAACTAGTCCTGCGAGCTACTCCAGCATTCTGAAGATGATCATATGAACAGGTCTTACAGGGGGCAGCTCGCCCTTGATACTAGATGGTGAGGAATTGAAACTCTTGCACATCAAGGTCAATGGACGACAACTCGAGGTAACGTGACTATCGTGCTGTAGATACCCTTCCATGTTTGCTTTCTGTTGGAGCCGGCACTTAAGACTAATTAAGTGTCTTGAAGTAGATGTATCTTCTTTATGCGCTGTCTGTCGGAGCGTCCGACAGACCCCAATTTTCCAAGTAACGAACTGTATGGTAATAGAAACTTCCGGTGTTCAGTGCTTTAGGTCGTATGCGCTCATAGAGCATGTTGTGATATACACTGCCCAGTTCTGTCACACTTCGCTCTTTCCGCTTTACTACAAATTAACTCAAACTTCTTTTCTGCTCTATTGCTCCTGGGTATACTGGAATGAGTATTTTTTGGTAAAGTAATTTCATGGTGATCCCTAAATTGAACTCCTTATTCACCGTTCATGAAATGTATGAGTTTATCAATTCCGCATTGCTTAGACATTGGAAGCGCTTAGTTACTCAGATCTGCATGTGCGTAGTTTGCGTCGGTTCTCTCCTAAGTTGGCGCTGATTTTTGGGGATCGACACCCAGTTAGGCGTCCGCTCTCATTCCTCATATATGGTAATGTGCAGACTCGTGAATATGAGATGGTAGGCTGCAAGCTTGTGTTGAAGGAACCACCCTCCAGTTCGTTTGTCCTGGAAATAGGCACTGAAATTCAGCCACAAAAGAACACATCCCTCGAGGTGAAGAGCTCAACATGAAATTTACCAAATTCGACAGGCCTATTTTGAGCAGTTTGTATTCCTCTTTTTTCTGGTTCTTGTTGCTATTTGTCGGATGGTGTTTCTCCGGATGCTAGCTAATTTAAGTTCTGATATGTTACAGGGACTATACAAATCCTCTGGCATGTTCTGTACCCAATGCGAGGCAGAGGGTTTCAGGAAGATAACGTACTATCAGGTGTATACTACGTTTAGTTTCTTTTTTGATTAAGACTTCCTCAATTAAAGCCCATGCTGCTAGAGTTACAGCGACGCTACTCATGATGGGTTAGGGGTTATGTTTAGGTGATGAGTTCATTTGGCGAGGAAGCTTCGCATGACAAGCTTCTTAACCATTGCGATTGCTTTGTCTCGAATACAATTATCGTATGAACCTGTGCTAATGCAATGGAGTTGTGATTGTAGGATCGTCCTGATGTCATGTCAAAGTTCACTACAAGGATTGAGGGGGATAAGGAGCTGTATCCTATCTTGCTGGGTAATGGCAACCTGATCGACAAGGGCAGTGAAGTGAGTTCTCCAGACAAATGTTTCACTAAATTGACTGCTGTAATTGTAATAGTTATTGAGGAGGCGGACTCAGGCGGTCAACTTCTACTCGAAGTGCTTACAGTCGTCTCAGAGGATTGTTCGTTCTAGTATGGTGTGTTCGTCTGTCATGACTGCTCAGCGTAGATCTCTCTTTAGACCTCCAGGTCATCGCCATATCTGTCATTCACATGAAGTGACCTGATTTCTTTGCAGGGTAGCAAGCATTTTGCTGTCTGGGAGGACCCATTTCGGAAACCATGCTACTTGTTCGCCCTTGTGGCTGGTAAGCTAGTATCCCGAGATGATACTTTCACCACAATGTCAGGTCGTGAAGTCGTCCTCCGCATATGGACTCCACCAGGGGATGTCCCCAAGACAGCACATGCAATGTGTTCTTTGCAAGCGGCTATGAAATGGGACGAAGATGTAAGGCTTCTCTTCATGAAGTTAGTTTATTGAGCTGTAGTGCCTTTGCAAATCACAACGAGCGATGAGTAGGACTTTGCCTAATATTTCTTCATTATGTGGGCAGGTATATGGCTTGGAGTACGATTTGGACCTTTTCAACATTGTGGCTGTCCCCGATTTTAACATGTACTTTTCAGCTTGTAGCAAATTTTATGTCACAAGCTTAGTCTCATGAACTGCAGACAAGGTTTAATTAGATCCGTTCTCACCCTGTTGCTTGTCTTAGTTTTGTTTTGATTAAATTGGATTTGGTGCGATTGTTGACAATGCAGTGTACTTGTTTGTGAACAGGGGAGCTATGGAGAACAAGAGCTTGAACGTAAAGTGACTCCCAGCCCTGACTGCTAAAACTTGCTGCCGCTAGCAAAATGTCGCAGCAGTTGATACTCCTGTCTAGAATGGACTGTTTCTATTTGCTGATGCACCTCTTGATGACTTGGCACAGATTTTCAACTCAAAACTTGTGCTGGCATCGCCGGAAACTGCAACAGATGCCGATTATGCTTCCATCGAAGGGGTGATTGGACATGAGGTTTGGCTCTCTGAAACACTTCCGAATATTTGTTTGTTTCACCTACTTCTTCGTCAAGAGTAGATATCACTTGCATTTTCAACCGTCAATTTACCGCATGTTCAATTTCACTTATTCACAATTTCACTTTGTTTCTGTTCCAGTACTTCCACAACTGGACAGGCAACAGGTGAGCCTCAATGCATCACTTCCTTATGTGGTCAAGTAATACTAGTTGTTGTATGTGTCAGCGCGGATGAAACAGGAGCTGCTAGGATGGTGAGGATGAGACTTAGAGATTATGTATGGCCAGTAGAAGGACCCAGAAAATGATGCACAGGTTAATATAAGGAATGGTCTTATATCGTCAACCTTAAAGTTGTGTTAGTCTATATGGGGATTCAGCATAACTTAACCTCAAATCCAGACGATTAATGATTCTGCCCTCGTATCCTTAACTGAACAGAGTGACATGCCGAGATTGGTTTCAGCTAAGTCTAAAAGAAGGGCTCACTGTCTTCAGAGATCAGGTAACAAATGAAGAAAGCTTCTAGTCTGAAATTTGTTTCGTGTTCATTGAGGCAGCGTAAAGATGCGAGAAACGATATTAATTGAAAGGTCGCTGGTGAGTGCTCATGATCCTTTTGTCCCACTATATTGTTTCTGCTCGTCAGGAATTCTCTTCAGATATGGGTAGCCGAGCCGTGAAAAGAATTGCAGACGTTATGAGGTTGCGTATTTCCCAGTTCCCTCAGGTAAATAATGGTTTCTTTCTTCCGCTAGCATCTATGATTAACACGTCATCCGCTTGACGGAACAATTAGACAACTAATTAGCAGCATTTAAAACATTTATAATCTTCAAGAGGAGTTAAGGTTTTCCTTTCTGAAAATATGTAACTCTTGGTGTAGGACGCTGGGCCTATGTCTCATCCAGTTCGGCCCCATTCGTACATCAAGGTGAGATGTTACCCCGCACACACCTGAACCATGTATATTACTTTCTTGTCATGATTTCAGTGAATTATACTGTATATGGTATATCCACTCCTCCATTCCCCAGCTAATTCCCTCCCTATTATTTTGCCTTCGCTCTTTGCCTGATTCATGGGACCTCTTGCGTATACAGTGTTCCTACCTGACTCCAGCCCATGTTTTTTATTTTTATCGTTCACGCACTGCTTACTGGCAGTCTTTTACGTAGCGTTACCTATTTCTCGCAGTTGTTTGCATAGACTTCTCGATTTCATGGTGGTTTACTAGTCTGTTAGCCATATGTTATTCTCAATTTGTTTCAATTATGCCTTTGCTTCAAGTTACATTTGATGCATTCTACCTTATGGATTTCTCACTATTCTAGCATTGTCAATTATGTACATTTTGCTTATCGATCATTTGCACCTCATGAGTTCTGGATAACCCGTTCCCAGAACGGCATCTGTTCTCGTATACCTATATATATGGTACTGGTGTATACAGTGTTCCTACCCGACTCCAGCTCACGTTTTTTATTTTTTCGTTCACTCACTGCTTACTGGCAGTCTTTTACATAGCGATGCCTATTTCTCGCAGTCATTAGCATAGAGTTCTCGATTTCATGGTGGTTTACTAGTCTGTTAGCCAAATGTTATTCTCAATTTGTTTCAATTATGCCTTTGCTTCAAGTTACATTCAATGCATTCTACATTATGGATTTCTCACTATTCTAGCATTGTGAATCATGTACATCTTGCTTACCGATCATTTGCAATTTATGAGTTCTGGATAACCGTTCCCAGAACGGCTTCTGTTCTCATATACCTATATATATGGTACCCCCTTCTGCTTCCCCCTTGCTGTTTAGCGTCTCAGGACTCAAGCGTCCATAGCGCTTGTTGTGATATACTTTATATCCTGTCCTTTTTCGCTTCGCTCTCGTTACCCTGTTACACTTCGACAGGTTTCTGCAGCCACACCATCCTATCGCTCTCGAATTGTTCCACTCCTCCATTCCCCAGCTAATTCCCTCCCTAATATTTTTCCTTCGCTCTTTGCCTGATTCATGGGACCTCTTGTGTATACAGTGTTCCTACCCGACTCCAGCCCACGTTTTTTATTTTTATCATTCACGTACTGCTTACTGGCAGTCTTTTACATAGCGTTACCTATTTCTTGCAGTTGTTTGCATGGAGTTCTCAATTTCATGGTGGTTTACTAGTCTGTTAGCCATATGTTATTCTCAATTTGTTTCAATTATGCCTTTGCTTCAAGTTACATTCGATGCATTCTACCTTATGGATTTCTCACTATTCTAGCATTGTCAATTCTGTACATTTTGCTTATCGATCATTTGCACCTCATGAGTTCTGGATAACCCGTTCCCAGAACGGCATCTGTTCTTGTATACCTATATATATATATGGTACCTTATAGAAGGATGCAGTTTTTAAAACGACGACCTACCGTTGTGTACATTGAGAAGCTATGGTTAGGACCATGCATGGGTTTTGTACTTATTCCCGATCCGGGTACGTTCTAAGTGTAGCATTTGCTCTTTGCCTAACATTGCTCCTGTCTCCCGTTGTTTTATGTGTAACAAGATGGACAACTTCTACACCGGTAAGATTTCATCACAACCCGTGTCGTAAGTCTCTTGATTCAATACGTGAATTGAAAGGGCGGACAGTTTGACCACAAACCTGAACAATCAAGTTGTTGTTTAGCAAGAAGCAACTTTAGGGAGTTTAAGATCGTTTTTCTTAGTGCATAGTTTATTTATTTCTTCTCTACTTGGTTTCTAAACCCCTCCTACACAAGTACTGACTGAAATTTTCCGGTTGTCTGAATATTCGTGCTCGGATGCTACTTCAGTAACGGTAAGCATCTACCTATTTTAGCTTTTACTTGTCTTTGTGGCATGCTTTCATGCCGGTGGTGGACTAACTTATTTGAGTTGTGTTTTGCTGGTTGTTGCGTGGCGGCTGGCAACTTTGGCTCTTCAACCGAAGGTGTACGAGAAGGTATCAGTTACTTCTTTCCTCTCTCATTTACTATTTATCCAGTTGGACAGGTCCCATTTTGCTGCTATTTGGGCTTCAAGCGTTTCAGATTCTTACGTAGACTGTTATTGGTTTTGCAGGGCGCGGAGGTTGTCCGCATGTATCAGACATTGTTAGGGAAACAAGGCTTTAGAAAGGTGAGGGTCGAAGCTCGCGATCAGACTATCTTGATCAGTAATACAACATAGTCTAAGCCTACCGTGCTTGCTAAATCAGTGTCCATGAAACTTACCAACTCTTTGGAGAATTTTGTTTTGCCTGATTAATATGATTGGGATGTGTCAAAGTGGCCATGCCAAGAGAAAAGCTCAAACAGCAGCCCTCAAGACTTATAAAACCTCGATCGATATTCAGAGTTTGTTTACTAGCTACTTTGCACATCTCGGTGTGCAAGGTATAAAATGTAAAGTTGGAACATGGAGTTGTCTTTGTAATGTTTTGCTTCCGGAAGTTTTGTTTTTGTGGCTAGACGATCAACAACTTTTTCTTATCTATCTAACCAAGTTTACATGTTGTATCAAGGGAATGGACTTATACTTCAAAAGACACGATGGCCAAGCCGTCACTTGTGAAGATTTCTTAGCTGCGATGTTTGATGCCAACAATGTGGACTTCCCCACCTTCCCTTTGTGGTGAGTTGGAATGATACCTGAATTTCCACCAGGAATGAAGTTCTTTTTTGACGTCAATTCAACCGCCTTTCTCATTCTTTATTTCGCCCACGTGGAGATAACTCAGGATCCCGATTTGACTGATGAGTTAGTCGGTAATTGAAGTACTGTTGAAACGTCAGATTTGATCATCATGTGATCATATGTACCAGGTACTCGCAAGCAGGGACGCCTCTTGTCACAGTCACGTCGTCGTACGATGCTGAAGCCCGTACCTTCACCTTAAAGTGCAGGTAATGTTTTATAAGTGTGCTGCATAGACTCATTTACAAGTTTCTCGCTTCTAACTCGTGTTTTTAGTATTCTAATGACTTAGCTAGTTGCAGGTAAATCATCATTTCATCCATCACGACTAACTTTGACAGTAGTTGTACCATTATCTTCATCTTCATTGTCGTAATATACCTGAAGTAACCTACTTTGAAGCACGCAGTAAAGCAAAGGATCTCGCTCAGTCGCTCATTCACTCAGGAATTGCCTAGCTCACGCACTCTTGCACTCCCTGCCTAGTATGTCAACTCTTCCTTCTTGAAGCGGGGGGCACATTTACAGACATCACAGCAAGTACTCGTTGAAAGAACTTGTCTATATGCATGCAGTGTACCACTCTGTTAGTGTTCTCTGTGGACCCTAGCTGGCGTGTCATAACACAAGCAGAGACATAGATTCAGGTCAGGTGGTTTTGACGCACTGTTAGGTTTATGATAGTCAAATCCCACCTTTGGAGTGTTAGATAAACATCATAATGAAGCGTTTTGTTAGATTATTGTTTATAGGTTACTGTTCACACGAGTTACATGAGTTACACGATAGCACAGCCTTTAATCCACTTGATGGGTTCTCTGTACCTATATAATCCCGTCTTAGGGGTTCTTTCAGGTTAATAGATTCATTCAACTCGTTTTCCTACAAAGAGTTCTTATACCACTAGCCCGAGAAACTAAAATAAAGCCCAACTCAATTTGTGGTACCACATCAGCAACCACTGGCTAATATAGCAAGCCACATAAGCACCAAGTAATCAAGTGTTGACTATTAACAAACCTTCTAGATCTTTTGTCCAAGTACGACGTTCAATATTAATGTAGCACAAATTGTTTTAGTGAAATTGCTGATTCTATGTCTATCCAATTGATTTGGGATATGGGTACAGGCAGGAGGTGCCTGCAACCGCTGGCCAACCCGAAAAATCACCGATGCTGATTCCTTTAGCTGTCGGGCTGCTCAACTCGTCTGGGGAAGATTTACTCCTCTCACTTGTATCTGATGGTGAATCCTCTATTGACTTAACTGTGCACGGGAACCCAGTCAAAACAGCTGTTATTCGAATCACAGAGGTAAGATTTCATGTCTTCACGTGAAAGCATGACATGAAAGCGGGTGGTTTTAGCTGGTGATTAACATGAGATCACGGGATAAAGGTGACCATGACTCGAGACTGGATGAACACCTTTAAGCACAAGACCTTCTATTATTGAAAGAACGTTCTGTGGTGCATACAGGCTGAGCATGAGTTTACATTCAAGGACATACCAGAAAGACCCGTGCCATCCATTTTGCGCAACTTCAGTGCACCTGTAAGACTAAACACAGATGTCACGGATGAGGACCTCTTCTTTCTGCTTGCCCACGATTCGGATGAATTCAATAGGTTCGTGATCTTTATGGTCTCTATTCCTTTCTATCCTTATATCGTCTCTATTTCTTCATAGACACACTTTCGGGTTGTTTACAACAGGTTCTGTATTACTCATTATCCGTGTGTTCCTTTTCCTAGACAAGCGTATCCTTGTTTTAGCAATTTCCTTCAAAATTGGAAGATACCAGATTCCAGCACAATTGGGCGATCGTGGATGATAACATGCTAGGTGCTAATCAAGCAATCGTGGTTGGTACTTCTTTTCTACGTAGGTGGGAAGCTGGGCAAACACTTAGTCGGAAGTTGTTACTTGACCTTGTCTCACGTGTGCAAAAAGGAGAGGAACTCATAATCAACAAAGCCTACATTGATGGTCTACGGGCTGTGCTTACAGATTCGTCACTCGACAAGGTAAGGTCGTCTTTTGTGACTGTATTTTTACAGGTCCGAGTTGGAATGTTTCACGAGACTAAGAGCTAAAGATTGTTTCTACATGGGTTTTGTAGGATTTCGTAACTAAAGCTATCTCCCTCCCGGGTGAAAGTGAGCTTATTGATCTGATGACCGTTGCCGATCCGGATGCAATCCACACTGCTCGTCGTTTCGTCGTGAGGCAAATAGCTTTAAGCCTCCGTGAAGAATTGCTGCAAGCGGTATGGCCATCACTCTTATGTATTCTGTTTTTTCGTCTTTGGTTTACTGGGTTCAGTACTTAACTTATCGTAATTAGAGTTATATCTTTAGCAGCCTTGCCTCATGAAGTGGTATAAGCGATACGCTTGTTGGCTTGTTCTTGTTTACTTGTGCAGGTGGAAGCAAATGGATCGTCAGAGGCCTATGATCCAGCCCATCCACACAGGGCCCGAAGAGCTTTGAAGAACATAGCTTTAAGTAAGGAAGTTCTTACAGAAATCTTTTCTTGGCTCAAAATGTTATCATCTCACATAGATGTTAGGGTATGGGTACGTCACATGATAACTCGCAAAATTACTAACACAAATTATTCACTCACCTTTGTCTTTCTGTTACGAGCGCAGGTTATCTTGCGTCTCTGGACGAGCCAGAAACAACCAAATTGGCTGTGCAAGAGTACAAGGCAGCAACTAATATGACAGATCAATTTGCAGCTTTGGCTGCCATAGCTCAAAATGCCGGCAGTGCCCGTACACAGGCGCTCTCAGACTTCTATGACCAGTGGAAACACGAGACTTTGGTAATTACCTGGCTGCACGAGACAGAATAGTGACAAATCCGAAAGTGCATGTGACAATTTAGAGTAGACTGACTGTCATAACACAATTTAGAGCTACTAATGGCACGTTACTCTTTCCGTTACCCGAGCTCATCAGCTTCTGAACAGAAACTCGGTAGGAGAGGTACTGGCATCTCTTACTCCTATTCCTGCACTTTGGGTGCAAGGAACTTTCCTTCCAATTTCCACAAAATTATGATAGGCTCTATAGAAGTTCACTACATGACCTCGCTGGTTTCTGCATAAGTTCCAGCTTTTTCCTTACTTCGCACTGTTATTGCCTTGAGTGGCACTTCTGGAAGCAACTGAGTTTGCCTTGGCACTCCTGAGCTTTTGAACAGAAATTCGGTACAAGGGGTACTAGCATTCGCCTAGCTACTTCAGCACTGCGTTAGGCACTGATGAAGTTGTGTGTGCTTTCGTGGAGGCTTACTATGACCTTCAGTTGTTCAGTGTTTGAGAACTCATGCGTTCATAGCGCTTGCTGCAATATACTCCTATCTAGTCGTTTCTGGGGGAGGCTTACTATGGCCGCCTTCTGCTTCCCTCAGCTGTTTAGTTTCTCAGGACTCAGGCGTCCATAGCGCTTGCTGCGATATACTATATCCAGTCCAGCTTCCCTTTGCTGTTTAGTGTCTCAGGACTCAAGCGTCCATAGCACTTGTTGCGATATACTTTATACCCTGTCCTCTTACGCTTCCTCGCGGTACACTGTTACACGTCGATATGTGTCTGCAGCAGCAGCATCCACTAAGCTCCCACATTCCTCCTTTCCCCAGCTAATTTCCTTCCTATTATTTTTCCCTCGCTCTTTCCCTGCTTCATGGTTTAACCTCCTGTGTCTACAGTGTTTCTACCCGACTCCAGCTACGTTTTAATTTTCATCGTTATCCACTGCTTACTGGTGGTCAATTACATAATGTTTTATATTTCTCGCATTCGTTTGAATAGCTGTTATCGATATCAAGTTGTTTACTAGTCCTTTAAATATATGTTATTCTCAATTTGTTGCAATTATGCCTTTGCTTCAGGTTACATTCGATGCATTCTACTTTATGGATTTATCACTGTTCTAGCATTGTGCATAAAGTACATCTTGGTTACCGATCATTTGCATTTAATGAGTTCTGGATCACCCCTTCCTAGAACGGCTTCTGCTCTCATCTACCTATATCCAGTCCTCCGATGCTTTGCTCGTTTTCCCTTGTTCTCTGAGCGATTTCATATTTACGTTGCTCTGACTCATACACCTTCCACGATTTTCTTTCCTGACTCTCAGATCTTCCTTGACTTGCGATTTCCAGACTTCTACTCGTCTCGACTCCTGTTTATCTCAATCTTTTTAATTGGGCTCGTTTAGGTGCCGTTTCTTCCTGCCATTTATTTCTCTACTTCTGTGGAGTTCTGTATCCGCGTCTTTGATGGATGCATCTCAGATATGCGTGTTAATTTCAAATTGTTTCCAAGTGACATTTACTTCGCCTTTCATTCAATGATGTTTTTTCTCTATATATGCAGGTGTCATATCATGGTGTCATATCATGGTGCAGGTGTCATATCATGGGCTTAGTATCTATAGAGACTTAAGAACATCCCTGCTTTCTGCCAGGCAGGGAGCTCCAGTTCGAGCCCACCAGTAGTTTTTCCCGGAGGCCTGTATACCATACCATACTGTTGTTTGGGAGTCCTAATTGACTTCTGAATTCATATATATACTGTATACTTCACCTTCACCTTCACCTTAATTCACTTCACCTCTGCTTTTCCCGTTTCAGTTGACTCATCCCCTTCCTATGCAGCGCTGAAGTTTTCTTGCTCCACTCTCGTATCACTAACAAACCTCTGCTTGACTCTTTCTCATTGTTGTTTCCTGAACTTTCTCTCTACTAATGAATGTTTGTGATTTCAGGGATCCATCAGGTATGTCTCGATTTCTTCCCTCATCTTACTCATGTGGATTCTTTTCTTTCTGGACTGATCCTCATTATGCGGCTAAGACTCCAGTGCTTACGTATGTACCTGCACTTTTGCTTGCCCTTGCTTTCCACACTTTCACTTCTGTTCTTTTTGACATTCCCACTCCTTTTGAGCGGCACTTTAGGGAGCAACCGAGTTTGCCTTGGCACTCATGAGTTTTCGAGCAGAAACTCCGTATGAGGGGTACTGGCAATTGCTCAGCTACTTCGGCACTGCGTGAGGCACTGATGAAGTTGCAGGTGTTTTCGTGAAAGTTTACTATGGCCACCTTCTGCTTCCCTTTATTGTTTAGGGTCTCGGGACTCAAGCGTCCATAGCGCTTGTTGCGATTTACTTTATATCCTGTCCTTTTCCGCTTCGCTCTCGTTTCCCTGTACACTTCGACAGGTTTCTGCAGCCACACCATCCTATAGCTCTCGCATTGTTCCACTCCTCCATTCCCCAGCTAATTCCCTCCCTATTACTTTTCCTTCGCCCTTTGCCTGATTCATGGGACCTCTGGTGTATACAGTGTTCCTACCCGACTCCAGCTCACGTTTTTTATTTTTTCGTTCACGCACTGCTTACTGGCAGTCTTTTACATAGCGTTACCTATTTCTCGCAGTCGTTTGCATAGAGTTCTCGATTTCACAGTGGTTTAATAGTCTGTTAGCCATATGTTATTCTCAGTTTGTTTCAATTATGCCTTTGCTTCAAGTTACATTCGATGCATTCTATGGATTTCTCACTATTCTAGCATTTTGAATCCTGTACATCTTGCTTACCAATCATTTGCAATTCATGAGTTCTGGATAACCAGTTCCCAGAACGGCTTCTGTTCTCGTATACCTATATA
This sequence comes from Lunularia cruciata, assembly GCA_948567375.1. Lineage (NCBI taxonomy): Eukaryota > Viridiplantae > Streptophyta > Marchantiopsida > Lunulariales > Lunulariaceae > Lunularia > Lunularia cruciata. The sequence continues at coordinate 43,568,568 of OX419757.1, forward strand.
TATGCAGGTGTCCTGTTTCTGTTTATTCGATGCATGCAACCAGGATATAGGTGTTACTTTTACATTGCTTCCAGGTTATAATTACTTATGCTTTAATTCGACCAGACGGTCTTTATCTTGTCTACATTACATATCATGCACAGCATTTGCATTCAATGAGTTCTGGATCCCCTGTTTGATGAAAGGCATCTGTCCTCATTTCTCTATATCCCATTGTTTCGATCCGACTCAGCCATAACACCTTACTCTCCTCCTCTCTCACTGCGCTCCACTCCAATTATCCTCAACCAAAACTCCTACTAATGTGGTCTGCTTCATGGTTCCTACCCGTTTTTTCCGACTTCTTGGTTCCCTACCCGACTTACGTTCGTAAACTGCTTAAGAATTAATGTCCTGCTGATAGGTCTTCGTTTACACGTGTTTTACTACTTCTTTACATGCGTTGCTTTACGATTAGGTTTTATGCGTGATTGTACTTTTCGGTATTAGTCTTTGATTGCACGTTGTTACAGCTTATTGCCATTCCATCTACACTTCATATGCATTAATGGAGTTCTGGATCTCCCGTTCCTAGAACGGCTTCTGCTCTCATCTCTCATATCCAGTCCTCTTATTCTGATCTCATTTCCTCATATCCAGTCCTCTAACGCTTAGCTCCGACTCAGCCAAGACACCATCCACTTTTCTCCCACTTCGCTCCACTCCACCCATCATCAACTAAAGCTATTTCTAGTACTACTAGCTCGATGTTTGTCTGTTTATGGTTCCTACACGACTTTCGCTTTCATGATTTCTGCCCCACTTCCGATTTCAGATGCTTAATCGTTCACGTCTTGCTTGTCTGTTGTCGATTACACGCTGTATACTAGTTCTCTACATGTGTCGCTCATGAAATGTTTCAATTGTATCTTTACTTCGGATTACATTCGTGTCGCCATTTCATCTACATTTCATATGCATTTAATGAGTTCCGGATCCCCCGTTCCTCGAGCGCTTCTGTCCTCATATATCTAATATTTTGTTTATGTTCCATCCTCACTTCCCAACTGCAATCCATATGCACGAACTGGGTTGAGCTCCCATTCGAGGAACGGCTTCTGCTCTCGTTTCCTCATATCCAGTCTCTCAGGCTTCGCTCCGACCCAGCCAAGACACCATCCACTCCTCTCCCACTTCGCTCCATTCCACCCATCCTCAACTAATGCTTTGTATGTTACTCTTAGCTCGATGCTTCCGTGTTTCATGGTTCCTAACCGACTTTCTATTTCAGATGCTTAATTGGTCGCGTCTTGCTTGTGGTTACACGATGTATACTAGTTCTCTGTAGTTGTTACTCATGAGATGTTTCAATTATGTCTTTACTGCAGCTTATCTTCGTATTGTTAGATTCACTTAATTTCTATTCCTGAGTTGCTCTTCATTTCGATTTGCACACATTCATGGTTATATTTCATATTCACTTCATATGCACTTAGTGGGTTCTGGATCTCCCATTCTTCGAATGGCTTCTGCTCTCATTTCCCATATGTAGCTCGACTATCACAGAAAGCTCTTATATTTAAATTGTGCGCCTTCAAGAAATGCTTTTGTCTGAGTGCAGGTGATCAACAAATGGCTTGCGTTGCAAGCTATGTCTGATGTTCCAGGAAATGTCAAGAATGTACGAGATCTGCTTGACCACCCTGCCTTTGACATCACAAACCCTAATAAGGTAATGATTGCCTTGAAGGTAAACTAGTACACCCCCTTCATAGGTTACGACATTTCGTTTCTGTAAAATATCTTGTTGCAGTTCCCGACTCCATCCCCCGTGAGGATCCCTTCACTAACTCTCAGTGAATCTCAGGTGTATTCCTTGATTGGAGGCTTCTTTGCATCTGCCGTGAATTTTCACAGTAAAGATGGTTCTGGATACGAACTTTTGGGTGATGTTGTGGTCAAGTTGGACAAGTTAAACCCACAGGTATTTCTGACTTGCATTGCTGTCGACTAGCATACATGATTGGAAAGGAGTGTTTTGTTGCGTAGTCTAGAGTTGGAGTCCTTTAGCGTGGTCAAACCAACGGGGAATGGTCTCACTTTTAACCCTAGGTTTCTAGCTGTGCCACGATTGGGTTTTAATTGTTGAAATTGGTTGGTTGGTTTTTCAGGTTGCTTCCAGAATGGTCTCAGCCTTCTCCAGGTGGAGAAAGTTTGATCAAGGAAGGCAAAAATTAGCTAAGGTACTTCGTCAAAGTTCTTCTTTTGGAGCAGCTCTAAGTACTACAGTCACGAAGCAGTCTGATCTTCACTATTTCACTTCTTAGCATGCTGTTCAATACAAGTGCTGATTGACATCCAGTTTATGTAAATTTTATGTTGTGTAGGAACAATTGGAGAAAATCACCAAATTGGAAGGGCTTTCGGACAACGTATATGAGATTGCCTCTAAAAGCTTGGCATCTTGAAATGTACTCGTGCTAACGTACGAATCTCCAGAAAGGTGGAAGGTCTAGAGAGCTCGAGTTCGGGTCTGTTAGTGCTGTCGAAATCGTGAGAAACAAATCTAGGTGGTCAGTTGGCAACGCCATCTTGCATAGTTTCAAGAGTAGGCTTGTCGTTGTGGCTACAGCTCATTTGATTTTTGACATCATATGATTCATGTCTCATCTTAATGCAGAAACGTAGTTCACGAACTTAAAACCATACGTCTTCTGTGCATGGCTGGAAAGAAAAGTCTTGTGCAGTGAAATAGATTTCAGACTAGGTCGACTTCGTGCGATTGGTCTCTAGCGCGACTTGATACCTAAGTACGTGAAACAGAAGATAATGAAAGCCGCATAAAATTTGTGGCGTTTCAATTCAACGTGTCTAAGCTCTATAACTGTCGTTGAAGATGTTTATGGCCCGCATGGAAGGTAGAATGAGTTCGCTGTTTGTGAACGATGCTAGAGCGTTAGTATAAAGGTTCTCTGGTTTACAGGCTAATCTGAAAGAGCTCCAAAACTGGGATTGACTCTACGTCAAGCCTGTCCATTTCGCTGATTACTATGGCTGAGATCGCAAATCATGCGGATTCTTCGTACGGATCTACAGAACCAAAGACACGAGGTGCCGTCTAGCTCAGGGATACTGAAGGCTTTTAACTCAAGTACAGGGCCAAAGATCCGAGAAAGTCCGAGACTTCCTCGCTTCGTAGTCGTTTGGTGGCTAAATTTGTTTGATTACCCCACTTTGAAGACATCTCAAGAGTGAGCAACAAACAGTAATGATCATGGTGAGAGAAGCTCTGTGCCAATGTTATCCATTCTGAAGTTTCTTGGTTACTCGAATGAGAGTTCTTAAATCACAATATTAAGACTACGAGAAACCACGATTATTTTGCCACAAATAACGTTGGAGTATCTGTACTAGGCAAATTCCAACCAAGACTCGTCCAGGTACATTCTTAGACCTGATCATTAAGAGAAGAAAAGTATCATTCTGTACACGATCTCCCTTCTTCGACCGGCTTCTGCTCTCTTCTTCTCATGTCTTTCCGAACTTGAAGCGATTGACGAAGATATGCTTTATATTGAAGCCTTTAGGAATCTCTAATACTCCTTTGGAGTATTAGATATATAGAAGGGAGTGTATAGGTTGGAGCGATAGATAAAAAATTGAGGAAGAAGTGCTTCATAACAATACTTTAGTTTTATTTAATATTCTTTAGGAGGAGGAAGGGATAGTACATGATGGAAATGGCTATTATGTCAGTCCAATGATTTAAATTTTGAAGTGTACTGTGGTCAGAGGCAACCTGTAGAAAGTGGATGATCAGGCAATGTTCGACCAATAATAATTTTAGACTAGAGTTATAAATAGATTTATGCATGGCACATCGTATTAAATGATACACAATAACAAGCGAGTTTAATGACACGGGACTCTATCCCGCAAAGTCACCTCCTATACCGAAGAAACCCTAATGCTATCCACTTTAGATTGAGGAGAAGATGTTAAGATATCAAACCAAAACTTAAACGAAAAGCAATGTGGGAGGAACGTCAGGGAGGAAAGGGTTTCATTGGAAAGGGTATCATTTGGTCTTGCTTCAATGACATAGGTGCTAGCTTACTTAGAACTTTTGAATGAAGAAATTAACTTAAAGACAAATTTGGGATCAAAAGGTAATAATCAGGCCTTTTAAGTCCAGACTTCTATAACAAGGGTTTTGACTATAAAAGTACCGATATCCGGACTGCTCGATGGTAGTCTAGACCTCTTTTCAAGGGTTTGAAGCTTCAATTTTAAGGTCTAAACTTGGAGATGCTAAAGTCCGGACTGCAATATGAGGTGTAGAAGGATCCAAACCTTCAGATATTTTTTAAACCAATTTTCAAGATTTGAACCCAACATTGGGTTTCAAACTCATATAATGGGAGTACTTTGGTAAGAGAAAAGAGAAATGTAAATTTTTTTCTAAATCATTACCTATATTGTACTTCTTTTCATAAGACATAGTTTGCATTGCACTTTCGATGAGGCAAGTCAACATACATAGCCATATTACTCATCCGAGCTACCCTTGCAATGCTAGATCGAAAGACTTAAAAGTACTAAATGTTTTGCTTATGGTATCAATGTTGGATACCGTCTCTTTGGCTAAAAAAGTCAGTTTTTGGAATGCTTGGGACAAGGTGTCCCTTGTTTGAAGTTTCATTACATAAGTCTCCTACTTATTCTTTATTATAAATAAATTTTTTTTGTATCAAGTTTGGAGATCAAATTTTGGATATTAAAAGAGTTTAAGGGAAAGAGAAGGAAATGGTAATTAAAATAACATGTTTGACAAAAGTGAAGATTATGCAAAAAACATGAAGGTAGGGGAAACATACCCTACATGCATTCTTTCTCATATGAATATGCCTTGGTGAATTGTCTAATATTCAGTCGCACTTCTAATTAAAGCCTCTTATTATAAATTGAGCACTCTCTAGTTTATATCTTGAAAAATAAATAGAAAAGGAGCTTCAATTTGAGGAGTAATCATCACATACAACCTAATGTTCTACATGAGATCGATCAAGGATAAACAAGGTCCCTCACTTTTCAGAAACAAGTTTCTGGAAAAACCAAGCAAATAACCAATTACTCAAAATGCAAACAATATCATACAAGTCTTAAAAAAAATTCTTTGTTTGCCTAAATTTGCTAAATGAATGAAATTGGTTTACATTAGGCTGGAGCATTTATATTATTCATACTCTCGCATTAAGGAAATCCAATGATTCCAATTTACTAAAAATCTACTAACTATGTATATATCACTCATTGTTAATCATATCCGATTATCTTATCTTATCCTAATCTAACTTAATTAAGATTTGCTTAAGTGGAAGTGCTAGATTAGCTCCTAATTTTTATCATTACTTCTAATTTTCTTTTGGCAGATTATCACAATAATCTTTGGCTACAAAGTAATTGCTAACAACAAGTGTAGTGAGTTTGTAATATATAGTCACAAAGATCACAAGAGTAAAAAAGATCACTATCACAAAAATCATAATCAGAAAAGTAATGAGAGTCATGAAGATCACAATCACAATGACAAAGGTCTTTGTCCTTGTGATCCTTAGATATGGAAGAAGCTTGGTGTTTTTCTTGTGTCATATTCTTGTCCTCCTACATGGTTACTTTCAAACCGATGATAAGTAGCATAATCTCTTGCTCTAGCTTTATTAGCTTTCCTAATCTTTCAGTAATCTACAAAAATAGAAAATATAAAATGAAAAATGTATTAACAATGCTAAGGTGAGTAGCCACGATAATAGATAAAAATAATAAATCCAATATATTTATATATCAATCAAGATATATTAAAAATAATGTCATTATTTATGCATTTGGGTTCATATCTATAACATTCAATTTCTTATTTGGCTAAAGGAAACCTAAAATCTTATATATGGCTATGCTCATAGATTTTACTTGGACATCTCTCTGCCTACACCCCGCATGAGAGCAGATTACTTTTGGTTACTATGGAATTTTATAATGTTTTGCACTCCATTACCATTCAAGGTTAATTGTATTCAAATCTCTTCCAAAATATTCTTACATATTTGGAGTGTAAATGAATGACAAGATACCAAAAGAAACCTACTCTTACATACTTTCAAGGAGTTGGAATCTCAATAATTGAGAAGGTCATAAACAACCATTGCGCAATCTTAGAGATATTTATTTGAGATAGAAACAATAGAATAATTTAAGCATTGCCTTCCTTTGTATCTTACAAGTTCTATTTACTATCATAAAATTCTTAGTTATATAACTATATAAATACTCCAATAGTGATAAATTCTATCAACATGAAATATTTTATATCTATCATAAGTTTCTTGACTTGCTTTTATATGTACATTCTACATTTGAATTAAACCTCTTAATATCTTTTTGAAGATGTTTCAGTTCCATCTACCTTGCTTGATTATATCTTCTATAATATAAATCTTTTTTATTCATATAATGTAAGAGATTTACTTAAACTTCTCTTACATTTCCTTCCTTGAATTTCTAGTCTTTGTTGTAGTCTAATTTACATCAAAGTTGAATTTCATAGCTAACTATCTTGTAAAATATACAATTCAACTAAGAAAATGTTAGATTGTTAAGATCTCTTTGATTTCTTGCTTTTAGTAAAAACTAATAATAAATGCATAAGGTGTTCCAACTATAGCTAATCTGACATGTGACTCTATGAACAAATGTTCCATTCTACCACAAAGACTTAACATAATAGTGTTAGATTGTCTTGCTTCCTCTTCTAAATGATGTTCAATTCTACAACAAAGACTTAACATAATAGTGTTAGATTGTCTTGCTTCCTCTTTTAAATACTTGTACTATGGATTCTTACAATAGTGCTTTTATTCAATAAAAAATCTTGTTCTTTCCTCACTATTGTCTATTTGGGATGACCTTGATTGCTCTAGATAATTGATAAAGGATCTCTCAATGAATTAGTAAATATACTATCAACATTTCAATCTTGTAAAATTTAGTCAACCAATACAAATTACCATGTGGTACAAGTTGCTAGCTCATCTTCATCAATATAAGTATAGAGATGGACTAGAAAAGGAAAATAAAGAATGACTTACCTTAATGCATTTCATTCAAAAGAATTTATAGATATTGATAAGTGAATCTGCCTTAAATGTACTCTTTACTTATTGTTGCTATCATCATGAATCCAAGCTTAACTTGACTAGATATTGAGGTCACTTTAAATGGTAAAAGTGCCTAATAATATCAGAAAAGTACTCCATGCAATATCTAAAACCTAAAGTTGTAATACTTTTGCAACTTTGTAATGGGTATAAATGTTACCTAGTTCAAAATAGAAAAATCAAATTGTTTAGGAATGAGATCATAGGTTAATACTTCAAATCATAGAATTTGCATGGTGAATCTAAATTTTTTCAAGATTGCTTTGTGAGATAATAAATTATTTTAAGAATAGTGGTGCAAATTAAAATTTGAAATCTTTTAAGAATAACTTGAGCAATCCCTTTTTACAAGCTCTTTTAAGAAATCTAGATTGGTAAGAAGTAGACTTTACCATAATCACTCACAGCTACTTTTGAATCTACAATATAATTTTGGTATATTTATATGGCTTTTAGAACATAATATTAGAATTTCACTACCTTTGTATGGAAGTGTAATACTAATAGCTAGATATATCATCTAGAGGTAAAAATTGGCTTGGTAACATTTGGAAGGATGTTGTATGATGGATTCAATAGATCAGATAGAGGTATCACTAAAAGATTACTTTTACTAATAGGTCAGAAGCCAAAAATAGCCTAAAAACTTCAAAGCTAATTTTGGAGGCCTAAATGAATGAATTAGGTCTCAAAAATGTGAAGAATTCATCTCTTGAGGAAAGAAAAGGCTGGCATTTTTCCTCTTCCCTTATTTGTCTTGTTTAGAGCCTTCAAATGGTATCTCACCCATGCAATTCTAAGATTCCTATAAGAAGATTCACTAAAGATTCCCTTTGGTCAAAGCTTGTTTGACCAACCAGATAGGACCAGAACAGATATGTCACACATACATACAACTAATCTAAGGGCAGAGCTCACTAACATGTCACCAATCCATGTATCTGGTCCAAGAGTGTAGCTTCTTTTGAAGGAATCCTCTTTGATATATAATAAAAACAAGGTGCTCCTTTGGGCCATCGTAGTTTTGAGTGTGAAACTTTGTGTTTCTTCTTTTGGGTTTTCTCTTAGGAATTCTCTTGTCCTAATAAAATTACAATGGTATCACTGTAGGTGTTTCAATCCAAGAGAGTTGATCTCCTCTCTTGGAATTACATGGGCTATTGAGATTGAGTAATTTTGAGGAGAGAACTATAGAGAAATTGCTATATTAGAAGTGTTTAGAGAGAGGATGGAATGGAGTCTACTAGAGGACAATTTCTTGCACCATATTTTTCTATTCTTGAATCCACTCCATATCAAAATTATGTATATCCAATGAGAGAAAGTAAGAGTATATCTCATTTACTATGTTGGAGCAAAATTCAAGGATATATTGATGAATTCACCAAACCCGGTGATTCTACCTATTGTGATCTATGATAAAGAGTGGAATTTGACAATCTAAATTTTGTTACAATGGATTTGAATATACAAAATCCTCTCTATTTCAATATTCAAGTAGAAATTTGTTATGTGGTTAGACCAAAAGTGATGTTTAGAATTTTTGGAGTCTACAATTTTGGTGAGAAATATTATCAATGAGTGATAGCCTTTGAAGTCCCAATGGTAGTTCCAATAGTTTTTTCACACTCTCAATTGATCATATTAACTCTCTATTGAAGTAGAAAGTAACATTTGAGCGGTGCCATGTGTAGGAATCATAGAACTATAGTTACAAGATTTGATGCAAGGAATGTAGGGGATGTTGAACAAGTTTCAAGAGATCAAGATGACTATGGATGCATTTCAAAGTCAAGTAAATAGCTTAAGGAATGATCAAGCAATGCAAGATGGAGAACCGTCTCAAAATCCAATACCAATGGCCAAAGTACCTAGAGAGTCACTCATGCCAATAGCACCAACCTTGGTCAACAATGAAGCCACATTATTGATATGGATCAATAAGAAATGCAATACTGAGCCTTACAAGGAGCAATGTTCCATGAGAGTGTGAAAAATTGGATTTCAAGAATGAATCAATACTTTTAATTATTTACTGTGGAGATCACCAATCATTCCACATGCATTTTTGCATGTAGGTACTTGACCAATAAAGCCTTCACATGGTATGATGCTTAAAAATGAGCAATGTTTATAGAATGAAGAGAGGTACTTGGATGGCAATGTAGGAAGTGCTGCTAAAGAAATTCCAATCCATGGATCCTGTGCAAATGGCCCAAACCAAACTATAGAGGTTGAAGTAGAAGAACAACATACAAGAGTATGTCGAGGCATTTCTTGATCTACAAGTTGCAATAATTGACATGAGCCCATTAGTAGCTTTGGAAAATTTTAAACAAGGGTCAAAAGAGCAAATTCGACAAGAAGTAATGGTACAAAATCCTTACACTATTTTTGATGCCATTGCTTGCATTCAAATAATAATAAAGGTGCTTGAAGGAGATGAAGGAGTAGTCCTAACTCAATATTATTGGGTTAAAACACATCATTTTGGTGGACCAATTCCTATGGAATTGGGCAACATTTGGTTTTGAGACCAAGGAGCACAACCGCTCCCAAGTTGACATGGACAAGAGGAAGAAAGGAGAGATGGAGTCCCACAAGGAGAAAGGACTTGAATAGAATAATGTTTTTGTTACAATTGTGGCTGAGTTGAGCACCTAACTATCAACTATTGTGCTCATCTCCCTAGAGGCCCTTGGTCTCCATACAAGCAATCTTTAAACAACATGGAGAGATGAATTGAAGAGGAGGATGTGGAATCACATCAAAAAACAAAGATCACTAGTAGATATACCCCATGGCCTTATTGGCTTAATGGAGAAGCAAAAAAACAAGGGGAGGAAGAGTATGAGTATGCAAAGATCAAGGAAGACAAACTCACAACTGATTGTTGTGAATGGAGTCCTAGAAGACAATTAGATGAAAGTATTGATAGACCCTAGAGCAACAAATAATTTCTTGTCTTGCTCTATTGCAATAAGATTGAGAATGAATCTAGAGAAAGATGAGTATACAAAATTAGACCTACCTAATGGGCAAATAAAGAGAATTGAGTCATTACCTAAACAAATAGCACTCTTTGTAGGAGAGTACTAGGAAGCAATTGAGTGGAAAGTGATATAATTAGTTTGTTATGATGCAATCTTAGGCATACCATGGATGGATCATTACAACCCTATAGTAGATTGGAGGGATAAAGTAGTGCAAACTCATCAATGGAAGATCATTGAGGTTAAAGGAAGATCACACAAGCAAGAATTGCCTCTTTATGTCAAAGAGACAATAGTTATCTGTAAGACAGATAGATGTTTCATGGGTCTAATAAGAAAAGTCTAGAGTGCACAACTCAATGGATAAATTCTTCAGAAATTGAAAGATGTAGTCAATGAGTTTCAATATATCTTCTCAAATGATCTACCCTCAAGATTACCGCTAAAAAGGAGAGTAGATCATAAAATTGAGATATTTCTGAGCAAGACACCTCCTTGTAAGGCCCCATATCATCTATCACCTCATAAGTTGGAGGAGTGTAAGGTTCAAATCAAGAATATGCTACAAAAAGGGTTTATCTAACCCAACCTATCACAATATGAGGCTCTTGTCTTGTTTATGAAAAAGAACAATACAATGCACATGTGCATTGACTATCGAAGCCTAAATCAACAAATGGTGAAGAAAAAAAAAACTCCTTACCCTACATAGATGCCCTATTTGATCAACTCAATAGGGCAAAAAATTTCACCAAACTTGATCAATAGTGTGGTTACAACCAAATCCGGATTGCAAAGGACAATGGACACAAAACTACTTTTTGAACAAGGTATGGCCACTTTGAGTATCTAGTGATGCTATTTGGCCTTACCAATGCACTAGCTACTTTTATGAGTTTGATGAATGATATATTTTATCCATACTTGAAAATTTATTATCATCTTCCTAGACGACACCTTAGTCTACCATAGTACCATGATGAAATACAAGCAACATCTATGAAAAGTTATCCAAATTCTATGACATAATCAATTGTATGCTAAAATCTCAAAGTGTAAGTTTGGCAAGTTAGAAGTAGAATTCTTAGGGCATATAGTAAGAAATAAGGTATCCAATTTTTAACAGATAAAGTAGAGGTCATTCAAAAATGGAGTGCTCTAGAAGATCAAACTCAACTCTAGAGCTTCTTGAGATTGATGGGGTTCTATTTTCAATTTTTCAATGACTTCTCCAAGATTGCACACCTCTAATAACACTACTTGGCAAGGAGAAGACGTGAATATGGTGGAACTGCACAAGAATTAGCCTTTCAAGAATTGAAAAATGCATTACTACATGCACCAATCTTGAAATGTTATGACCAAAATGTCCAATAGTTGCTATAGATGCATCAAGCGTAGCAATAGGAGTAGTCACACAACAAGATTGGCATGACAGGTGTCACCTAGTTGCATATTTCTCTCAAAAGTTGTTATTGGTAGAATGCAACTATCACACCACCAAACAAGAAGAGTTGACCATTGTCCTTGCAACCAAGCATTGGAAGCACTATCTTGGTGAGAAGGCATTTGTAGTTGAGATAGACCACAAACCCCTATTCTACCTTGAGATAAGAAAAAGATCTATCTTGTTGATAGAATTGGTGGGTAGAGTGGAGACAATGGTTCAACATGGCAATCCCATATGTGGAAGGCAAGAAGCAACTTACAAATGCATTCACCCAAATACTTATTGTAACAATTTGGTGGTAGAGGTCAAGATGAACCTTAAATTCTGGTCAAGGATGATTGCTACTACAAAAATTGATCCACAGATTATAGGAGCTCAGTCATCCAAAGGCATCACCAACACCCAAGGACTCACTTTTTATGATGGCAGATTATCGATCTCGGATGCCATGAACATAAGAACCACCATCCTAGTAGAGTGTCATGATTTTGCCATGTCATGTTGGAGTGGATAAGACCTTGGATGCAATCAAATGCCATTACTATTGGTCCAAGATGAGCAACAATGTGATGGAATACATTTAGAATTGCCTACTTTGTCAACAAAATAAAGCTTCTAATCAAGCTCTCGTATGACTTTCAACACCTCTCATCTCCTATACAATGTTGGGAACAAGTAAGAATGGATTTGGTTTGTGAATTGCCCAAGACCACCTCAAGGTTTGATTGCATAGTAATCTTTGTTGACCAACTTAGCAAAATGACTCATGTTCAATCCACCACCAAGGACATGACTGCTCCACAACTATCTCAATTGTACTTAGATGTAGTCCTTTCTCACCGTGGCTTGTCTTGAGTGCTCATCACTAATACACTTAATTCACTAGTTTGTTTGGAGAAAACTCTTTTGTTCTTCAAAACCAGATTATCCATGTCCACAACTTACCATCCATAGATTGATGGACAAATAGAGTGGACTAATTGCACTATTGGAGACATGCTCTAAGGCTTCACCTTAGATGACCAAGAGACGTGAGACACCTTACTTCCACTGGTTATATTTTCGTATAATAATTTAGTAAATGCATCTACATAGGTCACACCATTCTTCCTCATGTATAGAGAGCATCCTTTCATACCTTTGAGCTTGATGAAGATCCATCTGATGGTTACCAAGGTTGACACTATCAACACTTTTGTTTCTAAAATCCAACAAGGTGTGGAGAATGCCAAGCACAAGTTGTAGATAGCCCAAAATTGATAGAAACAATATGAAAATGCACACTGCTAGCACATGGAGTTCAATGTTGGGGATCAAGTCTGGTTGTCAACAACCAACTTCATTTTAGTTGGCCCTTGTAAGCTCAGATTGTGTTTTAGTGAGCCTTTTCCTATTCTTCATCAAATTGGCACAATGGCCTATCACCTCAAGCTATCGCCACACATGAAGATCCATCCAATATTCCATATTTCCTTACTATATAGATATACCTCTCGACTGCCTTACTTTCCTTCCATACAAGATATTCAACCTTGACCAAAACTCATTGATGGCATGGAGGAATATGAGGTCAAACGCAGTCTCCATAAATGCATCCGTGGTACTTGCCATCCATGTGTGGAATATCTTGTACAATGGAAAGTGTACCTAATGTATGAGGTGACATGGGAGCCAACAACCAGCTTGACCCATGCACCGATGTCATGTTGTAGTTTGTGTAGCCCATGAAAAAGTAAACTAGTATTGTTTATTTATATGGTTTATCTTCTTAAAAATAGAGTAGGTTATATGATGCATCCCATGGTTGAGCTATTACCATGGGAGCAATCTATGTACATGTATATGATTAGCCATATTGATTATAGTCTTGTCTTCTTTGAGTGCTCTTATGTATATAGGTGGTGGAGAGTTGAGAGGAAGGTGTATTTTAGTTGGAGGAGTCTTGAGCGGAAGGAGGATGTTGAGAGTGAGAGTTGTAGTAGAGCATGGAGGCCGAGCATCAAAGAGAGAAATTGAGTAAGAGATGTCTCATGCTCCCAATCTGCCACTCTCAAATCCTTTTCTCATTAGGCTTTAGATTCCACACCGCAATGGCCTACAAGATTGGATGGTGGCACATTTTGAGATGGTATTCATGGAGTCAATGATGGAAAACGCAGATTCTATTGTCCTTCCAATGCTTACTTAACAATTTGGAGAGCTATGTGAGATATTTTCATGATCTGTTAAAGGGGTTGGAGAGAAGATATAGTGCTTGTATTGTTGAGCCTAAGAGATTTTAGAGTGTGATAAATCTCAAATTAGATCTAGTCAATTGAAGTTGAAGCTTTGGAAAGTGAGGTGTTGGAGATAAGATGCTGATCAGGTTTGGAATTTTGGACACTCCTAAATTTTTGGTTCAAATCAACTTATAAAAAGTTCCGGTATTGTTGGTGGCTAGGGTTTGCACTTTTGTGCAAAGGTTTCATGTGAATTCCTCAAGTAGACAATTCAGGGTCTTGGATCAAGCATACTTGGGTATGTAGAACTCACAAGTTAGCCCAACTCAAGAATTGATCCATATCTAGGGTTTGGAGTGGATTAGTGTACTGAATTTAATGAAAATTTAGACAAAGGCACAAATAGCTACCTTAAAATTTTGGTGAACTTTAGTTAAACTTTAACTTTAACTTTAACTTTAACACTAGTCCATGAAGAGTGAGAGTTGATGCAACAAACTCTACTAATAATACTATCGTAAGCTCGGTAGAGCATCCTATCTTCTATCATGATTGAGTTTCAATTCTCCTATTTGTGTATCTATGATTGAGGATTTTATATTTCTAAAGTGTTTGTGAGGATTAAGTGCACCTCTGATCCAGAAATATGGGGAAAGTTACTTAGAACCAAGAGAAAATCCTAAATTAGGGTGAAAATTATAGAAAGGAGCCAAGCTTGAGAGCTTTACAGGGAATATATAATGATCAGATTGTGGTTTATTTTATATTATTGGAAAGCTTATCTCATAAGATTTTTATTGAATCCTAGAAGACTAGAATCCAAGTCACATAGAGAAAGTTATGCATATTTGAGCTACATAGGATTTTCCTCATCAAAAAGACATAAGATTACCCAACTTGGGGTACAAATTGGTTGAAGGCTGAAGTACATATTGGAGGAAGCTTGGATTACAGGTTGAAATTAGCTTATTGACAAAACAAGAGGGTTCTAAAGCTCAATTCCAACAAAAAGCACATAGAGTTGTTGCTGAATTCTTGCAATTTGATCCTCTTTGTGCTTGCATGCCTAGTTGGTTTGGATTGGTGTGTGTGATTTACGCTTAGGTTCTTTCCTTCTAGGAGTGCTGTGTATATCTCCTTGGCAATGCTAGAAGTGATGACCAATAGACTAGGAGTGCATGTTATGATGAAAAGTTAGGTTGCACATTACTACCCTACCCGATCTAAGAATACCAAACCTAGAGTGAAGGGTTCTATTGGTTGGGTTCTATGCATGCTCAAACTAGTAGGGACATGTTTATCTACAACTTCTGATCTCTAGACTCCATAGGTAGGCACTTTGTGTGTTTCGAGAGAGAAAAAAGCAAAGTATAATAGTTGGTGAACTTGACATGAAACTTTTGGGTGGAGAGTTAGAAAGGAGGTTATTGGTTGACATGGACAAGAGATCAGACAAGAGCACGGGAGATCTGGGTGCTAGTAGCTCAAGAGAGACACCCACATTAAGGAGGCATTGGCTACTATAGCCTTACAATCGGTTTTTGGGATGTTGGATCAAATTAGATGGGAGGAACATCTCAAGTACTTGAAGTATTACTCAAAGGAGATGGAGCGCAACAAAGTTCCTAAATGGGAGATGATATTTACATTCAAGCTTGTAGTTATCTTGGAGCTCCATGGACATGTAAAGGAGATTATTTGAGCTCATGGAGGTAATTGTGAGAGATTTTCTCTTCATCTGAACAAAGAATACTACTTGGAAGTTGCATATAGGGTAACCAAGAAGTCATTCATGAAGTGGGTGAACAAAGCTACCAAGGGTTGAGTACAATTGAGCAATTTTGGAGTTTGAGAGACAATATTCACAATTGTCTCAAATGGAGAAGCTCACGCTTGAGAATGGCAAGGTGGAGCTATTCCTTCAATTAGCAAACAATGAGCTACAAAGGGAGTTGGAGGTATTTCTAAAGGATGGGTCTGAGGATAGTGGATTGGCATCTGATTGGAAGAAGGTCTCGGAAACTACGAGTATTCTAACCAAGCGAGATTACCGTAAAGGAAAGGTGGTAGTAAGATCAAAAGCAATACCACCGGTGGTTGCAAGGGCTCCAAGGCAACTAGTGATATGCCATAGCACCAACTGTCCATAATCCAGTTGTCACCACTCCATTACAAAAAACCACCATTGATGATTCGGTAAAAGGGATGAGAGATTTGCAAATCAAATTGGCAAGATTGGAGTGGAAAGGAAACGGTTTTGAAACCAAAATGGTGACAAAGAAAGGCTATGTACAAAGGTGCATTTGGTGTGATAGAAATGAATACACCAAGAAGGAGTGTGGTGTTTTTTCTGATACTATTCAGCAAAGAGTGGGTTTTTGGAAAGATGGGAAAATTGCATTAAAAGACACGTGAGAATTCCAAAAAACTTATTTTGGGAAAGGGGGAATGTAGAAGCTATTGGAGGATTTCTTATCACTACAAGCTACCACATCAATTGAGGTTGATACCTATGGAGTAGAGGTAGTAGGAAATGGAGAGGAAGCATTTTTGAAATATGTATATTCGGGAAGCATGTAGATCAATTTTCTACATATAATGGAGAAAGGAAAAACCGCAAGAGGAGAACTATTGCAAGCGGCTACAGAAATTAGGAATGACACTCAATGGGCTGATCTAGTGAATACGTTGTTGATTCATGCCTACTTGGCACAAAACCAAGATGAAGCTCTCATCAAGGAAAAACAAAGGAGAGACGACATAGAGCTTGGTGATGAGAGATCAACTCAAACAATTGAGGGGAGATAGACTTTGTCAAGAGGGTGCTCCCAAAGAATGGTAAGGAGTGGTACCTTCCTAGGAGGAAGTCATGGAGGATACCTTATCTTCTGATTCTGAAAAATCAGTGAAGGGAAAGAGGAAGGAGAAGGGTAAACCATCCACTTACAAGCTTCAATCAGATATTGAAGCAACTATTGCCCTAAAAGGAGTACTAGAAGAGAGAGTACTCAATGCCAAGGTAGAGTTTACTCTTTGGGAGATCCTTGGGATTGCCAAGGAGTTTCATGATATCATCATAGACACTATCAAGCATAAATGGTAATTGATAGGAGAAATTGCTCTATCAAATGCTCTTGATACTATGGTTATAGAAGAAGAGGAATTAGAGTTAGCTCAATGTTACAACAATTTTAAGGTCAGATTTGTAGAGGATGAAGATGATGATGGTGGGATCTCTAGTCACTATAATAGAGGGCATTGGGCTAAAGCTACTACTAAAACCATGGTCAAGATTGGCAACATGAAAGATCCCATGGTTGCTCTTGTTGATCATGGGTCAAAAATCAATATTGTTTCTAAGGAGCTCTAGAAGCATGGGAAATGGCCAATTGATTGTAAGTAAATTGTTGTTTTGCTTTCTTGTTAACCATTCATTTGAGATCCAACTAGCTTGTATAGGCCATAACATCCATAAAGTCTATAAAAAAAAAACTAAAGTTGTGGTTATTAGTCCTTACCTTAAAACAAAAGACTACAAATTTTAGCTCCAACTAAGTATTGAGTCCTTAACATATACAAAATCTCTCATAGAAGAAAAATCAATGGTTACTCAATCTCAACTCAAGAGGAGAGACTCAAATGTATGTTCCAACTAGTTGATATAGATTGATACAAAATCAATCTGTCATAAAAAAGAAAACTGAGATTACTTATTCTTACCTTAAGAAAATGAATATATAACCTATATTTATAGTCAAGGCTTAAACTAAAACTCAATTGTGCATCTTGAATAGAGTAGTGAGCTTTTAGACTTCTTAACTCTTGAATAAGCAATGTCATGCGTATATACATTGCTACACAACATACATCTTTGTCAACATCATACACTATAGAAACAAAACTCATACATAAATTGTAAATGAAATGTAAAGTACAACAATAATCAGTTTGTTCTTGAGTGGAAGAATGGATTGATTATTGTGGCACTTTAGAGTTCACAATATCACACTCAAACAGATCTATACTTGATCCTTCACTCAACACTCTGCCAACAATTGTGGATCAATTACAATCAAGCCATACTCACTTTAGCTAAGAGTCTCTAGGTGATGCTTGTCGGCCTCTATCCACCATAACCAAGAACTCGAAGGCTCAACATCACAGAAAAGAACTTTATGGAGCTGCACTTTAAAGGTATACTCTCTAGTTGACCTAGGTCTCTAGCACTAATGACATTGTTGATGGCAAATCTGATGGTGCAAAAGGTACAAGTGAACCTTTTGCACCTTATGCACCTTTTGATAGTGGGTCCCACCATGTGATCAATAGCCCTAACATAAAATTGGATTGCCAACAAGTAGTCCTTGAGTAACTACCAATATACCTATGAATACTAACACTACCGTTCAAAGATCCAAGCAACCTAGCTTTGGAACCACAAATGTCATGATAGTTGTTGTGCGTATATACATTGTTACATAATATACATCATTGTCAACATCATACATTATAGAAGCACAACTCATACATAAGTCACATGTGAATTCTAAAGTGCTATAATTGCCCACCTAGTTGGCGGTTAGCTCCCTTTAACTCCAAATGGCCATGTACTCCAAGTATGTGGTATACTCTATGGTGGGCAAAGATCAGGAGACTAGGTCTATCAAGCCCTATCATTAGTCGCATTTCTACAATCTATACCACATAAAGGGTGAACTAGCTATAGGTCAAGTACATCTAGGACATAACCACTATCCTTGAGGAGCCACCATGATGGAAGGAGTCAAATATACCATATGCCATCCTCTCAAACAATTATCACACACCAATATAATAGTAGCTCCACTAAAAGAGCCACATAACATACATCGTAAGCTTGCACATACAAGTGCCAAGCTTGGGTCCATAGTGCCATCAATGTTTGGGAGGTAGCATGGCATATACTTGTGTACATGATAATTCCAGAAACACCATCATGTCCTTCTAACATGAGGACTCTAGAAGGTAAAACATCATGCACTCTCAAGAAAATATGGTTTGTAGTAACATCAAGTGTCGTAGGTGCTATTTATTGTAGATATATATAGTCACTTGGATGAAATCAACAAATCAAGGGTATATAATCTCCTCCTCAAATGGTAGCATAGTATAAGGTATCCCTATTTTGAGCAATCACAAAATTTTTATAGGCTATCAATATCACTCTTCAAAAGATCTTTGCCCATTGAGGACATGTGCTCACCCATACATTTGGATCATCCAAGTCCAAAACTATAGTAGCATCTTGACAAATGGCTATAGGTAAATTTGGATCTTGTCCAAAGAGTAGAAAGTAAGGAGAGAAGGATGCTAAGGAGGCTTGCCAAGTGAATTGATAGCCCATGGCCAACCAAGTAAATGCAGATCCCAATCTCCCAATTTGCCTCTCTACAAACCATACTTATGCAATCCTCTCTTCACAATATGAACTACTATCTTTGCTAAGTCATCTGCTGAAAGTGATCTCAAGAGGTAATATGATGATCAATCAAGGCCTTGTCCCACAAGACTTGAAACTCCCCTAAGAACTATGTACCATGATTATGGTACCCACATTTTTTGTTTTTTTGTATTTATGGAGAAGAAGTGTACAAAGAAGTTGTATTGTGCCTGTATGGCATTAGAAGGTGAAGAAAGGTGTCCTTGGGTTGTAACCCAAGGTAAAGTGACTTCGTGTCAAAAGACAAAGTACTCAAATTTGCCCTATCAGCCTGCAACCTGAAGTAAGGAGACTTTGTCTTGGGGTGCTCAACCCGAGGCAAGGATAGTGTAACAACTTTCCTTTGGGGTGGACATTCAAGAAGGAACTATGCATAAAATAGCTGGCCTATAAATGGGAGGAAATTGACAGTGATAGGAGCATGAAGAAGGTGTGATTTCTTGGTAGAAATTTGAAGTGAAGAGAGACAGAGGAAGCACGCCATTATAAAATTTGGGCTAGAGATGAAGCAATGACAAGTAATTTTCCATTGCCATTAAGAAGTCATCTTGTGGGAGATTGTGGGAAGGAAAATGTAGTCAAAGACGCACTGGTGTATAGAGAGGAATTCAGGTTAGTTAGTCCGGGAATCAATAGGAAGAATAGCCCCTAACCCAAAGTGGAAGAGAGAAAAATAGGAGGTTGGAAGAAGAGCTCTGAATTTGTAGTGAGAAATCATGCAATTTGGAGGTTAGATATGATCATGAGAATTGAAGTCTTGAGCAGGCTTTGAATCACATTCTTGGTATGGAATTGGAACATTAGTTTTCCAGGTTTCATGACTAAGATCATTGAGAGTAAGTGTCTTGATGGACCCGAAGGAGAAAGGAAGAGAGGAAATCCAGCTTGATAGGTAGAGTTGGATTGGAGGTTAGTACTTGGAAGAGAGGCAGGTGATGAGCAGGCATCCATGTTCTTAGGGAAGGAGAAGTAGCTGAAGAAACCCAAGAGGTGAGAGATGCCTTCTCTTCAACATGCAAGAAGAATGGCTACAAGGTCAAGAGCTCTAAGGACCTGATGAAAAGAGGCATTGTAGCAGCAATGATGGCTATCTTGAAGCCGGAGCAAACCACTTATGTGATGAAGCATCAAGCGGTATTCTTCCACAAGATGTTTGCAGGGAAGCCAATCAATTGGGCAAAGTGTTTTCATCAGCAGGTGAGACAAATGGTGTGGAGCTTGCAAGACAAGTCTCTTCCACACTACATTGTGCCAATTGCAGCCCACTTCTATTTGGGACTGAACTTGCTGAATGCGGTAGAGAGACAAAAGATGGTGTCAAACTTCCACCCTTATTTGAGAAGAGGTGCTGATGCGGAGGAGCAGCAATACATCTTGCAGATAAGGAGCAATGACGAGTACTACACACAGACGGGGCAGAGTGTGCTGTAACACCCATTTGTGCATGTGTGTGGTATTGTGATATTTAGCTTGGTATTACAAGTACTTAAGAGATATTATTTATATAGAGATAAAGGATGGTTCTATATTAGTCATGGTTAGCTAAAGTTAGTCATAGCTAAGATAGAGGGGACCTTACTTTAGAGGAAGTAGAAAAGATGAGCACCACTATTTTGGATTTTAGTGTGTTGACTTGGTATTATTCCTAGGTGTTTGGCTTTGAGGAAAGAGTTGAGAACTCTTGGGCCCACAAGCCTTTTTGTTTTGGATTCTTCTTTAGTCCAAGGGTAGCCCATGCAAAGGAATCCTTGACTTAGTGGTTGGGTCAAGATAAGACCACATGCTTAGGGGAATATGCCCATGTGAATGGATATTCCTTTCTACTTTTTGACTTTACTTGACTTTTAGTCTAGTAACTTGAGTTACTACGGTAAACAGTAACTTTGGTACATAACTATTTCACAAGTATATAAACAAGGGGTGAGGAGGTACTCATCATCCTTTCATTTGCAACTATCTTTCTCTCATTGAGTTCTCTAGTGAGCAATGTCTTGAGTCTTGGAGTGTTAGCCTTGGAAGAGTATGATGGAGTTGGGGTTCCTTGCCTTCTTAGTCCATGGTGCGCTACCATAATAGCCATTAGAGGTTCATCTTGAGTGAGAGATAGGCCGGCTCACAGTGCAATGAAGGTAAACACTCCGAAGTTGAAGAAGAGGAGTCAACAAGGCAAAGAAGAAGAAGCGGTGATGAGACCTCAGAAGATGAGGAAAGTAAACTTGAGGAGAGGATTGGTGGTAGTCGTGTCATCAAAGAGGAGTCAGAAGGAGAGACCAAGTGCAAGGAAGAAGACTCGGACAAGGAGGAAGAACCCGAATTCATGTTGCAGAGTGGGGAAATGAGCAGGGAGAGTGAAGATGGAGGGGATATGCAATCAGTACCTGAGGAGGACAAAGGAAAGATGGAAATAGAAGAAGAATGTAACTTGCACGTAGAAGAAGTTCCAGAGCAAGAGGAGAAGAGGGTGACCATTCAACAAGGAGTTTGCTCTAGAAGGAAGGCAAAGTATGAAGTTAGACCGAGTAAGGTAAGAGAAGTGGAGAGTGGATTTTTGAGGAGCAAAGAATCCATCCCAATAAGGCGATTGTGGCTAAGAAGGCGAGTGTTGAGTGAAGAAGAGGCAAAGAAGGAGAAAAGTCCGCAAGTCAAGATAAGCTCAAGTGGAGAAGTAGAGTATCTGTGGAAGATTGTGTGACCACTGTTAGTAAAGTTGGAGCACAAGAAGAAGGAGATGTAGTCAAAGTGTCCGGAGGTGAAGACTATGTTGCAAGTATTAGCACGATTGGAAGAAGAGAACTTGGAGTTGAAGAAGAATGTAATCCAAGGTGAGGAAGAGAGGGAAGTACTACAAGTAGATGCAATAGTACAGAATCAAGTTATTGAAAACTTGAAGAGAGAAGTGGAGAGTAGAGAAAGAATCATAGAGCAAAATGTCATAGCAAGGGAAAGGCAAGTAGCTGAGTATGAAATCTTGAAACAACAGTTTGCAGATTCTTGAGTAGAAATTATTCATGCTATGGCAAGGGTAGTAGAGAAGGAGCAAGAGCTTGATATAGTGATAGAGAGTGTAGAAGAAAAGAAGCAGTTTTGGCAAAGGGAGTTGACCATGAGGTATAGAGAAGGAGAAAGACTAAGAGAGTTACTCCGTAATGTGGAGGAGAAGATTGTGCAAAAGGAGAAGGAAAAGGAGATAATGAAAGCCGAGTTTGAGGCAGAACTGGCAATGTATAGGGAAGATTGGCATGCATATCAAGAACAAGAGAGAAGAATGAGACTTGAGCTATTGAAGGAGATTGTAACAAAGATGAATGCAATGCTGAAGCCAATGTCCGGATCAAAGAAACAAGATTGCACAAGTTGAAGCTATTGGTGCAAGAGATGAGGAGGAGAAATGCAAAGGATAAAGATTTGAATGCCTTGCTGATTAGTCTCAGAACTTGTGTAGATATGAAGATATTAGAAGTAGAAGATATTATTACAATTAGATTAGATTTGGTAAAATTGGAGATAGATAAACTTTGGAAGGATGTAAGAGTAAATGTAGATGACATAGGAGTACAAATATCTTTGGAGTTACCAGTGGAGATATTAGAGAAGAGTGGGTCAGGAGATAAAGAGTTAGATAGGTCACCTGCTAGTGTAATTGTCGATCAAAGTGAAGAATCAGTAGAATTGGTAGAGGAATTAGTAGTTGTGAAACCCAAGGATAGAGTAGTAAGTGAAGTTACTTTGGGATTGGGAGCCAAGGAAGAAGTAGACATCGAATCAAAGTAGTAACATTTTTGAGATTTGAAGAGGCAGATATGAAATGGTGCATTGTCATTTTGGATCTATAGGTTAGAAGAGTTGTTAGGAAATGGTATTTTTGTTAGTAATTGTTGAGTGTTTCACCATTTAAAGATGGCATTTGCAGTCATATGTTGTTTAGTGCTCATAATTTATGAGAATAGATAAAGTGAAGTGATGTGAAGCAATGCTCATTGTTTGAGCTTAATTCTGAGTATCAATTCTATATCTATGTTTGTGAGTGTTTGGAGAATTTTGAAGTGCAAGTCAGTGTGTGTGTTGGATGTTGGATTCCGCAACCTTGATCTTCATTCTATGTGTTTGATCCTGAGTGAAGTGCAATCGGAGCAATGCCTTGACACATCTGAGAGGAATTGTAGTGTTGGTAGTATTCTACATTTGTGAGTGCAGCACAGAGTTGATGTGAAGCAATTTCAATCAAGGAAGTTGTGCTTTCAGTGGAAGGATGGAACAAAAATTTGAAGCAAATCATTTTGTAGTGAAGTGCCATTTTTGGGAGGGCTTGAATCATCACAATCAAGATTGTTTGGAAAGATTTGATGGAGTTGTGTTTATATTTGACAAATTGTTGTGACAAGACTGCGAGTCAATGCTTATTACTCTCTTCTAGGTGTAGTTGCTACTTGAGAGATTAAAGATACGACCAAGAAGAATTGAGATTGTTACTATTTGCTTCATATCTGACCAATTCTGAATCGTATCTCTACGAGAACAAACTTTACTTACCTGATTACCACAAAAGTGATTTTTGCCAAGTTGTAACAATGATCAGTCAAAACTTTAGTTGGTGCACCAAAATAACTAAGAATCCAATCCAAGAATGAGTAAGTTTTCCCTTCACTAGACTTGTCAAGAGGTGCCACCAACTCAATCAATGAGTCCTCCTGTGTGCATTGAGAGGAATACCACTAAAGCCTCAAAAAATATACATAGAAAGGTAGATGTATGCCAACATAGCACTATCTCCTCATCTACCTCACCATGCCAACTTGCTCTGGTCTGATCCTATTGGTTGGGACTCAACCCATCTATATCATGGTTTACCACTCTAGGTCTATGAATAACAATGAAGTCATACTCCTATAAAATCAGAGCCCATTGTGGAAGCTTCCATAAAACCTTGTTGGACTCCATCAACCACTTCAATGGTTGATAATTAGTGATGAGAGTGAAGGGGTTACCAAATGGGTAATATCAAAAATATGCTATTGCCCATATTGTTGCCAAGCTCTCTCACCTCATATGAACTATACTTCACCTCCATAAATTGTTGGAGTGACTAGCATACACTATAAACTCCTTCCCCTCATCATCATGTTGGGTGAGCATTGCTCCAAGCCCCAAGGTACTCCAATCACTATGACCCTAGAATGGTTGTCCTCTAATCAATCTTCTAACAATAGGAGTAGATGTCAACCTATCCTTGAGCTCTACAAAAGCTCCCTCTTGCTACTCTTCCCAACACCACTCATGTGTAAGCTTGGTCAACTTCATCAAGGCCTTGGCAATAACACTAAATCCTCTAACATATTGGTGATAGAAGTTTGTCATCCCAAGGAATGCTCGCACTCTACTTACATCCATAGGCCAAGGAATATGTGTTAGGGTTTATGGTCTATTGAACACCAAGTCCTTTGGGGTAGATAGTGTGAACCAAATACTCAACATGCTCATGAAAGAATCTACACTTCCCAAGATGTAATTTGAGTCCATGAGATCTCAATCTCTCAAACATCTCCAATAAATGTCTTTCATGCTCCTCCGGACTAGTGCTATAGACCAAAATGTCATCAATATAGCACCAAGTAAAATCTAATCTTATTAGGATCTTGTCCATGACCTTTTGGAACTCAATAAGAGCGGTTCTTTAACCCAAATACTAAGAGCCTCCATTCATATAATACATCCTTGTCATGAGGATCAATAGTCCAAAATGCTATCTTGGACTTATCCTCCTCCTTGATTGACAACTGATGATATCTTGCTCAAAGATCCAAAGTATTGAAGACCTTTGCATACCCAATCATATCAAAGATCTCCTTTGGTGCAAGCATGTCATACCAATTAGTCCTAGTCTATCTGTTGATAGGATGGTAATCTCCACACATTTGCCTATTTATGTAGTTGCCATGCATATCCTTCTTGGCTGGTATCATTGTAGCTAAAGCATACTCTCCATGTGAAATCTCCACCAAACTAGCTTCAAAAAGGTCTCTACTCCAGCTCTGAATCAATGCTATCTCCATATCACTATATCTTTTGGGACATCAAAAAACTGGTGTATCACTATTCCAAATACCAAGTCCTTTTAGAGCACTCAAATTCTTTATACTAAAGGTAATACAACTCATTCAAATCTTCAAGAACCACCAAACTCTTTGTCTTTCCACACATGTTAGCTTAGGTCTAATATTTGGCTCCCAAGTATCCTTTATAACTAATGTAGGAGTGGAAGAAATATTGATTGGTTGCTACATTGGGCCCTTGGAAGTAGTAGTGTCATGCTCTCAACCATTAGAGTTCTCAACCCTTAGTGTGAAAAATCTCTCTATTTGATTGCAAGCTCCACATGTCCTCTAGTTGCATCCCAAGTAGACCAAGGATGTAACCCAAGTAGAACACGCTCACTTGGACGGACCCCAAGTAGACCACTCTCATTAGGAGCCACTAGTTATGTCCTAAGAATACCCTACCCACTTAGTCCACTACTCCCAACATATGCTTGAATTGTCTTGGTAGGCATAGAGCTCACAAGTGTCAAAGTGGTAATACCTATCAAGCAAATCTTACGTTGCTCTGCCAAGCCATGGCTTACAATCTAGGTCAAAAAATTTAGGTCCATAACTTGACCTAAAACTTGATACCTAGATGCCTCTTGCACTATTGTAATAATGGTTACAGGTACAAAAATCCATTGCACGCTCCAACTCATTAGCATTGGAATCCACCAACCACTATAACTATGAGTCCCAATCAAGTCCAAGACCTCCCTCTTGAAAAGCATAGGAGCTTGGGAAACTCATAAGTGTGGGTAAAGCAGCTTTGAGCTATCCAACAAGGTTCACCACTACTATAAATGACTTATCAACTACTACCACCATTTGAGATTGTAGCCCAACATCCAAAATGTCATCAAAAGTAAGGTGGTCTAGTCTTTGAATGCAATCATAAGCATGCTATATAACCTCTCTAGGTAAGAGGTTTGTCAAAGACAATGAGCCCATAATCCATCTTTGGCTACATTTAACAACATGATAGGTCCTATCCAAGAATGGACTTGAAGTGTAATCTCTACCACTTGGGCGTAAGAATCACCTATCAAAGGGATGTTCTCCAAAATGTAAGATGGAGAAATGGACTCATGAACCCAAAGATGTAATAGTACACATAACATCTCCCCAAACACACCAAAAACAAGATCTTGGAGACCTTAACCTTAGCCAACATGGGTATGTCCTTGGCATGGCTATCCAAAAACCACAAAATGAATTGGGACCATGACCCCAATAAGAAAATGTCTACTAGTAGGATCTTTTGGTAACCTTTGATTAGTGACATTGATAATAGCTCAAGATACCAATAAGCCAAGTGTGAGACATGATGTAGAATGGCTTACCTAGTAGTCTCATTTCTCTCCACATACAAGTACTTCTATACTTGTATACTTACCTATAATACCACAACTAGTCCCGTGCTAATCTCACAAAACAACTCCAATTGACATGTTCTCTCTATTGGATACTGCCAAGCAATGAGTGTGATAACCAAAAGTGACAATGCAATAGTGACAATGTAATAGACTTGGTAGTGAGTATGGTAACCAAAAGTGAAAATGTAATAGTGACAATGTAATAGAGTTTGGAGGCTCATCCTCACATTGGTCTCAAGGTGGTACAAAGGCTTCACTCCAAGCTTGCAACTGATCTACATGCTATTGTAATGCCTTCTCAAAACTCCACAATGAACATCCAAGGTAGATGGAACAATCCCACTCGTACTCCAAATCCGAGTGATATCCTTTGGTACTAGAATATCCTCTACATGGGCATTCCTCTCCAATGAGTTACCAAGCCAAGTAACAAAACCTTTGAAAACTAAAATTGATGCCATGGTCCCTAACTATAGTGAGCCAAGACTACCATTACTAAAGCATATTAGTAAGCAATATACCTATCCCTCACCTGATTGCCAACCTAGTATATAGGAATTTATCTCCTCCCAAAAGTCAACATTGAACCCATGGGGTATAACATCGCTTCACCAACTATCACATCATATGACTCTACTACTATCGTAATGGCCTGAGCTTTCACCACAAAGCTATTTGTCGGATGATTGGGCTGAATCTAAACAATGAGATCTCTACATATGATATACTGTGTAGAACCACCTCCTAGAGATGTCTGAATCTGAAATGGATACCTCTCCATATTGGTCGTCTATAGCTCCAAACCAACAACTATAGCCTTCTCCAACATAAAGAGCTATGCACTAGAGTCTAATAAGACTCTTTGTGGTGTATAGATCTTCCCTAAAGGTCTCACCAAATGGAAATTCCTCCTTTGGTTATCCAATAAGACAAATCCAAGTGTGAACCATGGTCGCTCAAAGGCAAGTCTAATTGGTAACTCATCCAATCTAGCTATTATTGCTTGCCATAAACCATTGGTTGGTGAGCGGATCTCATGCTTCTCAACCAAGTCAGCTCCACTATCAACCACCCCTACTCTAGTACTAGGAACCATATCATCCCTTCTCTCACAAAGTGTGGCAACCAACCAAAACATTGGAGGTGGATCAATTCCTAATGTAAACATATCACTAGTTAAGAATAAAGGGAATCACATAATCAATTGAGCTTTTCCCAAAATCATGCGAGACTCAATCTATGTAGTAGTAGGTGGTTGACTAACATTTAGTCTATCATGTACTCCATCAGTACCTACCACACTTGCAATAGGACATCTAAGAGCCATGGATGTTATTTGTAGTTCCTCAAAGAGTGTGAAAGATTGGGGGAGTCTGACCTATCTACCAACCTCTCTTCTCTATGGGTCCAACTTTGATAATCCTCTAGGCTTTGAAGCACCTATTGCACTCCTAATCACTTTGATTGATGCATCTACTTGTGCTGCTTTGCACATAAAGTCCAAGACATCTCTATCACCAATGTAAGAGGTGGAAGCCTCAACACTCAAATCTGATCTCCTTTGAGTTGTGGCCATGCTAGCCAATTTGCTCAATCCAAGTAGCCATGGTTGTGTTAGAAGCAAAGGCAATGTAACACCATTAGCTAGACATATTATCTAGAGATGAAATTTGGCTTGGTAAAATTTAGAAGGATGTTATATATGATTGACTAAGTAGATCAAATAGAGGTGTCACCAAAATATTATTTCCACTAATAAGGTAGGAGCCAAAAACACCCTAAAAACTTCAGAGCAAATTTCAAAGGCCTAAACGGATCAATTAGCCCTCAAAATGAAAAATTCCTTCCCTTTTGCACAAGATAATGCTTTCTTTCACCCTCCACTATTTTTCTTGTCAAGAGCTTTCCAACGATACTTCAACCATGCATTTCTAAGCTTCATATAGGAAGATTCTCTAAAGATTCCCTATAATCAAACTTATTTTACAAACTAGATAGTACAAGAACCAACATGTCACCCATCCATGCAACTAATCTAAAGGTGGAGCTTGATGATATGTCATCAATTTATGTGTCTGATCCAAGGGTGGAGCTTCCTTTGAGTGAATCATCTTTGTTATATAATAAAGATAAGGTGCTCTTTTGGGGCATTGGAGTATTGAGTGTGAAGCTTTGTGTTTCTTCTCTTGTGTTTCTCTTGAGGGTTCTCCTATCCTTGGAATGTTACAAGTAGGTATGGCACCTTTGCTAGGTATGGATCCTCTACCACTATCTCTACCATCGTGTCCTCCATGATCGAGAGCTCCTCTACCACCTGCCATAGTAGCCCTACCACTCCATAACTTTGGGTGAAGGTCAAAGCATTGGTCACTAGTGTGACCAAATCTATGGCAATGGTCACACTATCTTTGTGCTGGCTGTGATGCACTAGAGGTACCATGTATGTTGCCTTGAGTGCACTCTCTCTTGTGGTGAGGTCCATCATAAGTCAAACAAGTAATACCACCACTCATTGACTATTATTGCTGACCTAAAAATGAAGTTAAGGGTCTAACTACACTAGGTCTCCACTTTCTTCATAGGATCTGGGTTGTTTACTATGTCCTTGGAAGCAAATATAGCGTGGTGCACTCTACTACACTCTAGAAAAAGTAATAGTTTGTAGATGAGGTCTCTCAATCAAATCTAGATGTCACCACTTTCTCCTCTACCATGTTGAGCTCAATTTGCTCAACCAAAGTAAGGACCAATATCAAAGTAGGTGAAGTAGCCTATATCAACATAACATCATGTACTCTAGATTTTAAATCCTTGTCTAGAATCCATAGCAAAATTGGATTACTTGGGCCTCAATAACTCCTTAAGTGAAACTAATCAATCATCTCATGCTAGTGTATGCCTTACATAAGCTCTCTCCAACTCTCCATTAGAACTACTACAAGCTCCTCAACTTACCAGTCCGCACTCCTTGGTAGTTTTGCCTCAAGCATTGGAAGAACTCCACCATGTGACTAAACCCCAATACTGCACCACCTCATGTAGTGGTACCTCCACTTGTAGTAGCACCATCTCCAACTAGTGCACCTCCACTAGATCCACCAATGCTACTAGAGCTAGAACTTATGGGTACTATTGAACTACCCCTAGCAATTGAGCTTACAATGATGGTTTGGAGACCAATATTGTCTCCATAGCTCAATCTCCTCCAAGTGAGCTCTCTTGAACTCATGATAGTTATCCATTGGTGGACCCTCCAAGTGTTGAAACCCTTTCCATGCCATGAAGGATATGAGTAAAGTCAGGTTTTGCATCTATTGTAGATCACACCAACTATCAAACTCATGGATAAAGTCATCCAACAAAATGGTACCCATTGTACCAAAGTAGTACATGGGGCTTTTGGATGCCTTATAAATCTCATCCATATCCCACAACAATGGTGTGGACACACCAAGTGCACTTTCAACTAAATAAACTCATGTATCAAACTCTAAATCAAAGTCAATATCTTCCCTCAATAGGACCTAAGATACCGGTTGATACCAAGTATGACTTTGGGTAAACCCCACTATGTATTATAGTGATATCTCCTTTGGAATCCCCAAAGAACTCTATCATGATAATGTAACTCAAACCACAACCATAACCACCACAAGTACCCCACCAAGGATCACCACCAAGTGTCACTACCAACCAAACACCACTCACTAATGTAGATCTAATTGCAACAACTACACTAGGGGAAGGGTGACCTTTAACCTTCCATCACAACATGCATTCTCACTGTCTATAGGTCATCACTTCTTACCTCACAAGAGAGAACCATAAGTAGTATGATTGGTCATCACCCTAGCCTCATTATTGAGAGCACACCAACGTTCTAAAGTCAAGACACCTCACAAACATGGTGCACAAACAATAAGCAAAGAATGGAGGGAGTCCAATCACAAGAAGTCTAAATGAAATATACCATTTCATAAATCAACACCGGATTGACTCTATCACTATTTGACATTTGATATAAGAGTGTCTACCTACTTCCTAAGCTACCATGATCACCAAGAAGGGATCAAACTACCTCTCCTAACCAAAGCTACAAGTGTATAAGTATCAATGGAACAATCATTAGGAAAATAAGTGAAGGTGGACTAGTTGGCTAGTGCACCAATCTAGGAACCAAAGATAAAGGGTTCAAACCTTGTTGCACACAATCTAGAAGTGTAGGCAGATTTTGCCAAATAGTGACTAAAAACTCATCTAAACTAGCTAGCCTCATGCCAACAAACTAGCTTGCTGGCCCTTCTAGACCTTTGTAGCCTCTCTAGCCCACAATCTTATGCCTCACAACCTTTAAATGCCCAAATTTAGGGTCTTTTATTCTTGCCAATGCAAACCTTCTCCAAATCTAGCCAAGCTTCACCCAACTCTATCACTAGCTAGGGCAGTTTGGGTGACCTACAATCGTAGGCAACCTCTACCAATCTGACACACCTCTTCTATAGTTGGTTGACCACCAAATCCTCATCTAAATCTCAACTTGAACCAAATCATGATGATGGGGATCTCCAAATCCCTTATTTGAGAGGATGGGTTCCAATTCCACCTTCAATTTTTCACTTTGAGTTCATTTTGCACCAAATTGACCCTGATTTCATCTCTTGGGCTCAAATTAAACACCTAATGTCTCAAATTGACTCCATTCTAAGAAATTTGGCTAGCACTCCCGCAACCATATGCACCATTGCCAAATCAACATAAAATTTCACAAAGCTTTTATACACAATCACTCTTTGGGAAATGTGAACTACGATTGAAATACCAACAATCAGCCTTGCTTAGAGATACCACCAACACCCTTAGTTCTTGCACTCAATTCCCTTGACTTTCACTTCTTTGATGTAATCAGTTTGTTCTTCCACTTGAATCCCACTCAAACGGATTTGTACTTGATCTTTTACTCAACACTTTACCAAAAATTTAGCATTGTTACAATCAAGCCACACCCACTTTAGCTTAAAGACTCTAGGTGATGCTTGTTGGCCTTTGTCCACCGTAGCTAGAAACTCAAAGGCTCAATATCAGAGAAGTGAGCTCTTTGGAGCTACACTTTGAAGGTATACCCCTTTGCTCTATCTAGATTTCCAATCCTAACAGTACCATTGATGATTATCTGACAATAAAAATAGTGTGTCCTACCATGTGATTAGTAGTCATAACATACAATTGGACCGTCAACAAGTAGTCCATGAGTAACTACCAAAATATTTTTGATTATAAACACTACCACTCCAATGTTTGAGCAAACTAGCTTTGGCACTACAAATGAAGTGATAACGACCTTTACTATTCATTATCTAAAACTCAAACATAGGGTATAAGCTCAAATTTTAACTTTATTTGGATGACTTTTCATGCTTTAGGACATCTAGTCCATTGGCCTCAAATTACTACAATTTTAAATCATCTTGATCTAAATTTAATATCTTGAAACAAGATTATATCATCCTAAATCAAGGTTTGAATAAATTTAGACTCCAAATTGATAGAGGTCACTTCTAATTTTTTAGAATCCTGATTCCAATAAAGCTTTTGGAATTAGGTAGTAGTCATTGATCCTATTACAAGTACCTAATTTGAATAACCTTGAAGGACTTTATATCCTTGAAGGTCACCAAATATAAAATATAGGAGCTCAAATTTTCATGAATTTTTACCTCAAACTTACATATCAATATATACCACTTCCAAATATGTTAACTCTACTTTCTAAAATGGAGCATGAGAACTTAATCATTAATGGAATCTTCTTAGTACTTAGTACTTTTTGCTTACTCTAGCACACAACCTTGTTAAAATTATTAAATGATAGTAAATCTTGTTAGCATCGTTATTTATAGCTCCAACAAACCTGGCTAAGGATGATATGTAGTATCTTCAATGAGAGTATTTAAAATTAAACTACTCTCAAGAAAGCTATCTAAAGATAAGTGACCTTCAACATGGTTACTTGGGGTTAGACTTTAATTAAGTTACAGAAAATCAAATGATAATAAGGGAAGTGGTTGATAAAAATTTATTTGCATTAATATGCTTAATAGAGTTGTTTACTATGAAATTTCTCATATATTTACCTCAAAATATTTGAACATAAAAAATTTGTGAATGCCTTATACAATGCATTGCTTATCTATTTGATACTCATTCACTAATCTTCAACAATAAAATTTTGAGTGATTATTAAATCGATCCTCAAGTTATAATTAAAAGCACATAAAAAAATTGATCATTCAAAAGTTACACTTGAAATTAGCTTAAAAATTTAGCAAAAAGAAAGATATAAAAATACAACTCTTATTATAGAGCTTTATTTAAGAGTGAGTTTTGTAGCATATGATAAGAACAAAAAGAATAAAATACAATACAGTTACAAATTCATTGTGTTGTGAAGTTAATAGAAGTTGAATAGAATGTCACTCAATTGTTAGAAGTTTTGCCCACTATCAAGAAGTGGTAGCAGATCCTTTAAAGGTAAGATAACATGATTGGACCCATTGAGGGAACATTTTAGTATCTAAGCTATTTATGAAGTGTATTTGCGTGAGTATTCATGTCAACCTGCTCCCTAATTACCATTTAATGGCCTAAAATTTAACCATCAGTTGGCCTAGATGCCTAGCTGAAGCTACAAAAGTAACTTCTACTCCACTAGATTTGCTAAAATTAGAAATTGTGAAATCAAAGAACTAACGGAGTCAAATCCAAGAAAGATAATTTGAACTTTGTACTTGTGCGGTTTTTATTATTAAGCCGTTTACTAGGTGACTCGCTAAAGGCATGATGCTTGGACCAAAATTCTAGCTGAAACTTTTTCTTGAAACTTTCAACTAGAATTTTCTCTTGAAAAATGATAGTGATTAATTTATTACCAAAAAAAAAAACAAACTTTCAGGAGCTTTTGTTCTATATTTAGGATAGATGTGTCAAGAAATCTAACAAGATTCAATGTTTTTATTCAAGCTCTCAAGAGTGAAAGCATAGTGAAATTTGATGTTTAAAAAAATTTAGTGACATCAAATAATACATCAATATCATCTATGGCTAAATATTAATTTTTATTCATTGATTCTGCATAAAAGCCAAACGATTACATTTGAAATCATCACATTAAAGAATGTTATATATCAATGAAATGTCATTTTGAAAATTTGATCACAATGTTCTGCATAAAAGATTTCAACCTTAAATTTAATAATACAGATAAGAGTATGGTGTCAAATAAATGCAGTCGATATGCTATAAAATATAACATATGCATCGTTTATTGCAATTATACTGCACAATATAATCAAGTAAATTTGGAGTTTTCTCTAAGTATATGGAAATTTCCATCTTTCTTGGTTATCTTTCCTGGAAAGAAATTAGATTCAGGTTAGAGAAAATAAATCTCATTCTTTTTGATTTTTACTATGATAGAAAGACCGGAAATTTGAAATTGTAATGTTTGGATAGGACTTCATGGGAGTGACTGAAGTTAAAATGTGCAATATTAATTGAAAAAACTTCACTAGGACATACCATATGAAAGGAAAATAGCTCCGCTTTTATGTTGTTGTTGTTGTGTTTCGTTTCCGAAATTCCTCATATCGTGTAAATTTATCTAGAAAGAACGATCGGTTAGAGGCTTGATAAGGCTGTGCAAAGTTTGGAATGCATTCAGTTGCTAGCAGAAAGCTCACCAATATTCACGACTACTTGACCTGTGCAGGACCAGAAAATCTCTTCATCTCGAAGTTGCTCTGCATACTACTGTAGTGATTGGAATTGTCCAGAGCAATTACAGAGATGCTGGATAGATTTTTGCAAGCTTCACTTGCAAGAAGATCTTGATATCAAAAAAAATGTTAAGTGAGAAAAGCAGAGGAACATAAACACTGGAGTATGAAGAATCAGAGAAATACGGGTCCAACAGGGCTGATGGATAGTAGGAAATTGAGGATTACTTTGAGTCAGTATGGTTATGCCCACGTCAATTGACACACTCTGATGGAATGAATGGATGCCAGATGGAGTGACAAATGCCGTCTTGAAAGAGATCAGTATCAGGATCCGAAATAAGACAAGTTCAAAGCAGAGATCTACTCATGTGATCAGAATCCGATTGTCTCAGCTTTTGTATTCAAAATTCAACTGTACATGATAAGATAGACCCCCGAAACAGGACTACTCGAAGCAGACTATTGATGCTAAAGCAACAAGAAATGGGGATCTGTACAAGTGGCTGGGATAATCTATAAGACCCGCAACTAACCGGGTCACTACCTTCAATTATAAAGTGATGCACAGGGTTTAGCCAGGGTGTGGGTGTGGATTTAGCCTCTACGTGTATATGGACTTCCCGAGAGATTGAAAACTTAGCAGGAAGAGCCAAAAATTGGTAATGTACAAATTCGCTTGCGATGACATGACTAATTGTAACTGTCCATTCTATATAGGGAAGGAGTTCGTGTAAGATGTCGAGGTGTGTAGATGGATGCATGGCGTTTCTAGAATAATTAATTACACAGAAGAGTTAGGCTTTCGTTGACGATTGGGTACTTGACTCTCTAGCTCCCGGTTGATGGTCTCCAATTCCAGAACTCGTGATTTCAGCTGCTTCACATACTGGATTGCGTCGCCAAGAATTGATGCTCTGTCCATCTGTTTTTCAGAATCAGAAAAGAATGATCAGAAAAATTTGCACTCTGGGAAGTTCAAGATGGAACGCAGTTCAGGAATTTGGCGCAAATGTGCAGAAGTGTGGCAAATTGTGAAAGAATTGAATTAAAAATACTTGAATCATTTCTTACCTTGCTGACAAACGGAATCAAAGCTCTCAAAGCGGAGAAATTTTCCTTCTGCTTCTCTCTTCGTTTTCTTTCCGCAAGCATGTGGTTGATAGCTGCCTCATCGTGGCAAGAGTGCACTTCTCTAGCCTCCGAAGCGCGCCTGATTGTTAGCGGCATCTGATCATTTCGTTGTCTCATAATCTTCTCTTCCTTCTTTCCCTGATTGTTCTGGGTAAGGAGGGAAATTTGATGCACCATGTTAATTGATCGCTGCAAGAGCACCTGGTTGTGTTGGTTCTTGTGTCTCTTGGCTCCAGCTGCGTGCTTCTGCCCTTTCCATGGTTTAAATGCGGGAGGTGCCATCTTCCTTGATAGCCGATGGTCCTGCTTACTTACTTCGGATTGGGAGGTGGTGGCATTAGGAGTAGGAGTAGGACCAGTAGAGAAATGCTGTGAAGAAGGGTTGTCCACAGACGCAGACGGCTTGGACGCTAATTGCTGCTGAAGTGACTTTGCCTGCTGATTCAACGGGCTGCATATTGTTGAAGAAGAAACGAGAAAAGATGATTCAAATTCTTCGTGTTCTGTAGCAGCCAATGGTGTGAAAACCGCTTGCTGGAGAGTGCTTGTCGGAGATGAGGTCAAATTGTTCAGGTCCGAGCTGAAATCCAATCTCCAGTCTGCTCCACTTATTCCAGCTGAATTATGGCCATGCCCTGCTGCTTTCATTGGATTTCCAGGTAATAGTACTTCTGGTGCTGCTACAGCTACTGCAGGTCCTTGTTGTCCCCAGTAGCTCTCCAACCCTCCAGCTATTGGAGCTAGGCGGAATTGCTGCCGCAGAAGTCTGTCTCCAACTGAGAAGGACGAACAAGAGTCCACTGGCTGATTGAGAGTGCTGTCACTAAGGTTCCCTTCAGTCTCATCGGAGGAGATACCCTGAGAATTATGAGGGCCCTCGGAAGGAGACATGGAATTTAACCTGCCATGGTTATTATACCCGTCATCCGCTTGGGATTTGAGATGCTGCGGCAACTTTAATGAGGCAGGTGTGTTAGACAGGAACCGTCTTATGCGCTGTAACAGGTCCTCATTCTGAGACACCAAAGTCTCTGAGCCCAATTCGACTACTCCGTTGAACCATGGAAAGCACAACAATGTCTGTATCCCCGCGGATTCGAAGAAGTTTGCTTGACCTGGGGTAATGCTTTGCCGGTAAACTGGATCTCCCGTCAACCAAATGTGCTGACCTTGTGTGAAAACCTTGCCAACATACCCATATCCCGGGGCGAAAGAACATGTTTTATAAGAGGCATTGAACTGTCGCTCCACATTCGTCTTTAAATTACTATGCTCGTACCACCCATCTGTCCACACCAGCTCTCTGGAACAGTCAAACAACAAAATCAGCTTCTCGATTCAAATTCTAACAAAAGTTCAAGGTGTTCGAATTTTGCTCGAAGAGATTGTCCACAGTGAACAAGCGATCAACGTTCGCGTCTCGGAAAGAAAGAGAGATAGATACTCACGTCATGAGTGGTGGGATGGACCAAAGGACGGCGTAGGACCAGCCCATTGAACGGACGAGTTCCCGCAAATGTTCTCCCTGACCCATTTTACAGAGCACCTTGAAGTTTGGATCTTTTGATTTTTTTGGTACACAGCAGCTGTGATCTCGCTGATCGATGCTGAAAGTCTACTCCGATCTCTTGGTAGTAGATTCAACTGAGATGTGAGTTCTTGAAGTATCATGAAAGATTGACAATTGAATGTGAGGTTCTGAGTGTTGGAGAGGCACACAAGAATACGCGAGAGAGGGAAGGATAGGAGCTAAAGCAGTAGAAGGGAGGAAAAGGAGAAGGAATGGAATGAGTTGTGAGGGGGAGGACGGACACTTGTACAGGCACCTTGGGAGAGGAGAATGGTCGCTCAGTCGACCTGGTGGGAGGGCCCCACCGCCAGATCAAGTACGCGCACAAACGCACACGCACACGCACACGCACACGCCCTACTACTCATCAACGTCTCGTGCCTATTAACAAGCACTGTGCTCCACAATACGCACGCGTTCCTTCTTCCACCTCTCTCGCTTCGTCTCCCAAATTGATTTCTTCGTGCTCTATAGCTCTTACTACTCCGTAGGCGTAGATAGGCCCAGAGTAGAAAGGCTGACCTATTCACAACACCATCCTGATCCCATTCGTTTCTCAGATGACTTCACAAGCTTGCTTTTGCCGTTACAGCGTACTTGTCTGTCTGACAGAAAGAAAATCACGAGTCTATTGGGACACTACGCCACATGAGCATATGAAAATTGCTTGAGAGGCCGATTTGCCTGGGATAATTATGTGATATTATTGGCACTCGGGGTTGGAAAGTTTGAAATACTTCTAAAGTTTAAGGAAGAGTGAAATATTTCATCATGGATGCTTAAGACAGGGTTGCATCGAATATCTCATGCTTTGTTAGTATTACAATTTAGCAGATGGCTTTATAGATACTTGATACTTGACAACCGGTGGCCTAACCTGTATATAGAGCTCGGAATCTGGATAATCAAAATTGTACTTATTAAAGGAGTGACTCGTCTTTCTGCAGAAATGCGGGGTGCGTAATTCCCTACACATGAAAGGGGCCGAGCAGGGCCTTGATTTTCTAAGAATAGGCTTGTGGCTCCTGTAGCCAGCAAAGATTTGCCGGATGACAGTTTTAGGGTCTGTATTCCTTTTCTTCTTCGAGAACTTCTTATACGTTTCTCGAGAAACGAGAAAATCACCTTCCTAATCTTGCTGTCCGTGACCGTCCTCGTTTTCAAGACTTTAACCTTGTCGTTTCTGGGAGAACCATTGAAACAATGTGGAGCAGAAGTTCCTTGTTGGCAAGTTCACATATGAAGTATCTTGCGACTTCTCTTATTATTCCACGAGAGTTTATGCTCACAACAGTGATCCTTTATTCAAAAGTGTAGTAACTTTTTTATCGTATTTAAAATCATACAGTTTCTCAATCAGCTACAATTTCCGACCAGGCCCAGCAGTTGTAGGGAACTACAACTGCTGATTAGATCTACACCTAATGAAGAGTTTCCGATGTTAATCTATGATTGATCCACGGTATACCAAGGGGAGAGGAGTTTTGGTGTAGATAGCACCATAGATGCAGCATCTTTTGCATTGATTAAGGATAGTAATAATCGAAGGTTTCCAAAAGCGCCTTCTGTATCTGAGATTTGATTATAACGTCAAACTCTTAGATCTGCCTCAACTGGAAAGAGTACCAGGTATTCATCAGAGTAATGAAAGGAAGCTCCTGCCGAATTACTCTTCTTGATCACATTAAATCAAGGGCTTCTTCTATCTTCGGCGGAAGGGGATGTAAGAGATGGCACACAATCGCTACAACTGTGAGGTTGACTTACATGGGCTAAAAGCCGAGATAGGGAAAAACTAAGAAGAAAGAGAAGAAAAGTACAGTACGGTTCTAAGTCTAACCAATGTTGGAGCAAGCAAGTGGATGGTGTCCGTAACGTGCTGTAAGACATATTTCTCATGCCGATTTCTCATTCTATCGGGTTTAATTTACCTCTTGTGTTTATCCTTGTACGGCTTGATGGGTCTTCCCATCCTTTTTGTTATCCTACGCGGTCGCCTTCTTTGATTCCTGAATGGGTTAGGAGCATTGATTCGAGTGCAAAGATGCAGTAAGACAGTAGATGAATTGCGTGATTTAATTTGGGTACGGCTTTGTCCTGAAGCCAAGTTGCGCATGCATATCCAGTTCAAGGTCCGCCACCAATGAGACAGGTCATGAGAGGACTTGAGTTATGGTTGACGAAGTGGGATCCGTTGAATCACCTCGACATTCAGCGTTTTGACTCAGCTTGTCCTGATTATGAGTTTTGTAGACAATTTACAAGGTTATGCCGAGACGCTATAACGAGTCCATTCGCGTAGAGGAAAGCTTTTTGACAGTTAAACCTATCTCAGTATAACGGGATAATGAAGATGAGATCGAAGAGGGAGGACTTTGTGTGGATTCCAAAATACAGCGTGAATATTCTAGCGCTAGAATACGCACGTTTTCGAAGTGCCAATATTCGAGGAGAATTGAGGGTCCCTTAGTTTTTTTTCAGGCACATGAGAGTGATGTTTCATTTGGCCTACGCTGCCTGGACGTTTGTGCTTGTTCAGGACCGAGAAAGCGCTGCGGTACCCTAGACTTTGAGCGACAGGTTCTTTTCAGGCACATGAGAGTGATGTTTCATTTGGTCTACGCTGCCTGGACGTTTGTGCTTGTTCAGGACCGAGAAAGCGCTGCGGTCCCCTAGACTTTGAGCGACAGTTTGTCGTTTCAACGAGTCCAACAGTCTCTTAGCAGTGTACTTTTGCTTCCAGAAGAACTTCCGAATCATTGTAGGACATTACTTTCCATGCATGTACAGTCGATTTTCTCCGAAAGTTACTTCTATAATGGTTATTTTCTCTAAATCTTACCAATTTTACTACTCTCCGAGTCGGGAACAAGGAGAATCGTTCAGATATTATGCTTATTAGGGAAAGATTAGCTCCGAATTCTCCCCACTTTATCCAAGGAAAGATTAACCCCGATTTCTCCCCACTTTACCCAATTGCATTTTCCGTAATTTTTACCTTTTGAGTTACTCCCGAGCACTAATAAGTAGAGAGAGACATACTGTACATCCTTCCAACTCCTCGCATCTCAAATCACAGGACCTCGTCTGAATTGACTAGATATGCTTGGACTCCAATCGGAATCGGATAACGCTTTCTGCAAATGGCAACTTCCCACGAGCTCTACTCTTATCATGTACACAACTTCCTTTCCTGGTGCCATCTATACCTGTCAAGTTGTTCTCTAATTGTTGTGCTGACACGAGAAAGAGCATAGTACCAGGTGAGTAACTAACTCACCTGACGTCTCCGCCCAACTTCAAACTGCCGTAGTTACCCACTAAGGTAGTTGTTCATTTATCGGCTTCACATGTGCATCGGGTCAATTACCTGTTGTGTATGGATCTCCCTAACCTTCTCTTCATTCTTGTGCGAGTCTAGCGGGGTCTCCGTGCTGGTAACTGGGCTTGTGCTCACAGTTGATATGTTCATACATAATCATCCTCACACTTACAGAATGTTTAGCGCATTATGCTGATGCGATTGAATCAGTTGTATGCTGGATGCTCAAAAGTCAAATTCAAGTGCGTTGACACGTGGATCCCACAACGGTGACCTCTGTATGGAAGACTGGTGGATCTGATTCATAGAAGATGTGTGCCTGGATCCATATTGGAACTTGTTCTGCAGAGTGCAGGAGTGCTGGACTGGTCAGTTGGAGGTCGGAGCAAAAGAGAAGACGAGAGCATTTCCAGCGTCGTGATCTGAGGATGGATTCAAATTCGATAAATCCACTTTGATGAAGTATCAATTAAATTGATGTCACAAGCACAAGTTGAATATCAAATTCACTGTATTCGTAGACCAGAGATGACCAAAAACAAAAATTTCATTGTGAATCATTTATCGATGTGTATTGTCCAGTCTATTTTGTCCAAGAATTTCATCGTATCGAGGTTTGCAGAAACAAATTACCTATCAAGACTGTTATTCTTAGGTTACTACATTTTAACCAATACTTCCACTCAAAGACCTGAAAGGGGAGATGCTCTTCAGGCTGTCCACTCTAAACATAGTGGCAATCAAGGAACATGAGAAAATAAAGCACAACACAGCTAGGGTCGAGAATCCTACCAGGATGCAGAAATTTTGTACAGTAATGATCGGATGGAGTGGCCAAAGTCACGGAGCAACGTTCCTTGCTGAATTGCTTCCATCAGGGTGAAAAGGGCGATTCGGACACACGCCCCTCCATGCTCTGGCTTGCAGTGCTCTTTAGGAAGAAGAGCCTCTTTCTCCATCTAACACAGCGCAGTAGATGTCGGTTTACCTTCTTCTTATGGAACAACCGTTACGACTTGGCGGCGCCGTGCACAGGAATTCCCGACCGGCACGAATTGCATGTTCAAAGTGTTGATTATCAGCTATGATGAGATGTGCGCGGAAGGTGTGCGTCACGCAATGCTGCAAAGATTAAAA
The DNA here is from genome assembly GCA_948567375.1 of Lunularia cruciata. NCBI lineage: Eukaryota > Viridiplantae > Streptophyta > Marchantiopsida > Lunulariales > Lunulariaceae > Lunularia > Lunularia cruciata. The sequence continues at coordinate 43,610,290 of OX419757.1, forward strand.
GAATGAGCAAAATGATACGCTAGCGTTAATCCTTTGGATGGAGCACCTTGATAGGACAAAGCGCGCAGAATTTTAGAACTGTGCCTGTTAGGCATATTGCTACTCCTGGAGAATAGAGAAACTCCCCTGGACAGTGATAGATAGAAGGACCTACACTACTGTTTCCGCTTTGTTGTCCTAGAGGGTACTGTTGCTTGAGCTCACATGAGTACAATGTGCATACATATTGAACCAGCTGAGACAAATTTAAGCTACAGTGCACAGATTACTGACAGTGTGCTGTTTCTCCGATACTCTTCACGACTGGAATGCTTCGGCCCTTTCCAAGCACGTGCAGCAACCATATGTTAAATTTTCCTCTCTCAGCATCACTTGTCCTGCCGATTTCTGCTGTCACTGCGAATGTATCGTCAAGAATATCGCCTAATTTCTTTTGGTAGCTCATGCCTTTTATGTCCACGCTGCTTCATTCCTTCTTTTCATTTTTATTTGCGGTGACCGGCATGAGGGATCTACGGTGTCATTGACGTATAAGTAATTTCAGTTTTTGAAATCGTTGCTTACCATCTACTGTAATCAGATACGTACGTTGTATAGACATGAGTAAGTCGTAATGTATATGGTTACCAGATGGTCCATACGGTACCCTGGTCTCTATCTAGAAGAAGTCCGTCTACTGATATAACCACGAGGGGAATAACGTACAAAAGTTGGAAACACATGTGCTGATCGCTTTTGAACCTTATTGGGTTGAATCTTTAGCAGAATCAGGCATACAATGAATTGGGGCCACAGACGAAGAATTGTCGTGGGGCCCGGCCTGTCCATCAGCATTTCGTGGCACGAAATCTAAGTACCATGAAACTCGAATATTTAATTGTTGTAGAGTTCAAACACACGGTATTTTCAGAGGGGCAGTCAAGCAGACATCCTTTTTGGAATCTGACAAAGCTATTCATCGTCATCATTCTGACATCCCAGCTCATATTGTTTATTTAACCAAAATCTGACCAGTACTTGAGCAAATCTTTTGGGCATCTTCATATTTCATTGCGCCTTAGTTGATGAATTGTTAGAATGTTTCTACATCTGCTCTAGATGTAGAACTGCTCCAAACATACCTGCATTCCAACTTGAATCGTAGTTGCTGCTAGTTGTGTGCAGGTCACATTACATATCACTACAACTTCCCTTGTGCTAAGCACGTTTTCAATGCTGTCGATGTCGGCCGATGTCGGCCGGGTGCATCGCGCCACCTCTTCTTTCCCTCCCCCTTCCCCCACCCACGCCCCACCCCGTCCCGCGTACACTGGGCTAGGCTGTGTCCCAAATAAGGAATGCAAGTAATCAAGCAAGCAAGGCACTCATACCACCGACTAGGTCCAGGTCGAAGTCTGCGTCCATTGAGGTCTACTTCGTTTCTACCGTAGCGCTGGAATTAAACCTACAGACTAGTGTCGGAACAATGTGGTATAAGTGCCGTGTCAATAATGGGTCGCTCGGCCCGGCCCCACGCGGAGGAGACGCCATTCTGGCCGTCCGCCATCGTGCTCCTGTCTAGAGGAGGTGAACACGAGTCTAGTCAAGCTGGGCAGGCTGGATTTAATAACAGGCTCGGTAAGGCAACAGGAGAATCGCCTTATAGGTGGCAACTCGGGACTCCAACTATTGTTTTCGTGTTCGGACAATGTTTGTTCGAGAAGGTGCACTGCCCAACGTATTTCCAACTCGTTCTACACCGTCTTGTGCACAAGATGAGATAAACCTCATTCGTAATCACGTGATTTCGAATCCCCTACACGACGTTGATTTCCTAAAGGTCACCGCGCATTTCCGCGCACCCCGCGATTTCTTGAAGGTCACTGTTTCATTTAAGTGCAAGAAGGGTCCATTGTATGAAGGTTCACGGGGCACCAGGCTAGTCTTGAATGGTTGGACAAATCCTTGTGACATCGACTGAGTTCCCAATGGCTCGATGGGGCCTTACATACTATGCTTGCGACTCTCCGAAATTATACTTCACAAAAGTAGCATGTATAAAGACTGAAGGGACATATCAGATTGACACACGAGAATAATGTCTTGAAGAAACGGGCAGGATAGAAGTAGCAGTAGCATCAAATAAACCATGTGACACATTGTTCTCTGGTAAAGGCCACATCAATCGGTATTCTCAGGAACGATAAAGTCGCCGGGAATAAATTGAGAGATATTTACAATCTTTTTCGAAATAAAAGAGCGACTGCGAAAAAAACACTAAGGATTGGGAAGACCCCATCAAGCCATACAAAGGGGAGACAAAAAAGAGGTAAAATGGAGCTAAGCTCCAATAGAGTTTATACAAGGGGGAGAAAAAAAGAAGTAAAATGGGGCTAAGTCTAATAGACTTTATACGTAAAATTTACCTTACAACGCCTAAGATACCCGAGCTATATAAATCATTCAGTCTACAAACAACCCCGTGGAACATCCGAACAACTATCACCTAATGTGATTATTCTCTTATGGATTGCACCAACCAAACGTACTCTATAAAACAATATATACCCCTACTCTATAAAAAAATATATACCGACTATCTAAAATATACTACAAAACAAAATACGTGAAAGTGATACCCCTCGCACCTAACAATTTTTTACAATTTTTTGGACATGCATTGTGAGTATTAATCATAACACAGCACTTGGGCCGCGGGCAGCATCAAGTTCGGTTTTCATGAGAGCAGAAACGCTCTCTTTCCCGATCATTATGAATCGTTAATAATTCAAAGTTAGAAGGTGAATCTCTCCTCTCGCCTGTTTAGGAGAGGCAAGAAGGGTTTTATTATACTAATGTTTAAATACCTGTTTACAGTAGAATTCATCTTCAATATGTGCCCTATTCATCTTCAATATAAGTCCACGAGTTGTTTCTATGAAATGGTTTGCCTCCCACCCCTCCTGCCCATCTCTTCTGGGAGGCAACCCTGCATTAAAACCCAGCATTAGAAGCTGCTTAACCAAACCGTGAGCACGTCCTGGAAGTAGTACTAGATCAATCATTGTTCCAGCTCCAACGCTGTGCTATAGAGTTTACGTGGTGGTGCATGAGGGCAATATTGGAGCAGACAGATCATGCTCAAGGTTCCAACTACAGCATGCGGACTAAATGTGGACGGAACACAATCCAAGAGATTTGAACAACTTCCATATGCATCGTGCGCCTCATGTCTCGAAGACTGACCACTAGGACTAGCCTGTCAACTGAATACAATCATGAATTAATATAAGGGATTCTACCCTATTTGTAAATTCGGAAGGATCACTGTCCTATTCGACCTTTTCAAATTGGACCTTTTTAACTCTTGGCCTGTAAGCATCAACTCCTACGCGGTATATTCTACGCCGCTACAAATCACTAGCCAAGTGAATGGAAGACGCATAAAAATACACGATCCGAAGCTCTTAGCTAATTAGATAAGTCTGACATCTGATAAGTCTGACTTAGTCAACTAGTGATCTGTTGTAGTTTTTAGTTAAAATTGAAAAATCCTGTGAATCAATAATGAAAGAGGAAAACCTCTCCCCATCCCTTAAATTATGTGCAATTCTCAGTAGGTAAATGTCAAAAAATTTAACTTATCCAAAAAATTAGGATAATTTGTTGTCAAGACTTTTAAAATTGTGAGTTCAATTTTTTCATAGACATGTTCATGAGAAGGAATAATATAGAATGTACGAAAAATTCCATTTCTAGAACAGCTTTGGGTTCCAAATTTTGAAAGCACCAACCATTGTGTACAATTCACTTAGTAGGAACATCTACAGGAAATATTTTAGATTTGATCTCAACTTAACTTTTAATGAAAAGTATATAACCAGAAATTGCAAGTTTGCTTACAGAAATGAAAGGCTATGATAGCTCGGAAAGGCCAGGGATCTAACAGAAGTTACCACTTTAAAGTTGGGCTTTATGATGGTGTTTTATGAGCAAGGGGGTAACCGTCGTGAGGTAAATATGAGTGGGATCAGTTTTCGAGTATTGTACTGAGTACTGTTTTTGAGTATGTAAGTCTTTTGAGTGGAGCTAGCAAGCAGAATCGAGCTTTGGCGCGCCTAGGAAGAGAGAGTGAGAAACGGTAGAAAAATTCTTCCTTTTCAATGTGTATATTAGAAAGTTAATGTTTTTTGTTATTCAATTTTTGCTCTATTGGTATTCAAGTTGAAGATTTTGCTAGAGAACTTTGTGGCTAAATAAATGTACTTATATTTTTAGGGTTTTGAGTAATAGTATTAATATGGGAGTGATGGGGTTCAGAAAATTTGTTCTAAATTTTTTGGTTTTACACCACATCTCTATATTAGAATCTAGACTGAAAACTATGGAAACATGAAATAGATGTTTATAGTTTTTAGGGCTTGGAGATTTAAGGTTTACTCATATGTGAGGTGCAATGTGAATGTGTTGTTGTTGTTGTTGTTGTTGTTGTTGTTGTTGTTTCGTGGGTATGAAGAGATACAAGATGGAGTATCTTGTGGTAATAGTGATATGTTTATTCTAGGTATAGCTTCAATACCTCATATAGTTCCACCTAGAGTGGCACACAATACATAGGCTTCTTATGTAAAGTCTCATGTGGACAAGATACACCAAGACTATAATTGGGCCATTAAAGATGCACATGTGAAGTATGCAACCACATCTACATTATTGATATTTAGGGTACACATAATATGTTGATCCCTATTGAATATTTTGGATAGATTGATTGAGTTATGGGAGGGGTTAGCATCCATTTGGGTTATATTCTAAGGTTATTTGAGATAATTTTTCAATATGTACACTTGTTGTAGGCATTCCATGATGAGGCTAGATTAACTTTTTGCATACCACTCAATGGTTTGGCTTGTGATCCCTTGGATGAGTTAGTATGGTTTTTATTTCTCTGACTCCCATAAGGATGTCCTTGTTATACAAGAGGAGGAGGGCTATGTAATGCAAAGAGAATGGGTTTTACTAGTTTACTAGGTTTTATAGATTCCAAGATTTACAAGGTTTTATAGTATCTTTAGTTAGGTTCAAAGAGTATTACAGAGCATCACAAACCTTACACCTTTCTTATAGCTAGTACCACTTGTAAGACTTTTTCCTCTTGGTGCTTATTACATCCTACACAAGGAGAGAATATGAGCAGTTTTATCTTTTGAAAGATTGTTTTCTTTCTATGCATTATGCAAAAACCTATGTCGCTGTTCAGAGCAATTGTCAAGTATAGTTTATGGCATTAAAAGATTTTTCCAAGGAATATGATCCTTCTAGTAGTTTTATGAAGTTTCTACAACATTAAAAAAAGGAGGAGATTTGTGAACAAGTTAGATGCTAGGTGGTGCTTAGTCAACTTCTTGTAACGGAGGACACAAAAGGAATTAGACCAATTGTCTATGGGAAGCTTTTATTGCACCTTCTTAGCCATACTAGGTACCTTGTTCTTTGACATTATTCTCACTTCTAGTAGCACCTTAGTAAAATTCATTTTATATGTTGCATCTCTTGGCTTTAGAGCACTCCTAGATATACACCTAGATTCAACTATCTTATAGGTGGATGTTCAGAACACTTGTATAACATTTCATGTGCATCCATTGTTGGAGAGCTTAAGGAAAAAAGTGTATCCTTGGCAAGTCTTATACTTTTTTTTGTCTTTCTATAGTTCTCATTCTTGTTACTAAGAAAATTGCTTCTTACAAGAGAGAATCATTGTTCTTCAATCAACTATTGGTAAAGAACAAGGAGTTATCTTAAGGGACCACTATTTGCCATGGCTTATTTTTGGCTCTTTTGTCAATAAATTTTGTTATGGCAGGTTTTGAATTTCATTCCTTTATGGATAATACACACATTATATGTCATGTACTAGATTAAGCAAGCCTTTCATCACTTGACTTATGAGCTTCTCTTATAGACTTGAGAGTAAAGATGTTGAAGTATAGGGAGTAGTACCCTTTAGTTATTTTTCCTTCACTCTAGTTTCAAGAGTGGTTCATTACATCTTCAAATAGCTTACACATTCTTGAAGTGCCAATAGGGTTCAAGGGTTTTATCCCATGTTGTTTTAGACATCACTTTTGTAAAGAATATTTTTCATGTGGATGAAATTCCTTTATATTCTTGTGTATTTGTATCATCCTCCTTCTTTGACTTCCTATAATAGAGAGGATCATAGGAATTTTGATTATATCATTGGACCAAGGACTTTGAGTGTGTAACAAGGGATGAGATGCATAACTTGACAAACATCTTTATTTGATTTTTGGTGGAAGGATTGACTTACATTTATGGAGGAGATTGCACCTATAGCATTTTTGCATAGTTAGGTACTTTGGTACCTTTTCTTTCCTTCCATTTTGTTTAATGATAGGTCTATCTTGGAGATATATATGATTGAGTTGGAAGAGAAAGTCTTTTCTATTGAAGTACTATTGTGGCACACAAGATATGGTTTGTCCATTCAAGTACAAGATGAACTTATATCTTGTACTTCACTCTTGCTTTAGTAAGGTTTTAGGCTCTTGGATCCTAGCTTGACTTAAGTGCATTTCAACTTATAACCAACTACTTCCTTTAAAATAATGAGGTTTTCCTTAGATTTGGTCCACTTATCTATATTCTCATTACTCAGTTTAGTGTGGTAGTATGCTAGATGCAATAGGTGTCCATGTAACTTATTTCTCTTTTGGAGAAGAGAGTGTAGATACTAATGATCCCATCAAAGATATTTTGTTTTTAGGATAGACATGACGCTTAGATGGAGCATTGGTATACATTATAGATGACACAAGTTAGGGCAGACTTGTACATGGTCCAAGACAATCTGGTCACAATAGTGGATGTTGTGGTTCTTGGAACCCACACATGATGTTGTTCTAGAGGGAGTGATTTCAAAGATTTCATATCCTCCTAGATGGGTGGTAACTAGAGCCACAACAATCATATAATGTTATCCAATTTACATATAGAGTATGCAATGAGACACTTCTTTGTTCTTTTAGCCTTGAAGATTTATGAAGATATTGATATAATATCTGACACATTTGTCAAGGATTACTAAGAGCTTACCATCATAGATAACAAGGAGTATCAATTTCACTTTTGTATTTTATAGCATACTATAGATAAGAAGTGTAAATTGCTCAACATTGATTGATGCAATACATAGGAGAGAAATCACACTACTAAAGCTCCTTCTAATGTTTTTGTTTAACTTAAGTAACTTTGACATTCAAGGTGTAGTAGGATCAATTTCTCTTTTTGATACTTTTAAGGCTTAACTCTATTTACCTTGTATGTTTTATCCTTTTATTTCTAAACGTGGTCTGCACATCATTTCTTACTATTCATTATATGTATATCTTTCATGTATTGTAGGGTTCTTTTGTCAAGTGACATGCACAACAAAGTATTAACTCAGTGGAAGAGCATTCTTGTGTTCTATGAACCAAAATTATTTATAATTTTATATTACTCCTTGTAAATGACAATCAAAGGTAGATAAGTTGGCCTATTTACTTGACTATATGATTTTGAAACTCACCAAGAAGTAGATTGTATTATAGTGAATATCTTTTATGCTAGTAAATTTACTTGGCCACCAAACTTCAAATTCATACATAAGTAGACTATGTTCATGTAGTTGTATAATGGTATTGAAAACATTCATGTTAAGGTGAAGGAGAAAATCCAACATAGTACATTTATTGTAATTGAAGTAAAATGGTTAGAAAACTTATGAATTGTTGGGTTAATTTCATTTAGGCATCATTCACTTTAGTAGATTAAAAAATGTTCTTAGTATTAGAGGATTGTAGAGAAATTTAGATATTCAACTTGGAAATAAGTAATTTTCAAAAGGAAAAAAGAATATAGGTTAATATCCTAAATTTGTTTTTTGAGAGTGGCCTTAAAATAGTGAGAGAGGAAGTGATTGGATAGAAGATCACAAGATACAAAAAAATTTGAGTAAGTTGAATAATAAGAAAACTAGAGGATTACTTTCACACTATAAAGGAAATTAAAGCCTTATATGATGCATCATAGATTTTATATATACATATATATATATATATATATATATATAAATAAATATTTTAAGGAAATTTATCAAGTTTGATTATGCTTTAGGTTTGCTAATATATTATGACTTGCATTTAAGCTTCTATTTAAAGATAATTCACTCTTACCAAGTTCAAAATAGTATAACAAGAAGAAAGATATCGTAGAAAAGAGTTATGGATGAAGTATAACAAAAAGAAATATGAGAAAAGAAAATTATAGGCCAAATATAAATAGCAATGTGCATTGTTTATTGATTATAAATAGCAAGTTACTCCTTTGTTTGTAAGAAATTTACATCATCTTAATATTATACATATCTCATCAATCAATCAATCAAGTGAGGATTTCTTTTATAAAGATATGAGAGGAACTTGCATGGCATGCATACATGAATATCAACATGGAAGCATTGTCTAAGAAGAGATAGAAGTTGTGAAAATGCATCATTTGTTAACTTATATGGTCTGGTAAGCAATTGGCATGGAATTTTAAATACAAGATAACACAACCTGATTTGGTGCATACATCTATTATTCATATCACATTGGAGAGGAGCAACTAGCAAACAACACAGTTTTTACAAACTCATATAGATGAATTTTAATTGTAAAGGTTCCTAAAAAGTTTATGCAAAATGAGGTAGTCACATGTACAGATGAAAAAAATTAAAAAATAAGAAAAGTTACACCTTACAAGCATAGTACAGTATCTTGAAATTGGATCTCCTCAAAAGTGAAAATAAGTTAATTTTAAGGTACAATTTAGGATTTTCATTAAATTATCGGTTCACTATAGAAGTGAAATTTAGATTTGCAATATGGGGATTAATTTTTAGATATATATAGATTGAATGCAATAAACTGAAAAATATTCTAGATTTGTATGAATTTAGAGTTATCTATACCTAAATAAAATATCTAAACTTTGCAAGGTCTAAACTTGGATAAGGTTTTGGAGTAATATCTAAGATCCAGAGAATTGTTAAGGATTTGGATCTATTCCTTATAATTCTACATAAGTTATAGAGTAGAGATTTTGTCAACATGTACACTTCTTCCTTCTCTTTGAATCAACCTTCTTCTGTCTCTTTGAATCAATCAAAGTTTTTGCAAGTGTAGATTTTTCTAACTAAGATTGAACAGAGCAAGTACACCTCAAGCTTTTAGAGGGTGAGATAAGACTTGATCCACCATGTAATTTTAACAATATATCTGGATAAGATTCTTGGTTAAAAGGAGTAATTTTCTTAATAAGTGGCTACATTGTTTTCAAAGAAAAATTATAAGTTTGCTAAACTTTTGACATATAATTCTGCATTTTACACTATTGTGAAAAGATCTTTGCTAAAATTTAAGATTAATTTGACGAAAGTATATAGTGAAGTACTTCATTTACAAGTTTTTGTAGCTCTTATACATATAGAAAGTAGAAAACTCTATCTACTCTTGGACTCTTACATAAGGATTACTAAGAGTACACTAAAAAGATACAAAGGTCTCACATAGCTTCTGATTGGATTTTTGGATTTTCATGTAGATTGATATGTCCATATAAAACCATATCTATGGAAATTCTTTTGCCCATGGATACACTTATCTGTAAACATGCTATCCACAGTACTTTGAAGGAGTTGGTAAATAAAATTTGGTCATTTCAAACATATCACTTGTCTAGTTGAGTTTGTTGACCTTGATCAAAGAGAGGTACATCAAGATTTAAACTCTTACTCGCTCCACTTATCTGTCTATGGATCCGGTTTGCCTCATCTTGGGTGCCATAACTTTGATGTAATATATTTTTTATTTTCTTTATTCCTCTTTAAATTATATCAACTATGACACATACATGTTTACATTATAGTTATCCAATCACATCTCATGATCAATGTATGCAATAGTATTTAAATCATCTAAACATTCATATATTATACATTTCTAATACCATTAGCTAGATAGATTATATAGAGGTGGAAATTGGTTTGGTAATATCTTTAGTGATGTTATATATGATGGTCTAAGTAGATCAAATAGGAGCGTCACTTAAAGAGTATTTCTAACTAATCGTGCATAGGCTAAAAGCACCTTGAAAACTTCAAAATCAATTTTGGAAGCCTAAACAAAAGAATTAGGATTTGAAAAATAAAATCTTCTCCACTTCCCAAGCAAAAGGTGTTTCCTTTTTGCCCTATGTTTTTCTAATCAAGATCTTTTTAATGGTACCTCACCTATGTTGGTCTGAGCTTCCTACAAGAAGATTTCCCAAAGATTCCTTTTGGTCAAACTTGTTTGACCAACCAAATAGGACAAGGATTGATATGTCACAAATCCATAAGCTAATCTAAAGGTGAAGCTTGTTGACATTCACCAATCCATGTATTTAGTCCAAGGGTGTAGCTCTCTTTGAGTGGATCCTCTTTGCTATATAATAAAAACAAGATGCTCCTTTGAGGCATTAGAGTATTGAAGAATGAACCTTTGTATTTCTCTTGTTTTTCTTCTCTTTTGTTTTCTTTGTCCTTAGAAAATAAAAATTATATTAGAGCAAGTGTTTTAATCCAAGTGAGTGGATCACACTTCTTAGAGAAACATATGCAAATTGAGATTGAGTAATTTTGAGAGGAGAAAAAGTGGTGCAATCAATAATTTGGGATGTTTGGGAGAGAGGATTGGATAGATGCTCTTGAAGGGAAATATTCTGTACTTCACTTTCATTTCTTGAATCCATTCCATATAAAGATTATGCATCACCAATGCAAGCAAGTGAGAGTATATCTTATTATCATTTTGGAATGAAGTTCGTGGATATAGTAATGAATTTTCCAACCTTTTGATTCTACTTATGGTGATAGACAATAGAGAGTGATGTTTGATGACTTACGTTCTATTATAATGCAATGGATAAAAATATACCAAATCCTCTCCCTTTCAACACTCAAGTAAAAATCCATTATGTTGTTAGACCAAAAGTGATGTTTACGGATTTTGTAGTCTGCAATTTTGGTGAGAAATATTATCAACAAGTGATAGCCTTTGAGGTCCCAATGGTAGTCCCTATCATTTTTATCCCTCTTGAGTGATCATATTAATCCTCTATTGAAATCGGAAGTATTGATTGAGCATCTACCATGTGTACAAATAATGGAGCCATAGTTATAGGATCAGATGCAAGGAATGCAAGGGATGTTGAGAAAATTCCAAGAGATCAAGATCACAATGGAGGCATTAGAAAGTCAAGTACATGCTTTCAAGAATGATCATGTAATGCAAGAAGGTAATCATACCAAAACCTAGTAATAGTGGCCAAAGTACCTAAAGAGTCACTCATGCGATGACACAAACCTTGATCAACAATCAAGCTACATTGTTAATGCAGATGAAGAAAACATGCAATATCAAGCCTTACAAGGAACAATGTTCCATGGGATTAGTAGAAAATTGGATCTCACCGATTGATACTTTTGATTATTCACAATAGAGATCACTAATCATTCTACATGCGTGTTTGTATGTAGGTACTTGACCAATAAAGCACTCATATGGTATGATGCTTGGGAATGATTTGTGTTAGTAGAAGGAAGAGAGATCACTTGGTCAGTGATGCAAGAAAGGTTGTTGAAGAATTTCCAATCCACGGTTTATGTGCAGATGGCTCAAACTTGACTTTGGGTGTAAAAGACCAAGGAGAGAAATAGAAAATCAAAATGAAAGATCAAATTGGGATTCTTGAATGAAGGAAACTCCAAATTCCTAGCATGAGCTTGGGCTTTGGTATTTATAAGGAACATACAAGGCTCTTGAGAAGCTTCTCAAGAAGTTTCCTAACAGCTGCCTTCTTAGAGTGCAAGCTAAGTTAACCAAGAAGCTTCTTGAGAAGCTTTCTTCTAGAATTTGCCTATTTGGCATGCAAACTAAGCTTCTAGAAGCCACAAGATTGGCATGAAAGCTAAGCTAGCCAAGAAGCTTCCCAAGAAGCTTCCTCTTAGAACTCACCACTTGGTATACACATTACTTGCTACTTGGAAGGTACAAAGTAGCTTCTTAGATGCTTCTAGAATATTCTTATAATTCTTGGCTAATGTGGCCTAATTGCTACTTTTTTAGTCTCAACTAACTTGTTTAGAAATGCTATATTGTTATATATTCTCCCGTCACTAGCTAGAGACGTCCTTATCACCATAGAAGCTTCAAACTCCTGGATGGTTGTTTGTGCATTGTGGAGATGAGAAAGAAGCTTTCAAGTGGCATCATGAAGGGGATACCCTTTCCAAAGGACTTTGTACTCAATATATTGTTGGTGGTCATGTTGAATGTGGGTGTTGTGTAAGGATAGGATCAACTTCATACGTCTCATGATCAATGATAGGGATTGGAGGTGGAGGGAGTTGGACACGAGAAAAAAAGGAAGATGGATTAGAAAAAAGGATTTCAACTTGGAAATATATAAGACAAAGTGGATTCACATATGACAAGGTAAGGCAAGTTGAGAAGCAATAAGAGAAATGATTTGGGTGACATCAAATGGACCTATCCAATTAGATACAAGTTTACAAACTTGGGTATCAAGTGGAAGGAGTAGGTTACTAGAAGAAAGCATGACCTTAGCATCAAGTTGAAGATGAGATCATGACAATGTTGGCCTATGTATTGTTTTTGATGGTTTTTAGCAACAAGGAGATGAAATTTTGCTTGTTGTAAGGATTAAGATATTGTGGTCAAGAAGGTAGAAGTACAAGGACATGAGATGGGGGAGGAGAGCCAAAAGAGAATTTGGAACAAGTGGGTCTTGGCCAAAATTAAGGAAGAAGAAAGAGAATCTGGTGCTTACCTGCTTTGAGTTATTGTAGGTAAACTCAATAGTTACAAGACATTCATCCTTGTTGGTATGGTGAACATTGACAAAAGCATGAAGCATATCCTCCAAGATGCAATTTTCATGTTTGTTTTGTCCATCAGTTTGAGGATGAAGGCTGTGGATAAAGTATGCTTGGTGCCAAGTAGCTAGAAGAGTGCTTGCTAAATTTTTTTGGTGAATTGAGGATCATGGTTGGAGATGAATACACAAGGTATCCCATGATGCTTGAAGACATTGTCAAAGTAGATCTGGGCCAATGTTAGAACATCCATTATATCAAAGGTTGGTGCCAAATAGATTTGCTTACTAAGCTTATCAATGAATACTATGATGGTTGTGTAACCTTGCTTTATCTTGGGCAAGGATATGATGAGATCTAAGCTCACATGTTCCCATCAAGTAGATGGGATGGGAAGCTATTGAAGGAGTCCACTTGGTTTTTAGTTATTGGTCTTGTTGCATTGGTAACTCTCATAAGATTGAACAAACTCTTGAACCTCTCGTGATATGTTAGGCCACCACCATTAGCATTATAGGGTACTCAAGGTCTTGTCTACACCTATGTGACCAGCAATTGGTAAGTCATGGGCTTTTTGAAGGTGCACAAGTCTTAGATCACTCTTGGTTGGAACATAGATCTAGTTCTCATAGAGTAGAAATCTTTCCTTGAAGGAGAAAGTGTTGTTTTCCTTATTATGTATTGCAAGATGACCTTGTACCATCTGAAAGAATGGGTCTTGTAATGCGGTCTTAAACTCAATTTGGACTTTTGAGTTAATTGACACTATCATAATTGCTATCATGATGAGAGGAAGAGCTTCAAATCAGGTCATTGTGATAGGGCATCAGGGATGATATGGAACCTACCAAGTTTGTATTCAAATTTGATGCCAAACAACTATAGTTGTTCCTCTCATCAATGATGTTGACTATTCATGTGCTCCAGATATAATGTCTACAACAAGAGTTTGTGCTTGGTTTCCATGATTACTTATTTCTCCAAGAGACAATGCCTCTAGACCTTGGTGGCATATACCATGGCTAATTGTTCTTAACCTCAAGCAAAGTGATTTCTTTTTGTGGTGTTTATATCAATGAGATACAAAGGCAATGAGATGTAACCCATTCGGAAATTCTTGCTACAACATAGCTCCAATGGAAAAGTTAGAAGCATCAAAATCAACCACACAAGGTAATTGAGGATCATATGGTTGAAGAATAGGTCTTGAAGACATAATATATTTCAGCTTTTGGAATGCTTCTTTGTGCTTGGTGGTCCTTTGAAAGCTTGAGGTCTTCCACAAGAGATTGGTCAATGGTGCAGCCACATAACCATAATATTGGATGAACCGTCGGTAAAAAATTGCCAATCTATTATATACCTGCATTTCTATGTTGCTTTTTGGAGTAGTAAAATTAGTAATGACCTTGATTTTCTCCTCTTCCATCTTGATCCCCTCTAATGAGACCATATGACCCAAGAAGGTAACTTCCGTTTGCCAAAAGGTAAATTTTGACTCCTTGTAATAAAAATTCAATTGATGTAGTCATCTTGGGACTTTCTTGCATTTGATTCATGTGTTTTTCCTCCATCTTACTATAGATTAAAATATCATCCAAGAACACCACCATGTACCAATCCAATAGCCTATCCAAAACCCAATGCATTTGATCCATGAAAACTACCAAAGCATCAATGAGCCCAAAAGGTAGAACTTGCTATTCGAAATGCCAATACCTTGTGCAAAAGATAGTCTTTTGCACATCCTCTCTGTCAATGGGAATTTACCAATAGCCACTTTGGAGATCCAACTTGGAGATGTATCATGCTCTACTCAATTGATCTAATAAGTCCTCAACTGATTTTATAAGTCATCAATTTGAGGCAAGGGATATGCATTGTTCACTAATTTTTTTGAGGCCATGGTAATCAATATAGAAGCAAAGTCCTCCATTCTTCTTTGGGACAAATAGTACTAGTACTCCCCAAGGAGATGTACTATGAAATCTTTCTCCAATAGCTCTCTCAGTGTTTTTTGAAGCTCTTCCAACTCCTTTGGTGAGAGTTGATAGATTGGTCTATTCATTAGAGTACTTCTTGGAAATAACTTGGTCTTGAAGTGCATACCACTATCAAAGGGCAATCCTTTTGATAGAGCATCTAAAAACACATTTTCAAACTCTTGAACTATTTGATCAACCATTGCTTGATGAAGTTTCTGGCTCTCATTAGATTCTCCATGCACAATTGGCTTGATCCACACCAGAAAAACAGGAAAATTATCCTCTAAAGCTTGCTCTATGGCTGCTTCATTGATAAACTTTCCATCTTGGGGATTATTCTTAGATTTCTTACTCAAAGATGCTAGACAATCTAATTGGTAATTCTTACCTTGGTGTTGTACTTGAAGTTTTTGTCAGGTCTAATCAAATTAACTTTATGATGTTAAAACCAAGATAAACCTAGAATGACATCATAATAAAGAGGTGCCACTACAAACCTCATACATTCCAAATACTCCTTTCTAATCTTGAATGTAACAAGATATGAGGTACAAAATGAAAAACCCTTTCTACCATCCGCCATCATTAATCTACTTTCAATTACTGGCTTGATAGGAATATCTAATTCTTTTATTAATTGTATGGACATGCAATTCTCTTAACTTCCAAAATCAAGCAACATCATACAACCATGATCAAATATCATACCTTGCAAATGAAGTAAACTTGCATAAGTTGAGACTTCAATCCCATTGGAATTAATTAAGTTAGGTAGCTCAAATTCTTGTATTGGGATTCTTTGTTTCCTTGATCATCATGCTCTACAAAATCCATTTGGGCAATTTGTCAAGGTCGTCCATGCTTTAGTCTACATTCACCAATACAATGTCCAAATTTGGAAAAAATAAAAGCAACCACTATTTTGTCATAGTCTTTCCCTATCTTTAGTGCCAAGTGGTCTTTGTTGTATGACATCAATCTCCATTAGTACCGGCTCTTCCATACATATGTAGTGTGTTGGCAGGTTTTATGAAGGTCAAGGTCTAAACCAAGTTGTTGCAACCAATAAATCAAAGTTCTTAGCCAACTACATGGCTTCCTTCAAGCATTTGGGTTCCCGCATGGTCACTTCCAATTTGGTGCATGCCTTTGAACTCCTCACATATTGATCTAGATCTTCACCTTCTATTGTATATGGAATTTGCATTATGGTGTTCTGATATTGAGTGATGTAGCTTCGTACAAAACCAATATGTTTCAATTTTGCCAATCTATCTTGTGTAGCTTGTGTGGTGTGGTATTTATAGCTTGGAATCAACTAATTATTTCACTCTTGAATTCTTCCCATGTCAAGATTGGTGCAACAAATTGCCATTCAGCTTGCTCTATTCAAAATTGCCACAATAGTTTTACCACCCCATCTAATTGGGTTGAAGCTAAAAAAATCCATCTTTGTTCATCTTGAAAAATTGTAGCTCCAAAATAAGATTTGCAATCAAACACAAAATTCTCCACTACGCATGGGAGATCTTTGCCTTCAAATACCTTGGGCTTTGGAAATTGGATTTGATTTTTTCCTTCTTGAAATGGTACTCTCTCTCCATGCTCTTGTTGTTGATGGTCTTGTTCTTCCAACAATCAAGTAAGGTGTTTGATCTGTTATTGCATAATAATGATAACTTTGGGCATTGCATTATGTTACTGCTCTATCAAACTATCTACAATTATCTGAGTTAACATAGATGCAACACATCCATCATTCTCCATAAGTTAGAATTGGAAGTACCAAGGGTTCATCAGACAAGGTGATTGTATTCAGAAAAATTTACCCAAAGCGTGACATGATAATTGCATGAAATTGTGCTTCGATAGTACATGGACACAAAATCCTAATGGTTTGGCAGAAATGGATTTGGTGGTCCATAAATTCCATCTATCCAATTCTTACTTTGATACCAACATAAAAGATCAAGGAGAGAAATAAGAGAATGGAAGGTGTAATGTTCCAAGGATAATAGAGAAACACAAAAGAGAAGACACAAGTTTCACACTCAAACTCCAATGCCCTACAGGAGCACCTTGGATTTATTATATAACAAAGCAAAAACACTCAACGGAAGCATAACCATAGGATCAGATACATGGATTTATGACATGTCATTGATCTCGACCCTCAGATTAGATACATGCATGGGTGACATGTCAAATCTAGTCCTATTTGGTTGGTCAAACCAATGTTGACCAAAGGGAATCTTTAGGGAATCTTGTAGGAATCTTTAAATTGTATGGATGAGGTATCATTAGAAAGCTCTTGATGAGACAAACCAAAGGGGAGGGAAGGCCAACCTTTTCACTCTTTAGGGGTGGGGAGAATATGTACATTTTTGAGGCCTAACTCATCCGTTTAGGCCTTCAAAATTGCCTCAAGATTTTATGCATATTTCAATTTCAGCTCTATTAGTAAAAGTACCCTTTTGGTGAAACCTCTTTCTAATGTATTTATTCCATCACGTTTAACATCCTTCCAAATATTATCAAACCAAGTTTCACCTCTAGATCATATGTCTAACTATTGATTCTAAGGTTTTCAAGTCTATTTTGGTTTTTGCTCTATTAATAGAAGTACTATTTTGGTGATATCTCTATCTAAATCTGTTTAGTCCATCATGTATAAAATCCTTCTAGATATTACCAAACCAAATTTCACCTCTGGATCATATGTCTAGCTATTAGTATTACATAAGGTTGGAATGAAAGATCACATCGATATTCTTGAATGAGGCAAACTCTAAATGCCTAGCATGAACTTGGGCTTTGGTATTTATAAGGAACATAAAAGGTTCTTGAGAAGCTTCCAAGGAAACTTCCTAAGAATTGCCTTCTTAGAGTGCAAGTTAAGCTAATCTAGAAGCTTCATTCTAGAAACTATCTATTTGGAAAGCAAGCTGTAATACTCCGAGGACAAGAGAAGAGAGAAAACATAGATTGCACACTCAAACATTCGATGCCCCAAGGGAGCACCTTCTCTTTATTATATAGACAAAGAGTATCTCCTCCAAGGAAGCTCCACCATAGGATTAGGGACACAGATAGGTGACATGTCAGCAAGCTCCACCCTT
The DNA here is from genome assembly GCA_948567375.1 of Lunularia cruciata. Lineage (NCBI taxonomy): Eukaryota > Viridiplantae > Streptophyta > Marchantiopsida > Lunulariales > Lunulariaceae > Lunularia > Lunularia cruciata. The sequence goes on from OX419757.1 coordinate 43,628,358, forward strand.
GGATTACTTACTTGGATGGGTGACCTGTCTGGTCTAGGTCCTATCTGGTTGGTCAAACAAGCTTTGACCGGAGGGAATTTTTTAGGGAATCTTCCTGTAGGAATCTCAGAATCACGTGAGTAAGGTACCATTGGAAAGCTCTCGACGAGACAAAGCAAGGGGGAGGGAAGGCCAGCCTTTCCTCTGTTAGGGTGGAATGTGCACTGTTTTGAGGCCTAATTCATCCGTTTAGGCCTCCAAAATTGCCTTAAAGATTTCAGGCATATTTTGGTTCCTACTCTATTAGTAGAAGTCCCCTTTTGGTGATACCTCTTTCTGATCTGCTTAGTCCATCATGTGTAACATCCTTCCAGATGTTACCAAACCAATTCTCACCTTTAAATCATATGTCTAGCTATTGGTTCTAAGGTTCTCAAGTCTATTTCGGTTTCTGCTCTATTAGTAGAAGTACTCTTTTGGTGATACTTCTATCTGATCTATTTTGACCATCATGTATAACATCATTCTAGAAGTTACCAAACCGAATTTCACATCTAGATCATATGGCTAACTCTTGGTATTACACAAGCTAAGCTAGTCGAGAAGCTTCCATCTAGAAACCACCTATTGAGCATGAAAGCTAAACTAACCAAGAAGTTTCCTTAGAAGCTTCTTCCTAGAAGTCACCACTTGGCATACACATTATTTGATACTTGGAAGGTACCAAGTAGCTTTCTAGATGGTTTTAGGATATTCTTATAATTCTTGGCTAATTTGGTCTATTTGTTACTTTATTAGTCTCGCCTACCTTGTTTGGAAAATCCATATTGTTATATTGGGGGTTGAAGCAAAAGAAAAAAATACAAAAATACATAGAGGCATTTCTTGATTTGTAGGTCACAATAAACAATATGCACCCAACAAAAGCTATTGATAATTTCAAATGGAGGTTAAAAGAGCAAATTTGCCAAGAAGTAATGGTACAAAATCCTCATACTATTTTTGAAGGTATTTTTTATGCTTAAAGAATAGCAAGAGCACTTGGAGGAGATGAAGAGGTAGGTCATTCACAAAATGATTTGGCTAAAGTGTTACACTTTGGTGGACCAATTTGTTTGGAATTGGAGAACATTTGTTTACGGGATTGAGGAGCATGATATCTGTAAAGAGAGAAGGATGGATCAAAGAAAGGAGAGATGGAGTCTCATGAGGAGAAAGGGCTCAAACAAAACAAAAATGTTATTACAATTATGGTCAAGTTGGCCACATAGCCATCAATTGTCATACTTGCCTTCTTAGGGGCCCTTGGCCTCCATACAAGCACCCTTTGAACAACTTGGTGAGACAAATCAAAGAAGAGGATGCTGAAATCACATAGGAAAATGGAGATCACAAGTAAACCTATCTCACAACCTTATTGGCTCAATAGAGAGGAGTAAAAGCAAAGGGAGGAAGAGTACAAGTGTGCAAAGGTTGAGGAAGACAATTGCACAATTATTGTAAATCGTCCTAAAAGACAATTACATGAGAATATTCATAGACCTTGGAGCAATAGAGAATTTCTTATCTTGCTTGGTTGCAATAAGGTTGGAGATGGAATCAAAGAAGGATGAAAATAAATAAACAGAGTTACCTAATGGTTAGATAGAGATGATTGAATTGTTACCTAGAAAGGTAACAATCTCTATAAGTGAGTATCAAGAAGAAATTGAGTGGCAAATGATACTATTAGCTTGTTATGATGTGATCTAAGGCATGCCATGGATGGAACATTACAGCCGTATGGTAAATTGGAGAAGGAAAATAATGAGAAATAGCTAATAGAAGATAACTAGAGATAGAGAAAGATCTAATTGACTAGAATTGCTTCTCTATGTCATAGGAATAAAAGATAATTGGAGATAGAGAAAGATCTAATTGACTAGAATTGCCTCTCTATGTCATAGGGACAACATCTATCAATAAGACAAATAGATGTTTCATGGGTCTAATAAGAGAAATCCAAAGTGCATAACTTGATTGAAAAATTCTTGAGAATTTGTCCATGTGATTGATGAGTTTCAAGAGATACTTCTTGATGATTTACTCTCAAGATTATCACCAAAAAGGAGAGTAGATCATAAAATTGAGATATTTCATTGGAAGACACCTCCTTGTAAGGCACCATATCAACTTTCACATCATAAATTGGAGGAGTGCAATACTCAAATTGAGGATATGTTACAAAAAAGGTTTATCCAACATATCATCATATGGGATTCTTGTCTTGTTTGTGAAGAAGAAAGACAATATGATGCAAATGTGCATTGACTATTGTGGCATAAATCAACAAACAATGAAGAACAAATACCTATTACCTTGCATGGATGACCTATTTGATCAACTCAATGGGGCAAAATACTTTAGCAAATTCAATTTGTGGAGCAATTATTACCAAATCAGGATTGCAGAAGAAAACATACACAAAATTGCCTTTTGAACAAGGTATGGTCACTTTGAGTTTCTAGTGATACTTTTTAGCCTCACCAACACATCAACCACTTTCATGAGTTTGATGAATGACATATTTTGTCCATGATTGGCTAAGTCTATTATCATTTTCCTTGATGACATCTAAGTCTACAATAGGACAATGAAAATGCATAAGCAACATCTATGAGAATTCATCCAAATTTTGTGATAGAACCAATTATATGCCAAAGTTTCAAAGTGCAAGTTTGACAAGTTTGAAGTAAATTATTTGGGCCAGAGATTAAATGAAGAATGTATCCAAGTTTAATAGATAAAAAATATATTATTTAGAAATGGAGTGCTCTAGAAGATCATACTCAACTCAAGAGTTTCTTGGGTAACTGCACTAGAATTCGTCTTTCAATTCTTGAAAGACGTATTACTACATGCACCAAACTTGAAATATTATGGTCCAATATGTCCAATCAAGTTGGCTATAGATGCATCAAGCATTGCAATAAGAGCAGTCTCACAACAAGAATGGAGTAAAAATTGGCATCTAGTTGCATATTTCTCTCAAAAGTTGTTACATGTAGAGTGCAACTATCATCAAACAAGAAGAGTTGAATATTGTCCTAACAACCAAGCATTGGAAGCATTTTCTTGGCAAGAGTGCATTTGTAGTGAAGATAGATCACAAACTACTAGTCTACCTCAAGACATAGAAAGATGTATCCCATAGATAGATTTGTTGGGCAAAGTGGAGATAATGGTTCAACATGATGATCACATATATGGAAGGCAAGAAGCAACTTGTAGATGTATTCACTTAAATACCTATGGTGAACAATCTAGTTGCAAAGGTCAAGATGAACCCAAATTTTTGGCCAAGGATTCTAATTGCTATGAAGACTAACCCACAGATTGTAAGAGCTCAATCATCCAAAGGTATACCAATATTCAAAGATTCAAATTTTGTGATGCTAAATTATAGATCTTGGATGTGCTAGATCTAAGAACCACCATTCTAAAAAAATTTCATGATTCCACCATGGCATGCCATGTTGGAGTGGACAAGACCTTAGATGCAATCAAATGCCATTATCATTGGCCCAAAATGAGCAACAATACAATAGAGTATGTTTGAAGTTGCCTACTCTATCAAAAAAATAAATTCTTTAATCAAGTCATGTATGACTCCTTCAACCTCTCCCTACTCCTACATAATATTGAGATAATGTCAGCATGGATCTGCTTTGTGAATTGGCCAAGATCACCTTAGGTTTTGACTCCATTGAAGTCTTTGTATACCAACTTAGCAAAATGATTCATATGTGTTCTATAACCAAGGATGTGATTGTACTAAAATTAGCTTAACTATACTTAACATGGTTTTATTTCACCATGGACTATCTTGAGTGCACATTATTAATTAAGGTACTCAATTCACTAGTTTGTTTTGGAGAATACTCTTTGGAGTCTTCATAATTAAACTTGCCATGTCCATGACATACTATCCACAAACCAAGGGACAAACAAAGTTGGCCAACCATATTATGAATGACATGCTCTAGGGCTTCATCTTAGAGGAGCAAGAAAGGTAGGATTGTGAGCCGGCTTGTCTTTCACTCAAGATGAACCTTTGATGGCTATTATGGTAGTGCATCATGGACTAAGAAGGCAAAGAACCCCAATTCCATCATACTCCTCCAAGGCTAACACTCCAAGAATCAAGACATCGCTCACTAGAGGACTCAATGAAAGAGAGATAATTATAAATGAAAAGATGATGAGTACCTCCTCATCCCTAGTTTGTATACTTGTGAAATAATTATGTACCAAAGTTACTAATTATTGGAGTAACTCAAGTTACTAGACTAAAAGTCAAGTAAAGTCAAAAAGTTCAAGGAATATCTATCCTCATGGGAATATTCTCCTAAGCATGTGATCTTATCTCAACCCAATCACTAAGTCAAGGATTCCTTCATGTGGGCTATCTTTGGACTATAGAAGAATCCAAAACTAAAAGGCTTGTAGGCCCAAGAGTTCTCAATTCTTTCCTCAAAGCCAAACACCTAAGAATAATACCAAGTCAACACACTAGAATCCAAAATAGTGATGCTCATCTTTTCTACTTCCTCTAAAGTAAGATCCCTTCTATCTTAACCATGACTAACTTTAGCTAATCATGACTAAGGTAGAACCATCCTTTATCTCTATATAAATAATATCTCTCAAGCACTTATTATTCCAAACTAAATATCACAATACCACACACATGCACAATGTGTGTTACATTTACCATGAGACTAAGTTTTCACTTTGTCCTTAAAGTGAAGGTCTCTCTATCTTCTATGATACATCTTTAACATATCATGGTTAATTCTATCAAAGTGTCTTCCTCCCAACTCCTTGAGATCATAGGTGTAATTACCCCACACCTTTTTCACTATGAAAGGTCCAAAATACTTAGGCAAAAACTTCTTTTGCACTCTCTTGAATCAAATAGAATCAAACAACATTACCCAATCACCTTCTTTGAAAGATTCCACCTTCTTCTTGCCTTTCCTCTTATCATAGCTCTCTTTTGTTTCCTTTGAGCTTGCTTCATTCAAACCATAGCAATTGCTCTTGCCTCTTCCAATTCCATGAGCTGATCCTTCCTTGACTTCTCTACATCACCTCCTTGTGTTTTCTTCAATCACCAATGAATGCTTTGGAAGGTAAGGAGGATCAAAGTGAATAAGTAAGGTAGACTCAATACCAAATACTAATTGAAATGGAGAATACCCGGTGGAAATCTTCATGGTTGTCCTATACTCCTACAAACCTATGTGAATCCTCTTGTCCTAATGATATTTAGCCCCCTCCATTTCTGCATCTTTGGCCAACATCATGCACAAGGTCTGATTGGTTCTCTCTACTAAGCCATTGGAATTTGGCTTATAGGTTGTAGTTACTCTATGTGTGATAGAGAAACATTATAGCATGGCTGTAGTAATGCTTCTTGTAAACTATCCTATTCTATCAAAAACCAACTCCAAAGGGCACCTAAACCTAGTGATAATGCATTCATAAAGAAATCTCCTAACTTTATCTTCATTCTTGTACCTCAATGGTCTAGCCTCAACCCAATTGGTAAGATAATCAATAACTACCACAATATATCAATTTTCCCTTGGGGTTCAATTGAGAGGATATACAAAATCAATTCTCCACTTCTCAAAAGGTCATAACAATGGAATTAATCTAAGTGGTGGAGTGGAGGTAGAATTTCTAGCAAAAGCTTGACAAACATGACAAGTTTTGCAGTAATCAAGACAATCCTTGAAAATCCATCTCCAATGGTCACTTACATCTAGAATCTTGAAAGTAGTAACCTTTCTTGCAAAGTGTGCTCTACACACTAAACCTTCATGAAACTCCTTCATGAGTAAGATAGACTCTTCCTTACCCACTGCTCTTCAAAGTAGACCATCTGCTCCTTTGTGAAAAATAATATCCTCCATCATTGTGTAAGGTCTAGATCTTGGTGCAAGGGTCTTCTTCTCCCTAATATGCATCCCTTTTGGATAGTAACCTCTTAACAAAAAGTCCACAATCTCTTTGTACTCCATTGGAACCTCTTGACTGATTGAAATTGTCATAAGTTCCTCATCTGGGAAAGAATCATCTATTGGCTCATCTCCATCATGATCATAGGCCCTAGATAATAGATCAGCATTTGCATGTTTATTCCTGGGCCTATCCTCAATGGTGTAGTCATACTTAGACAAGAGTATCATCTACCTTTCTAGCCTCCCTTCCACATTAAGCTTGTTGAAGATGTACTTCAAAGCCGTGTGATCCGTGACAATGGTGGCTTTTCCTCCAATCAAGTAGTGTCTAAACTTCTTGCGACCAAAGATCATTGCCAACCCTTCTCTCTCCATAATAGAGTAGTTATTTTCTGCTGAAATCATCTGCCTACTAGCATAAGCCATTGGATGATCATGCCCATCTTGGTCTAATTGACTAAGAGTGCATCCTATAGCTACATTGGAGGAATCAATATAGAGGATGAAAGGCTTACTCCAATCAGGTTTGGCAAGAATTGGAGCTATAATAAAGGATTGCTTGAGCTCCTCAAAAGCTTTGAGAGCCTCCTTGTCCTCCAAAATCACCATGTAATCTACACCCTTCTTCATGTAGATTGTCAATGCATAAGCCTTGTTGGAAGATGAACCTCTTATAGTAACCAACCATCCCCAAGAAATAGCATAACTTTGTCAAACTTGAAGGGAATGGAAGGTCTGAGATTGTCCTCTCCTTTTTATACTCAATTGCTATTCTATCCTTGGAGATGATATGTCCCAAAAGCAGACCTTCTTCACAACCAAAAATATTGGTGGACTAATGCAATGTTGCTTTTGCTAAAATGGTCTTGCATGTGAATTCACCTCAATCTTATGCTCTTCCAAGGTGACTTTCTTTAGATCTTAGTAACTGAAAGCAAACACTTGGATGAACTTGCAGAAAATCTCTTCAAATCTTACCTTCTCCTCCTTGGTAGCATTTGAACCATACTTGAGGGTAGATAACGTCCTCTATATCTCCTCAAGTGTCAATGATGATTTATCTAGGTTTTTCAAAACCTCTAGCTTAGGTGCAAATTCCATGGCACACAAGGATACACATATAAATCTGATTCATATTCATCCTCCTTCGTGGAAGTCTCTTCTTCCATGCTTGTGTCCACACCTAAAGCTCCTTCTTTTGAATTTGATTCTCAATAATCAAAAGATAGTGTATCTAAATGTGAAGTGTTGGTTGTATAAGTGATAGGCACTTTAACTCTATGGTTTGATGGCCCAATTCTCAAGTACCCTTTGTGTCATCAATCAGTTGTGCATGCTGCTCTCAACCATGGAAAATTGTAAGAAGTAAACCATAGCTTAAATCCTTCAAGACTTGGAAAGTCATGAGATTTTGAACTCCCATAACTAAAACTACCACCTTATCCATCACCCCTACTAGTCAAACTTGTTGCTTGTTTTTCATGCTCACCACAAATGTTGAAGGTCTAGAGAGTATCATACTATACTTCTTCATCAACCTTTTTGGCATGGCATTTAATGCTGATCCTCCATCAAAAAATGCATCTTTGATGTTTTGACCATTCACTTTCACATCAATCTTGGAGGCATATTCACAAGCTTCCCATGGTGCTGGTTTTGCATCCACCCCCCTATGATACTAGAGCTTTTGCCTTCTTCCTCCTCTTGCTCCTTGTAGAACACCTCTAAGCTCCTTTCTCAAGGTAGGTTTCAAAGCAATCAGTTGACTCACAATGATGTAGCCTTGTGACTACCAACATTTTTCAACACACTGTAGTTCCATTTTTGCTTTGAAATCAAGAAATCCTCCATCCTCAACTTCTTCCTTGGAGTCTTTATTGTTGATGGTGTTGAGATGTGAGTGTTACTAGTAGACATAAGAGTATCCTTGCTAAGAGTAGATCCTTGAGAAGAGTGCACATCCTCTACAAAACAAGCTCTCTTCTTCAATTGTGCCAAAAACTCCAAATTAAGAGCTTAGAGTTTGAGAACTCTCCCTTCTCATACTTGCTCTCAACTTGTGGATGCTATCCCCTTTTCTTTGTTTGGATTAGGAGCCACTTGGGTTTCACTACCTCCTTCTTCCCCTCTATTGGCTTCCTCATAACCCCTTCCTCCATGGTAAGTGGAATTTGGACAATTCCTTTGGATGTGGCATCTTCCTCCACAGCTAGAACAATTTTTATCATTGAAATTGTTGGCTGGTTGGCCTCCTCTATGTAGATAGCTTCCATAACTTCTAGGCCTTCTCCCTACATTTGATCTATAACACCTATTTGCACATGTGTGTGGTATTATGATATTTAGCTTGGTATTACAAGTACTTGAGAGATATTATTTATATAGATAAATGATGGTTCTACATAAGTCATGATTAGCTAAATTTGGTCATAGCTAAGATAGAAGGGACCTTACTTTAGAAGAAGTGGAAAAGATAAGCACCACTATTTTGGATTCTAGTGTGTTGACTTGATATTATTCCTAGGTGTTTGGCTTTGAGGAAAGAGTTGAGAACTCTTAGGCCCGCAAGCCTTTTTGTTTTGGATTCTTTTATAGTCCAAGGATAGCCCATGTGAAGGAATCCTTGACTTAGTGGTTGGGTCAATATAAGATCATATGCTTAGTGGAATATGCCTATGTGGATGGATATTCCTTTATACTTTTTGACTTTACTTGACTTTTAGCCTAGTAACTTGAGTTATTGTGGTAAATAGTAACTTTAGTGCTATACCTGATATGTCTTTCACTTAAGATGAACCTTTGATGGCTATTGTGGTAGCCCACTATGGACTAAGAAGGCAAGGAACCCCAACTCCATCATACTCGTCCAAGGCTACCACTCCAAGACTCAAGACATTGCTCACTAGAGAACTCAATGAGAGAGAGATAGTTGCAAATAAAAGGATGATGAGTACCTCCTCACTCCTAGTTTATATACTTGTGAAATAGTTACGCACCAAAACTACTAATTAGTGGAGTAACTCAAGTTACTAGGCTAAAAGTCAAGTAAAGTCAAAATGTATAAAATAATTTCCATCCACATGGGCACATTCCACCAAGCATGTGATCTTATCTTGAACCAACCACTAAGCCAAGGATTCCTTCACATGGGCTATCCTTGGCTTAGTAGTTACATTTACTCCCAAACTAAGTTTCCCTTTGTCCTCAAAGTGAAGTTCTTTCTATCTTCTATGATACATCTTCAACTTATCATGGTTAATCTTATCAAAGTGTCTTCCTCCTAAATCCTTAAGATCATAGGTGTAATTGGCCCACACCTTCCTCACTATGAAAGGTCCAAAGTACTTAGGAAAAAAGTTCTTTTGCACTCTCTTGAATCAAATGGAATCAAACAACATTACCCAATCAACTTCTTTGAAAGGCTCCACCTTCTTCTTGCCTTGCCTCTTATCCTAGCTCTCCTTTTTTTTACTTTGGGTTTGCTCCACTTGAACCATAGCAACTTCTCTTGCCTCTTCCAATTCCATGAGTTGATCCTTCCTTGACTTCTCTACATCACCTCCTTGTGCTTTCTTCAATCTCTTATGAATGCTTTGGAAGGTAGGAATATCAAAATGAATAGGTAAGGTGATCAAAGTGAATAGGTAAGGTAGAATCATTACCAAATACCAATTGAAATGGAGAATATCCGATGGAAGTCTTCATGGTTATCCTATACTCCCACAAAACAACATGAATCATCTTGTCCCAATGATCTTTAGCCTCTTCTATGTCTGCACTTTGGCGAACATCATGCACAAGGTCTGATTGGTTCTCTCTACCAAGCCATTGGAATTTGGCTTATTGGATGTAGTTACTCTATGTGTGATAGAGAAATGTCATAGCATGGCTGTAGTAATGCTTCCTGTAAACTCTCCTCCTCTATCAGAAACCAACTCCAAAGGGCATCTAAACCTAGTGATAATGTGTTCATAAAGAAATCTACCAACTTCATCTTCATTCTTGTCCCTCAATGATCTAGCCTCAACCCACTTGGTAAGGTAATCAATGAGTACCACAATGTACCAATTTTTCCTTGGGGTTCTATTGAGAGGACCTACAAAATCAATTCCCCACTTCTCAAAAGGTCCTAGCAATGGAATTGATCTAAGTGGTGGAGTGGAAGTAGATTTTCTAGCAAAAACTTGACAAACATGACATGTTTTGCAATAATCAAGACAATCCTTGGAAATCCCTCTCCAATGGTAAACTGCATCTAGAATTTTGAAAGTAGTTACCTTTCCTACAAAGTATCCTCCACACACTAAACCTTCATGAAACTCTTTTATGAGCAGGATAAACTCTTCCTTACCCATTGCTCTTCAAAGTAGACCATCTGCTCCTTGGTGAAAAAGAATATCCTCCACCATTGTGTAAGGTCTAGATCTTGCTGCAAGGGCCTTCCTCTCCCTAGCATGCATCCCTTCTGGATAGTTACCTTTTGTCACAAAATCCACAATCTCCTTGTACTCCATTGGAACCTCTTGAGTGACTGAGATTGTCATGAGCTCCTCATCCGGGAAGGAATCATCCACTGGCTCATCTCCATCATGATCATAGGCTCTAGATAATAAATCAGCATTTGCATGTTTCTTTCCTGGCCTATCTTCAATGGTGTAGTCATACAGACAAGAGTATCATCCACCTTGCTAGTCTCCCTTCAACATTAGGCTTGTTGAAGATGTACTTCAAAGCCTTGTGATCCGTGACAATGGTGGCTTTCCCTCCAATCAAGTAGTGTCTAAACTTCTTGAGACCAAAGATCACTGCCAACCCTTCTCTCTCCGTGATAGAGTAGTTCTTCTCTGTTGAAACCATCTGCCTACTAGCATAAGCTATTGGATGATCATGCCCATCTTGGTCTAATTGACTAAGAGTGCATCCTATAGCTACATGAGAAGCATCAGTGTAGAGGATGAAAGGTTTACTCCAATCAGGTTTAGCAAGAATTGGAGCTACAACAAGGGATTGCTTGAGCTCCTCAAAAGCTTTGAGAGCCTCCTTGTCTTCCAAAATCACCATGTAATCTACACCCTTCTTCATGTAGATGGTCAATGCATAAGCCTTGTTGGAAATGAGAAGATGAACCTCCTATAGTACCCAACCATCCCCAAGAATTGGCGTAACTTTGTCAAGCTTGAAGGGAATGGAAGGTCTGAGATTTTCCTCACCTTCTCAGGATCAACTGCTATTCCATCCTTGGAGATAATATGCCCCAAAAGTAGACCTTCTTCACATCCAAAAATGCACTTCTCTAGGTTGAGTGATGCATTTGCCTCATCCAAGCGTTGCAAGACTTTGATTAGGTGCTCAAAGTGCTCCTCCTTGCTCCCATAGACACAAAAGTCATCAATGAAATCTCTCACAAATTTCCCAATGAAAGGTTCAAATACCTTGTTCATGAACCGTTGGAATGTGGCTGGAGCATTGCAAAGCCCAAAAGGCATGACCTTGAAAGCGTAAGTTCCCCAAAGTGTGGTGAATGTGGTGAGTTGTTGATGCTCTGGTACAATCTTGATTTGGTTATATCCACTATAACCATCTCCAAAACTGTACCTCTCATGACTTGCAACCTCCTCCAAGATCTCATCAATGAATGGCAATGGGTAGTAGTCCTTCTTGGTAACAACATTGAGCTTCTTGTAATCCACACATACCCGAAGCTTGCCATTCTTTTTCTTCACAATGACAATTGGAGACACCCATTCTGAATTCTCCACCTCAAAGATAAATCTAGCCTCCTTGAGCTTATCAATCTCCTCCTTCACAACCAAAGATATTGGTGGGCTAATGCGATGTTGCTTTTGGCGGATTGGTCTAGCATGTGACTCCACCTCTATCTTGTGCTCCTCCAAGGTGACTTCTTTCAAATCCTTGTAACTAAAAGCAAACACATGGATGAACTTGCGGAAAATCTCCTCAAATCTCACCTTCTCCTCCTTGGTAACATTTGGGCCATACTTGAGGGTAGATAACCTTCTCTCTACCTCCTCAAGTGTCAATGGTGATTTATCTGGGTCCTTCAAAACCTCTGGCTTAGGTGCAAAATCCATAGCACACAAAGGATACACATCTGAATCAGATTCAGATTCATCCTCCTCCGTGGAAGTCTCCTCTTCCATGCTTGTGTCCACACCTGAAGCTCCTTCTTCAGAATCTGATTCCCAATAATCAGAAGATGGTGTATCTGAATGTGAAGTGTTGGTGGTGTTAGTCACAGGAACAGTGACTCTATGGTTTGATGGCCCAATCCTCAAGTACCCTTTGTGCCATCGATCAGTTGTGCGTGCTGCTCTCAACCATGGCCTCCCAAGAAGTAAGTCATAGCTTGAATCCTTCAAGACTTGGAAAGTCATGAGATTTTGAACTCCCAGAACTGAAACTACCACCTTATCCATCACCCCTACTGGTCAAACTTGTTGCTTGTTTGCCATGCTCACCACAAATGTTGAAGGTCTTGAGGGTATCATACCCAACTTCTTCATCAACCTTTCTGACATGGCATTCACTGCTGATCCTCCATCAACCAATGCATCCTTGATGTTGTGACCATTCACTCTCACATCAATCTTGGAGGCATATTCACAAGCTTCCCATGGTGCTGGCTTGGCATCCACTACCCCCATTGATACTGAAACTTTTGCCTTCTTCTTCTTCTTGCTCCTTGTAGAACTCAAACCACCTCTAAGCTCCTTTCTCAAGGTAGGGTTCAAAGCAATTAATTGGCCCACTGTGATGTTAGCCTTGTGACTACCAACATCTTTCAACACATTGTAGTTCCATTGTTGCTTTGAGATCAAGAAGTCCTCCATCCCCAACTTCTTCCTTGGAGTCTTTGTTGTTGATGGTGTTGAGGTGCGAGTGCTCCTAGTAGACATAGGAGTATCCTTGCTTGAAGTAAATCCTTGAGAAGAGTGAACATCCTCTGCAAAACAAGCTCTCTTCTTCTCTTGTGCCAAAAGCTCCAAATTAAGACCCTTGGAGTTTGAGCACTCTCCCTTCTCATACTTGCTCTCAACCACATCTATGGATGCTATCCCCTTACCTTTGTTGGGATAAGGAGCCACTTGGGTTTCACTACCTCCCTCTTTCCCTCTATTGGCTCCTTCATAACCCCTTCCTCCATGGTAAGTGGAATTTGGGCAATTCCTTTGGATATGGCCTCTTCCTCCACAACCAAAACAATTTCTATCATTGAAATTGTTGGCTGGTTGGCCTCCTCTATATGGATAGTTTCCATAACTCCTAGGCCCTCTCCCTACATTCTGATCCACCTCTCTCTTCTCCCATAGTTGCACCACATTGATCTTGAGATCCGCAAGTTGTTCTGTGATGGTTTGGAGTGGATCTTTTGGTGGAGGTGCAAGAACTGGAGCAACTACCACTTGTGGTGCAACCCTTGTCACCAAAGTATCAGAAGTTCCACCATACTTGTAGCCTTGAGGAGGATGCACAACCTCCTTCACCACCAAATCACTCTCATCCCCTTCCAAACTCTACTCCATACGAATTGCGATCTTGATAGCTTCAACCTTGGAAGAAGGTTTCTCATATCTCACCTTGCTTCTAATTTGTGGTCTCAATCCTCCCACAAAATTCTTGGTGAGCATGGCCCCTATGCCAATCATTGTAGTCTCCACATCATCCCCACCCTTCCTCAACACTATGCAAAATCTGGACTCCAACTTTTCCACTCTTTCCACATAGACCCTCACTTTCTCTCCATCTCCTTGCTTGAGAAATGTAACCTCACTCATCAATCTCTCATAACTCTCATCAGGAAGAAAGTTCTCAATGAGTGCTGAAGTCAAAGTCTCCCAAGACTCCTCTTCCCCCTCTCTCCTCTCTCTCTTTTGGTATTCCGACTCATACCATGTAAGTGCTGCATCCTCAAAGAAATCTGGTAATAATGAGGCCCACTCATTCTTCCTCCTCTCATTGTTTCCTATGCAAGCTCTCTTGAAGTCTCTCACAAAGGCCTCCACATCTTCTCCATCCTTGCCAAAGAAAACCGGAAGTTTCCCCATCTTAACCCCTCACTATCTTTCTTTTCTCTCAATTTTTTTTTTCTCTTTTCTTTTCTCTCACTCTATTACTAATAGAGTATATACATGACTAACACCATCTGAGAATAATCCACTCTAGGGAACACAAAAGGTTCAGGTTGCTCCAAGATTTCTATAGCAACATCAAATCCTAGAGTGCATATTAATCTAACTCTCATGGATAGTTTATCCATAAGTTGAAAGATTATCTCCATCACTAATCTTGAGAACTAGCTGATGAAGGTGGTAGTATTTCTGTACCTGTACTAAGACTCTCTCCAAGATCCTTCACCAAAGTTTCCAAAAGTGCTTTTACTCCACTACACTCATGTCCTTTTGGAAGTCCTTCAACTCCACAAACCTCACACAACTCCTTGGTCTTAGATCTTCTCCCTCCCAATCTTGGTGAAGAAGGTCCAACATGCAAACCCAAGTCAAGTAAGCCTCTCCTTTCCCTCAATCTCTTGCTCTCAAAGGTCAATGGACATGAACTTGCCTTATGTCCCTTCTCTCCACATAGAAAGCACTTAGACTCACTCTTTCCTCCAAGTGGTGTAGGTTTTTGGATCCTCTCAACACTCTCTTCAAATTCTATTGTAAACTCTCTTTTCCTCAAATCCACCCCTACAATCACCTCAAACCCTTGGGGAACCTTGCATAATCTCAATTTCCACTCTTGATGACCCTCCATGTTCCCCAAGATGAATCTAAACACTCAAACATGCTTTTTGTTGATCTCAAACTTCTCATGCATGAGATCTCCACTCTGCAGAATTGACCCTTCCTCACAATGTCACTCAAATCTCCCAACCAATATGTCACAGTCCTCTGAAATTTTCCACACTTAATCACAACTCCAGGGCGTCCCTCCCTGCAAAATTTTAGATCTTTTCATTGAGCCATTTGGCCTAAACACCTTTCTATTCAGCACCCATATTTCAGATTTGGTCTGAAAACCACCCCCCTCACTTCAAAAACTCATAACGCCCTGCTCAAAAACGATCTCTCCCTAATTTTTGTGGCAGAAGGTAGGATACAATGCACTGAATTTTCTTGGAAATTTTCAAGATAATTCACTGAAAATTGAAGAAATGGCAGACTCTGTACAATTTTCCAGAGAGCATGCAGTTGCGGGAGCACTTTACCCTATCAACTTTCAAAAATTCTAGCCCAGTGCGTATAGAAGCTCTCTCAATAATTTTAAGTGTGCTAACTGAAAGATAACCCAAGCTATCATGTGTAGAAATCTCAAGTCCAGATCTCAAACTTGAGATTTTGCCCAAAATCACCTTAATCCCCAAAATCTGCAATCCACCTCACACAATCTCTCCAATTCCTCTCATGTGTACAAGATGTACAAAATCACCTCAAAGACATCATAATGAACTACAGGGTATACAAATGGATCTTGGTTCTCTAACATAAGTTCAGTCCTCTCCTTTTCCAATGGTCTCTCCAAGTGAGCTCTCATAGCCTCCTTCTGCCTAATGTAGAATTGGACGCGGAACATTATCTTGCCTTCTAGAGAGGTCTCGGCAACGGAACCAAAAATGTGAGCCGGCCTGTCTCTCACTTAGGATGAACCTCTGATGGTTATTATGGTAGCGCACCATGGACTAAGAAGGCAAGGAACCCCAACTCCATCATACTCCTCCAAGGCTAACACTCCAAGACTCAAGACATTGCTCACTAGAGAACTCAATGAGAGAGAGATAGTTGCAAATGAAAGGATGATGAGTACCTCCTCACCCCTTGTTTATATACTTGTGAAATAGTTACGTACCAAAGTTACTAATTACCGTAGTAACTCAAGTTACTAGACTAAAAGTCAAGTAAAGTCAAAAAGTAGAAAGGAATATCCATTCACATGGGCATATTCCCCTTATCTTGACCCAACCACTAAAGCAAGGATTCCTTCACATGGGCTATCCTTGGACTAAAGAAGAATCCAAAACAAAAAGGCTTGCAGGCCCAAGAGTTCTCAACTCTTTCCCCAAGGCCAACACCTAGGAATAATACCAAGTCAACACACTAAAATCCAAAATAGTGGTGCTCATCTTTTCTACTTCCTCTAAAGTAAGGTCCCATCTATCTTAGCTATGACTAACTTTAGCTAACCATGACTAATATAGAACCATCCTTTATCTCTATATAAATAATATCTCTTAAGTACTTGTAATATCAAGCTAAATATCACAATACCACACACATGCACAAATGGGTGTTACAGTTCATCCAATACTCGCCTTCTTCTCTACAGTCTTTGTATCGTAATGGACACCTTGCTTCCCAAGCTTTCATGTGCTTCTTCCTTCACCGTCCTCGGACTTGCATTGTACTTTGCCTTACGTCTCAAGTGGACTCCTCTCTGAACTGTGATCTTTTCTTCTGCTTCAGATACTTTTTCTTCCAGCTTCATGTTGTCCTTGGCCTCGATCTCTGCTTGCACTTCTTCTTCTCCTTTTGCAACAGCCGGTGCCAATGTCATTTCTCCTCCTTCATTGCTGTTGCTACTCGTATCTCCACTCTGTAGCGTTAGCTCGGGTTCCTCCTTGTGCTCCGAGTCTTTGGTCTTGAGCTCGGTGTCACCTTCCGAGTCTTCATCTTCCGACTCGATCACCACCATACTTCCCCTTGGGTTTCCTCTCCTGATCTTCTGAGGTTTCTTCGTGTCTTTGGCTTTGCCCTACCGACTTCTCTTCTTTGAGTTTAGAGTACTCACTTTGATCTCCACGTTCTTCCCTATCTTCTTGTAGAACTTGTCGGTGCTTCTGATTTGCAAAATTTACTACTGCTCCTCTACATCAACCTCCTTTCTTAAATCAAGATGGAAGTGCGACACCATCCGAGTTCGCTCCGCCGAGTTTAGCAAATTGAACCCGAGGTAGAAATGTGCTGCAAACGGCACAATGTAGTGTGGAGGTGATTTATCCCGCAGATTCCACACCATTTGTTGCATTCTCCCATGGAAACACCTTGCCCAATTGATCGGTTCTCCTGCAAACAACTTGTGAAAGAACACCGCTTGGTGTTTCATCACATACATTGTTCTCTCCCCCTTCAAGATTGCCATCAGAGCACTCACAAGTCCTCTCTTGACAGGGTCTTTGTAGCTCTTGACTTTGTACCCATTCTTTGTCCGCTTTGATGAGAATGCATCTCTCATCTCTTGGGTTTCTTGAGCTATCTCTCCCTTCCCCAAGAACGTGGCTCCCTGCTCTGAGCTTGCTTCTTTCCCAAGTACTAGTCTCCAATCCGACTTTGTCCAGTGAGCCGGATTTCCTCTCTTTCCTTCTTCCTTGGGTCCATCGAGACACTTGCTCTCGATGATTTCTGTCATGAAACCTGGAAAACTCACGTGCTAGTTCCACGCCAAGAAGGTGATCCGAAGTCGGCTCAAGACTTTGATCCTAGCAATCACATCTAACCTCCAAATTTCATGATTTCTCATTGCAAATTTGGAGTTCTTCTTTCCTCCTCCCATCTCTCATGCTTTCTCACTATCTGTTGATTTCACTCTTGCGACTTCTCCCTTACACACTAACGCGTTTCCAACTCCATTTCCCTTCCCACGATCACCTGCAAGACGACTTCTCAACGGCAAAGGAAAATTACTTGACATTTTGTCGTTGCGAGTTCAATTTTTATAGAGTTGCGCTTTCTTTGTCTTTCTTCACTTTGAGTTTCTACTGAGAAATCACACCTCCAACATGCACTTGTCATTGTCAATCAACTTCCGCGTGTATGGGCCACCGGTTTTTGAATGGTCCCTTCTTGAATTTCTCGCCCTGATGAAAGGTTGTTAGACTGACTTCGCCTCGGGTTGAGCTCCCCCCAATACGAAGACACCTTACTTCGGGTTGTATGCTGACAAGGCATTTCCGAGTACTTTGCCTTATGACCCAAAGTCAATTTACTTTGGGTTTCATCCCGAAGACTCTTTTCTTTGCCTTCTTTGGCCATACAAGCACAATCCGACTTCTCTATACACTTCTTCTTCTTTATTTTGAAAAAAAACAAAAAATGTGGGCACCACACTAAGCCAAGGATTCTTTCACATGGGCTTTCCTTTGACTATAGAAAAATCCAAAACAAAAGGGCTTGTGGGCCCAAGAGTTCTCAACTCTTTCCTCAAAGCCAAACACCTATGAATAATAACAAGTGAACACACTAGAATCCAAAATAGTGGTGCTCATCTTTTCTACTTCCTCTAAAGTAAAGTTTCCTCTATCTTAGCTATGACCAAATTTAGCTAATCATGACTAATGTAGAACCATTTTTTATCTCTATATAAATAATATCTCTCAAGTACTTTAAATAATAAGTTAAATATCACAATACCACACACATGCACAAATGGGTGTAACATTTACCCCTAGACTGAGTTTTCACTTTGTCCTCAAAATGAAGGTCTCTCTACCTTGTATATTACATTGTCAACTTATCATGGTTAATCCTATCAAAGTGTCTTCCTGCTAACTCCTTGAGATGATATGTCTAATTGCCCCACACCTTCTCCACTATGAAAGGTCCAAAGTACTTAGGCAAAAACTTCTTTTGCACTTTCTTGAATCGAATAAAATCAAACAACATTACCCAATCACCTTCTTTGAAAGGCTCCACCTTCTTCTTGCCTTGCCTCTTTTCATAGCTCTCCTTTTATTTCCTTTGGACTTGCTCTCCTTGAACCATCGCAATTGCTCTTGCCTCTTCCAACTCCATGAGTTATTCCTTCCTTGACTTCTCTACATCAACTCCTTGTGCTTTCTTCAATCTCACATGAATGCTTTGGAAGGTAGGAAGATCAAAGTGAATAGGTAAGGTAGACTCAATACCATATACCAATTAAAATGGAGTATACCCGGTGGAAGTTTTCATGGTTATCCTATACTCCTCATGCATGAATCCTCTAGTCCCAATGATGTTTAGCCCCTTCCATTTTTGCATCTTTGGCCAACATCATACACAAGGTCTGTTTGGTTCTCTCTTCCAAGCCATTGGAATTTGGCTTATAGGATGTAGTTACTCTATGTGTGATAGAAAAAATTTTGTAGCATGGCTATAGTAATGCTTCCTATAAACTCTCCTCCTATATCAGAAACAAACTCCAAAGGGCATCCAAACCTAGTGATAATGCGTTCATAAAGAAATCTACTAACTTCCTCTTCATTCTTGTCCCTCAATTGTCTAGCCTCAACCCACTTGGTAAGATAATCAGTAACTACTACAATATACCAATTGTTCCTTGGGGTTCTATTGAGAGGACCTACAAAATCAATTCCACACATCTCAAAAGGTCCTAGCAATAAAATTGATTTTAGTGGTGGAGTGGACATAGGCTTTCTAGCAAAAGCTTGAAAAACATGACAAGTTTTGCAATAATCAAGACAATCCTTGAAAATCCCTCTCCAATCGTAACCCGCATCTAGAATCTTGAAAATAGTCACCTTTCCTGCAAAGTGTCTTCCACATACTAAACCGTCATGAAACTCCTGTATGAGTAGGATAGACTCTTCCTTACCCACTGCTCTTTGAAGTAGACCATCTGCTCCTTGGTGAAAAAGAATATCCTCCACCATTGTGTAAGGTCTAGATCTTGCTGCAAATAGCCTTCCTCTCCCTAGCATGCATCTCTTTTGGATAGTTACCTCTTGTCACAAAATCCACAATCTCCTTGCACTCCATTGGAACCTCTTGAGTGATTGAGATTGTCATGAGCTCCTCATCCAAGAAGGAATCATCCACTGGCTCATCTCCATCATGATTATAGGCTCTATATAACAAATCACCATTTGCATCTTTCTTTCCTAGCCTATCCTCACAAGTGTAGTCATACTCAAACAAGAGTATCATCCACCTTGCTAGTCTCTCTTCAACATTAGGCTTGTTGAAGATTAACTTCAAAGCCTTGTGATCCATGACAATGGTGGCTCTCCCTCCAATCAAGTAGTGTCTAAACTTCTTGAGACCAAAGATCACTACCAACCCTTCTCTCTCCGTGACAAAGTAGTTCTTTTCTGCTGAAACCATCTGCCTTCTAGCATAAGCTATTGGATGATCATGCCCATCTTGGTCTAATTGACTAAGAGTGCATCCTATAGCAATATTGGAAGCATCAGTGTAGAGGATGAAAGGCTTACTCCAATCAAGTTTAGCAAGAATTGGAGCTACAACAAGGGATTACTTGAGCTCCTCAAAAGCTTTGAGAGCCCCTTTGTCCTCCAAAATCACCATGTAATCTACACCCTTCTTCATGTAGATGGTCAATGCATAAGCCTTGTTGGAAAATGAGAAGATGAACCTCCTATAATGCCCAAACATCTCCAAGAATTGGCATTACTTTTTCAAGCTTGAAGGGAATGGAAGGTGTAAGATTTTCCTCACCTTTTGAAGATCAATTGCTATTCCATCCTTGGAGATGATGTGCCCCAAGAGTAGACCTTCTTCACATCCAAAAATACACTTCTCCGGGTTGAGTGATGCATTTGCAAGCATCCAAGTGCCTCATCCAAGCGTTGCAAGACCTTGATTAGGTGCTCAAAGTGCTCCTCTATGCTCCCATAGACATAAAAGTCATCAATGAAGTCTTCCACAAATTTCCCAATGAAAGGTTCAAATACCTTGTTCATTAAACGTTGGAATGTGGCTAGAGCATTACAAAGCCCAAAAGGCATGACCTTGAAAGCATAAGTTTTCCAAGGTATGATGAATATGGTGAGTTGTTGATGCTTTGGTGCAATCTCAATTTGGTTATATCCACTATAACCATCTCCAAAACTATACCTCTCATGACTTGCAACCTCTTCCAAGATCTCATCAATGAATTGCAATGTGTAGTTGTCCTTCTTGGTAATAGTGTTGAGCTTCTTGTTATCCACACATACCCAAAGTTTGCTATTCTTTTTCTTCATAATGACAATTGGAGACACCCATTCTGAATTCTCCACCTCAAAGATAAATCCGGCCTCCTTGAGCTTATCAATCTCCTCATTCACAACAAAAGATATTGGTAGGCTAATGCGACATTGCTTTTGGCAGATTGGTCTTGCATGTGACTCCACCTCTATCTTGTGCTCCTCCAAGGTAACTTCCTTCAAATCCTTGTAACTGAAAGCAAACACATGGATGAACTTACAAAAAATCTCCTCAAATCTCACTTTCTCCTCCTTGGTAACATTTAGGCCATACTTGAGGGTAGATAGCCTCCTCTCTATCTCCTTAAGTGTCAATGGTGATTTAATTGGGTCCTTCAAAATCTTTGGCTTAGTTGCAAAATCTATAACACACAATGGATATACATTTGAATCAGATTCAGATTCATCCTTCTCCGTGGAAGTCTCCTCTTCCATGCTTGTGTCCACACCTGAAGCTCCTTCTTTAGAATCTGATTCCCAATAATCAAAAGATGATGTATCTGAATGTGAAGTGTTGGTGGTGTTAGTCACAAGAACTGTGACTCTATGGTTTGATGGCCCAATCCTCAAGTACCCTTTGTGCAATCAATCAATTGTGCATGTTGCTCTCAACCATGAACTCCCAAGAAGTAAGTCATAGCTTGAATCCTTCAAGACATGGAAAGTCATGAGATTTTGAACTCCCATAACTGAAACCACCACTTTATCCTTCACCCCTATTGGTCAAACTTGTTGCTTGTTTGCCATGCTCACCACAAATGTTGAAGGTCTTGAGGGTATCATCAACTTTTTCATCAACCTTTCTGACATGGCGTTCACCATTGATCCTCCATCAACCAATGCATCCTTGATGTTGTGACCATTTACTCTCACATCAATCTTGGAGGCATATTCACAAGCCTCCCATGATGCTGGTTTGGCATCCACTACCCCCATTGATACTAGAACTTTTACCTTCTTCTTGCTTTTGCTCCTTGTAGAACTCAAGCCACCTCTAAGCTCCTTTCTCAAAGTAGGATTCAAAGCAATCAATTGGCACACTGTGATGTTAGCCTTGTGACTACCAACATTCTCCAACACATTGTAGTTCCATTGTTGTTTTGAGATCAAGAAGTCCTCCATCCCCAACTTCTTCCTTGGAGTCTTTGTTATTGATGGTGTTGAAGTGCTTGTACGAGTACTCCTAGTAGGCATAGGAGTATCTTGGCTAGGAGTAAATCCTTGAGAAGAGCGCACATCCTCTACAAAAAGAGCTCTCTTCTTCTCTTGTGCCAAAAGCTTCAAATTAAGACTCAACCACATCTATAGATGTTATCCCCTTACCTTTGTTTGGATTAGGCACCACTTTGGTTTCACTACCTCTATCTTTCCCTCTATTGGCTCTTTCATAACCCCTTCCTCCATGGTAAGTGGAATTTGGGCAATTCCTTTGGATGTGACCTCTTCCTCCACAACCATAAAAATTTCTCTCATTAAAATTATTGGCCTCTTCTATATTTATAACTTCCATAACTCCTAGGCCCTCTCCCCACATCGTGATCCACCTCTCTCTTCTCCCATAGTTGCACCACATTGATCTTGAGATCTGCAAGGGTGATGTGATGGTTTGAAGTGGATCCTGTAGTGGAGGTGCAAGAACTAGAGCAACTTCTACTTGTGGTGCAACCCTTGCCACCAAAGTATCAGAAGTTTCACCATACTTGTAACCTTGAGGAAGATGTACAACCTACTTCACCACCAAATCACTCTCATCCTCTTCCAAACTCTCCTCTATACGAATTGCAATCTTGATAGCTTCAACCTTCAAAGAAGATCTCTCATATCTCACCTTGCTTCTAGTTTGTGATCTCAATCCTCCCAAAAAATTCTTGGTTAGCATGGCTCCTATGCAATCATAGTAGTCTCTACATCATCCTCACCCTTCCTCAACACTATGTAAAATCTGGACTCTAACTTTTCCACTCTTTCCATATAAACTCACTCTCTCCATCTCCTTGTTTGAGAAAGGTAACCTCACTCATCAATCTCTCATAACTCTCATCAGGAAGAAAGTTCTCAATGAGTGCTGAAGTCAAACTCTCCCAAGAGTCTTCTTCCCCATCTCTCCTCTCTCTTTTGGTATTTTGACTCATACCATGTAAGTGCTACATCTTCAAAGAAATCTGGTAATAATGAGACCCACTCATTCTTCCTCCTTTCATTGTTTCCTATGCAAGCTATCTTGAAGTCTCTCATAAAGGTCTCCACATCTTCTCCATTCTTGCCAAGAAAAACCGGAAGTTTCCTCATCTTAACCCCTCACTATCTTTCTTTCCTTGCAATTTTTTTTCTTTTTCTCTTTTCTTTTCTCACTCTATAACTAATAGAGTATATACATGACTAACACCATATGAGAGCAATCCACCCTAGGGAACACAAAAGGTTCACATTACTCCAAGATTTCTATAGCAACATCAAATCCTAGAGTGCATATTAATTGAACTTTCATGGATAGTTTATCCATAAGTTGAAAGATTATCTCCATCACTAATCTTGAGAACTAGCTGATGAAGGTGGTGATATTTCTGTAGTTGTACTAAGACTCTCTCCAAGATCTTTCACCAAAGTCTCCAAAAGTGCTTTTACTCCACTACACTCATGTTCTTTTGGAAGTCCTTCCAATCCACAAACCTCACACAACTCCTTGGTCTTAGATCTTCTCCCTCCCAATCTTGGTGAAAAAGGTCCAACATGAAAACCCAAGTCAAGTAAGCCTCTCCTTTCCCTCAATCTCTTGCTCTCAAAGGTCAATAGACATGAACTTGCTTTATGTCCCTTCTCTCCACATAGAAAGCACTTAGACTCGCTCTTTCCTCTAAGTGGTGTAGGTTTTTGGATCCTCTCAACACTCTCTTCAAATTCTATTGTAAACTCTATTTTCCTCAAATCCACCTCTAAAATCACCTCAAACCCTTGGAGAGCCTTGCATAGTCTCAATTTCCACTCTTGATGACCCTCCATGTTCCCAAGATGAATCTAAAACACTCAAACATGTTTTTTGTTGCTCTCAAACTCCTCATGCATGAGATCTCAACTCTGTACAATTGACACTTTCTCACAATCTCACTCAAATCTCTCAATTGGTATGTTGCAGTCCTCTAAAATTTTTCTACACTTGATCACAACTCTAGGGCATCCCTCTCTGCAATATTTCAGATCTTTTCATATAGCTATTTGGCCTAGACAACTTTCTATTCAGCACACATATTTCAGATTTGGTTTGAAAACCACCCCCCCCCCCCCCCCCCTTTTGCTATAAAAACTTATAACTCCTTGAGGAAGAATGATCTGTCTCTAATTTTCATGTCAACAGGTAGGATATAATCTACTTAATTTTCTTGGAAAGTTTCAGAAAAATCCACAGCAAATTGAAGAAATGGCAAACTCTGCATAATTTTCTAGAGAGCATGCAGTTACGAGAGCAATTTACCCTTTCAACTTTCAAAAATTCTAGCCTGATGTGCATAGTAGCTCTTAAAATAATTCCAAGTGTGAAAACCAAAAGACAATCCAAGCTATCACGTGTAGAAATTTCAATTCCAGATCTCAAACTTAAGATTTTGCCCAAAATCACCTTAATCCCCAAAATCTGAAATCCACCTCACACAATCTCTCCAAATCCTCTCTTGTGTACAAGATGTACAAAATCACCTCAAAGACATCATAATAAACTACAAGGTATACAAATGGATCTTGGTTTGCTAACATAAGTTTAGCACTCTCCTCTCTTAATGTTCTCTCCAAGTGAGCTCTCATAGCATCCTTCTACCTAATGTAGAACTGAAAGCGGAACATTATCTTTCCTTCTAGAGAGGTCTCGGCAATGGAACCAAAAATGTGGGTTGGCCTGTCTCTCACTCGAGATGAACCTTTGATGGCTATTATGGTAGCGCGCCATGGACTAAGAAGGCAAGGAACCCCAACTCCATCATACTCCTCCAAGGCTAACACTCCAAGACTCAAGACATTGCTCACTAGAGAACTCAATGAGAGAGATAGTGGCAAATGAAAGGATGATGAGTACTTCCTCACCTCTTGTTTATATAGTTATGCAATAGTTATGCACCAAAGTTACTAATTACTAGAGTAACTCAAGTTACTAGGCTAAAAGTCAAGTAAAGTCAAAAAAATATAAAGGAATATCCATCCACATGGGCATATTACACTGAGCATGTGATCTTATCTTGACCCAACCACTAAGTCAAGGATTCCTTCACATGGGCTATCCTTAGACTATAGAAGAATCCAAAACAAAGAGGCTTGCGGGTCTAAGAGTTCTCAACTCTTTCCTCAAAGCCAAACACCTAGGAATTATACCAAGTGAACACACTAGAATCCAAAATAGTGGTCCTCATATTTTCCACTTCCTCTAAAGTAAGGTCCACTCTATCTTAGCTATGACTAATGTTAGCTTATCATGACTAATGTAGAACTATCCTTTATCTCTACATAAATAAAATATCTCAAGTACTTGTAATACCAAGCTAAATATCACAATATCACACACATGCACAAGTGAGTGTTATAGTACAAGATGTACAATATCACCTCAAAGACATCATAATGAACTATGGGGTATATAAATGGGTCTTGGTTCTCTAACATAAGTTCAGCCCTCTCCTCCCATAATGTTCTCTCCAAGTGAGCTCTCATAGCCTCCTTTTGTCTAATATAAAATTGTACTCGAAACATTATCTTTCTTTGTAGAGAGATCTCGACAATGGAACCAAAAATGTGAGCCAACTTGTCTCTAACTCAAGATGAACATCTAATGGTTATTATGGTAATGCACCATAGAATAAGAAGGTAAAGAACCCCTATTCCATCATACTCCTCCAAGGCTAACATTTTGAGACTCAAGACATTGCTCACTAAAGAACTCTATGAGAGAAAGATAATTGCAAATGAAAGGATGATGAGTACCTCTTCACCCCTAGTTTATGTACTTGTGAAATATTTACACACAAAAGTTATTATTTACTAGATTAACTCAAGTTATTAGGCTAAAAGTCAAATAAAGTCAAAAAGTTAAAGGAATATCTATCCTCATGGGAATATTCTCCTAAGCATGTGGTCTTATCTTGACCCAACCACTAAGTCAATAATTCCTTCACATGGGCTATCATTGGACTATAGAAGAATCTAAAACAAAAAGTTTTGTGGGCCCAAGAGTTCTCAGTTCTTTCCTCCAAGTCAAACACCTAGGAATAATATCAAGTCAATACACTAGAATCCAAATTAGTGGTGCTCCTCTTTTCTACTTCTTCTAAAGTAAGATACCCTTTATCTTACCTATGACTAACTTTAGTTAATCATGACTAATGTAGAACTATCCTTTATCTCTACATAAATAATATCTCTCAAGTACTTGTAATTCCAAATTAAATATCACAACACCACACACATGCACAAATGAGTGTTACATGATAGATTACTTCCAATGGTAGAACTTGTCTACAACAATTTAGTGAATGCATCTATATATGTCATACCATTATCCCTCATGTATTGAGAATATCCTTTCACACTTTCAAGCTTGGTAAAGATCTGCCCAATGGTTACAAAAGTCAATGCTTTCAATACTTTTATTTCTAGAATCCAATAGGGTGTGGATAATGCCAAGCAAAAGTTGTAGATAGCCAAAAATAATTCAAATAAATATGCAGATGCACATTGCAAGCACATGGATTTCAACATTGGGGATCAAGTGTGACCTTATGTTAGTTTGTTGTTGTAAGCTAAGACCTCATTTTATTCACCCTTTTCCCATCATTTGTTGCATATGCACAATGGTCTATCACTTCAAGCTATAGCCATGCATGAAGATCTATCTAGTGTTCCATATTTCCTTGCTATGCAAATATGCACCCTGACTACTCCACTTTCCTTCCATACAAGAAGCTCAACCTTGTCCCAACACTCATTGATGGCGTAAAGGAATATGATTTCAAATGCATTCTCCAAAAATGTATCCGTGGTACCCTTGATCTACATGTGGAATATCTTTTACATTGGAAAGGGTACCTATTGAATGAGGTAACATGGGAGCCCGTAGCTAACTTGACCAATGCATCAGTGCCACTATAATTTTTTGAGCAATAAATTTACAACAAGGACATTGCATCTTAAATAGGAGGAGATTTGTAATACCATTAGCTAGAAAGATTATATAGAGGTAGAAATTGGCTTGCTAATATCTTTAAGGATATTATATATGATAATCTAAGTAGATAAACTGGAGATATCACCAAAATAGTACTTCCAATAATAGGGTAGAGGTCAAAAACTATAATACTAATAGTTAGATATATCATCTAGAGGTGAAAATTAGCTTGGTAACATCTAGAAGGATGTTATATATAATGGACTAAGTAGATCAGATAAAGATGTTACCAAAAGAGTACTTTCACTAATAAGACAAGAGCAAAAAATACCTTAAAAACTTTAATGCCAATTTTGAAGGCCTAAAGGAATGAATTAGGCCTAAAAGTAGAGAGTTTTTTCCCTTGAGGGAAATAGAGCTTGCCTTTTCTCCTTGATGTTAGTCTCATTGAGAGCTTTCTATGGTACCTTACCCATGCAATTTTTAGCTTTTTAATAAGAAGATTCTATAATTATTCCCTCTAGTCAAACTTGTTTGACCAACCAGATAGGACACAGACCAACATGTCACCCATCCATACAGCTAATCTAAAGGTGGAACTTCTTGATATACACCAATCCATGTATCTGCTCCAAACTTCCTTTGAGTGGATCCTCTTTGCTATATAATAAAGACAAGATGCTCCTTTGGAGTATCATAGTCTTGAATTTTGAAGCTTTGTGTTTTCTTTGTTGTGTTTTGCTTGGAAGTTCTCCTATCTATGGAATATTACAAAAATACTCTAAATTTTAAAGTCAATTCCGAAGGTCTAAACTAAAGAATTAGGCTTTGGAAAATGGCCTTATCCCCTATGTTTGTCTGGTTGATATCTTTCCAATAGTATGGTCAACCACAACTTTTTGAGCTTCCTAAAAGAATATTCTCCAAAGATTCCCTTTGGTCAAACTTGTTTGACCAACCAAATAGAACAAGGATTAATATATCACCAATCCATGCAACAAATCTAAGAGTGGAGCTTGCAGACATGTCACTAATCCATATATTTAATCCAAGTGTGTAGCTCCCTTTACATGGATCCTCTTTGCTATATAGACAAGATTCTCCTTTGGAGCATCAAAGTATTGAGGAATTCTCTCATATTTCTTCTCTTGTGTTTCTCATGGGGTTTTTCCCATCTTCAAAACATTACAATATTTCATTTTCAATATTTGTGCTTCTTTGGGATGTTTATGTATGGGGTATTTAATATATATCAAATAAAATATAACATTATAAGCATATAACATATAATATCATATAACATTTAAATCATATAATTCTATAACCATGCATTTAATTTTTAAAACTAGACTTCTTTGAGATGATTGTTTTGGAGATCCTTCATGTGCTTAAAGTACATGATATATATTGGTTAATGTTTTTTATAAACTTCAATTTGCATCAAACTAGTGAAATGTTCACACATGCATAAGCATGAATAATGATTATTATGATGATTTTTTCCTATAATTTTAGATCTTTCCAATCCAAATTTTATAATATATGTATGTAGTAGCTATGACAAGTAGGTGGTCAAAATTCAGAGAATTATTTCATAATTTAGATAAATTCAGAGAATAATTTGGTGCAATTACTAACTTATACTTGCATGTTAAACTCCTTGATTTAATTAAGCCATAAACTCTTCAATTATTGAAATTTGTTATTAATTCAACATGCTTTCTCTATTTGGTAAAGGAAGGAGATGCAATAAGATAATCAATATAAATTACATAAAATGAAAGCATCTTGATAAATACTTTCATTGAGTTATTATTTTGAATCCTGACTAGAGATGTCAAGGTGTCTCATAGCTCTTGTTCCTCAAAGTATATATCAAAATATTATATTTGAATTTTTTATTGTCTCTTTTTGTTTGACATCACTTTGAATGTGATAAGAAATGGACATTGCTAAATTTTTTTGAAAGTCACAAACATAGATTTCAAAATGCACTTGTAAATTGAATTTCCTTATTGCCAATGAGTGCTCTACAAAGATCATGCTTTAAGAAAATAACATATTATCTAGATAAAAGATAAGCCAAAGACAATAAAATTGTTGATTTTCTCTACAACATTGTCATGAATCATCTTAGTAAGAATCAAATTAGAATGAAAATAGGTGGATATTTTAAGTAACTTAAAAATTAAGTCCATAGTCACTTGTTACTATCATAGTTAAAGGACAAAGAGAGGTTGTAATATACCTATAAACTTGAAATTTCCAACTTTATTTTATTGACATGCCAAATATCACATGTCTATACACATATTTTCTTGTGTCTTGGCCAAAAGTAAATGCATTGTTGTACTTTCAATATCCTCTCAACACTAACATGCCAACAAAGGCAAAGTCATATCATTCACTCAACATAATTATATCTAGTTTTGGATCTTCTAAGATCCAAATTCTTTTTCTTTGCCAACAAAGGCCAAGTCATATCATTCACTTAGCATAATTATATGTAGTTTTAGATCTTTTGAGATCCAAATTCTTCTTCTTTAAAAACCAAGCCATGAATTATGGTCTAGTTTGGCATGTTCTATAGGTTTGTATGAACAAGCTATTTTTGATCTTTCTGATCAGGGTTCTTGATTCAATTTGGAGACAAAATAACTTGGTTGGGATGCAAGACCTCATTGAATTTTTCATCTTCTTTTGTTGCTTGTGCTTATGTTTCCAACCATGTACAATGAGTTCCAACCTTGTTAATGATATCTAATTTTGGTATATGAGTTAAGATATTTGTGAGTTGTATTTTCCTCTTCACATAAAAAACCTTCTTGTTGAATTGTTGTGCTACTTAGCCCATTAGCTCTATTTTTTGTATAATTTTTTTTCTACCTCTAAACATACCAAAGGTTTATGGTATATTTCTAGCACAAACTGCTTAATGACCAAGTAATTTGTCCTATCAATTATATGAGTTTTGCTATAGTGAATCTAACTTTGAGAGAACACAAGGGTGTGCAATCCATCCTTCCACTCTTATTGAATAACATAGTATTTATTGATCAAAATGCATTTGTAGCTTGATTGGCTTACTTAATCATGTCATCTTTGACTAGATTCAATAATGTATCCTTCAAAGCTTAAAATCAAGTTCCTGTAATGTTCTCCATTTCCAATGTTTTCCTTTGACTAAGAGTACATTAAAATTTGTGTTAGCTCCTAGCAAAGGATTTGATTAATCTACAATAGAGCCTTATTTTTCCTAAAAAACATTTATTTTCAAATTCACTCCACTTTTAGATCATTTCAATCTTATCATTCATGCTTGAGGGCCTTCCATGCTCACTTTGTGGCCTAAGTCATCAACCTTAGATATACACACCCACATTTAATGCTTTTGAATGCATCTTATCATTTCCTAGATCTGATGGACTTGATTATGATATTATTTCATTATTTCTAAGATTTGATTATAGATCAAATATCATCTAGACTACCATGATCAATTTTTCCAAAAGTTTGGAGATAGATTAAATTGATTGTTATCTCCATAGAGTGTTAGTGTAGTTGTCTTTCCCACTTTTATCTCTTATCCACTTTTATATTGTATTGCTCAACCCAAAGAATCAATCAAATTTCATCAAGCTAATCTAATCATTTGCTATTGCAATCCATTCTTGTATTTAATTAAATTCAATCAAACACTTCCTAATAAAGTTCAAATTATCTTAGTGTACAAATTCTACCTCCTCAATATCATCTTTCTCTAGCATTACTTCTAGTTTTGAAGCAAATGTTATTAAAATATGCTTTTATTTGCTCTTAGATCTATTAAAACTATTACTATTACTTCCTTTTAAGTTATGACAATGAATAATCCTTCCTTCTTCTTCAATCCCTAACCTTTTGCCTATCTTTATCTTCCATTTTTCTTTTCTTTTGTTGGTAAAACCAAGAATGCTATAGGGAAAATTATTGGAGATCTTTGTTTTCAAAACCTCACATTGAATTTTAGTCATGCTCCTTTTCACCTTCAAATTCAATATTAAAAGGTTGATGACTTGGATCTTATTGTAGCTTAAAGCAAAATCTTGCTACCAAATGCCTAAATATTCCATAATTGTATCATCTCCTAGTTCTATTGATATTGGTTATTCATAATCTTGTGTAGTTGCTTTATCATGTAACACCCATTGGTGCATCTATTGGGATATTTAGTTTGGTATTGCAAGTACTTGAAAGAGATTTTTCATATGGAGTTTAAACAAGCTTCTACATAAGTGATGATTAGATAAATTTAGTCATAGATAAGATAAAGGTGATTATTATTTATTCTAGTTTATTTAATTTTTATTATTCATAGATGTTTAGCTTTAAGGAAATAGTTAAGAACTCTAATCTCCATAAGCCTTTTTGGTGTGGATTTTTCTTTAATCCAATGATAATGCATGGAGAAGAATCCTTGACTTACTTATTGTGTCAAAATAAGACCACATGTACATAGGATTATTCTCATGAGTTTGGATAATCCTTTATGATTTTGGTTTATTGTTTGCCTAATAGATTGACTAACTCTAGCAATAAGTAATGTTTTTTTGTAAATTTTTCATAAGTATATAAACCAAGATGAAGAGAGACTTCTCATCTTTTATTTAAAATTATCTCTCTCTTGTTGAGTTCTCCAGTGAGCAATAGCTTGAGTCTTGGAGGTGCTTGGAAGTTTTAGTCTCAAAGGAATATGATGGATTTTGGTTCCTTTCCATCTTTGTCTATGGTCTTTTACTCTCATAGTCTTTCATAAGTTCCATGGCTTGTTTATATGAATCTTAATATTGCCTACTTTGATATGATAGTGGTGTTTAATTTTGGTATTGAAAATCCACCAACTCCATAAATGTACTGCCATTTGGCACATCTTGTATAATATCCTCACATGGATGTAAAATTGGAAATTCTTTTCTAGATATGAAGCATCTTGATTAATAAGTTTGTTCTCTCATGAGTATTGTAACACCCTTAGCTAGACATAATAATCTACTTATTATTACTTATTATTTTCATAAATTAACTTTTGGAGGGATGTTATATATGATGATCTAAGTAGCTTAGATAGAAGTGTCACCAAAAGAGTACTTCCACTAATTGGGCAAAGGTCAAACACACCCTTAAAACTCAAAGCTAATTTTAGAGGCCTAAACAAATGAATTAGGACTTGAAAAATGAGAGATCACTCCATCCAAAGGAAAAATCATTACCTTCTTCCTCTTGTTCATCTTTTTGAGAGATTTCTAATGCTACCTCACCCATGTTGTTTTGAGCTTAATACAAGAAGATTCCCCAAATATTACCTCTGGTCAAACTTGTTTAACCAACCAAATAGGACAAGGATTGACATGTCACCTATCCATGCAACCAATCCATGCAACTAATCTAAGGGTGGAGCTCATTGACATGTTAACAATCCATATATCTGATCCAAGGGTGGAGTTCCCTTTGAGTGGATCTTCTTTCCTATATAATAAAAAAAATGTGCTCCTTTGAGCCATTGGAGTATTGAGGGATGAAGATTTATGCTTCTCTTAGGGGTTCTCATGTTCTCATAAAATTTGGAGTATTTTTCTTGAGTTTCTCTCATTTACTCCTTCTTGAGCATCTTGAGTTCCTCTATTTCATTCATGTCTACACTCAACATATCTAAATGATAATTTTCTCTAATATATTTATGGATTTTCCCTTTATAAGTTCACTAGCAAATCTTGTTTTGCTAAATGCTAGGAAAAATCTTTTATAACCCTGAAATCATACTAGAGCACTATCAAAAAAATAATTTAATGGACATATTTGCATCAAACTCAAAATTACCAAATAGGAAATATAATTAGGGCTAATGCCCAATTTAGTTAGGACATTTTGTCTTGACCTCAATTGCATTGTAGGCCATGTTTAATTCTGGTGTCTAATTTAGTCCATGCCTCTTGTCCCATATCCCATTAGGCCAAGTATCACTTTGACATCATTTTTGGACCCTATCTTGACCAAGCACCCAACCAACCAACCTAAGGCAACACCAAGAAGGTAGAGCTACAACTTGGCCAATTTAGCACTAGCTTGTGCTCCAAGGCTTTATGAGTAACGTCATTGTTTTTTCCTCAAGTTCCATACTTGAGTTTCACAATTCACCTAGACTTGGTTCCCAACACACTCACCATGGTTCTCTTGGCCTTTGCATTTTTTTGAAGGTTGAGAGCTGACTTGGACTATGAATCTCCAACACTTGGTAAAATTTCCTTGGGTCATCATTGACTCTTTACGCATTTTGGGCATTTCTCTCAAACATATGCGAGAGTTGAGATCCACTCCACCACAATGCACTCCTAAAGCTTGGTAAAAATTTCATATTTTTGCTTGTGTGCTTGGCACACAAGCCCATCAACACCATTCTTCTTGTGCCATAGGCCTTTATTTGGTGTTTAGTGCTCTTAGGCTCCTCCTTAACAAGGCTTTTGCCAATATTCTAAAACGTTCATTGCCTTGAGCCATCCTCCTATTACTTTGATTTTTTGGTTCCCTTTGGTTCAGCTTTGTAATTATCTTCTGCAAAAGTTCTTTTAAGTATTTTGCAAGTATCTTATTATCCATCTCTAGATTTTGTTAAAAATTTGATGATGGAGGTGCTCCTTCCATATAATAGATCTTATAAGCATTATTGCTCAATATGTCTTGTATCAATTGCATGGTGTTTGCTCTACTCTTTTTTAAAGCAATTTTTATTTCTTCCATACGTTGAAAAAGCATTTTATGGTTGGATTATCCATTTTTTATTCTCTAGTTGGAATCACTAAGTTGAGAGGTTACATCACTCAGATCATTAATGTCATGGTAAACATGTACTTCAAATTTTACCTCAAGATATGGTTGTCCAAAAATTGAATAGAAATATGAAAGATGATCAGAAGAAATACTTGAGAATAAAATCTAATTATTTGGATGCTAATCCCATGGAATATCATCTACTCCTCAAACATCCATTCTACTTGACATTCTTGTATATAATAGAGAAGTTTCCAACTTAGAGGGAGAAAGATAAAATTTCACCTTTCATTTACTAACTCTATAGTATACCACTTCTACCTTGTTCTTCTTATAACCTGATGGCTATCTCAAGTTATCCACTTTCAACAACACGTAAGTTATGTTGCCTTCTTCACTCTTCTAAGAGGGTTAATAACACTCGTGAAAATGAACTCTGCTCTAAATGGTACTATAATATTCTTTTTAATTTTTTATATTGCAAATAAGACCCAAAAAAGCACTTCACCTAAAGTCTTAAAAAACTATGCTTCACACTTTATTTAAAAGTCTACCCATAGCTTTAATCACATATACAAGTCTTGACCAACTAATTGAGCAGCAAATGTCCTTGACTAAAATTTTATTTAACTAACACTTTACATAGCACAAGGTAAATTTTCTAACATTTTATTTTGTTGGTCATAAAAGGGTAGTTGTTGGGTTTATATTAGG
Organism: Lunularia cruciata; assembly: GCA_948567375.1. NCBI lineage: Eukaryota > Viridiplantae > Streptophyta > Marchantiopsida > Lunulariales > Lunulariaceae > Lunularia > Lunularia cruciata. The sequence goes on from OX419757.1 coordinate 43,663,003, forward strand.
AGATCTTTACAAGAACAATGGATCCTAGATGTAAATGACCGAGACCAAGGAGAGAAATAGGAGAATAGAAACTCACATTGAACACTTGAATATGGGAAAACTCCAAATGCCTAGCATGAGCTTTGGCTCTTGTATTTATAGGGATCATACAAGGCTCTTGAGAAGCTTCGTTGAAATGCTTTCCTAGAGTACAAGCCAAGTTAATTGGGAAGCTTCTCAAGAAGCTTTCTTCTAGAAGTTGCTTACTTGGCATGCAAGCTAAGCTAGTTGGAAGCTTCTAGAAACTTCCTTCTAGAAGCCACCTACTTGGGGTGCAAGCTAAGCTAGACGGGAAGCTTCCCAAGGAGCTTCCTAGATACATCTAAAATATATTAGGCTAATTTGTCTTATTTGCTACTTTGTTAGCCCTACTAACTTCATCGCTGAACTCCATATTATTACATATTCCTCCACCGCTAGTTGGTGACGACTTTGTAGCCAGTGAAGCTTTGAACTCTTGGATGACAAGTCGTGCATTTTGGAGATGAGAAAGAGTTTCCCATGTGGCATCATGAAAGGGATACCCTTTCCAAAGGACCTTGTACTTCGTATGTTGTTGACGGCCGCATTGAATGTGGCAATGCACAAGGATACAATCAACTTTGTACTCATGATCATTGATATGGACAGGATAGGGACAAGAGGAGGAGGAGGAGGTTGGACACAAGAGGAAAAAAAGATGAGTTAGGAACAAAGGGTTTCAACTTAGAAACATGAAAGACAAGATGGATGCACACATAATAAGGCAAGGCAAGTCAATAAGCAACAAGAGAGACAATTTAGGTGACATCAAAGTGTCCTATCCAATTAGGAGCAAATTTACAAATTTGGGTATCAAGAGGGAGAGGGAGGTTATTGGATGAGAGAATGACCTTATCACCAACTTGAAAGCTGAGATCATAAAGATGGTGATATGCATATTGTTTTTGCCAATTCTGAGCAACAAGGAGATGAGATTTGGCTTATTGGAAGGATTGGGAGATGGTGGTCAAGAAGGTGGAAGTATGAGGGACATGAGATGGAGGAGGAGCAAGAAGGGAATCTAGAACAAGTGGGTCTTGGCCAATATTGAGAAAGAAAGGAGAGAATCCAATGCTTGCTTGTTTATAATTATTGTATGCAAATTTCGTAGCTGTAAGACATTCAACCCAATTGGTATGGTGAATGTTGACAAAAGTACAAAGCATATCTTCCAAGGTGCAATTTTCTCATTCAGTTTGTCAATCAGTTTGAGGATGATAGGCCATGGATAAAGCAAGCTTGGTGTCAAGTATCTAGAAGAATGCTTGCCAAAAAATTCCAGTGAAATGAAGATCATTGTCAAAGATGAGTACCCATTGCATCCCATGATGCTTGATTATGTTGTCAAAGTAGATTTGCACCAAGGTTGGAGCATCTACAATATCAACCATTGGTGCCAAATGGATTTGCTTACTAAGCTTATCCATAAACGACACAATTGTTGTGTGACCTTGCTTTGTCTTGGGCAAGGAGGTGATGGGATCTAAGCTCACATGTTCCCAATGAGTAGATGGAATGGGGAGTGGTTGAAGGAGTCCACTCGGTTTTTGGTTACTAGCCTTGTTACGTTGGCAAGTCTCACACGATTGGATAAACTCTTGAACATCTTGTACCATGTTAGGCCACTACCATTGGCATTGGAGGGTACCCAAGGTCTTGTCCACACCCATGTGACCAACAATTGGTAAATCTTGGGCTTCTTGAAGGCACACAAGTCGAAGATCACCTTTGGTTGGAACATAGATCGGGTCCTCATGGAATAGAAGGCCTTCCTTGAAGGAGAAGGTTTTGTACTCCTCATTGCATGCTGCAAGACGACCATGTACTATCTAGAAGAAGGGTTCTTGCTGTAGAGTTGACTTAAACTCATTTTGGACCTTGGAGTTAGTTGACATCGTTGTAATTGCCACCATGATGAGAGGAAAAGACTTCAGATCAAGTCATCGTGATAGGGCATTAGGGATGACATGGAACCAACCTGGTTGTACTCAAGTTTGATGTCAAACAATTGGAGTTGCTCCTCCCATTGATGATGTTAACTCTTCATGTGTTCCAAATGTAAGGTCTGCAACAATGGTTATGATCAATTTGCAAGCCTTGGAACTTGGATATGCAAGAAAAACCCGCATGATCACTCTTTTCTCCAAGAGGTAATGCCTCTATACCTTGGTGGCATATACCATTGCAAGTTGTTCTAGATATTGAGCAAAGTGATTTCTTTCAGCTATATTTAGTCTGCAAGACACAAAGGCAATGAGATGCAATCCATCTGGGATTCCTACTAGAACACGGCTCCAATTGCAAAGTTAGAAGCATCAAAATCAACCACACAAGGTAGTTGAGGATCATATGGTTGAAGAATGGGTCTTGAGAGCACCATATGTTTCAACTTCTAGAATGCTTTGTTGTGCTTGGTGGTTCATTAAAAGCTCAAGTTCTTTCCCAAGAGGTCAGTCAATGGTGCAACCACATGAGCATAATAGTGGATGAACCGTCGGTAAAAACTGGCCAATCCATTAAATGCCCATACTTTTGTAGCATCCTTCAGAGTAGGCCAATCAGTCATGGCCTTGATTTTCTCCTCTTCTATCTTGATCCCTTCCAATGAGATCTTGTGACCCATGAAGATAACTTTCTTTTGCCAGAAGTGTACCTTTTACCAAAAGGCACACTTTGACTTCTTGTAGTAAAATTTCCATGGTTGTAGTCATCTTAGGACTTCTTCCACATGATTCACATGTTGTGCCTCTGTCTTGCTATAGATTAAGATATCATCCAAGAACATCACCATGTACTAATCCAATAGTCCATCCAACAATCGATGCATCTGATCCATAAAGACTTTTGGAGCTTTAGTGAGCCCAAAAGGTAGAAATCTCCAATAAAAATGCCAATACCTTATGTGAAAGGTAGTATTTTGCACATCCTTCCTATCAATGGGGATTTTCCAGTAGCCATTGCAAAGACCCAACTTGGAGAAGTATTGTGCTCCACTCAATTGATCAAACAAGTCATCGATCTAAGGCAAGGGATATGCATTCTTCACTATTTGCTTATTGAACCCATGGTAATCAATACAAAAACAAAGTCCTCCATCTTTCTTTGGAATGAATAGTATCGGTGCTCCCCAAGAAGAGGTACTATGTCATATGAAATCCTTCTCCAACAACTGTGTTTTGCAACTCCTCCAACTCCTTTGGTGAGAGCAGATAGATTGGTCTACTCATTGGAGTATTTCCTAGCAATTACTCAATCTTGAAGGTCATACCACGATCGGAGTGCAATCCCTTTGGCAAATCATTCAAAAACACATCCACAAACTCCTGAACTATTTGATCAACCATTGCTTGATGAGGCTCTTGGCCCTCCTTAGATTGTCCTTGTGCATTCGGCTTGATCCACACCTCAAATATAGATTTATCTTCCTCCAAAGCTTGCTCTATGGCTGCTTCACTAACAAACTTCCCATCTAGGGACTCATCTTTCTTCAAAGCTTGCTCCTTGGCTGCATTCTTGGCACACTTCCCATCATAGGTCTCATTTTAAGTGTCTTACTCAAAGGTGCCAGCCAACCTAATTGGAAATTCTTACCTTGGTGTTGTACGTAAATTTGTCATCGGGTCCAATCAAATTAAACCTTATGATGTTCAAGCCAAGGTAGCTCTAGAATGACATCATAGTGTAGAGGTGTCACTACAAACCTCATATACTCCAAATACTCCTTCCCAATCTTGAAGGTAACAAGATGCAAGGTACGGAATGCAAAACCCTTTCTACCATCCACCATCATCAATCTACTTCCAATTATTGGCTTGATAGGGAAACCCAATTCCTTAGCTATTTGCATAGACATACAATTCTCTGAACTTCTAAAATCAACCAAAATCCTACAACTCAGATTAGATATCATACCTTGCAAGTGAAGTAAACTTGCATAGGTTGAGCCTTCAATCCCATTAGAACTAATCAAGCTCCCAATAGGCGGCTCAAATACTCATATTAGGATTCATCATTTCTTTGATCATTTTGCTCTACAAACTCCATTTGGGCTACTTGTCGAGGTCACCATTCTTGATTGGACATTCAATGAATCAAAATGTTTGGCCAATTGCATGACTTCCTCCAAGTGTTGTGGTTCTTGCATGGTTACCTCTAATTTGGTTCTTGATTTCAAGCTCCTCACAAATTGATCTAGAGCTTCACCTTCCATATATATGGAATTTTCATGATGGTGTTTTGGAATTGCATAGTGTAACTTCTAGCCAATTTGTTTCAACTCTGCAAGCCTATCTTATGTAGCTTGTGTGGCATTTATATCTTGAAACCGGCTAATTATTGCACTCTTGAATTTTACCCATGTCAAGATTGGTGCAACAATTTGTCATTTAGCTTGCTCCACTTGGAATCTCCACCATGGCTTTGCTACTCCATCCAATTAGGTAGAAGTCAAGAGAATCTTTTTTTGCTCATCTTGAAGATTGGTAGCTTCAAAATAATGTTCACAATCAAACACAAAATTCTCCATTGCACCCAAGAGATTCTTGCCTTCAAATACCTTGGGTTTAGGGAATTGGATTTGATCTTCTCCTTCTCAAACTAGTACTCTCTCTACGAGCTCCTATCCTCAATGATCTTGTTCATCCAACAATCAATTAAGGTGCTCAATTTGTTGCTACATAGTAAGGATAACCTCAAGCATTGCCACCATGGTTGCTACTCTATCACGCCACCCCTAATCTATTTAATTTTTTAACACATAAAAACAATACATCCACCATTCTCCATAAGTTACAACCCAAGCACCAAGGGTTCTTCAGACATGGTGATCATATGCAAAAAATCTTGTCCAAAGCATGAGATGATGAATTGTGTGAAACAATGTTTTGGTAGTACTTGAACAAAAAAATCCCAATGGTTTGGTGGAAGTGGATTTGGTGGTCCATAAATTCCATCCATCCCATTCTTACTCTGATACCAATGTACAAGACCAAGACCGGGGAGAGAAATAGGAGAATGGAAACTCACATCGGGACACTTGAATATGGGAAAACTCTGAATGCCTAGCATGAGCTTTGGCTCTTGTTTATAAGGATCACACAAGGCTCTTGAGAAGCTTCTCAAGAAGCTTCCTTGAGCCGCTTTCTTCAAGTGCAAGCCAAGTTAATTGGGAAGCTTCCTTCTAGAAGCCGCGTACTTGGCTTGCAAGCTAAGCTAGTTGGAAGCTTCTTTCTAGAAACTACCTACTTGGGGTGCAGCTAAGCTATCCGGGAAGCTTCCCAAGAAGCTTCCTAGATACTTCTAAAATATTCTAGGCTAATTTGTCTTATTTGCTACTTTGTTAGCCCTACTAACTTCATTGCTAAAATCCATATTGTTACACTAGAAGAGCAATTTGTACAAGTAATTTATGCAATTTAGTGCATATAATGGAGATTAAGTCCATTATTACAAGAAAAAAAAGCATACTCCCCTTCTCTTATGAGCAAACCCTATCTATCTTATCCCATTTGGGTTCAAAGATTAGATTCTCTTAACACAATTATACATAATAAACTACCATGCCAAGGAATAGCATGGTAGTTTATATATGTTATAAACCTACCATTATACATGTTTCAAGCATGAAATTTTAGTCTTTGGATGAATATAGAAAACATAAGCTTTTATTCCTTAAATAAAATAAAAATATCCTCAATTTGATATTAAACTAAAAAAAATAGTCAACTCAAACTCTTAATTTTAAAGCACTTAAAACTTTAAGAAAAACTTCTCTAGAAGGAAAAGATAAAGAAGAATGGAGTGCTATGAAATTGGAAACTTAGCTTCAAGGAAGAATAAATCAATTTGACCTCAAGAAATTCATATTTCCATGCATACATGAGTAGTATAGCAAATTATTTTCTTATTATAAATCTCAATTTGAAATAGCTAAGAGCAATCTTTTGGGAATTTTTCAATTTATAGCATACATTACTTCAACATCTACTATTAGTGGTAAAAAGATGGAAGATTACTTTCTAATCTTAGATACACTAGAATCTCCCAAATGAATTTATGCTTTTGTACTCCTTCTATTGGAGAGGATTTTTTATCCTCACTCTCATTTTGATAAATATAAATAAAACATTTCAAGTTACTCAAAGAAGAATAGAGATTCGGTCACTCACTACATCAAATGCATCTTTCTTTGTTTGGCCACGGTGAGCTTTATCTTCATCAGGCTTTTCTTAATATTTATTTTTTATCTTCTTGAATGAAATGTTATCAAGGGACACATCTTACACTGCTTTTTCTTATTTCTGTATGAAGCAATTAAACCTCAGCCTGTGAGAATTAGGTAGCAAATTACCACCTTCTTGTTAGCTTCTATAAGAGCCCACTTTGTCTTGTTAGCTTCTATAAGAACCTACTTTGCCTGTCCATAGCTTTGTAAATTACATGGTTTTTACCAGATAGAGTATTCCATAGAAAACTAGTCAAAGCATACTCCAGATATATACTTGGGCAGATCGTACCATATCAAATTACAATTTCTTTTCACTAGATAGCCTATTCTAAATCACTCCAAATATATAGTTGGGCAGACCTTCCATTATCAAATTTTATTTACTAGATAGCCTATTTCAGAATTTTTTTGCCAATATTCTCTTCAAAAATTACATCCCTAGCTTAAACAACTTACTTGGGTAGATCCTTCAATCCTACCTTCTTAATTTTTCAACTATCGTAATAACCCAATCTTTTTTGAGAAAGGCGGAAAAGTTGAGGATTGGACCACTTATCCACGTTAAAAATTCCATCTTTACCCGTTCTATGGTTCTGTTTATTTTGCATTTTGCAATTATTCACATACAAAAGGCATTGCACTGTCAATCCTGTCCCCATACAACTAACGGTAGACTGCCAAGTGGAGTCCAAGTCAACCAAGCCGAGTGGTCAAATAAATGTGGAAACTTACGGTACTGGATGATTAAATCTGCCAACCCAGACGTGTAGTTAAGCATAAATCCGCAATTACAGGTGGAGAGGAAACTACGGTGAATTCGCGAAATGCGGAGGAAAATAAGACCACAAATGTCAACTGCACTCTTCTGGGCCACAAAAAGTATTAGAAAGGGAAAATACTCCGAAGGTGAAGGCAGCTACTTTAGCACTTCCACTTCCAGGTACATTGTCAAAAGACGTACGAAGAAAAACAAACCTACATGTTACGGAGATGTTGCTTATCGTTTTTCTCCGTTTCCTGGAAAATTTTGAGTAGAAGCGAATTCTCCTAATTGGTGATCAGCTTATGCCAAGCGAGTGCTCATGTAAATTACTCATATGTCGACGACGATGTACAGGTGAAGAGGGTGAATTTCACATAAGTACATGGCTTTACCATACAATACATCAAGCAGAACCTTACTTTCTCTCAGATGCTTCGATATTGAAGAGCATGTACATGATTTCACATATTAAGCTGAGGACTTCATGATACCTTTCAATAATCGACGTAACAGTCCTGAATTTACACGAGATAAAGGATGTCTCGAGATCATGGATCCACGAGGAATCAACACCATGGTGTCGAAGTGTTTGGCTTTATCGACGTGGTCAATGCGCACTCAGGTAATGTGATCATCAATGATGCAGCTAAAGTTTATACATTTCTTGTATGTTCTATGTCCGGAAGAGGTTTCTGAGCCCTCGGCGCTTCGCGAGCAGGAAATACATTGTTTGCTGGAAAGAAACGCACCTTCTGCGACTTTCTCGACGTTGTTAATGGAAACAATCGAAAGGTGTGCATATAGGATAGCGGAAAGGATAAGTGGAGTCCGTCAAGAGAAAAATTTCAAGGGGTTGCTTTGTAGGTTACATTAGTGGTTTCAGAAATAGTTTAGACGGATGTCTAAGGGATAAATAACAAACTTCATAACTATTTTTAGCAAGGAGATGAGGTGTTAATAAATGAACGCATTGTAAATTGTTATATGTTATATCACGTGCAATTTGTATTCATATAAAAATCAGACGCTATATTACGGATGTAATATAGTGCATGATTTATATAACAATCATTTATAACACTATGTAAAATAAATGATTGTCAAAAAGAGATGATGTAATTTCTTGAGAGAGTTGCAACTTTCTTTTGATGTGTGATTCTTAGAGTGAGATTTATGAAAAGATTTTGGCTGATTCGAAATACCACTCTCAACTATTCAAATTCTAATTCATCATCTGCAAATGCAAATGCTATGTGCAAATGCTCCTCTCAGTAAACTAAATCGGTGGGTTATGTAGTTTTGCATTGGTGTGTTGGTTCATTTCCATAGATTAGTGCTGCAAGGGAGATAATGCGAGTTATGGAAAATGATTTGCATCGTCTTGCAGCAACCAAGAAATTAATTGGAGGTCAAAGAATTTTAATCCAGAAGGCAACAAAAATTTAGCAAAAACCTCATTGCAATGCAGGCTCACATTTGGATGCAAAATCAACGTGCTCTATCAAGTGACTACAAGCGGCAATGAGCGGCTTTGAGCACCAACAAGCGGCTACGGGCACCAACGAACTTAGAGCTTTGAGCTTTGGGCACCATTGAGCTGCTATGAGCAGCTACGAGCAGCAACAGGCAGTGACGAGCAACAATGGGCAGTGAAGAGCAGCAACGAGCAAAATCCCATTTAATCCTAAATTAACACATTATCAAGCGGCTCCCAATGGCAACGAGCAACTACCAACTGCAACGAGAAACTACTAACGGCAACGAGCAGCTACAGGCACCATCGAGCGGCTACAAGCAACACAACAAGCAGTGATGAGCAAAATCTCATTTAATCCTAAATTAACACATTACACCGGGCGGCAACCGGTGCAGACCATATTCACCCTAAAATAGACACTTTATTAACCCTAATATGTAATTAATGCATTATGGTGTGACAACGGAAAACTCCACATCCCAATTTATTTTCTCCAACTTATTTTCTTGTGGAGTTTGCTAATAATAAGGAACTTAGCCAAAACTCCGTAGTGGGACTCTTTCTTCCTCCCGCCCACACCCTTACCAAATTAGTCAACACTTCTTAATAATCTATATGAAAATATACAGAACTTCATAAAACTATTTCTGAAACCTCCTATTGTCACTTCTGTCCCTTGGACTTTGCTCTTTGTTTCTTAGCGGCTTTTAACACTTCGGTATATGCCTCAGGCTCCGATTCTTCTTCAGCACCTTTTTGTGCTATGGTATTCCATGTTTGTTTCCTTCGGTGTATACTATTCGGCCTTCTGGCCTTATACTTTTAAGGGAGTAGGATGGGACTAAACCCTATATTCGATACGGAAACATCAGATCACAAACGTAAGTTAGATGTCTTTTTCACACTACAGTTTTTGAGGTTATCGTGATGCTGCCCTTAGGCAGGTAGACCGTTTCGGTAGCATCTGTAGGACTGACGTTCAGCTCTAGTTCAACTTGTATTAGGAGAAGAGGCTATAACGGCACGTTCATTCACGGGCACATTTCGATCCTGCGTTCTAATGAGTTTAGTGTGCTGCTGTATCTTCTCTCTTCCTACATATGCCACATTGAAGGTGAATTCTGATCTGTATTGACCTGATTCGAGTCACAGAAAGGACTGCAAGGTGTGCATGAGGAAATTAGCCCCTATTTCATGCACGCGGAGGGTCAGCGGATCGAATTTATCCAAGAGGCAAGAGATCATTACATGTCCACTTTTTCAACTTGGGAATATCGATCATCTTTCTTTTCTAGACGGAACAACGTGAACTCTGGCTGACAGCCTGAATATAGCATGTGTTCAATGTCCCACACCACAGCAAAGGATATGAATATTTGGGACAGGGAATTAGGACCAAGTAAGAGCAGCTTACTTTCCATCCAAAGACGACAGATTGATGATAATCAGCCAGTCAAAGTTTTATTTGTCGTTGCTACAAATTGGAATATAATAAACTTGGCTAAAGATTTATCGATATTTTCTCGAGGAGCTAGGGTAGATAATCCGATGTGGCATTCAATCACCCTCTAAGCGCAAACATGTGACAAAGTGATATACACAATGATGTTATGTTTGAATTCACCTAATGTAACATATACATCTACCTCTAAAGATTTTTAGTGGCAGATGAGTGTTCCAAACTTGTGGTATATTTGACTTGTGCACCAAATTGCAAACGGACATAGAAATCTGTGTTCTGCCAAGAAATAGAGCACAAAAGTTAGCCACGTGATAATGCAAGTGCCGTTACATATTCTAGTAACAAGCGCAGACGTAGGTCTGTGCTAACTTTGTGGTTTGATTGGGGTGTGTTTACACAACCCTTAATATAAGTAACTTTTTGGACTGAAAGTTTTCTAATAGCAGTATAAACGTGACAACAGGAGTAGTCGATATGCTAGACTATAGATCGTATCCCAAAGAATAGGAAGGAAATTTTTACAACGTGTTGAAATTATAGTCTAGGTGAGACTCAAAAGTCTCGCGTTTACAAACGATCATTGAATAAATATGGAGAGAAGAAAGGCCACTGCCCATGATAACAAGAAGGATGGGCTTACAAGGATGAAACAAAAAAAGGTAAAATGGAGCTAAGCCCCAATAGTATCGGTACGATAACAAATCTATACTATTACATTATAATACATTAAGCTATGTAAATTGTATAGTAGATATATTACTAGAGGCATTCAACGAAAGTGACACAAACTTTTGACTTTTTTTGTTCTGAGAGGTATAAATCAAAGTACCCAGAGGAAAGGAGTACAAAGCACAAACCAGTGCAAGTGTAAGTGCAAATGGAACATAGAGCGCAAGGCCCAAAAGAACCACCCGACCAAGAGAAGGCACACCAAAATAGTGAAGGCACCAAAGGGCAAAAGACAAGCTGACCAAAAACACCTAAGAAACTAAAGAGAGTGTAGTCTAATCCTTAATAGTGCGGTACAAGTACTCCAATTATAGGTCTGGTTAGTGAGGAGGGAACACCTAGCACAGCTAAGGTCCTCCCTCCCCACTTACCAGACCTATCATTGGAGGACTTGTACCACACTATTAAGGAGTAGACTACACTCTCTTTAGTTTCTACATATGAGTAGAGGCACATCAATGAGTATGCTAGTCAGTGTATGAGTGTGCAAACATTCATTAAGATCCACATGTAGCTTCATAGAGTCTAAGGAGACAAAGTCACCAAACTCAAGGAGTGACGAGCGTGTAGGGCTGGCAATAAATCTCAAGCCAATCAAAGATATATGTAGAAGTCATAAGTGCCAGAATCCACTATCACAATTGGTCCCAATAAGAATGGATGGCCTTGATGTAAGAAGTGATATGCTAAAAAAGGAACCACTAGAGCCCAAACACCTATATATGTTTCTTGTCCTATGGCCTCTTGCACTATGAGGTGGCATCCGTGCAGGATTATGGGAGGCCTAACAGTTGCCTACACAACTTATTTGATAGATGTGGGAGCATGCATGGTCCCAATAGAGTGGAGAAAGTATGGCAGATAGAACTATCAAACATCTGCAAATATGGCAATAATGACTCTATAGGCAAGAAAGACCATGCTAAATATGAGGCCCAAGGGACATAACACCTAGTAAGAATAAAGTAGGCCACTTGGAGAAGAGATGGGCTATAGCATGTACTAAGGTGTCTGATAAGAATGAACTAAAAAAATCCTCTTGTCCCACAAGAGAGCCCAAAATTCACAAACCCTCAATAGAGAACTAGAATCTTGGTGGGAAGTCAAAGGGAGTGAGGACAATGCAAGGGCTCCAGACCTTACATTTTTGAGTTTAGACTCGTAAACCTAAGGCCTCTAAACTGAGTGTGAAATTAAACACCACTCTAGTCATATCCTACAACAGACCCAAGATATGAGTGTCATATGAGATCGATGTGGAAAGATATGACTGAAAAGTTGTTGCAACTTGTATAAAGCCATGTAATGTGCTATGGCAAAGAGAGGGCTACTAGAGGATCACCTTGTCATGTGCTCTTGGTTGATGTCAATTGTGAAAACTCTCCTATGGCAACATGGAGGCTATGCAATAGGAGTGTCTCAATCCCATAAAAAGCACATACAAATGGGATCAAGGAGAGGATCTGGTTGTTGAGTGAAGCACGCAAGACAATGCTGGGTGAGAGAGATGGTACTAAAGGCACTTGAGACATCAACTTGAACCACCACCTAATCTAGATGAATGTCCAAGGATGCTTGAATGCATGCAATAACTGTCTTGCAACCCCTTGTAGTAGACACAACAAATTGATGGGGAGACAAGAAGGAAGAAAAATATTGGTGCATTTGTAAGAAAAAAGTACAGGAAACTAAATGCAAAAACACATCTCCAATGGCAATGGGGCACATACATGAGGTCTCTTTGCAAAAGCAAGGAGACGAGAAGCTCCAAACAGACAAGCAGCTCCAAGGTGCACATGACTAGATGCAATGCGTTGACAAGAGGCAAAGAGAAGAGGAAACCCCAAATCTAGAGCATCTAGGGAGAGGTAATCTTGTAGTGCACAAACATGAACCCTGATGGTCCACCTAATGAGAAGTCCCTCATTAGCAGAATGGAGTAGAGCATGGGTAAAGCAAGACTATATCAGTTGTAACTCCTCATCTGGCTGGTAATCATGGAGGAACAAAGGAAGTCACTCATCGGCAGGTGGATGTAGGGTCTGTAAATCTGAGAAGATGTTTGCAAAGAAGTGTTGGCCGAGAGGGTGGGCTGCACGCCTGTACTCTCCAACCTGCACTAACATCAGGGAGTTAGAGAGGCGACGACGCTAATGTATGAGGCTATGGAGACTCAACAATCCGCTTGGCTGTGGCCTGAGCCCTAATGGTGTACTCCTGGAGGGCTGCTCAATCACCTCTCAAGAACCTATGAATCCTAGAGGCCGTATGTTGTGTGTAATAATAAGCTAGAAATAAGAAAGTGAATTTGATATTTCTTGATTTTGACTTCACCACATATACCTTTATATTTGGAGACATTTGGCTGCCGTAACTCTACTAGGTGCCTTTAGGGGAGAATGGGTAATCACCTCCTAAAATTATTTTGTGTGAGATCCATCCATGCTCCTATCATCTGATCATCTCAAATCAAATATATATTTATTTTAATTCATATAAAAATTTATTTAATTCATATTGATTGTAAAATTTACCAATATTCCTTCCATGTGAATTATCTAACCACAAAGTCTATTAATTAGAAAGACGTCAAGCCATATGAACCGGGTATATCTAATGTAATACCTTACAAACTAGAGTGTAACTTCGTGTTTTCTACCCGGTCGCCCTTTTACTCTTTTACTGACTAGAGAGTAATGAAAATGTTATATCTTGTATAATATATAAATCACAATGTGAATAAAAAAAATACAATATAGAAATACAATATAAATATAAAGAGTAAACTATGTACGCATGTCAGAGTTGGTTCGCATGTCGAAGAGGTTTGAAATGATCCAGGCGATGACGTTCTCTTGATTCCTCCTTCTCAAACTCGAACAAAGAAACTGCCTGCAAATGATTTCTCATACCGATATTATTGAAGGTTAGCCCCATTTTATCTCCTATGACTTTTCCTTGAACGGTCCATGGGTCTTTCCATCATTCTTGTTATCCCACGTGTCACATTGTCTCCTGCAAATGTCACACATGGGACACCCTCCATAAAGGATTACAGTAACCATGTACAAGAAATCCGAGCTGCCTGTTAAGCTGACGTGGCAAACGCCTTGTCCTCACTAGAAGTTGTGGTCCTAGAAGGTAAAGCTGACTGCCAATGTGGTGCTGGCTTGGCAATCAAATGCTGGTCTAGCTGGTCGCTGACATCATCAGTTCCGATTTACGAAACGTGCAATGAGGGAAACTACCGTGAATGCGAATGGGAAAAGCACTCATAACTGTGGTCATAACAAACCACTGGATCACTTGATTCAACAGGTAGGGTGGGTCTGTGTAGCCACAGAAGACAAGAAACTGCCCGATCTTCTAATCTTTTCGTCCTAAGCGTTATGCAGATGAAGAACGCCACTTGGACTTGATGGACCCAGACTCGATACACTCATTGCAATGACTTAACTGCGCTTGGCCCAGTTCTGCAGGGAAAAAGGCAAGAGCAAAGAACTTCACGAAATTCGCATGTGATTCATATGCTGTAATAGATCGAGATTCTCTTCACTGTGGATGAGCCCTAGTACTCTCGGACAAATTTGCACCTCTTGTTAGTCGCTGCTATCTTTCCAGAACAAGTGGTTGTGCTGCAGGTTCTTTCATCTTCAGTATAGAATCTTCTCTTAAACTGGAGCCTACCATCGGTCTTCACCACATGTCAGAAGTAAGAGAAAATCTTTGCAATGACGATCTCTAGTTTCATTCTTTCCTGCTTCTGGAAGACCTGTCTTGGCTTCTGGATCTTCAGGACATTCTCTGTTTTGGAGCAATAGTGTCAACCCATCAAACTTGTTCTGAGAAACTTGGACAATCTTCCCACTCAGAGTTTTGTTCCAGTATCAAAATTCAACGTTGATTGTCAGATCACGATCACAAGAAGCTAATCTCCTTCGTTCGAGGAGCAAATAGGTTATGCTAGCTTCAAGGAAAAACATGTTGCTAGTCTGTCAAGGATACTACAAATCTCAAACTCAGCAACGAAAAGCTTTATTCTCTGCGGGTTTAGTCCAACGGGTTGTCTATGCTTCAGCTGGTGTGCACTGGGATCGTGATCTCGTCAAGATCCTAAAAAATGACGCCATGAATCCTGTTCGATTTTTATTATTCTTTTCTGAAAAACGCAGGTATCCTGTTGCGAACTCTCAAGACGCCTGGATTGCGTCATTTCATTGTACGGTGACACACTTGTTTTCCCTCACTGTTGATCTATTCCTTTTGGTCTGCGCTGCCAGGAAGAACGTATACCACGAGGTCTGAGAGATCTTCACTTTATATATCTTTCAAGCAGAACTACGCAAATTTGTCTCTTCCAACCCAGTTGTCCAGCTTTCAACGATAGATCTTGTCTGCCTCCAAAGCGAGCCCACGTTTCTAATATCTCCAGTGAATCGTTGAAATGAAACTAAAAGCGATGCTGTTTACTCAGGTTTTGCGAACAGGGGCATGGGCCTATCATCCCTTTGTCCTAAAGGCACGTTTTCGTCTGGGGAAGGGCATAGACATATGCTACGATTTTCACTGCATGGTCAGGCAGGCTGGACCTACTCAGTCGTGTGCTTTAGAACCACCCAATGTGTAGAAAACAAAGTACACAAATACATTTTCCGTGGACTCGTCCTTATCCGTACTCGATGCTGGGATTTCTTTTCCTTTAAAAACGTGTCAGTGTGGGTTGACGATTTTCTGTCAGGTTGGGTTCAAGTGTCATCCTTCTGAAATTTTCCAGAGGAGGTCAGTCGTCGAGTGGGGAGTTGACAGTGATAGGACGGGCAAGGAAGCTTTTCACTAAAGAAGTTCGTAACCAGTCAAAGTGCAGATATTTTGACCTATATGGCATCGCTTGTAACACGTTTTAGTTCCCGGGAGTTGAATATATTGCTCTATGTTGATGATTACGGTGACAAAAACACATTTGTCTCAAAGAATTCAGGTGGAAAGTACGATTCCTTCAAGTTGTTCTCCACAAGTACAGTTTTCAGTAAATTTCAAAAGTAAATTCCGAGTTCTTACAACTAGACTTGCAATCGATTGTCCTTTTATACTATGGTTTATGCATGCCTATTAATGTTCAAGGACTCGATGAAACTTTGTTTGAATTGGAAAATCGCTTGTCCTCTTATAGCATGGTTTATGCATGCCTATTAAGGTTCAAGGACTCGATGAAACTTTGTTTCAACTGGAAGGCATCAAGTGAGCTCAGAAAGCCTACGGTCTCTCGATGCCAGGGAGACCCTATCTCATAAAGAGGAAAAGAGAAACCGTTGCAATATCACGAAGACGTTTCTCGTGACCTATTCCTGAGCGATTTAGTAACATCCAGATCTGTAAGTGTGCTCAGTTGCTATGGTAAATGTTAGCAACGCATGCATCAGTGATGGATGCCAGACATAGAAACACGTTTAATGTCTGAACTATTTGGAAAGCACAAACATGCATGGGCGCCGAGGAACTGACTGAGGGATTCGAACGAAATACGCGCCATTTAACATAACTAACGAAACTACAATGGTCTAGTAACCTTCAGCATCAGACTTAAAGAATCAGCAAGACGGACAAGTGTTAGCGGAGTGGCAAACTTCTCGAAGGAAACTCTCAAATACTATGCTTCATCATCCAGACGACAATCTGGTACGTAATATACATATTTTTTCGAACCTAGAGCAGCTTGTCGAGCAGCTTGTCGGAACCAAAGCGTTGTGTGCATTCAAGAAATCAATCATCCTTTGCAAGTGAGGAATCTGGCAATGAATGTTTGATGCAATTTATATTATTGAAGATTGCAACACCATGAATGAATTAGATTTTGCTGATTATTAAGACTAGCGCAATGGTGGTGCAGCAAGATTACCACGGGTACGTAAAGAGTTGAATGATCCACTGTGGAAACAAGATGGCTGAAAGGAAACCTGGATATTTGAAGATTCAATTAATGACTAGGTGATCAAATCATAAAATCCATCAACTTCCGAAGAAACAACAACGGACGACGAAGAAAGCGAAAGACAAAGGTAATCCCTGTTGCTGCAGAAAAAATTACAACCCAGACAAACACACTCAAACAGTTGCTCCTTCCACATTTACAGACTACCTTATTTGAGACGAAATTTGCCAATGTTAACCAAACTTAAACGAAGAGACAAAACTTTACAAACTAGTGTAGTTCTCTGATCTGTGGCAGGGGATCCACGGATGTCTAAATAACTTACACTCTTGAATCAGAAAAATGCATGAATATGCTTCTCACTGGTCAACTGATCTAAAGCCATGACCAACCAGGACCAAATTCATCGAGCATCTGCACTTAAAAGCCTCCTGCAGCATGAGTTGAGTCACATCATTTGATGCAGCATTTCTCACGAGTCTGAATGACAACAGAAACGGCGGAGTTACATCACAGCATCAGAAGAGAAGTTCCAAGCACCAAGCTCCTCTAACTAGTCATCAGAAACCTATTCAAGTATTCCGTGGTCACATATTCATGCCTGGTACCCAACGAAACATGTAAAGCGCGCAGCAAATCAGACCAAAGCCATTTGTAAATAAATTGCCTATCGCAGTCAAGCCAAGTTCTGGATGAACCTGGCTCTAATAATGCAGACGTCCCCAAATGCATTAAACTAAGGATCATTGCAAGGGACCTCAAATGCCAAGTGACAAATGGTACTCCAGGGTATAGAGCCTATGAAACGCTCAGTTTGTTAAGTGGATGGACGCAAGAAGTTAATCAGGAGAGGAGTATCTGGGGATCTAGACCTTTACCCATAAGCCTCGCATCCTCCTCCTCTGCTCGTGGTTCGGTTAAACTCTACGCTTCATTGTGGCTTCAACGAAAATTTATCCACATCGGGTAAAGCATGAGAGCAATCCAGTTTGCTATCTAACTTGAAGTTCAAATTTCTGACTCCTGTGCTACTAGGGAGTAAGCGCTTCTTTTGCCGTCAATCGTTGAAGCCCAAGAAGATTCACACACCTCGAATGTACAAGGCCCCTATATAACCTCAAAATCAAGGCTGTGAGCCAGGCAGGTGAAAACGCCGGGCTTACCTACGAAAACCAACGAGAACTCGCTTAGCCTAGTGGTACTATGACAGAACTAGGACAATCAGATGTAGTGCCAACGTTCATATGATTACTTTCTACATGGTTAACCATGATTCCCAACTGTTTAGAGTAGAAGAAGATCCGCTCTACTTTGACGCTTATAAGCCAGGGGTTGACAAACCCCGATTTGAGACTGAGACCTTGAGGTGACAGTCTGCTCAAAGCAGTCCATGTCAGGGCGTTCTATCACAACTCATAAAGTGAGGACGTCATGAAGCGCATTTGACCAATGATCGTCAATGACATTGGGCTAGACGTACATGTCTGCGGCATGATAACAAGAAACTGGGTCTAAGCACTCGAAGAGCAGACATGAACCATAGAAGGGTGAGATCCAATTTGAGGCGAAAACGACAATACTAAGAGCGGAGTTTAAGAGACATTGCACCCATTTGATCCTTGGTTCTATCAGCTTATAGATGTGACTAGTGGGATAAAGGGCCCACATTGGTCAAACTTACGTGCTCATGCTGTCAGGAAGAATAAACAATCAATGCTCGAACAAGAGAAACCCTTCGTATACTTAAATCTAAAGTATAAGTAAGTCACTCAAGACAAGATCTTAGTTATCGAACACATCTCGTGTATGAGATAATGCTGCATATCCTGAGTAGCTGGGAAGTCCAGTTTGGATAAAAAGCCCTGCTTCAAAAGAGAAGAGACAGCCCAAAGAGACTGTTGACAAGCACTACTTGCAACAAGTTACACCACGAGCCTCTGCGAACTAAATCAACTTTACAGAAAAGGATTGGAGGAGAAGGAAGAGGGGCAGAGTGATCATGAAGGAACTTACTCATGACTAAGTAAATGGAGCAGCTATCAGCAGAGCAAAAATTGATAATATGAAGGAGAACGAAGAACAACGTACGACTCCCGGAGCAGACAAGAGTCTTTCATATACTCGCTACGACCCCCTACGAGTAATTAAAGGCTGCGAATAAACGCGTCGGAAAAGGAAAGGATAAAATAGAGGAAATTCGGGATCTTAGAAGAGAACTTGGACCTTTCAATTAATGGGACGGCATGGTTGCCACTGATTTTCAGCGTCTGGACCTCGAGGTTAAATTTGTGGTAATATTATAAGCTGACTAGACCAATGAAGTAAGTCTTAAGCACATCCACTAGCATAGCTGCCTTGCTCTATCATTTCCTACGGTTAGAGTCTTCTTGCAGTTGCACGGGGTCTCATGTGAAGTGCATGCTTCTAGGACTAGGTTATTTCGCCAGGTTCACATGTTGGAGCAGGTCAAGTTTTGATGTAAAACCTTTCATTCATTTGCAGTATCAACTTAAGTCGCCCAACAAAGAAGTCTCAACTTTAGCAACCACTTGGTTTTTAGTTGCTTTTAAATCTTACTGTTATGTCCAGACTATCTGGTCACTTCCTTCAGATCACCTACTCGTTGTTAGCTCCAGCTTCCTCCCAGGTAGGTGAAGGCCCTAAGATTTTGGGCCTCCCCAGTCAACTTCTATCACCGCTTCCGCATCCTAGTTTTATCCCACTATGAAGGTCGCTCCTAGTTGTCTACGACCTTCTCGTGACAGATTTAATTCTGGTTTTCTGGGCTAGTTCGAAGGAGGGTGTTGGACAGACACCTTCAGATCTTAGAAGAGGTAAACATTCGACTCAAGGTAATATCCAATGAAATGCGAAGAAACCATATTGAGAGACCCGCCTGAGGACAGGTGAGTGCCCGGCTCCAAAGTGAGGCACTGAACTTTTCAACAAGATGTTTATATCTGCAGTTAATCAATCCTGTAGCTTGAACTCTTTTGGCTCATCAGTGAAATTTTAAACTGGACTACTGCTAATCTTGCAAGTGCGTTCTACATTAGGAAGAAAACCGTGGTTTTACAGATAGTTATGGGCATTTGTAGAATGTGGAGGTACAGAACTTGATCGGAAGGAGAGGTGAACAGAAGATATGAAGCTCACAATTCATGCTGCTAGGCAGGTCAGATGAGCAATTAGGAGAACACTAATAGTAGTTACTATTGCTCAACCCTCACTTAATTAGAGCTAGAGATCACGGTACCAGGGATGGAAACGAGACAGAGACCCCAAAGTACAATCTAAGGGGTTCTAGGAACTTAGTGGTTCACCTTGAGAATGCACAAGAGCTACGATTTAAATGTGCTTGCGGAACTAGAGATGGTTGATGACTACTCACCCTGTGACTGCGAAAGTCCCTCGGTAGCTGATTCTACGTTGGATTCTGCCGGAGAAATAGTCTTCATAATAGCTTGCTGAATCTCTTCCCTAAACTGTGAGACATTGGATGTGAGATCCGAGTTCATCTGCACAATGCACATGAATTCACGACAAGAAGAAACTTAGATTGGTCTTGAAATTTACCATTGTAGAATAGTTGAAATACTTCAATCATCACCTGGGGTTGGAAGTCAAAGAAATGCTATAGCTACTCCCCTAGCCGCTCAAAAATCATGGACGTTCTATGCTAGAATCATGCAGAACTTACCTTGAGTTGAAACTCAGCGTGAATCCATTGCTTCTCGATCCTTATACTGGTAGCAAGAACTTCAAGACCGAGATCCTTCAAGCATGTAAGTATGCTGATTACTGTCTGGGGCTGGTGCGGGGTTCGGATTTTTGCTTGGAACTGGGTGTCATCACATTCGTTCGCACTAACCTCAATAATATCCTTGATTTCCTCGTGACTTACAGTGGACATTGGGCACGGAGTGCTACCCGGCACTGCAAATTTCGGATTTGGAGGAGAGACTTCAGTTACTGTGCCCCCACCAGTCTGTCCATTTTCGGGATCCGAAGATCGAGCTGGAGGAGGAGTAGCAGGATCTCCTCTTGAACTTTGGGAAGTGGTTCCCATCTGAGAGTCCTCGGACGTGACCAATGAGAGGTTCGGTGTTCCACTCTTATCAGGGTTGACCTTTTCCAGTTGCCGCACGCGCTTCTTGAGTCTCTTAACTAGCTGGATCGTCTCGGCTAGAACTGTTGCCTTGTCCATCTGAGAGAACACGCACGGGACAGGCTGGTCAATTTCAATCGATTCATCCATGCACAGTGGAAAACATGCAAATGTTACAGTATTGCTCTCAATTAGCACGCCTACTATTGTTGCTGCTCAGAAACAAAAAGGCCAATAAATGATTAATTGACTGTGCTCACGAACCCTTGATGTGGGAGGAATGAGTTTTCGTAAAGCTGCGTAGTGCTCATTTTCTCTCACTCTCCGTCTCCGCTCGGCGAGCATATGGGTCCTTGCTTGTGGATCCTGGCCACCCGATTCTGTTCTCGTTGCCGTTGTGGCTGAGTAGCTATTGATTCTCATTCTGCCGCTTGAGGTTTCGGTATCCACTGCTTGAGCTGCTTCCTGCTCTCTTGCTTTCTGATCTTTGGCAATTTTCGGAACCATTCCCATAAGTAGCTTCCTAAGAATCATCTGATTGACCCGCAACACTCCAGAATTATTCCCAGTGTGATTATCGACTCCTCGACCTTTGAACCTCAAAGAAGCTGATTGTTTTCTGCCCCATCGCACCCAAGTGGTCGGCGTTGTGAATGAAATTTGCCACCTCGGACCTTGTTGTTCGCCTTGGTGTGGGTGATGCTGCCGATGTGGGTTCTGCTGTGCCATAAGACTAGCTAGTGCCGGTCTCGGGGTTGTGGGAGTTTGAATACTTGTGTGAACATGTGGATTGTGAATAGGGGGAAACTCAAATTGGCGTTGCCGTTGTTGAGAGCGGTGCTGCTGCGCATGTTCCTGATGTTGAGAAATTGGAGTTCCACTCTGAATCGCCCAATCACCCATACTTATGTTGTTGTTGGACCTAGTAGTAACAGCTTGCATGACGGGATCAGGAGTGTGCAACCTCTGCAGATGTTCTTCTTCCGTAAATTCTTCAAGCATCTGTACCAGCGACTGAGTTTGTTCTTTGCACGATATTTCATTCCCTTCTATTGACGGCCACTCCCTGGAATTCTTCGAGCTCGAGGGCAGTCCGTACAGATTGTCACTCGA
Organism: Lunularia cruciata; assembly: GCA_948567375.1. Taxonomy (NCBI): domain Eukaryota; kingdom Viridiplantae; phylum Streptophyta; class Marchantiopsida; order Lunulariales; family Lunulariaceae; genus Lunularia; species Lunularia cruciata. The sequence goes on from OX419757.1 coordinate 43,684,870, forward strand.
ATCCTGCAGCAGATCCATGGGAAGTGGTAAACCTGAAATATCAGGTGACATTGTGATTGGCAAAGGTGTCGCTAAATCCTGATCCAAAGATGTATGCTGTTGCACGCTGTGCAGTCCTCCTCGTAAGTGACCCTGAGAAAATGGATCAGGAGGTAATAGCGACGAAATTGCCATTCCTGGTATTGCCATCCTGCTGCTAGTGCCACTAATCACTGTATCTGAGTCATGAACCACCTGTTGGAAGACACTTCCTCCGCCTCCTCCTAACCATTCCTCTGCAAAAGTAGGCACCAATTCCACTGTTTTCTCGTGTTGTCCTGTCATCGAGCCTGGTCTTTGAGCCAGTACTTCCTGGTTGTGCCTAAGAAGCCCAATCTCATTTTGTCGAACATCATGTTGCTGCTGCTGCTGTTGGGGAGGATACCTTAATAAGCTATTTCTCTTGCGAACTTGTACTCTACTGGCTTGGTTCACGTGGTTCTCTTGGCCCGAGATTGAGAAGCTGGCTGCTTGATGACTGATATTGTTCAAGCTATTTCTCTTAATCAGAATACCATCCGGTGACAGGCCCCCGAAGTGCACGTTGCTTCCATCCGCGAAAATCGAGGAACTTACAGACGGTGACATCTGCATGGGTTCACGGCTTCCTGCGCTGTCTTCTGATCCTCCTCCGAACGGGGATGGACTGGGCTGCGTAATGAGTGATGGATTTGTCACGCACGCCAGCCATCTCTGAATTTGATGCAGAACATTTTCGTTTCTCGACTCCTGCACCGATTGCAAAAATTGATCGTGACAGGTTTCCCCAACAATATGCAAACGCTGTGAAAAGAAGACCCCTGAAGTGCGCGAAGACTTCCACAACTCCCAAAAGTGTCTCATACATGAGAAGACCCTCTGGGACAGATGACTTCCAGGTCCAGTAGCAAACAAGTCATCCCCACTTAACCATCGGAGATAAAAGAAGCTGCCTAGGGCCCCACAACAATCGGATAAAGACCAGTAAAAATCTATGGTGGACCCGAAACTACCTTACGCTTCCTCGACCTGACCAACCAACCCCTTACACTCGACCCCCCATTTCACTGTTTCATCGATTGCGCTTTAACCAGAGTGATTAATGCCGCATCTTTGGTTTGATAAAGCTCATTCATGGCAAAATTCAGGGAATCCAGTTCAAGACAAGGAAACCCACACCTGTACAGTGCTGGTTGTGCCGAGCTCCAAGACACTATTGTTCCAAGGCATGCACATAACTGTCTGCAAATTTAGAACAGTGGGTTCGAGTGAAGAAGTTTCAGTCACAATTGTACTCAAATTTGCGAAGCGTTGACAATGCGACCTTTAAAATATGAAATTGCTGGCAAATTCTGATGCAGCAACATTTGCACAAGACACGCTCTAAAGCACAACTTTTAATACCTGAATTCGCGCGGTCTGCCAAACGACAATTAAAACCGAGGCACATAACAATTCAAATTTATGTTAGATAATGGCTGAGTGATCAGCTGAATCAATGACATCTCGAAATACGTTTCTTACAAGGTATTCATGTTATCATAGGAGCTTCTCACACGAGCGACGAGTTTCAAATATAGACCGGTACCATCACCGGTCAAAACTGGTTGGATAATCACACCTTTAGGAAAAGAGCTTGAGTGTGGACGGCACGTTTTAGAATTTCTTGGTTGCCAGTCAGCCAGGTAGTTTGGCCTTTGAACAGTACGTGACCAACGTATCTGGTAGAAACATCGATGCATATCATCATGGTCAGTCTACATTTCAGTTCATATTGACTTAACGACCTGCTTTTCTTTTTACGGCCGTTAACTGCAATTTCTTTAGCACATGAGTGATGCGAAATTCGTCCTGTAGAAATACACCACATTTCACTAATCCCAGTCATACAACTCAAGACAAAAAGTAACTAAATCCTTGAATGTTTTCTCCATTGAAAAATCAATCGACACAATTCGCTCCATGCGATGGAAGGATTAAAGTACCCGTATCCTTGATGAAAGGAGCAAGACTTGTAACTTGAGTAGAATAATGCTTCGAAGCGGGAACGCTCCCTAGCTATATTATCGTTCCCAGAAAGCGATACAGTCACATTGGAGTTGTACCATCCATCTTTCCATTCAGGAACTCTGCTGCGGTTTGCGTCGAAGCCCGTCTGTGGCCTGCATTGCCACACGCAAAAAGGTTTCACTTGAGAATATCCATCTTGAAATTGAAACGAGGAAGTTCAGTTGAATCGAATAGCTTCTTAAAAAGGAATGAATTTGCTACAGTTTTACCTCTCTGTGAATGTTTCAGCCATTCAAATTTGAAAAATTAAAGAAAGCGAAGCAGAAATATTACAAGTAAGTGGATATTTTATTCCGTGTCTGAAGAAGCATGAGGAGCATACCTGGACTCATCTACCGTTTTCCAAGTCCATAGAGCACCGTACGTCCATTCCAAGCTTTGCACGAGTTCTTTGATCCAGGGGGAGGATTGCTGCTCAGCTTGCATGAAGGACATATCTCAGCCCAAGGCAGCATGTAGTCAATTTTCCCAAGTATCGCAAAGTGAAACTAATTTCCTAGCAATTGAAAGTTTCCTGCGCTGCAGATAGTTCTGAAACTGTTAACAGGTGACGGGTGCCAGAATAAATTATCCAGAGAGACCCGCTTTGCTCAAAGAGCCCCTCCACTCTTGCCCAAGCCGACGGGTAACAAACAAAAACCAGCATGTCGTAATTCAACGACCAATTCATGTGTTCATAAATTCAGGACGCTAACAACCGAGAACAACATTTTCCTCACTTTCTGATGCATTAGCCAAAATTTGTATCCACATTGATGAGATCTCCTCGCCAACATTCGGAGCTAACTAGCGCTTCTCATTCTTAGGGAAGAGCATTTCACAAGGGTCTGCTGCTATGAAATTCTCCTGCCCTATGCCAGTGTCGGTCATCTTGTTGTGGTAAACTCAAGCTTTTTATGAGCATATATTGCAGCGATCAGGCCCAGAAAATCGACAGCCGCCGCAGGTAAGTTCAAGGAAATCGTCTTCTGCGCTAGCGTGTAATGAATAGCCCGATCTCTTCTCACCAGCGAAAACTGAGAATCGGTCCAACTGGTCCTACGTGAATGAAATTTGTGTCATTGACACCTACTAAACAGCTCTAGATGGTGGTGCAAGTACTGTAAGAGGACAAGGAAGGGCGCTTGGGAAGTAGAGAATGACTACGACTTCCTCATGGTCTGAATTAGCAGGGACGAGCAAGGATTGACCGAAGTGGACTCTCGAGAACAGACAGCGGGTGTCTTTTTGCTTCACAGCTGACAATCCAGCCGTTGGAGATAAGACGAGGTCAGTCGGATATAATAGTTAGAAGGCATGCGCAGCAGAGAGCACGAGATGTAGCATCTATCAGACAGAGAAGGATCTGGCCAGATACAATTCAATACGCATGAGAGGGAATGACGGCGAGCATGGGTTGGGAGGGTGAGAAAGGCGGGAGGGAAAGAAGGAAGAGCTGGATGGACGGGAGAGGGAGGTAGGAGAAGAAGAGAAAGCAAACACACGGTTCGCTATATGATGTGCTCCGAGGTCAGCTGGGGGACCTTATGAATGCATTCGCTCTCGCTTTCTCTCGCGCTCGCCCTCTCCCCCCCGCCGGGTGCAAGCCAGCCACAGAATGGTACGGGCGTGGCATCTTGTTTCTACAGGGTCTGAGCGACCACGAGTCGAGCCTGCTGCACGCAAATCAAGAAATCATCAGGCCGTAAGTCCGTCTATACGGTATCTCACCTGGCCCCTATAGACTATAGTGTACAAGTAGCAAGCAGGGTTTCTCGTTCTCTCTCTCTCCCTGACTCGTTCTTGCAGCCGAAGTCCTGAGTACAGACTTTTGGGGTCGAGAAGGGTCGCCCGTTCACTGCACTCAAGTCCTAGCAGCGCATAAACATTGACCCAGGATACTCCTACCCGTTGGATGACAACGGCGAGCTCTTGCCGTCGTTCGATTGCCTTCATCCTGCTGGGACTTGGGGTTCTCCACCGTCCCTCCCTACTCGGTCCCTGTGACCTGTTGTTTCTGGTATTTATTAACACCTAGCTAAAGCACTGCACCTGAACCGGAGATTTTCCTGTCCTGACATCAATACTGTATTTCAACGAGGAAGTGTACAGTAGCCGTGCATGTGCCCCTCACACCTTTCACTTCTTTCCTGGCTACCCCAATTTGCTTATTGGGAGGGAGTTTCTCTTTTTCTCTCCCCCAACTCCAATTTCTAGTTAGAGAGTCCGATTTGTTCCCCTGGTTGTTCGGGAAGCAAAATCGAAACTTTCTGATTATGACAACAGTTACACCTTTGGTAAAGGTGTGAAAGCTTCAGATTGATTTTCAACCACGTGGATGGAACCGATCCAACTTATAACCCCACCGTGTACAGTACAGTAACTCTTGCTTTACCTGGCTCGCTAGATCAAGTTGCGAAAAACGGATCGACTATAAGGTGCAACCCCGGCTGGCCTTCTCCCTGGACCACGTACGTACTCTTGTACAGTCCTTGTACTCTCCCATATACAGGAGCTCCGTGATGTCAGTCTACAGAAGATGGAGCAATCAATCTCAGTCATGGTTTCCAACTTTACAATTGCAGGATCTTATCTGGTCCGGAACACCGGGAGATATCCATCAGCTTACTCCATAATTATGTCGCTCTCGGGATATGGAACCGTTCAAAATGTCCTTCGCAGAGGTTCTCCCTGCATACCGTATATTGGGGAATCTAGAGACGGCGTGCCTTCCCTATCCGTGTAGAGTATATAAATACCATGCTGAGATCCCATCTAATGGTAGACGGTGTGGATTAGACACCTGTGAGGATTTAATAAAATGATACATTCGACAAATCTATGCAGATCTCAAAGGATTTGTTTGTTTCCGTTCTGTATGACTCTTTGGGACTTCGACACCGTCAGGACAATGTGATCATGAGCACAATGTACTGCCAGCCAATTTACGTTGTTATAGTAAGCACTTGCAAATGCCGCCAACCGACTTGTCAATGGTCAAGTATCAGGCTGTGACCATACACGCCGCTGTTTGAATAGTGGTCCGTTCACCAGGACCCGTTAAGCTTAACCTCTTCTGTGAACCGATATTTCCATTATCCTTCATCTGAAATTGCTGAATCAGATGATGCCATCATGGTGCACTTTCTCCACATTGTCAGACAGTCGCCTGCCTGCCTCCCTTAAAACACGTACTGTGTAGCCGAGTACGAACCCAGGACAACCGTAGGATGAAGTACTGTACTTGTTCTTCTTTTTCCGCAGGCAACGGAGGATAAAGCTATACTTCAGGAGAATATCCTTCTCACTTTCTTCTTGTGGTGTTTTCTCTCTATTGTGCACGCGATTCATCGTAGAATTCTCATGTTAGTCCTAGGATGGGCCTGTCCGATCCTCGATGTCAATCAAAGTCGATGAGTCGTCCATACCCGTAGCGTACTTGCGTCTCTATAAGTTTAGGACTTTGCAAACTATCAAAGTCCAGAATGTCAAAATGGTTAGACTTCTCTACAGCTTCATAGTTTGTTCCTTGTATTAGATCACATCAGTACCCAGCGTAGAAACAGCATATGCGTTGCTAGGAGAAGTATTAGGTTTGAATTCAATCATACCGGGAAAAACCATGAGTTTATTTGAGAACCACATCTCAAGTTTACTCTCAGGCTTGACCATTCTAATACTTAGTCGACTTGACTGACCTCCAATTTTTCTCAACAGACTCCAAGTTTATTAAAGGACTTGGCGAAACCCATTGCTGAAGGGTCCCTTGGTCTCTCGTACAGGGCACTGAGCTGTATTTTGGTCATTTCGACTTAGAATTCCTTCTTGTGTTTATTCTTTGTAAAGCATAGCTAGGATTCTTTTCCTTAAGCGTATTTTGGATTGATCCGTTGGTAGTAGATTTCATTATCTTGTATGCGAATGGGGGATTTGCCCACATCAAAGAGTTGGAGAGGGATGGAGAGGTTGTTTTCTGGCTGGTCACGTACTGTCCCTGAAAGAAGTTGGAATAAATGATGGTCAATCGCAGTAGGCATAACAACAACATATTTTTAATGGGTCGAGTACTCTCATTTAGAAGGAGGGACCCTTACGTATGCAAAAGATATACCGAAGCCTGTAACAACTCCGACATTCCGGTGAACTCCCATACAAAGGAAAAATTAACTTCCCCGTGAGGAGGCCTGCCTTGGGAACAAATGAGCTTTCGGGGGGCCACAGTCATTACCGGGTAGCGTGTTCGGGCGAGATTGAATGGGCGAGTGTCTCGCCTTGGTTGACTCTAAACATAAAAAGTTCGTAACCAAATAAGTATCCTTCGGGTTCTCCGGACCCAGGGCTTTGCCCCCTCTCCCTAGAGTCTCGTGCAGCTTCAAAGAGACTTACCCTGAGATCATCAAATCATGGTGATGATCAATTTTAAGAAAATTGATCAGCTAGCTGACGATGCAAAAATACCAGCAGACATTGAGAGGCCTGACACTTTAAGTCACTCTTCGAGTCTGTTGTCACTAAGGTGAAATGGAAAGATTAATCAAAAAGGTTACAAATACGAGCAACATTTCAGCAGTATGGGTTTAGTTGTATCTTTTGGTGAACTTGAAGTTCGTTGAATAGACAACGTTATCTGGCTACGGTTGACTACCAACCTTGATCCGATATTCCCTCCCTCCTGCATATGCTTCTTCTACAAGGGCCTGGGTTGGACATTTATAACCAGTCGGAGACTTTGGGATTGGAATGCAGAGTACTTTCCCAATCACTATTGCAGTAACGTATGAGCGGTTATAGTGGTGAGGTAATTAGGGCTAATCTCTACCCCCTACAGACCTTTCACTAGATTCACCCGATATAAACAATTAATAATGACGTTTGTAGACATTGGCCCGGGGATATCACCATTTTGAACGATAAAATATTTATCATGTACCTGACCTGACATGCAAAGAGATTCTTAGTCAGTCTGTGTTTAAATAGGAAATGATCAGTTTATTAAGAGAAGAAGGGGGTGCAAAAGAAAGATCAAACAATCTAATCTGTACTGTTGAAAATTTGGACACATGGGCTCAAGGAGGAGATCTGATAACCGGCTGAGCAAAGAGCACGGTCAAAAGTTGGAACAGAGATGGTATTAAAGTTATGAAAGATATCAACTTGGATCACCATCCAACTTGATGAATTTCCAAGGATACTTGAATGCCCGCAATAAATCTTGTATCTCCTTGGAGTAGCCGCCACAAATGATGGGGAGACAAGAAGAAAGAAATATTGTCGCAACTGTTAACAAATATTGTGAGGAACCAAACCCAAAAGAACATCTCCAATGGCAATGTGGCATATACCTAAGGTCCAAGCTGTCCAAGGATAAGAAGCTCCAAATAGACGGGCTGCTCCAAGGGGCACATGACCAGAAGTAATGGGTTGACAGAAAGTAAAGACAAGGGGAAAACCCAAAGAGCATCTAGGGAGAAGCAATACGCTATGTGCTGAAAGCCTAGTTGTCATGGCCCACCCACTAAAAAATGCAAAGAGTGGAGTAGAGCATGGGCAAAGTAGGTCTATGTCAACTATAACTCCTCATTTGGCTGATAATTATGGAGGAATAAATAAGGTACTCATTGGTTGGTGGATGTAGGGTCTATAATTTTGATAAAGTATTGGAGGAGAAGAGCACTAGCTAGGAGTGTGAGAGCATTTAGGCTGCCTACATGTACTTCCCTACTTACCTAACATTAAGGAACTATAGAGACGGTGATGCTCCTAGAGGTAGGATGTGGGGCTATGAAGAGTCTACAATCTGCTTGGCTATGGCCTGGACTCTAGTGGTGTACTCTTCCTAGAGTACTACCTAATCTCCTCTCAATGACCTATAAATTCTAGAGGCAGCCTCTTGATGTCCCAAAGCACCTCCATGGGATAGAAGGAGTAATATCCACCCAAGAAAAAGGGCCAATAATGTCCATCTCTCCCATGGTCATTAGCCACAATAACATGTAGTAGGAGGGAGAGTGTGGATCAAACAAGAGGATATAAAGGCATAGGGATCCTAGTATACATGTTTTATCATAGGAAACCCGATAGGAATGTCTAGATAGGTCCAAAAGGTGTAACCAAGAAGAGTATGAGTTGAGGGAAGCTATAGAGATACTATTGGAGTATGGTTGGAGTCTAGAGGGGTAGGAATACAAGTGGCATATGCCCGTATAGGCAAATAGTGAGATCTCTCTTAGTGTTATGGTAGGCCAATTGTCATGCGTATATACATTGCTGCACAACATACATCCCTATCAACATCATACACTATAGAAGCACAGCTCACACATAAGTCATACATAGACTTTAAAGTGCCATAATAAATCAGATTTTTTTACAACTCTCAAATCCACTCAACTTAGATCAGTACTTGATCTGTCACTCTATAAACTGCCAATAATTGGGCACTCATTACAGTCAAGCCACCCCCACTCTAGTTAAGAGAATCCAGGTGATGCTCGCCGGCCTCTGTCTACCATAGCCAAGAACTCAAAGGCTCAACATCAAAGAAGTGACCTCTCTGGAGCTGCACTTCAAAAGTATACCCCTGGACTCGAGCTAGGTCTGAAACCTAACCGTCTTGCTGATGGCACACTTGACGGTGCAAATGGTGCAAAGTGACGGTGGGCCCCACCATGAAGTCAATACCCCAAACACAAAATCTGACCGTCAAAAAGTAATCTTTGAGAAGTTGCTGAAATAACTTTAACTACTATCACTACAACTCCAATGTCAGAGCAATCTAGATCTGACACTACAAATGGTGTGACAACTATCGTACATATATACATCATTGCATAACATACATTATTGTCAACATCATACACTATAGAAGCACAACTCACACATAATTCATACATATACTTTAAAGTGCCATAATTGCTCCCCTAGCTGGCCGTTAGGTCCTTCTAACTCCAGATAGCCATCTACTCCAAGTATATGGTATACCCTATAATGGGCAAAGATCAAGAGGCCGGGTGCTATGGAGCTCCATCGTTAGTCGCCTGTCTGCAATCTATACCATATAAAGAATGAAATAGCTATAGGTCAAGTACATCTAGGACATAACCATTGGCCCTAAAGAACCACCATGAGGGGAGGAGTCATAAATGCCATATACCATCCTCTCAAACAACTATCACACACTAACATAGTAGTAGCTCCACCAGAAGAGCCACATAACATACACCTTGAGCCTGCACGTACAAGTGTCAAGCTTGGGTCCATAGTACCATCAATATTTGGGAGGTGGCATGGCGCACAATTGCGCACATGATCCTTCCAAACAACACCATCACGTCCTTCCAACACAAGAACTCTAGATGAAAAAACCTCTTGCACTCTCAAGATAGTGCGGCCTGTTGAAACATCAAGTATAGTTGGTGTTGTCTATTGTAGATATACATAGTCGGCGGATGAAATCGGCGGATTGAGGGTTAATAATCTCCTCCTTGAATGGTAGTATAGCGTAAAGTATCTCTATGTTGAGCAATCACCAAGTTCTCAAAGGCCATTGGCATCAATATCCAAAAGATCTCTGCCCGTTGAGAACATGTGCTTATCCATACATCTGGGTCATCCAAGTCCAAAACTACAATAACATCTCAACAAATGGCTGTAGGTAAATTTAGATCTTGTAAGGAGAGAAGGAAGTAAGGAGAGAAGGATGCTAAGGAGGCTTGTCGGCTGAATTGATAGTCCATGGCCAACCAAGGTAATTGGAGATCCCAATCTCCCAAGTGGCCTCTTTGCAAACCATACTTTTGCAATCCTCTCTTCACCGTTTGAACCACTCTCTTTGCTAAGCCATCTGCCTCAGGGTGATCTCGGGATGTAATACAATGATCAATCAAAGGCTTATCACACAAGACCTGAAACTCCCCCAAGAACTCTATACCTTGATCAGTCAAAACCTCAGCTGGTGCACCAAAATGACTAAGAACTTGATCTAGGAACAAGTAAGTTGTCCCTTCACTAGACTTTTCAGGAAGTGTCATCAACTCAATCCACTTGGAGAAGTGCTCTACCATCACCAAAACAGACCAATGATGTCTCATAGTCAGCAATAAAGGTCCAGCAAAGTCCAAACTCCAATGGTAACCCAATCCCATGATAGGTAATGGGTGTAATTGTGGTGTAGGAGCATTAAATGAAGCTCTAACTTGGTCAAACCAGACATTTGGCAATAAATTGTTGTACGTTGGTCTGCATACCATGCCACCAATAGTGACTCTAGAGTAAGCTATATGTACACTTGACTCCAAAATGTCCTAGCTACTCATAAGCATGACAGACCAATTGTGGTCTCTGAGATGGAAGTGGTACTACTCACACTCTACCATCCTCCCATACATGCAAAAGGTATATGCCCTCCAATCTGAACCATTTGGCTTGCTGAAGAACACACTCTTTCTCTCCTTGGCCCCAATTGTGCCACCTAAAACACCAATGCAAAGATAGTCCATCATTAAGACATCATCATGAATGTCTCGCTGAATTATACCAATATCTTCACTCTTTGGATCTTTGACCTCAATAACTCCTCTTGTATGTGCTGAGAAAGATACCACCAAAGCCTCAGAAAATATAAACAGAAAGGCCAATGCATGCCAACCTAGCACCATCTCCTTATATGTCTCACCATGCCAATGTGCCCCGGTCTTACTGGCTGGGACATGGGTTTCTACTCAACCCATCTGCATCACGGTTCACCATTCCAAGTCTATGAACAACCGTGAAATCATACTCTTGTAAAATCAGAGCTCATCGTGCAAGCTTCCTTGAAAGCTTGTCGGACTCCATCAACCACTTCAGCGACTGATGATCAATGATGAGAGTGAAGGGGTTACCAAATAGGTTACATTGGAAATGTGCTACTGCCCAAATAGTTGCCAAGCACTCCCCCCTCATATGAACCATACTTTGCCTCCACTGAATTGTTGGAGCGACTAGCATAGGCCACCACAAACTCCTTCCCCTTATTATCATGTTGGGTGAGCACCACTCCAAGCCTCAACATTCTCCAATCAATATGAATCTAAAATGATTATCCTCTAATCGGTCTCCTCAAAATAGGAGTAGATGTCAACCTCTCCTTGAGCTCTACAAAAGCTCTCTCCTGCTCATCTCCCCAACACCACTCTTGTGTAAGCTTGGTCAACTTTGTCAAGGCCTTGGCAATAGCACTAAATCCTCTAACATAGCGGCGATAGAAGTTTGCAAATCCAAGGAATGCTTGCACTCTACTCACATCTGTAGGCCAAGGAATATGTGCAATAGCCTCCACCTTGGTCTGCTAAACACCAAGTCCTCTGGGTAGATAGTGTGACCCAAATACTCAACCTACTCCTGGAAGAACCTACACTTCCGAGGATGTAATTTGAGTCCATGAGATCTCAACCTCTCAAACACCTCCAACAACTATCTCTCATGCTCCTCCACAATAGTTCTATAGACCAAAATCTCATCAATATAGCACTGAGCAAAATCCAATCCAGCTAAGATCCAATCCATGACCCTCTGGAACTCATCAAGAGTGTTCTTTAACCCAAATGATAAGAAACTCCATTGATATAACACATCCTTGCCAATCGGATCAATAGCCCAGAATGTTGTCTTGGACTTATCTTCCTCCTTGATCGGCAACTGATGATATCCCGGTTGAAGATCCAAAGTACTGAAGACCTTTGCATGCCCAATCGCATCAAAAACCTCCTCCGGTGTTGGCATGGCATACCGATCAGCCCTAGTCTATTGGTTGATAAGACGGTAATCTCCACACATCTGCCTATCTATGTAGTTGCCATGCATATCCTTCTTGTCTAGCATCATTGTCGCTTATGCATACTCTCCATGTGAGATCTCCACCAAACCAGCCTCAAAAAGGTTGCTACTCAGGCTCTGAATCAATGTCCTCTCCATATCACTATATCAATAAGGATGTCAAAAAGCTGGTGTATTGCTAGTCAACTCAATCCATATACCAAGTCCCTTTAGAGCACCCAAATCCTTCATATTGAAGGCAAAACAACTTGTGTGACTCCTCAAGAACCTCCAAACCCTCTGTCTTTCCTCTTCAATAAGCTTGGGTCCAAGATTTGGCTCCCAAGTATCCTCTATAATTGTTGTAGGAGTGGAAGACGTATTGATTGGCTGATACATTTAGGCTCTTGGGAGCAATAGTGTCATGCTTCCAACCACTAGAGGTCCCAACCTCTGTGTGAAAAACTCCATCCACTCTGGTTGCAAGCTCCACGCGTCCTCTAGTTGTATCCCAAGTGGACCAAGGGTGTAATCCAAGTAGCTCACGCTCACCTAAATGGACTCCAAGTAGACCACTCTCCCTAGTACCTATTGGTTGTGTCCCAAGAAAACCATGTCCACTCGGTCCATCACCCCTAGCATGTGCTTGAATTGTCTCAATATGCACAAGGCTCACAAGTGTCCGAGTGGTGATGCCTATCAAGCGCATCCTACGTTGCTCTGCCAAGCCAAGGCTCACAATCTAGGTCAAACAATTCAGGTCCATAGCTTAACCTAACACTTGACACTTGGATGCCTTTGACACTGCTAGAACAGTAGTAATATCAGTGTGAAAACCCATCACCCACTCTCTCTCATCAGTATTGGGCTCCACCAACTACTATAATTGTGAGTTCCAAACAAATCCAAGTCCTCCCTCTCAAAAAGCATGAGAGCTTGGGAAACTCATGAGTGTGGGAAATGCGGCTCTAGGTTGTCCAACTAGGTTCACCATTGCCATAGGTGACCTATCAGACACTACCACTATCTGAGACTGACGCCCAATATCCAAGATGTCAACAACAAGGATGTGGTCAAGTCATTGAATCCCATCATATGCACATTGTAAAACCTCTTTGGGTAAGAGGTTCATCCACCAAAGACAAAGACAATGAGCCCTTGATCCCACTCTAGTTGCATCCAACAATACAATAGGTCCCATCAAAGAATGGACTTGATGTGTACTCACCACTACTTTGGTACGAGAATCACCCATCAAAAGAACGTTCTCCAAAAGGTAAGCTAGAGAAACCGACTGATGAACTTGGAAATAACCTAGTATCCGTAACATCTCCCAAAACACACCAGAACAAGGATCTTGAAGACCCAAACCTTGGCCAGCACGTGTATGTCCTTGACATGGCCATCCAAAAATCACCAAGTGAATAGGACCATGTCTCTCCAGATCATGCGCCCCCTATAAGGAAATGTTTGCTAGTAGGGCCTTCTGGTAACCTCTAACGGCTAACATTGATAATCACTCCAGATACCAATAGGCCAAGTGTGCCACATGATGTAGAGAGACTTGCCTAGTAGTCTCATCTCTCTATATATACAAGTACCTTTGTACTTGTATACCTACTTGTAATACCGTAGCTAGTCCAATGTTATTCCCACCAAACAACTCCAATAGACACATCTACTCTATTGGATACTGCCAAGCAATGAGTGTGGTATCCAGAGGTGTCAAAGTAATTGACTCTGGAGGCTCATCCTCACACTCATCTCCTAATAGTACAAAGGCTCCACTCCAAACCTACTGCACCAACTGATCCGCATGCTACTACAATGCCTCCTCTGAACTCCACAATGGAACATCCAAGGTGGATAGAACAATCTCACTTGTACTCCAAATCCAAGTGATCTCCTCTGGTATTGGATTATCTTCTGCATGGGCGTTCCTCTCCAAGAAGTCACCAAGCCAAGTAATTGCACCACTAAAAGCTAAAACTGATGTTGCCATGGTCCCGGACTGTAGTGAGCCAAGACTACCACTACTAAAGTGTATGGGTAGGCAACATACCCGTCCTTCACCAGACTACCAACCTAGTCTATAGGAGGTTGTCTCCTCCCAATAGTCGATATTGAAACCCATGGGGTATAACACTACTCCTCTAACTAGCACATCATATACTCAGCTATTGTCGCAATACCCTGAGCTCTCACCACCAAGCTATCAGTCGGATGACCAAGCTAAACCTAGACAACAAGATCTCCACGTGTGATGTATTGTGTCAAACCACCACCTAGAGATGTTTGGCTCTAAAATGGACACCTCTCCACATCGGTCTTCCGTAACTCCAAACCGACTACTGTAGCCTTCCCCAACATAAGGAGCTATGCACCAGAGTCTAACAAGATCCTCTATGGTGTATAGACCTTCTTTGAAAGTCCCACCAAACAGAAAAACCCCCTCTGGTTATCTAATAGGACAACACCATGTGTGAACTGCGCTCTCTCAAAGGCCGGTCTAGTTGGTAACTTCTCCAATCTAGCCGCTACTGCTTGCCATAAACCATTGGTCGCTGAATGGATCCCATGCTCCTCAGCCAAGTCAGCTCCACTACCAACCACCTTTGCTCTAGTAGTAGGAGCCGCATCATCCTTACTCTCATGGAGCGTGATAGCCAACCAAAACACTAGGGCTGGGTCAACTCCCAATGTAAGCATGTCACTGGCTAAAAACAAATGGTACCGCATAATCAGCTGAGCAGCCCCCAACATCGTGCTAGACTCAATCTGTGTAGTAGCAGGTGGCTGACTAGCAGATTGTCAATCATGCACTCCATCACCACCTACCACACCTACATTGGGATGTCTAGGAGCCATGGATGTCTTCTGCAATGCCTTAGATAACATGAAAGACTGGGGAAGTTTGACATGTCTCCCAACCTCTCCTCTTTGTGGGTCCAACTCCACTGATGCTCCTCTAGGCTTTGGAGCACGGACTGCACTCCTGGTCACTGCTGTAGATATATCCACCTGAGCTGCTCCGCACATGAAGTCCAAAGCATCTCTATCACCAGCATATGAGGTGGAAGCCTCTGCACCCAAATCTGATCTCCTCTAAGCAATAGCCATACTAGCCAATTACTCCAACTACTCAATCCAAGTAGCCATAGTTGTATTAGGAGTAAGGGTAGGTATTGCACCCCTACTAAGTGTAGATCCTCTACTACCACCTCTACCACCTCATCCTCCATGAATTGGAGCTCCTCTACTACTTGCCATAGTAGCCCTACCACACCATAACTCCGGGTGTAAGTCAAAGCACCGGTCATTAGTGTGACCAAATCTGTGGCAATGCTCACCTGCCTCTGTGTTGGTTGTGATGCACCCAAGGTATCAAGTCCACTGCTCTGAGTATACTCTCTTCCATGGTGAGGTCCACCACAAGTCCAACAAGCAACACCACTACTCACTAGCTGCTACTGACCTGAAAATGAAGGTAAGGGTCTAACTCCACTAGGCCCTCCACTTGCCCCATAGGATGTGGGTTGTCCACCCTGTCCACAAAAACCAACTTGGCGTGGTGCACTCTATTGCACTCTAGAAGAAGTAATAGTTGTGGATGAGGTCTCCCAACCAAATCTAGATGTCACCACCCTCTCCTCCACCATGTTGAGCTCAATACGGTCAACCAAACCAAAGACCATTGCCAAAATAGGTGAAGTAGCTTGTAACAACGTAGCATCATGAACTCTTTGTTGCAACTCCTTGTCTAGTATTCCATACCAAAACTAGACTACCTGGGCCTCAATAACTTCCTGAGTGAAACTAATCAGCCGCCTCATGTAAGTGTATGCCTCACATAGGCTCTCTCTTGCCTTCCGTTGGAACTCCTACAAGCTCCTCAGCTTGTCAGTCCGCACTCTTTGGTAGTTCTACCTCAAACATTGAAAGAACTCTACCATAGGGTTAAACCCCGGTACCATACCACCTCTTGCAACAATACCTCCACTTGTAGTAGCATTATCTCTAGCTAGTGCACCTCCACTAGCTCCACCAACACTACTCGAGCTAGAACTTGTGGGTACAGCCGATCTACTCCTAGCAACCAAGCTTGAAGTGATAGAGACATAGTTTGGAGACCAATACTATCTCCATAACTCAATCTCCTCCAAATGAGCTCTCTTGAACTCATGGTAGTCATCCATCGGCAGACCCTCCAAATGTTGCAACAACCACTTCCATGCCATGAAGGGTGTAAACAAAGTTGGGTTCCGCATTTGCTGTGGATCACACCAACTATCAAACTCTTGAATGAAGTTATCCAACTCAATGGTACCCATTGTACCAGAGTAATGCCTAGGGCCTTTGGAGGCCCCATAAATCTCATCCATGTCCCACAATAGCGGTGCGGACACACCAAGTGCACTCTAAACTGAATCAGCTCTTGAATCAAACTCCAACTTAGATTCAATCTCCTCCCTCACTGGGACCTGAGATACAAGCTAATACCGAGTGCCGCTCCAAGTAAACTTATTATGTACTACAAGGCTAACTCCTCTAGAATCCCCAACAAACTCCATCATGACAAAGTAACCACAAATTGCAACCGCAAGTACCCCACCAAGTGCCAATACCCACAAAACACCACCCACTAATGTAACTCTAACAAAGATAACTACACTAGGGGAAAGTGCAACTTGTAACCTACCATCACAACACACACTCTCACAATCTATAGGTCATCATTTCTTGCCTCATCGGAGAGAAACAAAGATAGTATGACTGATCATCACTTGAGCCTCACTACCGAGAGCACACTAGAGCACCAATGCTCAAAAGTCAAGGCACCTCACACAAACATGGTGCACAAATAGGAAGTAGGGAATGGAGGGGGTTCAATCACAAGAAATCTAAACAAAAACCCTCCATCTCATAAAACAACATGGGACTAACTCTACCACCATTTGGCATTTGACATAAGAGAAGTTCATATCTAAGTCCTAAGCTACTAGGATCACCAAGAATGGGATCAAATTGCCTCTCCTAGCCAAAGCTACAAGTGTATAGATAACAGTGGCACAGTCACTACGACAACAAGTGAGGGTGGACCAATTGGCTATGGCACCAGTCTAGAAACAAGAGATCTAGGAGTCAAACCCTATTGCGCACAATCTAGCAGGATGGGCAGATTTTGCTAACCAATGACCAAGATCTACTCTAAACTAGCTAGCTTCACGCCAGCAAGTTGGCTTGCTGGTCCTTTAGGGCCTTCATAGCCTCTCATAGCCCATAGCCATATGCCCCAAAACCCCTAAATGCCTAAATGAGGCCTTTCTTTTTGCCACTTCGAACCTCCTCCAAAATTTGACAAAACTCCTCCAAACTTGCAAAAGTCCTCTAAATTGGCAAAACTCTTCCAAATCTAGCCAACTAGCAAAACTCCTCTAAATCTAGCCAAAATCTAACATAGACTGTAGCAAAATTTGACATAAAATCTGACATAAACCCTAAATTTGGCTGACCACAAAATTCCTTGCTAACTCTTCACTCAAACCAAATTGAAAACACGAGTTTCACCAAATCACAAATTCATAAGAATAGCTTTCCAACTCCACCTTCAATTTCACTTTTTGAGTCCAACTCGCAACAAATTAGTCATGCCTTCACCTCTTGAGCTCAAAATCACAACCATAGCTCAAAAATTGCTTCTTCTTTACTCAAAAATTGGTCAACGCTTCTGCACACCGTTTGCCTTACTACCAAATCTGCATCAAGCAACGAGCTTCTGCACACCAGGGAAAAATTGAACTTCAATCAAGCTACCCATGATCCACCAAGCTTGGAGATACCACCAACACTCAAAGTTCCTGCACCTGATTTCCCCCTGATTTCACTTTTTTTATATAATCAGATGTTTACAACTCTTGAATCCACTCAACTCAGATCAGTACTTGATCTATCACTCTATAAACTGCTAACAAATGTGCATTGATTACAGTCAAGCCACACCCACTCTAGCTAAGAGAATCCAAGTGACCCTCACCGGCCTCTATCCACCATAGCCAAGAACTCGAAGGCGTAACATAAGAGAAGTGAACTCTCTAGAGCTGCACTTCAAAAGTATACCCCTGGACTTGAGCTAGGTCTGAAACCCTAACGGTCCCACTAACGGCACACTTGACGGTGCAAATAGTGCAAAGTGACGGTGGATCTCACAGTGAAGCCAATACCCCAAACACAAAATCTGACTATCAAAAAGTAGTCTCTAAGAAACTACTGAAATAACTCTAACTACTATCACTGCAACTCTAGTGTTCAAGCAATCTGGATGCAACACTACATTTGGCCTGACACAATCCCTACCTATGGACAATTCAACAAAAGTATGTAGTGCGTTGATGGAGCAAGATATGATGATGTGTTGAGGATCCAAGTGGAAGAGAATGATCTTGTGGGAGTGGCAAGGAGGTAGGAGTAGGAAGAAGCTCCAAATGATCCAATGGTGGTGGTAGGAGTGTGAAGAGGGTCCAAGGTGGAGGGAGGGTGTGGAGTGTCTATGACATGAGGATGAAGGATAGGGGGACAAGTATTGGGTCATCCTCCAAGGGCAAGCTCCATTGTAGGACACTCCACTAGTATAAGGGTTCATGACTTTGGGATTTAAGGGAATCCATCTAGATAAACATCAATAACTATGAATATATGCTAAAAAAGGCAGCATAAGGATCTACCTTTGCTCATACATATGGGGTGTGGGATGTGGGGTGGTAGATGAGGAGTGAGGTATAAGGTAGTTTATGTATGGACCTATGCTAATGAGAAAAATGGAAGCATTGAGGACATGCATAAGTGAGGCACATAGTAGGCTTCCAAAGCTGCTCCAAAAAACCCCTGATTTTCCTCCCTAAATCCCTAATTTCACCCACACCTCTTGTGTCAATTTGTTGTATTACAAAGTGAAAAATGAGAGTGGAAATACCAAATAATTGTCTATAGGACTTCTTGGATATATAAAGGTAGAGAAAAACATACACAAGTTGGTCAAGTCACTCTTCACCATAGTTCCAAAGTGGTGATTAACAAGAAATGGTGAGTAAAGAATAAACTATGACTAAAGATTAATTCTCTCACTTTTACTGTCACTAGCCACTATGGGTATTATTTTGTGATACTTCCTCAATATGTTGTACTCTATTGCTAGATGTTAGGTGCCGTGAGCACCTCTTGAATGTGATTTCACTAATAATGCACTAATAATCAAATGTGTGTTGGTGATATGCATTTCACAAGCATAAAATCACTAAAATTGAATTAAGGATTGATCAATTGGAAATACTATCCTCAAGAACTTTGCATACCTAAGTACTATCACCCATTTAATGCCCTAGAGTTGATTCTCACTATCTCCCTGACTAAGTTCCATCTTGAGGGCAAAAGCTAAAAGGATCTAATCTCAACATTAACTCCCACCCATTTTGTTTCATATGCTCAATCCCACACCTTTCAATCAACAAAATCTCCAACCATGCTAAATTAAGTCTCACATGATCAGTCACCCTATCCACACAAATAGCTTGATTCATAATCATATGCTAGATTCAGCTTCATAAGATTTCAATTTATCATGATAACCACTCTTTTGCTTGTATTATTGTTGTACCATGGTCAACCAACTACAAAAGACCCACATGCTCAATTGGAGGTTATTTATTTGAGGTTATTAACTTAGTTGAGCTCAACCCAAAGTCTTTGATGTAAGTCTATAATTTTACTCACTTGTCTCTAAATTTACTCGTACTCTTACAAAGTCTTTAATTTCACTCTTGATTTTTGTAATACCATTAGCTAGACATATTATCTAGATATTGAAATTGGCTCAATAATATCTTGAGAGATATTATATATGATGTTTTAAGTACATCAAATAGTGATATCATCAAAAGAGTATTTCTATTAATAGAGAAGAGGCCAAAAATACCCTTAAAACTTCAGAGCCAATTTTGGAGGCAAAAATAGATGAATTAGGCCTTAAAAAGTAAAACTATTAACTCCTTTTGGAAACAATAGTTGTTGCCTTCCTTACCTTCTTGTTAGTAGAGCTTTTTAGTAGTACCTCATTCATGCTATTCCAAGCTTCTTACAAGAAGATTCTCCAAAGAGTCCCTTTGGTTAAACTTGTTTGACCAACCAAATCGGACAAGGATCTACATGTCACCAATTCATACAACTAATCTTAGCGTGGAGCTCACTAACATGTCACCAATGCATATATCTGATCCACGGGTGGAGCTCTCTTTAAGTGGATGTTCTTTGCTATATAATAAAGACAAGGTGCTCCTTGGCACATCAGAGTATTAAGGGATGAAGCCTTGTGTTCTCTTGTGTTTTCTTTTGTTTCTCTTGGGTGTGGTTCTTGTATCCTTAGAACATTACAATTACAATTTCACATTTTTTTCATTCTTACTCGATGTTACCTCCATGAGGCCTCATGTTTGGCATGGACTTTCTTGCCTATATCTAACTTGGTCCATAAAGGCATTGTTGCAACACTTGCAGATATTTGATAATATTATCCACCATGCTTTCTTCACTTTGTTAGTGTCATGCATATTCCCACATATATCAAATGAGTGGTGTAGGTAAGAGATAGCTCTCCTTATAGTCATGGGCAGATGTGACCTCATGGGGTAGGAGGCCACAACACCAATAACATATATTGGAGTATAGGCTCTAATAGTCCCTTGTTAAGTAGACATGTTCTTTTTTTTTGGGACCTATAATGATAATGGATTCAAGCATCTACACCTTCCAAGCATATCTTTGATTAGCTTGCAACTTATTGGCAAGCCCTACATGCACATTTCTTCTCATAATTTATTAATTTTGTATCCCTAGACTCAAGAAAGCTCCATATGGATCTCAATGAGCATATGCATACTTACATCTCTACTAGCATCCTCACTTTTGTACCTTGTAAAAGATTGAGGAGAGAAATAGAAGAATGGAAGATTGGAGTGAAAGATCACATTGGGACTCTTGAATGAAAGGAACTCCAAATGTCTAGTATATGAGCTTGGGATTTGGTATTTATAGGGAACATACATAGCTCTTGAGAGGCTTTGCATGAAGCTTCCTATGAGCCATCTTCTTAGAGTGCAAGCTAAGTTAATTGGAAAGCTTCTTGAGAAGCTTCCTTCTAGAAGTTGCCTACTTGGAGTGCAAGCTAAGCTAGTGGAGAAACTTCCCAGGAAGTTTTCTTCTAGAAGCCACCTACTTGGCATGCAAGCTAAGCTAGTTGTGAACCTTCCCAAGAAGCTTCCTCCTAGAAGTTACCACTTGGCATACATGTTACCCAATACTTGGAAGGTACCAAGAAGCTTCCTAGATGCTTCTAGACTATTCTTGTAATTCTTGGCTAATTTGGCCTATTTGCTACTTTGTTAGTCTTAACTAACTTGTATGTAAACTCCATATTGTTACACACTTTTACTTGATAGAGTTAAGAGTCTCTTGCAGTAGGAAAGGCTCCAAGCTTCTCCTTTGATTGATGACTTTTGGTTTATTTTTGAAGAGTTTACAACAACTCTATGATTACCACAACCATCAAGCTCTTATAGGGCTTTTGGACTAGTGTGCCTATGGTTCCCCTTATGACATATAGGGGATATAATTTTTATAATATGCATTAAGAGGAGAGCACACTAGAGTTCATGATGAAGTTTGTGATATAATTACTCAAAGTTTTGGGCCTAGGTTCAGGTTGAGCATTGGTTTGATCTACTAGGACCACTTATACATTAGGTTTAGATGTATGTTGATACTTTCACAAATGAGCATAGCACCATGCATGATGTAATGGTCGCAAACTCATAGGCCCTCTATGAGTAGAGTCATTAGTATAAGCAAGCACACAGGCGGGAGCAGCAGCAACCATTGCCTCTAAGGGCAAGGAGGACCACTATATACCCCTTGTTATCCTCAAACGCCTTTGATCCCTTGGAAATTTAGATTTTTGGGTATCTTTATCACCTTTTCTCCTCAAGGAGGCAACACAAGGTTCCTTGCAGATGTTGTGTGTATATACATTGCTACACAACATACATCGTTGTCAACATCACACACTATAGAAGCACAACTCACACATAAGTTATACATGAACTCTAAAGTGCCACAATAATCAGTATTTTTACACAAATCAAATCACACTCAATTAGATTAGTACTTAATCCATCACTCAATAGTCTACCAAAAAATGGGCATTGATTACAGTCAAGTCACATCCACTCTAGCTAAGAGAATCCAAGTGAGAATCGCCGGCCTCTGTCCACCATAGCCAAGAACCCAAAGGCTCAACATTAGAGAAGTGAGCTCTCTAGAGATGCACTTCAAAAAGTATACCCGTTGGACTTGAGCTAGGTCTCAAACCCTAATGGTCCCATTGACAACACATTTGACAATATGAATGGTGCTAAGTGATGGTGGGCCCCACTATGTAGTTAGTACCCAAACATGAAATCTGACCGTCAAAAAGTAGCCTATGAGTAACTACCAAAATACTCTTAACTACCAACACTACTATTCCAAAATCCAAGCAATCTAAATGCAAAGCTAAAAATGGCATGACAATTGTTGTGCCTATATACATTGCTACACAACATATATTTTGTCAACATCACACACTATAGAAGCACAACTCACACATAAGTCATACATGGACTCTTAATTACCACAATTGCCTCCCTTTATTGGTAGTTAGGTCCCTCTAACTCTAAATAACCATCTACTCCAAGTATATGGTATATCCTATGATGGGCAAAAGATCAGGAGACCGGGTGCTATCAAGCCCTATCATGAGTTGCCGGTCTGCAATCTATAGCATATAAAGGATGAACTAGCTATAGATCAAGTACATCTAGGACATAACCGATGTCCTTGAGGAACCACCATGAGGAGAGGAGTCATACATGCCATTTGTCATCCTCTTGAACAACTATCACACACTAACATAGTAGCAGCTCAACTAGAGGAGCCACATAACACACACCACAAGCCTACACGTACAAGTGCCAAGCTTGGATCCATAATACCATCAATGTTTGGGAGGAAGCATTGTCCACAATTTCTCACATGATCCTTCCAAACAATATCATCATGTCCTTCTAACACAAGGACTCCAGATCGCAAAACCTCACACACTCTCAAGATAGTGCGGCACGTAGAAACATCAAGTGTTGTTGGTGCTATATCGTATTAGATATACATAGTCACATGGATGGAATCAATGGATCAAGGGTCTATAACCTCCTCCTCAAATGGCAGCATAGCGTTAGGTATCCCTATGTTGAGCAATCACCAAGTTCTCAAAGGCCATCAGCATCACTCTCCAAAAGATCTCTACCCATTGAGAACATACGCTCCATACATCTTGATCATGCAAATCCAACACTACAATAGCATCTTCACAAATGGCTGTAGGTAAAAGTGGATCTTGTCCATATAGTAGAAAGTAAGGAAAGAAGGATGTCAAGAAGACCGGCTAAATCAATAGCCCATGGCCAACCAAGGTAATTGGAGATCCTAATCTCCCAAGTGGCATCTTTGCAAACCATACTTTTGCAATTCTCTCTTTGTTGTCTGAACCACTCTCTCTGCTAAGCCATTTTCCTTGGAGTGATCTCAAGAGGTAGTTTGATGATCAATCAAAGCCTTGTCAAACAAGACCTGAAATTCTCCCAAGAACTTTGAACCCTGATCAATTGAAACCTTAGTTGGTGCACCAAAATGACTGAGAACCCGGTCTAGGAACAAGTAAGTCGTCCCTTCACTGGACCTGTCACAAAGTGCAACCAACTCAATCTACTTGGAGAACTGCTCCACCATCACCAAAACATACCAATGATGTCTCACAATCAACGGTAAAGTTCTAGCAAAGTCCAAACTCCAATAGTAACCCAACCTATGATAGGTAATGGGTGTAACTATGGTGTAGGAGCATTAAATAATACTCTAACTTGGTCCAAACCATACATCTTGCAACAAACTACTAAACATCTGAACATTGGTCTGCATGGTGCCACACAAATAATGACTTTGGAGTAAGCTAAATGTATGCTTTACTCCAAAATTTCCTAGCTCCTCATGAGCATGATGGACCAATTGTGGTTTTTGAGATAGAAGTAGTACTACTTGCACTCTACCATCCTCCCATATACAAAGAAGGTATTTGCACTCCAATCTGAACCGCTTAGCCCGTTGAAGAATATGGTCTCTCTCCTTAGCCCTAACTATACCACCCGCAACACCAATGCAAAGATATTCCATCACTAGGATATCATTATGAATGTCCCGCTGAACTATACCACTATCTCCACTCTCTAGATCTATGATCTCAATAACTCCTCCTATATGCATTGAGAGAGATACCACCAAAGCCTTAGAAAATACACAAAGAAAGGCAAATGCATGCCAACTTGGCACCATCTCCTCATCTATCTCACCATGCCAACATGCTCTAGTCTGATCCTATTGGCTGGGACATGGGTTTCTACCCATCTATATCACACTTCATCATTCTAGGTCTGTAAATAACCATGAAATCATACTCCTATAAATTAGAGCCCATCGTGCAAGATTCCTTGAAAGCTTATCGGACTCCATCAACCACTTTAGTGGCTAATGATCAATGTTGAGAGTAAAGGGATTATCAAATAGCTAACATCGGAAATGTATTATTGTCTATACTGCTACCAAGCACTCTCCCTCATATGAACTATATACTTCACCTCCACTTAATTGTTGGAGTGACTAGCATAGGCCACCACAAACTCCTTCCTCTCATCATCATGTTGGGTGAGCACTACTCCAAGCCCCAACATACTCCAATTAGTGTGAACCTAAAATGGTCATCCTCTGATTGGTCTCCTTAAAATAGGAGCAAATGTCAACCTCTCCTTGAGCTCTACAAAAGTTCTCTCTTACTCATCTCTCCAACACCACTCTTGTGTAATCTTGGTCAGCTTTGCCAAGGCCTTGGCAATGGCACTAAATTGTCTAACATAGCAGCAATAGAAGTTTTCCAACCCAAGGAATGCTCACACTCAACTCACATCCATAGACCAAGGAATACATGCAATATCCTCCACCTTGGTCTACTGAACACCAAGTCCTCTAGGGTAGATAGTGTGACCTAAATAGTTAATCTGCTCATGGAAGAACCTACATTTCCTAGGATGTAATCTAAGTCCATGAGATCTCAACCTCTCAAACACCTCCAACAATTGTCGTTCATGCTTCTCCATAGTAGTGCTATAGACCAAAATGTCATCAATATAGTTTTGTGCAAAATCCAATCCAACTAGGATCCTATCTAGGACCCTCCAGAACTTAACAAGAGCATTCTTTAACCTAAATGGTAAGAACCTCCACTAATATAACACATACTTTCCATGAGGATCAATAGCCCAAAATGTCATCTTGGACTTATCCTCCTCCCTAATTGGCAGTTGATGATATCTTGCTCACAAATCCAAAGTATTGAAGACCTTTGCATGCCCAATTGCATCAAAGATCTCCTCTGGTGTAGGCATGGCATACCAATCAGCCCTAGTCTGTTGGTTGATAGGATAGTAATCTCCACACATCCGCTTATTTGTGTAGTTGCCATGCATATCCTTCTTGGATAGAATCATTGTAGCTAATGCATACTCTCCATGTGAAATCTCCACCAAACCAGCCTTCAGAAGGTCATTACTCTGGCTCTAAATCAATGTTCTCTCCATGTTACTATATTGATAGGAACATTGCTAGTCAGCTCAATTTGTTTACCATGTCCCTTTAGAGCACCCAAATCCTATATATCAAAGGCAAACCAACTCATGTAGTTCCTCAAGAACCTCCAAACTCTTTATCTTTCCTCTCTTGTAAGCTTGGGCCCCAGATCTGGCTCCCAAGTATCCTTTTTAACTATCATAGGAGTGGAAGACATACTGATTGGTTGCTACATTGGACCCTTGGGAGTAGTAGTATCATGCTCCCAACCACTAGAGGTCCCAACCTTAGTCTGAAAAACTCTCTCTACTTTGGTTACAAGCTCCATATGTCCTCTAGCTGCATCCCAAGTAGACCAAGGGTGTAATCCAAGTAGACCAAGTGTGTAATCCACATAGACCATGCTCACTTGGATAGACTCCATGTAGACCACTCGCTCTAGTAGCCACTAATTGTATCTTAAGAAAATCCTATCTACTTGGGCCACCGCCCTCAACATGTACTTGAATTGTCTTGATAGACACAAAGCTCACAAGTGTCTAAGTGGTGATGCCTATCAAATGCATCCTACGCTGCTCTGCCAAGCCAAGGCTCATAATCTAGATCAAATAGTTTAGGCCCATAGCCTGACCTAACACCTAATACTAAGAAGCCTCTTACACTACAAGAACAACTGTAATACTAGTGCAAAAACCTATCACCCGCTCTCTCTCATTGGTGTTGGGCTCCACCAACTGCTATAACTCTAAGTCTCAAACCCATTTAGGATCTCTCCCTCAAAAAGCATGGGAGTCTAGGAAACTCATAAGTGTGGGAAAAGCAGCTTTGCGCTATCCAACTATGTTCACGTGACTTTTCAACCACTCCCACTATCTAAGACTGACACCCAACATCCAAGATATCATCACCAATGATGTGGTCTAATTGTTGAATCCCATCATAAGCGTGCTATAGAACCTCTCTAGGTAAGAGGTTTTTCCACCAAAGACAAAGACAATGAGCTCATGATCCCACTCTGGCTGCATCTAACAACACAACAAGTCCCATCCAAGAATAGACCTAATGGGCACTTGCCACTACCTAGGTGCAAGAATCACCCATCAAAAGAACGGTCTCCAAAATGTAAGCTGGATAAACGGATTAATGAACTTGGAGATGGCATAGTATCCATAACATCTCCCCAAACATACCAAAACAAGGATCTTGAAGACCTAAACCTTGGCCAACACGTGTATATCCCTGACATGGCCATCCAAAAATCACCAAATAAATGAGACCATATCTCTCCAAATCTTGCGTTCCTAGCAAGGAAATATCTATTGAAAGGGTATGTTTGTAACCCTAGACTGTTGACATTGGCAATAACTTAGGATACCAATAGGCCTAGTGTGCCACATGATGTAGAGAGATTGGCCTAGCATTCTTATCTCTCTCCACATACAAGTGCCTCTATACTCATATACCCGCTTGTAGTCCCACAACTAGTCTAGTGCTAATCCCACTAAACAACTAGAATAAACATACTCCCTCTACTAGATATTGCCAAGCAATGAGTGTGGTATCTAGAGGTGTCAAGGAAATGGACTCTAGAAGTTCATTCTCATATTGGTCTCTTGGTCGTACAAACGCTCCACTCCAAGCCTGTTGCACCAACTAATCTACATGTTGTTGCAATGCCTCCTCTGAACTCCACAATAGAACATCCAAGGTGGATGGAATGATCCCACTTGTACTCCAAATCCCAATGATTTCTTCTAGTATTGGAGTATCCTTTGCATGGGCACTCCCCCCCCCCCCCCCAATAAATCACCAAACCAAGTAACAGAACCACTAAAAGCTAAAACTGATGTTGCCATGATCCTTGACTATAGTGAGCAAAGACTACCACTATTGAAGCATATTGGTAGGTGACACACTTGTCCCTTGCCTGATTGTCAACCTGGTCTATAGGAGGCTGTCTCCTCCCAATAGAAAAATATTGAAACCCATGGAGTACAACATTGCTCCACCAACTAACACATCATACGACTCAACTATGGTCATAATGGCCTGAGCTCTCACCACAGAGCTATCAAGAGGATGACTGGGCTGAATCTGAATAACCAGCTCTTCACATGTGATGTACTATGTAGAACCACCACCTAAAGATGTTTGGATATGAAATGGACACATCTCCACATTTGTCTTTTGTAACGCCAAACCAATAATTGTAGCCTTTCCCAACATAAGGGGTTGTGCACAAAGTCTAATAAGATCCTCTATGGTGTATAAACCTTCCCTAAAGGTTTCACCAACCAAAAAATCCCCCTCTTGTTATCGAATAGGACAAACCCATGTGTAAACCATACTAGCTCAAAGGCCGGTCTAGCTGGTAACTCCAATCTAGCCGTTGTTGCCTACCATAAACCATTAGTCGTTGAGCGGATCCCATGCTCCTCAACCAAGTCAGCTCCACTATCAACCACCTCTACTCTAGTAGTAGGAACCATATCATCCTTATTGTCACAAAGTGTGGCAGCCAACCAAAACAATGGGGTTGGGTCTTCCACTATACACATGTCACTAGTTGAGAATAATGGAAAGCGCATAATAAACTGAACCGCTCCCAACATCATGCTAGACTCAGTCTGTGTAGTACCAAGTGGTTGACTAGTAGGTATTCAATCATGCACCCCATCACCACCTACCACATCTACACTAGGATGTCTAGGAGCCATGGATGATGTCTATAGGGCCTCAAAGAGTGTGAAAGACTAAGGAAGTTTGACCAATCTCCCAACCTCTCTTCTCTGTGGGTCCAACTCCAATGATGCTCCTCAGGCTCTAGAGCATGTAGTGCACTCTTAGTCACTACGATAGATGTATCTACTTGTGCTACTCCACACATGAAATCCGAGACGTCTCTATCACCCACATATGAGGTAGAAGCCTTAGCACTTGAATCTAATATCCTTTGAGCAATGGCCATGCTAGCCAATCTTTGCTCCACCTACTCAATCCAAGTACCCATGGTTGTATCAAAAGTAAGGGTAGGTATTACATCACTACTAGGTATGGATCCTCTACCACCACCTTGTCCTCCATAATATGGAGCTCCTCTACTACCTGCCATAGCAGCCCTACCACTCCTTAACTCTGGGTGTAGGTCAAAGCATTGGTCATTGGTGTGACCACATCTATGGCAATGTTCACACTATCTCTGTGCTGGTTGTGATGGACTAAAGATATCAAGTTCGCTACTTAGAGTGCACTCTCTCCTATGATGAGGTCCACCACAAGTCCAACAAGCAACACCACCACTCACGGGTTGTTGTTGACCCAAAAATGAAGGTAAAGGTCTAGCTACACAAGGCCTTCAACTCGCTCCATAGGACCTAGGCTGTCCACCCTATCCTCAAAAACCAACATGGCATGGTGCACTCTATTGCACTCTAAAAGAAGTAACTGTTGTAGATGAGGTTTCCCTACTAAATTCAGATGTCACCATTCTCTCTTCCACCATGTTGTGCTCAATATGCTCAACCAAACCAAAGACCACTGCCAAAGTAGGCAAAGTAGCTTGTAAAACATAGCATCATGGACTCTATGTCGGAACTCCTTGTCCAGTATCCCATACCAAAATTGGAGTGCCTAGGCCCCAATAACTCCTTGAGTAAAACTGATCAATCATCTCATGCAAGTGTATGCCTCATGTAGGCTCTCTCTAGCCTTCCATTGGAACTCCTACAAGCTCCTCAGCTTGTGAGTCCGCACTTCTTGGTCATTTTGCCTCAAACACTAGAAGAACTCCACCATGGGTGTAACAATATGGAGTTTAGCAACGTACTTAGTAAGGCTAACGAAGTAGAGAATAAGCCAAATTAGCCTAAAATATTCTAGAAGCATCTAGGAAGCTTCTTAGGAAGCTTCCCAACTAGTTAACTTGCACTCCAGTAGCAAGTTAACTAGTTGCTTATGCAAGTAGCTTATGGAAGGAAGCTTAAAGAAGCTTCTAACAAGCTTAGCTTGCACGCCAAGTAGGTGGCTTCTAGAAGGAAGCTTCTTGAGAAGCTTTCTAGTTAACTTGGCTTGCACTCTAAGAAAGCGGCTCAGGGAAGCTTCTTGAGAAGCTTCTCAAGGGCTTGGTATGCTACCTATAAATGCCAAAGCCAAAGCTTATGCTAGGTATTTGGAGTTTTCCCTCATTCAAGTGTCCCAATGTAAGTTTCCATTCTCCTATTTCTCTCCTCGGTCTTGGTCTTTTACAATGGGGTTAAACCTTGGTACTACACCAATTGTAATAGTACCTCTACTTGTAGTAGTACTATCTCCAAGAGATCCACCAATATTACTAGAGCTAGAACTTGTAAGTACAATCGATCTACCCCTACAAACCAAGCCTAAAGTGATGGAGACATAGTTTGGAGACCAATACTATCTCCATAGCTCTATCTCCTCCAAGTGAGCTCTCTTGAACTCATGGTAGTTGTCCATTGATAGACCCTCCAAGTGTTGAAACCCCTTCCATGCCATGAAGGGTGTGAACAAAGTTGAGTTCCCTATCCGTTGTAGATCACATCAACTATCTAACTCTTGGATGAAGTCATCCAACTTAATGGTACACTTTGTACCAGAGTAACACCTAGGGCCTTTGGAGGCCCCATAAATCTCATCCATGTCCCATAACAAGTGTGCGGACACAACACATGCACTCTCAATTGAATCAACTCTTATGTCAAACTCCAACTTAGAGTCAATCTCCTCCCTCATGGAGATTTAAGATATAGGTTGATGTCAAGTGCCACTCCAAGTAAATCCATTATGGACTACAATGCTTTCTCCTCTGGAATCCCCAAAGAACTATGTCGTGACAAATTAACCAAAAATTGCAACCCACAATTGGAACCATTGCAAGTACTCCATCAAGTGCCAATATCACCTATTAAAGTAGCTCTAACTACATAACCACACTAGGAGAAAGAGCAACCTATAACCTACCATCACAACACGCACTCTCACAGTCTATATAAGTCATCACTTCTTGCTTCATTAGAGAGAAACATAGGTAGTTTGACTGGTCATCACTACAGTCTCACTATCAAGAGCACACCAGAGCACCAATGCTCTAAAGTCAAGGCACCTCACGCAAATATGGTGCACAACTAGGAAGCAAAGAATGGAGGGGGTCTAATCAAAAGAAATCTTAACAAAAATCCTCCATCTCATAAATCAACATTGGACTAACTCTGCCACCAATTGGCATTTGAAAGAATATGAGTTATCTACTTCCTAAGCTACCAGGATCACCAAGAATAGTATCAAATTGTCTCTTCTAGACCAACTACAAGTGTACAGATAACAATAGAACAATCACTAGGACAACAAGTGAGGGTAGACCAGTTGGCTAGGGCACCAATTGAGGAACCAAAGATCTAGGGGTCAAACCCTATCATGCATAATCTAGCAAGATGTGGAGATTTTGCCAAACAATGACCATATCTACTCTAAACTAGCTAATCTCATGCCAGCAAGCTGGCCCTTCTAGGCCTTCAAAGCCTCTTATAACCCACAGGCCTATGCATCTAAATGCCCTTCTGAAGTAGCATCAAGGGCATTTAGAGAATTTGAAGTAGCATCAAGGGCATTTAAATTTGAAGTGATATGCCTCTAAATGCCTATGCCTCTAAATGCCCTTGATGCTACTTCAAATCCTCTCCAAATTTGGCTAAACTCCTCTAACTCAAGCAAAATCCTCCAAATCTGGCCAGAATCTAACATAAACTCTAGCAAAAATCTAACATAAATCCCTAAAGTTGGCTGATCACCAAATCCTTTGCTAACTCTTCACTTGAGCCAAATTGAAATGATGGGTTTCTCCAAATCACAAATTCATGGAGATGGGTTCACAAATCCACCTTCAAATTCACTTTTTGAGCTCAACTCTCATCAAATTGGTCCTACTTTCACCTCTTTAGCTCAAAATCACAACTACTGCTTGAAAATTGCTTCTCTTTGTTTTGAAATTTGGCCAACACTTCCACACACCGTCTGCCTCATTGCCAAATTTGCATCAATTTAAAGACCTTCTACACACTAGGGAAAATCAAAACTCCGATCAAGCTACCAACAATCAACAAGTCTTGGAGATACCACCAACACTATCAATTTCTACACCCAATTTGCCCTTGACCTCACTTCTCTAATGTAATCAGTTTGTTTACACAACTCAAATCACACTCAATCAGTTTGTTTACACAACTCAAATCACATTCAATCAGATCAGTACTTGATCTATCTTGATCTAATCTGCTAACAATCGGGCATTGATTACAGTCAAGCCACACCCACTCTAGCTAAGAGAATCCAGATGATGCTCACCGGCCTCTGTCCACCATAGACAAGAACTCAAAGGCTCAACATCAAGGAAGTGAAAGCTGTACTTTGAAAGTACACCCCCTGGACTCGAGCTAGGTCTCAAACCCTAACGGTACCACTGACGACTAATCAGACAATGTGAACGGTACTAAATGATGATGGGCCACACCATGTAGTCCGTACACTGAACATGAAATCTGATCGTCAACAACTAGCCTATGAGTAGCTACCAAAATACTCTTGACTACCTAACACTACTACTCCAAAGTTTGAGCAATCTAGGTGCAAAGCTACAAATGATATGACAAAGAGGAGAGAGACATTTGTTGTCTTCCCAACCATACTTACATCCTACTATCAACATACGTATTATTTACTTTACAACACGCTTAAGCTTTAGGTCTTTGTCAATAAGCAGCTGTAGTAGGAATTCTTGGCATGGTTAGGGTTCTCCCCCCTCCACTTACAGATATACCATTGGAAACCTTTACCACAAGTTCAAGAGTAGACTTTAGTTGGCTTCACTCTTCTTAGCTTCCTTGGTGTTTGTTGTTAGTGCACCTTTTCTCCTCTACGCCTTTGGGCTCTGTTTGGTTTCTCTTGGTTGCTTGTGACTGGTAGGACTTGTGCTCTTTTTTCCTCTATGCACTTGATTGTGCCTTGTACTCCTTTCCCCTTTCTTTTGGGGTACTACATATATTTATGGAGATCCTACTTGGACTATGGCAAGATGAGATCATAGAAAGAACAAGCCAAAAGGACAAAAGAGACACAAATCCATCCATGAGGCCAAAAGGAACAAGGGAGGCGTAATATATATCTTTATATATCTTTAGTGTTTGGGTAATGCATGTTTCAAAAGCTCATATGGGATAACAATTGTATAAGACTACTTTTCATTTGAAACCAAATCACTTTGGTTGTAGTGTGTAAGGATCGATCGACAAAAGAACAAACCAGGTCGTGCCTTTATAAATTTTGTAAACATATTGGTTCCTAAATATTAATACCCCGTGTTCTTCCACAGACAGTGTTCACCAGAAAAATGTCAACCAAAGTCTTGGAGTGACATGATAGTGCCCCTCACTCAAGTATCAAGACTCAAAATATTATCATGACTCTTCCTTTTTGTTGTAAAGAGCAAGGATTCTCGTTTAGATTCAGGAATTTCTCCTCTAGTTGATTAGACCTCATAGGGAACCCTTGAGTTTGGGACCATCACTTCCCAGGTCAACAAGAGATTAGACCCTAATGCCTATATGACTTGGAGTGGCGGAGGATGATCTGTTGAATTGCTTGTACAGTAGAATCCCATGCTCTGGTTTGCCTCTCAACATGTGCAGGTAGTTGAGAGGCAACTCAGTCTCTTCTTTCACAATTTGAAATCAAAATGGATCCAAAGCAATAGAAGCAACAAGTGATGGTTTTGTAATGGCTGATTATCCCTATTAATTTGGGCGCAGGGGAGCTGCGGGAGAGTGTGGAGAAGAGAGAAGAGAAGGAGAGACGTGAGACAATTTTGATAATTTTTGAGTGCTCTCTAGCATGTAGCATTTGAGTGAATAGTCGTTTCTCTTTGTTTTTCAATTTTGGTTCCATTGGTACCTAGATTAAAGACTATGGAGAATGGAGTAGAAAGTTACAAAGATTTTTAGCTTTTTTAGGGTTGAGAATGATCATTATACATTGAGAGTGATGGGTTGGGAATTTTCATTTCTAATCTCTTGGTTTTCATGATTAAGTTCCATGTGAATTTAATTTGAAAATTTTGGAGATGGAAATTGAAAGTTATGAGAGTTTATAGATTTTAGGGTTTGGAGAGATTGTTTTCTTATGTGAGTTGGGATGTGAGGGGTTGTGGTTTTGCAGATATGGGGAGATATGGAGAGGAGTATCATGTGTTACTATCAATATTCTTGTGCTAGCCATGGCTACACCTTCCCATGTGGGGTCGCCTAGAGCGGGTCGGGATACACCATGCCCGGTGTGTCACCGACGCTTTACCTTGCAAGGAGTAAAGACCCATGTGGGAAGGATGCACAAGGACTATGATTGGACCACTTGGGATGCCCACGTGAGACGAGCGACCACATCGACAGCAATGACACTCGAGATTACGCACGCTTCTTCTATACCTTTGTTGATTGTTCCAGGGATACCGATCGAGTCGTGGGAATGGTTAGCTTCTCAGATGGGTTGCATTTTGGAGTTATTTGAGACTAGTTTTCCATGTCCACGTCTATTCCATAGGCTACTCCGCACACTCCATGATGAGGCTAGATAGGCTTTTTGCCTACCACTTGATTGTTTGGCACGTGATCCCTTGGACGAGTTAGTGTGGTTCCTATTCCTCCTACTCCCTCGATAGTGTCTTTGTTATGCTAGA
Source organism: Lunularia cruciata (assembly GCA_948567375.1). Classification (NCBI taxonomy): domain Eukaryota; kingdom Viridiplantae; phylum Streptophyta; class Marchantiopsida; order Lunulariales; family Lunulariaceae; genus Lunularia; species Lunularia cruciata. The sequence goes on from OX419757.1 coordinate 43,719,230, forward strand.
GGGGGACGCGCGGGGCATAGAGAGATGGCGGCTAGATTTTGTCAATTCTGAGCGGGGGATTGGGCAGCGCTTCAGGAGGAGTCTGTTAGGGCTACACGATTTAGGAGACAAGCATCGCCACAAGATACCACAGATTCCACTCGATTACGACGATGTAGGACATTGGGTCAAGCAAGAGAGTTTAGTAGAGCAGCACAAGTGCTACACCCTTTGTCTATAGCAAGTCCTATTGATGAGACCATCTCTTCCCTACGCTCATTGCATCCTATAGCAGTAGAAGGACTACCACTAGAGGTCTTAGATTATCAGCTTGAGCAGCCTTTATGTCTTGATAGGTCGCTATTTGTACAAGCATTGTGCATTGCCCCTCGCCTTTCCTCAAGAGGCTTGTCAGGGATAGTTTATGAGCACCTTAGAGATTGCTTCCAGGCAGATGATCCTTCTAGTGGTTTTACCAAGTTGTTTCAGGTGGCTGCAGCAATAGCAAGAGGAGACATTCCTATGTCTGTTAGCCAAGTCTTAGGTGCTAGTCAACTTCTCGCGATTGAGAAGGACACGGAAGGCATTAGACCGATTGCTATTGGAGAGATCTTTTTGCATTTGGTCAGTCGTACCATTGTCTTTCAGCATCGTTCTCACTTTTGACAGCACCTTAGTCCACATCAGTTTGGAGTAGCTACACCTGCAGGATGTGAGGCTATATCTCTAGGCATTAGAGCACTCCTAGATATCCATCCGGAGTGGGTCGTCCTACAAGTGGATGTTGAGAATGCTTTTAATAGCATCTCACGTGCATCCATCTTTAGAGAGCTTAGGGAGGTTGGTGTATCCTTGGCAAGTCTCATTCCTTTTGTGCGGTCTTTTTATGGCTCTCTTGCTTCCCTTTACTACCAACATGGTGGTTCACAAGAAGGAGTCACCGTCTTGGAGTCAGCTGTTGGTACACGACAGGGAGATCCTTTGGGGGGGCCCTTGTTTGCTATGGCTCACTTTAGAGCTCTCCTATCTACTACTTTGGCCATGCCAGGTTGTGTTTTTCCCTCCTTGGCAAATGATGCACACATCGTAGGCCCTGTAGATCAGATTAGGCAGGCCTTTGACTACTTGACTACCGAGCTACATCTAGTAGGCTTGAGAGTCAAGGTGTCAAAGTGTAGGGCATGGTCCTCTTTAGGTATCCCTCCCCACCTTGAGCTTCCAGACGGGTGTATCACATCCACAGATGGACTTTGTGTTCTTGGAGTGCCAGTAGGATCGGAGGATTTTGTCACACGCTTCTTGGACGCTGCCTTTGGAGAGGATGTTCTCCATGTGGATGACCTTCCATTACTAGGAGATCCACATGTGGCATTTGGTATACTCTCTTCCAGTATTGCTCGTCGACCATCCTACCTCATCCGTACAGTTCCCTCCTCGCCGTCCTTCCTATCACGTCAGAGAACATTTGATAGGAGGATTATGGGAGTCTTTGGTGATATTATTGGACCAAGGACTTTTGAGTGTGTGATAGTGGATTTGGCACGTAGACAGACGGCTCTACCAATCTCATGTGGTGGGGTTGGCTTGCTTTCTATGGAGGAGATGGCACCTACAACGTTTTTGGGTAGTTGGGCTCTCTCGACACCCCTACTTGCCTCTTGTTTTGTGGTTGCTGATAGGCCGGTTTTGGAGACTTATGTGACAGAGGTGGAGGGAGGATCCTTTTCTCTCCAGGTGTTATTGTGGCAGACAAGAGATAGTCTATCCCCACGAGCACAAGAGTGTTTTCCATTGTTTGCTTCACTATCGTCAGATTGGACTAGAGGTCTACAATCTTCCTTGATGGAGCGATAAAGTGAGCATACGCTACATTCTCTCTTAGTTGACTCGTCCATTCCTCAGACTACTAGAGCACGTCTACGCTCTTGCTCCGGCAAGGGTGCAGGCTCGTGGATCCTAGCTCGACCATGCATTAGGGCTTTCCGACTTGCACCGGCTACTTTCTCTACAATGATGAGGTTTTGCCTAGGTTTGGTCCACCCATCTGCATCTTCACTACTCAGTTGTGAGTGTGGTTCTACACTAGATGCAGCGGCGGTCCACATGACACGGTGTCCTTTTGGAGGACAGAGGATAGCTACACATGATGCCATTAGAGACATAGTGTTTGCTATGGCACGAGAGAGTGGATACTTAGCTTGGAGGAAGCGTTCGTATGCATTGCAGACGACACGCGTCAGGGCAGACTTATACTTGGTCCGAGATGATCAGGTGATAGTAGCGGATGTCGTGGTCACGGACCCTACACGGGATACAGTTTTGGAGGGAGTGATTACCCATCCCCTTGGATGGGCGGCGAGTGCAGCAGCAGGTCGCAAGGTCTCCAAGGATAGGAGCATGCAGCGAGGTCACCTCTTTGTTCCTCTAGCCTTGGAGTTATATGGAGCGATGGACACGGCATTTGACACATTTGTCAGGGAGTGCACGAGAGCTTATCATGTTAGGCGTCAGGGGGTATCACTATCACTCTCATACTTTGTAGCTTACTTTAGGCAGCGTGTGTCCATTGCTCTACAGAAGGCAGTGGCTGGTGCAATCCATAGGAGAGCAATCACATTAGGTGATGTTTCTTCGGATGCTCCAGTTGTGTGTAGACCGGATGCTCCAGTTGTGTGTAGACCGTACGACTTGCATAGCTCGGATATCTTAGGTGCGGTAGGGCAAATTTCTCATACAGACTCTATTGGGGCTTAGCCCCATGTTACCTTTTTTGTCTCTCCCTTGTACGGCTTGATGGGGTCTTCCCATCCTTCATTTTTCCTACGCGGTCGCCTTATTCGACTCGATTAATTTGGGCCATTTCCCAAGTGTCTTGGGCTTGCTGGTGTTGTCCCCGGTTCATAGTTGCCAACCCCTGGGTACCTAATATGAGAACAAGAGCAGTCCCTGCGACTAATGATCTTCCTGCAGCAGGTACATTCCTAGTAAGGGCTCGCAGTGCATGGCCCGCAGCCCAAACCAAATTACAATCGAGGCCGTGTAGGGTTGTATTAAACACGTTGGTTAGTTGCTCTATAGATACTAGTAAATTTTACCAACTAATACTTCCATTTTAAGTATTTGGGCCTTGTACGTACCCTGTTATCGTCGGCTTAATGACTCTGGCTTTCGTTCTAATCTTTTCGTGGACCGTATAACGTTTCATCCACTGGTTTTGCCTGATGTTCTGTAGGGCCAAAAACTGTTAAAGAACTCCTGCTTTTACATTTTGTGTCGTTGGCAACCATGCTACTGTGCAGCCTCAGTTTTGATTGAAATTATGTGGGACCCTATAAGGTCTTCGTCGACTACAAGCTGTCTTAGGGAGGCTCTCAAACTGTTCGCTCACTCGTTAAGGAAAACTTCGTAGGACTTCTTTAAGAAAGATTCCCCAAACTGGATAGTAGGGAAGTCCGAAACTGGACTTTAGACCGTGAAGCTGAAAACCTAACCAAGGATAGGACTCGCCCCACTATTGACACGTGGCTGAAGTAAGACAGAAGTTCCGTGCAGTAGAACTTTTTGTTGCTTTGCGGTCGTCAATGAGCGCAGTTTGATTGAAATCTTCGAGTTTCTGACACCAGATAAGTATAGCAACCACGATTTACCTCAGTCCCAGTTGGTTGAAGTCATGAAGCCAGAAGCCATCGAAAGACATCCTCATTCTCCTTTCGCATTCTCCTGACCCTCGACTTCTTTCTACATCCTGAACATTCCAATTTGAATGCTGCAAGAAATGTCCAAGATATAATATATTCCCGTTTTCAAAACTGCGAAAGCAGAAGCGTCTGAAATGTAAGGAAAAATAAAAAATTATATAATGGAAGAAATATACGAACTAGATCGTATCTTGTTCATCCAGGCGTGATGAGGCGCAAACTTTCGCGAGCTACATGTCAATGCGTGTTTAGTTTTTGGTGAGGCCAAACTTAAATACTATATTCGTAAATTGAAATGCGTGGAAATCGTGTTTCAACAAAAAAACACAAGAGAAAAGACCAAAACGAGAAAGGAACTTGATGTCAACGCTCATATTATAGTCTACAGGATCAATTATTGGATATTATTTATCATGCGCTCGCTCTTATCAATGTGTTCATTATATACTCTGAACTCTTTGGAATATATATATATATATCGAGAGAGAGAGAGAGGAAGGAATTGTTGTAGTTGCATCTTTCCCTATTGAGAAGACCAAGTGCTCTTCCAATCTACACACTTTTTTCACATGAAACTCTGTTACAAGTCAATTGAGCAGTATTCCCTCAACAATGTCCTTCAAGAGCACAAAACATGAAGGTAACTGCTCACTTGGTAGACAAGCAATAATCTCCTAGCGTCCTCCAATTCTTTAAAACCCTACCTGCCAAAACAGCTTATGACTTTAAACCAATGGAGATTATAAAGAGCAAGAGCGTTATTCATTTGATAGACTCGAAAAAAAATTCTTAGTGTCTTCCAAGTCTTTAATAAGCTTACTTGCTAAAACATCTTATGACTTTAAACTGATGGAGTTTTTTTGCTTAGTGTGGTCTTCACTCTAATACAATGGTTTGTTTTATGCCAAAAAAAATCCTCTAACTTTTGGCTTGCTTTTCCCAAACACCTCTTTAGAACTTCAAAGGTCTGTGCAGTTTCTCCCAATATGAAATCACATGTTTTAGGTTGTGATATTACTTCTTATTTGAAGTCCATTTAACTTCTTTAAAATATTTAACAAAGTATTTGCTGTAATGAAACATCTTTGTTGATTTAAGGTGTAGATTGACTATTGCTTTGCATGCAACCTCACCATAAGATATCAATATGGAATAGTATCTCTTAGAATTAAGATACTTCCTCTTCCATAAAGACGTACCTTCTATGGGTAACTATCTCTTACTTGGGGAATATTGCCTTGCATATAAAGGAGAAAGGTCAATGGGGAAGATTGACCTATATTCTTAGGTATAGAATTAGGCCTATAATTAGCACATTCATGTGTTAAGGAGGGAATTGCTGTCACTATCTCTGCAATTAATGGCGAGAGGTTGCATAAGGATAAGAATATCCTTATTGATAGGAGCTCCATGTATCTTGAAAAATAAAACATCAATCATCTCATGACCATAAAAAGCATGAAAACTCATCTTTATGAATTCAGAACTATTCCTCATAAAATAATTATGAAAAGGTCTCTTATAACAAGTTTACTCATAAAATCCAGTACAAGCCAATTCTTGTTATCTTTTGTTGAGTTATCTAATTAAATAAGTAAAAGTGGATTTCAAGGGTTTAACTCACCTATTCTTACCAAGTGACCTTATAAGAACAATCAAAGCTCATACCATGAACATTAACCTTCCACAAAGACTTTGTCCATCAATACAAAAGAAATGCATGAAACTTACATCCAACATGAAAAGAAAGACCACCATACTAAAATCACCATCAAATCTTTTAAGATCATGAAAGCATTTGATCAACAAGCTCATCATATAGTTCGGGTCACCAAACTATAATCCACCCAAACCAAAACGCACAAAGCAACAAAGACAATAATAAATTTCAACATCCTTATCAATCATAATTGGCAAGCATGTTAGAGAGACTTAAGTTTGTTTGAATTACATGGGATGTAGGTCTTATTTTGATCAGTTTTTGTGGATTATAGAATGATCTTTTTGTATGTACTTTTTGTCATATGAACATGTTATGTTTAAACAATTTCAGCTTTCAAATACATGATTCCAATTCCACATGTGCATCTATACTCCTCTCACCTATCAACTTCATCTTGAGTAAAGTAAAATTTTCACAGTGGGAAAGTAGGGCGTTTCAAGAATGGGCACAACGGGAATTAGACATTCCCGTCAAAATCCGTAAATTTATTTGAAGGGTCCGGTAAACCAAAAAAGGTATATTCATAAAACCTCCCAAACAATTTAGGGCTTTGGTTGGTTTCTTTTCGGGTCACTATTTCGGGTAGTATTTTCGGTAACTAAGTTCCATGGACCTCCCGTATTCCGTAAAGCTCACGCGTCACGTTTTCAATCTCCCGTAACATTTCAGGAGGCTACGGGAGTTCATCCACGTAAAATAAATGGATTCTCCTCACACCCCGTAACATTTGACGACATCTCCCGTAAAATAACTAACGGGAGCTGGAAAGCGATTCTTGAAACGCCCTAGTATCCCTTTTGTGAAGTTCATACATTTTCAAGTATTTTAATATTAAGGTCCCATGAACACTTGTCAGCTCCATCTTAGTTAGCAGTTCCTGAAAGAGGTCTTATTTTGTTTAATAAGAAGGTAATCTGTAGACTAAACTATAAATAACACTAACTTACGTTTTATCATAAGTAACATGAAGCATAACCTAACTCAAGGTCAAGCACAAAAGAAACATGATTGCACTAGCGACCATGACAAATGGCCATGGTTTCTTCAGCCCACCAGTACCATGGGAACCAACTCTAGCACTGAACACATTATCTTTCTGGTGCAAAATAGAAATAAGAGAAACCAAAAATGGTGTTGAAAGCTTTCTTGCATATATTGGTTCTAGAGAACACCATTTGACCATGCCAAAGTTGCTTATAAGTACAAGATTAAAAAAGGAGAAAATGTGTGACTTCTCTAATCCTTGAACTCCATATCATGACAAACTTCCTTACAATACTCACGTGGACAACAAAGATCAATGGGGATCCAATTGACAAATTCATCCAACAACATACTTGGCAACATTCTTCTCCTCATCCTCTTATCCTTCTTAGCCTTCATAAAGGGTTTAATCCTTTAAAATGATGCTTAGGTAGGGAAGTTGCTTGGTCCTATCATCAAAAGAAGACCCATCATTGAAAGGCATATCATTGCCTGACCATATATGATAAATATTACTTAGAAGCAACCCATTGCTTCTAATACACATATATAATAAAGGCCAACATATTAGCAAAGGGAGTGAATAACAAAAGTAGGAAGGTCCTTCATAGCAACATTTAGATCAAAAACATATGTATAATTCAAATTTGTTACACCACATGCTCAACATCAACTTACATTCCATTAACATAAGAGCTAGCTATCAAAAATTAAATCCCTTTGCAATATGTATATGATCACATAAGATCAACATGTAAGGAGTAGCAAATTTCAATGAACATATAACCACTTCAAGGCAACATTATAAGCATATTGTCTCTCAAGATGAGGACCAAAATAAAAAACTAGCTTCATTACATACACACCAATATCTATGTGTGTAGAGTTTTTGTAGGAAGGGTGAAGAGAGAAAACAAGATATACAACATTGAAACTAAAGTCATCTAAAAGATTCTCAATACACATTAATAGGAATGAAAGAGATCCAAAATTCTTAAACAAAGTGATCATTATCACTAAACATTCCCTTTTAGGAACATAGACTCCATACATACTAGAGTAGAAAAATTTGACTAACACCAACCATAATGCCATCATAAAGAAGATTAACATTCTTATTATCAAGCAAAATAGCTTTCATAACAAAGACAAAATAAATTAAATATAGAAAACAAAGAAGGACAAAGAGAGTTAAACATGAGGATGTGAATCATGAAAAACAAAATCATAAACATGGATGTTAACATATATATCTATGTGTATATATATCAATCACCAAAAGCTAGCTTTTTAGAGCATTATAAAGAGAGAAACAAAGAAAATAAGAATGTAATATGAGAAAAAATCAACTATATGAAATGAAAGCTCTAAAGACTTGAATATCATAAAGGCTTGTCACCTTAAATATAAGGAGAAAGGGATGCACAAGATGAAGAGACCAATGAAAAGTAAAATCATCAATCAAAAACCAAGTTTTTAGGTGACGCTTTTTGGCAGATTTAGAATAGATGTTATGTCATTGGCTCAAGTAAGGCTTTGCCAAATTTTCTTGAAAACCGTAGAGCTTTACAATGGCTTATGTAATTCTGGTAATAAAGTCTATCCAAATGCTGAAAAAGCTAGCAAGGTCTTACTAGCTTTTAGTAGAAAATCAATGGAAAGAAATGTTTTTCAAGAAGTTGTGTGAGAAGAATAGTGGATATTGAATATAAAAAAAGCTAAAGAAAGTCAAAAAACTTAATAATGAAAATATTCATCAGTAAAACAATAGATGCATATAAAAGATATTATTAAATCCAAAAATAACGAATATTTGAGCATATTAATTGTGGTAGATAAAAATCTCCATACTCCAATGGGCCATAGATCTGATGGTTTAGTGGACATATATATGTCTATAATGTAGCTATAGAAACAATAGAGTGGGCTTAGGCAACCATTCTCCTAGTATTAGCTTGACCTCCTCATAATCTATGTGATACTTGGATAAATGGTTGTATTCCATATCATCGTGTATAGCTCAAGCTCACAAGATCTAGCAAGATGGGAGAGAGGATAAGTTACAATCATTACATACCAAATAGAGAATAGAAGGCCTTGATAAGTAAAGAGTACAAAGAAGGATAACAAGACATCTACACTCTAGGTTTTCCTTATGGAGCTCATGATGGCTTGTGAGATTTTTAATAGATGAAATAGATTATATAGCTTTTGTGTACTTATTTGCAACCAAATGTGCAATCTTATGTATAATTGTAAGTGATTTTGCATAAACTTGAGTGCAATTCTGAAAGCAATTTGTGAGAAATATTTTACAACTTGTAGAATTGTATGCTTGAACCTACAAAGCTTATGAGTGCTTGCAAGCTTTGAGGATATAATGCAAAAAGAAGCTTTACTTTATGGGCCCATAAAATCCAATCAAAAGTAGCCATAACATAACCTTAATGCTATTTAAGGAAAAGCTTACTTAATACTAGTCAAGGAAAATGTTTGGAGTCCTCACAAGGTTTTCTCTCCTTCCACTTTTCAGCTTTTTTTCCCCTCTAGCAAAAAATCTCACAAAGTATTTATGAGCTTTCCTAGGCATCCATAATTTTAGACTAGCCAAGGAAAACGTGATGAGTCCTTGTTAGGTTTTTGAAAAAAAATTCCATGCCTCAACTCCTATATTTTTCAAAAAGCTCATGAGCCTATGTGAGGTTTTTTTAAACCTTAGTATTTCTTAGCAAGTTGAAGAAATGCTCACAAGGGCTTGCAAACTTTTCCAAACTAGTGGTTTATTCCTTATACCTCAAAATTGTCAAAACTCTTGGAAGCCTTCATTAGCTTTCTTGAGTGGTGGTTTCATTCCCTAATATTGAGTTTTTCTTTTCATTCCTAGTGCTATTGAAAAGCTTTTTGCAACTTCCTTATTTTTTTGACATAATGGAAAAAGCTCACAAACACTCATGTGCATTTTTTTGTTTCCTTTTTTATTTTATATGGAGTGAAAAGCTCACAAGTCTTTGCAAGCATTTGAAATATTTTTTCTATGAATCTGCCATCTTTTCTACTTTTTTGTTTTGCATTTAGCATGTAGCATCAATCTTATGTTTAGAGGATGTTATTCTCTCTTTCATTCTAGCTAGATGGAGAGCATCAGCTACAAAACTATCATCTTTACATAGATACAAGAGACTATATCCTAGATATCCACCTCCATCAATAGTATCATTTTGCTACTTTGCCTCTTTAACCATTCCCTTTGATTTATCAAGAGAGAGAGAGCTCACAAATTGGTCTAGAGAGGGTACACATGACAAAGAAGAAGAGACAAACTTCAAGGCAAGAGGTTTGGGATAAGAAACGACAACAAAAGTAATGTTAAATTATTTGATATGTGCCTCTTCCTAGTCAAAGACAACTTCTCCCATACAAACTTACTCACCACATAGTTTGTCTAATCTTTGTTCCTCTTATTTAAGGATTATTGGTGTTCTTATAGCTCTAAATTCCCAATTTCATATCAAAGGGGTGTTGGATTAGAAGTAAATGCTTGGGTAAGCAAAATTTGGCTACAAAGCTTAGATCTCACTATTGCTCTAGGAGAACCCATTGTTTTGTCTTGCCAATCAAGAGGTTGTTAACCTTTACCTAGCTTATGTCTATATGGGTCTGTCAACATATTTTGGATACTATTCATCCCTTGAAGACCCCCAATAATCTTCTTTCTATTTCCAATGTTGTCATAAACAAGTGGACAAATCATCATTTGGGAAAGAAGTATAAACATCTAAGTAAGGTACCAATTGAAGTAAAGTTCTTAAGGTCCCTTCAAAGGTCATATATGGTTTTGATGATTAGTTTGTGCATGCAAACCACAAGGGCAATGAAGGCTACTTTGCATGAGTGCATGAAGCTAAATCTCAAGTTGAATTCTAGGCAAAGTCTTTGGCTAGTTGTAATTGCCATATAATAGATAGCTCAATTTCCTTGGAGTACTTGTGCCTTATATATTGCAAGGTAAACTATCAAAATACTATCATAAATTATAACCAAAACTTTATGGAGCAAGTGCTCTATAGTAGGAACCAATCTGAAGTCATGGAGGAGCTAACACTTTATGTTTCTTCTTTGCATGAGTCTTGTAAGGAAATAATCTTTAGGTTTATAAAGCTCACAAGCCCTTGTAAGTCTTTATGTTTGCTTGTTTCATCCATAAAGCTTGCAAGCACTCACAAGCTCTTATGTTTGTTGATCTATTATTTATATGTTTGTGCTTGTGTTTCTTTTTCTTGGACATAAATTTGAAATCCATGCTTTTGTTGATGTGTGTCTTTTATTGTGAAATGAAGAGTTGTTTGGCATGCTTTTCCACTAGCCTCTTGCACTAAGTTGGAATTGCTAAGACTACTACTTTTACTAAATTAGCACTAAATTGGACTAATATTGACCTTTGAGAGCATAACACTCATCCGCATTGATAATAATATTGGTCCAACTTAGTGTTAGTTTTGTGAAAGTGGCAAAGTCAGCACAAATATTTTTGGGTTATCTATAACTCATATAAACATCATTAACTATACAATACAAGCTTCACTTTAATTATATTTTTGTATGAGTTCTCCGATAGATATAACTTTCAATTTGGAAGTGAGCCACTTATATTTTGTGTCTTCTAACCTAGATTCTATGTATTTGTAGAATTAACACCTATAATTAGTTCCAACTATTTTTGTGTATTCAACACCAAAAACTTGCTTTAATAATAGAATGGCAATAATTTTTCAGAACCTGTTCTCTTTGGTTCATATTCCCTTCCACTCATCTTGTGCTTTTAAATATCTTTGCAACTTCTACCAAGTTCCCTCTCTTTAGAGTCTTTGTAGACATTGCAGTGCCTTCCACCCAAATTACTTTTGCCAATGCCATCCTTTTTGTATAAGTGAGAATACATTCCTTTATATATAAATTTTTCTCTTGTTTTAATTCCTTTTATTCCTCTTCAACCCTAAGCTTGACTTCCTTTTCAACCATCAATATCATGTGAAGGTTCTTTATGGAATTAAAAAAACTCACTTCTCAAAAGAAGAAAAACTCCAAGTGTAGCTCTAACTATTTTATTGTTTTATCAAAAAGAACAAGGTGAGAGAGGTTGGTTCTTGGTTGGAAATTGTTACAAATTAAAGATACTTTGTTGGGATAATTTATTTCCTTTAAGCTTCAAGTCAAATCTTTCTATCAAGATCCTGAGTAGCTTGGCAAAGATGTTCTAATTGGTGAGTAGGTTGAGGAGAAGAAGCTATAATTAAAGCACAAGATATTAATACATGGAGTTATTCTTGTTGAAGTTCTTGGTAGTTAGTATGCTAAGTGGTTTGATGCATGAACGTCAAAATGTCAATTTATTCTTAAATCATACCTTATTAGCCTTCTCCAAATGAAACAACTGTATACTTTATTTTTTTATTGTTTATCATCTTCTACGTGAAATTCTATTGTTTAATACTCATATTTGTGCTTTGACAAATCATTATTGGGATAGATATTTCTTAAGACATATCTACTTCATTTGTTCAACCTCCTAATGTTAGATTATATTGTTGCGCAAGGTATTGCATCTTGCTAGAAGCATAAGAAATTTGATAGTTCATAAATCCCTTTAAGCCAAGAAGAATAATTTTGAGATATATGGCATCAATGATGTATTTACATCATTGATACCATGTATCTCAAAATTATCCTTCTTGGAAAATTATCTATTTTTTAACTTGGATAGGCTAATTCATATTACCAAAAATCTAAATGAAGTTGTTTTTCATATTGCAAATGTTTGTGGAACCCTATGGACTCTGGAACATCAACTTTCTATACAAGGAGGCACTCTTGAAGGAATTTGTGGTATTGTAGAGTCATCATCCTAGTGATGAAAACCATGAGCAAAACTCCTCTTGCCATTCCATTGTTGGTGCTTTTGGGCATTTTTCAACTATCATTGTTCATAAAAAATATAATGATCATAATCTTGGATCAGCTCATCAATCCAATGAGCCTCTTGTTGATAATAGAGAGGAGATTCCTCTTAAGAGTTGAAAATTGATTGACCAATTAGTTTTCTATTTTGTGGTACTATCAATGCTCCAAGTTCTTGGAACCTCTCTTTGCATTTTTTTTTTTTTTGTAGAACTCCAAGGATCTCACACCTCAATCAAGTGGTTATGCTTTTTTGCATTCAAACACCTGCATTTCTACTACAAGTTTCCTCATCCCTATTCTACCAACCATACAAGCAATGACACAAAGTGTAAGTAATCAGCGGTAAGGATTTTGGATGTCCTTATGCTCAAAACTTCAATTATGAAAAAGAGAATAAATTTACATTAGGTCAAAACCCCTTTATACAATTTCCTAATTCATGATGATGAGATTCAATGGCTAAAGGGTGCTAGAAATCTTCTAATTACATCTAAATCACTCATTGCTAATCCTATATTATCTTATCCTAATACATAATTAAGATCTATCTATGCATCCATAGCTAGCTCAGGGTTGGTCTTTGTTGTTTAAATCTGAATTTAAATTAACATCCCAAAAATCTTTGGCTACAGAATTGTCCTAACTCTAAAAGTCTTTTAGGTCAAAGGTATACAAAACTACACAGGTCTTTCACATTGAGGGTGGTTCTAAGCAGAAGGAGTTCTACACTTAACATATTTATATCATTTTACCTTTGGCCATGTGATCTCTTTCTCCTAAAGACTTAGTGTGAAAAACACCTCTACAAAGCTTACATGTCAACTCTACATTGATCTTGTAATCTTCTAAGGTCATGAGAATAACAATGGTTTGTTCTTGGAATTTCTTGGTTGTGTGCTTATCCAATCATTTTTCAAGTTGTTTGAGCTGCTCATCAGTGTATACCTTGGCTTTGAAGGGATATGCATAAGCTTTCCTTTCCCCTAGCTTAATTCATTGGGTTTGCTCCTAAACCATCTCCTCAACGAGTCTGACTAATTGATCTTGAGTCAATTCCATCTAAGTGAGGATCTTACATTTCTCTTTGTCTAGCCATGTTCAAATCTCCTATAGCTTTGCCAATATCTCTTCTCAAATTTTCTTGCAATCTTTCTCCTTTCCTCCTTCTTCTCCTTCAATTTGATGGCAAGCTTTGTGACTTGTACTCGAGTGGTGGGCTATTCTTCCTGATCTTGTAACTTGGCAGTGGCCATCACTATTTTTTCCTTCTTGAACTCTTCTCTTAGGGCTTCAATCTTGTCCTCTTTAGCCTTTGATTGCTTGTTGAACTCTTGCTAGGGGTTGGATTCTTCCAAGAAAAGCACCTTCTTTTCATTTGCCCACCTCTAAAGATCTTTGTTATACTTCCACCTAATGGTTTCTTATTCTTCTTGTAGCTTGTTTGCTCCTTGCACCAAGTTGTTGTTGCATTTCCCTGCTCCCATGTACAATGCATGAACCTTGGCAAATTCCTCCTTTGCCTTTACTCTTTTTGCATGAACTCCTTGCACAGTTTGATGGAGATGCCCAATGAGCATGTTGTAGTCCACAAAATCTCCTCATGTAGTTTTTGGTAAATCGGGAGTAGTCTCTCCATCCTCTACAATGCTAATCCCACAATATAGATAATTAACCTCAAGATGGATACTCACTCAATTGGTGGTATCTTTTGGCTTGATTTTGCTTTGTCTTCTTTCTTGGGAGGTACCAAAGGTTCACTCTTGTCCTTCTGAATCTCAATGAGAAGGGTATGTTCTTTGTTCTCTTGCACTACTCCCTAGGCTTCTTTTGGATCTTTGGCCTTGGACCTTTCTTTATCTTGATTTGCCTTTGTCCTGGCCTTTGTCTTTGTATTGACCTATACCTCTGGCCTCAAACACCTCTTTGGCCTCAAGTACTCTTGCCATGTATATTACTCCTTTTTCCTCAAGTACTACTTTGCCTTTGTATTGAGACTTTTCATGTCCCACTTCTCCTTGGCTTTCCTTTACTCTTTTGGTACCCAATAGTCTTGCTTCTTCATCATGCTTCCTTGGAAGTCAATACCCTATCTTGGTCTTGGATATCTTCTTTGACCTCTTGGGGCATTTGGGTAGATTGAAGTTCCATACCTTGCAATCATCCTCATCCTTATCTAATGAAAGGACAATGCATGTAAAAGACTCTTTATTGGCAGTAAGCATGTTGTTGTCTTGTATCCAGCTTTACCTTTGTCCATTGAGTCTTCCATCACTTATTTTTTCTTTGCACACTTCTTGACCTTTGGTTGGGTGAGTATTTTCTTCTTCTTCTTCTTCTCAATGATTGGAATGTCCTTGGTTATGTTTGTCTCTTCTTTTTGTAGCCCAAAGTGTTGTGGGTTTCCTCCACTTGGACAAATATTCTAAACTTGGCAAATGCTATGTTGGTGAGTACATAATTCCCTCATCTTTGTCACCTCTTGTGGGTTGTCAAAGTTTCCTTTGGAGAAGTGATGTTTGGGATACTTCTTCTTCTTGTGTGATATCCGCAGGTCCATTCAGATATAAAGTGAATGACATGTGGGGAAAGCATGGTTACTTTGCCTTCTTTGTTCATATCTCCTCCCAAAACTTGGGCACATCTCTAAAACATTTTTCATAAACATAAAGAGAGGTAGATGAATTTTTTCACAATTCACTTGCATCCGTTTGTGCAAATATTCAAAGAAGATTGTTTGGTTGTTGTTTATGTAGGTAGTCCTTTTGGACTTAAACATCTTCATGATTGACTTGGAGAGTATTCTTTGGATAGGATCCTTGTACCAAGTAACCATTTTTGGTCTTATTGTCCTTGAATGTGGCCTTGAATGTTGCCTCCCTACTTGCATCCAAGCAAGTCCACTACAAGTTTAGAGTTATGGCATCCAAATCCCAACACTTGTTGCCAATGCTCCTTGGTTCAAGCAAAGAGGTTTCCTTGTAAGTTCTTGAGCCTTGGATCCTTATGGATTTATCTCTCAAGGCATTCATAACCTCCTAACTTCCCAATTCCACAACAAGAATTCAACTTTCTTACTACAAAGGAAATCTACTCTATAGTAGATTGCACACTTGGTCAATGTAGGCAATTTAAAAATAATCTCAAGTGCTTTTCTATGACAATTAGGTGCTTTGTTCATTAAAGCCATATCTACTTTCCTTGTAAGAATAGGGGATCTACTTGTGAAATTACTTACCTACTCTATGACTCTTACTCTCAAGATTTCTAGCCAAAGATGGGAAGAGGTTTGACTTATCTAAGTCTTGCAGTTGTCTAGCTTTAGAAAAGTGAAAAGTGGTTAGCTTGGTCCAAGTATTTATTTAAGTTATTGGCTCAACCATTAAAAAATTTCAGTAGGTGCACCTTGGATGGGCAATCAACAAGCCACAAAAGCCATGTAAGCGTTTTGGTACAATCAAAAAATTACTAATCCTACTTCTTGGTATAATAGAGCCACATTCAAGTTGTCAAGAATTTTTTTGCTGATTGACTCTTAGGCCAATGGTATCTCCTGCCAATTGATTCCCAGGCAAAGGGGATTCCAAGGCCAAAGGATGATTGTACCAAAGGTCTTTTAGGCTAAAGTCTCTCTTGCCAAACTATTACCTGGCTAGAGGTCTCTCACATTAAAATTGTTTGGTACAAGCTCTCCTCTTGGCTCAATTGTTATGGACTTCTCCATGCTGCACTTCTCCTTATTCCTCTATCTTCAACCTGGTACAATTGACCCTCTATGGTATATGGCATAAAATTGTCTTCCAACCTTGGCAAACCATTATCTCCTTTTGTTTCTAATTCAACTAAGTGAAGTGAAAGAAAAAGATGTATTTTGAAAAAAGGTGAGGTTTCATAGAGAGGTTTAGGAGGTAAAAGGGATCTATTTAATTAGGGAACTTAGATCATAGAGTGAGTGAGGGGAATGGGACTTTGTAAGTATTATCTATATATGATAAGTAAATAGTGAGATTTTCTATTCAAGATGGCCACTATTATGGTGTTGATCTTGGAAGAAAATGTAGGTCTAGAGGATCCTTTGATGAGTATGGGAGGAGAACCATCTATGTTGAGATTGGTAAAGTGTTTCCTTGGAAGTAATTTGGGAGGAGCTTTGGAATGAGAGAGTGAATGAGTGATTTGACTAAAGGAGGAGAGATTTTTCGGAGTGAATGAAAGAGGTTCTTTGTAGTTATTGTCTTTGATGGTGCATTATACCAGATTTCCCTTCCTTCTAGTACATGATGAACATACAACTTGCCACAAGAGATATCTCCTAGCTGAGAGATAGACCTAGCACTATATATTTTTGTAGTACATACTCAAAATAAATGTACTATCATGAAGTGCACTACCTTTCTTTATGTGTTTCACCCTCATGGTTTGTTTATATACAATGGTTTGATACTATTAAGGAAAATAGAGATGCAATGGCAAATGTTTTCTAGACATTGATAAAGGCAAGAAAGCTTCAATGGAAGCAACAATTAATGGAGGTTATGAAATGTAATATTAAATATCATTGACTATATTTGTCACATTTGTGGTTTGGTTGAGTAGCTCAATAGCATCATAGCAAAGGCTTAAGATGATAATCTAATTCTATGCACCATTTTAAGGTCTGTCAATGGAGTATAAACCTATTGAGACTTCTATAATTATTAAAGATACTTATCCTCAATTTCATGAGCTAGTCTTGATGTTAGTGTTTGAAGAGATGCAGATGAAAGGTGGTGGTAATGGTCTTGTCACTGAAGATCAGATGCTATTTTCTCTGACCTTTGCTTTGACCTTTCTTTTGAGTCCAAAATAGGTAGGATTTTATGTTAGACTTGAATATCCACAATGCTATAAATCAGAATGGCATGAATATTCATTAATCAACTGCACTTTCAAATATTGAAATAGAGCATAAAAGAGTGGTCAAATGAAATTTTGGAGATTCAAGACACGACCTACTCCAAATGTAGTTATAGATCTTCCAAAATTTTATGATTCTTATAGAGATTATGAAGCTCTTCAATTTGGTAAGCAAGCTAGAAAACATTTAAAGAATCATAGCACAAGGGCCTCTAGGGTGTTAGAATTGATACACACCAACACTTCACATATGAGTTTGATAGGGTCAAAGTATTTTCTCTCATTTAATGATGAAATTTCAAGATTTAAATGGATCTACTTTCTAAAACCAATCTAAGATGTCCTTTTTATCTTCCAAATTATCTAGGTATTTTTAGTGAAACTATATGCTCAGGATATCCCATGTCTATATTCTTATGCAAGAGTAGAGTTCCTTTCAAATCATTTTGGCACTTTTCTACATGAGCAAGGTATCAAGCAAGAAGTTACTTGTAGCTATACACCACAATAACATTGAGTTCTTGAAAAACTGACATATTCTCAAAGTTCCCATAACCATGCTCAACAAGAAGGCAATGCTCAATTGATATTTGGAGAAAGCAATCAAGTGATGTTTACTTGATGACCAATCTTGTATCTCCTACCCCAATGGGGCATAAAATGATATCTTTTGGAGCTTGGACTCTTAAGAGACTTGATTTGTCAAATCTAAAGATTTTTGGTTTTATTTTCTTTGTTCATGTTTTTTATAAGAAAAAGCAAAAGCTAGATCTTAAAGTAAAAAGTTGTATCTTTCTTGGATATGCCTCAAATTCAAAATGATATAGGTGTTATTATATTGATTAAAATTATTTTTCTTATCAATATAGATGTTATGTTTGAGAAGTTTAAATCTTGGTATCAATCACTCACAAGTTGCACATTTGATTTACTAGTAGTATCATCTATATCTCCCATTGTTCCAACAAGTAAATTATTCCATAGGCTAGTATTTCTCTCAGCCCATAGAAAATTTACTCCCTACATTGTACATTACTAATTCCAGTCCTTTATTAGAACACATGTTCAATTAACCATATAGTTCAAACATTCTAGATCCTTAAGATGAGGCTAAAAATAGTGCTTCTCAACTTGAATCTCTAACTCAACAAAACACAAGTACATGGGTCAAATATTACAATAGATGCTTTCAATCTGAACTGTTTTTAGTCCAACATCGTGCATATAGGGTGAAGGCTATCTAAAAACAAGAACCAAATTCTCTTGAGGAGGCAATGCACAAGCAGATTTGGTGTAAGCTATGGAGCTTGAAGTTAAAACACAATTGGTGAAGTTATCTCTTGGTAAGGAGGCAATATGCAACATGTTGATTTTTTGATCAAGAAATTATGATGATTGCATGAGTAGAAATTATGATGATTGCATGAGTAGATACAAGGCAAGACTAGTAGCAAAGTACTATTTGCAACAATATGGAATTGTTTTGATGAGACTTCAACCTCTTTGCTAATGAGTCTTCAGTGTGTGCTCTCTTGATGTTGGCCATTTTACATAAGTAGAAGGTCTATTAGATGGAATTCAACAATGCTTTTCTCAATGGAGATTTGGATGAGGAGGTCTACATGATCCAAGAACCTAAATAAAAAGACCAATGTATCCAAAGAATTTTGTTTTGATTGAAAAGGTCTCTCTATGGACTTAAGCAAGCTTTTACAGTTTGCAATGTTAGGATAAATTCCTTTCTATTATCCATTGGATTTCAATTCTTTTAGTTCAAATTCCTTGCTATGTAGACTACAAGTTTATGAAAATATGGTTTTATTAACCATATATGTTGATGACTTGATTGTCATTGATAGTTGTCAAGATCTCATTCCGCAATTGAATGATGAGTTCACATGACAAACTTAGGAGAGTTTAAATACTATGTATTGAGTTTATCCAAGAAGAAGGCAATAACCTTCAGTGTTAATATCTTGTTAACCTTCAGGAATGTTACTATCTCTCTACAAATTAGAGAAGTTTGGTATGATGTGGAAACCTATTTCTTCTCCGCTCTCAACTCTCCGAGAAGGATGGTGAGTTGTTGGCTGATCCACATATGTTTAGATAGATTGTCAGAAGTCTCGTTTATTTGACTCTTACTAGACTATATCTAAGCTGAGTTGTTGAACTTGTGAGTCAACTGGTACAAACACCAAAGAAATAGTCCTGTCTGGAGGATTTACTATACGTGAAGTTTACTGGAAATAGCAGGAAGTGCTCAAGATAGAAGATTGATTTCAATTTATATTTTTAACCTTAGAAAGTCTGTTATTAGTTGGTCATCACGTAAGAAACTTACTGGTGCTTTATCATCGAACAGAAGTAGAATATAGAGATACCACTAATGTAATGTAAATCAAATTGGCTTCACACTTTGTTTCCAAAATATGGAATATAAATTTCATGATCTGATAATCTTATATCCAGATACTATCAGTAGTATCATACTTGCTAGTAATCCAATACTTATCCCATTACCAGACATATTGAGGTGCCTTATCATTTTCTTAGAGAGAACGTATTGGCTCAAAAAATAGAACTGCGGTATTTTCGGATTAGCAAGTTGTTGATATTTTCACCAAACCTTTATTTGGAGATAAATGTAAGTATTTTAAATGACATCTAGGCTTTGATATTGACCGCAGCTTGAGGGAGAGGGTTGATAGAATGTTTACATGCTAATATTCTTAGCCGCTAGTGTTCGTGGGGAAGACTAAATCTTACCATTTTTAAATTGATGGTGGACAGAGACTCCATACAAAACGCGTGTACACGCGTTTTGTCTCTTCCTACATATATTGGAGCGTCCTAGGTATATATATTGAAGGAGGACTAAGTCTCGCAGACCATTCTTAGTTGAACTTGGTATCCCAATCTCTTATTTTCCACTTCGTAATACATTTTTATGGATATTTAGGGATTCAATTATGGATTTTCCTTGAATGGCATTTCGACGTTGTAATAGGTTTCGGACTCGTATGTCCAATGTGGAGTGGCCACAAGAGCGAAAAAATTATAACGGAACAGCCTGTCAAAACATGTGTGTGGTTACTTATGATTGCTTTGTTCAGATTTAAGTTAAATATGGATAATTACGAGATCAATCGATATTACCGACATAAGGACGCCTATCCATGTTGAATCCACAGTGATTTTGGGTGGCATGAAAACAATAAATGCTGACTGGATAATAGTAGATAAAGCTGACCGTCAGATGGCTGCATAACTGGGCGTCACCAATCAGGCACGACAGAGGGGTCAGGTCATGATGGCACATAGTCGCGCAGAGCAGAATATAGATATATGACAAATTGCAGAAAATACAATAATACAAACCTTTCCAAGTAAACAGGGTGGGATAGGCATACAGGCTTGAGTGCACGTGCACATACACATAAGATTAAAGTCTTCAACAAAAAAATCGGATAAAACACCAAAGATTCAACAGAAATAAACAAGGAGAGCATAAAGAACGACTCCGCGGTCTTCTACAACAACAATAATATACGAAATGGTCAAATGTCATAATCGTACGCGATAAATATCAATCAGTATTGTCCTTGTTTTATGATCATACGTAGGAGATGTGTGTGCGTGATTTCTACGAGGATTTGTAAAGACAAGTTTACGCTGGGGAGACTTTCCTATAGTGGATCTAGTATGGAGAAAAGAAGAAAGGTAGAACTCGAAGAGATATGGGGCAGATACAGGAGAGAAACGAACGGTTCCAGTGATAAGAAATATGGTAGACAGCTTTCTATCTGCTCTTAAAACGCTTGTACGCAATAAAAACGTGCTTGAAAGGGGACTATATCTGGAAAGACAGACCAATATGGAATCGCTTACATAACATGCAAAAGAATAGGAGAACTACTTAGCGATACAGACAAAACCCAGAGAATCATATGAGTCTAGTCTACTAATTCAAACTTTGAGCGGTGCAGCAGCAAATGGAACGTATGTGCTCCTCCTGCATCGCTCGCATCAACAGGATGTCCATGTCAGATAAGCAGCACCTTCAACAAGAATATGGCACATTTCCCTACACAGAACACACACTTACATCATAGCGTATGCATGATCATGTTCATGAATGACCTGCGCCTGAGCTTATCAAATTGTAGCTGGGGAGCCTACGGGGAGCCTACGGGGAGCTTTCGGAGCACAGTAGTACATCGGAGTTTCACTTCAGCAAATAGCTCGTAGCCGATTGAAACGTGCTGCTTGTGGATTGTAGCGAAACCGTGCGATCTGAATCCTTCTTGGGGAGATTCTATTCACCAGTCTGCTTTTACTCATATTCAGACAACTGCTACAGAGATCATGGTCCGGAAATCTCAGATTGTTGCTCTAACCTTCAGGAGACATGGGGTTACTTTACAGATCTTGCGTGCCACACAAGAAGACCTTCAATTGTCGCGCTTTAGCACATCCTGTGAGTGTTGTCGATGTAGGCAAACGTCAAGTATACTATATTCAATCTACTGAAATTTATGATTAAGTCTAAAGTTTCAGGAGAGCTCCACCCATTAATATTTCCCAATACATATCAGATTCATCGTGTCGTAGCTTCTACTAAATTTTTTGAGTTGTATCCACGTGCCTACGTCCTGATATGTGATAGAAGGCGACCTTATCATTATAACAAGAAGGATGGGAGACCCATCCAACCGTATAAGGAAAAGACATAAGGGGTAAAATGGAGCTAAGCACCAATAGGTCCTGATATGCCCAACAATAAACGCCTCACCTCTATCTCCCACGTCCGAAGGGACAACTGGAGCAGAAATTGGTGGTCACTATATTTTGGTCCATTTGGGCCAATCTGTTATACCCGTATATACGTTAGATTCCGAGTACTGCATGAGTGCAACTTGACTTCTGAGCCTTCATTCTTTCGACCAACAGGATAGAAAGAGGCACCGTGTCTTTGAAGAGCAAAGAACTCCATTATATTACTGTCAAGCTTGTCAATTGTAATTATTATTGTACTGGGCGTTATTGACAAAGCATGGTTACCATAAAGTGGATCCCGCAAACCCCCTCACCATCCAATGATCAATCAGCAATCGTTTGACAGTAGTTGAAGGAATATGTTCACTTTAGTCTGACAGGCCAAGTCATCATCAAAAGAGGGCCTCGGACCATGCATGAGTTGGAAACCTCTCCATATTCGCAGGCAATAAACATGTCAATCTGCCAATACTGCACTTGAGATAGCTCGTAAGAAATACATGAGTGGCTTTGCAATTTCTCTCCTTGGATATGTAGGATGCTCGTCGCCAGCCTAAAGGGCATAAAAGAGACTTAGTCTAATAAATAAAATTTATAGAACACAGATTTATAGAATTTATAGAACCGAGTTTAAGGTGGAACGCGACCAACCCACATCAAATTGAGATGTCAGTGGCTCTTGGCGCACTTCTTTTCTAGGTAGATTAGAGCAATTTGTGCCGTGACTAAGTTCTACAGTGCTGGCAGATAAAATCAGGGAGGATCATTCAAGTCCTAATGTATCATAAGCAAGGACTTAAAGAACATGAAATGATTACATCTAAATTTTTAAGTTTCTTGTAAAGAGCAAAGATCCTCCTCCTAGTCGTGAGAGTGTAAATGTGCGCCACAATTGCATCTGTGGAGAGAAAGGACGCATATAGGATAGCAAAGAAGATAGGGAGACCCTATGAAATCGTACAAATAAAATCAAAAGACGAACGCGTAAAACGAATTTAACCTCCTAGAACATCGCACTCAATAATCTGTCTCACTGCATCTATCGTCTATGAGACTATGAGATCGACTATGAGATCTCATAAGTACCGTAAGTGCAATTATCACACCAGAAGTATACCACCATTTGGTCGAAATGCTTTGATTCGGGTATACGGCATTCCAAGGGTAAATTAAGATGGAGATAGAAACGTCCGGTGATCAACGAACGCTCAAAATTTGCAAGTATAGACTCACTTATCTATGAACCTCTCTCCTATCTTGTAACGCCGACAGCGACGACGTTCGGCTTTTGAACATGGTTCGAACGCGGGACACTGTCGGCGTATTGTAGTGTAAAGTGCAGACCAGCAAAGTCGTTATAATTAGGCCGAACATGAGAGTAAGAAGGGTAGGAACCTGGAACTCCTCCTACGTACAAGAACCATTGTAATCCTTACAGTGTCAGTTGACAGGTTGGGCTGTACTTCGCAGATATTTGTTTCTTTTTATCAAAGAGCAGATTACATTATTACTCCCGCATGATAGCGCAGAGATTCAATTCTGCGGACGAGAAAGTTGTCGATCAAGTCATCAGATGATCAAGCCTTGAGTTTTCCAATCACAGTCAAGCTGGTCGAGTGTGAACATGGAAATACAATGCATGGAAATTTATTAAAATATACCGGTTTCGCCCTGCTTCATGTCAGGGCTCTGAATCAGAAGTTGGGAGTCACGTGATTCCTGGTCTTTTTCTAATACTAACCACACTTAGATCGCAAATGAATTAAGACGTTGCTCATATCTGGACGTACCCTGCTCCATGCTAGTACTGAAGCTTCACAATCTACCATCCTCTTCCACATTTCTCTTTCAAGTTTGGAAGTCGGTCTTCATGGGACAGGGATGTGACCCTCATCGGTGCTAGAAACATCAACTCTCATTGTTGTTTCGTTGACTATCTCATCAAGCAAATTTCTTTCAAGGCATCAATCGCTCTGGTCTCTGCATCTTGCTCCTTCCGGTCAGTCTTTGAAATCAGATGAAGTCTTAGTTCTTCCATTCAAGACGACATGCGATAAGAAGGACCAGGCACTTTCATCCGCAAACACTTTTACTGTTTGCATTTCACGCGAGACAATATTGCGCACAGCTTGTCAGGAAGTTATCATAGAGCTCCTCGCATTCTGAACACTTTGTGATTGCACGTGATGTAACTTTGGCTTTTTCCTTTAGGATAAAGTGACTTAGGTTTTTCCTTTTAGAATCAAAAGGTCGATTGTGATTGGAAGCGGGGAAGTATTAGATATCAATCATTGGTATTGGATTGTTTATTTTTGGACGTATATAAATTTATATTTAAAATAAATTTTTTTATATTATTAATAAAAATAATTTAATTAAATATAAAAATAAAAATAAATTTATATTTTATAATTTAAAGTGTTCTAAAAAATTCCACAAATTATAAAAATAATTAATTTATATTAAATAATAAAATATAATTTTTTATATATTAAAATAATTAAATATTTAATTTAATAAAAAAATCAATATAATAAATATATAATTTTATTATATATTTTTATAAATTTTAAAAATTTAAAAAAATCTCGATAAAACACAATAAAAGTAAATTCATCACACTTGGACCTCAAGTAAATCCCAAAGTATACAAAGAGTCTAAGTGAAAACACGTATGAAAGCAAAGTCGTCTATTCGGGTCGATAATAACTCAAAATTCATTATACAACCTCGATCCTCTCACTCATGTGATGGAAGACATCGGGGTTCGTCGAGTGAGAAACGTGGATAAGAAGTACAGGTTTCACTTACCCGTTAAATAGTGGCGCAATGTGAATGTCGTATACATGAACATTGATTACCGGACGAATGTGATAGGAAGAAGGGTACCAGATAACAGGAATTGTTGTCAGAACTGAGTTGCATACCTGAACCAAGAATCGGGAGTTTCGGTGGTTATCAACGGAGGAGAAGTGGTGCGCTTCCAAGTGGTGTGTTTTAAGCATGCTGCACTTTTATCCCCTAGATTTCAGAGTAGTCTGAACGCTGTGGGATTAAGTCAATGATGTTCCAAGCTTTACCGACATGGTTATTCATTGTCATCTGTATACAGTAGAAGGTCTTGGTGCAAGACAATGTTCTCTGAAAGATGTGCCGGGACCGCGGGCACATGATGAGCTTGGAGAACTTTTCGAGCGTCGAAGAGCACCCGATGCGTCTAATACCCCAATAGTACCGTTTCTTTGTGCGGACTCTAGTAGGGATTTCGGAGACAGAAAGGACAGCTTAGGACATGGTGAATTCAAGTGGTTCTTACATCGCTATGCACTCCATTGCAGCCTCGCTGATCCGGCCGGTATCTGCAAATCTAGGTTCTCTGACCGGTATCTGCTGATGCAACAAAATATATCAACTGCACTCCCACGCTTTGATACGAGATATCTTCCGGAACACGCTTGCTCGTTCACCCCAAATATCCAATGCCAGAGAGAGATATGAAACAGTCGATTCGTCGATTTCCGTTGGTTTCTTTGCCCCGCCAAGTTCCAACTGAAACTGAAACTTCTAATCGTCTGTTTCCCTCCGCAGTATGTCTCTGCTATTACAGCAAGTTAATTTCTGGTTGCCTCGATCAGTAAGATCACCGTTGTCAGGTCAATAGATTGGAGGAAGGTGTTTCGAGCCAAGCAAGGATCTGCTACGAGGCAGATACTGATTCTTTCAGGCCAAGAATTGTCTCTACACGAACTACTGAAGACAGTGAGTCGTGAGTGGGTATCTAGCTCAGCAGTAGTATGGCATTCTGACTAGTAACCGTACCAGAGTGTCGTAAGTTGTGATGCATGGTGACAGATGGTACTGTGACGAAGCGCAGTTCACGTCATACGGATCTTCCACGGTTGTCACTCAAAGGTTTCGTTCAGGACTGTGTAAGGTCACATCACTTCCCTAAAACTCTCCGCATTCGTCCACAGGTTATTTTATTTCCGAAAACATTCAAATCATGTATGCTAACTGAAGAAGGCTGTGATAACAAGTAGGACGGGAACACACATCAAACCGTACAAGATATAGAAGGTAAAATGAGGCTAGATATCGATAATGTATGTAATCAAACCGTTCAAGGATAAAATCTACAGAAGAAAATGGGGACTAAGCATCAATAGTATCGATAATGTATAAATGAAAAAAATACGTGACCGCTTGTGAAAACGAAAATGATGGGAAGACCTTAACAAGCAAGCTGCATATCGAATAAACGAAAGAAGGTAAAATATGACTAAGTTGCAATAGTAACTGTAAAAGGAATCTGCCCTGCAGCACCATGCAAACCCGGTATGATTTATGCATGTAAACCATGTATGAAAATCATATGTAATTTAAGTAAGTATGTATGATGTAAGTACCATGTACATATGCAAACCACCATATGTTTTAAGGTTGGCCTTATTCTGTATCCGACATTTCACCATGAGTGTCCGGATTTCAACTCGTTGATCTGATCTAGCATCGACAATC
This sequence comes from Lunularia cruciata, assembly GCA_948567375.1. NCBI lineage: Eukaryota > Viridiplantae > Streptophyta > Marchantiopsida > Lunulariales > Lunulariaceae > Lunularia > Lunularia cruciata. The sequence goes on from OX419757.1 coordinate 43,745,762, forward strand.
AATCACCAACCTTATTGGAATTTGGGATGACAACTGCGAGTATGTATTCAATTTGCCGATCTTGTCCCAAATGGCGTATAATTCAGAAATTTTTATATGACTGAGTATCGAGTAGACGTCTTGTAGGACGTAATAGTCCCAAGACACACTCCTTCCATGAAAAGCTTGAACTAGAACAGAACCCTCAGTCAAGCCTGTACTAACCGTCTGAAGCTCTTATTGTTTTCCTGGGATTTATTACTTGCTTTCACCTGATCAGAGTGCTGTCTACCCAATTGAGATTTTCTTCGATGTTAGGCAATTTCCATGCAAGATGTTGTCAAGTTTCAATCGACTGGAAGAGATCACCGATGTTAGTCTGTTAACCCCAACATATAATTTTGCAGATCGCAAACTAACCCTGGTGTCATGGTCTTAAAATACCAACGGCAATACAATAGTGGCCTGCAATGCGAAAGTAAATGGTCATATGTGATCACTCAATAAATGTGGAACATTTATATCCGATTTCTCTGCCCAGTACTTGGAGACAGGTTTGTGTCTCCAAGTCACAAGTCATGTGAGTAAGCAAGTTACGGTGTCGAAATCACCATGGGTCAATTGCAATACACAACGGAATCTCAGATATGCTGACGAAGAAGAAACGAGGAGTATCTCATACAAGAAGTGTACAGAGAATACATTTTAGATTTTATATTGCTAACAAGAGGAATTGTAAATGAATTCTTAATCATATAAAGAAAGGAACTAAAGGTTTACTTAGTGATATGAACATGGTTGCAATAGAGACAAAATAATTAAAAAGGGTCCATGAATCAAAATCCATAACAACTATTTGCTTGAAAATACAGTTCTACCATAATAAAATTAAAAGTTATCAACACAAGATAGATATCAACCGGACAGAAAATGAGCTAATTTTTAACACAATAATTTGTCAACAGTTTGCTATTTAGAATTCAAAAAATCACCATTCGAAAAACTAAGAAGAAAAAGAGATGAGCACACATTTTTGCAACTATTCTTCCATTCCACATGCTCAATATGATCTCATGACCTCAGATTTTGTACCCAGTGGCGAGCCGTGATGAAAAGACATATAAAGCCATATTTTCTCCCTCCCTCCTAAGTAGCGTATACTATCTTTCAAGACGAAGCAAGCATAAGAATATTAAAACCTTCGATGATAATAATATAAATTTGAAGTATATTAATTTTTTTCTTCATATTCTATTAACCTTGAGTACTTAGTGCAACAAAGGTGGATACACGATACTACATTTTAAAGACTAGTTGAAGACTTTAAAGACTAGTTGAAGACTACCATATGATTTAAACCTGAATGAAATATAATCTGTTCTTCTACTATTTGATAAACTTCTAGTAATATCAGTCCAAAGAAAGATTTAAATCATCTAAAATATCATGCCCAAAGACTCACTTGTTGTTCACATGCATAACAAAGAACAAAGGATTATTCTCACTAAACCTTCACAATTTCTATCTTCTAATAATATTTACTCCGGTGTTCTACACACCGGAGTAAAGTATCTTTGAAGCTTATTTAGTCTCTACTATAATACAATAGGGCATTTCAAATAGAGTTTTTTCACTAGCCTTAAAGATCCCATAATTTTTTTATGGGTACCATGAAGAATGTGTGTAGAGTGTGGAAGTGTACTTTAATTTTTTATGGGTAAGACTCCATAGCAATAAAATACCAAAAATAAAAATTTTGTGGGAAGCCATATAATTCTTAATTAACCCATAGAGTTTAATTAGGGTCATTAATCAAAATTTGAATTTGCATTTGAAAATGGATGACACTAATCATAGTTATATGAAGCAAGCAATTTTTCTCTTTTGAAATGTAATGGAATTGAACTCAAAGGAAGAAAGAATTGTGATTGGATCTACTTCTTGTTGACATTTCTTGTTAGCATTTTTCACATGTGCTAGTTTTCATTTCTCATGAGAAATATTTAATTGGAGGGAGGAGGGTCTTAAATATTATGTTGTAGCACCCAATAATTACTGGTGAAGGAATTTAAGAGATGCATGTGGAAGCAAATTTCCAATAGAGAGGGAGAAGGTAAATTTGACTTCCATGATTGAGGACCCAGCCAGGAGGGATTCAAGAGGAGTTCAAAAAATTTGATGCAACATGGAGTGATTTTGACTCCAATATGGAATACAAAGACAAATAATAATGAATGGTGGTATATTTTTCATTCTCAAAAATATTTGATTGAGAGAAATTGTTACCATTGTAGCACTGATTTTTCTTGTCAATCTTTTAGAGATTTGGATCCACATTCATTTAGACAGCTAGTGCAGATGGATGTTGAATCTTTTCATTCTTTACTTCAAGTCATCAAAGAACAAGATTTTTTCAAAAGAGAAATGTAGGAAAGGTACAAACCCCAATGTGGGTTCAATTGATAGTAATATGTGATTAATTTGGACATAATGGAAATGGTGTGTGTGGTGTAGGGCAAAAATTTGTGAGGAATTACTTGAGTATCTTCAACAAAACTTACAAATACAATAGCTAAACAAAATTTAGCTATTGTATCCACTCTGAGTAACAAAGTTGCTTGGCCTGATTGAGAGGAGAGAATTAGAATTTCAAATGTTTTTGCATCAAAAGGCTTTCAACATTATGTTGGATGGGATGTTATTTCCTCTACTAGTTCAAAGACCCAAAGTGGATGGAGAAATTTATTTCAGCCTCAAACGTTCATATTCCATCAATGTGCAAGTGATATGCAATGATATACAAAGAATAATTCATTTTTATGAAGGTAAGTGTTGTCATGGCATTTGTAGTCTCACATCTAGATTGCTCGAGACACTAGAGTTCCAGTGACAGTAGTTAGAGGCATTTTGGCAGTCATTCATATACTACTTTCCAACGGTCAGATTTTGTGTTTGGAGTATTGACTTCATAGAGGGGCCCACCATCACTTGCACCGTCCACACCATTGGGTGTGCTGCCAGTGGGACCATTGGGATGAGACTTAGGTCAAAATCAAGAGTAAACCCCAGGAATGTAGCTTCAAAGAGCTCATTTCTCTGATGCTGAGCCTTTGAGTTCTTGGCTAGAGTGGACAAAAAGCCGGTGAGTGTCACCTGGATTCTCTTAGCTAGAGTGGGTGTGGCTTGACTGTAATCAATGCCTTGTTGTTTGCAAGTTGTTGAGGATCAGACCAAGTACTGACCTGATTTGAGTTATAAATGATCTGATTATTGTGGCACTTTAGAGTTCATGTATGACTTATGTGTGAGTTGTGCTTCTATAGTGTATGATGTTGACAGCAATGTATTTTGTGTAGCAATTTATTTATAAACGACAATGTTCTTTGAGTGTAAGGAAGTGTGAGTTATGCTCCAAGTATGGTGGGGTTGCTCCACATTAGTTCCAAGTATTTTGTGTTTTGGAATTTGGAATTTGGTTGTCTTTGTGGGTCTAGATTTGGTGGTCTAATTAGTGTGTGTTATTATGGCAAGGATGCAAACAACATGTCATGACATTAATTGCATCAAAGAGTCACTATTGTGGGATGACTTGAATTAAAGAGGGTCTAATACTTTCTTGAGCACCACAATATCTACTTAGAAACTTGGAGTATGTGCCAATGAGTCACCTGGTACCTTCATCAAAGCTACCGTGCATTGAGGATAAAATAGATTTCAACAAATATGTTCCAAGAGCCCATATTCTCAATGAGCATTACATTGAAGTGTTGACAGCAAATTGATATTCATCACAAGAACTAAGAGTACACCTTTAAAGTAAGAATAGAATTTTATATTTCATGAAGTGGATTAGTTGTTGTATAACTTTCTCATAAATAGGTAAACTATGTAGGTAAAGAGGAACTAAGAATAGAGTTCACTCAAGAGGTGGATGGAAAACATGAACTAATCTAAGAATTCTTGTTGGGGGAAAAACAAGAGAAAGTGTCATGCAAATGTGTACCAAATTTAAGAAGCAACTTGGTTTGTGTAACAATATGGAGTTTAGCGACGAAGTTAGTCGGGCTCACAAAGTGGCACATAAGACAAATTAGCCTAGAATATTCCGGAAGTATCTAGGAAGCTTCTTGGGAAGCTTCCCGGTTAGCTTAGCTTGCACTTTAAGTAAGTAGCTTCTAGAAAGAAGCTTCTAGAAGCTTCCAACTAGCTTAGCTTGCGTGCCAAGTAGGCGGCTTCTAGAAGGAAGCTTCTTGAGAAGCTTCCTAGTTAACTTGGCTTGCACTCTAAGAAAGTGGCTTGAGGAAGCTTCTTGAGAAGCTTCTCAAGGGCCTTGTATGCTACCTATAAAATACCAAAACCAAAGCTCATGCTAGGATTCGGAGTTTTCCCTCATTCAAATGTCCCAATGTGAGTTTCCATTCTCCTATTTCTCTCCTCAGTTTTGGTCTTTTACATTGGTATTAGAGCAGGAATGGGATGGATGGAATTTATGGACCACCGAATCCACTTCCGCCAAACCATTGGGACTTTCATGTCCAAATATTACCAAAGCATCATTTCACACAATTCATCACCTTTCACTTTGGGCAGGATTTTCTACATATGATCATCGTGTCAGAGGAACCCTTGATACTTCTAGTTGTAACTTATGGAGAACGTTGGACGTGTTGTATCTATGTGTTAATCAATTAGATAAATTGAGAGTAGTGGAATAGAGTAGTAGCGATAGTGGCAATATCGGATGTTATCCTTGCAATGCAACAACAAATTGAGCATCTTACTCGATTGTTGGATGAATGAGACCAGCAACGACGAGAACAGATAGACATAGCGCCAGTTTGAGAATGGAGAAGATCGCATTCTATTTCCGAACCCAAGGTGTTTGAAGGCAAGAATCTTCCAGGAATAGTGGAGAATTTTGTGTTTGATTGCGAACGTTACTTTGAAGCCACCAATCTTCAAGACGAGCGGAAACAAATTCTCTTGGCTTCTAGCCAATTGGATGGCATGGCAAAACTTTGGTGGCGATTCCAAGTAGAAAGAGCTGAACGACAAATTGTTACACCAATTTTGACATGGGCAGAATTCAAGGATGCAATACTTGGCCGATTTCAAACTATAAATGCCACCCGAGCCGCACAAGATAAATTGGCAAAGTTGAGGTAGATTGGCTCAGTGAGAAGCTACATCACACAATTTCAGAACATCATCATGCAAATTCCAGATATCCAAGAAGGTGAAGTTCTGGATTGATTTGTGCGAGGATTGAAGTCACAAACCAAATTGGAGGTGACCATGCGGGAGCCACAAAACATAGAAGAAGCCATGCAATTGGCTGAGCGTTTTGATTCCTTGGTTGCAACAACTTGGTCTTGACCTCGACCTACACAAAGCCTACCAGTACCACGAGTAGAAGAACCAGTACCAATGGAGATTGATGCTACCCAACGAAGACCACTTGGCACAACAGATAGAGAAAGATTATGACAAAATAGAGGTTGCTTTTATTGTCGCAAAGTTGGACATCGCATTGCTGAATGTCCACTTAGGAATAGGCGACCTCGACAAGTTGCCCAGATGGAGTTTGGGGAATAGAATGATCAGGGAAACAAAGAATCCCAGTAGGAGATTTCAAACCGCCTATTGGGAGCTTGATTAGTTCCAATGGGATTGAAGGCTTGACCTATGCAAGTCTGCTTCACTTGCAAGGTATGATATCTAATCGGGGTTGTAGAATTTTGATTGATTCTGGAAGTTCAGAGAATTGCATGTCTATGCAAGTAGCAAAGAAATTGGGTATTCCTACCAAGCTAGTGATTGGGAGTAGTTTGATGATGGCGGATGGTAGAAAGGGTTCTGAATTCCGCACCTCGCATCCTGTTACCTTGAAGATTGGGAAGGAGTATTTGGAGTGTATGAGGTTTGTAGTGGCACCTCTACACTATGATATCATTCTGAGTCTACCTTGGCTTGAACGTCATAAGGTTCAATTTGATTGGACACGATGCCAAGTTCAAGTACAACACCAAGGTAGGAATTTCCGATTAGGTTGTCTGGCACCTCTAAGTAAGACACCTAAGAATAGTCAGTCCCAAGGTGGGAAGTTTGTCGAGAAGGTAGCCGTAGAGTGAATCTAGAAGGGAGATGAGTCCCAAGATGGGAAGTTTGCCACGAAGGCAACCATGGAGCAAGCTTGGAAGAGAGATGAGTCCCTAGAAGAGAAGTTTGTTAATAAAGCAGCCATAGAGCAAGCTTTGGAGGAAGATAAGTCTGTATTTGCGGTGTGGATCAAGCCGATTGCACAAGAACAATCTGAGGAGGGCCAAGTGCCGCATCAAGCAATGGTTGATCGGATAGTTCAGGAATTTGTAGATGTGTTTCCGGACAATCTGCCAAAGGGATTACCCTCCGATCGAGGTATGCCCTTCAAGATTGAGTTATTGCCAGGAAGTACTCCAATGAGTAGACCAATCTATTGGCTCTCACCAAAGGAGTTGGAGGAGTTGCAAACAACACTTACAGAGTTGTTGGAGAAGGATTTCATACAACATAGTACCTCTCCTTGGGGAGCACTGGTACTATTTGTTCCAAAGAAGGATGGAGGACTTTGTTTCTATATTGATTATCGTGGACTCAATAAGCAAACCGTGAAGAATGCATATCCCTTGCCTCGGATTGATGACTTGCTTGATCAACTAAGTGGAGCACGCTACTTTTCCAAGCTAGATCTTCGTAGCGGCTATTGGCAAATTCCTATTGAAGGAGAGGATGTGCAAAAGACTACTTTTCGCACAAGGTATGGACATTTTGAGTGGAGAGTTCTACCTTTCGGACTCACTAATGCTCCAATAATCTTCATGGATCAAATGCATTGGGTGTTGGCTAGACTATTGGATCGGTCCGTGGTGGTGTTCTTAGATGATATCTTAATCTATAGCAAGACAGAGGCAGAACATGTGAATCATGTGCAAGAAGTCCTAAGACGCTTACGATAGTGGAAATTTTATTGCAAGAAGTCAAAGTGTGCTTTTTGGCAGAAAGGGTTACCTTCTTGGGTCATAAGATCTCATCAGAAGGGATCAAGATGGAAGAAGAGAAGATCAAGGCCATTACTAATTGGCCTCCCCCAAAGGATGCTACAGAAGTACGAGCATTCAATGGATTGGCCAGTTTTTACCAATGGTTCATCCACTATTATGCTCACGTGGCTGCACCATTGACTGACCTCTTGGAAAAGAACTCGAGCTTCCAATGGACAACCAAGCATGAAGAAGCATTCCAGAAGTTAAAGCATATGGTGTCTTCCAGACCTAGTCTTCAACCATATGATCCTCAACTACCTTGTGTGGTTGATTTTGATGCTTCTACTTTGCAATTGGAGCTGTGTTGCAACAAGAATTTCCAGATGGAGTACATCCTATTGCCTTTGTGTCTCGCCGACTAAATACAGCTGAAAGAAATTACTCTGCTCAAGATCAGGAACAACTTGCAATGGTATATGCCACCAAGGTATGGAGGCATTATCTCTTGGGGAAACAAGTGATCATGCGAACTGATCACAAGCCATTGTTGCAGACCTTACACTTGGAGCACATGAAGAGTCGGCATCATCAATGGGAAGAGCAACTCCAATTGTTTGACATCAAACTTGAGTACAAACCAGGTTGGTTCCATGTCATCCCCCATGCTCTATCATGATGACCTGATTTGAAGGATCTTCCTCTCATCACGGCGGCAATTACAATAGTGTCCATTGACTCTAAGGTCCATAATGAGTTTCAATCAACTCTACAACAAGATCCCTTCTTCCAAATGGTACACGGTAGTCTGACAGCACATGGCAAGGAGTACAACACCTTCTTCTTCAAGGAAGGCCTCTTATTCCATGCGGACCAGATCTATGTTCCAGCCAAAGGTGATCTTCAACTTGTGCGCCTTCAAGAAGCCCATGATTTACCAATAGCTGGTCACATGGGAGTGGACAAGACCTGAGGCACCATCCAACACCAATGGTGGTGGCCCAACATGACACAAGATGTTCGAGACTTTGTCCGATCATGTGAGAGTTGCCAACGGAATAAGGCCAGCAACCAGAAGCCGAGTGGACTCCTTCAACCACTCGCCATTCCATCCACTTGCTGGGAGCATGTGAGCTTAGATCTCATCACATCCTTGCCAAGGACAAAACAAGGACACACCGCAATCATGGTATTTGTGGATAAGCTTAGTAAGCAAATCCACTTGGCACCAACCTGTGATACCGTGGATGCTCCAACCCTAGCGCAAATCTACTTCGACAATGTCTTCAAGCATCATGGGATGCCACATGTACTCATCTCTGACCGTGACCCTTGATTTACCAGGAAGTTTTGGCAAGCACTCTTCTAGATACTCGGCACCAAGCTTGCTTTGTCCACGGCCTATCATCCTCAAACTGATGGACAAACTGAACATACATTGGAGGATATGTTGCGGGCCTTTGTCAATGTCCACCATACCAATTGGGACAAATGTCTTGCAGCTGCAGAATTTGCCTACAACAATTCCAAACAGGCAAGCACCAGATTTTCTCCCTTCTTTCTCAATTTTGGCCAAGATCCGCTTATTCCAGATTCTCTTCTTGCTCCCCTTCCATCTCAGGTTCCTCATATTTCCACATTCTTGACCACTATATCCCAATCACTCCAACAAGCCAAGTCTCACCTCCTTGTTGCTCAGAATTGCCAAAAACAATATGCGGACCACCATCGTCATGATCTTACCTTTGAAGTTGGTGATAAAGTCATGCTATCCTCCAGTAACCTCCCTCTCCCACTTGATACCCAAGTTTGTAAACTTGCCCCTAATTGGATAGGACCTTTTGATATCACCCAAATTGTCTCTCTTATTGCCTATCAACTTGCCTTACCTTGTCACATGCGTATCCATCATGTCTTTCATGTTTCCAAGTTGAAACCCTTTGTTCCTAACCCCTCTTCCTTTTCCTCTTGAGTCCAACCTCCCCCTCTTCCTGTCCCTATCCATGATCATGAGGAGTACGAAGTTGATCGTATCCTTACGCGTTGCCATATCCAACGAGGCCGTCACCAACATACAGAATACAAGGTCCTCTGGAAAGGGTATCCCTTTCATGATGCCACCTAGGAACCTCTTTCTCCCCTCCAAAATGCACAGACGGCCATCCAGGAATTCAAAGCTTCATTGGCGACGAGGACATCACCAACTAGCGGCGGGGGAATATGTAACAATATGGAGTTTAGCGATGAAGTTAGTCGGGCTCACAAAGTAGCACATAAGACAAATTAGCCTAGAATATTCCGGAAGTTTCTAGGAAGCTTCTTAGGAAGCTTCCTGGTTATCTTAGCTTGCACCTTAAGTAAGTAGCTTCTAGAAGGAAGCCTCTAGAAGCTTCCAACTAGCTTAGCTTGCACGCCAAGTAGGCGGCTTCTAGAAGAAAGCTTCTTGAGAAGCTTCCTAGTTAACTTGGCTTGCACTCTAAGAAAGCGGCTTGAGGAAGCTTCTTGAGAAGCTTCTCAAGGGCCTTGTATGCTATCTATAAATACCAAAGCCAAAGCTCATGCTAGGATTCGGAGTTTTCTCTCATTCAAGTGTCCCAATGTGAGTTTCCATTCTCTTATTTCTCTGCTCGGTTTTGATCTTTTATAGTTTGAATCTTTAATAAGCAGCTGATACTTTATGAATGGTGGCACAATTTATGAAGGTTGGTTGTGTTGGTTCATTTGATGTCAATTCACATCATAATCACCTTCCTTTTATGATTTTTTTGTTTATATAATGAATATGGATCTTTGATTTGAAGGATACAAAGTTTCACAATGAGGAATATGGATTCTAGATCTGAAAAATATAGATTATGGTAGTGAGGAATATGGATTTTCATGGAAGAAATTTTGATTCTTCATTGCAAACTCTTGATATGAGACTTTTCTCATATGAGAGAAGAGAAGAGTGACATAAAGAAATAGAGAGAAACATTTTCAAAGGGAGATAGGAGTATAAGATAAGTGGTGGATAAAGAAGGAAGAGTGACCAATAAGAGAGAAGGGAAGAGTGCCAAAAATAGAGACAAACAAAAACAAAGAGAAAAAATTTCAAGGGGAGAAAGAGAGTGTCAAAAATAAAGAGAAACATTTTTGAAGGCAAGAAGGAGTATAAAAGAAGTGGTATGAAGAGGAGGGAAAAGTCACAAAATCCAAGAAATTAAGGAGTATTTTTTCTCCAAAAGGAGAACATTTACAAAGGGAACATCAAGAGAGAGAGAGAGTGACATTTAAAAAAGGAGGAGTGGCAAACTCATGAATACAAAGTGGAACATTTGAAATCCAAAGATTGAGTGGAAGTAGAGAAAGAGAGAGAGAGAGAGTAACATTCAAGGAGTAGGTGATAGGAGGGAGAGGAATGGAAATTGGAAAGGAACCAAAGGGGAGAGAGATAATATTGAGTAGAGGTGGAGAGAAACAAAGAGAAGGGGAAAAGGAGAGTGCTCAACTATGGTAGACATTAGTGAATACAAGAAAGTGTGGGATATGCCAAATATGGAAGATTTCAAAGAAAGAGAATGGTTAGTCAGGTTTTATGCTAAGAGGATCACATGACTTACATCAAATGGGCCTGGTTAGACAAGGACCAAGTTCAAAAAGCTATAGAAAGCTTCCAAAAATGTGATATATGTGATATGGATGCCTTGGGTCTAAAAGAGTGCATTGGCTTAGATGTCTTGTGCCCAAACATGAATGAGTTACAAAAATTTGCTTTTTTCTTTCTTCATGTTTTGATTGTTGCATTTTCTCCCCATTCTATTCTTGACACCCAAAACAAACCCTCCCCTCCCTAATAGCACTTGCTTCCACTTTTCATCTCACAATTAGGGATTTGGATTTTAGGGTTTTGGTTGTTGCAAGTGACCTCCCTTCCAATTCTCCTCCATGACCTCTTTCCACCAACAACCCCACTCTCAAACACCTTCCATCAAGGGATCCCAATCCAATTCCCTTTTTGAACTCATTGCACAAGTGATCTCTTTCTTGATTCTCCTCTAAATCCTGCTCTTGCAAGCAATCCTCATTCTTGGCCCTTGCATTATGGGCAATCCTCCACCAATCCCACTCTTGCAAGCAATTTCCATTTTGGGCCTTGGCATTGTGGCCAATCTTCCATCCATTCTTGCCCCTGCAAGCAATCCCTATTTTGGGCCCTTTTATTGTGGCCAATCTCCCTTCCATAGCCTCACCCACTAGCAATCCCTTGAGTAATCCTTGTTGTGTTGTGAAAGATCCACTCTCAAGCCTTGAATTCTCATAATTAATCAAGAGAGATTAATATTTGGTTTGTTTATTGTTTCTTGTTGGTGTAGATCCTATTTGTATTGAGTTTGTGAGTACATGGGATGCAAGTAATCACATAAAACATGAGTTGGAGACCTTTCACTTTGGCAATTGGGCCCATAAGAGAGGCTTTGCATTGTAGGTTGGGAGTAAAAGAAAAAAGAGAGTTGTAGCTTACTTGTATGTGCATTATTGGTTTCCAATGAGAGATTGCATTACTAGATGATACCTAGTGAGAGTGTGTGTATGTTGTGTGACATCCCAACAAATATCACTTTTGTGGTAATCATGTAAGTAAAGTTTGTTCTGCAAAGATACGAGTCAAAAATTTCCAAATACAAAGCAAAGTAACCAAATTAGTTCTTCTTGGTTGTGTCTTCAATCTCTCAAGTAGAAACTAAACCTAGAAATGAGTAACAAGCATTGATTTTCAATCTTTCACAAATTAACACTCCTTAATCACAACTCACTCAATTCTTTCCAAACAAATCTTGATTGTGATGATTCAGTTCATCTCAAAAATGACTACTTCATTGTAAGATGACTTTGCCTCATAATTGTATTCCATCCCTCCACTAAAGGGCACAACTTCCTTGATCAAAATTTCTTCACATCAACCTTGCACTACACTCATAAATGCAAAATACTACAAACACTACAAATTTTCTCAAATTTGTCAAGACATTGCTTAGATTGGACTTCACTTAGGATCAAACACACCGAATGAAGATCAAGGCTACGGAATCCAACATCCAACAAGCACACTAACTTGCACTTCAAAATCTCTCAACACTCACAAGCACACACACATAATTGATACTCGGAATTAAGCTTAAGCAATGAGCACTAGACTCAGCAATTCGCTTTATCTATTCTCAGGATTAAGCACTAAACAACATAAGACTGCAAATGCATCCTTTAAAAAGGTAGAGCAGTTGATAGTTACTAACAAAAATACCGTTCTATAACAACTCTACAAACTTGCAGATCTGAAAAGACAATGCACCTCTTCATATCTACCAATTCCTATCTCAAATCTATTATGAATCCAATCTAATGTCTAGTTCTACTTCTTGTACTAAATCCAAGGTTCCTTCAGAGACTTCTCTATCTTTGGGTCTACCAAATACCACTAAATCCTTCTCTATTTCTACCACTTCTTCACTCTGATTTGCAATTAAACTCATAGGTAATCTATCTACTTCCTTATCTTGCAACCCTCTCCTCTCTAATGTCTCAAATAACTGACCCAAAGACACTTACTATCTAATCCTACATTTTGAGTTTATTCATTACTGCTACTTCTCCTTCAATTTCTATCCTATCTTCAATTTGAACTGAAATTAAAGTCATGGGTATCCTAACTATCTCTTCTTTCACCATCTTAACTATTTCAAACACTTCAGATATTTGACTTAATGACTCCTACATCCAATTTTTTACTACCTTGGATTGGGTCACCTTTGTCTTGAGGCAAAGTCTCTTGATCCAAAGTTGTATAATTCCAAAGTCATATAAGTCCAAAGTTTTATGGACCCAAAGAACATAGACCCAAAGTACTATGGACTTGAAGAACCTCAACCCAAAGTCACTCAACTACTCTATACATCTACTACAAAAACTTGAAATGCTTGTAACTTCTGCTACAGACCTCCAAGCTCAACAATTTTGGTGGTAACAAGAAGCCCTAAATGAGACGCTTTCAACAAGGTTAGCATGCATGATTTGGACATATGATCATTGGGATATGGCTCTTGCAGTAATCATGACCTGCAACATTCATTCCGATGCAAAGTACACTCTTTTGGTGTCTAACCTCCTTCTTCCTCTTCCTTTGACACAAAGTAAACTTCTTTGAGTCTGATCCAATCCGAGTCCTTCTTCCTTTAACACAAATTTGACTTCTTTGAGTTTGATCCGATTACTCAATTCTTCTTCTTTTGTCTCCATTGGGGTTCAATTCTGCCTTGATTGTACATTTCTTCTTCAAAATACATTAAAACCAAAAAATGTTGGTACCACATGTTGCTTGGAGACCATTTTTCTAATGTTTAGTTTGGTTCTTGCTGGCAAGGCATCCAAAGGCAATATATAGATACTTGGCAATGGATGTGAAGGCTAAGGTCAAGTGGACATGAGAGGACTATGATTGAGGAGAGCTAATGATTATTGTTGTTGAGGGAAAGTTGGAATTCTTGCAGAAGTGGCTTCAACACTTGGATGATAGACACTTCAAGCAATCATTTGTTGGACAGTTACTCATCCATCTATTCTTGGAGAGTGGATTCATAAGAGATAATGAGGTCTATTACAAAATCCTCTTGGAGCCAAATGCAATTGTCCATGGCAGTTTACCAAAGTTTTGTCAGACTGTTGTTATTTTTTTGTGTTCAACCAAACAAAGTTCCTTGTTGGAACACTTAAGTGTCATTGAATTTTTTTCAACAGCCTAAGGACTTGGAGCACACTTGTTATCACTAGTTAAAGTAATAAAAACCACTAGAAAGAAACAAAAATTCCCTACTACAAAAACATATGAGCCAGAATGTTATAAAATTATTTCATCATTTAGCTCCTCATGGTGATGTAATAAAACTTTGGTTAACACCAAAGAAATTGCCAAGCCTATTTGTGACAAAATTAAGAATCTCACGTAGGAATCAAAGAACAAGCTCTCTTGAAAATAAAATTTTGAGTTATTGGTATGGCTTTGGCAAAGAAGAGATACATATCTATAGCACACATGAGGATGAGCACAAGGAGGACATTGAGTAAGAGCAGTGTAGAGAAACCTTTGAAAACCTATGTTTTCTAGAATGTTTTCTCTATATGTATTGGTGTTTTCAAACATGTAAGCAATTTTAATTCAGTATTTGATAGGAGCACTATTTGCCCATAGTAACACCATTATTACATTGAGTTTTTGATATGTTGAATGCTTCAATTTAGATTTTGAACTTTTGTGTGTGTTTATATTGAACTTTACTTGGGCATAGGTCCCACTCCTGATGTTGTAGATGACACTCTCCCTCTAAATGACCCTCTTGCATCTCTTATAGAGGACACTTCTTGTGTTGATCCTTTAGGGAGTCATGACTTAGAAGGTGGAGACACTCTTTTTGTTGATCCTTTTGTGTGCAATGAAATAGAGGGTGGAGTTGTGAGAGCAAGTGATAAGATAGTTAGGTTACCTATTCCAAGTTATGGTGTGAGGATAACATTCTATCTTTTGATCTTGTGAATCTTGCACGATTAGAGCTTGGGGAGAGTGAGGCCCTTGCAAGGGCCTCACTCTCTCTTGCAAGGGAGGTAGACTTAATAGAAAGGGAATGCCTTCTCCTTGAGAGGGAGAGGAGTCTAGCAAAGAGGGAAGAATAATTAAGGATATCTTAGAGTGAGTGAGTAGAGTTAGATAGGCTTATGTCCTATCAAGAAGCAATGGCTAAGGATTTTTGGCTTGATAAAGAGTTTTATAGGAGAGAGTTGTATATTATTAGTATATTGTTAGAGGAGTCCTAAAGGGCTTATAAGGAGTTAAAGGGTATGGATATTTAGGTAGGTGTATGGACTCAAACTGACTATAGAGAGAGTGTCTCTTATTGGACTTGATGGAGAGTATAGAGAGTGAGGCTCATCCTATAAGGAGAGAGTCTCCACCTATTGGTATAGAGACATAAACTTGGGAGATATAAACATAGACTTGCAAGCACAAATTGAGCCTCATCTCCATGGTGGGACTATAGGAAAGCCCAACAATGAGTACACTAGTTTGGAGATTGTTCCTTGGAAACCATGACTTTCATATGGTCTTACCAATCTCCTTTTGGACATGTACATGTACACGAGGAGACTATGTCATATAATTAGAGGACAATAAAACTCTTTTGCAAGCTTTCTAGACTTAAGATGTTTAGAGAGAGGATGAGCTTGTCTAGAGAGTTCATTCTCCACATCATTTATGCTCACAAGAGGCAAAGGAAGATATTAGTTTGGGATGTTGGTTGCCTAGTAAATATTGTGTGAGATAGCAATCTATAATACATCTAATGGTGTGATGTAGTGCACTAGTGTGGATGGTCATATTATAGGAGATTTTGGTATGCTCCTCAATCTAGAGGTAGGGTGTTCATGGAGTATTGTGTGATACAATTTGAGATTATGATCTGGACAGATAGCACTCAAGTAGAGATAGAGCATCTTTTTTGCTCCATGTGAGATGAGTTCTTTTACCCATGGGAGTACATAGTGGTGCATGGCTCATAAGCATGCTTGATAGAGAAGATGGGTACCAAGACAATTGGAGATGTTTCTCACATAGACCTTATAGTATATTTACTACTTTAGGTCTATCACTTCAAGACATATTGATAATTGATAGTGCATTCCTTCCATATTGTAGGAAAATCACCATGGTGTTGTCCATCATCTAGCATTTACTCCTTTTTATACTAGAGTAGTAGATTTGTATACCTCATCATTGGACCTCTTGATAGCACCCTTAGATAGATTTAGTGGAGGCACATATGTTTCCTTTATTGAATCCCTCACCAAGATATAGACTCTAGGTCATCTTAGGGATTATAATGCAAATCCTTATGAGTGTTTAGATGTGGACTTTAGGACCCTCTTATTCATGAGAGAGATTGGAAGCATATGTGGAGATATAGTCCGGTGTTGATTAGGAGACTCATAATTTATGTGGTTTGATGCATCACTAGAATAGATTAGAGTAGTGTACCTCCTACTAGATATTGATTTAGAGAACATCATGATGCTGGATACAAATCACACGGCCTCTACTACATGATGTTTTATTCTTTCATATCCATATTACCATTTACATATTTACATTTGAACATCATTTGAAAACACTATGAATTTGGAGATTGCATTTACCTTCACACTCTAAACTAAAATGCAACAAATTCTAAATATACTTCACAATTTGAACATTCTTCACGTTCAAATACAAAATGCAGTTGTGTATATATATTCAAGTCAAATCTAAAAATTTGAAAATTTACTTTGAAAAATCTATATATAAATTATTTATACATAATAATGTGTCCTAAAGTGTATAAAAGTGTGCCTAAAGTATATAAGTTTTTCTCCTAAAGTGTGTGACAATGAGCGAATATAAGTGTGTCCATGTTTTGGCTAAACAGAAATATGCCTATAAGTATGTCTCTTAAAAATGTGCACATATAATTATGCACATGTTTCTATTAAAAAAGAGTATGCCCATATGAGTGTTTTTTGAGTGTGCCTATATAACTCAATTTTCAAGTCTGCTCCTATAAGTGTTTCTATAAAATGTGAGTGTGAATGGTGTGTGCTTATATATAATATAATGGTTCTCATGTTCAGATGTATAAGTGTTAAGTGCCTATATAAGTGTTGTTCCTCTTAAATAGTGCATTTCAAAGTTCCTTTTCCTAAAACCCCTCATGCTCTCCCTCCCCCTCCTCCAAATGAAACCCCAAACAACCTTAAAATTTGTCTTGCCATGTGTAATACCACTCTCAAACTTTCATATTCTTGAGATATCTCCCACCTAAACCCTTGCCTTGATGAGTGTTCCTCCTTTTGAACCCTACTTGGTTGACCAATCCACTCTTGATGCCTTTTTTGTTGAGTGATCACTCACTCAAAACCTTACTTTTAGAGCAATCACTACCAAAAATTGAACCCCCTTGAGCATATACTCAGTCTCCTTGGTTGGAATCTAGAAAAAATTTTGAAATCAACTCAAGTGAACAAAACTTATATATACTACTCATTAGTTACAAGTGAACAAAATTTATACATTCTTCTTGTTAGTTACAAATTGGAATGTTACTAAAATTACATTGGAATAAACTTTATGTATACTCCTATCAATTACAAAATTGAACTTCAACTAAATTGAGAGGCCACATAATTCTCCTTTTTGAACAATCTTTATATATAATCCTTTTCCTAAACCTGATCCTCAAACCAACGTGAGTGAATTTAGAATCTACTCTATACAATTAGAGTAATTGAAGTACTATTCAAATTATTATTGGGTATAAGGAATTTTGGATTTGTGTGGTAATTGTAACTCTTAAAACTTTGGGAGCTAAAGAGTCTATCTCATTATGCATACTCATCATTATCATTATTTCATCAAGTTTCTTCTTGGACCTAGCTAACTCCAACATCATTGAGTGGAAGCATGTTGATTTATTAGACCTCTCTTTTATGTAGAGTCTTTCTATCTTTTGATCTCATCTTTGTGCACCCAAGCCTCTTTCCCACCTCTACTTTCACTTGAAGATTCTTTATCTATGCTATTTGTTGTGCTTCAATTTTTTCCAATCTATATCTTTCCTTAGATTCCAAGGATTCAATATAGAGTTTTGTATGGTTGGAAAGGTCTTGCAAGAATGAAACAAGGGTGGATGAAGGTGCCATCTTCCCACATGCAACCTTTTCCTCTTCTTAGATTCACATTACCATTCCCCCTCTTTTTCTTGCTCTTCTTTATCTTGATCTACCCTTTCCTCCTCTATTGGTGGAGCTTTAGCCTATTGCAATTCCTCCTCTATTGGTATGTCTTGTGCGGAAGGAATCTCATGAGGTAAATGTAATAAAGAAACATGCTTAGAATGAGAATATGTTAGTGATAGTGGAACATAATCCAAATGCCCTTGTGATCATGTAACATATTCTGAATTTGATCTATATGGTGTAACAAAGGAATAAGATTTACTCTCCTCCTCAAGAAGATCTATCACAAGAGTGTTTTCTTCTACCCCTTACAAAAATAAAACATATAGGTCTTTGGTACTAAGAGTACTACCAAGAAATGTAATTCTAGATGAGAGAGGAGTATTTTCTAAAATCATTTCATCTTCATCCTCATGGATTATTTCCATTTCATCACATTGGCCCAACGCAAAAGTAATTTTCCCCAATTTTCCCACACCCAAACTTACCAATGCAGAGGAAGAAATATTTTCCCCACCTCTAAATATTATGTACATCCTCTTGAAATATAGATGCTTGTGATTCAATTTATCTTTCATGGATCTCCATCCTTGCTTTAGCTCACTTTCAATCAAACCTTCTCCAATGGACTTGTCTGTTAAGACTCCAAGCTTTATAGAGGTGAACTAGTTGACAATTAGATTGAACTTGTATAGCATGGCATTCACAATTAGTACACTTTGTTATAGATTTAGTTAGAAAGTGATTGCCTATGTGGCACACTATGTTCTTGGTTGTGATAATTCAACAAGTATCACTTTTGCAATAATTGATGGTAATCATGCGTACCTAAAAAGATACTAATCAAGAATGGTCAAATACAAAGTAAAAGTAATAATTTAGTTCTTCTTGATTTTTCTTTAGCCTCTTGGGTAGAAACCACATCCAAAAGAGAGCAACAAGTGCTCAACAACAATTGTTGTCAGAATTTAGTCACTAATAATCACAATTCATCAATTTCTTCCAATCCAACCTTGATAATGATGATTCAATTGATTCAAAGAAGGCTACTTCAACACAAAGTGACTTCATCTTGGAATTTCATTCCACCTCTCTATTGAAGGTACAACTTCCTCAATCAAAATGACTTTACATAAGTCATTTGCCTACAATCACAAATGTCAAAAACTAACATCAATATATTTCTCATGGATCCATCAAGGTATTGTTTTGATTGCTATCCAGTCAAGATCAAACATATAGAGGGGAATCATATCTATAGAATCCAACATCTTACACACTCTAACTTGCAATCCAAATTTCTCTGAACTCACAATACCAAACAAAAGATTGATACTTGGAATTAAGCTAAAATGATGAGCATTGAGCTCAACACTTTGCTTTACTCAACTTCACTATTGAACACAATATGCTATGACTGACTGCTTTCAAATAGACAGACAACCTGGCAATTATAAAAACTATTTAAACTACTTCAATTGTCTCCTACAAATCATCAAATACAAAGCATCATTCTACCACTTTGAACCTGTAACAAATACTACTCTAATTTGATCCAAGTACTACTTCAACTTTGGTTTCTACACTTGAGTTAACTACAAATGTCTCCTGCACTTTAGGTTCATCTACTACTTCTACATCTTCTTCTACTACTACCTTATCTTCAAGCTGAACTAAGACTAAAGTCAACCTATTTGCATTCTCTTTCTATATTCTAACTATTTCACTAGACTCATGTAACTCACCCAAACCCACTTGCACTCCAACCTCAACTTCTTTGGGTTGAATTACCCTACTTTCACTCAGAGTATGAATAAGTTCTTTATATCATTTCTAACTAAATCTAATATCAGACATACATTATTTCCTACTTCATTCATCTTTTAATCTACTCTATCTCTAAGATGAATTAACAAATGGTTCAACTTTGTATCTTTTAACTTGTGTTTATGAGTTTCCTGCACTTTTAACTTCAACTCATTTAAGAATCCTCCAATTGAACTCTGCCAATGTTGAGCATCACCTTTAACTTGATGACAATCTCCTCCACTAAACCTAATTCCTCCTTCTTTGAGATCAACTTGCCTTGAGTCATTTCCTCCTTCAACTTCTCCTAAGCACCTACAACTCCTAAGCATGCTCCACCTCCATCTTCTTACATTCTTCAATTTGGTGAATGACTTGAGCTTCTATGCACTCAACAAGATCTTGCAAACATTGTTCTTCTTGATCTTGGATTGCAAGTTCTCTTTTCCAAGCCCAATCCCTCTCCGCAACAGCTGATCTCAAGTCCTTTATAGCCTATCATGCATTAGTGTTTTGGTATTAGAATGTATCAATTCAATTTGAGCATCATCAAACTCATCCTTCCACTTCTCAAATGCTTCCTTCTATTCCATCAATTCTTCCTTCTAACCTTCCAAGAAACCCCCATGCTGCTCAAAACTCCCCTACAAGTCTTCTAAACTATGTTGGCAAATTATTGCATCAACCCAAAGTTGTTTGACTTCCTCCTCATATGGGGCTAACTATGCTTCAACTATAGGGCTTCATTGCTTAATGCCTTCACCATCTAAAGTTCATTTTTCATCTTTAGATGTTCTTCCTTTCTCTCTTGCATCCTTTCTTGCAAATGTACCAATAGAGGACATACAACACTTGATAGATAATTTACTTCCTTGAAGGTATCTTCATCACCACCTTTGGCAGCTAATGTATTTGCTGATGTCTTACTCCGAAGTCACAATTTTCTTACCTTCAAACTTATCTCTTCTAAGCTCTCTTCATCTTCCTTGGGTTTAGTTGGTACTGCACTTACATATTGTATACTTCTTCTCAATCTGACTCTTTGAATACACTTCTAGGTTCTTCTTCTCTCTCTTCCAAAATGTCATCTTTAGGTTATTTCAAACAAGGAGAGTGTCTTCTCTCCATAGACTCAATCTCAACATGAAAGTTCCAATCCTCCTTGATCACTTCTTTGGCTGACTACTAGGCCTTAGGTTCACATTCACTTTCATTGCTTGACTCCTTATTCTTCAGAGTGAGCTCTTCCTTAGAGTCTCTAAAATTAGACTATACTTCTTCCTCCAACTCAACTCCAAATGACAATTCCACCACCACCATCTCTTAACTCAGGTTTAACCTCCAAGTAGGCCTTCTCTTCACCAAGGACACCATATCTTCAGGTCTACTTTGCTTTTTCAACTTTGGTATGGAAATTGTCACCATCTTTTTGATCTAGTCTTGGCAAAGTATGCATCTCTTTCTTTTACTTCCACCATATAACGTCGTTCCTCTTCATTTGAGAGACACAACAAAAGTTGTGTCACAAAACTTCATGCCTATTGCATGACTTACTATTTTCACTCTTGAATTTATCCTCACATAAAGTAGCTATTTTTGCTGAATTACCTTCTTGATTGGTATGGCCTGAGTCAAAGTGATTAAGGTATCTTTGGATTGGGTTGATCATTTTGATGCAAAGAATCCTTACTTTGGATCTACTACCCTTCCAATCCAATTTGATTCCTTCTTCCATTGAAACAAAGTCAACTTCCTTGGGTTGGATTGGATTTCCTCCTTTTAATCCTAACACAAATTTTGCTCTTCTTTCTTCCAATTTGGCTTGAAAAAAATAGTTCTTCTCTAAAATCTACCAAAAACAAAAAATGTAGGTACCACATTGGCACTAGGTTCCTTTTTGGGTAGTACATTTTTCTGAGATCTGTTTATATATTAGGAGGTGCTACCTACCTACATCATTCTTTTGGTTTATCCCTACTCTCTTTCTCTCTTGTGTGTGATGCAAGTTTCTTGACATGGTTTCAAAGCAATAGAGAACATTGAGAGCCTTAGATGCATGGTAGGCAAGAGAAGTGTAGCTTGGAGAAAGCAATCTTTGTTGTGGTGGAGTAGTAGAAAATGCTTCTCATCTCATGCTGATGTCTCCCTCATCCCAATTTGCTTGGATGGGAAAATCTTTACATTTTAAGGAGTCATTTTTTTTTCACCTTCAAACTTTGAAATCCACATTTTCTTGATATATCTTTTGCAATAGTCATACATATAGACATTGCTACACAATATACATTGTTGTCAAAATCATACACCATAGAAGCACAACTCACACATAAGTCATACATGAACTCTAAAGTGCCACAATCAATTAGTTCATTCTTCCATTTGAATCACACTCAAATCAAGTATGCACTTGATCCTCCACTCAAAAATTTGCCAACAATTGGGTGCTGATTACAATCAAGCCACACCCATTCTAGATAAGAGACTCCAAGTGATGCTCATCGGCCTTTGTCTCCCATAGCCAAGAACTCAAAAGCTCAACATTAAAGAAGTGAGCACTATGGAGTTGCACTTTGAAGGTATACCCCTTTGCTTGACCTAGATCTCTAGCCTTAATGGCACCACTATGGCACATTTGATGGTGCAAATGGTGCAAGTGACAATAGGTCCCACCATGTGATCAGTAGCCCTAACAGAAAATTGGACCACTAACAAGTATTCCATGAGTAACTACCAAAATACTTATGACTACCAACCCTACCACTTTAGTGTTCAAGCAACCTAGCTTTGGCACTACAAATATCATGATAGTTATTATGCACATAAACATTGTTACACAACATACATAAACTCTAAAGTGCTACAATCACCCCTAGTTGGTGGTTTGGTCCTTCTAACTCCAAATAGCCATCTACTTCAAGTATTTGGTATACCTTATGGTGAGAAAAGATCAGGAGGCCAGGTGCTATCGGGCCCTATTGTTAATTGCTTGTTTGCAATTTATATCACATAAAGGTTGAACTAGCTATAAGTCAAGTACATCTAGGACATAACAACTATCCTTGAGGAACCACCATGAGAGGAAGAGTCAAACATGCTATATGCTATCCTATCAAACATCTATAACACACCAACAAAATAGTAGTTCCACTAGAAGAGCACCATAATATACACCGGAAGCCTGAGCATACAAGTGCCAAGCTTGGGTCCATAATGCAATCAATTTTTGGGAGGTGGCATGGTGCATAATTGCATACATGATCCTTCCAAAAAACACCATCACATCCTTCTAACATGAGGACCATAAAAAGCAAAACCTTGTACACTCTCAAGATAGTATGGCCTAAAGTAACATCAAGTGCATTCAATGCTATCTATTGTAGGTATACATAGTCACCTTGATGAAATCAATGGATTGAGGATAACCTATAACCTCCTTCTTGAATGGTAACCTATTGAGGATAACCTATAACCCTATAACCTCCTCCTTGAATGGTAATATAACATAAGATATCTCTATGGTGAGCAATCACAAAGTTCTCAAAGGCCATCAAACATCATTCTCCAAAAGATCTATGCTCATTGAGAACATGTGCGTACCCATATGTTTGAATCATCCAAGTTTAAAACTATAGTAGCATCTTGACAAATGACATAGGTTAATCTAGATCTTGTTCATAGAGTAGGAAGAAAGGAGAGAAGGATGCTAAGGAAGCTTGTAGGCTGAATTGATAGCCCATGGGCAACCAAGGTAATTGGAGATCCCAATGTCCCAGGTGGCCTCTCTACAAACTATACTTATGCAATCTTCTCTTCACTCTCTAAACCACTCTCTTTGCTAAGCCATTTGCCTTGAGTAGATCTCAAGAGGTAATATGATGATCAATCATTGTACTAAAATTCCCTTAAAACTCTATACCTTGATCAATCAAAACCTCAATTGGTACACCAAAATGACTAAAAACCCAATCCAAGAACAAGTAAGCCGTCCCTTCACTAGGCTTGTCAAGAAGTGCCACCAACTCAATCCACTTGGAGCAATACTCCGCCATAACCAAAACATATTGATGAAGTTTCACAATCAATACTAAAGTTCCAACAAAATCAAAACTCTAATGGTAACCCAATCCATGATAGGGAATGGGTGAACTATGTCATGAGAGCATTAAATGATGCTCTAACTCAATCACAAACTACACATCTGGCAACAAATTGTTGTCCATTGGTTTGCATACTATGCTACCAATAATGACTTTGGAGTAAGCTATATGTGTGCTTTACTCCAAAATGTCCTAGCTCCTCATGAGCATGATGGACCAATTGTGGTCTTTGAGATAGAAGTAGTACTACTCACGCTCTCCCATCCTCCCATTCACAAAGTGTATGCTTTCCAATCTAAACCACTTGGCTTTTTGAAGAACAAGGTCTATGGGCCGGCTTGTTTCTCACTCAAGATGAACCTTTCAAGGCTATTACGGTAGCACATTATGGACTAAGAAGGCAAAGAACCCCAACTTCATCATACTACTCCAAGGCTAACACTCCAAGACTCAAACCATTGCTCACTAGAACGCTCAATGAGAGAGAGATAGTTTCAAATGAAAGGATGATGAGTATCTCCTCATCCCTAGTGTATATAATTGTGAAATAATCATGCACCAAAGTTACTAATTATTGGAGTAACTCAAGTTACTAGGCTTAAAGTCAAATAAAGTCAAAAGTCTAAAGGAATATCAATACTTATAGAAATATTCTCCTAAGCATGTGACCTTATCTTGACCCAACTACTAAGTCAAGGATTCTCTCACATGGGCTTTCCTTCAACTATGGAAGAATCTGAAAAAAAGGGCTTGTGGGTCCAAGAGTTATCAACTCAAGCCAAACACCTAAGAATAATACCAAGTCAATACACTAGAATCCAAAATAGTGGTGCTCATTTTTTCCACTTCTTCTAAAGTAAGGTCCACTTTATCTTAACTATGACTAAATTAAGCTATCATGACTTATGTAGAACCATCCTTTATCTCTATATAGATAATATCTCTCAAGTACTTATAATACCAAACTAAATATCATAATAACACATACATGCACAAAGGGGTTTTATATTTACCCCCAAACTAACATTTTACTTTGTCCTCAAAGTGAAGGTCTCTTTACCTTCTATGATACATCTTCAACTAATCATGGTTAATCCTATCAAAGTGTCGTCTTCCCAATTCCTTGAGATCTGACGTGTAAGTGCTCCACACCTTCTCCACTATGAAAGGTCTAAAGTACTTAGGCAAAAGCTTCTTTTTCACTCTCTTGAATCAAATGGAATCAAACAACATTACTCAATCACCTTTGTTAAGTAGCTCCACCTTCTTCTTGCCTTGCTTCTTGTAGTAGCTCTCCTTTTGTTCCCTTTGGGCTTGCTCCACTCAACCATAGCAATTGCTCTTGCCTCCTCAAATTCCATGAGTTAATCCTTCCTTGACTTCTATGCATCACTTCCTTGTGCTTTCTTCAATCTCTCATGAATGGTTTGGAAGGTAGGAAGATCAAAGTGAATACGTAAGGTAGACTCAATACCATATACCAAATGAAATGGAGAATATGTGGTGAAAATATTCATGGTTGTCCTATACTTCCACAAAATTGCATGAATTCTCTTGATGATGTTAAGCCCCTTCCACCTTTGGATCTTTGGCCAACATCATGCACAAGGTCTGATCGGTTCTCTTTGCCAAACCATTAGAATTTGGTTTATAGAATGTAGTTACTCTATGTGTGATAGAGAAATGTCATGGCGTGGTTGTAGTGATGCTTCTTGTAAACTCTCCTTCTTTATCAAAAACCAACTCCAAAGTGCATCCCAATCTAGTGATAATGCATTCATTAAGAAATCTACCAACTTCATCTTCATTCTTGTCCCTCAATGGTCTGGTCTCAACACACTTGGTAAGGTAATCAATAACAACCACAATGTACCAATTGTTCCTTGGGGTTCTATTGAGAGGAATTACAAAGTTGATTCCCCATTTCTTGAAAGGTCCTAACAATGGAATTGATCTAAGAGGGGGAGTGGAAGTAGACTTTCTAGCAAAGCTCGACAAACATTACAAGTTTTGCAATAATCAAGACAATCCTTGAAAACCCTTCTCCAATAGTAACCTGTATGTAGAATCTTGAAAGTAGTCACCTTTCTTGCAAAGTGTTCTCCACACACTTAACATTCATGAAACTCCTTTATGAGTAGGATATACTCTCCTACCCATTTCTCTTTGAAGTAGACCATCTGTTCCTTGGTGAAAGAGAATATCCTCCACCATTGTGTAAGGTCTAGATCTTGCTGCAAGAGCCTTCCTCTCCCTAACATTGCATCTCTTTTGGATAGTTACCTCTTGTAAAAAAATCCACAATCTCCTTGTACTCCATTGGAACCTCTTGAGTGATTGAGTTTTCTATGAGCTCCTCATTTACAAAGGAATCATCCACTGGTTCAACTCCATCATGATCATAGGCCTTAGATAACAAATCAGTATTTGCATGTTTCTTTCCTAGTCTATCCTCAATGGTGTAGTCATACTCAGACAAGAGTATCATCCACCTTGCTAGTCTCCCTTCAACATTAGGCTTGTTGAAGATGAACTTTAAAACCTTGTGATTGGTGACAATGGTGGCTTTCCCTCCAATCAAGTAGTGTCTAAAGCTTCTTGAGACCAAAGATCATTGCCAACCCTTGTCTCTTTATGACTAAGTAATTCTTTTTTGCTAAAAACATCTGTGTACTAGCATAAGCTATTGGATGATCATGCCCTTCTTGGTCTAATTGACTAAGAGTGCATCCTATAGTTACATTGGAAGCATTTTTGTAGAGTATGAATGGCTTACTCCAATCAGGTTTAGCAGTAATTGGAGCTACAACAAGGGATTGCTCAAGCTACTCAAAAGATTTGAGAGCCTCTTTGTCCTCCAAAATCACCATGTATTCTACACTCTTCTTCATGTAGATGATTCATGCATAAGCCTTGTTGGAAAATGAAAAGATGAATCTCCTATAATACCCAACTATCCTTACGAATTGATGCAACTTTGTCAAGCTTGAAGGGAATGGAAGGTTTAAGAGTTTCTTCACCTTCTTAAGATCAACTTTTATTCCATCCTTGGAGATGATGTGCCGTAAAAGTAGACCTACTTCACAACCAAACATGCATTTCTTTGGATTAAGTGATGTGTTTACTTCATCCAAGCATTGCAAGACCTTGATTAGATGCTCAAAGTACTCCTCCTTGTTCCCATAGATACAAAAATCATCAATGAAGTCTCTCACAAATTTCCCAAGGAAAGGTTTAAACATGGTATTCATGAACCATTGGAATGTGGCTAGAGCATTGCAAAGCCAAAAGGCATGACCTTGAAAGCATAAGTTTCCCAAGTGTGGTGAATGTGATGAGTTGTTGATGCTCTGGTGCAATCTTGATTTGGTTATACACACTATAACCATCTCCAAAACTATACCTCTCATGACCTGCAGCCTCCTCCAAGGTCTCATCAATGAATGGAAAAGGGTAATAGTCCTTCTTAGTAACAACATTGAGCTTCTTTAATCTACACATATCCCAAGCTTGCCATTCTTTTTCTTCACAATCACAATTAGGGACACCTATTCTGAATTCTCTACCTCAAAGATAAATTTGGTCTCCTTGAGCTTATCAATCTCCTCCTTCACAATCAAAGCTATTGGTGGGCTAATGCAATGCTGTTTTTGGCGGATTTGTTTGGCATCTGATTCCACCTCTATCTTGTGCTCTTCCAAGGTGACTTCCTTTAAATCCTTATAATTGGAAGCAAACACATGGATCAACTTGCAAAAAATCTCCTTAAATCTCACCTTCTCCTCCTTGGTAACATTTGGACCATACTTGAGGGTAGATAACCTCCTTTCTATCTCCTCAAAGTGTCCATGGTGATTTATCTGGGTCTTTCAAAATTTGTGGCTTAGGTGCAAAATCCATAGCACAAAGGGATACACATATGAATCAGATTCAGATTCATCCTCCTCTATGGAAATCTCTTCCTCTATGCATGTGTCCATGCCTGAAGCTCTTTCTTCTAATTCTAATTCCCAATAATCAGAAGATGGTATATCTAAATGTGAAGTGTTGGTAGTGTTAGTCATAAGAATTGTGACTTTATGGTTTGATGGCCCAATTCTCAAATATCTTTTGTGCCATTGATCAGTTGTTTGTGCTGCTCTCAACCATGGCCTCCCAAGAAGTAAATCATAGCTTGAACCTTTTAAGACTTGGAAAGTCATGAGCTTTTGAACTCCCATAATTGAAATTGCCACCTTATCCATCACCCCTACTAGTCTAACTTGTTGCTTGTTTGTCATGCTCACCACACATGTTGAAGGTCTAGAGGGTATCATACCCAACTTCTTCATCAACCTCTTTGACATGGCATTCAATGTAGATTCTCCATCAACAAGTGCATCCTTGATGTTGTGATCATTCACTCTCACATTAATCTTGGAGGCATATTCACAAGCCTCCCATGGTGCTGGTTTGGCATCCACTACTCCCATTGATACTAGAGCCTTTTTGCTTTCTTCTTCTTCTTGCTCCTTGTAGAACTCAAACCACCTCTAAGCTCCTCTATCAAGGTAGAATTCAAAACTAATTAGTTGATCCATTGTGATGTTAACCTTGTGACTACAAACATCCTGTTGTTCCATTGTTGTTCCATTGTTGCTTTGAGATCAAGAAGTCCTCCAGCCCCAACTTCTTCCTTAGAGTCTTTGTTGTTGATGGGGTTGAGGTGTTAGTAGAAGTGTTCCTAGTAGTCATAGAAGTATCCTTACTAGGAGTAAATCCTTGAGAAGAGTGTACATCCTCTACAAAATCAGCTCTCTTCTTCTCTTGTGTCAAAAGCTCCAAATTAAGACCTTTGGAGTTTGAGCACTCCCTCTTCTCATACTTGCTCTCAACCACATCTATAGATGCTATTCCTTTACCTTTGTTTGGATTTGGAGCCACTTGGGTTTCACTAACTCCCTCTTTCCTTCTATTGGCTCTCCCTTGTAACCCCTTCCTCCATAGTAAGTGGAATTTTGGCAATTCCTTTGGATGTGACCTCTTCCTCCACAACCAAAATAATTTCTATCATTCAAATTATTGGTTAGTTAGCCTCCTCTATATGGACAGCTCCCTTAACCCCTAGGCCCTCTCCCACATTCTGATCTGTGAGCCGGCCTGTCTCTCACTCAAGATGAACCTCTGATGACTATTATGGTAGCGCACCATGGACTAAGAAGGTAAGGAACCCAAACTCCGTCATACTCCTCCAAGGCTAACACTCCAAGACTCAAGACATTGCTCACTAGAGAAACCAATGAGAGAGAGATAGTTGCAAATGAAAGGATGATGAGTACCTCCTCACCCCTTGTTTATATACTTGTGAAATAGTTACGTACCAAAGTTACTAATTATCATAGTAACTCAAGTTACTAAACTAAAAGTCAAGTAAAGTCAAAAAGTAGAAAGGAATATCCATTCACATGGGCATATTCCCCTAAGCATGTGGTCTTATCTTGACCCAACCACTAAGTCAAGGATTCCTTCACATGGGCTATCCTTGGACTAAAGAAGAATCCAAAACAAAAAGGCTTGCGGGCCCAAGAGTTCTCAACTCTTTCCTCAAATCCAAACACCTAGGAATAATACCAAGTCAACACACTAAAATCCAAAATAATGGTGCTCATCTTTTCTACTTCCTCTAAAGTAAGGTCCCCTCTATCTTAGCTATGATTAACTTTAGCTAACCATGACTAATATAGAACCATCCTTTATCTCTATATAAATAATATCTCTTTTGTACTTGTGATACCAAGCTAAATATCAAAATACCACACACATGCACAAATAGGTGTTACAAATCCACCTCTCTTTTCCCATAGTTGCACTACATTGATCTTGAGATTTTCAAGTTGTTCTATGATGGTTTGAAGTGGATCTTTTGGTAGAGGTGCAAGAACCGGAGCAACTACTACTTGTGGTGCAACCCTTGCCACCAAAGAATAAAAAATTCCAGCATACTTGTGACCTTGAGGTGGATGCACAACCTCTTTCACCACCAAATCACTCTCATCCCGTTCCAAACTCTCCTCATATGTATTGCAATCTTGATATCTTCAACCTTGGAAGAAGGTTTCTCATATCTCACCTTGCTTCTAATCTATGGTCTCAACCCTCCCACAAAATTCTTGGTGAGCATGGCTCCTATGCCAATGATAGTAGTCTCTACATCATCTCCACCCATCCTCAACATTATGCAAAATCTAGACTTTTTCTACATAGACTCTCACCTTCTCTCCATCTCATTGTTTGAGGAAGGTTACCTCACTCATCAATCTCTCATAAAACTCATCTAGAAAGAAGTTCTCAATAAGTGCTTAAGTCAAATTCTCCCAAGACTCTTCTTGCCCATCTCTCCTCTCTCTCTTTTGGTATGCTAACTCATACCATGTAAGTGTTGCATCCTCAAAGAAATCTGATAATAATGAGGTCTACTCATTATTCCTCCTCTCATTGTTTCCTATGCATGTTGTCTTGAAGTCTTTGACAAAGGCCTCCACATCTTCTCCATCCTTGCCAAAGAATACCTCAAGTTTCCCCATCTTAATTCCTAACTATCTTTCTCTTTTCTCTCAATCTTTTCTTTTCTCTCACTCTATAACTAATAGAGTGTATACATGACTAACACCATTTGAGAGTAATTCACCCTATGAAATAAAAGGTTCAGGTTGCTCCAAGATTTTTATAGCAACATCAAATCCTATAGTGCATATTAATCAAACTCTAATGGATAGTTTATCCATAAGTTGAAAGATTATCTCCATCACTAATCTTGAGAACTAGCTGTAAAGGTAGTAATTTCTTTGTAGTTTTACTAAACCTCTCTCCAAGATCTTTACCAAAGTTTCCAAAAATGTTGTTACCCACTACACTTATGTCTTTTTGGAAATCCTTCCACTTCACAAACCTCACACAACTCCTTGGTCTTAGATCTCCTCCTTCCCAATCTTGGTGAAGAAGGTACAACATGCAATCCCAATTCATGTAAGCTTCTCCTTTCTCTCAATCTTTTTCTCTCAAAGGTCAATAGACATGAGGTTGCCTTATGTCCTTTCTCTTTACATAAAAAGCACTTAGAATCACTCTTTCCTCCAAGTAGTGTATGTTTCTTGATCCTCTCAACACTCTTCAAATTCTATTCTAAACTCTCTTTTCCTCAAATCCACCCCTACAATACCCTCAAACCTTGGGGAACCTTTCATGGCCTCAAATTCCACTCTTAGTGACCCTCCATGATCCCAAGATGAATCTAAACACTCAAACATGCTTTTTGTTGCTCTCATACTCCTCATGCATGAGATCTTATCTTTCCAAAATTGATCTATCATCATAATATCACTCAATTCTATCAACTTGTATATCATAGTCTTTTGAAATTTTTCACACTTGATCAAAACCCCAAGGCATCTTCTCTTGCAAAATTGTAGTTTTTTTCATCTAGCTATTTGGCCTAGGCACCTTTCTATTTAACACACATATTTCAGATTTGGTTTGAAAACCACCCCCCTACTTTAAAACCTCATAACTTGTTGCACAAGAATGATTTCTCTCTAATTTATTGGCAAAAAGGTAGAATACTATGCCCTTAAATTTTTTGGAAAGTTTCAAATAATCTAATGAAAAATGAAAAAATTGGCAAAATTTGAACAAAATTGCAAAGAGTGTGCAATTTGCAAGAATAGTTTACTCTACCACCTTCCAAAAATTCTAGGTCGATGCATGTAGCAGCCCTTACAATATTTCAAGTGTCCCACCTAACACATACTTCAAGGTATCCTCTATGAAAATTTTAATCCAGATCTCAAACTTGAGGATCTGCCCAAAATCACCATAATCTCCTAAATCTACAATCCTCCTCACACAATCTCTCCAAATTCTTTCATGTGTACAATATATATAAACTCAACTCAAAATTTGTGGTCTAATCAGTTGGAGCATATTGGATGATGCACATGTTAAGAGGGGATGGATGTCATATTATGGTTTGCGTAGCTTATAAAAAAGTAAATTATCATGATTACCTTCATATTAGTGGAGTAGGTTGTAT
Organism: Lunularia cruciata; assembly: GCA_948567375.1. Lineage (NCBI taxonomy): Eukaryota > Viridiplantae > Streptophyta > Marchantiopsida > Lunulariales > Lunulariaceae > Lunularia > Lunularia cruciata. Next base: position 43,777,528 of record OX419757.1, read on the forward strand.
GATAGATCACACAGATGAGACTGTGCCATGTGAGCAATCTATGTACTATGAGCCGGCTTGTCTCTCACTCAGGATGAACATCTGATGGCTATTATGGTAGCACACCATGGACTAAGAAAGCAAGGAACCCCAACTCCATCATACTCCTCCAAGGCTAACACCCCAAGACTCAAGACATTGCTCACTAGAGAACTCAATGAAAGAGAGATAGTTTCAAATGAAAGGATGATGAGTACTTCCTCACCCCTTGTTTATATACTTGTGAAATAGTAATGCATTAAAGTTACTAATTTTTGGAGTAACTCAAGTTACTTGGCTAAAAGTCAAGTAAAATCAAGTAAAGTCAAAAAGTATAAACGGATATCCATCCACATAGGCATATTCCACTAAGCATGTGATCTTATCTTAACCCAACCACTAAGTCAAGGATTCCTTCACATTGGCTATCCTTGGACTATAGAAGAATCCAAAACAAAAAGGCTTGCGGGCCCAAGAGTTCTCAACTCTTTCCTCAAAGCCAAACACCTAGAAATAATACCAAGTCAACACAATAGAATCCAAAATAGTGGTTGTAGTACCTACATTTTTTGTTTTTGTCAAAATTTGGAGAAGAAGTGTATAGAGAATTTGAACTTCACCTATATGGCCAAAGAAGGCAAAGAAAAGTGTCCTCGGGATGAAACCCAAGGTAATGTGGCTTTGGGTCAGAAGGTGAGGTACTAGGAATTGCCCTGTCAACAAACAACCCGAAGTAAGGAGTCTTCATATCGGGGGTGCTCAACCCAAGGCAAGGATAGTGTTACAACTTTCCTTCAGGGCAAGACATTCAAGAGGAGACCGTTCAAAAATGGTGGTCATATGCATGAAGGACACTTGATGGTGATAGGAGTATGTAGGAGGTGTGATTTCTTGGTAGAAATTTGAATTGAAGAAAGATGAAGAAGGCACGACTCTATAAAAATTGGGCTAAAGACAAAGTGATGACAAGCAATTTTCCCTTGCTGTTAAGAAGTCATCCTATAAGAGATTGTGGGAAGGGAAGTAGAGTCAAAGACACACTGGTGTGTAGAGAAGAATTCGAGAGAGCTAATCCGGGAATCAATAGGAAGAATAGTCCCCAGCCTAGAGTGGAAGAGAGAAAGATGGGAGGAGGGAAGATGAATTCCAAATTCACCGTGAGAAATCATGCACCTCCAAGGTTAGATGTGATTGCAAGAATTGAAGTCTTGAGCAGGCTTTGGATCACATTCTTGGCATGGAACTGGAATGTTAGCTTTCTAGGGTTCATGACTGAGATCATCAAGAGTAGATGTCTCAATGGCCCCAAGGAAGAAGAGAAGAGAGGTAACTCGGCTCGCTAGCCAAAGTCAGATTGGAGGTTAGTACTTGGAAGAGAAGCGGGCATGGAGCATGGTGCCACGTTCTTGGGGAAGGATGAAGTAGCAGAAGAAACCCAGGAGGTGAGAGATGCTTTCTCTTTGAAGCGCACAAAGAATGGTTACAAAGTAGAGAGCTACAAGGATCCTATCAAGAGAGGGATTGTGAGTGCTCTAATGGCAATCTTGAAGTCGGAGATAACAACTTATGTGATGAAGCACCAAGCGGTGTTCTTCCATAAGATGTTTATAGGAGAGCCAATTAATTAGGCAAAGTGTTTTCATGGGAGAACAAGATAGATGGTATGGAATTTGTGGGATAAGTCACTTCCACATTACATTGTACCATTTGCAGCTCATTTCTATCTCGTGCTCAACTTGCTTAATGCGGTGAAGTGCAATAAGATGGTGTTGCATTTCCGTCCTGACTTAAGAAGAGATGTTGATGCGGAAGAGCAGCAATACATTCTTCAGATCAGGAGCAGTGATAAGTACTATGCATAGACGGGGAAGAGTGTGCAATTGGAAGTGAGTACTCCAAAGTCAAAGAAGAGGAGTTGACAAGGAGAAGGAGAAGATGCCAAGAAAGTAAGACCTCAGAAGGCTAGAAGAGTAAACCCAAGGAAAGGAATGGTGGTAATCATGTCGTTGGAGGAAGAATTGGAAGGCGAAGCCGAGTGCAAGTCCAAAGAGTCAGAAAGAGATGAAGATCCCGAGTTCACACTACAGAGTGGAGACACAAGTACTGATAGCAACAATGGAGGGGAGATGACATTGGTACCCAAGGAAGACAAAGCCAAGATGGAGATGGAGGAGAAAGGTAACTCAAAATTGGAAGACAAAGTGCTAGAGCAGAAGGAGAAGAGAGTTACCATTCAAAGAGGAGTTTATTCCAAGCAAAAGGTGAAGTGTAGAGCGGGGCCAAGTAAGGTTATAGAAGAGGAGGATGAAAGTTTGAGCAGCAAAGCATCCATTCCTATAAGGCAACTACGGCTTAGAAAGCGAGTGTTGAGTGAGGAAGAGGTGAAGAAGGAGATCACTCCGCAAGTCGAGGTAACTCCAAGTGAACAAGTGGAGTACCTTCGGGAGGTTGTGTGCCCATTATTAGTAAAGTTAGAGCACAAGAAGAGGAAGATATAGTCAAAGTGTCGAGAGGTGAAGATTGTGTTGCAGGTGTTAGCACAATTAGAAGAAGAGAACTTGGAGTTGAAGAAGAGTATAATTCAAGGTGAGGAGGAAAGGGAAGTACTACGAGTAGATGCATTAGTACAAAATCAAGTGATTGAGAACTTGAGGAGAGAAGCTAGGAATCGCGAGGAGCTTATAGAGCAACACATCATAGCAAGGGAAAGACAAATAGTTGAGTATGAAATCTTGAAGCAGTAGTTTGCTGATTTGAGACTAGAAATTATCCATGCTATGGCAAGAGAAGCAGAGAAAGAACAAGAGCTCAATAGGGTGGTAAAGAGTGTAGAGGAGAAGAAGCAGCTATTGCAACAAGAGTTGACAGTGAGGTATAGAGAGGTGGAAAGGTTGCAAGAGTTACTTCACAATCAGTAGGAAAAGATTGTGTAGAAAGAGAAGGAGAAGGAAGCTATGAAAGCCGAGATTGAAGCGGTATGGCAATGTACAAAGAAGATTGGCTTGCATATCAAGAATGGGAGAGGAAAATGAGATTGGAGCCATTAAAGGAGATTGTGATCAAGATGAATGCAATGCTAAGTACATAGGCTAGTGTGCGCATTGAAGAGACAAGACTGCACAAGTTGAAGTTGTTGGTGCAAGAGATGAGGAGGAGAAATGTGAAGGACTTGAATGCCTTATTGAGAAGTCTAAGAACTCGTGTAGATAGAAAGATACTGGAGGTAGAAGACAATATCACAATCAGATTAGACTTAGTCAAATTAGAGATAGGTAAACTTCGGAAGGATGTCAAAGCAAAACCAGAAGTAGATGAAGTAGGAGTGCAGATGTCTTCGGAGTTACCATTGGAGACGTTAGAGAAGAGTGGGGCAGGAGATAAGGAGTTAGAAAGATTACCCACTAGTGGAATTTCATATTAGGAAAGAGAACTATTAGATTTGGTAGAGGAATTAGGAGTTGTGAAACCCAAGGATAGAGTAGTAGTGAGTGAAGTTACTTTGGGATTGGGTTTGAAAGCCAAAGAAGAAGTAGACATTGGATTGGAGTAGTAACAATTTTGAGATTTGAAGAGGTAGATATGAAAAGGTGCATTGTCATTTTGGATCTGTAGGTTAGAAGAGTTGTTGTTTTATGGTATAATTGTTAGAATTGTTGTTTGCTACACTATTTAAGAGTGGCATTTGCAATCTAATGTTGTTCAGTGCTCATAATTTTTGAGAATAGATGAAGCAAAGTGCTATGAAGCAGTGCTGGTAGCTTGAGCTTGATTCCGAGTATCAACTTTGTGTCTATGTTTGTGAGTGTGTGGAGAAATTCAAAGTGCAAGTCAGTTGGATGTTGGATTTTGTGGCCTTGATCTTCATTCTGTGTGTTTGATCTTGAGTGAAGTGCAATCAAAGCAATGCCTTGATAGATCTGAGAGGAATTGTAGTGTTGGTAGTATTCTACATTTGTGAGTGCAGCACAAAGTTGATGTGAAGCAATTTTGATCAAGGAAGTTGTGCCTTCAGTGGAGGGGTAGAACACAATTCTGAGGCAAAGTCGTTTTGCAGTGAAGTGCCATTTTTGGGAGAGCCTGAATCATCACAATCAAGATTGTTTGGAAAGAATTGAAGGTGTTGTGATTAAGGAGTGTGAATTCATGACAAGACTGCAAATCAATGCTTGTTACTCTCTTCTGCTAACCTCCTTCCTGCTTTGTCTCATTGAGAGCTTTCCAATGGTACCTTACTCATGTGATTCTGAGACTCCTACAGGAAGATTCCCTAAAAGATTCCCTCCTTAAAGCTTGTTTGACCAACCAGATAGGACCTAGACCACCATGTCACCCATCCAAGTAAGTAATCCAAGGGTGGAGCTTGATGACATGTCACCTATCTGTGTGCCTTATCCTATGGTGGAGCTTCCTTGGAGGAGATCCTCTTTGTCTATATAATAAAGAGAAGGTGCTCCTTTGGGGCACCAAATGTTGAGTGTGTAATCTGTGTTTTCTCTCTTCTCTTGTCCTCAAAGTATTACACCAAGTTGTGGTGGATTGGCACCAGCAAAAGCTATGGTTCAAGGACATTTTGTCCGAAGACCAAAAGCTGGTGACTGTGAGTTGGACAAAGGTTCCCCATCTCGGGGAAACTAGTTTGTCAAAAGATGAGGAAAAATCCAAATACTCATCATCTTCATCCTCAGAAGAATCCGAAGACAAAGTCCAAGTTAATTACTTGGAATGCTACAAGGTGGATGTGGAAGACAAAGATCTATATGACCTCGCCTTGGGTGAACTTGACTTGGAGGTAGGGGGTTTGATGGCAGCTTGCCTCGGGTTAAGCCGAGTAAGCCACGTTGAAGGAGTCATCAACCCTGATGACTGTCATGATGTTGTCTTGACTGAAGGAAAAATTTTAAAAATTTTGAAGACAGTCACTTTGGAGGAGTTGGCAAGATACACTGCCATGTTTATAGAATTCCAGGATGTATTTGCCTAGTCTATCGATCAAATGTTGGGTATTCCATGAAAATTTGGAGAACACCGGATTGATTTGGTTGAAGGTGCAGTTCCGGTTCGGCAGAGACAATACCGTCTAAACCCAAAGTACTCCCTTTTGGTGAAAGATGAAAATCGACAAGTACTTAGGGGCCAGAATCATCTTCCCTGTCTTAAGCAGTGAGTGCGTCTCCCCCATTGTCATTGTACCGAAGAAGAAAACAAGGAAGATCCGAGTGTGCCAAGACTTCCACAAATTAAATGCAGTCACAAGGAAGGATCATCATCCATTGCCTTTTACCGATTCTATTTTGGACCAAGTAGCTGGTCACCCTTGTTATAGTTTTCTTGATGGATTTTTAGAATACAATCAAGTATCCATCCGAGAAGAGGACAAGGATAAACCACATTCACAACCGATTGGGGCACCTTTGTTTACAATCAAATGCCCTTTGGGTTGTGTAATGCTCCCGCTACTTTCCAACGGATGATGAATTCAATCTTCAAGGATTTCCTATGCAAATTTGTGGAAGTTTTCATTGATGATTTTTGTGTGTTTGGGCAAAGAGATGTACATTTGGATTACCTTTGCCAAACTTTTGAAAGGTGTCATTTTGCCGGTTTGTCATTACACCCGGAGAAATGTTTCTTTGCTATGAAGGAAGGAATTCTATAGGAGCATCGGGTGTCAAGCCAAGGTATTGAAATTGATGTTGAGAAGGTCAAAGTAATCTCAGCTTTGGAATCCCTAAAGAATATCTGGGAACTGAGAGCCTTCTTGGGACATGTCGGATACTACAATTGCTTTGTTTTGAACTATGCGGTGCTTGCTGCACCCCTTACAAAGCTTTTTAAGCAGTAGGAAGCAGATCAAGAAGAAGCTTTCCAAGTGTTGAAGAAGGAACTGGTTGAAGCACCAGTTATGAGGGCCCCAAATTGGGACATCCCTTTTCATGTATATGTGGACATTTTGTCCATGGCAATCTGAGTTGTCTTAAGTCAGAAGGACAAGAAGAAGAAGGACTACTCGGTGTATTATGCCAACCAACAACTTTTAATTTCTGAAAAGAACTATTCAATGACTGAAAGAGAGGCACTCGGAATGGTGTATGCCTGCAAGAAATTTTGCCACTACTTGCTAGGATACGAGTTTGTCTTCTATGTTGACCATTATGCATTGCAATATTTGGTCAAGAAGGCAGATTTAGGTCCTAGCAAATTGCAAGATGGATCTTGTTGTTACAAGAATTCACATATATCGTACAAGTAAAGAAGGGAGCTTTGCATTTGAATGCGGACTTCATGTCCAAGTTAGAAACTCAAGACCAAGAATGGGAAATTGACAATCGGTTCCTTGATGAGGAGTTATATCAATTAACAACAATGCGAAGTACGAGATATGCAATAGAATATCATTACCTGCATACTCTCCATTGTCCTGAAGGGCTAGACCCGGAGCAGAGGGCAGTCTTTCTTAGGAAAATGGGGCCGTATCAGCTAAAACACAACATTTTATTCAAGATGGGCGAAGACGAAGTACTTCAGCGATGCTTGGAGTCATACAAAGTTGGAGGCAAAATTGAGTCTTTACACCCTGAAGCATCAAGAGGACACTATGCTCTAAAGAATAATGTAGAGAGGATTCTTTCCTTGAGGTATTGGTGGCCTATGATGTAAAAGACACGCATGTCCATATCCAAAGCTGTGATGCTTGTCAGAGAACATGGAAGCCGATGGCTACTTCTCAATGGCCTTTGAGACCCATTTTACCCTTGGTCCCATTTGAGAAATGGGGAATTGATTTTGTGGGTCCCATTCAACCAGTAACTCAAGTCACAAGGAAGAGATACATTTTGGTTTGCACTGACTATGCTACCAAGATGGTCGAAGCTGAAGCAACTCACAGAGATGATGCCAAAACTATGGCAGAATTTTTCTTTTGAAACATCACCTCCTAATATGGGTGTCCTTTGGAACTGGTTAGTGATAGAGGGACACATTTTTTGAACTCTATGATGGAGGCGTTTACCAAGTACTTCCTGATTAAACATCAGAAGACGACTCCTTATAACCACAAAGCAAATGGCTTAACAAAAAAGGTGACTGGTTACTTTGCAAAATTTTGAATAAGGTAACTATCAATTATGCCTATGACTGGGATACAAAATTACCAGCCGCGTTGTGGGCATATAGAACGACAAAAAAGATCACAACCAAACAAACTCCATACTTCTTGACATATGGCTTGCATCCCATACTACCAGTTGAATTTGAAGTACTGACATATCGGATTCTTTGTGAAGAACGATTGTCGAAGGAAGAAAGCCAAGATCTTTGGATCCATCAACTAATGTGGTTTGAAGAGAAAAGAGACAATACAATGCAAACCACAAAAGAAGTACAAGAGCAAAGGAAAGTCATGCATGATAAGCATATCAAGCCTATGGTTGTGTGCAAAGGAGATTTGGTTTTGTTATATAACAATCACCAAATATTTTTTCCAAGCAAGCTGCATTTGAGATGGATGGGGCCTTATCGAGTTCTGAATCTTTATGAAAATGGTTCCATTCAACTTGCAGACCTAGAAGGCAATCCTTTTGCCACTCGAGTAAACGGGTGGAGAGTTTGGAGATATTGGACCATAGACTCGAAAGTCTCTAAGACACCCAAAGTTTATGTTCATGAGGACACTCACATTTGAGGGAGGAGGTATGTGGTACCCATGTTTTTTGTTGAAATTTGGAAGAAGAAGTGTATAGAGAATTTGAATTGCACTTGTATGACCAAAGAAGGCAAAGAAAAGTGTCCTTGGGATGAAACCTGAGGTAATGTGGCTTTGGGTCATAAGGTGAGGTACTCAGAATTGCCCTATCAACATACAACCCAAAGTAAGGAGTCTTTGTATTGAGGGTGCTCAACCTGAGGCGAGGAAAATGTAACAACTTTCCTTCGGGGTGAGACATTCAAGAAGGGACTGTTCAAAAATGGCGGTCATATGCATGAAGGACACTTGATAGTGACAGAAGCATGCAGGAGGTGTGATTTCTTGGTAGAAATTTGAATTGAAGAAAGACGAAGAAGGCACAACTCCATAAAAATTGGGCTAAAGATAAAGCGATGACTAGCAATTTTCCCTTGCCGTTAAGAAGTCGTCTTGTAAGAGATCATGGGAAGGGAAGTAGAGTCAAAGACGCGCTGGTGTGTAGAGAAGAATTCAAGAGAGCTAATCCAGGAATCAGTAGGAAGAATAGTCCCTAACCCAAAATGGAAGAGAGAAAGATGGGAGGAGGGAAGAAGAATTCCAAATTTGATGTGAGAAATCATGCGATTCCGAGGTTAGATGTGATCACAAGAATTGAAGTCCGAAGCCTGTCTTGAGCAGGCTTCGGATCACATTCTTGGCATGGAACTGGAATGTTAGCTTTCTAGGGTTCATGACTGAGATCATCAAGAGTAGATGTCTCGATGGCCCCGAGGAAGAAGGGAAGAAAGGTAATCCAGCTCACTAAATAGAGTCAGATTGGAGGTTAGTTCTTGGAAGAGAAGCAGGCATAGAGCATGGTGCCATGTTCTTGGGGAAGGGTGAAGTAGCAGAAGAAACCTAGGAGGTGAGAGATGCTTTCTCTTTGAAGCGCACAAAGAATGGTTACAAAGTAGAGAGCCATAAGGATCTTGTCAAGAAAGGGATTGTGAGTGCTCTAATGGCAATCTTGAAGCCGGAGAGAACGACTTATGTGATGAAGCACCAAGCGCTGTTCTTCCATAAGATCTTTGGAGGAGAGTCAATGAACTAAGCAAAGTGTTTTCATGGGAGAACAAGACAGATGGTATGGAATTTGCGGGATAAGTCGCCTCCACATTACATTGTGCCATTTGCAGCTCATTTCTATCTAGTGCTCAACTTGCTCAATGCGGCAGAGCGCAATAGGATGGTGTTGCATTTCCATCTTGACTTAAGAAGAGATGTTGATGGGGAGGAGCAGCAATACATTCTTTAGATCAAGAGCAATGATGAGTACTACGCCCAAACGGGGAAGAGTGTGCAGTTGGAAGTGAGTACTCTAAAGTGAAAGAAGAGGAGTCAACAAGGAGAAGGAGAAGACGTCAAGAAAGTAAGACCTCGAAAGGCTAGAAGAGTAAACCCGAGAAAAGGAATGGTGGTAATCGTGTCGTCGGAGGAAGAATTGGAAGGCGAAGCCGAGTGCAAGTCCAAAGACTCAAAAAGAGATGAAGAACCTGAGTTCACACTACAGAGTGGAGACACGAGTAGTGATAGCGACAATGGAGGGGAGATGACATCGGTACCCAAGGAAGAGAAAGCCAAGATGGAGATGGAGGAGAAAGGTAACTCAAAATTGGAAGACAAAGTGCTAGAGCAAGAGGAGAAGAGAGTTACAATTCAAAGAGGAGTTTATTCCAAGCAAAAGGTGAAGTGTGCAGCGGGGCCAAGTAAGGTTATAAAAGAGGAGGATGAAAGTTTGAGGAGCAAAGCATCTATTCCTATAAGGTGACTAAGGCTGAGAATGCAAGTGTTGAGTGAGGAAGAGGTGAAGAAGGAGATCATTCCGCAAGTCGAGGTAACTCCAAGTTAAGGAGTGGAGTACCTGTGGGAGGTTGTGTGCCCACTATTAGTAAAATTAGAGCACAAGAAGAAGGAGATGCAGTCAAAGTGTCCAAAGGTGACAACTGTGTTGTAGGTGTTAGCACGATTAGAAGAAGAGAACTTGGAGTTGAAGAAGAGTATAATCCAAGGTGAGGAGGAAAGGGAAGTACTATGAGTAGATGTAGTAGTACAAAATCAAGTGATTGAGAACTTGAGGAGAGAAGCTAGGAATCAAGAGGAACTAATAGAGTAGAATGTCATAGCAAGGGAAAGACAAATAGCTAAGTATGAAATCTTGAAGCAACAATTTGCTGATTTGAGACTAGAAATTATCCATGCTATGGCAAGAGTAGCAGAGAAAGAGCAAGAGTTTGATAGGGTGATGGAGAGTGTAGAGGAGAAGAAGCAGCTGTGGCAACAAGAGTTGGTAATGAGGTATAGAGAGGTGGAAAGGTTGCGAGAGTTACTTCACAATCAAGAGGAAAAGATTGTGCAGAAAGAGAAGGAGAAGGAAGTTGTGAAAGCCGAGTTTGAAGCAGACTTGGCAATGTACAGAGAAGATTGGCTTGTAGATCAAGAACGGGAGAGGAAAATGAGATTGGAGCCATTAAAGGAGATTGTGATCAAGATGAATGCAATGCTAAGTTTAGAGGCTAGTGTGCGCATTGAAGAGACGAGACTGCATGAGTTGAAGTTGTTGGTGCAGGAGACAAGGAGGAGAAATGTGAAGGACAAAAACTTGAATGCCTTACTGATCAGTCTAAGAACTCGTGTAGATAGAAAGATATTGGAGGTAGATGACAATATCACAATCAGATTAGACTTAGTCAAATTAGAGATAGATAAAATTCGGAAGGATGTCAAAGCAAAACCAGAAGTAGATGAAGTAGGAGTGCAGATGGAGTTACCCTTGGAGACATTAGAGAAGAGTGGGTCAAGAGATAAGGAGTTAGAAAGATTACACACTAGTGGAATTTCAAATCAGGAAAGAGAATTGTTAGATTTGGTAGAGGAATTAGGAGTGAAACCCAAGGATAGAGTAGTAATGAGTGAAGTTACTTTGGGATTGGGTTTGAAAGCCAAAAAGGAAGTAGACATCGGATCGGAGTAGTAACAATTTTGAGATTTGAAGAGGTAGATATGAAGAGGTGCAGTGTCATTTTGGATCTGCAGGTTAGAAGAGTTGTTGTAGAACGGTATAGTTGTTAGAATTGTTGTTTGCTTCACTATTTAAGAGTGACATTTGCAATCTAATATTGTTCAATGCTCATAATTTCTGAGAATAGATAAAGTGAAGTGCTATGAAGCAGTGCTTGTTGCTTGAGCTTGATTCCGAGTATCAACTTTGTGTCTATATTTGTGAGTGTGTGGAGAATTCAAGGTGCAAGTCAGTGTGCTTATTGGATGTTGGATTCTGTAGCCTTGATCTTCATTTTGTATGTTTGATCCTGAGTGAAGTGCAATCAAAGCAATGCCTTGAAAGATCTGAGAGGAATTGTAGTGTTGGTAGTATTCTACATTTGTGAGTGTAGCACGGAGTTGATGTGAAGCAATTTTGATTGAAGAAGTTGTGCCTTTAGTGGAAGGGAAGAACACAATTCTGGGGCAAAGTTGTTTTGCAGTGAAGTGCCATTTTTGGGAGAGCTTGAATCATCACAATCAAGATTGTTTGGAAAGAATTGAAGGTGTTGTGATTAAGGAGTGTGAATTCATGACAAGACTGCAAATCAATGCTTGTTACTCTCTTCTGGGTGTGATTTCTACCTAAGAGATTAAAGACACAACCAAGAAGAACTACATTGCTACTGTTTGACTTCATATTTGGACATTTCTGACTTGTATCTTGACGAGAAGGAACTTTACTTACCTAATTATTGCAAAAGTGATATTTGCCGGGTTGTCACAGTGGTGCTCATCTTTTCTACTTCCTATAAAGTAAGATCCCCTCAATCTGAGCTATGACTTAATTTAGCTAACCATGATTTATGTGGAACCATCCTTTATCTCTATATAAATAATATCTCTCAAGTACTTGTTATAACAAGCTAAATATCACAATACCACACACATGCACAAATAGATGTTACATTTATCCTTGGAGTAAGTTTTCACTTTGTCCTCAAAGTGAAGGTCTCTCTACCTTCTATGATACATCTTCAACTTATCATGGTTAATCCTATCAAAGTGTCTTCCTCCCAACTCCTTGAGATCATAGGTGTTATTGCCCTTTCACCTTCTCCACTATGAAAAGTCCAAAGTTCTTAGGCAAAACCTTCTTTTGCACTCTCTTGAATCAAATAGAATCAAAAAACATTACCCAATCACCTTCTTTGAAAGGCTCCACCTTCTTCTTGCCTTGCCTCTTGTCATAGCTCTTCTTTTTTTCCCTTTAGGCTTGCTCCACTCAAACCATAGCAACTGCTCTTGCACCTTCCAACTCCATGAGTTGTTCCTTCCTTGACTTCTCCGCATCACCTCCTTGTGATTTCTTCAATCTCCTATGAATGCTTTGGAAGGTAGGAAGATCAAAGTGAATAGGTAGAGTAGACTCAATACCATATACCAATTGAAATGGAGAATATCTGGTGGAAGTCTTCATGGTTGTCATGTACTCCCACAAAACCACATGAACCTTCTTGTCCCAATGATGTTTAGCCCCTCCATTTTTGCATCTTTGGTTCTCTCTGCCAAGCCATTGGAATTTGGCTTATAGGATGTAGTTAGTCTATGTGTGATAGAGAAATGTTGTAGCATAGCTGTAGTGATGCTTCTTGTAAACTCTCCTCTATTATCAAGAACCAACTCCAAAGGGCATCCAAACCTAGTGATAATGCATTCACAAAGAAATATACCAACTTCATTTGTCATTCATCTTCATTCTTGTCCCTCAATGGTCTAGCCTCAACCCACTTGGTAAGATAATTAGTAGCTACCACAATGTACCAATTGTTCCTTGGGGTTCTATTGAGAGGACCTACAAAATCAATTCCCCACTTCTCAAAAGGTCTTAGCAATGGAATTGATCTAAGTGGTGGAGTTACTTCTTGTCACAAAATCCACAATCTCCTTGTACTCCATTGGAACCTCTTGAGTGATTGAGATTGTCATGAGCTCCTCATCCGGGAATGAATCATTCATTGACTCATCTCTATCATGATCATAGGCTCTAGATAACAAATCAGCATTTGCATATTTCTTTCTTGGCCTATCCTCAATGGTGTAGTCATACTCAAACAAGAGTATCATCCACCTTGCTAGTCTCCCTTCAAGATTAGGCTTGTTGAAGATGTACTTCAAAGCCTTGTGACCCATGACAATGGTGGCTTTCCCTCAATCAAGTAGTGTCTAAACTTCTTGAGACCAAAGATCATTGCCAACCCTTCTCTCTTTGTGACAGAGTAGTTCTTTTCTACTAAAACCATCTGCCTACTAACATAAGCTACTAGATGATCATGCCCATCTTGGTCTAATTGACTAAGAATGAATCCTATAGCTACATTAGAAGCATTAGTGTAGAGGATGAAAGGCTTACTCCAATCAAGTTTAGCAAGAATTGGAGCTACAACAAGAGATTGCTTGAACTCCTCAAAAGCTTTGAGAGCTTCCTTGTCTTCTAAAATCACCATGTAATCTACATCCTTATTCATATAGATGGTCAATGCATAAGCCTTATTGGAAAATGAGAAGATGAACCTCCTATAGTATCCAACCATCCCTAAGAATTGGTGTAACTTTGTCAAGCTTGAAGGGAATGGAAGGTCTGAGATTCTTTCTCACCTTCTCAGGATCAATTGCTATTCTATCCTTGGAGATGATGTGCCCCAAAAGTAGACCTTCTTCACATCCAAAAATGCACTTCTTTGGGTTGAGTGATGCATTTGCCTCATCCAAGCGTTGCAAGATCCTAATTAGGTGCTCAAAGTGCTCCTCTTTGCTCCCATAGACACAAAAGTCATCAATGGAGTCTCTCATAAATTTCCCAATGAATGGTTCAAATACCTTGTTCATGAACCGTTGGAATGTGGCTGGGCATTGCAAAGCCCAAAAGACATGACCTTGAAAGCATAAGTTTTCCAAGGTGCGGTGAATATGGTGAGTTTTTGATGCTCTGGTGCAATCTAAATTTGGTTATATCCACTATAACCATCTCCAAAATTGTACCTCTCATGACCTGCAACCTCCTCCAAGAGCTCATCAATGAATGGCAATGTGTAGTAGTCCTTCTTGGTAAGAGCATTGAGCTTCTTTTAATCCACACATACCCAAAGCTTGCCATTCTTTTTCTTCACAATGACAATTGGAGACACCTATTCTGAATTCTCCATCTCAAAGATAAATCCGGCCTCCTTGAGCTTATCAATCTCCTCCTTCACAACCAAAGATATGGGTGGGATAATGCAATGTTGCTTTTGGCAGATTGGTCTTGCATGTGACTCCACCTCTATCTTGTGCTCTTCCAAGGTGATTTCCTTCAAATCCTTGTTACTGAAAGCAAACACATGGATGAACTTGCGGAAAATCTCCTCAAATCTCACCTTCTCCTCCTTGGTAACATTTGGGCCATACTTAAGGGTAGCTAACTTTCACTCTATCTCATTAAGTGTCAATGGTGATTTATCTGGGTCCTTCAAAACCTTTGGCTTAGGTGAAAAATACATAACACACAAGGGATACACATCTGGATCAGATTCAGATTCATTCTCCTCCGTGGAGGTCTCCTCTTCCATGCTTGTGTCCACACCTGAAGCTCCTTCTTCAAAATCTGATTCCTAACAATTAGAAGATGGTATATCTGAATGTGAAGTGCTGGTGGTGTTAGTCACAAGAACTATGACTCTATGGTTTGATGGCCCATTTCTCAAACACCTTTGTTCCATCAATTAGTTGTGCGTGCTTCTCTCAACCATGGCTTCCCAAGAAGTAACTCATAGCTTGAATCCTTCAAGACTTGGAAAGTCATGAGATTTTGAACTCCCATAACTGAAACTACCACCTTATCCATCATCCCTATTGGTCAAACTTGTTGTTTGTTTGCCATGCTCACCACAAATGTTGAAGGTCTTGAGGGTATCATACCCAACTCCTTCATCAACCTTTCTAGCATGGCGTTCACTGCTGATCCTCTATCAACCAATGCATCCTTGATGTTGTGACCATTCACTCTCACATCAATCTTGGAAGCATATTCACAAGCCTCCCATGGTGCTGGCTTGGCATCCAACACCTCCATTGATACTAGAGCTTTTGCATTCTTCTTCCATTTGCTCCTTGTAGAACTCAAACCACCTCTAAGCTCCTTTCTCAAAGTAGGATTCAAAGCAATCAATTGGCCTACTGTGATGTTAGCCTTGTGACTACTAACATCCTCCAAGACATTGTAGTTCCATTGTTGCTTTGAGATCAAGAAGTCCTCCATCCCCAACTTCTTCCTTGGAGTCTTTGTTATTGATGGTATTGAAGTGCTTGTGTGAGTACTCTTAATAGGCATAGAAGTATCTTGGCTAGGAGTAAATCCTTGAGAAGAGTGCACATCCTTTGCAAAACGAGCTTTCTTCTTCTCTTGTGCCAAAAGCTCCAAATTAAGAGTCTTGGAGTTTGAGCACTCTTCCTTCTCATACTTGCTCTAAACCACATCTAAAGATGCTATCTCCTTACCTTTGTTTGGATTAGGAGCCACTTGGGTTTCATTACCTCCTTCTTTCCCTCTACAGGCTCCTTCATAACCCCTTCCTCCATGGTAAGTGGAATTTGGGCAATTCCTTTGGATGTGACCTCTTCCTCCACAACCAAAACAATTTCTCTCATTGAAATTGTTGGTTGGTTGGCCTCCTCTATATGGATAACTTTCATAACTCCTAGGCCCTCTCTCTACATTCTGGTCTACCTCTCTCTTCTCCCATAGTTGCACCACATTGATCTTGAGATTTGCAAGTTGTTCTATGATGGTTTGAAGTGGATCCTTTGGTGGAGGTGCAAGAACCAGAGCAACTACTACTTGTGGTGCAACCCTTGCCACCAAATTAATCAGAAGTTCCACCATTCTTGTAACCTTGAGGAGGATGCATAACCTCCTTCACCACCAAATCACTCTCATCCCCTTCCAAACTCTCCTTTATACAAATTGCAATCTTGAAAGCTTCAACATTGGAAGAAGGTTTCTCATATCTCACCTTGCTTCTTATTTGTGGTCTCAATCCTCCTACAAAATTCTTGGTGAACATGGCTCTTATGCCAATAATAGTAGTCTCCACATCATCCACACCCTTCTTCAACACTATGCAAAATCTGGACTTCAACTTCTCCACTCTTTCCATATAGACTCTCACTTTCTCTCCATCTCCTTGTTTGAGAAAGGTAATCTCACTCATCAATCTCTCATAGCTCCCAAGAATCATCTTCCCCATCCCTCCTCTCTTTCTTTTGGTATTCCGACCCATACCATGTAAGTGCTGCATCCTCAAAGAAATCTGGTAATAATGAGGCCCACTCATTCTTCTTCCTCTCATTATTTCCTATATAAGCTCTCTTGAAGTCTCTCACAAAGGCCTCCACATCTTCTCCATCCTTGCCAAAGAAAACCAGAAGTTTCCCCATCTTAACTCCTCACTATCTTTCATCTCTCTCAAATTTTTTTTCTCTTTTCTTTGCTCTCACTCTATAACTAGTAGAGTATATACATGATTAACACTATCTAAGAATAATCCACCCTAGGGAAGACAAAAGGTTCAGGTTACTCCAAGATTTCTATATCTACATCAAATCCTAGAGTGCATATTAATCTAACTCTCATGGATAGTTTATCCATAAGTTGAAAGATTATCTCCATCACTAATCTTGAGAACTAGTTGATGAAGGTGGTAGTATTTCAGTAGCTTAACTAAGACTCTCTCCAAGATCCTTCACCAAAGTCTCCAAAAGTGCTTTTACTCCACTACACTCATGTTCTTTTGGAAGTCCTTCCACTCCACAAACCTCACACAACTCCTTGGTCTTAGATCTTCTCCCTCCCAACCTTGGTGAAGAAGGTCCAATATGCAAACCCAAGTCAAGTAAGCCTCTCCTTTCTCTCAATTTTTTTCTCTCAAAAGTCAATGGACATGAACTTGCCTTATCTTACTTCTCTCCACATAAAAGCACTTAGACTCAATCTTTCCTCCAAGTGGTGTAGGTTTTTGGATCCTCTTAACACTCTCTTCAAATTCTATTCTAAACTCTCTTCTCTTCAAATCCTCTCCTCAAATCACCTCAAACCCTTGAGGAACTTTATATAACCTCAATTTTCACTCTTGGTGACCCTCCATGTTCCCAAGATGAGTCTAAACACTCAAATTGCTTTTTGTTGCTCTCATACTCCTCATGCATGAAATCTAAACTTTAGAGAATTGACACTTCCTCACAATGTCAGTCAAATCTCTCAACTATTATGTCACAATCCCTTGAAATTTTGCACACTTGATCACAACTCCAGGACATCCCTCCTTGCAAAATTTCAGATCTTTCAATTGAGCCGTTTGGCCTAGGAACCTTTCTATTTAGTACACATATTTCAGATTTGGTTTGAAACCCCTCCTCCCCCCCTTCACTTTAAAAACTTATAACTCTGTGCTCAAGAATAATCTATATCTAAATTTTTTGTCAACAGGTAGGATTTTTGTGTCTAATTTTTGTGTCAATAGGTAGGATACAATGCAAAAAATTGTTTCAGAAAGTTTCACTAAAATCAACTTAAAATTGAAGAAATGGCAGACTCTGTACTATTTTCCAGAGAGCATGCAATTGCAGGAGCAGTTTACCCTATCAACTTTCAAAAATTCTAGCCTAGTGCGCATAACAACTCTCAAAATTATTTCAAGTGTGCTAACTGAAGGACCTAAGCTATTATGTGTAAAAATT
The DNA here is from genome assembly GCA_948567375.1 of Lunularia cruciata. Taxonomy (NCBI): domain Eukaryota; kingdom Viridiplantae; phylum Streptophyta; class Marchantiopsida; order Lunulariales; family Lunulariaceae; genus Lunularia; species Lunularia cruciata. Next base: position 43,795,022 of record OX419757.1, read on the forward strand.
TCAAGTTCAGATTATAAACTTGAGATTTTACCCAAAATCACCTTAATCTCCAAAATCTATAATCCTCCTCATACAATCCCTCCAAATCCTCTCAAGTCTACAAGATATATCAAATCACCTCAAAGACATCATAATGAACTACATGGTAGACAAATGGGTCCAAATTCTCTAACATAATTTCAGCCCTCTCTTCCCCTAAAGTTCTCTCTAAGTGAGCTCTCATAGCCTCCTTTTGTCTAATATAGAATTGTACACGGAACATTATCTTGCCTTCTAGAGAGGTCTTGACAGTAGAACCAAAAATGTAAGTTGGCTTGTCTCTCACTCAGGATGAACATCTGATGGCTATTTTGGTAGCACACCATGGACTAAGAAAGCAAGGAACCCCAAAAAGTATAAAGGAAATATCAATCCATATGGGCATATTCCACTAAGCATGTGATCTTATCTTGACCCAACCACTAAGTCAAATATTCCTTCATATGGGCTATCCTTGACTATAGAAGAATCCAAAACAAAAAAGCTTGCGGGCCCAAGAGTTCTCAACTCTTTCATGAAAGCCAAACACCTAGGAATAATACCAAGTCAACACAATAGAATCCAAAATAGTGGTGCTCATCTTTTCCACTTCCTCTAAAGTAAGGTCCCCTCTATCTTAGATATGACTAACTTTAGCTAACCATGACTAATGTAGAACCATCCTTTATCTCTATATAAATAATATCTCTCAAGTACTTGTAATACCAATCTAAATATCACAATACCACACACATGCACAAATGAGTGTTACAATACATGTATGCAATTGGCCATGTGAGTTATGATTTTTTTTTGTTCAAGGGCTCTAATGTATATAGGTGACGGAGAGTGGAGAGATGGGTGTGTTTGAGTTGAGGAGTTTCAAGAGGGAGGAAGACGTTAGGAGTGAGAGTTGTAGTAGAGCACAAGTGGTAGAGAATTGGATGTAGCATTTGAGCATGAGATGTCCCATGCTCCCAATCTACCACTCTTGAATTCTTTTCTCATCATGCTTCAGATTTTACACAATGACGACTTACATAATTAGATGGTAGCATGTTTTGTAGCAGCATTTATAGAATCAATGATAGGAAACTTGGATCTTATCATCCTTTTGGTGCTTATTATGAGCAAGTATGGGATTTGACAATCTATGTGCTCTTATAGATAGGGAATGCATTAATTTTTTCTTATAAGCTTCAAGGTGGAGTTAAGGGCCCCATTTGTCAAAAGGTGAGAGTAAATGACAAATTTGCAAGAGATTGGGTCTCATGCGGTTAAGTCTAGAGTTTTTTGAGCATCAAGGGAGTTTGGGGAAGACATTTGAGTAGTGAAGACCATGGTTAGAGAGAGGAGTTGATAGACTACAATCTAGAGTTGGAAATCAAAAAATTTGAGTAGATTTTAGGAGGAATATCATCGATTGACCCAAGGGGGTAGCACAAAGTAGGCCATTTGGAGCTTCATGAGACCTTTTCATGATCTATCAATAGGGTTAGAGAGAAGATAGAAGTTTCTATAGCACTGAGTACAAGAAATTCTAGGTTTGGATCAATCTTACATTAGACCTGATTGATTGAAGTTGAAGCTTTTGAGATGTAAGGTGTTGGAGAAGAGCTGATGATCAAGTTTGGAATTTTGGTCACTCCCCAAGTTGTGATTGGAGTCACCTTATGAAAATTTCTAGAATTGTTGATGATTAGGTTTCTCACCTTTGTGCAAAGATTTCATGTAAATTCCTCAAAAGGAAAATTCAAGGTCTTGGATCAAGTATACCTCAGCCTGTAGAGCTCACAAGTTAGCCCAACTGAAAAATTGATCCATGTAAAAGACCAAATCCAAGGAGAGAAATAGGAGAATGGAAACTCTCATTGGGACACTTGAATGAAAGAAAACTCCAAATGCCTAGCATGAGCTTTGGCTTTGGTATTTATAGGTAGCATACAAGGCCTTTGAGAAGCTTCTCAAGAAGCTTCATCAAGCCGCTTTCTTAGAGTGCAAGCCAAGTTAACTAGGAAGCTTCTCAAGAAGCTTCCTTCTAGAAGCCGCCTACTTGGCATACAAGCTAAGCTAGTTGGAAGCTTCTAGAAGCTACTTACTTGAGGTGCAAGCTAAGCTAGTCGGGAAGCTTCCTAAGAAGCTTCCTAGATACTTTCAAAATATTCTAGGGTAATTTGTCTTATGTGCTACTTCGTAAGCCCGACTAACTTTGTCATTAAACTCCATATTGTTACATATTCCCACGTTGCTAGTTGATGATGTCCTCATTACCAATGAAGCTTTGAATTCCTGGATGGCCGTCTATGCATTTTGGATGTGAGAAAGAGGTTCCCATGTGGCATCATGAAGGGGATACCCTTTCCAAAGGACCTTGTATTGCGTATGTTGTTGACGGCCTTGTTGAATATGGCAACACGCAAGGATACAATCAACTTTGTACTCCTCATGATCATTGATAGGGACAAGAAGAGGGGGAGGTTGGACTTGAGAGGAAAATGAAGAGGGGTTAGGAACAAAGGGTTTCAACTTGGAAACATGAAAGACAAGATAGATACGCATGTGACAAGGCAAGGCAAGTCAATAAGCAACACGAGAGACAATTTGGGTGATATCAAAGGGTCCTATCCAATTAGGGGCAAGTTTACAAACTTGGGTATCAAGTGGGAGAGGGAGGTTACTAGAAGATAACATGAGTTTATCACCGACTTTAAAGGTGAGATCATGATGGTGGTGGTCTGCATATTGTTTTTGGCAATTCTGAGCAACAAGGAGGTGAGAATTGGCTTGTTCAAGAGATCGAGATATAGTGGTCAAGAATGTGGAAGTATGAGGAACCTGAGACGGAGGGGGAGCAAGAAGAGAATTTGGAACAAGCGGATCTTGGCCAAAATTGAGAAAGAAAGGAGAAAATCTAGTGCTTGCCTATTTGGAATTGTTGTAGGGAAATTCTGCAGCTGCAAGACATTCATCCCAATTGGTATGGTGGACATTGACAAAGGCACGCAACATATCCTCCCATGTATGATTTGCACGTTTGGTTTGTCCAATAGTTTGAGGATGATAGGCCGTGGACAAAGCAAGCTTGGTGCCAAGTATCTGGAAGAGTGCTTGCCAAAACTTCCCGGTAAATCAAGGATCACGATCGGAGATGAGTCCACATGGCATCTCATGATGCTTGAAGACATTGTTGAAGTAGATCTGTGCTAAGGTTGGAGCATCCATGGTATCACAGGTTGGTGCCAAGTAGATTTGCTTACTAAGCTTATCCATAAACACCACGATTGTAGTATGTCCTTGTTTTGTCTTTGACAGGGATGTGATGAGATCCAAGCTCACATGCTCCCAATGAGCGGATGGAATGACAAGTGGTTGAGGAGTCCACTTGACTTCTAGTTGTTGGTCTTGTTACATTGGCAGCTCTCACACGATCAGACAAATTCTCAAACATCTTGTGTCATGTTGGGCCACCACCATTGAAGTTGGAGGGTACCCAAGGTCTTGTTTACACCCATGTGACCAGCAATGGGTAAATCATGGGCTTCTTGAAGGCGCACAAGTTGAAGATCACTTTTAGCTAGAACATAGATCCGGTTCTCATGAAATAAAATACCCTCCTTGATGGAGAAGGTGTTGTACTCCTTATTGCATGCTGTAAGGCAACCATGTACCATTTGGAAGAAGGGATCTTGCTGTAGAGTTGACTAAAACTAGTTTTAAATCTTGGAGTCAACTGACACGTTGAAATTGCTGTTGTGATGAGAAGAAGAGACTTCAAATCAGGTCGTCATGATAAAGCATTAGGGATGACATGGAACCGACCTGGTTTGTACTCAAGTTTGATGTCATATAGTTGGAGTTGTTACTCCCATGATGTCTACTCTTCATGTGTTCCAAGTGTAAGGTCTACAACAATGGTTTGTGATCAATTTGCATGATCACTTGATTCCGCAAGAGGTAATGCCTCCATACCTTGGTGGTGTATACCATTGCAAGTTGTTCTTGATCTTGAGGAAAGTAGTTTTGTTCAACCGTATTGAGTTGGTGAGATACAAAGGCAATGGGATGGAGTCCATCTGGGAATTCTTGTTGCAGCACGGCTCCAATTGCAAAGTTAGAAGTATCAAAATCAACCACACATAGTAGTTGAGGATCATATGGCTAAAGAATGGGTCTTGAAGACACCATATGCTTTAACTTCTGGAATGCTTCTTCATACTTGGTGGTCCACTGGAAGCTCAAATTCTTTCCTAAGAGGTCAGTCAATGGTGCAGCCACATGAGCATAATAATGGATGAACCGTAGGTAAAAACTGGCCAATCCATTGAGTGCCCATACTTCTATAGCATCCTTTGGGGTAGGACAATCAATAATGGCCTTGATTTTCTCTTCCTCCATCTTAATCCCCTCTGAGGAAATCTTATGACCCAAGAAGGTAACCTTCTTTTGCCAAAAGGCACACTTTGACTTCTTGCAGTAAAATTTCCATTGTTGTAGTCGTCTTAGGATTTCTTGCACATGATTCACGTGTTCCACCTCTATCTTGCTATAGATTAAGATATCATCCAAGAACACTACCACGAACTGATCTAATAGTCCATCCAACCCCAATGCATTTGATCCATGAAGACTCCAAGAGCATTAGTGAGTCCAAAAGGTAGAACTCTCCACTCAAAATGGCCATACCTTGTGCAAAAGGAATTCTTTTGCACATCCTCTCTATCAATAGGAATTTGCCAATAGCCGCCGCAAAGATCCAGCTTGAAAAAGTAGCATGCTACACTTAGTTGATCAAGCAAGTCATTGATCCAAGGCAAGGGATATCCATTCTTCACCGTTTGCTTATTGAGCCCACAATAGTCAATACAAAAATGAAGTCCTCCATCCTTCTTTGGAACAAATAGTACCGGTGCTCCCCAAGGAGAGGTACCATGTTGTATGAAGTCCTTCTCCAAAATTTTTGTAAGTGTTGTTTGCAACTCCTCCAACTCCTTTGGTGAGAGCCGATAGATTGGTCTAATCACTGGAGTACTCCCTGGCAATAACTCAATCTTGAAGGGCATACCTCAATCTGAGGGTAATCCCTTTGGCAAATCATCCAAAAACATGTCCGCAAACTCCTTAACTATCCAATCAACCATTGCTTGATGAGGCTCTTGGCCCTCTTTAGATTATTCTTGTGCAATCGGCTTGATCCACACCGCAAATACAGACTTATCTTCCTCCAAAGCTTGCTCTGTGGCTGCTTTACTAACAAACTTCCCTTCTAGGGACTCATCTCTCTTCCAAGCTTGCTCCCTTCTTGCCTTCTTGGCAAACTTCCCATCTTGGGACTCATCTTTCTTCTAGTTTTGCTCTATGGCTTCCTTCTCAACAAACTTCCCATCTTAGGATTGACCATTCTTAGGTGTCTTACTTAGAGGTGTCAGACAACCCTATCGGAAATTCCTCCCTTAGTGTTGTACTTAAATTTGACATTAGGTCCAATCGAATTGAACCTTTTGATATTCAAGCCAAGGTAGACCCAAAATGATATCATAGTGTAGAGGTGCCACTTCAAACCTCATACACTCCAAATACTCCTTCCCAATTTTGAAGGTAACAAGATGCAAGGTGCAGAATGCAGAACCCTTTCTACCATCTGCCATCATCAAACTACTTCCAATCACTGGCTTGATAGGAATACATAATTTTTGTGCTACTTGCATAGACATGCAATTCTTTGAACTTCCAGAATCAACCAAAATCCTACAATCTCAATTAGATATCGTACCTTGCAAGTGAAGCAAACTTGCATAGGTTGAGCCTTCAACCCCATTGGAACTAATCAAGCTCCCAGTAGGTGCTGAAAATCTCCTATTGGGATTCTTTGTTTCCCTGATAATTCCACTCCACAACCTAGGCAACTTGTCGAGGTCATCCATTCTTGAGTGGACATTCAGCAATGCAATGCCCCAATTGGTGACGATAAAAACAACCACCATTTTGTTGTAGTTTCTCTCTATCTTCCATGCCAAGTGGTCTTTGTTGAATGGCATCAATCTCCATTGGTGTTGGCTCTTCCACTTGTGTGTAGTGTATTGGTAGGCTATGTGGAGGTCAAGGTTGAGACCAAGTTGTTGCCACCAAGGAATCAAAATGTTTAACCAACCGCATGGCTTCCTCCAAGTGCTGTGGCTCTTGCATGGTTACCTCTAATTTGGTTCTTGCCTTCAAGTCCCTCATGAATTGATCCAGAGCTTCACCTTCCAATATATATAGAATTTGCATGATGGTGTTTTGGAACTACGTGATGTAACTTCTTACAGAGCCAATCTGTTTCAACTTTGCCAACTTATCCATGCAGCTTGTGTGGCATTTATAGCTTGGAACCAACTAATTATTGCGGTCTTGAATTCTGCCCATATTAAGATTGGTGCAACAATTTATCATTCAGCTCCTTCAACTCGGAATCTCCACCATAGCTTTGCTACTCCATCCGATCGGCTAGATGCCAAGAGAATCTGTTTTTGCTCGTCTTGTAGATTGGTAACTTCAAATAACATTCACAACTCAACACAAAATTCTCCACTGCACCTGAAAGATTCTTGCCTTCAAATACCTTGGGTTTAGGGAATCTGATCCGATCTTCTCCTTCTTGAATTGGTACTCTCTCCACCTGCTCTTGTCGTCAAAGATTTTGTTCATCCAACAATCAAGTATGGTGCTTGATTTGTTGTTGCATAGCAAGGATAACATAGGGTATTGCCGCCATGGTTGCTACTCTATCACACCACTCCCAAATTATCTAATTTACTAACACATAGAAACATCACATCCACCATTCTCCATAAGTTACAACTAGAAGCACCAAGGGTTCCTCAAATATGATGATCATATGTAGAAAATCTTGTCCAAAGTGCGAGGTGATGATTTGTTGAATTGAAACAATGCTTGGGTAGTATTTGGATGCAAAAATCCCAATGGTTTGGTGGAAGTGGATTTGGTGGTCCATAAATTCCATCCATCCCATTCCTGCTCTGATACCAATGTAAAAGACCCAATCTGAGGAGAGAAATAGGAGAATGGAAACTCACATTGGGACACTTGAATGAAAGAAAACTCCAAATGCCTAGCATGAGCTTTGGCCTTTGTATTTATAGGTAGCATACAAGACCTTTGAAAAGCTTCTCAAGAAGCTTCCTCAAGCCTCTTTCTTAGAGTGCAAGCCAAGTTAACTAGGAAGCTTCTCAAGAAGCTTCCTTCTAGAAGCCGCCTACTTGGTGTGCAAGCTAAGCTAGTTGGAAGCTTCTAGAAGCTTCCTTGTAGAAGCTACTTACTTGAGGTGCAAGCTAAGCCAGCCTGAAAGCTTCCTAGATACTTTTAGAATATTCTAGGCTAATTCGTCTTATGTGCTACTTCGTAAGCCCGACTAACTTTGTTGCTAAACTCCATATTGTTGCACTCCATATCTAGAGATTAAGGTTAGATTAGGATATCAAACTCTACAAAGATTTAAACAAGGGCACAACCAACTATTTTGGGGAATTTGGCTGGCTTTGGATTTATGGAGAGTGAGATTTGATGCAATAAGTTCTACTAAAAAAATTATCATAAGCTCAGTAGAGCATTTTTGTCTTCAATTATGATTGAGTGTTAGTTCTCCCATCTTTATGACTATGATTGGAGATTTTAGGTTGATAGAGTGATTGTGAGGATTTTATGTACCTTTGATCTAGAAAGCTAGAAAAACTTGCCAAGAATCTGGAGCAAACCCTAAAATTAGGGATTTCAAAATTAGGGTGAAAGTTACCAAAAATTGGCCAAATTTGAGAGCTTGTCAAGAGAGCTATAATTATCAGATTAAGGTTCATTTTGTTTCATTGGAAAGCTGATTTTATAGGCTTTCCATTGAAAACTAGAACACTCAAATCCAAGTCATACAAAAGAAGTTATGTCCATATGAGCTACACATAGTTTTCCCCATCAAAAAGACATAGAAGTTCCCCACTTGGATTAGAAGTTGGTTCAAATTTGAAGTACAAATTGAAGGAGGCTTGGATTACATGTTGAAATTAGCTTGATGATAGAGCAAGAAGGCTACGAAGTTCTTTTTTGACAAAAAAATACAAAGAGTTATTGTCAAATTCGTGTGATAGGATCCTCTTTGTGCTTGCATGCCTATTTGTACGCCTAGGTGGCTTGAATTGGTGTGTGGGCATTGCGCTCAAGTTCTTTCCTTCTAGGTGTGTTGTGTTTTTCTCCTTGGTAATATTGGAAATGATGACCAATAGACCAAGAGTGTGTGTTATGATGATAGGTTAGGTTACCCGTTACTTCCTGTGACAACCTGGCAAATATCACTTTTGCGGTAATCGGGTAAGTAAAGTTTGTTCCCATAGAGATACAATTCAGAATTGGTCAAATATGAAGTCAAACAGTAACAATCTAGTTCTTCTTGAGTTCTTCTTTAATCTCTTAGGTAGCAACTACACCCAAAAGAGAATAACAAGCATTGATTTGCAGTCTTGTCACAAATTCACATTCCTTAATCACAACTCCAACAAATCTTTCCAAATAATCTTGATTGTGATGATTCAAGCTCTCCCAAAGATGGCACTTCAGTCCAAAACAATTTTGCCTCAGAATTACGTTCCACCTCTCCACTGAAGGTACAACTTCCTCGATCAAAATTGCTTCATATTAACACTACGCTGCACTCACAAATGCATAATACTACCAACACTACAATTCCTCTCAAATCTATCAAGGCATTGCTTTGATTGCACTTCACTCAAGATCAAACACACAGAATGAAGATCAAGGCTACGGAATCCAACATCCAACAAGCACACTGACTTGCACTTCAAATTTCTCCACACACTCACAAACAAAAACACAAGGTTGATACTCGGAATTAAGCTCAAGCAACGAGCACTATTTCACATCACTTCACTTTATCTATTCTCAAAAATAATGAGTAGTGAACAACATAAGACTGCAAAGTCCACTCTTAAATAGTGAAGCAAAGAATAGTTCTAACAACTATACCGTTCTACAACAACTCTTCTTACTTGTAGATCCAAAATGACAATGCACGTCTTCATATCTGCCTCTTCAAATCTCAATCTGTTACTAATCTGATCCGATGTCAACCTCATCATCGGCTTTCAAACTCAATGATCTATCTATAATTTCCCCATCGTTAAGTCTATCCAATTTTACTCCTAACTCTTCTTTTTCTACAATTTCTTCACTACAATCTACAATTGAGGTCATGGGTATTCCATCTACTTCCTTATCTCCCAACCCACTCTTCTCTAAAGTTTTAGAGAACAAGTCCAAGGACACTTGAACTCCTACTTCTACAACTTTGGGTCTTTGTACTTCTTCTACCTCACTACAAAGTTTAGCTAACTCCGTCCTAATAAGATCTAGTCTAAGACACACATTGTCTCCCATCTCTAACATCTTTTGATCTACAAGATCTTGCATACAAATTAAGATATTATTCAACTCCGTATCCTTTGCCTTCCTCTTGCGTGTCTCCTACACTAGTAACTTCAGCTCATGCAATCTTGCCTCTTTGAGTTTACATTCAACTTCCATGCTCAACATGGCCTTGATTTCATTGACAATGCCTTCTACTTCATTAACTTCTTCTACAACCGTAACCTTCTCCTTCTTTCTTTCTTTTTCCAATTCATTGCGATACATCTGGAGTTCATCTTCAAATTCAGCCTTTAATGCCTCCTTCTCACTCTGATTCACAGAGAGTTGCTCCTTTGTTACTTGCACCAACCCTTGCAACCAATCTTCTTCTCTACTACGCTCCATTAACTCTTGTTGCCAGGCCTGATCTTTCTCCACTGCCTTCTTCTTGAGACTCTCCAACTCTTGCTCCATCACCGTAGCAATTGCTTTGGAGTGTATCAACTCTACATGCACATCTGCAAGTTCTCCTTTCAACTCTACAACCATCGTGGTCATTGCCTTTGCTTCCTCACAACTCTTTACTAATTTTTCCCTCGTCACCTCAAAGTGCTTACTCCAAAGAACCTCCTCAACCCAAAGTTCTTCGACTTCCATCTCCACCCTTGTCAACTTACGTCGTAGCAACGATGTTTCTGCACTCCAGATCTTTACTACTGCCAATTCATCCGGTACCTCAAGATTGGCACTTACCATCTCCATCTTCTTTTGCTGCAACATTATCAACAGCGGACATACAAATCTGGACAAATAGTCCACTCCTTTGCACCTTGCGTCATTGGCTCGGACTTTGGGTTCCGACCTTTCTACATCTTGTACCTTGCTCCAAAATCGTGATCTTTGCACCTTCAAAGTTTGTTCTTCTAAACTTTCTCCCCCTTCCTGAGTAACTTTACTGGGCCCCACCACAGATACATTCAAAGCATTCTTACCCTTGGCAGTGGGGTTGTGCCATGACTTCCTTTCCGTTCTTCTTCTCACTTCCTCGTTCCAGCATGGAAACTTTGGGACTCGGCTTTCTGGCCTCTTCATTGGCTGTCGCATTTGCTAAACCTCCACTTTGCCTTTGCTGTCACTGCTTGATTCTTCACTCCGTAGCATGAACTCCTCTTCTTCTCTCGACATTCCTTCCTTTGATCTAGTTTCTCCTTCCGATTCTTCTTCTTCTTCTTCTTCCTGTATGGCTTCCTTTGTCTTCACTACCACCGTCATTGGGTTAAGCTTTGGGGCTGTACAGTCACAACACAACTCTTAGGCTTGGCTCTCTTTTGTGCCCTTGGAAGGTCAATTGCTACAATCTTCTCTTTCCCACTCTCCTTGTAGTACGTATCTCCATCTCACACTCTCTCCATATAATATCGCTCATCTACAGCAGCCTCCTTGCGTAAATCTTGATGAAAGTGCAAACGCATTCAACTTCATTCTTTTGAAGTAAGCAATTTCAACCCAAAATAAAAGTGCGTTGCAAATGACTCAAAGTAATGTGGTGGCATATCCGTACTCCATCCGGAAATCATCTGCTCCATTCTCTAATGTAGACATTTTACCCAATCTATTGCCTCTCCCGCAAACATTTGGTGAAAGAACACCGCCTGTTGCATAGTAACATAGGTGTTTCACTTTGGCTTGAACATGGCCATCATTGCGCTTACTACCCCTCTCCGCTTAGGGTCTCTATAACTGTCCACCTTATACCCATTCTTAGTGCGGGGTCGATTGAACAAATTGCTTACTTTGGCAGTCTCTTTTGAAGCATCACACTTCCAATAGAAGGTGGTACCTCCTACCTCTCCTTCTTCTCTTCCCAACACTACTCTCCAATCCGCCTCTGTCCGTCAAGCGGGATTCCTTCTCTTCTCCTCATGTTTCAGGCCATCTTTGCAATTGCTTGCTACAATTTCTACCATGAAACCTGGAAAACTGAAGTTCCAGTTCCAGGCCAAGAACATGATACAAAGTCTTGTCAAGACTTGGATCCATGCTTTTACTTCTAATCTACGAATTGCAAGCCCTCTCACCGCACTATGCTTACTCATTTTTGGAGTCATCGTGTGCTTCTTCACTTTCCTCTTGTGGAAGATCGTCCCCAAAATCCTTACCCACTCCTCTTCCTGCGGATTTGCAATTTGCATCACTTTGGGTTGACTTTGAATAGGAACCGGGTAGCAACTAGATATTGCTCTTCTTCCTTGTGCAACTTTTAATTTTATAGTCCTATGCCAATCAGTTACACTTCAATTGCTCCTCCTCTCAAATTTCTGATTTGGTGAAGTTGTTGCCTGTCACTATCAAGAAGTTCTTGATCCCGAGGTCATTACTTTCTTCTTGCATACTTTCTTAATTGCACCGACTCCAAAGATGTTTGTTACAAGTTCTTCAGATCTGCTCACGCCACCCGATACAAAGTCTCTCCATCTTCTTCTTTGTCTTTGTATCTTTGGGTTCTTACTTCACGTCTTGACCCGAGGTTGACTTTGGGTTAAACTTCACCCCCCGCTTCTTCTTATTCTTCCCAGGTTAGCACTCTTTATGTTCTAACCATCTACTTCTTCTTCATATGCTAACAAAACAAAAAAAACAAAAAATTGTAGTTACCACATACCCCCTCCCTCAAATGTGACCGTCCCCGCAAACACCAACAACTGGGTCTTTATACAAAGTCGGGTCAATATTTTCTAACTCTCCACCCGTTTACTTGAGTGGCAAAAGGATTGCAGTCCAAGTTGGTAAGTTGAATAGAGCCATTTGCATAGATGTGCATAACACGGTATGGCCCCATCCACCACAAATAAAGTTTCCTAGGAAAAATATGCAGAGATTATCATATAATAACACCAAGTCACCTTCCTGAACAGCCACAAGCTTGATTTTCTTATTGTGCCTGACTTTCCGCTGTTCTTGGACTTTGTTCATGGTTTGCATTGCATCATCTCTTTTCTCTTCTAACCACATCAGTTGATGGATCCGAAGATCCTGGCTTTCTTCCTCCGACAATCGTTCTTTGCAAAGAATCTGATATGTTGGTAATTCAAATTCAACAAGTAGTATAGGATGCAATCTGTATGTTAAGAAATAAAGTGTTTGCTTGATAGTAATCTTTTCAGTTGTTCTATATGCCCACAAAGCTGCAGGTAACTTTGTGTCCTAATCGTAGGCATAACTGACTATCACCTTATTCTAAATTTTACACAACAATCCATTGGCCTTCTCCGTTAGTCCATTTGCTTTTGGATTATTGGGAGTTGTCTTCTGATGTTTAATTTGGAAGTACTTGGTTAACGCTTCCACCATCAAGTTTTAAAAATGAGTTCCCTGATCACAGACCAATTCCAAAGAACACCCGTAATAGGAAATGATGTTTTGGAAGAAAAATTCTGCAACTATTTCCGCATCATCTCTTTGTGTTGCCTCTGCTTCTACCATTTTGGCAGCATAATCGGTGCATACCAAAATGTACCTCTTCCTTGAGACTCGAGTCATGGGTTGAATTGGACCCACAAAATCAATACCCCATTTCTCAAATGGAGCCAACGGAAAAATATGTCTCATAGGCCATTGGGAAGTAGACGTCGGCTACCCCATTCTCTAACAAGCGTCACAGCCCTTTAGGACAATGGAGACTATGCAAATAATGATATTTGGCTGCATACCTTGTACTTTGCATTGCTGTTAATTGATATAACTCTTCATCAGGGAACCAATTATTGATTTCCCATTCCTGGTCTTGAGTTTCTAACCTGGACAGGAAGTCCGCATTTGAATGCAAAGCTCTCTTCCGTACTTGTACCATATATGTGAATTCTTGTAACAACAAGATCCATCTTGCAATTTTCCCGGACAAGTCTGCCTTCTTGACCAAATGTTGCAATGCGTAATGGTCAACATAGAAGACAAACTTGTATCCCAGTAGGTAGTGGTAAAATTTCTTGCAGGCATACACCATTCAGAGTGCTTCTCTTTCAATCGTTGAATAGTTCTTTTCAGAAACTAAAAGTTGTTGGCTGGCATAATACACCGGGTAGTCCTTCTTCTTCTTGTCCTTCTGACTTAAGATGACTCCAATTGCCATGGACAAAGTGTCCACATATACATGGAAAGGGACGTCCCAATTTGGGGCCCTCATAACTGGTGCTTCAACCAATTTCTTCTTCAACACCTGGAAAGCTTCTTCTTGATTTGCCAACTCTTCCAAAGTGATTGTCTTTGAAATTTTTAAAATTCTCCCTTCAGTCAAGACAACATCTTGACAGTCATGGGGGTTGATGACTCCTTCAACGTGGCTTACTTAGCTTAACCCAAGGCAAGCTGCCATCAAACCCTCTTCCTCCAAGTCAGAATCACCCGAGGTGAGGTCATATGGATCTTTGTCTTTGACATCCACCTCGTAGCATTCCAAAGTAATTGACTTAGACTTTGTCTTTGGATTTGTCTGAGGACAAAGACAATAAGTCTTTGGATTTTTCCTCATCTTCTGATGAACTAGTTTCCCTAAGATGAGGAACCTTCATCCAACTCACAGTCACCAGCTTTTGATCTTTGAACAAAATGTCCTTGAACTGTAGCTTCTGCTGGTGAAAATCCACCACAACTTGGGCATTATACAACCAGGATCTTCCGATCAACAGAGGGTAACCAGTCTTGGTCATTGGTCACAACACAATGTAGTTAAACTTGAAAGGCACCCCTCCAATGAACGTGGTAATGTTTGATAGCATGCCCAAGGGCCATCTCCTGGTTTGGTCTGCAAATTTCAAGACTCGGGGTGTTGGCTCAAACGTTTGATACCCCAGTCAATTTTCACATCTTTGGTCATGACCGGAACCCAAATCATTGGGTATCAATGTGATCATGTACCCTGCAATCTCCGTGTTGACCTCAAGAGATCTCTGATCTTCTTGCTCAATATAATATATAGCGGGTAGGTCTTTCTTTGACATCGCCCTTACTTTCTTGAGGGCCAAATTCAGCTGCCTTTTGTATAGCTTATTGTCTTCACACAATTGCTTAAATGTGACGTTTGCATTTGTGGTTGCCAAATCCGCTACAATGTCATATTGAGGTACTCCCCCTAATTTCACTGTCAAAGTCTCTCTATGTTCAAATTTGACTTTAGGACGCTTCATGATGGTGATGGGGGTATTAGTGGTCTTGGTCGGAGGTTCCTTGGGTTTGCCCACCTTGGCTTGGATTAGATCCTTTACTTTGGATTGGATGTCCGCCGGAAAAACTGGTGGCTTTGTCTTTGTCTCTTCCTCAGAACTCAGTTCTCGGGTCCTGAGTATCGCTTCCTTGAGTTCTTTTTGCAAGGCTTTAGCTTTGGCTTTTGTGAGGATCTTTTTCTCCTTGGCAGAAAGAATTGCCTTTGGGCGTAGCCTCTTTGCCTTTCTTGAAGACGACGAGGTTGTGCTCAATTCTTTGGGATGGTGCGTGTCTCAACTTTCAAAATTTCAAGGTCCGGCCATTCTCCTTCCAAGGCCGGGCTTCCTGCTTGAGGTCTCTCCTCCTCAAGTGTTATACAATTTACAATAGTATCACCCTTTGCTTGAAGCGCAACATGCTCAGCCGGGGTCTATACATACTTTACAGGCGGCTTTGGGTTTGGTGGGTGAGGCATTGGTTGCCCATATGACCTGATCTTTTGCAATTTCTGCATAGGGGAACGTTTCCAATTTGCCTTCTTGGCTCTAGACAGTTTGGAGACCAATGTCCCATCGAGCCACAATTGTAACATGCCCCGGTGCAACATTCTAAGGTCAATTTTGGTTGCTCATCGGTGATCTTCATGGAGGAGCATTGGGGTTATACTCCCTTGGTCCGTACATCGGACCTTGATACGATGTGCTTGCTTGAGGCTGCACCTCTTGCGTTTGGTACACCGCCTCGTCTTCCTCTTCCTGGTTCCATCCCGAAACCCAATCAATCTGCCACATTGGGTATGCATTGTGAGTACTGCATTTTGTATTTGCATGGCCTGACTTGCCACACACGGTGCACCATACATTGGATCTGCCAAATGATGGGGGCTTCCTTTGGTCCTTCGCTCCAATCATCTGGATCTTAAAATCTGAAAACTCCTTCATGAGGGCATCCAGCTTGGTATCAGCCTTATGTACACTCTTTGCTGGGGGAGTCAATGGTTTCTTCCCCCCACGTCTTTGTACTCATCTTGGCTTTGATTCTCCTTTGGATTCTGAAGAAGAGCTTGAAGACGTGGAGGATTCTTCTAAAGAAGGGGATATATTGCAAGAAGCTCTCCGTCGGGGCTTCTTGCCTTTCTTCTCCTGGTTTCTTCTATTGCCGGCAGAGTGAGAGTTAGCCGCCTCATAGCGGGCGACATGTTTGAGTACCTTGTTGAGGGAAGTTACATTCCTCTCCCTTGCAAAGATCCAAATCTTTGGTGTAAGTCCTCCCAGGAACCAGGTAATGGCTTGGGCATTGGAGAAACCCACCACACCTAATTGCTTTGGGACTCGGTTTAAGAGCACCATGAACCTCTCAAAGTAGTGTCTCAACTTCTCCTTCTTGCCTCAGTCTAAATTGTTGAGTGCCGCAAAGACACTCATGTCGTAATCAACTTCCCAAAATTGTTCCAAGAAATTGTTTCTCAAGTCTGCCCAATCAGCCGGTACAAACCTCTTTTGAGTAACATGGGTGTACCAGCTCTGAGCTTTCTTTGGAGTAGACTTGGGAAAATTTGCAGTCAATCCGCCGAGTCATGCTCCTTGTTAGCAAAGGAGATGAATTCAAATTCTTTGATGAACTCATTGGGATCTTTGTCTTGTTCTGTCTCCTTGTACTTTTGATAGGCGTGTCGGGTGACAAGCAACAAAGTCATTGTTTGATTTGATGGGATTGGCTGGGGTAAGTTTGAACTCAACAAAACCAAGGAGCTGACACCGTGTTGATAGCCCAGGGGTTCCAATTTATCAAGTTCAAGGTAGGATCTTCTTCGACGATTTCTTTTCTCAGGGTGTTGACATCAACCCAAGTGGAAGAATCAGGCTCAACACCTTCAATGTGTTCTTCAAAATTCCTTTGAGACAATCAAGGAATTGTTTGTAGAAGATGTTGACACTCTTCTTCCGTTAGTGTCTGTATTGTCTTTTCTCGAAAAAAGTTCTTTAGAGATACAACTTCCTTTACAGCTCTAAGGGAAGTCGGTGTACTGGGTTGTAGTGAATATGTTTGGCCACTTGAGTCTTTCTTCTTTTTGGAAGATGTGGATATGAAGTAGCCTTGCCAACCGCCTTCATGTTTCTTTTGGTCAAGTTCTCACCGGCTTCTTGCACTTCGTGAAGGAGTTGAAAATCCAATGCCTCTTGTTTGGTTTCGTCAAAAGTAGCTTGGATCTTTAGATGTTTGTCTTCTTCACAATGCAAAGCTTGTCTTCAAACTCTCTCTTCCTGTTGTTTTCTTGATGCAGACATTCATATTGCTTTGATACCTACTTTCAAATTTGGCTTTATATTCTTCCATTTCCAAGATTTGTATCCCCAGCAGCAGTGCCAAAAATCATGTGACAACCCGGCAAATATCACTTTTGTGGTAATTGGGTAAGCAAAGTTTGTTCCCAAAGAGATACGATTTAGAATTGGTCAAATACAAAGTCAAACAGTAATAATGTAATTCTTCTTGAGTTCTTCTTTAATCTCTCAAGTAGCAACTAAACCCAGAAGAGAGTAACAAGCACAGATTTGCAGTCTTGTTACAAATTCACACTCCTTAATCACAACTCCAACAAATCTTTCCAAACAATCTCGATTGTGATGATTCAAGCTCTCCCAAAAATGGCACTTCACTCCAAAACAACTTTGCCTCAAAATTGTGTTCCACCCCTCCACTGAAGGCACAACTTCCTTGATCAAAATTGCTTCACATCAACACTACCCTGCACTCACAAATGCATAGTACTACCAACACTACAATTCCTCTCAGATCTATCAAGGCATTGCTTTGATTGCACTTCACTCAAGATCAGACACACAGAATGAAGATCAAGGCTGCAGAATCCAACATCCAACAAGCACACTGACTTGCACTTCAAATTTCTCCACACACTCAAAAACACAAACACAAGGTTGATACTTGGAATTAAGCTCAAGCGACGAACACTGCTTCACAACACTTTGCTTTCTCTGTTCTCAGAAATAATGAGCAGTGAAATTGGATATTTCTGCATCCTAAGACCAAGTGTCCGCCTAGATATTTCCCAATTGGATATTTCCACATCCTATTACTTCTAATCTACAAATTTTAAGCCCTCTCACCACACTCTGCTTACTCATTTTTGGAGTCATCGTGTGCTTCCTCACTTTCCTCTTGTGGAAGATGGTTCCCAAAATCCTAACCCACTCCTCTTCCTATGGATTTGCAATTTGCATCACGTCTTGACCCGAGGTTGACTTTGGGTTAAACTTCACCCCTTGCTTCTTCTTGTTTCTTCCTTGGTTAGCCCTCTTTAGTTTCTCACCCCTCTTTAGTTTCTCACCATCTACTTCTTCAAATGCTAACAAAACAAAAAAAAAACAAAAAATTTGGGTACCACACTTCTCTACCCGGTAGAAGGAATCTTAGAAACAAGAGTGGAGGGTTTTACTAGTTGGGTACCATGTGCACTCAGTTAAAAGTGACAAGTAGGCGCACGACCTTTGATCCATAAGCTCCACAACTAGGCACCCTATGTGTTTCCAAAGAAAGAAAGGAAAAGTAAGACATCGAGAACATAACCAAAAATGTTAGCGAGCATGTCTCTCATGCAGGATGAACTTTTGATGGCTATTATAGTAGTGCACTATGGACTAAGAAGGCAAAGAACCCCAACTCCATCATACTCCTCCAAGGCTAACACTCCAAGACTCAAACCATTGCTCACTAGAGAATTCAATGAGAGAGAGATAGTTGCAAATAAAAAGATGATGAGTGCTTCTTCACTCCTAGTTTATATACTTGTGAAATAATTATGCACTAAAGTTACTAATTATTGGAGTAGCTCAAGTTACTAGGCTAAAAGTCAATTAAAGTAAAACATGTAAAAGAATATCCATACTTATAGGAATATTCTCCTAAGCATGTGGTCTTATCTTGACCTAACTACTAAGTCAAGGATTCCTTCACATGGGCTTTCCTTGGACTATACAAGAATTAATAAAAAGGCTTGTGTGTCCAAGAGTTATCAACTCAGGCCAAAGACCTAAGCCCTAAAATGTTATCTTAGATGTATCTTCTTCCTTGGTTGTGAATTGATGATATATTGCTCAAAGATCCAAAATATTGAATACCTTTGCATGCCCAATCACATCAAAGATCTCCTTGGGTGTAGGTATGGCATACTAATCAGCCCTAGCCTATCAGTGGATAAGACAATAATCTCCACACATCCACCTATTTGTGTAGTTAACATGCATATCTTTTTTGGTTGGCATCATTGTAGCTGAAGCATACTCTCCATGTGAACCATCTCCACCAGACCAACCTCAGAAGGTTTTTATTTTGACTCTAAATCAATGCTCTCTCCATATGACTATATCTATGGGGACATCAAAAAATTGGTGTATCATTAGAAAGCTCACTCTGAATATGAGGTCCTTTTAAAGCTCCCAAATCCTTCATATTGATGGCAAAATAACTCATCTAGCTCCTCAAGAACCTCCAAAGTTTACATCTTTCCCCTCTTATAAGCTTGGCTCCAATATTTGGCTCCCAAGTAACCTTTATAACTGATGTAAGAGTGGAAAACATATTGACTAGCTACATTGGGCCCTTAGGAGCAGTAGTGTCATGCTCCCAATCACTAGAGTTCCCAACCTTCATGTGGACAACTCCTTCTACTTTGGTTGCAAGCTCCACATATCCTCTAGCTACATCCAAAGTAGACCATGCTCACCTGGATGGACCCCAAGTAGACCACTCTCACTAGAAGCTATTGGCTATGTCCCAAGAATACCTTGTCCACTTGGTCCATTGCCCCCAACATGTGCTCTGCTCACTTGGTCTATCATCCCCAACATGAGCTTGAATCATCTCAATAGATACAAAGCTCACAAGGGTCCAAGTGGTGATGCTTATCAATTGCATCTTATGCTACTTTGCCAAACCAAGGGTCATAATCTAGGTCAAATAGTTCAGGTCCATGCCTTTGACATTATTGTAATGGCAGTAATAGCCGTGTGAACACACATTGCCTATTCCCTCTCATAAGTATTGTGTTCCACCAACTACTATAACTATGAGTGCCAAACAAGTCCAAGACCATCTCAAAAAGCATGGGAGCCTAAGAAACTCATAAGTGTGGGTAAAGCACCTCTTGGCTATCCAACAAGGTTCACCATTGCCACATATGACCTATTAGCCAGTACCACAGTTAAGATTAGCGCCCAACATCCAAAATGTCATCAACAGTAAGGTGGTCTAATTGTTGAATCCCAACATAAGCACGCTATAGAACCTCTCTAGATTAGAGGTTTGTCCACCAAAGATGAACATGATGAACCTATGATCTGTAACATCCATTTGTGCATGTGTGTAGTATTGTGATATTAAGCTTGGTATTGTAAATACTTGAGAGATATTATTTATATAGAGATAAGAGATAGTTCTACATTAATCATGATTAGCTAAAGTTAGTCATAGCTAAAATAGGGGGACCTTACTTTAGAGGAAGTGGAAAAGATGAGCACCACTATTTTGGATTCTAGTGTGTTGACTTGTTATTATTCCTAAGTGTTTGGCTTTGAGGAAAGAGTTGAGACTATTAGGCCTTCAAACCTTTTTGTTTTGGATTTTTCTATAGTCCAAGGATAGCCCATATGAAGGAATCCTTGACTTACTGGTTGGGTCAAGATGAGATCACATGCTTAGTGGAATATACCCATGTGGATGGATATTCCTTGATACTTTTTGACTTTACTTGATTATTAGCCTAGTAACTTAAGTTATTGTGGTAAATAGTAACTTTAGTGCATAATTATTTCACAAATATATAAACAAAGGGTAAGGAGATACTCATCATCCTTTCATTTCCAATTATATCTCTCTCATTGAGTTCTCTAGTGAGCAATGTCTTGAGTCTTGTAGTGTTAGCCTGAGAGTAGTATGATGGAGTTAGAGTTCCTTGCCTTCTTAGTCCATGGTGCGCAACCATAATATCCATCAGAGGTTCATTCTAAGTGAGAGATAGAACGGCTCACATTTTTGGTTTTGTTGTTGGGACCTCTTATGACAACCTAGCAAATATCACTTTTGCGGTAATCAGATAAGTATAGTTTGTTCATGTAGAGATACAATTTGAAAATATCCAAATACAAAGAAAATAGTAACAATGTAGTTCTTCTTGATTTTGTCTTTAGTCTCTTAGGTAGCAATCGCAAAGTTTGGAGGTCTATAGAAGAAGTTACAAGCATTTGAAGTTTTGGGAGTAGATGTGAAGGGTAGTTTGGTGTCTTCGGGCCAATGTGACTTCATACTTCGTACTTCGGACTTTGGGTTTACATGAATTTGGGTCTAAAGACTTTGCCTCAAGACTAAGATGACCGACTAAATCCGAGGAAGTCGGACCTCGGAGTGCAGTGAAGGTGACTTCGGGAATCTTGCCGAAAGCATAAGAGGAAGTTAGAGTAGGGAAAGAAGATAGTTATGATACCCATGACTTCAATTCCAGTTCTGATTGAAGATGGAACATGAATTGAAGGAGAAGTAGCAGTAGTGAATAAACCCGAAGCGCAGGATTAGACAATAAGTGTCTTTGGGTCAGTTACATGAGTGATTAGGGGAAAATGGGTTACAAATTGAAGGTGTAGATAGTGTATTCATGCTTTCAGTTACAATTCTTGACAATGACATAGTAGAATTAGTAAAGGAATTGATAGTAGTTAGACCCGAAGTAAAAGAGATAGGAGTGTAGGTGTCTTTGGATTTGACATTTGATACCTTGGAGAAGAGTGGGTTGGGAGATAGAGATTTAGAAAGCTTAACTATGATAGGAATTGCAGATCAGGAAAGAGAAGTGTTAGAATTAGTGGAGGAATTGGGAGTTATGAAACTCGAGGACAGAATATTAGGAAGTAAAGAAAAAAGAAGAAGAACTAGACATCGGATTGGAGTAGAAACCGATTTGAGATTTGAATAGACAGATATGAAGGGTTGCATTGTCATTTCAGATCTGCAGGTTTGTAGAGTCATTAGGAAGAGGTCTATTAGGAAGATAACTGTCAATTGCTTCACTATTTAAGAGTAGCATTCGCAATCAAATGTTGTTCAGTGCTCATAATTTCTGAGAATAGATCAAGCAAAGTATTGTGAAGCAATGCTAGTCGCTTGAGCTTGATTCCAAGTATCAACGTTGTACTTGTGTTTGTGAGTGTTTGGAGAAATTCAAAGTGCAAGTCAGTGTGCTTGTTGGATGTTGGATTCCGCAACCTTGATCTTCATTCTGTGTGTTTGATCCTGAGTGAAGTGCAATCAAAGCAATGCCTTGACAGATTTGAGAGGAATTGTAGTGTTGGTAGTATTCTAGATTTGTGAGTGTAGTGCAAAGTTGATATGAAGCAATTTTGATCGAGGAAGTTGTGCCTTCAGTGGAGGGGTGGAACACAATTCTGAGGTGAAATCGTTTTGTAGTGAAGTGTCATTTTTGAGAGAGCCTGAATCATCACAATCAAGATTGTTTGGAAAGAATTGATGGAGTTGTGATTAAGGAGTGTGAAATTTGTGACAAGACTACGAGTCAATGCTTGTTACTCTCTTCTAGGTGTGGTTTCTCCCTGAGAGATTAAAGACGTAACCAAGAAGAACTACATTGTTACTGTTTGCTTTGTATTTCACCATTTCTGACTCGTATCTCTGCGGGAACAAACTTTACTTACCCAATTACCGCAAAAGTGATATTTGCCGAGTTGTCACACTATAGTTCCTCTCAAATTTTTCAAGGCATTGCTCTGATTGCATATCACTCAAGATCAAACACATAGAATGAAGATCAATGTTGTGGAATCTAATATCCAACAAACATACTAATTTGGACTTTGAAATTCTCCCAACACTCACAATTACAAACAAAAAGTTGACACTCAGAATTTAGCTCAAGCAACGAGCACTTAAATCAGCACTTCACTATATCTATCTTTAGAAATTTGGAATATTAAACAACAATATAATACAAATGCATTCTTTAAATAGTAAAGCAATCAACAATTACTAACAACTATACCACTCTTCAACAACTCTTCTAACCCACAAATCCAAAATGACAATGCACCTCTTCATATCTACCTCTTCAAATCTCAAAATGGTTACTACTCCAATCTGATGTCTATCTCTTCTTCGGCTTCCAACCCCAATGATCTTCCTATCACTTCTCCTTCTTTGGGTATATCTAATTCTACTAAGTCCTTCACTATTTCTATTACTTCTTCACTCTGAACTACAATTACACTAGTAGGTATCTTATCTAACTCTTTATCTCCTAACCCACTCTTCTTGAATGTCTCAAATGACAACTCCAAAGACACATGCACTCCTACTTCTACAACTTTAGATTTCTTATCTTCTTGCACACTTCTTCTAATTCTCCTGGACTATGAATTCACTAAATCTAATTTGAGACTAACATTGTCTCCTACTACTTCCAAGATATTTCTATCTACTCTCTCCCTTAAACAAATCAGAAGAGTGTTCATATCAACTTCCTTTGCTCTTCTCTTCCTAGTTTCCTACACAAGCAACTTCAATTTGTGTAGTCTTGCTTCTTCCAATCTTCCTTCAACCTTCATGCTCAGCATTGCTTGCAATCTTCCAACAAGCTCTCCTATTGATTTTGATGCATATCCCAAGATTGCTCTGCCTTTAACTCTTCCCGGTACATCGTCAACTTGTCTTTGTACTCAAAAGCAAGCATCTTCTTCTCCTCCACATACTAAGAACTCTGTAACTCAACACTTCTTACCAAGTCTCTCAATCTTTCTTCTTATTGATGTCGGATCGATAGCTCTCTCTACCATGCTTGATCTTTCTCTACTGCACTCTTCTTCAGCCCTTCTAACTCCTGCTCCATCACTGCTGCCATCACCTTCACATGAATACTTTTGATGCATGCTTCATTGACTTCCACCTTCATCTTTGTTAGCAACATTGTTTGCTCCTTCAATGCTTTGGCTTGACGCTACATCTCTCTTCCCCTTGACTCAAAACTCTCTTGCAACTTCCCAAAGTCTTCTTCTTCAAGACTGTATCCAACCAAAGCTCCTCAACTTCTTCTTCTCTTTGAGCTACACATTCCTACAATCCCTTTACTTCATCCAAAAGAGACTTCACCATTTGCAACTCATTCTTCACCTTCCTTTGATCTTGCGGGACTACCTTTTGTTGTGCTTTCAATAGCTCCAACAATGGATTCACAACCTGCATTAAGTATTGTACTCCTCCAAATTTCTCTTCATCTTCAACCTCATCTTTGTACTTTGTCTCTTTTGTCGGCTCCTTCTCCCAAAGTCTTGATCTTTGTACTTTTAGTGATATTGCATCGGAGCTTCCTTCTTCCCTACCAATTGAACTTGGTACTATAAGATCTTCCTTCTTCCATTGGTTTTCCATCTCTTCTATGACCAAGGCTACACAAGGATTATCACTTCCTTCCATACGATCAATCATTACATAAAATTCTTCATCATCTTCCGCTTCAACTGATTGCTAAACTTCCTCTTCTCCATCACTCACTTCCAAATTCCCCACTTTGTAATGTGAGCTCTGCTTCTTCTGAGTCTCTTCCTCTAGACTCCATCTCCTCTTCAAACTTGGTTTCCAAAGTCTCTTCTCTCACCGCCTTCTTACCTCATAGAGTAAGTCTTTGAGTCTTCCATTGTGCTTGAGGCAAATCTTCCTCTTTAGGTTTAGTCTGCTTCTTTGTCTTTGGACTTCTTACTTCTTCCTCCTCTTGCTATCCCATTCTAATGAAGTGATCATCATTGCCCCGAAGGTGTGTCATGTAGTGTTGCTCTTCTTCATTTGCTTCTCATTGTAGATCAAGATGGAAATATGACACCATGCATTGCCTATCCTCTGCGGTCAACAAATTTAACCCAAAGTAGAAATGTGCTACAAAAGGTGCAAAATAATGTGCAGGTGAATTAGTTCTCCAATTGACATTCATCTGCCTTGTTTGCTGGTGGAAGTACTTTGCACAGTTCACCTTCACTCTTGCAAACATCTGGTGGAGGAAGATTGATGTTGCATATTCACATATGTTGTTCATTCAGGTTTGAACATAGCCATGATTGCTCTAACAATGCTTTGTTTAATTGGGGCTTGAGAGGACTCCACTTTGTAACCATTAGTCATTTGTGGAGCAAAGAATGAAGTGCAAATTTCCGCAATCTCCTCTTCAGCATCACACTTTTGATAGAAGGTAGATCCTAGTCGCCTGTCTTGCTTCCTTTCCCAATACTAACCTCCAATGCAACTCAATCCATTGAGCCGGATTTCCTCTCTTCCCCTTGACTTTAGGGCATTCCTCACAATTACTAGCAGCTATCTATGCCATGAGTCTTGGGAAACTGAAATTCCAATTCTAGGCTAAAAACATAATACAAAGTCTATTCAAGACTTTGATCCTTGTTACGACATCTCATCTATGAATTGCAAAGCTCCTTACTATGAGTTTGTTCTTCACATTCTTTGCCATGATTCAATCTCTTGTTCTTTGGCACTGGAAAACTATTCTCTCTCCTAGTCGTGACACTCTAACCCCTTTTGGACTTCAAAAAATTTCACTCTCAAACTCACAGTAAGGAGCTTTGCACTTCATAGATGAGATGTCGTAACAAGGTTCAAAGTCTTGAATAGACTTTGTATTATGTTTTTAGCCTGGAATTGGAATTTTAGTTTCCCAAGAGTCATGGCATAGATAGCTCCTAGTAATTGTGAGGAATGCCGTAAAGTCAAGGGGAAGAGAGGAAATCCGGCTCAATGGACTGAGTCGCATTGGAGGTTAGTATTGGGAAAGGAAGCAAGAGAGGCGACTAGGATCACCTTCTCTCAAAAAGTGTGATGTTGAAGAGGAGATTGCGGAAATTTGCAATTCATTCTTTGCTCCACAAATGACTAATGGTTACAAAGTGGAGTCCTATCAAGACCCAATTAAACAAAGCACGTTCTTCACATTCTTTGCCATGATTCAATCTCTTGTTCTTTGGCACTGGAAAACTATTCTCTCTCCTAGTCGTGACACTCTAACCCCTTTTGGACTTCGAAAAATTTCACTCTCAATTGGCTTCTTGACACGCATTATTGCAGGATGACTACTTAGAGGAATAGGATATTTACTTGACATATTTGATTCCTCGTGCGCAATATCAATTTTTTATTACCCCAAAGTGCAATCATTCCTCAATCAATTTCAAAATTGACTCCCCATTCTTCTATGTGTTGATTTCCTATCATTGTCAAGGCATGCTTCTCTTGCCTCTGCCATTTCTTGAAGTGTACATTCTTGCCAAGTAGAAATTTTGTTAGACCATCTTTGTATTGGCCTTCATGTTCCAATCCAAAGACAAGTACTTCTTCGGACTTGTCTCTTTGTACCCCCCATCGGAGTATGTGACAACCCGGCAAATATCACTTTTGCAGTAATCGGGTAAGTAAAGTTTGTTCCCATAGAGATACTATGCAGAAATGTCCAAATATGAAGTCAAAAGTCACAATTGCAGTTCTTCTTGGTTTCTTCTTTAATCTGTCAAGTAGAAACTACACCAAGAAGAGAGTAACAAGCTTACAATCTTGATAACTTGTCACGAATACACACACACATAATCACAACATAGCAAATTCTGTCCAAACAACTCTTGATTGTGATGATTCAGATTCTCCAGAAGACGGCACTTCACTGCAAAGAACAATTTTGCCTCAGAATTGTGTTCCACCTCTCCATTGAAGGCACAACTTCTTCGATCAAAATTGCTTCACATCAACTTTGTGCTGCACTCACAAATGCAAAATACTACCAACACTACAATTCTTCTCAGATCTATCAAGGCATTGCTTCGATGCACTTCACTCAAGATCAAACACATAGAATGAAGATCAAGGCCGCCAATTCCAACATCCACAAAACACTGACTTGCTCTTTGGAATTCTCCACACACTCAAAACTACAAACACAAAATTGACAATCAGAATTAAGCTTAAGCGACGAGCACTGAGAACAACACTTTGCTTTATCTATCTTCAGAAATATCAATACTAAATAACATAAGACTACGAATGCTCCCCTTCAATACTAAAGTAAACGGCAGCTCTTCCTACCAGCAGATCTCAATTGACAATCTATCTCTTCATATCTGCCTTTTCCTATCTCAAAATTGACATTTATCCCGATCCGATGTCTACCTCATCATCAGCTTCCAAACTCGATGATCTTCCTACTATTTCTCCTTCTTTGGGTATAGCTAATTCTACCAATTCCTTCACTATTTCTACTACTTCTACACTACAATCTACAATTGAGCTCATGGGTAATCCATCTACATCCTTATCTCCTGACCCACTCTTCTCTAATGTATCAAATAACAAGTCCGATGACACTTGTACTCCTACTTCTACAACATCGAGTCTAATTACAATCAATTCCTTTGCTAATTCTACTATATCCTCATCACAAATTGTAATTGAAAGCATGGGTACACTATCTACGCCTTCAATTTGTAACCCACTTTCCTCTAATCACTCATGTTATTGACCCAAAGACATTTACAATCTGATCTTGCACTTTGGGTTTATTCACTACTGCTACTTCTCCTTCAATTCCTGTTCCATCTTCAATCGGAACTGAAATTGAAGTCATGGGTATACTAACTATCTATTCTTTCTCTATCCTAACCCTCTCTAACGCCTCTGGCAAGATTCTTGATTTCATCTTCATTGCACTCCGAGGTCCGACTATCTCAGATACAGTCATCTT
Source organism: Lunularia cruciata (assembly GCA_948567375.1). Classification (NCBI taxonomy): domain Eukaryota; kingdom Viridiplantae; phylum Streptophyta; class Marchantiopsida; order Lunulariales; family Lunulariaceae; genus Lunularia; species Lunularia cruciata. The sequence goes on from OX419757.1 coordinate 43,822,455, forward strand.
CGTCTTGAGTCGAAGAAGCTTCTAACCCAAAGTTGTGTAAACCTAAAGTCCAAAGTCCGAAGACTCAAGTCCGAAGTCCGAAGACGCCAACCCGAAGACACTAAACTACTTTGTATAGTTATTCCCAAAACTTTAAATACTTGTAACTTCTTCTACAAGCCTTCAAAATTTGCGATTTTGGTAGCAACAGAAAGCCTTGAACGAGACGCTTTCAACGAGATATAGTACACTTGATTTGGATGTGTGAACATTGAGATATAGCCCCCGCAAGAATCTTGACGTGTAACTTTCATTCCTCCTGTGGGTCTGCTCTCTTTCAATCCTGGCTGAGTCCGTCTTCATTTGACACAAAGTCGACTTCTTTGGGTTTGATCAAAATACAAATTTCCTCTCATTTCTTCTCCATTTGGTTTCAATTTGGTTTTAGCAAGGCACTTCTTCTTCAAAACTAGCCCAAAATGAAAAATGTGGGTACCACAGAGTACTTTTGCTTTCCAACCCAAAGTTGACTTCTTTGAGTTCACGTGCATTCTTTCCTTCATAATTTGGCTTTCTTACTAACTTCTTCAAAAACTCTAACAAAACAAAAGATGTGGATACCACAACAACTTCCTCAATCAAAATTGTTTCATATCAACTCAGCGTTCCACTCACAAATGCAGAATACTACAAACACTACAATTTCTCTCACACCTATCAAATCATTGCTTTGATTACACTCCACTCAAGATCAAACACATAGAATGAAGATCAAGGCTACGGAATCCAAAATCCAACAAGCACACTAACTTGCACTTTGAAATTTTCCACACACTCACAAAATTGATACTCATAATTAAGCTCAAGCAATAAGCACTGCTTCACAACACTTTGCTTTATCTATTCTCAAGAATATGAATATTAAACAACATTTTATTGCAAAGGTCTCCTTTAAATAGGCAGAGCTCTTGACAATTACTAGCAAAAATACCGTTCTACAATAACTTTACCAACCTATAGATCCAAAACGACAAACCACCTCTTCATATCTACCTCTTCCTATCTCAAAACTATTACTAATTTGATCCGATGTCAACATCTACTTTGGCTTCCAACCCCAATGATCCTCCTATCACTTCTCTTTCTTCAAGTCTATCATATTCTACTAATTCTACTAATTCCTTTGCTTTCTTTTATTATCTCTTCACTACAAACTACAATTGCACTGGTGCGTAACTTATCTAACTTTTTATCTCCTGGCCCACTCCTCTCTTTTGTCTCATATAACTAATCTGAAGACACATGTTCTCTTACTTCTACAACTTTGGACTTCTTATCTTTCTTCACACTACTCTAAAGTCTCTCTGAATCTGAATTCACTAAGTCTAGTATGAGATTTACATTATCTCCTACCTCAATTATCTTCCTATCTACTTGCTCTTTCAAAAAAATCAAAAGATTGTTCAACTCAATGTCTTTCACTTGTCTTCCTTCATATTTCTTGCACTTCAAGTAAATTCACTACAACTAGATTCTTTTCTAATTCTATCTTATCTTCAATAAGGACTAAAATTAAAGTCATGTGTATCCTAACATTGTCTTATTTCACTACTCTAAGTTCCTTAGGTGACTTTGGCAAGACTCACAAAGTCACTTGCATCCTCAGATTGGGTCACCTTTGTCTTGAAGCAAAGTCTCTTGACCCGAAGAACATAGATCCAAAGACACCAACCTAAAGTCCTTCAACTACTATATACATCTACTACATAAACTTCAAATGCTTATAACTTTTGCTACAAACCTTCAAACTCAACAATTTTGGTGCCAATGGAAAGCCCTAAACAAGATGCCTCTAACAAGACATAGAACGCACAGTTTGAGCATGTTGTCAATGAGATATACGCCCCGCAAGAATCCTGACCTACAACTTCCATTCCTCATTCAGGTTTGCCTACCTTCAGTCCAATCTGAGTACTTCTTCTTCTAACACAAAGTAAGCTTCTTTGGGTCTAATCCAATCCGAGTACTTCTTCCTCTGACACAAAGTTGATTTCCTCAAGTTTGACCCGAAGACCCAATTCTTCTTCTTTCGTCTTTATTTGGGTTCACTGCTGCCTTGATATATTTCTTCTTCAAAACAATCAAAACCAAGAATATGTGTGGTACACACCTCTCTAGAAGGCAAGATAATATCTTGCGTATAATTCTATATTAGAAAGGAGGAGGGTATGAGAGCTCACTTGGAGAGAACTTTAGCGGAGAAGACGGTTGAACTTATGTTTCAGAACTTGGACCCCTTTGTGTACCTTGTAGTTCATTATGACGTTTTTGAGTTGATTTTGTACATCTTGTACACATGAAAGGATACATTGGAGAGATTGTTTGAGGTGTATTGTAGATTTTGGATATAAAGTGATTTTGAGAAAAATCTCAAGTTTAAGATCTAGACTTAAATCTTCTACACACAATAGCTTGGGTTGTTATTCAGTTAGTACACTTGAAATTATTTTGAGTGCTACTATGCATATTGGGCTAGAATTTTTTTAGCTGATAGGGTTAGCTACTCCTTCAACAACATGCTCTCTGGAAAATTGTATAAAATCTGCCTTTTCTTCATTTTTTGTGAATTTTTGTGAAACTTTTCAAGAAACTTAAGTGCATTGTATCCTACCTATTGACTCAAAAATTAGAGAAAGATCACTCTTGAACAAAAAATTAGAGAAAGATCACTCTTGAACAGAGAGTTATAAGTTTATAAAGTGGGAGAGGGGGGGGTCTGAAATCAAATCAAATCTGAAATATGTGTGCTGAATAGAGAGATGATTAGGTCAAATGGCTATATGAAAAGGTCTGAAATTTTTTAGTAACATATGTCCTAGAGTTGTGACCAAGTGGGAAAAATTTCAAAGGATTATGACATACCAATTGAGAGATCTGATTGACATTGTGAGGAGGGGTCAATTCTGCAAAGTTGAGATCTCATGCATGAGGAGTTTGAGAACAACAAAAGGCATGTTTGAGTGTTTAGAGTCATCTTGGGAATATGGAGTGTTCACCAAGAATGGATTGAGGCTTTGCAAGGTTTCCTAAGGGTTTGATTAATATGCACTCTAGGATTTGATGTAGCTATAGAAATTTTGGAGCAACCTGAACCTTTTGTATTCCCTAGAGCGGATTACTCTCAAATGGTGTTAGTCATGTACATACTTTATAAGTAATAGAGTGAGAGAGAAGAAAAGAGAAAAAGAAAAATTGAGAGAAAAGAAAACTAGTGAGGAGTTAAGATGTGGAAACTTTCGGTTTTCTTTGGCAAGGATTGAGAACATGTGGAGGCCTTTGTGAGAGACTTCAAATGAACCTGCTTAGGAAAAAATGAGAGGAGGAAGAATGAGTGGGCCTCATTATTACCAAATTTCTTTGAGTATGCAGCTCTTACATGGTACAATCTAAATACCAAAAGAGAGAGAGAGGAGAGATGGGCAAGAAGAGTCTTAAGAGAGTTTGACTTTAGTACTCATTGAGAACTTTTTTTCCAGATGAGAGTTATGATAGATTGATGAATAAGATTACTTTTCTCAAGCAAGGAGATGGAGAAAGAGTGAAAGTCTATGTGGAAAGAGTGGAAAAGTTAGAGTCCAGATTTTGCATAATTTTGAAGAAGGGTGGGGATGATGTGGAGACTACTATGATTGGCATGGGGGCTATGCTCACCAAGAATTTTGTGGGAGGATTGAGACTACAAATTATAAGCAAGGTATGAGAAACCTTCTTCCAAGGTTGAAGCTATCAAGATCACAATTTGTATGGAGGAGAGTTTGGAAGAGGATGAGAGTGATTTGGTGGTGAAGAAGGTTGTGCATCCTCCTCAAGGTTACAAGTATGGTGGAACTTTTGATACTTTGGTAACAAGGGTTGCACCACAAGTAGTATTTGCTTTAGTTCTTGCACCCCTACCAAAGAATCCGCTTCAAACCTTCATTGAACAACTTGCAAATCTCAAGATCAATGTAGTGCAACTATGACAACCTGGCAAATATCACTTTTGCGGTAATTGGGTAAGTAAAGTTTGTTCTCATAGAGATACAAGTCAGAAATGTCTAAATACAAAGTCAAACAGTATCATGTAGTTCTTCTTGGTTGCATCTTTAATATCTCAAGTAGAAACCACACCCAGAAGAGAGTAACAAGCACTGATTTGCAATCTTGTCACAAATTATCACTCCATAATCACAACTCCATCAAATCTTTCCAAACAATCTTGATTGTGATGATTCAAGCTCTCCCAAAAATGGCACTTCACTACAAAACAACTTTGCCTCATAATTGTGTTCCACCCCTCCATTGAAGGCACAACTTCTTTGATCAAAATTGCTTCAAATCAACCTCACACTACACTCACAAATGCAGAATACTATCAACACTACAATTCCTCTCAGATCTATCAAGGCATTGCTCCGATTGCACTTCACTCAAGATCAAACACACAAAATGAAGATCAAGGCTACGGAATCCAACATCCAACAAGCACTCTGACTTGCACTCCACACACTCACAAACACAATTGCAAAGCTAATACTCGGAATCAAGCTCAAGCAATGAGCACTGCTTCACAACACTTTGCTTTATCTATTCTCAGAATTATGAGCACTGAACAACATAAGACTACGAATGCCTCCCTTAAATACTGAAGCAAACGGTAGCTCTAACAAAAATACCGTTCTACAACAACTCTTCTAACTTGTAGATCCAAAATGACAATGCACATCTTCATATCTGCCTCTTCAAATCTTGAATCTATTTCTAATCTGATCCGATGTCTACTTCATCATTGGCTTTCAAACCCAAACCCGAAGTAACTTTACTTCCTACAACTCTATCTTTGAGTCTCATAACTCCTTACTCTTCTATCAATTCTACTACTTCTTCACTTTGATCTACGATTGAAGTCTTGGGTAACATTTCTACTACTTTATCTTCCGATCCACTCTTCTCTAAAGTGTCAAATGTCAAATCCAAAGACACTTGCACTCCTATTTCTACAACTTTGGGTCTTCGTACTTCTTCTACCTCACTACAAATTTTAGCTAACTCTGTCCTAATCAGGTCTAGTCTGAGACACACATTGTCCCCCACCTCTAACATCTTCCTATCTACACGATCTTGCAGCTGGATTAACAGATTATTCAACTCGGTGTCCTTTGCCTTCCTCTTACGCGTTTCCTGCACTAGCAACTTTAACTTGTGCAGCCTTGCTTCTTTGAGTTTACTCTCCACTTCTGTACTTAGCATGGCCTTAATTTCGTTAATGACACCTTCTACTTCCTTAGTTTCTTCCATCACCGTACACTTTTCCTTCTTCCTCTCTTCTTCCAATTCACTACGATATATCTGAAGCTCATCTTCAAATTCAGCTTTCAATGCTTCCTTCTCCTTTCGATGTACAGCGAGTTGTTCCTCTGCCTCGCACACCAACCCTCTCAAACAATCTTCTTCTCTACTATGCTCCGTCAACTCTCATTGCCAGGCCTGATATTTCTCCGTTGCTCTCTTCTTAAGGCTCTCCAACTCTTGCTCCATCACCGCAGCAATTGCCTTGGAGTGAATTAATTTGACACGCACCGCTGCAAGTTCTCCCTTCAATCCCACAGTCATCACAGTCATCCCCTTCACTTCCTCATGACTCTTGACTAGCTCTTCCCTTGTCACCTCAAAGTGCTTACCCCAAAGAACCTCCTCAACCCAAAGTTCTTTGACTTCCATCTCCACTCTTGTCAGCTTACTTCATAACAACAAAGTTTTGGCACTCCAGGCTTTTACCACCGCTAATTCATTGGGTATGTTGAGCTTGGCACTTATCATCTCCAACTCCTTCTGCTGCAACATTGCCAACAACGGGCATACTACTCTAGACAAATAGTCCACTCCTTTGCTCCTTGCATCCTCAACTCGGACTTTGGGTTCCGACTCTTCTATACTTGGTACCTTGCTCCAAAGTCGAGATCTTTGCACCTTCAAAGTTTCCTCCTCAGAACTTTCTCCCTCCTTCTGAGTAAGGTCATTGGGCCCCACTGCCAATACACTCACGACCTTATAACGCTTGGCAGCTTGAGGTTGTGCTTTGACTTCTTCTTCTTTCTTCTTGCACCGTTCCAGCATGGAAACCTTAGGGCTCGGCTTTCCGACATCTTCCATCGGCTGTACCACTTGCTGAACTTCTGCCTCGCCTTTGCTGCCACTACTTGATTCTTTGCTTCATAGCGTAAACTCCTCTTCTTTGCCTAACACTCTTCCCTTTGATCCGGTTTCTCCTTTTGATTCTTCTTCCTCCTCTTGCACGACTTCCTTTGACTTCACCATCACCGCCATCGAGTTAAGCCTTGAAACTTTCTAGGGTTGTACAGTCGCAACCTGACTCTCGGGCTTGGTCCTCTTCCTTTCCCTTGGAAGGTCAATTTCTATGATCTTTTCTCTCCCACTCTCTTTGTACCTATCTCCCTCTTGCACTCTCTCCATATAATATCACTCATCTGCATTGGCTTCCTTGCGCAAATCTGGATGAAAGTGCGACCTCATCAACTTTGCTCTTCCGAAGTCAGTAAGCTCAACCCAAAATAAAAGTGCACTGCAAATGGCACAAAATAGTGTGGTGGCATATCCACTCTCCACCCGGAAATCATCTACCCCACTCTCTGATGCAGGCACTTTGCCCAATCTACTGCCTCTCCTGCAAACATTTGGTGAAAGAACACCGCCTGTTGCATAGTAACATAGGTGGTTTTCTCTAGCTTGAACATGGCCATCATTGCGCTTATAATTCCTCTCTTCTCAGGATCTCTATAGTTATCCACCTTATACCCATTCTTTGTGCGGGGTCGGTTGAATGACTTCCTAACTTTGGTAGTTTCTTCTGAAGCATCACACTTCCAATACTTTGGTACCTCCTACCTCTCCGGCTTCCCTTCCCAACACTACTCTCCAATCCGCCTCCGTTGATCAAGTGGGATTCCCTCTCTTCCCCTCATGCTTTGGCCCATCCTTGCAATTGCTAGCTGCAATTTCTACCATGAAACCTGGAAACCTGGAATTCCAATTCCAAGCCAGGAATGTGATACGAAGTCTTGTCAAGACTTTGATCCGTGCTATTACCTCTAATCAACAAATTGCAAGCCCTCTCACCGCACTCTGCTTGCTCACTTTTGGTGCCATCATGTGCTCCTCACTTTTCTCTTGTGGAAGATTGTCCCTAAAATCCTAACCCACTCCTCTTCCTACGGATTTGTGATTTGCATTACTTTAGGTCGACTCTAAATAGGCATTAGGTAGTGACTGGACATGACTCTTTCTTCTTCTACACCTTGTAATTTTATAGTCCTGTGCCAATCAGTCACTCTTCAGTCACTACTCCTCTCAAATTTCTGATTTGGTGAAGTTGTTGCCTATCACTATCAAGGAGTTCTTGATCCCGAGGTCATTACTTTCTTCCCTTGTACTGTCTTGATTATTGCCAACTCTGAAGAAGTTTGTTACATGTTCTTTGAATCCGCTCGTGCCGCCTGATACAAAGTCTCTCTCTCTTTGTCTTCATCTTTGGCTTCTTCTTCACATCTTGACCCAAAGTTGACTTTGGGTTTCATGCTGAGAGGGCCAGTCCAAGTACTTTGTCTTATGACCCAAAGCCACGTTACCTTGGGTTTTATCCTGAAGACTCTTTTCTTCCTTCTTTGGTCATACAAGCACAATCCAACTTCTCTATACACTTCTTCTTCTCCATTTTGAAAAAAACTAAAAAATGTGGGTACTATATCAACTATGGGAGAAAAGAGAGGTGGATGAGAATGTGAGGAGAGGGCTCAAGAGTTATGGAAACTATCCATATAGGGGAGGCCAACCAACCAACCAAAAATTTCAATGAGAGAAATTGTTTTGGTTGTGGAGGAAGAGGCCATATCCAAAGGAATTGTGCAAATTCCATTTACCGTGTAGGAAGGGGTTATGAGAGAGCCAACGAAATGTGCAAATTCCACTTACCATAGAGGAAGGAGTTATGAGAGAGCTAATAGAGGGAAAGAGTGAGGAGTGAACCTAAAGTGGCTCCTAATTCAAAAAAGGTAAGGGGATAGCATCTATAGATGTGGTTGAGAGTAAGTATGAGAAGAGAGAGCTCAAACTCCAAGAGTCTTAATTTGGAGCTTTTGGCACAAGAGAAAAGAGAGCTTATTTTGCAGAGAATGTGCACTTTTCTCAAGGATTTACTCCTAGTAAGGATACTCCTATGTTTACTAGGTGCACTCACACCTCAACACCATCAATAACAAAGACTCCAAGAAAGAAGTTGAGGAGGAGGACTTCTTGACCTCCAAGCAACAATGTGTTGGAGGATGTTGGTAGTCACAAAGCTAACATCATAGTGGGCCAATTGATTGCTTTGAACCCTACCTTGAGAAAGGGGCTTAGAGGTGGTTTGAGTTCTACAAGGAGCAAGAGGAAGAAGAAGGCAAAAGCTCCAATATCAATGAGGGTAGTGGATGCTAAACCAATACCATGGAAGGCATGTGAATATGACTCCAAGATTGATGGGAGAGTGAATGGTCACAACATCAAGGATGCATTGGTTGATGGAGGATTAGCAATGAATGCCATGTCAGAAAGCTTGATGAAGAAGTTGGGTATGTGTAATACCAAGGGTTAGCCATATGATCTAGATGTGAAATTCAGTTTGGTAACATCTAGAATGATGTTATACATGATGGTAAAAATAGATCAGATAGAAGTATCACCAAAAGAGTACTTCTACTAATAGGGTAGAAACCAAAATAGACTTGAGAACCTTAGAACCAATAGCTAGAAATATGATTTAAAGGTGAAATTGGTTTGGTAACATCTGGAAGGATGTTACACATCCAAGTAAGTAATCCAAGGGTGGAGCTTGCTGACATGTCACCTATCTGTGTCCCTAATCCTATGGTGGAGCTTCCTTGGAGGAGATCCTCTTTGTCTATATAATAAAGAGAAGGTGCTCCCTTGGGGCATCGAATGTTTGAGTATGCAATCTGTGTTTTCTCTCTTCTCTTGTCCTTGGAGGATTACAATATGATACCCTCTACACATTCAACATTTGTGGTGAGCATGGAAAACAAGCAACAAGTTCAACCAGTAGGGGTGATGGATAAGGTGGTAGTTTCAATTATGGGAGTTCAAAATCTCATGATTTTCCAAGTCTTGAAGGATTCAAGTTATAATTTGCTTCTTGGGAAGCCATGGTTGAGGGCATCATGCACAATTGATGGATGGCACAAAGGGTTCTTGAGGATTGGGCCATCAAACAATAGAGTCACAACTCCAATCACTAACACCACCAACACTTCACATTTAGATACACCATCTTTTGATTATTGAGAATCAAATTCAAAAGAAGGAGCTTCAAGTGTGGACACAAGCATGGAGGAGGAGACTTCCACGGAGGAGGATGAGTCTGAATTTGATTTAGATGTATGTCCCTTGTGTGCTATGGATTTTTCACCTAAGCCAAAGGTTTTGAAGGACCCACATGAATCACCATTGACACTTGAGGAGAGAGAGAGGAGGTTATCATTTGGACCATACCCTCAAGTATGGTCCAAATGTTACCAAGGAGAAGAAGGTAGGATTTGAGGAGATTTTCTACAAGTTCATCCATGTGTTTGCTTTTAGTTACAAGAATCTGAAGGAAGTCACCTTGGAGGAGCACAAGATAGAGGTGGGATTACATGCAAGACGAGTCTGCCAAAAGCAACATGACATTAGCACACCAATAGGTTTGGTTGTGAAGGAGGAGATTGATAAGATCAAGGAGGTTGGATTTATCTTTGAGGTGTAGAATTCAAAATGAGTATCTCTAATTGTGATTGTGAAGAAAAAGAATGGCAAGCTTTGGGTATGTATGGAATACAAGAAGCTCAACACTGTTACCAAGAATGACTACTACCCATTACTATTCATTGATGAGATCTTGGAGGAGATTGTAGGTCATGAGAGTTACAATTTTGGAGATGGTTATAATGGATATAACCAAAATCAAGATTGCACCAAACCATCAACAACTCACCATATTCACCACACCTTGGAGAACCAACACTTTCAAGGTCATGCCTTTTAGGCTTTGCAATGCTCCAGCCACATTCCAACGGTTCATGAACAAGGTATTTGAACCTTTCATTGGGAAATTTGTGAGACATTTCATTGATGACTTTTGTATCTATGGGAGCAAGGAGGAGCACTTTGAGCACCTAATCAAGGTCTTGCAACGCTTGGATGAGGCAGATGCATCATTCAACCCAAAGAAGTACATTTTTGGATGTGAAGAAGGTCTATATTTGGGGCACATCATCTCTAAGGATGGATCAGCAATTGATCTTGAGAAGGTGAGGAAAATCTCAGACCTTCCATTCCCTTCAAGCTTGACAAAGTTATGCCAATTCTTGGGGATGGTTGGGTATTGTAAGAAGTTCATCTTCTCATTTTCCAACAAGGCTTATGCATTGACCATCTACATGAAGAAGGGTGTAGATTACAAGGAAGACAAGGAGGCTCTCAAATCTTTTGAGGAGCTCAAGCAATCCCTTGTTGTTGCTTCAATTCTTGCTAAACCAGATTGGAGTAAGCATTTCATCCTCTACACGGATGCTTCTAATGTAGCTATAGGATGCACTCTTAGTCAATTAGACCAAGATGGACATGATCATCAAATAGCTTATGCTAGTAGGTAGATGGTTTAAATAGAAAAGAACTACCATGTCATAGAGAGAAGGGTTGGCAGTGATCTTTGGTCTCAAGAGGTTTAGACATTACTTGATTAGAAGGAAAGCCACCATTGTCACATATCACAAGGCTTTGAAGTACATCTTCAACAAGTCTAATGTGGAAGGGAGGCTAGCAAGGTAGATGGTACTTTTTTTGAGTATGACTACGCCATTGAGGATAGGCCAAGAAAGAAGCATGCAAATGCTGATTTGTTATCTAGGGCCTTTGGTCATAATGGAGATGAGCCAGTGGATGATTCCTTCCCAAATGAGGAGCTCATGACAATCTTAATCACTCAAGAGGTTCCAATGGAGTAGAAGGAGATTGTGGATTTTGTGACAAGAGGTAATTATCTAGAAGGGATGCATGCTAGGGAGAAGAAGGCCCTTGCAGCAAGAGCTAAACCTTACACATTGGTGGAGGATATTATCTTTCACTAAGGAGTAGATGTTCTACTTCAAAGAGGTGTGTGTAAGGAAGAATCTATCTTATTGTGGTTCCCACATTTTTTGGTTTTGGATGGTTTTCATGAAGTTTTGAAGAAAAAGTACGTTGGTAAAGTCAAAGGAGTGCTAAATGAGAAAGAAAATATGAAGAATCATGTGTTTGAGCTTAACTTGAAGTTGACATTGGGTCAAGTCCGAACAACCCGGGATGGACAAGAGAGAAAGGCAAAGAAGAGGACTTTGTATTGGGTAGCGCAGCCTGATCTGAAGAGCATGTAACAAAATCCTTTGAGGTTAGTCAATCAAGAAAGTATGTGTGAAGAAAGGGATGACCTTGGGATCAAGAAGTTCTTGATAGTGATAGGAAACAACCTCACAAAATTGGTGAGTGGTGCAAAGAAGCAACTTAGGAACGACCAATCAGCAAAGGACTATAAAATCAAGATTTCTACAAGGAAGCATTGCAATGTCTAGACGCTACCTTGTCCCTATTCAAAGTCAACCTAAAGTAATGAAAATTGCAAATTCACATGAAGACGAGTGGGTTAGGATATCAAGAACGGTCTTTCACAAGAAGAGAGTGAAGAAACACACAATGGCCCCAAAAGTGAGTAACTAGAGTGCGGTGAGAGATCTTGCAATGCATAGATTAGATGTTGTAGCAAGGATCAATGTCTTAGCCAGACTTTGTATTATGTCCTAGAACTAGAATTTCAGTTTTTTAGGTTTCATGGTAGAAATTGCCAAGAGTGGTTGCAAGGATGGGCGAAGCATGAAGGGAAGAGAGGGAATCCGGCTCAAGGGATTGAGTTAGATTGGATATTAGTCTTGGGGAGAGAAGCAAGAGAGGTAGGAAGTACCACTTTCTATTAAAGTATGATGCCTCAGAGGAGACTACCGAGGTGAGAAATTCTTTCAATCAACCTCACACCAAGAATTGATATAAAGTGGATAGCTATAGAGACCTCAAGTAGAGAGGGATTGTGAGCTTGATGATGGTAATGTTCAAGCCAAAGCAAAACACCTATGTCACCATGCAACAAGCGGTGTTCTTTCACCAAATGTTTGCAAGAGAAGAAGTGGATTGGGAAAAATGTATGCATCAGCAAGTGGGGCAAATGATTTTGGGTTGGAGGATGGAAGTGCAACCACATTATTTTGTGCCCTTTGCAGCTCATTTCTACTTTGGGCTGAACTTACTAACTTTGGAGGAGAGAAATAGAATGCAATCACACTTTTATCCAAATCTGCACAAGGAGGCAGATGTAGATGAACTATATTATATGGAGTGGGTGCAACAAGGAGACAAGTACTACAAGAAGAGTGTGAAGGAGAAAATTGTAGCAATTGAAGTCCCCATGGCAAGAAAAAGAACTTAACCTAAAAGTCACTTGGCATAGAAGATGTAGAAGCCTAACTCAAAGGCATTGTTGGTGAAAGCAAAGGAATCTACTTTGGAAGAAGAGGAGTCCAAAAGAGAAACTGAGTCAAAGGGAGAAGCTTTAGGAGGAGAAGAAGAGTTCACAATGCAAAGTAAAGAGTTGAGTAATGGAAGCAAAGGCAAGGTAGAGGGTCAGCAAACCCTAAGATAGAGTATGGATGTAGGTAAGCCAAGTCTAGAGGTGTCCACCATCAAATGAGGACATGAGAAGAAAGAAGAATGAGTCTTGGTATGTCCAAGAACTGCCAAGGAGAAGAGAGGTCTGCACGTAGCCAACATCAGGCCCAATAAAGTCACCATAGAAGAGTGGATGATGGGGAGACAATGAAGGTACAAAGATTGCAACTTTGAGGTAAGGCACCAGTAGAAGAGTTACCTGTAGAGGGTGACAAAGTCCGGGCCGATGATAGAAAGTACAATGAGTGGAATACCTACCAAAGGTTGTATATTTGTTGTTAATGTTTCTGCAGCAGAAGAAAGCAGAGATGGCAAGTGCTAACCTCAACGTGAAAGATGAGTTAGCAGTAGTACAGAAATGGAGTGCAAAGACCTCATTGTTAAGAATTAAGTTTATAGGAGTAGAGATGGAGGCCAAAGAACTTTGAGAGGAGGAGATTCTTTGGGGTAAGCATTTAGAAGCAATGAGGGAGGATTTAGTGAAGAGTCAAGAAGAAGTAAAAGAGAAGACAACATTGGTGGAAGGGCTGAAGGGAGGAATTGCCAACTCGTGAGTAGAACTAATACATTCTAAGGCAAGTGTGGCAGTAATGGAGCAAGAGTTGGAAAGTTTGAAGAAGAAGGTAGCCAAGAAAGATCAAGGCCGGCAGTGGGAGTTATCAAAATGTAGTTGGGAAGAAGACCGGTTGCAAGGATTGTTGAGAGTGGCAAAAGAACAACTCATACTGAATTGACAAGAGAAGGAGGCAATGAAGGCTGAGTTTGAGGATGAATTGTAGATGTATCGCAATGAATTGGAAGAAGAAAGAAAGAAGGAGAAGCTCAAGATAGTGGTGGATGCTGATGACATAGTAAGAGTGGTAAGTGAGATAAAAGCAATGATTAGCACAAAAGTCAAAGGGAAGTTGGAAGAAGCTAAAGTGCACAAGATGAAATTGTTAATACAAGAAACTAGGAAGAGAAAGGTGAAGGACACCAAGCTGATTAATTTAATAATTCACCTATGAGAATGGGTAGATAGGAAGATTTTAGAAGTAAGAGATGATGTATGTCTCAGATTAGATCTTGTTAAGAAAGAGTTGGATAAACTTTGTAGTGAAGTACAATTAGTCAAAAGACCCAAAGTAATTGAAGTAGGAGTTCATGTGTCTTTGGATCAATTACCTAAGACATTAGAGAAGAATGGGTTAGAAGATACTAATGAAGATAGAATAGATAGGAGTGCAATAGTAGGTTGTAGTGAAGAAATCATAAAAATAGAAGAGTAAGGAGTGGAATTGAGTAGACCTGAAGAAAGGAGAAATACTTGAAGGAACATTGGGTTTGGAAGCCAAAGTTGAGGTTGACATCGGATTGGATTAGTAATAAATTGGAGATTTGAAGAGGCAGATATAAAAGTGCATTGTCATTTTGGATTTGCAGGTTAGTAAAGTTGTTAGGAAGTAGTTTAAGAAGTTAGATAATTGTCAAGTGCTCAACCTATTGAAAGGAGGCATTTGTAGTATGTTGTTGTTTAGTATTTGTAATTTCTAAAGATAGATAAAGCAAAGTGCTGAGATCAATGCTCGTTGCCATCGCTTATGAGTATCAATCCTATGATTGTGATTGTGAGTGTGTGGAGAATTTTGAAGTGCATGTTAGTGTGATTGTTGGATGTTGGATTCCACAACCTTCATCTTCATTTTGTGTGTTTGATCCTAAGTGAAGTGCAATCAAAGTAATGCCTTAATAGATCTGAGAGGAATTGTAGTGTTGGTAGTATTCTACATTTGTGGGTGTAGTGCAAGGTTGATGCAAAGCAATTTTGATCAAGGAAGTTGTGCCCTCGGTGGAGGGGTGGAACACAATTTCACGCAAAGTTGTTTTGCAATGAAGTAGCCATCTTTGGAGGAATCTGAATCATCATAATCAAGAATTTTTTGGATAATATTTGATAAAGTTGTGATTAAGAAGTGTTAATTTGTGACGAGTTTGCATGTTTTCTACTCTCTTCTTGGTGTCGTTTTTACCTGAGAGACTATAGATGCAACCAAGAAGAACTACTTATTACCATTTGTCTTCTTATTTGACCAATTGTGAATCATATCTCTGTTGGAACAAACTTTACTTCCCTGATTATCAAAAGAGTGATATTTTTTTGGTTGTCATACCTACTCATAAAGGAGTTTCATGAAGGTTTAGTGTGTGGAGGACACTCTGCAAGAAAGGTGACTATTTTCAAGATTCTAGATGCAGGTTACTATTGGAGAGGGATTTTCAAGGATTGTCTTGATTATTGCAAAACTTGTCATGTTTGTCAAGCTTTTGCTAGAAAGTCTACTTCCACTCCACCACTTAGATCAATTCCATTCCTAGGACCTGTGGAGAATTGATTTTGTAGGTTTTCTAAATAGAGCTCCAAGGAACAATTGGTATATTGTGGTAGTTATTGATTATCTTACTAAGTAGGATGAGGCTAGACCATTGAAGGACAAGAATGAAAATGAAGTTGGTAGATTTTCTTATGAACATATTATCACTAGGTTTGGATGCCCTTTGGAGTTAGTTTTTTATAGAGGAGGAGAGTTTACAAGAAGCATCATTACAGCCATGCTACGGCATTCCTCTATCACACATAGAGTAACTACATCCTATAAGCCAAATTCCAATGGCTTGGCAGAGACAAAAAATCAGTCCTTGAGCATGATGTTGGCCAAAGGTGCAGAAATGGAAGGGGCTAAACATCATTGGGATAAGAGGATTTATGCAATTTTGTGAGCATATATGACAACCATGAATACTTCCACCAGATATTCTCCATTTCAATTGGTTTATGGTATTGAGTCTACCTTACCTATTCACTTTAATCTTCCTACCTTCCAAAGTATTCATAGGAGATTGAAGAAAGTACAAGGAGGTGATGTACAGAAGTCAAGGAAGGATCAACTCATGGAATTGGAAGAAGCAAGAGCAGTTGCTATGGTTTGGGTGGAGCAAGCTGAAAGGAAACAACGGGAGAGCTATGACAAGATGCAAGGCAAGAAGACGGTGCAACCTTTCAAAGAAGGTGATTGGGAAATGTCATTTGATTCTATTTGATTCAAGAGAGTGCAAAAGAAGTTTTTGCCTAAGTACTTTGTATCTTTCATAGTGGAGAAGGTGTGGGGCAATTACACCTATGATCTCAAGGAGTTGGGAGGAAGACACTTTGATCAGATTAACCATGATAAGTTGAAGATGTATCATAGAAAGGAGAGAGACCTTCACTTTGAGGACAAAGTGAAAACTTAGCTTAGGGGTAAATGTAACACTCATTTGTGCATGTATGTGGTATTGTGATATTTAGCTTGGTATTACAAATACTTGAGAGATATCATTTATATAGAGATAAAGGATGGTTCTACATTAGTCATGATTAGCTAAATTTATTCATAGCTAAAATAGTGGGGACCTTACTTTAGAGGAAGTAGAAAAGATGAGCACCACTATTTTGGATTCTAGTGTGTTGACTTGGTATTATTCTTAGTTGTTTGGCTTTGAGGAAAGAGTTGAGAACTTTTGGGCCTGCAAACCTTTTTATTTTGGATTCTTCTATAGTCCAAGGATAGCCTATGTGAAGGAATCCTTGACTTAGTGGTTGGGTCAAGATAAGATCATATGCTTAGTGGAATATGCCCATGTAGATGGATTGTCCTTTATACTTTTTGACTTTACTTGACTTTTAGCCTAGTAACTTGAGTAACTATGGTAACTAGTAACTTTAGTGCATACTAATTTCACAAGTATATAAACTAGGGGTGATGAGGTACTCATCATCCCTTCATTTGCAACTTTTTCATTGAGTTCTCTAGTGAATAATGTCTTGAGTCTTGAAGTGTTAGCCTTGGAGTAGTATGATGGAGTTGGGGTTCCTTTCTTTCTTAGTCCATGGTGTGCTACCATAATAGCCATCAAAGGTTCATCCTCATTGAGAGACAGGCTGGCTCACAAATCCCACTTTGGCCGCATTCAATAATATGATAGGTCCCATCCAAGAATGGACCTGATGTGTAATCACTACCAATTGGGTATGAGAATCATCCATGAAGGGAACATTTTCCAAAATATAGGAAGGAGATATAGACTTATTGTAATACACACATTTTTCATTTTGGACAAGTTTTGAAGAAAAAGTGTCTTGCTGAAACCAAATAGAGAAGAAATGAGTGGAAACGTGTGTTTTGATCAAGCTTAAGGGAGTTGACTTTGTGTTAGAGGAAGAAGGACTCGGACTAGATCAAACTCAAAAAAGTTTACTTTGTGTCATAGGAAGAAAAAAACTCGGATCAGACGTTGAAAGAGGGCAAACCCGAAGGAGAAATAGAAGTTGCAGGTCAGGATTATTCCAGGGGCTATATCTCAATGCACACAAGTTCAAATCAAGCGTGCTATACCTTGTTGGAAGCTTCTCGTTTAGGGCTTTTTGTTGCTACCAAAATCGTAAAGTTCGGAGGTCTGTAGAAGAAGTTACAAGCATTTGAAGTTTTGAGAGTAGATGTGAAGAGTAGTTTGGTGTCTCCGGGTCAATGTGACTTCGGACTTCGTACTTCGGACTTTGGGTTTACATGACTTTGGGTCTAAAGATTTTGCCTCAAGACTAAGATGACCGACTAAATTCAAGGAAGTCGGACCTCGGAATGCAGTTAAGATGACTTCAGGAATCTTGCGGGAAGCATCAGAGGAAGTTAGAGTAGTGAAAGAAGATAGTTAGGATACCCATGACTTCAATTCAGTTCTGATTGAAGATGGAACATGAATTGAAGGAGAAGTAGAAGTAGTGAATAAACTCGAAGTACAAGATCAGACAGTAAGTGACTTTGGGTCAATTACATGAGTGATTAGGGAAAGTGGGTTACAAATTGAAGGTGTAAATAGTGTATTCATGCTTTCAATAACAATTCTTGACGATAACACAATAGAATTAGTTAAGGAATTGATAGTAGTTAGACCCAAAGTAAGAGAGATAGGAGTGCAGGTGTCTTCAAATTTGACATTTGACACCTTAGAGAAGAGTGGGTTGGGAGATAGAGATTTAGAAGGCTTAATTATGATAGGAATTGCAGAGCAGGAAGGAGAAGTATTAGAATTAGTGGAGGAATTGGGAGTTGTGAAACCCAAGGACAGAATATTAGGAAGTAAAGTTACTTCGGGTTTGGGTTTGAATAAAGAAGAAGAAGTAGACATCGGATTGGAGTAGAAACCGATTTGAGATTTGAATAGACAAATATGAAGGGTTGCATTGTCATTTCAAATCTACAGGTTTGTATAGTCATTAGGAAGAGGTGTATTAAGAAGATAACTGTCAATTGTTTCACTACTTAAGAGTGGCATTTGCAAAAAATGTTGTTCTGTGCTCATAATTTTTGAGAATAGATAAAGCAAAGTGATGTGAAGTAGTGCTCGTCGCTTGAGCTTGATTCCGAGTATCAACTTTGTGTTTGTGTTTGTGAGTGTGTGGAGAAATTCAAAGTGCAAGTCAATGTGTTTGTTGGATGTTGGATTCCACACCCTTGATCTTCATTGTGTGTTTGATCCTGAGTGAAGTGCAATCAAAGCAATGCCTTGATAGATCTGAGAGGAATTGTAGTGTTGGTAGTATTTTGCATTGGTAAGTGTAGTGCGAGGTTGATGTGAAGCAATTTTGATCGAGGAAGTTGTGCCTTCAGTGGAAGGGTGGAACACAATTCTGAGGCAAAGTTGTTTTGTAGTGAAGTGCCATTTTTGGGAGAGCTTGAATCATCACAATCAAGATTGTTTGGAAAGATTTGATGGAGTTGTGATTAAGGAGTGTGAATTCGTGACAAGACTGCGAGTCAATGCTTGTTATTCTCTTTTGGGTGTGGTTTCTACTTGAAAGATTAAAGATGCAACCAAGAAGAACTACATGTTATTGTTTGACTTTGTATTTGGACATTTCTGACTCGTATCTCTGCGGGAACAAACTTTACTTACCCAATTACCGCAAAAGTGATATTTGCCGGGTTGTCACACTTATGAACCTAGAGATGTCATAAGATAAATAATATCTCCCAAAACACACCAAAACAAGGATCCTATAGACCCTGGCCTTGCCTGACACAAGTATATTCCTTACTAGACCATCTAGAAATCATCAAATGAATGGGACCATATCTCTCTAAATCCTACGGTCCTAGCAAGAAAATGCATGTTGGTAGGGTCTTTTGGTAACCATTGATTTTTGACATCAATAATAAATTAAGATACGAGTAGGCCAAGTGTGCAAGATGATGTTGAGAAACTCACCTAGCAGTCTTATCTCTGGCCACATATAAGTACCTATGTACTCATATACTTGCCTACAATCTTGCAGATAGTCAAGTGTTAATCCTTCCAAACAGCCCCAATAGATATACTAATACTAGATATTGTCATACAATGAGTGTAGTATCCAAAAATGACAAGGTAATAGACTCTGGAAGCTCATCTTTGCATTGGTCTCTTGGTGGTACAAAGGCTCCACTCCAAGCTTGTTGCACCAATTGATTTGCATGTTGTTGCAATGTCTCCTCAAAACTCCATAGTGGGACATCAAGGTAGATAGAATGATCCCACTTGTACTCAAAATCCAAGTGATCTCCTTTGGTAATAGAGTATCCTCTACATGAGCTTGCTCCTCTTATAAGTCACCAAGCCAAGTAATAAAACAATTGAAAGCTGAAATCGATGCCATGGTCCTTGATTATAATAAGCAAAGACTACCACCACTAATGCGTATTGGTAGACAAAATACCCATCCTTCACCTAACTTTCAACCTGGTTTATAGAGGCTATCTCCTCCCTGTAGTCAATACTAAAACCTGTGGGGTATAACACTGCTCCACCAACTAGCACATCATATAACTCTACTATGGTTGCAATGGCTTGAGCTCTCACCATATAGCTATCAACCAGATGACTAGGTTGAATCTGGACAACAAGCTCTCCCCATGTGATGTATTATGTAGAACCACCTCCTGGAGATGTTTGGATCTAAAATGGACACCTCTCCACATCAATCTTTTGTAGCTCTAGACCAACAATTGAAGCCTTTTGCAACATAAGTTGTTGTGCAATAGAGTCTAATAAGATCTAATATGGTGTATGGACCTTCCTTGAAGGTCCCACCAAATGAAATATCCTCCTTTGGTTATCCAATAGGACAATTATAGTTGTGAATTGTGCTTGCTCAAAGGTAGGTCTAGTTGGTAACTCTTGCAATCTACTTGATACTACCTGCCATAAACCACAAGTTGCTGAGTGGATCCTATCTTCCTCAATCAAGTTAGCTCCACTATCAACCACCTCTACTCTAGAAGTAGGAACCACCTCATCCTTATTCTCACAAAGTGTGGCAGCCAACCAGAACATTGGAGTTGAATCAACCTCCAATGTAAACATGTCATTGGCAAAGAACAAAAGGAAGCGCATAATCAACTAAGTTGCCCCTAACATTGTACTAGACTCATGTGACAATTTGGCAAGTATTACTTCTATGATAATTAGTAAGTAAAGTTCATTCCCATAGAGATACAAGTAAAAAATGGTCAAATACAAAGTAAATAGTAAAAATTCAATTCTTTTTGATTTCTTCTTTAATCACTCAAGTAGAAACTACACCCAAAAGAGGGTAAAAAGCATTGATTCATAGTCTTGTCATAAATTAACACTCATAATCACAACTTTATCAAATCTTTCAAGCAATCTTGACTGTGATGATTCAAATTCTTCCAAAGAAGGCTACTTCACTACAAAACAACTTCAACTCAAAATTAAGTTCCACCCCTCCACTAAAGGCACAACTTCCTCAATCAAAATTTCTTTGAATCAACCTATATTGTGCTTACCAATGTAGAATACTACAAACACTACAATTCCTCTTAGAACTATCAAGGCATTGCTTTGATTGATTGATTGCTTTGATCTACTTAAGATCTGTGAGCCGGCCTGTCTCTCACTCAGGATGAACCTCTGATGGCTATTATGGTAGCGCACCATGGACTAAGAAGGCAAGGAACCCAAACTCCATCATACTCCTCCAAGGCTAACACTCCAAGACTCAAGACATTGCTCACTAGAGAACTCAATGAGAGAGAGATAGTTGCAAATGAAAGGATGTTGAGTACCTCCTCACCCCTTGTTTATATACTTGTGAAATAGTTACGTACCAAAGTTACTAATTACCATAGTAACTCAAGTTACTAGACTAAAAGTCAAGTAAAGTCAAAAAGTAGAAAGGAATATCCATTCACATGGGCATATTCCCCTAAGCATGTGGTCTTATCTTGACCCAACCACTAAGTCAAGGATTCCTTCACATGGGCTATCCTTGGACTAAAGAAGAATCCAAAACAAAAAGGCTTGCGGGCCCAAGAGTTCTCAACTCTTTCCTCAAAGCCAAACACCTAGGAATAATACCAAGTCAACACACTAAAATCCAAAATAGTGGTGCTCATCTTTTCTACTTCCTCTAAAGTAAGGTCCCATCTATCTTAGCTATGACTAACTTTAGCTAACCATGACTAATATAGAACCATCCTTTATCTAGATATAAATAATATCTCTTAAGTACTTGTAATATCAAGCTAAATATCACAATACCACACACATGCACAAATGGGTGTTACAGATCAAACACTCACAATGAAATCAAAGTTGTGGAATCCAACATCAAAAAATCAAGCTTGCACTTTGAATTCCTCCAAACACTCACAAAGACAAAGAATATTGATACTCATAATTAAGCTAAAATGACAAGCACTGAGTTATAGCACTTTGTTTTTCTCAACTTAAAAAATACAAATACAATACATAACACTATGAATGTTTGCTTTAAATAAACATATCACTTTGATGGTTTCTAAAAATTACAATTCTACAACAACTTTACCAACCTATAGATCCAAAATGACAAACCACCTCTTTAGATCTACCTCTTCAAATCTCAAATTTGTTTCTAATCTAATCCAATTTCAACTTCAACTTTGGCTTTCAAACCCAATGGTACTCCTATCACTTCTCCTTCTTTGGATCTATCTAATACCACTCCTACATCCATTATTTCTACTATCTCTTCACTTTGAACTGAAATTGGAATGATATCTAACGTATTTACATTCTTATCTTCTAATATCTCAAGAAACTCACCCAAAGATACCTACACTCCTACTTCTACAAAATTGGACTTCTTATCTTCCTTCACATTGCTCCAAAGGTTCTCTAATTCCAAATTTACTTAGTCTAATCTGAGACAAACATTATCTCCTACTTCTGTCATCTTTCTATCTACTTTACCTCTCAAAAAAACCAACAAAGTGTTCATATCTATGTCCATCACCTTCCTCTTCCGAGGTTTCATGCACAAGCAACTTCAATTTGTGCAACCTTGCTTCCTCCAACTTCCCTTCAACTTTTGTGGTCAACATCACCCTCATTCTCCCAATCTCTCCTACAGATTCCAATGCATACTCCAAGAGCGTTCCACCTTCAATTCTTCTTTATACATCTTCAACACATCTTCATACTCAGCTACTAGCATCTTCTTATTTTCTGTATATTGGGCAATCTGACTTTCTGCACTTCTTACTATACCTCATAGTCTTTCTCCCTCTTGGTGTCTGATCATCAATTTCCTCTACCACGCTTGGTCCTTCTCTATTGTGCTCTTCTTAAGGCTCTCTAACTCCTACTCCATCACAACCACCATCACCTGTGCTTGTATCACTTCAATATAAGCTTCTCCCACTTCACTTTTCATCTTCTCTACTACTACCTTTTGGTTCTTCAACTCTTTGGCTTGACAGTCCAGATCTCTTCTATGCTTCTCAAAACTTGCAAATTTTCCACAATCTTCTTCTTTAAGGCTACATCCACCCAAAGTTCTTCATCTTCTTCCTCCTTTTGGTTAACCTTGCCTTGAGTTTGCAAGTTTCTTCAAGCCAATGCTTCATCACCTCTAGCTCGTTCTTCACCTCTAGATGATCTTCTTGTATCTCCTTCTTCTCCTTCTTTAATTGCAACAACAATGGACACAAGATCATTGACAAGTAGTCCACTCCATCAAAGTATTCTTCTCCATCTTGGTTTTTGTTCTTGACCTCCACTGGCACTTCTTGAATAAGGGCCTTACCCAAAGTTATGATCTTTGTACCTTCAACATCATCTCTTTTGAGCTCACCTCTTCTTCTACTCCTTACATTGCAAGTTTAGTCTTCATGTCTTTCATGGTGGAAGGGATAATACTACTCCTCTGGGTTTAGCCAACTTCTTTGTCTTTGGACTTCTTCTTTCTATGATCTTCCTTTGTCCCATCCTAGAAAAATGTTCATCACTGGACCAAAGTTGTAAGATGTGTCATTGCTCCTCGACATCTACTTCATAATGTAGATTGGGATGGAAATGTGAGACCATCCGATGCTTCTCCTCAATTGTCAACAGGTTTAGCTAAGGTAGAAACATGTTACAAACAGTAAAAAGTAAGAGCCAATAAATTTGCCTCCAATTAATGATCAATTGCCTCGTCCTCTAATGGAAGCACTTCCTTTAATTCACCTTCTCTTGTGCAAACATTTGGTGGAAGAAGACCACCTACTGCATGTTCACATACGTCGTTCATTCTTGCTTGAACATTGCCATCATCATGCCCACAATGCTTCACTTTATTGGATCCTGATAGGCCTCCACCTTGCAGCCATTGTTGGTTCGTGGAGTGAAGAACAGGTTCCTAATCTTTGCGGTCTCTTCCAAAGCTTCACACTTCCAATAGAAGGTGACTTCAATTGCATCTCTTGCTTCCTTCTCCAAGACTAACTTCCAATCCAACTTGGTCCATCAAGCCGGATTCCCTCTCTTCCCCATTATTTCAAGGCCTCCTCACAATTACTAGTAGCTATCTCCTCCATGAAACCTAGAAAACTCACATTCTAGTTCTAGGCCAAGAATGTAATACAAAGTCAACTCAAGACTTCAATTTGCGCTACTACATCTAATCACCAAATTGTGAGACTACTCACTACAAGTGAGTTCTTCTTACTCTTCCTTGCTATTATTTGCTCACAAGTTCTTGGAGTTGGAAGACTATCCCCTCTCTTGGATTCAACACTCTAACTCCTTCTAGATTCCAAAAATTTCACTCTCAATTGGTTGAGTGACTTGCATTCTTGTAGGACAACTACTCAAAAGGGAAGGATATCTTCTTGAAATTTTGATACCTCTCTGTGCAATCTTAATTTTATAGTGCTTCAAGACACAATCATTCTTCAGTGATTTTTAAAATCAATTCTCACTTCTTGTATGTGTTTTTTTTATCACTCTCAAAGCATTCTTCTCTTGCCTCAGCTATTTCTTTAATTGTAATTTCTTGGCTAGCCTGCTCCAAATGAAAGTTGTTATAACTTCTTTGTATTGAGCTAAACTTCCTGTTCCAAAAATGCCTTTTTGTGGGTTGGTTCCTTTGTAGGCTTCCTTTGAGTACTTTCTCTTTTGATCCAAAGTTGACTTCTTTGGGTTTACTCTACAGACACATGAATCCATTCTTTTCTTCTTCCTTTGACTGCAATTTGGCTTCCACAATGCAATTCTTCTTAAAAACTCATCAAAACAAAAAAATGTGGGTATCACAACCTAATTTTTGTAGTAGTAAGTAGTTCACTGACATCTAGTTTATCATGCACTCCATCACCACCTACCACACTGCATTAGGACATCTAAGAGGCATGGATGGTATTTGTAGTACCTCATAGAGTGTCAAATACTAGGGAAGTTTGACTTGTCTACTAGCCTCTCCTTTGTGTAGGTCTAACTCCATTGATCCTCCTCTAGGCTCTAGATCACATATTGCACTCCTAGTCATTGCAGCAAATGCATCTACCTATGTTACTCCACACATGAAGTCCAAGATGTCTCCATTACCAACATAAGAGGTGGAAGCCTCAACACCCAAATCCAATCTCCTCTAATTGCTAGATCAGAGGAGATTGGATTGCCAATCTCCTCTAATCTAGCCATGCTAGCCAATCTTTGCTTCAATGGTTCAATCTAAGTAGACATGGCTATATTAAAAGCAAGGGTAGGTATTGCACCCCTACCAAGTGTGGATCCTCTACCACCACCTTGTCCGCCATGACTTGGAGCTCCTCTACCACTCTATACCTCTAGGTGAAGGTCAAAGCATCAATCACTAATGTAACCAAATCTGTGGCAATGGTTACATTGCCTTTGTGCTAGCCGTGATGCACTAGAGGTATCATATTTACTGCCTTGAGTGCACTCTCACTTATGGTGGACCTCACCACAAGTCCAGCAAGCAACACCACCACTTATTGGCTACAACTGACCTAAAAATGAAGGTAAGGGTCTAGCTACATTAGTGTGACAACCCGGCAAATATCACTTTTGCGGTAATCGGGTAAGTAAAGTTTGTTCCCGTAGAGATACGAGTCAGAAATGTCCAAATACAAAGTCAAAGTAACAATTTCAGTTCTTCTTGGTTGTGTCTTTAATCTCTCAGGTAGAAACCACACCTAGAAGAGAGTAACAAGCATTGATTCGCAGTCTTGTCACAAATTCACACTCCTTAATCACAACTCCATCAAATCTTTCCAAACAATCTTGATTGTGATGATTCAGGCTCTCCCAAAAATGGCAATTCACTGCAAAACAACTTTGCCTCAGAATTGTGTTCCACCCCTCCACTGAAGGCACAACTTCCTCAATCAAAATTGCTTCATATCAACTTTGCACTGCACTCACAAATGCAGAATGCTACCAACACTACAATTCCTCTCAGATCTATCAAGGCATTGCTTCGATAGCACTTCACTCAGGATCAAACACACAGAATGAAGATCAAGGCTATGGAATCCAACATCCAACAAGCACACTGACTTGCACTTTGAATTTCTCCACCAACTCACAAACATAATTACAAAGCTGATACTTGGAATCAAGCTCAAGCGACAAGCACTGCTTCACAACACTTTGCTTTATCTATTCTCAGAAATAATGAGCACTGAACAACATTTGACTGTGAATGTCACTCTTAAATAGTGAAGCAAACAATAGTGATCTTCCTTATGCACCTCTTCCTAATGCCTCTACAAACTTGCAGATCCAAAATGACAATGCATCTCTTCATATATGCTTATATAGATCTCAAATTGGTTACTAATCTGATCCGATGTCTACTTCTTCCTCGGCTTTCAAACCCAAACTCAAAGTAATTTTACATCCTACTACTCTATCCTCGGGTTTCATATCTTCTACTTCTTCTACCAGATCCAGCAATTCTCTTTCCTGATCTGAAATTCCACTAGTGGGTAACCCTTCTAAACCTTCATCTCTTGACCCACTCTTCTCTAATGTCTCCAATGGTAACTCCGAAGACATCTGTACTCCTATGTTATCTACTTCGGGTTTGGCTCTAGCATCCTTCCAAAGTTTTTCTATCTCCAACTTTACTAAGTCTAATCTAATTGCAATGTTATCTTCTACCTCTAAGATCTTCCTATCTACACGAGTCTTGAGACTTATCAGCAACGCGTTCAAATCGGTATCTTTCACCTATCTTTGCCTCGTCTACTGCACCAACAATTTCAACTTGTGTAGCCTTGTCTCTTCAATTCAAACACTGGCCTCTGTACTCAACATCACGTTCATCTTGAGGACAATCTCCTTCAACGGCTCCAATCGCATTTTCCTTTCTCGCTCTTGATCTGCAAGCCAATCCTCCTTGTACATTGCCAACTCTGCTTCGAACTCGGCTTTCACCATTTCCTTTGCCTTCTCCTTTTGTACAATCTTCTCCTCCTGATTACGAAGTAACTCTCATAATCTTTCTTCTTCCCTATATTGTGCTGCTAACTCCCTTTGCCAAAGCTGCTTCTCTTCTTCTACACTCTCCATCACCTTATCGAGCTCTTGATCCTTTGCCGTTACTCTCGCCATAGCATGGATAAGTTCTACTCTTGAATCAGCAAACTGCTGCTTCAAGATCTCATATTCTGCTACTTGCCTTTCTCTTGCTATGTCACTCTTCTTAACAAGCTCTTCTTGATATCTCACTTCTCTCTTTAGGTCTTCAATTACCTGAGTCTTCACTACTGCCTCCGTTGGCAGTACTTCACTTTCCTCCTCACCTTGGCTTATGATTTTCTTCAACTTTGAGTTCTCTTCTTCTAATCGTGCTAAGACCTGCAACACAGTCTTCACCTCCGGACACTTTGATTGCATCTCCTTCTTCCGGTGTTCTAACTTTACCAATAGAGGACACACAACCTCTCGCAGGTACTCTACTCCATCGCTTGCTATGACCTCCTCTTGCGTAGCAACTTCCCTTTGTACTTTGTGTTCATCCGATACTTGCCTTCTTCTTTGCAGTCTTTGTATCGGAACAGACGCCTTGCTTCTCAAGCTTTTGTTTATTTCTTCGTTTACTTTACTCGGAACTGCATCACATTTCGCCTTGCGTCTCGAGCAAACTCCTCTCTGAACTGGGATCTTCTCCTCTTTGGCCTTGGGTATCTCATCCTCCAACTTTGTTTTGTCCTTGGCCTTGGTCTCCGCCTGCACTTCTTCTTCCACCTTGGCAGCAACTAGCACCGACGTCATTTCTCCTCCTTCATCAATGTCGCTACTCGTATCTCAACTCTGTAGCATTAGCTCGGGCTCCTCCTTGTAATCCAAGTCTTCATCTTCTGACTTGATCACTACCATGCCTTGCCTCGGGTTTCCTCTTCTTGTCTTCCGAGGTTTTGTCTTGTCTTTGGCTTTGCCCTACCAACTTCTCTTCTTCGATTTTGGAGTACTCACTTTGATCTCCACATTCTTCCCCGTCTTCTTGTAGTACTCGTCGGTGCTTTGGATTTGTAATATGCACTGCTGCACCTCTACATCGACCTCCCTTCTTAAATCGGGATGGAAATGCGACACCATCCAAGTTTGCTCCGCCGAGTTTAGCAAATTCAATCCGAAGTAGAAATGGGCTGCAAATGGCACAATGTAATGTGGAGGCAATTTATCCCACAGATTCCACATCATTTGTCATGTTCTCCCATGGAAACACCTCGCCCAATTGATTGGTTCTCCTGCAAACAATTTGTGAAAGAACACCGCTTGGTGTTTCATCACATAGGTTGTTCTCTCCGGCTTTAGGATCGCCATTAGAGCACTCACAATTCCCCTCTTGATAGGATCTTTGTAGCTCTTGACTTTGTAGCCCTTTCTTCATCCACTTTGATGAGAATGCATCTCTCACTTCTTGGGTTTCTCTAGCAATCTCTCCTTTCCCCAAGAACGTGGCACCTTGCTCCACGCCTGCTTCCTTCCCCAGTACTAATTTCCAATCCGACTTTGTCCAGTGAGCCGGATTTCCCCTCTTCCCTTCATCTTCGGGTCCATTGAGGCATTTGCTCTCGATGATCTCAGTCATGAAACCTAGAAAACTAACATTCCAATTCCATGCCAAGAATGTAATCCGAAGTTGGCTCAAGACTTTGATTCTTGCGATTACATCCAACCTCCAAATTGCATGATTCCTCACAACAAATTCGGAGTTCTTCTTTCCTCCTCCCATCTCTCATGCTTTCTCATTGTCTCTTGGTTTCACTCTTGCGACGTTTCCCTTACACACTAGCGCATCTTCCACTCTATTTCCCTTCCCATGATCACTTGTAGGACAACTTCTCAATGGCAAAGGAAAATTGCTCGACATTGCTTCGTTGTGAGCTCAATTTTTATAGAGTTGCGCTTTCTTTGTCTCTCTTCAATTCGAGTTTCTATCGAGAAATCACCTCTTGCATGCACCTGTCACTATCAATCATACTTCGCGCGTATGGGCCGCCAGTTTTGAACGGTCCGTTCTTGAATTTCTCACCCCAACAAAAGGTTGTTAGACAGACTTCACCTCGGGTTGAGCTCCCCCCGATACAAAGACTCCTTACTTTGGGTTGTATGCTGACAGGGCATTTTCAACTTTGCCTTATGACCCAAAGTCACTTTACTTTGGGTTTCATCACAAAGACTCTTTTCTTTGCCTTCTTTGGCCATATAGATGCAATCCGACTTCTCTATTCACTTCTTCTTCTCTATTTTGAACAAAACAAAAATGTAGGCACCACAATTAGGCTCTCCTCTTGCTCCATAAGATCTAGGTTGTCCACTCTATCCTCAAAAGCCAACATGGCATGGTGCTCTTTGGTACACTCTAGAAGTAACAATTGTGGATGAGGTCTCCCTATAAAATCTAGATGTCACTCCTCTCTCCTCTACCATATTAATCTCAATGCACTCAACCAAACTAAAGACCACTATCAAAGTAGGTGAAGTAGCTTGTAATGTAGCATCATGTACTCTACATCATAACTCTTTGTCGGGGATCCCATACCAAAACTAGATTGCATGGGCCTCAGTAACTCCTTGAGTGAAACCAATCAACTACTCATGCAAGTGTATGCCTTACGTGGGCTCTCTCTAGCCTTTTTTTGGAACTCTTACAAGCTCCTTAACTTGTCAATCTGCACTCCTTGGTAGTTCTATCTCAAGCACTAGAAGAACTCCATCATGGGGTACTTGCACCCCATGTACCTTGGTACTACACCACCTCCTATAATGGAACCCTTACTCATAGTAGCACCATCTCCAACTAGTGCACCTCCACTAGATCCACCAATGCTACTAGAGCTAGAACTTGTGAGTACTACCAATCTACCTTTAACAGCTAAACTTGAAGGGATGAAGATGTAGTTTGAAGACCAATCTTGTCTCCATACCTTGATCTCCTCCAAGTGGGCTCTCTTGAACTCATGAAAGTCATCTGTGACAACCCAACAAATATTGTTTTTGCGGTAATCAGGTAAGTAAATTTTGTTCCCCTAGAGATACAAGTCAGAATTGGTCAAAGTCAAATTGTAACAAGTACTTCTTCTTGGTTGCATCGTTAATCTCTCAGGTAGAAACCACACCCAAAAGAGAGTAACAAGCACTAGATTGCAATCTTGTCACAAATTAATACTCCTTAATCACAACTCATTCAAATCTTTCCAAAAAATCTTGATTGTGATGATTCAGATCCTTCCAAAGACCGCTACTTTGCTACAAAGCACCTTTGCCTCAGAATTGCATTCCACCTTTCCACTAAAGGCACAACTTCCTTGATCAGAATTTCCTCACATCAACCTTACGCTGCACTCACAAATGCAAAATACTATCAACACTACAATTCCTCTCAGATCTATCAAGGTATTGCTCCAATTGCACTTCACTCAAGATCAAGCACAAAATGAAGATCATTGTTGTGGAATCCAACATCCAACAAGCACACTAATTTGCACCTCAAAATTCTCTACACACTTACAAACAAAAACACAAATTTGATACTCAGATTAAGCTCAAGCAATGAGCACTAAACTTAGCACTTTGCTTTATCTATCTCCAAAAATTTGGAATAATGAACAACAAATGACTATAAATGCCTCCTTTAAATAGTGAAGCACTTCACATTTTCTAACAACTATACCATTTTAGAACAAATTTACCAACGTGTAGATCCAAAATGACAATGCACCTCTTCATATCTGCCTCTTCCAATCTCAAATTTGTTACTGATCCAATTCGATGTCTATCTCTTCTTTGGCACCTAAACCCGGTGTTCCTTCAAGTATTTCTCCTTTTTTGGGTCTACTTAATTCTACTTCTAACTCTTCTATTTCTACTATATCTTCACTATGAACTACAATTGCACTCCTATCTACTCTATCTACATCATTATCTTTTGACCCATTCCCTTCTATTGTCTCAAGTGACTCACCCAAAGACACTTGAACTCCTACTTCTAAAATCTTCCTTACTAATTTTACCTCACTATGAAGTCTATCCAAGCCTGTTCTAACAAGATCTAATTTGAGACAAGCATTGTCTCCTACTTCTAACATCTTCTTCTCTACCCAATTTTGTAGGAAAATCAACAGATTGTTCAACTTCATATCCTTTACCTTCCTCTTCCTCATCTCTTGCACCAACAACTTCAACTTGTGCAGTCTGGCTTCTTCCAACTTCCCTTTGACTTTAGTGCTAAGCAGCACCTTCATCTCATTCGCCACTGTTGCTACTGCATCTGATTCCACCACTATCTCTACCTTCTCCTTCTTTTCTCCTCCAACTCATTGCTAAACATCTGCAACTCATCCTCAAACTCAACCTTCATCACCTCCTTCTCTTGTCAATTCAATGCAAGTTGATATTCCGCAACCCTCAACAATCCTTGCAATTGGTCTTCCTCTTGACTATGTTTTGATAACTCCCACTGCCAGGTTTTATCTTTCTCGGCAGCCTTCTTCCTCAAACTCTCTAGTTCTTGCTCCATCATTGCCACACTTGCCTTCAAATGTATCAACTCCACTTGTGCATTAGCAATTTCATCCTTCATCACATTGACCAGCACCTTCTTCTCTTTTACTACCTCTCAACTCTTCACCAAATGCTCTTTCATTGCCTCTGAGTGCTCACTCCAAAGAATTTTTTCCACCCAAGGGTCTTTGGCTTCTATTTCTACTTGCACTAGCTTACTTCTCAACAGCAAGGTCTCCGCACTCCACTTCTCTCCAATTGCTAACTTGTCCTTCACATCCAGATTAGCGCTCGCTATCTTTGCTTTCTTTTGCTACAGAAACACCAACAAAGGACATACAACCTTTGATAAATATTCCACTCCATCACTTTCCTTGTCATCGGTTCTGATGTCTTTGCTTTCTATAGGTAACTCCTCCATTAGTGCCCTACTCCAAAGTTGCAACCTTTGTATCTTCAATGTTTCTTACTTTGAGCTCTCCTCCTCCTCGGTGGTAACTTTACTAGGTCCAACATTGGTTGCTTGCACACTTCTCTTCCCCCTGGCAGCTCTTGGACACACCAAGACTCCCTCTTCTTCCTTCTCACGTCCTCGCTCGATGGTAAACACCTCTGGACTTGTCTTCTCTTCATCCACAATTCTTCCTCTCGCTTGTTGAACCTCCACCTTGACTTCATTGCCATTTCTCAACTCTTCACTTTGTAGTGTGAACTCTTCTTCTCCTCCCAAGGCTTCTCCCTTGACTCAGTTCTCCTTCTAACTCCTCCTCCGGAGTCAATTCCTTGACTTTCACCAATGCTGCCTTTGGATTAGGCTTCTGTATCTTTTGTGGTTGCATTGATGCAATTCATACTTTGGGTTTATCTCTCTTTCTTGGTCTAGGAATGTTGACTACTACAATCCCCTCCTTTCCACTCTTCTTGTAGTACTCATCCCCTTCTTGCACCCACTCCATGTAATATTGTTCATCCGCATCCGCCTCCTTGGGCAAATCTGGATGACAGTGCAACCGCATTTTATTTCTCTCCTTGAAGTCAGCAAATTTAGCCCAAAGTAGAAGTGAGCTGCAAAGGGTACAAAGTAATGGGGTGGGATCTCCATTCTCCAACCTGTAATCATTTGCCCCACTCGTTGATGCAAACAGTTTGCACAATCTACTGCTTCTCTTGCAAACATTTGATGAAAGAACACTACCTATTGCATCGTGCCATAGGTGGTTCGCTCCAGCTTGAATGTTACCATTATTGTGCTCACAATCCCTCTCCGCAATGGGTCTTGATAGCTATCCACCTTATACCTTGTTCTTGGTGTGAGGTCAATTGAAAGAATTCCTCACTTTTGCATTCTCTTCTAAAGCATCACACTTCCAATAGAAGTTGTTACCTCCTACCTCTCCTGCTTCTCTCCCCAAGACTTATCTCCATTCCAACTCAGTCCATCATGCCTGATTCCCTCTCTTCTCTTGGTGCTTTAGCCCATCCTTGCAATCACTCCCAGCAATTTTTGCCATGAAAACTAGAAAATAAAATTCCAGTTCCAAGCCAAGAACGTGATGCAAAGTCTCGATAATACTTTCATCCTTGCCACTACATCTAATCTGCGCATTGCAAGACCCCTCACCGCACTTTGCTTACTCACTTTTGGAGCTATCATGTGTTTCTACACTCTCTTCTTGTGAAAGATCATTCCCAAGATTCTAACCCACACTTCTTGCGTATTTGCAATTTGCATTCCTTTTTGTCAACTCTGAATAGGGATAGGGTAGCTTCTAGACATTGCAGTGCTTCCTTACAAAAATCTTGATTTTATAGTCCTTTGCTGATTGGTCATTCTTCAGTCACTACTTTGTGCCACTCACCAATTTTGTGAAGTCATTGTAAAGAACCTCTTAGTCCCAAAGTAGTCACTTTCTTCCTGCATACTTTCTTGATTGGTAAACCCAAAAGAAGTTTGTTATAGGTTCTTCAGATCAGGTTGTGCTACCCATATAAGTCCTTGTCTTTGTATTTCTCTCTTTTCCACCCCGGTCCTTCGGACTTGATCCAAGGTTGACTTTGAGTTTGTGCCAAATACACGATTCTTCTCATTTCTTCCTTGTTTAGCCCTCCTTTGACTTTACCAATGCACTTCTTCTTCCAAAATTTAATTAAACAATCCAAAACAAAAATGTGGGTA
This sequence comes from Lunularia cruciata, assembly GCA_948567375.1. Classification (NCBI taxonomy): domain Eukaryota; kingdom Viridiplantae; phylum Streptophyta; class Marchantiopsida; order Lunulariales; family Lunulariaceae; genus Lunularia; species Lunularia cruciata. The sequence continues at coordinate 43,855,810 of OX419757.1, forward strand.
TCGCATCATTTATCAACGGACCTTCCAAGTGCTAAAACAACCCATTCCATGCCATGAAAGGTGTGAACAAAGTTGGGTTCTGCATCTACTATAGATCACACCAACTATCAAACTCCTAGATGAAGTTTGTGGTACCCACAATTTCATTTTTAACAAGTTTCAAAGAAGAAGTGCATTGTTAAAGCCAAAGGAAGGGTAAATGGGAAAGAAACAAGAAGAATCGTGTGTTTGGCATAATCCCAAAGTCAACCTTGGATCAAAGTCAGAAGGACTTGAGTTGGATGGATAGAAGAATGATGCCAAAGATAGAGGACTTTGTATTGGGATGCACAACCCAATCCAAAGAACTTGTAACAACTTTTCCTCAAGTTCAACCAATCAAAAAAGCACGTGTAAAGAAAGCAACTACCATAGGATCAAGAAAACATTAAGAGTGAAAAAAATAGACATGCAAAATTGTGGTGTCAATTGAATTTCAACTAAAGAATGAAAAATCAGCAAGAGACTATAAAATTGAGACATTGTTGCGGGCATCCTAAAATGTCATGACAATATCCAAGGCCTCTCAATAGTTGTCCCAAAGGAGCTAGAATTTCAAGTTTTGGAGAAGGTCTGATCTTTCAAAGACTGAGAGTGAGGAAGCACACAATGTCTTAAAAAGGAATAAGCAAAGTGTGGTGAGTGGTTGTTGAAATTTTTTGATTAGATGTAGTGGGAAGGATCAAAATTTACACCATATTTTTTGGCTTGGAACATGAATTTGAGCTTTTCAGGTTTTATGGCAAAAATTACTACTAGCAATTGTAGAGATGGGCCCAAGCATGAAGGGAAGAGAGGAAATCTGGCTTGATGGATTGAGTTGGATTGGAGACTAGTCATGGGGAAAGAAGCAAGAGAAGTAGATAGAGTCATCTTCTATAAGAAATATGAGTCTTTGGAAGAAACTGCCAAGGTGAAGAATTCTTTTCGCAGGCCTTGCACCAAGAATGGGTACAAGATGGATAGTTATAAAGATCCAATACAAAGGAGGATCTTTGGCATGATGATGGCCATGTTTAAGCTAGAGCAAACCACCTATGTAACAATGCAACAAGTGGTGTTCTTCCACCAGATGTTTGTAGGAGAGGTGGTAGATTGGGCAAAGTGTTTGCACTAACATGTCAAGCAGACAATTACTAATTGGAAAATGGATATGCTGCTCCATTAATTCACACCCTTTGCAGCTCACTTCTACTTCAGTTTAAACTTACTTAGCTTGGAGGAGAGAGGACGGATGGTATCCCACTTTCACCCTGACTTACAAAGGGAAGCGGATGGAGATGAGCAATGTTATATCAATTGGATTTGAGAAGGTGATGACTACTACCTCAAGAGCGGGAAGGAGAGGATAGTGTCAATGGACATCCCCATGCGAAGAAAGCAAAGTAGACCTGAAGGAAGAATCACAACAATATAGCCACAGAAGATAAGAAGGCTAAATCCAAAGCCAATGCTAGTAGAAGTGAAGGAAATGTCTTTGAAGGAAGAATTGGAAGGAGAAAACTAGTCAAAGGTGAAGACTCAAGAGCAAAAGAAGAGTTCACTCTACAGAGTGGAGAGTCCAGCAGCAAGAGTGAAGGAGAGGCTGAAGTTCAGCAATCGGGAAAAGAGGTTGCTGGAGAGGAAGAGCAGGAGTTCCATAAGGCAATTGACCAAATGAAGGGAGGAGACAAGCCTTGTTTGGAATTGCTTGCATTTGAATAAGAAGATGAACAAGTGGGAAAGGCTGCCTTGGAATTTCCAAGGGTAGCAAGATCAAAAAGAAGTGCTCAAGTTGTAGTTGAAGGTCCAAGCAAAGCCAAAGATGAAGAAGAGAGCTCAGAGGATGTAACATTGAAGGTACAAATATCACATCTTAGTGGTAAAGCACCAGCTAAAGAAGCACCTACCCAGACAAAAAGGTGGGAGACAATGAAGGAAGACACATTGGAGTCAAGTATCTATCAAAGATCATGTGTCCTTTGTTGGTGCAACTACAAAGAAAGAAGGAAGAGTTCAAGAAGGATCATCCTGGAATGAAAGGTGAGTTGGAAGTGGTAAGACACTAGAGTGAAGAGACCTTAGAGTTGAGAAGTAAGCTAACCCAAGGAGAGTAAGGAGCCAAAGAACTTTGGATTGAAGCAATTCTTTGGAACACAAGCCTTGATACCTTGCAAGAGAACTTCATGAAGTGCAAAAAGAGCTAAAGGAGCAGAAGGTGTTGGCCAAGAAGATGAAGCATGAAGTTGTTGATGCTAGGTTAGAAGTCATACAATCAAAGGCAGTTGCAGCAGTAATGCAACAAGAGTTGGGGAGTTTGAGGAAGAGCACAATAGAGAAGGATCAAGCCTAGCAACAATAGTTAGCAGATAGACATCAAGAGAAGGATCAATTGCAAGGGTTGATTAGAAGTGTAGAAGGTCAACTAGTCTAATATGTGGAAGAGAAGGAAGCACTAAAGGCCAAATTTGAGGATGAGTTGACAATGTACCAAAAAAATTTGGAGATAGAGCAAAGTAAGAAGAAGTTGAAGGGTGATGTTGAGTATTGAGGCCAAGGGTAAGATAAAAGAGGTGAGGTTGTACAAGTTGAAGTTGCTGGTGTAGGAAACAAGAAGAAGGAAGGCAAAGGATGTAGACTTGAACAATCTTTTGATTCATCTAATAGATTGTGTAGATAGAAAGATGTTAGAAGTAGTAGATAATATTTGTCTCAGATTAGATCTTGTTAGATCAGATTTGGATAGAATTTGCATTGAGATGAAGATGAAAAAGAAGTACAAAGTTATAGAAGTAGGAGTGTAGGTGTCTTCCGGTGAGTTGCCTAAGACATTAGAGAAGAGTGGGTTAGCTAATAAAGGAGTAGATAGATTATCCATGTCTGCAATTGTAGTTTAGAATGAAGAAGTGGTAGAAATTGTTGATGAAGTAGTAGTGTTAGATAGACCCAAAGAAGGAGAAATGATTGTAGATACATTGGGTTTAGAAACCAAAGTTGAGGTTGACATTGGATTGGATTAATAACAAATTTGAGATATGAAGAGGTAGATCTAAAGAAGTGATTTGTCATTTTGGATCTGTAGGTTCGTAAAGTTGTTGTAGAATGGTATTTTAGTTAAGTGACTATCAAGTGGTCATGATAGAGAGTCTCCGCTATTTGTCAACCGTAATGTTGTCATATTATCACGACTCACAACAAGGTGCTAGTACCCACAAAAGCGCGACCGTCCGAGTCAAGAGTAAAGTCATCACATGTGAGCAAGAGGAATGTAAGAAGGTTGACCATACTATCACATGGAGGCTAGACTGTTCTTCTATATTGGACAGCCACTCCACGTTTCCACGTGCAGGAACCAGACAGTCAGTCATGGTAAGATGGATGATTCATGGCAATGTCACGTACTTTCAAATTGCTGGAGAGAATGGAATGCGATACCGTGTTTGATTATTTCGCCTCATCACGGGGTTCTCCATATCATTACTCAATATACCCCCTCCTACCTCATTTTCTCATCTGTACTCATTTCTCTATAACCCCTCCTACATTCATTTTCCTACATACCCTCCTTTGCATAATTACCCAATGTATTATATCTCTCGAATTTTATTGCATAGCAGTTACCGAATACACACGTTGTTTACTAGTTCTTTATATAGAGCGTTATATAATTTTGTCTCGGACGGTGCAATTACGCCTTTGTTTCAGGTTACGTTAGAATGCATTCTGCTTAGAGATTTATCACTATTCTCATAAAGAGGATATCTTGGTTATCTTTCATATGCACTTAATGAGTTCTCGATCACCCGTTCATAAAACGGCTTCTGCTCTCGTCTACCAATACCCTCTATATCTTGGTATCTTTCATATGCACTTAATGAGTTCTCGATCACCCGTTCCTAAAACGGCTTCTGCTCTCGTCTACCAATACCCTCTATATCTTGGTATCTTTCATATGCACTTAATGAGTTCTCGATCACCTGTTCCTAAAACGGCTTCTGCTCTCGTCTACCAATACCCTCCTTTGCATAAGTAGTTCCACTGCTTCCTGCTCTTCGCTTTGCATCACGCATGTATAATTGAGCTATGTCCCCTTGTTCTTATTGGTGTTATTTACCAAAGTTGATTGTGGCTCGTATGCCTGGAGCTGCTGCTGTATTTATACCTTCATTTTACAAGGTATCTCCTCATTTCACAGTACGTCAAGTCCGCAGGCACTTATGGGCTAGGCTACACACGTGTTACAATGGCGATTACAATCGGAAGCAATGCTGGAAGGCGGAGCGAATCCAGAAAGATTGCCCAAGTTCGGATTGTTCTATGCAACTCGAGAACATGAAGTTGGAATCTCTAGTAATTGTGGATCAGCGGCAGTGAATAAGTACTTGTGCCCTATACAAACTGCCCGTCAAACCTGAACGACTCCTACATAAAACATCCTTGTTTGCCCTTGACACTCCGGAGCTGAACACAAATTCGGTACGAGGAATACTGGCCTCTCATCCAGCTAATTCGGCACTATGGAGGCACCGGTGAGGTCATAGTCTATATGTGCAGCCTTTGGAAGAAGAGAGGGTACTTCTGTTTGGTATTTAGCTGAGCTGATGGACTCTTCTCACATAGATAGAGTGATGAGAACCTCTCTTCCTAGTCTTTGAAATAGATGGTCTATACTCAGTCATTCTGATTTCTGATGTATTATACATCCTAGCACTTAGTTTTCCCAATCTCACCAAAGTAGACATTCTTGATTACACACAACATTACTCAATTCATTCTGTCTCAAAACCTTCAAAGATAGTACAGAAGAGTCACTCACACAATCTGAAAAACACCCCAAAGATAAACAACATAGAACACACTTGAAATAAGGTACAAGGTGTTGAGAATGACAGTTGTAGGAGAACTTACCTAACAAGAGCAGAAAATACTTTTATATATATATATATATATATATATATATATATATATATATATATATATATATATATATATATATATATAATGGCACTCATGCGTTTTTGAGCAAAAACGCGGGACAAGGAGTACTGACAATTGTTCAACTACTTTGGCACTACGTGAGGCATTGATGAAGTCGTTGGTGTTATCATGGAGGTTTACTTTGGCCGCCTTTTGCTTCCTTTAGTTGTTTAGCGTATCCGGACTCCAATGTCCATAGCGCTGGGTGTGATATACTTTATCCCGTCCTCTTACACTTTGCTCTAGTTACACTCTTACATTTCTACCTGTTGTTGCAGCCATATCCTTCACAAAATGCCTACCACATCCACACATTCCTCTACTATTTCACTCCCTAGTCATTTCCCTTTGCTCTCTGATTGCTTCATGCCTTGCCCTCTAGTGTTTATTGTGTGCTTCCCCAACTCCATCCCACGTTCTTCATCTTCATCTACGCATTGTATCCTGGTGGGCTCTTACACCAAGTTTCCTCTTCCTCTCGCTTCATCCACGCATTGCATCCTAGCGGGCTCTTACAGCACATAACATGTTTCCTATGCCTCTCGCTATTGGTTGCATTGCTGCTCTCAATCATTGTTTTTTACTGGTGAACGCTTACATCAAGCTCTCTAACCCACGCTCATGTAGGCCTTGCTGCTCTTGATTTCACGTTCTTTCATATCCATTGGCAGTACGGTATTCTCAATTTCTTGCACTATGCCTTTGCTGCAAGTTACTTTGTTGCACTTATTGTATTCTCAATTTCTTGCACTTATACATTTGCTGCAAGTTACTTTGTTGCACTTACGCTTTGCTGTAGTTTATTTTAGATGCATTTTACATTAAAGCTTTAATACTACTCTAGCAGTGCAATTCAAGTACATGTTTTTTTATCAAATATGTGCACTTCATGAGTTTTAGATAACCCGTTCCAAAAATGGCTTCCGCTCTCATATACCAATATATATAAGCAAACCATGAGTGCCAAGGCACTCATGAGTTTTTGAGCAGAAACTTGGTATGAGGAGTAATGACAATTGCTCAACTACTTTGGCATTGCGTGAGGCACTGATGAAATCGTAGGTGTTTTCATGAAGGTTTACTATGGCAGTCTTCTGCTTCCCCTTTGTTTTTTAGCATCTCAAGACTCAAGTGTCCATAGCGCTTGTTGTGATATACTTTATATCTTGTCCTTTTTTGCTTTACTCTTGTTACCTTATTATATTTTGATAGGTTTTTGCAGCCACACCATCCTATAGTTCTTGAATTGTTCCACTCCTACATTCCCTAGCTAATTCACTCCCTATTATTTTTCCTTTGCTCTTTGTATACAGTGTTCCTATCCGACTCCCGCCCATGTCTTTTATTATGTTATTCTCAATTTGTTTCAATTATGCCTTTGCTTCAAGTTACATTTGATGCATTCTACCTTATGGGTTTCTCACTATTCTAGCACTGTGAATCATGTGCATCTTGCTTACCGAGCGATTGCACTTCATGAGTTCTAGATAACCCATTCCCAAAATGGCTTCTATTCTCATATACCACCTATATATAAGCAAACTCTAGAAGGTTGCTTTGCAGGACCCTAATTAACGCTGTGCACTCCGTTTACCCTAAGTAGATATTCAGTAGAGCTTCTAGAGGAATCTAACAAACCTTAAAACTAGAGAAATCACTAAACTAGAGATTAACTAAATTAACACTCCACTTAATGAGAGTTTAGGACAATTCCCATTTCTACTACACATTTTATGTGTTTTATCTTTAGTAGTGCTTTTGTAAACACATCTGCTAGCATCTCCTGTGTAGGATAGTAAACTAATTTCACAACATTCTCTTTTTCCTTCTCTACAAAACTTCTTCTAATCTCAATGTGCTTAGTCCTTGGGTGATGCACATGACTTTTGTTGAGTGCTATACTTATTGTATTGTCACAATACAATGTAGTAGGATTTCCTTGCACAAAATCCAGCTCCTTAAGAAGTCTCCTCTTCCAGATGACTTCTTGAGTAGCATTTGAGGCAGCCATAAATTCTGCCTCAGTAGTAGATAGTGCAACAGATGTTTGCTGTTTACTTCGCCAGCTGATTGCTCCACCACTAAGCATGATTACATATCCACTAGTTGATTTGTTGTTATCTATGTTATCTCCCCAACTCGCATCTATATATGCTTCAAGGGTAGAAGCAAGTATGTTCTCTTGATTTATGTACTCCAAGAATGCATCTTGAGTACCCTTTAAGTACTTGAATACTCTCTTTATACCTTTCCAATGTACTTGTGCAGGGTTGCTAGTATATCTAGTTGGTGCTCACATTGCATAGCATATATCTTGTCTTGTAAAGACCATGATAAACATTAGAGAACCAAGAGCACTCTGATACAACGTTTTGTCACATTGATTCACCTCCACATCTTTGATTCTGCTATGCTTCCACCCCAAACCAAGAGGTGTAGAGATAGGATTTGCCTTTGTCATCTGGAACTTAGCTACTATGGTTGACTGATTTGGATCCATCTTGCTTCTCTGTCTCTGCTCACTTTGATTCCCAAAATGATTTTTACAAGACCAAGGATCTAGGTCATCTCAAAAAAAGAGCAAAAGAAATCTATCACTCCTTTGATAGATTCATTGTTCCCAAACAGTAATAGATCATCTACATATACAACTATGTATGCATCATCTCTAGTATACACACTCATATCAAAATCTGCTTGTTTGAAATCATGCTCTCTCAAGTATGAGTCTAGTTTTTCATACCGGGCTCTAGGAGCTTGCTTAAGACCATATAAAGCCTTCTTAAGTAAGCATACTTTTCCTTTTCCTTTAGTATATCCATATGGAACATCCGTGTAGATAGTCTCTCTCAAATCTCCATTGAGGAAGGTTGTTTTCACATCTAACTGCTCCACTTCCCAATCTCTCTCTACTACAAGAGCTAGAAGCATGCATATAGATCCATACTTGGCGATAGGTGCAAAAGTTTCTGAATAATCTATCTATGCTTTTTGATTGAAGCCCTTTGCAACAAGTCTTGCCTTTTACTTCAGGATCTCATTCTCAACTCCACATTTGACATTAAAAACCCATTCATAGCCAACTGCTTTTCTATTTGGTGGTAAATCAGCTAGTACCCATGTACCATTAGTCTGAAGAGACTTTGTCTCTTCTGCTATAACCAACTCCCACTGACTCAAATCTGGTTTGAGCATAGCTTGCTGTAAAGTGTTTGGATCACAATCTTCATGACAGATGTAAGATTCATCTTACATCTCTTCTGATAGAAAGGCAAGACTGTCAATACATTTTCTATCTCTTTGTGATCTTGGCTCTATGCCTAGAAGTTTCATGTCATCTCTTGACATCTCTGAATTCTCACTCAGAGATTCTACATCTGCAATCTGCTTCTGTGAATTGTCTTCTGGAATGTCAGAATCAGAAACCACCCGTCTGTATAGGCCTTCTTTTGTACACCTTCAGACTCTACTTTGGTGAGCCATCAGCTTCAGGTAGAGATTGCTCTTTTGATGATTCATATAAAAAACTGACTCTTCAGCTTGGGAAGATAGGTTGATCAGGCTGATCAAACTGATCAGCTTGCTTTTGCAACTCATCAATGTTCTTACTCCAAGTCCTCAATTCATCAAAGAGTACATCTCTACTTCTGATGATCTGTCCAGACTTAGGATTGTACAAAAGATATCCTTTTAGTCCCTCTTCATATCCTACAAAAAGCATTCTCTCAGCCTTCTCCGTGAACCTCCTCCTTTGCTTCTTGGGAATATGAACATAGGCGTGACAACCAAAAACTTTCAAAGTTGAAAGATCAGGTTTCTCACCACTCCAGCATTCTTCAGGAGTTCTTCCTTGCAATGCTGTGGTACCACTGATATTTCTAAGGAAATTTGCAATGCTAATTGCAGCACCCCAAAACTTTCTCTCCAGCTTGGCATGTTGGAGCATAGCCAATGCTTTGTCCATTAGTCTCCTATTCAACCTTTCTGCAACTTTATTCTGTGCAGGATTGTCTCTGGTAGTATAGTCAAGGAGAATTCCCTTTTGTCATAGAAAAGAGATGAATTCTTCATTCTTGTACTCTTTGCCTCCATCTGTTCTCAATTGCTTGACTTTCCTCCTAGTTTGCAACTCAGCCATGGCTACAAACTTCTGGAATTTTCTCAACACTTCATCCTTGGTTTTCATGAGGTAGATAAAGCTCTTTCCATTGAAATCATCCACAAAGGAAATATAGTAGGCTGCTCCACTCAATGACTTCTAAGTCATGTATCCCCACACATCAGAATGAATGACATCTAGAAGACCAGAAGCTCTAGATTGAGATTTCTTGGGGATAGGAACCTTGTGTGCCTTACCTTCTGCACACCCAATGCAGACTTTGAGTTTTCCTTTGGGATCTAGTTTCAACCCTTCCACTACCTTCTCTAAAGCATGTTGGTTTTTCTCTGACAAGTGCTCTAACCTCAAATGCCAGAGATGGATATCATTTTTGTTTTCTGCTACCAATGCAAAATCAGAACAATCAGCTTCCATCAACTTGAATAGCTTCCCTTTGGCAGTACCATACCCAAGGACCAGCTCTCCTTTCTTCATAGTGCATTGATTTTTGTTGCTCTCAAACAGAACATCCACTCCATGGTCCATGAGGTGATGTATTGATACCAAGTTCTTGGTGTAATCAAGAACATAGAGCACATTTTCCAAGTAGCTCTTACAAGAACTTGTATTAGATCTTCCCATGAAGGCAATAGGAACTTTGCCAATTCCTAACACTGGATTTAGAATCTCAAGTCCACAACAAACACTCTTGGGACTCTTCAAAGGTTGAAGAGTTGAGAACACTTCCTTATGGTAACATATATGAGAGGTGGTTCCAGAATCCAAGAATGATCCAGAATTGTTTGTGGACAACTGCAATTCTGCCAACATTCCACAGTCTAGCTCTTCTGCTGAGTTCCCCTCCTCATCGCTTTCTATCTCATTGCACTCTTGTGTTGTAAGCTGAACTCCCATATTTTTTACCTTTTACTGATTGAGGTCTCTTGCCTACCTTCTTCAGCTCTCTTTCTCTCCTTTCTCCTCTCTTGGGACATATTGGTGCAACATGACCTTTCTCATGACAGAAATAACAGATCTTGTTATCAACACTACTACCTCCTTTACCAGATTCACTCACTCTGGACTGCTCTGGTTTGCTCACTCTTCTATTTGGCACTCTCCTTGACGAAGAAGAAGTACTGATCAGAGAAGAATCTTCCAAATCATTAAACTTCATCTCATGTACTCTTTGTCTCTGCTAAACACCAGCAATTTGTTTATCACATAATCTCATGTGACAACTTCAACATGTAGAACGTTTAGAGCTACTAGGATAAGCTGGTAGCTTGGAAGGGGAATCTTCAAGAGATGGTTGATCTCATATTTCTCTATAAGGGGACATCCATCCTCTTGACACTCTTGAAGACCTTTTGTAACGTTGACAAGTGCAAAGTAAAGTCTTCACCATCTTCTAGTTTAGTGTTCTACATCCATCCTAGATCCTCTTGGAACTTTTCAACCTCTCAATAGAGTTAAAATTCTTGAGTTGTGCCAGATCTCCCAACTCCAAGCATAAGTGTCTACTAGGTCTCTGATTTGCTCTTGCATAGCCCCTAGCAGAAACCTCCTAGTAGTAGAGTGCTTGATTCTCTCCTCCTTGTTGGACTCAAACTCATCTATATTATGAGCTTCTAATGCCAAGTCTAAATAGTCATAATTTTCTAAGTACACTTCACATCCAAATCCCAGGTTTTGTAGTTAGTGTTTCTCAATTTCTCTAGCTCTTTGAGTTCTCTTATCAACCTCAGTGGTGATTGTGGGCCCATAACCTGATGAGAACCTTTCTTCCTAGTCTTTGAAGTAGACGGTTTATCCTCAATCATTCTATCTTTTGATGTATCAAACATCTTAACACTCAGCTTTCTGAGTCTCACCAAAGTAGATACTATTGATTGCACACAATAATATTCAACTCACTTTCTTTGAGAACCTTCAAAGATAGTACACAATAGTAGACACTATTGATTGTACATAGTAATATTCAACTCACTCTCTCTCAGAACCTTCAAAGATAGTACACAACAATCACTCATGCAACATGAAAGGCAGCCCATAGATAAGTAACATCAAACACATCTGAAACAAAATACAAGGTGTAGGGAATGACCATTGTAATAAAATTTAAAGAAACAAAAATAGAAAATACTCTCATATATACATAAACAAACTCTAGAAGGTTGTTTTGCAAGACTTTAATTAGAGTTGTGTCTCCACTTTATCTTAACTAGATATTTAATTGAATTTTTAGAAAAATATAATAAAATCTTAAAACTAAAGAAATCATTAAATTTAAAATTGACAAAACTAACATAGAACATGCAAAGAAATACACTATCTATGCTTTGATGTATTCGCTTTCTCTTGTTGCCAGTCTTTTGAGCGTTGACAATCGCCGGGACAAGAAATTCGGATCAGGGATATTCCGGCTTCTATATAGCCACTCCCGCGTATTGAAGGAGGTGATGAGATTACCTAAGTCAAGACATGCATCAGAATTCTGCGTGCAATCAGACCTCGATGGGATCTCGAAATTCGGGGATACTTTCTTCTTCTAGTTGTTGCTAACGCGTCGGAATATGAACAGAGGTGCAAGTGAAGGGGTGTCGCAAACCATGCAAGTTAAGAGTCAGTCCTAGTGGGCTGCAGATTGGATGGGCTGATTACACATTCATTCGTTCATGTCATCCTATTTCTTTCATTCTTAACCTTCCTTGCATTCAGACATTTCGTTTATTGCACTAGCGCGTTGTCAGATTCGTACTCTCTGCTGTACATCCACACATGTTCTTTCCTGCTTATTCCCTCTCCACAAGCATGTCTTCAGTGGTAGTCATCAGTCCTTGTTATGTATTCGTTGTCCTTCACGCAAATCCGGCCACGATTCAAATTCATGTTGGTGTTGCAAGGACGCTCATTGCTGGGTGCTTTTACTGACTGCTAAGAAAATTCTATTTGTTGGATTTGTTTGAAGTACCTGAAGGGATGAGAAACACGCAGGAGAGGTAGACAAGACGCAGGTTCAGTTTTGTTTGCTCCTACCTATGCAAGCCTACTGATCGAGGTAAAGCTTCGAGCCTTCGCAGTGCCTATCCAGACAGGAACACGTGTGGATCTAGAAGCACATTTGTCAAATGGTAAGATGTTCCTCCTTATTGCGTGAGACAGGATCGCGGTCTTGTATCCAAAGTCGTGGGAGATGGGGACAAGGTGACGAGGACAGGTATAGTTTCCACGGTTGCTTTGATGTTATCTCATTTTAGGGTAGTAAAGACCTGGGCTTCACGAAGATCATTTAGACTCCTATGGGAAAATAAAATTTATTACACTCACGCTTCGCTCCAACCCAACCAAGATACCATCCATTCTTCTCGCACTTCGCCCCACTCCACCATTCTCCACTAAAGCTATGTTTTTCCTACTCGCTCTATGTTTCTCCTTTTCTCGCGACAGGACCGGCCTACTCGCTCGATGATCGCTGCTTTCAGTTTCAGTGGCCATTGTTGTTTCTTTGTTCTTCTTCCTTGATGCACACTAATTCACCGCAGGTGCTACTAATGAAATGTTACTAATTTGCTTTCCATCGCTCCGCTTATTTTTAGTTATGGATTTCCCTGCTTAGATTCACTTCAATTGATTTGGCTTAGAATTAGTCAATTTGCATACGGTCATGCTTGCACTTCATATGCACGTTCTCGGTTCCCTCCGTCGGGTTCGGGTCCCATTCCTGAAATACTGTAAATAAGTTATTGAATTGTCAAAGAAGTTCCATCTTATACGTGAAAATCATGAATAGGAAATGTCCTGTCATCTAACTGGAGAGTACGGGCGTAGCTAAGACGTGGCATACTGGCAGAAGCAAAAATCCTACTGGCAGAAGCAAAAACCTGGACTTCGGGAAGAGCATCTTTTCAAGCACTGTAGATGTAGTTCAACCTATTACGAACTAGAGTGGCGATCTGGCAAATAACCTTTTTCTCTTCGAAGTTCTTGGCGCATCAATTAATTATAAATTGATGCTGTTAGTCAAACTTTTTCAACGGAAAGTGTTTTAATTTGTTGGTGAACGGATTCAGATGCTAACTTTTTAATGCTAGCATAACACTAAGTTGGATACAGAACCGAAGCACACGTCGATGTGAACGTAGACAGATTTCTGCTTATTTTAAGCATCAGAGGCTATCAATTACGTGTCCAGGTCCGATTTACCCAGTTCTTGTAACTTGAGTTGTGGAGAACGTTTAAGGTGTGTATGGTCTTCATTACCTGGAGTAGGAATCTCCTACATAATAATACACAGATTCCTCCACATCTACTAGCACTGGTTGTGCCTTCATCTTACGTAACATTTCTCTTACGGATAGTACTTATAGAAGTGGACCGCAACCTCCGGTCTAATAACTCGAATAGGAACCAAGTGGCCGCGGAGCTACGCAAAGATGATTGATTTCAGGCCATCTACTCGTGTGATTTAAACGCGCAGATTTCGGTCAGTAATACGTGGTAAGTCAGTGACGTGTAGTCAGCATCACAGTGTCTGGTAGTGTGGCAATGGAAGACTAACGCTGCGCAAAGACGGAATTTTCATAGGTTTTACCTTTCATCAGTGCGGTTTAGTGCGGGGCACCTCCATAGGCCAAATTCTGTGATTAGCTCTTCAATGCAATTCTGTAGGGGCCACATTTCATGTATCTCCCGGGACGTCCTTTCTAATGTGTGGACACTCTGACCGCAACCCCGAGTATTTTATCTACTCAAGAACAGTTCCTTTGCAGGATATTCTCTCAGATTGCTTGGAAATTCAGAACCGGTCTTGATTTGGAACTACCTTTCCCCGTCGCCTCGAGATAGTAATGATGTAGCGTCCACCTCGCATAGTTGGAACTTCCGGTCTTCGATAGGTGTTGACATCGAGTGCTGGTCAAAGACCAGATGCCTGTCCGGTCATGTTCTCAAGGGTGCTAATCCCGTAGCTCGTGATCTGTGGGGGTAGGATTATGCCCCGTCGTCTGTAACATCCTTCACAACTAAACATACTACGATGCACAGTCAGTACACAATGTATACAATCTACACTGTTCTACCTACCATTGTAAATGATAGATAGAACGGTGAATCTAGCGAGTTCGACGTTTCTTACATGGATGTACGTTTTCGATTAGCATTTCGGACATTTGATCAGACCAGTCATGTGTCTTACACAGTAGACGCGTTTGTGACATTGCAACTTGGACGTTCACGAAGTCGAAACAAGTTCCACGAAGCTTCCGTAGAGCAGGAAGCAGGTTCACAGATTCTTAGACGGGATCTGTGACTTCTTTTTTATTGCTTCTTCATATTGTTGATCAATCTATCTTTCCAGGTGAACTTGAGGTCTTACGGATCTTTCTGTAGAAATGGATAAATAAATTGTCTTCCTCTTCGATGGGAAAAGGAAAATCCCCTTTTAAGAAAGGCTGTGGCTCAATTTGCAGGACGAGTCACTAATTTCCAGTCCAGTTTTGCCAACTCCCAGCAAGCAAGATACTTCCGAATGGAGTTGACGCATACACATTGACAACGACGAACGTCACAGAAATCCCAATTCTAACAACCTTATACCTATTTTAGCCCATGGCCGTTTATTACCCTCACAGGTAGAAGGATGTCCACCTCCATGTTCAGAATCGTTTCTCAAGTCAAAATTGTCGCCAGTGAACATCTGTCTCGTGTATAAAGTTCAGTTGTCAGATCGGTTGATAGTGACCCGGCTCATCCAACTTTGTCTCGTTAACCAACATACTAGATTTTCCGTCGATCCATATTAGAATTCAAATATTTTCAAGAAAAGAAGACTGCGTTCTGGTAGGAATGTATAATTGAGGTTCGAAACCATAATCCAAGCGCTCGATGCTTGGTGCAACTCGAAGGGGCTGAGCTTCTTCTAAATATCGAGTAAATCGTCGTATGTTAGATCCTTTTACGCTCTAGCTCTGTTGAGAATGGTTTGAAGTACTTATGTTAACACTATTCATCGGAATGAGCTTATTTGGAAGGTTTATGGAAGTACAAGCATGATTAACCAACGACATAGCGATTGTGGACATGTAGATCACGCGATCCCACCTCATGAAGAGCGACATATGTTCAGAAGTCAAACAATCAGATAGAGATACGAGCTAAAATTACTTAATATCTAAATTTTCAAAGTTCAGATGTGCGTGAAAGAATCGAAGTGATTTGTAAATCATATCCTACTCTTGTCCTTAAGGAAGGCCAGAGTGGATCGAGGAGAGCCGCAATGGGGCGGGGAGCTTGAGATCCTCATGGGTAATATAAAATAAATTTGGAGAGACAGTCTAGGTTGACATCCCTTTTCGCTAGGGTGACACCCCCTTCCACATTGCAGGACTCTGATTTATATACATGTCATGCAAGAAGGTCATCAACATCATCTGTACTAGTGGAACCAATCCGAGAGAGGTTCACCTTAGCAAAAACAAAAGGGGTGCCAAATTTTTTAATTTTTAAAATTTTTCCTTTTCTGTTCTTGCTCATACTGAAAGTTATAGAAATTTCTAAGAAAAAGTTTCACAACGATCTTATAGGATCTTACCCGAACATATTTTCTAGTAAAATCTTGTTAAAAGATTGGATAGGGTCATGAATAATCTAGTTATTGATTTTTTTATCTAGATACTGGCAATTATATGAGAGGTACTATTATTAGGGAATTGTGCTTTGTGGATTGTGTAATTAGACAAAGAAGTATATACTGCATTATTCTTATTTTTGCTGTTAGTCATGGTTTTGTTTCTTTATTAGAATTGTCTAGAATCACACGAGATGCATAAGAGGGTAGAGAGTGTGTTGTTGAGGTTTACTTTACAAGAGGTAAATATTGTGAGTAATATATACAAAGATTATAATTGGATCACTTGAGACTTTTGATATCGATATTAAGTAAGTAATCAATTTAGATCTCTGAAATTTTAGTAAATTTCTCTCAGATATATTTGATAAGAGGTTAGCAACTTTACTATATCTTAATGTGGACTATTAAAAAATAGTTATTCTGTAGATTTCTTTGTGCTCTCTTAATGATAATGACGTTAGACAAGTCTTTTTAATTACGTCATAACTTGCAATTGATCCCATAGATGATTAGATAAAGCTTTTTCTTTCACTTACTTAATGATCTGGAAATGTAGCCTGAAGAGGAATATGTGCAAGTTACGTATGATAGGAAAAAATCTCAAACATTATAAATTTTCTTGGTTGTGATGAGACGGGAATTTAATAGAGTTACTCAAGCTCTATTTTTATTAATCTTATCATTTTGTGAAACAAGACCATGTTGTCCCTATGCTTGTTCATTGAGAACAAATGAAAGTTTCATTAGAAGTTTTAGAGTATAAACCACAGAAAATATAAAATTTTAAGGAGTTTATTTTGTTGATTTTTCACATATAATCTTACTCTTTTATTGTAAAGGATTTGCCACATGTGGTCTAAGAGCATATAAGTGAACTTTATCTCTTAAAAAGATTCCCATAACAATTTCTTAGAAAATGGTGAATCTTTTGATTGTGGTAAAATATTACTCCTAATCAATTCATAAATGCAACATATAAATAGGAACAAGAGATAGCAAAACTGATCCAAAAGTGGAAAGAGAGAGAGAAATTTCAAAGAGGAAATGATGTTTTGACCTTTGGTTAAAAAAGATGATGATGATAAGTATGTTATTGCTAGAAAAAGAGAAAGAATATAGTAAGCATAACGAAGAAGCAAGAGAGACAAAAGAGAAAATAGATTCTAATGAATCCAATTGATAAAAGTTAGAGTTAGAGTTCTACAAGATAGAGATGATACGCTGCCTTGATATGGTAAAATGAAGTCAAACTTAGGGTATGGGAACACATATACCTCTCCTTTCTCACAAGTTCTATTCAAAGGAATTAAAGTATTTTTTTATAAGTCAAACAGAAATTACAATTGTAAAACTTATAGGAGAGGTTGAAGATGAGTTGCAAATGGTTTTTATACTATACTACTCCTTACTTGATGAAATGTTGGATTGAGATGAAGAAGGAATGCCTACAGGGAACAACTACAAAGCATGGGTGGAAAGTGGATCAAATTTGCAAGATGATAAATAAATTCAAAAAGGATGCAAAAATATTATACACTATATATATACCCTTCGGCCTATTTAGAGCATATAACTAGAGTTAGATCTTCTTGTAAAAAACTACATGATATTGAGGTGAGTGAGACAAAGAATGATCTATTGATAGAAGAGCATAAGGAGTTGCAAGGAAGAATTTCAAAGCTTAAGCGTGTAAAAAGTAAGCTTGTAATAGAGGTGTAAGATTTCAAACCATCAAAACATAATTGAAGCAACAACCCAAGTTGGTAGAAAAAATTTTGTCATGAAGTTGGATGATGATGATTAGCAAATTGCAAATCCATGAGAGATTCAAGTTCTTACATATGGAAGGGTTACAAGAGGTTCTAGAAGCCTAAAAAGTTGTGTAGGACCCTCATGGTGAAACCAAAGAAAAATTTGTAGCTCTTAGTCTTAATGAGCTATTGTGTAAGTTCAAATAAAAAATGAGCTTAAGAATACATTTCACAATATTATCCTTAACAAACATCCTTGTTTTACCTTATGTATTATAATAAATATAGTTTTTGAGATTTTGGAGTGGTGTTTGGAGCATATTGATATTGTACTATAAACTTATTGCAAATGAATCAATGGACAAAATTCTCTAGCATATGCAAGAAAGGAATCAAGTGCAATTCAATTTTAATGTGAATTGGGAGGTAAGTTATAAGTTTCTACCAAGAACTGAACTTTCATTAATGTTGAGAACTTAGTTTTCTTGCAAGTTGAGATGTATGATTTTGCTTATATTTCTATCAAGTGAATTTTTATTGATGCTAAAAGTGTTTTCCACGTCAATTCTATAAGAAAATTAATGTTTATTATCATCCTTGTTTCTTTTGTTTAACCTTTTTCATAGGAGCAAACACATATAGGCAGTATTAGACTTCACATAAGGCATAAAGGAAGCCAAATTAGTGTACTTCTTGTGAAGTTTTAAAGTTCACAAGAGGCACATCCAAAAATTAGAGAGATTCTAAAAAATACAATAGATAGCAATTTGAAGATGCATTGATGATTGATGGCTCTTTCCAAATAAATTCCTTAAATCATTCATACCAAGCTTCATATCCACAATCTTTTGACCCATTATTTCTGATTTGAAAGTACTATAAAAGAGTACAACATCATGATACAATTACTACTACGTTGGTTGGACCTTTGGTTGGACCATTATGGGTAGTTATAGAACCAATGGCATCATTTATGAAATAGCAAAGAGAGAAGATACATAATCCTTGCACTTTTAAATGGTTGGTGAAATTCTAAAGAAAATGGAATATTTAAATAAAGAGTTAGGATGGTCTAATGTTACCAAAAAAATGGGACAATTCCAAAGGAGGCACAAGATAGTGCACCATATAACCTTGAAAAAATCTATCAATTGAAAAAGATGAATAATGGGAGAAGGTAAGGGACCAATATATTATGTAGCTTGAGCTTACCTAGTTTGCAAAGTAGCAAGAAGAAGAGAAGTCAAAGAAAAACAAGAAGATAATACACAATTCTAGGATATCTAAAGATATGCAATCAATAACTCTTTTGGATTTGACAATGTACCTCTTGATGTATATTCAAACATCATTGGAATCTTTTCTCAAAACATAACTATTATTGAATATTTTGGTTTCAACTTATGGAATTATCAATTAAATTTACACAATTAATAAATAATAGATGTGAACTGAATTTTTCTAAAAAAAATAATTTTGCTTTAAAATTAATTTTCTTACAAATTTATATGAAAATCTAACTCTGAAACTGAGTTTTGAAACAAATAATTAATGTCTTGGAAGTTGAATTATGTGTAGAAAATTTGATCTAATTTGCAAAAAGGTTGCTTCAAATTTGAGTTTCTAAATTTTTTTGTCTAAATTTTACTATGAACTAAGTCAATAGAGTTCTAAATACATTTGAAAATCAGAAAATTAACTTTAAGTAGAGGAGTTTATTCATCTGTAGATCTTGCAAGGACATTATGGTTTAGCAATTTAGAACTCAACTTAGGGTTGATTTCATATAAAAATGTTAAGTTAAGTTAAGTTAAGATTATATGCAAAGCTCAATTGTCCTATCAATTAATAATGCCCTAGAATTGTACTTGGTATAGAGGAGTTGATTTTGTAAGAAAATTTGCTTCAAAATTGAGATTCAATCAAGTTTATGCACAAAGCTTGCTTTGAAACTGAGCTTCTAGTCAATTTTTAAATTCCTTGGTAACTCATTTTGTGTAAAAAGCAAGTTGCAAACATAAATCAGATTCAAAATAGTAAGAAAACACCCAATAAACTCTATATTTTGTAGTGAAGTTTGTTTCATTTACAAATTGTGATTTTAGCAACTTAGAACTTAATTTTGAGATTGAGTTCCATGTACAAGGTGTAAGCGTTTGAGCAAAGCTCAAGTATCCTAACAACATATACGTATTTTGGAAGATGAGTTAAAAACTTAATTACTAAACCTTTATATATAAATATAGCTCCACATAGTATGTATATGCCTTGAAATTGAGTGTCCAATGCCTTGAGACTAATCTTTGTATCTAGAGTGTGTGATTTAAAATTAGTAAGGATGTTTCAAACAGTTTTGAATTTTTTTTGCAAGCCTTGCTAAAGCAGTCCAAAGAGAAATGCAAAGAGTTGGAGACAATACTGAAGAAAGATGAGGAGCACCATATGCTAGAACAAGCCAAGTTGCACAATGAGGTGACCAAAGAAGTAAGGAGCTCTTCAATCTCAAGGAAGGGAGAAGATGAGAGGTTTAGAATTATATCCTCTCATTATGCACAAAATTAAATTATTTGGATAATTAAAAACAATTCAAAAAAATTCATGAGGTAGTACTAAGAAGCTTTGTGACAACCAAACAAGTATCATTTTTGCAATA
Source organism: Lunularia cruciata (assembly GCA_948567375.1). Classification (NCBI taxonomy): domain Eukaryota; kingdom Viridiplantae; phylum Streptophyta; class Marchantiopsida; order Lunulariales; family Lunulariaceae; genus Lunularia; species Lunularia cruciata. The sequence goes on from OX419757.1 coordinate 43,875,939, forward strand.
ATAGGTAAGTAATCCTTTGTTCCCAAAGAGATATTGGTCAAGAATGGTCAAATACAAAAGTAGATAGTAACAATGTAGTTCTTCTTGATTTTTTATTTAGCCTCTTGGGTAGAAACCACACCTAGAAGAGAGTAACAAGTGCTCAAAAACAATTCTTGTCACAATTTAATGTCACTAAAAATCACAATTCATCAATTACTTTACAATTCAATCTCAATTGTGATGATTCAGCTGATTTGAAGAAAGCTACTTCACCATGAAGTGACTTCACCTTGAAATTGGATTCCACTCTTCCATCAAAGATGTAACATACTCATCTAAAATGACTTTTCATCAGTCTTTGGCCTGCAATCACAAATGATAAATACTACCAACACTACAACTCTCATAGGTCCGTCAAGGCATTGCTTTAAATGTTTTCAAATAAGGATCAAACACACAAAGTGAAATTCAAAACTATAGAATCCAACATCTAATACACTCTGAATTTCAATCCAAAATTCTCCACACACTCACAAAGAAAAGCACAAGATTGATACTGAAAATTAAGCAAAACAATGAGTGCTAGTCCAACACTTTGCTTTACTCATTTTCTGTTCAATACTAAATATACAACACTACAAATGGCTTCTCTAAAGAGATAGACCACTAAGCAGTTATAAAAATTGTCTAAACTACTTAACTACTTCCTATAAATCTCCAAATATGGAATGACATTCTACCACTTTAGATCTACCACTTCAGATCTGAAATATGTAACTATCCTAATCTGATCCAAGTATTACCTCGACTCCATCTTCTTCACCTGAATTATCCACAAGTACCTCTTGCACTTCAGGTTCATCAACTATCTCTACATCTACTTCTATTGTAGGCATATCTTCAATTTAAATTGAGACTGAAGTCATAAATGTTCTAACTATCTCTTCCTTCTTTATTCTAATTGTTTCAAACAACTCAGGTAACTCATTTGAAGTTGCATGCACTCCAATCTTAGCTACTTTGGATCAGACTACTTTATTTTCACTCAAAGTACAAGTGGGATTATCTATATCAATTTCAACTAATTCTAATCTAAGATATACATTCACTCCTACCTCAATCATCTTCTTATCTACTCTATCTCTAAGATGAATTAAACAAAGTGTTCAGCTTTGCATCTTTCACCTTTCTCCTCATTGTTTCTTGCACTAGCAACTTAAGCTCATGTAGGTAGGCTTCTTCTAACTTCACCTTGGCCACAATATTGAGTATCACCTTTAGTTGCACAATGATTTCACTATTTGCACTTGAACCATCTTTCACTGAGTGTGACTTGCCTTGGGTCACCTCTTCCTCCAACTTTGTATGAAGTAGCTACAACTCCTTAGCATACTTTGCCTCAACCTCCTTTCTCTTTGCATCCTCATGAGCAACTTGAGCTTCACCCCACTTCACCAAATCATATAGCCTTTGCCCTTCTCGCATTCTACTTGCAAGCCCCCTCTGCCAAGCTTGATCTTTCTTTGCCGCAACTTGCTTGAGTTCATCCAAGGCTTGTTTATGCATTTTGCGTTGATCTTGATAATGATTCAATTTTATCTAGAAGTAATCAAAGTTCTTCTATAACTTCTTGAGCTCCTCATTTTGCTCCTTCAATTTTTCATTTTGGCACTCTTAGTAGCAACCATGTTGCTCAAAGCTTCCTTACAAGTCATTGAAGCTTTGTTGTTGGATTGCCGCATCAACCTTAAGTATTTTGGCTTCCTCTTCACATTGAGACGACCTTGCACTCAATTGCAAGATTTCTTCCCTAAATGTCTTCAACAATTGAAGGTCATTCTTTACCTTTGGATGCTCCTTCTTTGACTCTAGCATCCTCTCTTGCAAATTCACAAATAGCGGATAGACTACACTCAATAGATAGTTTACCCCATTAAAGGTGTCTTTGTCTATTTTTCCTTAATTTGCCGTGACTACTGGTGTTGCAACCTGAAGTCTAAATCTTCTTACCTTTAGGTTGACATCCTCTGAAATCTTGTTTCCTTTGGTAGGTTCACTTGGTCCGGCTTACACAGCCTTGACAAGTCTTCAAGATCATGCTCTCCTCTAGAACGCTATCTTAAACTCATCTTCCTTCTTTGGAATGTCATCTTCCAGCAAATCCATGCAAAGGTATCTCCTTCTTCAATGCGCTCAATCTTTGCATGGAATTCCTGATCTGTAACACCCATTTGTGCTGTGAGCCGGCCTGTCTCTCACTCAGGATGAACCTCTGGTGGCTATTATGGTAGCGCACCATGGACTAAGAAGGCAAGGAACCCGAACTCCATCATACTCCTCCAAGGCTAACACTCCAAGACTCAAGACATTGCTCACTAGAGAACTCAATGAGAGAGATAGTTGCAAATGAAAGGATGATGAGTACCTCCTCACCCCTTGTTCATATACTTGTGAAATAGTTACGTACCAAAGTTACTAATTACCGTAGTAACTCAAGTTACTAGACTAAAAGTCAAGTAAAGTCAAAAAGTAGAAAGGAATATCCATTCACATGGGCATATTCCCCTAAGCATGTGGTCTTATCTTGACCCAACCACTAAGTCAAGGATTCCTTCACATGGGCTATCCTTGGACTAAAGAAGAATCCAAAACAAAAAGGCTTGCGGGCCCAAGAGTTCTCAACTCTTTCCTCAAAGCCAAACACCTAGGAATAATACCAAGTCAACACACTAAAGTCCAAAATAGTGGTGCTCATCTTTTCTACTTCTTCTAAAGTAAGGTCCCCTCTATCTTAGCTATGACTAACTTTAGCTAACCATGACTAATATAGAACCATCCTTTATCTCTATATAAATAATATCTCTTAAGTACTTGTAATACCAAGCTAAATATCATAATACCACACACATGCACAAATGGGTGTTACAGTGCATGTGTGTGGTATTGTGATATTTAGCTTAGTATTACAAGTACTTGAGAGATATTATTTATATAAAGATAAAGGATGGTTCTACATTAGTCATGATTAGCTAAAGTTAGTCATTGCTAAGATAGAGGGTAACTTACTTTAGAGGAAGTGGAGAAGATGAACACTAATATTTTGGATTCTAGTGTGTTGACTTGGTATAATTCCTAGGTGTTTGGCTTTGAGGAAAGAGTTGAGAACTCTTGGGCCCGCAAGACTTTTTGTTTTGGATTCTTCTATAGTCCAAGGAAAGCCCATGTGAAGGAATCGTTGACTTAGTGGTTGGGTCAAGATAAGATCACTTGCTTAGTGGAATATGCCCATGTGGATGGATATTCCTTTATACTTTTTTGACTTTACTTGACTTTTAGCCTAGTAACTTTAGTTACTCTAGTAATTAGTAACTTTGGTGCATAACTATTTCACAAGTATATAAACAAGAGATGAGGAGGTATTCATCATCCTTTCATTTGCAACTATCTCTCTCTCTCATTGAGTTCTCTAGTGAGCAATATCTTGAGTCTTGGAGTGTTAGCCTTGGAGGAGTATGAAGGAGTTGGGGTTCCTTGCCTTTTTAGTCCATGGTGCACTACCATAATAGCCATTAGAGGTTCATCCTAAGTGAGAGACAAGCCAGCTCACATTTTTGGTTCTATTGGCGGGACCTCTCTAGAAGGCAAGATAATGTTTCACATTCAATTTTACATTAGGCAGATGGAGGCTATGAGAGCTCATTTGGAGAGAATATTAGGAGAGGAGAGGGCTGAACTTATGTTAGATAACCAAGATCTATTTGTATACCCTATAGTTCATTATGATATTTTTGAGCTGATTTTGTACATATTGTACACATGAGAGGATTTGGAGAGATTGTGTGAGGTGGATTGCAGATTTTGGGGATTAAGGTGTTTTGGGCAAAATCTCAAGTTTAAGATCTGGACTTGAAATTTCTACCCATGGTAGCTTGGGCTGTCCTTCAGTTAGCACACTTAAAATTATAGTGAGAGCTACTATGTGCATTGTGCTAGAATTTTTGAAAGTTGATAGGGTAAACTACTCCCGGATCTGCATGCCCTCTGGAAAATTGTACATAATCTGCCATTGCTTCAATTTTCAATGGATTGATCTGAAATTTTCCAAGAAAATTCATTGCATTGTATCTTATGTGTTGACATAAAAATTAGAGAGAGATCATTCTTGCAAAAGGATGAATGAGTTTTTAAAGTGAGGAGGGTGGTTTTCAAATCAAATCTGAAATATGTGTGCTAAATAGAAAGATGTCTAGACCAAATGGCTTTATGAAAAGATCTAAAATTTTGCAGAGAGGGACGTCCTGGAGTTGAGATCAAGTGTGAAAAATTTCAGAGGACTGTGATATACTAGTTGAGAGATTTGAGTGACATTGTGAGGAAGGGTCAATTCTGCAGAGTTGAGATCTCATACATGAGGAGTTTGAGAGCAACAAAAAGCATATTTGAGTGTTTAAATTCATCTTGGAACTATCAAGAGTTGAAACTGAGACTATTTAAGGTTCCACATGGGGTTTGAGGTGATTGTAGGGGTGGATTTGAGGAAAAGAGAGTTTAGAATAGAGTTTGAAGAGAGTGTTGAGAGGATTCAAAAACCTACACCACTTGGAGGAAAGAGTGAGTCTAAGTGCTTTTTATGTAGAGAGAAGGGACATAAGGCAAATTCATGTCCATTGACCTTTGAGAGCAAGAGATTGAGGGAAAGGAGAGGCTTATTTGACTTGGTTTTGCATGTTGGACCTTCTTCACCAAGATTGGGAGGGAGAAGTTCTAAGACCAAGGAGTTGTGTGTTTGTGGAGTGGAAGGACTTCCAAAAGGACATGAGTGGAGTGGAGTAAAAGCACTTTTGGAGACTTTGGTGAAGGATCTTGGAGAGAGTCTTCGTACAACTACAGAAATACTACAATCTTCATCAACTAATTCTCAAGATTAGTGATGGAGATAATCTTTCAACTTATGGATGAACTATCCATGAAAGTTTGATTAATATGCACTCTAGGATTTGTTCCAAGATTCCTATTTGATATTACTATAGGAATCTTGGAGCAAACTGAACCTTTTGTGTTCCCTAGGGTGGATTATTCTTAGATGATGTCAGTCATGTATATACTCTATTAGTTATAGATTGAGAGAAAAGAAAAAAGAAAAAAAGAAAAGAAAAAAGATAAAATTTGAGTGAAAAGAAAGATAGTGAGGAGTTAAGATGGGTACTTCCGGTTTTCTTTGGCAAGGATGGAGAAGATATGGACGCCTTTGCAAGAGACTTCAAGATAACTTGCATAGGGAAAAATGAGAGGAGGAAGAATGAGTGGGCCTCATTATTACCAAATTTCTTTGAGGATGCAACACTTACATGGTATGAGTCAAAATACCAAAAGAGAGGATGGAGAGATGGGGAAGAAGAGTCTTGGGAGAGTTTAACTTTAGCACTCATTGAGAACTTTCTCAAGAATTTTGTGAGAGGATTGAGACCACAAATTAGACGTAAGGTGAGATATGAGAAACCTTATTCCAAGATTGAAGCTATCAAGATTGCAATTTGTATGGAGGAGAGTGATTTGGTGCTGAAGGAGGTTGTGCATCCTCCTCAAGGTTTAAATTATGGTGAAACTTCTGGTACTTTGGTGGTAAGGGTTGCACCACAAGTAGTGGTTGCTCCAGTTCTTGCATCTCCACCAAATGATCCACTTCAAACCATCACAAAACAACTTGTTGATCTCAAGATCAATGTGGTGCAACTATGGGAGAAGAGAGAGGTGGATCAGAATGTGGGGAGAAGGCCTAGGAGTTATAGAAGTTATCCATATAGAAGAGACCAACCAACCAAAAATTTTAATGAGAGAAATTGTTGTGGTTGTGGAGGAAGAGGTCACATCCAAAGGAATTGCCCAAATTCCACTTACTATGGAGGAAGGGGTTATGAAGGAGCCATCAGAGGGAAAGAAGGAGGTAGTGAAACCCAAGTGGCTCCTAATCCAAACAAAGGTAAGGAGATAACATCTATAAATGTGGTTTAGAGTAAGTATGAGAAGGGAGTGTGCTCAAATTTCAAGACTCTTAATTTGGAGCTTTTGGCACAAGAGAAGAGGAGAGCTTGTTTTGGAGAGGATGTGCACTCTTCTCAAGGATTTACTCTTAGCCAAGATACTCCTATGCCAACAAGGAGCACTCACACAAGCACTTCAACACCATCAATAACAAAGACTCCAAGGAAGAAGTTGGGGATGGAGGACTCCTTGATCTCAAAACAACAATGGAACTACAATGTCTTGGAGGATCTTGGTAGTCGCAAGGCTAACATCATAGTGGGCCAATTGATTGCTTTAAATCCTACTTTGAGAAAAGAGCTTAGAGGTGGTTTGATTTCTACAAGGAGAAAAAGGAAGAAGAAGGCAAAAGCTCCAGTATCAATGGGGGTGGTAGATGCCAAGCTAGCACTATGGGAGGCTTGTGAATATGCCTCCAAGATTGATGTAAGAGTGAATGGTCACAACATCAAGGATGCATTGGTTGATGGAGGATCAACAATGAATGCCATGTCAAAAAGGTTGATGAAGAAGTTGGGTATGATATCCTCAAGACCTTCAACATTTGTGGTGAGCATGGCAAACAAATAACAAGTTTGACTAGTAGGGATGATAGATAAGGTGGTAATTTCAGTTATGGGAGTTCAAAATCTCATGACTTTCCAAGTCTTGAAGGATTCAAGCTATGACTTACTTCTTGGGAGGCCATGGTTGAGAGCAGCACATACAACTGATCAATGGCACAAAGGGTACTTGAGGATTGGGCCATCAAACTATAGAGTCATAGTTCTTGTGACTAACACAACCAACACTTGACATCTAGATACAACATCTTCTGATTATTGGGAATCAGATTCTAAAGAAGGAGCTTCAGGTGTGGACACAAGCATGGAGGAGGAGGATGAATCTGAATCAGATTCAGATGTGTATCCCTTGTGTGCTATGGATTTTGCACCTAAGCCAAAGGTTTTGAAAGACCTTGATAAATCACCATTGATACTTGAGGAGGTAGAGAGAAGGTTAGCTACCCTCAAGTATGGCCCAAATGTTAGCAAGGATGAGAAAGTGAGATGTGAGGAGATTTTCCGCAAGTTCATCCATGTGTTTGCTTTCAATTACAAGGATTTGAAGGAAGCCACCTTGGAGGAGCACAAGATAGAGGTGGAATTATATGCAAGACCAATCTGCCAAAAGCAACATTGCATTAGACCACCAATATCTTTGGTTGTGAAGGAGGAATTGATAAGCTCAAGGAGGCCAGATTTATCTTTGAGGTGTACAATTCAGAATGTGTGTCTCCAATTGTCATTGTGAAGAAAAAGAATGGCAAGCTTTGGTTATGTGTGGATTACAAGAAGCTCAATGTTGTTACCAAGAAGGACTACTACCCATTGCCATTCATTGATGAGATCTTGGAAGAGGTTGTAGGTCATGAGAGGTACAATTTTGGAGATGGTTATAGTGGATATAACCAAATCAAGATTGCACCAGAGCATCAACAGCTCACCACATTCACCACACCTTGGGGAACTTATGCTTTCAAAGTCATGCCTTTTGGGCTTTGCAATGCTCCAGCCACATTCCAACGGTTCATGAACAAGGTATTTGAACCTTTCATTGGGAAATTTGTGAGACTTCATTGATGACTTTTGTGTCTATTGGAGCAAGGAAGAGCACTTTGAGCACCTAATCAAGGTCTTGCAATGCTTGGATGAGGCAAATGCATCACTCAATCCAAAGAAGTGTATTTTTGGATGTGAAGATAGTCTACTTTTGGAGCACATCATCTCCAAGGATAGAAAAGTAGTTGATCTTGAGAAGGTGAGGAAAATCTCAGACCTTCCATTCCCTTCAAGCTTGAAAAAGTTATGCCAATTCTTGGGGATGGTTGGGTACTATAGGAGGTTCATCTTCTCATTTTCCAACAAGGCTTATGCATTGACCATCTACATGAAGAAGGGTGTAGATTACATGGTGATTTCAGAAGACAAGGAGGCTCTCAAAGCTTTTGAGGAGCTCAAGCAATCCCTTGTTGTAGCTCCAATTCTTGCTAAACCTAATTGGAGTAAGCCTTTCATCCTCTACATTGATGCTTCTTATGTAGCTATAGGATGCAATCTTAGTCAATTAGACCAAGATGGGCATGATCATCTAATAGCTTATGCTAGTAGGAAGATGGTTTCAATAAAGAAGAACTATTTTGTCACAAAGAGAGAAGGGTTGGCAATGATCTTTGGTCTCAAGAAGTTTAGACACTACTTGATTGGAGGGAAAGCCACCATTTCCTTGGATCACAAGGCTTTGAAGTACATCTTCAACAAGCCTAATATTGAAGAGAGACTAGCAAGGTGGATGATACTCTTGTCTGAGTATGACTACAGCTTTGAGGATAGGCCATGAAAGAGACATGCAAATGCTGATTTGTTATCTAGAGCCTATGATCATGATGGAGATGAGCCATATGATTCCTTTCTGGATGAGGAGCTCATGAAAATCTCAGTCATTCAAGAGGTTCCAATGGAGTACAAGGAGATTGTGGATTTTGTGATAAGAGGTAACTATCCAAAAGGGATGCATGCTAGGGAGAGGAAGGCACTTGCAGCAAGATCTAGACCTTACACGATGGTGGAGGATATTCTTTTTCACCAAGGAGTAGATGGTCTACTTCAAAGAGCACTGGGTAACGAAGAGTCTATCCTACTCATAAAGGAGTTTCATGAAGGTTTAGTATGTGGAGGAAACTTTGCAGGAAAGGTGACTACTTTCAAGATTCTAGATGTAGGTTACCATTAGAGAGGGATTTTCAAGGATTGTCTTGATTATTGCAAAACTTGTCATGTTTGTCAAGCTTTTTCTAGAAAGTCTACGTCCACTCCACCACTTAGATCAATTCCACTGCTAAGACCTTTTGAGAAGTGGGGAATTGATTTTGTAGGTCATCTCAATAGAATCCCAAGGAACAATCAGTACATTGTGGTAGTTATTGATTACGTTGCCGAGTGGGTTGAGGCTAGACCATTGAGGGACAATAATAAAGATGAAGTTGGTAGATTTCTTTATGAATGCATTATCATTAGGTTTGGATGCCCTTTGGAGTTGATTTCTAATAGAGGAGGAGAGTTTACAGGAAGCATTACTACAGCCATGCTACAATATTTCTCTATCACACATAAAGTAACTACATCCTATAAGCCAAATTCTAATGGCTTGGTAGAGAGAACCAATCAGACCTTGTGCAAGATGTTGGCCAAAGATGCAGAAATGGAGGGAGCTAAACATCATTGGGACAAGAGGATCCATACAGTTTTGTGGGAGTATAGTATAACCATGAAGACTTCCATCGGGATTATCCATTTCAATTGGTATATGGTATTGAGTCTACCTTACCTATTCACTTTTATCTTCCTACCTTCCAAAGCATTCATAGGAGATTGAAGAAAGCACAAGGAGGTGATGCAAAGAAGTCAAGGAAGGAACAACTCATGGAGTTATAAAAAGCAAGAGCAGTTGCTATGGTTCAAGTGGAACAAGCCCAAAGGAAACAAAAGGAGAGTTATGACAAGAGGCAAGGCAAGAAGAAGGTGGAGCCTTTCAAAGAAGGTGATTGGGTAATATTGTTTGATTCTATTTGATTCAAGAGAGTGCAAAAGAAGTTTTTGCCTAAGTACTTTGGACCTTTCATAGTGGAGAAGGTGTGAGGCAATTACACCTATGATCTCAAGATTAGGGAGGAGGACACTTTGATAGGATTAACCATGATAAGTTGAAGATGTATCATACAAAGTAGAGAGACCTTTACTTTGAGGACAAAGTGAAACTTAGCCCGGGGGTAAATGTAACACACATTTGTACATGTGTGTGGTATTGTGATATTTAGCTTAGTATTACAAGGACTTGAGAGATATTATTTATAGAGAGATAAAGGATGGTTGTACATTAGTCATGATTAGCTAAAGTTAGTCATTTCTAAGATAGAGGGGACCTTACTTTAGAGGAAGTGGAGAAGATGAGCACTACTATTTTGGATTCTATTGTGTTGACTTGGTATAATTCATAGGTGTTTGGCTTTGAGGAAAGAGTTAAGAACTCTTGGGCCCGCAAGCCTTTTTGTTTTGGATTCTTCTATAGTCCAAGGGTAGCCCATGTGAAGGAATCATTGACTTAGTGGTTGGGTCAAGATAAGATCACTTCCTTAGTGGAATATGCCTATGTGGATGGATATTCCTTTATACTTTTTGACCTTACTTGACTTTTAGCCTAGTAAATTGAGTTACTCTAGTAATTAGTACCTTTGGTGCAGAACTAATTCACAAGTATATAAACAAGGGGTAAGGAGGTACTCATCATCCTTTCATTTGCAACTATCTCTATCTCATTGAGTTCTCTAGTGAGCAATGTCTTGAGTCTTGGAGTGTTAGCCTTGGAGGAGTTTGATGGAGTTGCCTTGCTTTCTTAGTCCATGGTGCACTACCATAATAGCAATTAGAGGTTCATCCTGAGTGAGAGACAGGCCGTCTCACAAATCCTTCTTCAACCACCTCCACTGGCTGCTAAACTTTGGGTTTTCCCTTGCTCTTGATACTTGATTCCTTGTTCTTTAGAGTCATCTCCTCCTCTGAATTCTCATCATTGGACTTAGCTCCTTCTTCTTCTTCCTTAGCCCCTGATGACATATCTATCACTACTATAGCTCAACTCGGGTTCACTCTTCAAGTAGCTCTCTACTTAGTTGGAGACACATGTCCTCGGGTTAGTTCCTCTTCTTTGATTGAGGTACAAGAACCATCAATGTCTTATCCCAACTGATTTTGGTGAAGTATTGATCATTCTCTTGCACTTCCGCTGCTCCTCCTCATCTGCATCCTAACACAAATCTGGATGAAAATGGGATAGCATTTATCTCATGTCCTTGGGGTTGAGCAAATTCAAACTAATAAAATTTGGATGTAAAAGGCATAGAATAATGGGATGGCCAATCAATTCTCCAATGTACCACCATCTATGTTACCCTCAAGTAGAAACATCTTGCCCCGTTTACACTCTCTCCTACAAACATGAGATGGAAAAACACAGCTTGTTGCTTCATGACATATGTAGTCCAATCTAGCTTCATCATTGCCATCATGGTCCTGATGGTACTTTGCCTCATTGGGTCTACATAGGTAACTACTTTGTATCCATTCTTCTTCTAAGGTTCATTGAAGTAAGCCTTTGGTTCCTCCAAAGTGCACTTCCAGTCAAAGGCAATCCTTATAAGCTCTCTTGCATCCTTTCCTAAGACTAATCTTCAATCTGCTTCAGCCCAATGGAGATAGAAGAGTGTGAAAACCCGACAAATATCACTTTTGCGGTAATCAGATAAGTAAATTTTGTTCTTGTAGAGATACCGGTCAGAAATGTCCAAATACAAAGTCAAACAGTAACAAGTAGTTCTTCTTGGTGGCATCTGTAATCTCTCAAGTAGCAACTTCACCCGAAGAGAGTAACCCTAAACTTTAATCAAGGATCTGGAATCCAACAACTAACAAACACATTGACTTGCACTTTGAAATTCTCCACACACTCACAAACACACACACACAATGTTGATACTCAAAATTAAGCTCAAGTGACCAGCTCTACTTCATAGCACTTTGCTTTATCTATTCTCAAAAATTATGAGCACTCAACAACATATGACTACAAATGCCACCTTTAAATAGGCAAAGCACTTTAGCAGTTATCTAACAACTATATTGTTCTACAACAACTTTACCAACCTATAGATCCAAAATGACAATGCACCTCTTCATATCTGTCTCTTCAAATCTCAAAATTGTTACTACTCAGATCCAATATCAATCTCTTCCTTGGCTTACAAACCCAATCCAAAAGTAATCTTACAAACTACTCTATCCTTGGGTTTCACAACTACTAATTCTTCTACCAATTCTATTACTTCTTCTTCCTGATCTACAATTCCCGTCATAGGTAACCTTTCTAATTCTCTATCTCTTGACCCACTCTACTCTAATATCTCTAACAATAACTCCAAAGATATTTGTAATCCTATCTCATTTACTTTGGGCTGTGCTCTTACATCCTTCCAAAGTTTATCTATCTCCAATTTTAGTAAATCTAATCTGATTGTGATATTGTCTTCCACTTCCAATATCCTCCTATCTACATGAGTTTTGAGACTAATCAGCAAGGCATTCAAGTCTTTATCCTTCACATTTCTCCTCCTCATCTCCTACACCAACAACTTCAACTCGTGCAATCGTGTTTCTTCAATTCTCACACTGGCTTATTGTAATACCAAGGGTTAGCCATATGATCTAGATGTGAAATTTGGTTTGGTAACATCTAGAATGATGTTATACATGATGGTCAAAATAGATCAGATAGAAGTATCACCAAAAGAGTACTTCTACTAATAGGGCAGAAACCGAAATAGACTTGAGAACCTTAGAACCAATAGCTAGACATATGATTTAAAGGTGAGAATTGGTTTGGTAACATCTGGAAGGATGTTACACATGATGGACTAAACAGATCAGAAAGAGGTATCACCAAAAGGGGACTTCTACTAATAGAGTAGGAACCGAAATACGCCTGAAATCTTTGAAGGCAATTTCGGAGGCCTAAATGGATGAATTAGGCCTCAAAAATGTGCAGATTCCCCCCCCCCTCCACGGAGGAAAGGCTGGCCTTCCCTCCCCCTTGGTTTGTCTCGTCGAGAGCTTTCCAATGGTACCTTACTCATGTGATTATGAGATTCCTACAGGAAGATTCCCTAAAAGATTCCCTCCGGTCAAAGCTCGTTTGACCAACCAGATAGGACCTAGACCAGACAGGTCACCCATCCAAGTAAGTAATCCAAGGGTGGAGCTTGCTGACATGTCACCTATCTGTGTCCCTAATCCTATGGTGGAGCTTCCTTGTAGGAGATCCTCTTTGTCTATATAATAAAGAGAAGGTGCTCCCTTGGGGCATCGAATGTTTGAGTGTGCAATCTGTGTTTTCTCTCTTCTCTTGTCCTCGGAGTATTACACTTATGTACTCAACATCACATTCATCTTTGTTACTATCTCCTTCAATGGCTCAAGTCTCATCCTTCTCTCACATCCTTGATTTGCCAACCAATCTTCTCTATACATTGCCAATTCTGCCTCAAATTTAGCCTTCACTGTCTCCTTCTCCTTCTCTTTCTGAACAATCTTCTCTTTTAGACTACAAAGTATCTCCTTTAATCATTCTTCTTCTTTATATCTGATTGTCAACTCTCTTTGCTAGAGTTGCTTCTTCTCTTCTACATTCTCCATCACTCTATCAAGCTCTTGCTCCTTCTTTGCTACTCGTGCCATAACATGGATGATTTCTAATCGTGAATCAACAAACTGTTGTTTCAAGATTTCATACTCCGCTATCTATCTTTCCCTCTTTATGACATTTTGCTCTATTGCTCTCTCTCTATTCCCCACTTCCTTTTTTAAGTTTTCAATCACTTGGTTTTGTACTACTGCATCTGCATCTACTCGTAGTACTTCACTCTCCTCCTCACCTTGGATTATAATATTCAATCCTTTACCAATATTTGTCATGTTCTTGTGCTAATTACTCTCTCTTGATTTCTCAAAAACTTTCATAATTGATTTTATAGCTTTATTAGTATCAAAGCATATAGTCTCTATTATTGGATGTCACATAAATGTTGATGGTAATCAGTTCTCTTCCATAGTAATTATACAAATTCTGCAATTAAAACTACCAGTTAGATAAAGAAGAGAGACTGATTATTAGGAGTATCTTATCTTTGGAGCTTAGTTTGAGAAATCTTTATGTATGCGGAAGGAATAATGCAAAGTTATTTTCTGTAAGAATGGATCATACCTCTTGGAAGAGTTGAAGTGATAAACCTTGAGTCTTGTAAGAAGTAGAGCCCTTGTATAGAGGTTTGCAATGATCATTGAGCTAGAAATAGAGCAAGGTGGAAGAGGTATATGATAAAACAAACAAGTGTTTAGATGAAATTTCAGTTTTGTCTCTTTGCATTGAAAATTCTATAATAGATAGAGTGAGATGACGCAAATTTGATGACTAAGGAAAATGCCTTATCTCCACTTTCTCTTTCCAACTTTTCATATCACAATTCATCTTGGATACAATGAAGTTCTAAAAATATTTGGTGCACATGTTTGGCATAAATTTCATAAACCAAATTTATGAAGATATTTTTTTATGATAACATTCCTTATGTTCGACATATATTTCATGAACCCAATTATGAAGGTATTTGACTTGTTGATGATATTTCTTATGTTGATTGGTGAAATTGTATCATTTACATTGTATTATGAGCAAAGACTTTGAATAAATGTCCAATTGTAAATTTCAACACTTAAGTTACATTTATTATCATGTGATGTCCATCATTTTATATCTTATGTGGAGGGAAATTTTTATTTTACTTTCTGTGAGGTCCATCGTCTTATTTGGATGAGTCCATATTCATTGAGCATACAAGACAAATCTAAAACACTGATTCATCGTCAATATAGATAATAACAGGAAATTGTGATTATTGTAATAACAACCCGGGTACAAACATCGCATGTTCAAATTACCCACCACGTGGAAGCCGTTGTTTCGGAAGAGACAAACTAACATGATGTATATTATGGTAACAAAATAAAATTTGCCACGTCATGTTGTTTTGTAAACCAGGAGACAACAACTGCAACCCCACACGTGACAAAAATAGAAGCTAAAGGAGTGTTGCTTAAAAATGAGTCGATCAAGAACCTGGCGCAAGCCTGGAGTTTTGCTTAAATACTTGTGGGAATTGTCTCGAGTTCTGTTTTGATACTAGTGAGGATTGTGTCTCTTTGCTCTCACGATGATTCAAAGATAAAGATTCCTCAAGTTTTGTTCACATTTTTCAAGTTTTGCTCGGATACTCGTCTGAATTGGCTCCGTGAGTCGAAGCAAAGCTCTTGCAATAATTCAAAGATAAAGATTTAGCTCTCCCTTAAAGTTCCAACGATGATCTTATGTATTTCAACATTGTTAAGCTATCTATCACCAAGTTAAAGCTGGTAGCTAAGTGTCCTTTTGCTCTGGCGCGCTCAAGGTAAGGAGAATGATTGGGCCCAGTGGCCCCAATAATGCTCTTAGTACTCTTTATACTCTTACTCTTTATACACCGGTTTCAACATCTCCATTTGAAATTATATCTTTAACTTGGTCACGGGACTCTATCTGCAACCTTTGAGGCCGAGAGGGTTCTTTCCAAAGAAGGTTTCAATCAGGTCAAGCTAGAGATAGGATTGACATTGCAGGTGCTCCGCTGTTCTTTACCATTTCAGGATTGGAGAAGATTGTGATTGGTTTAGATGTAGTATAGAAAAGGCTAACTATGGTTACAAGAAAATAGATTTTGAAAGAAAAAAAGAGAAAGTCCTCACTAAATCTGCTGATACTTCTATTTTTCTGCTACCATAACCAATGTTTCTTGTACTGCATTTGAATCAATCACAATCGTTTCGAATTTTGAATTGGTAAACAACAATGTAGCACACGCAATACCATTCCTATATTTTGGTTTGACCACGAAATTTTTCTTTGAAGATAATTCTCTCGATTTCAGAAGTTACAAATAGAATCCGGTGACCAAGTTTGGATATATCTTCGAATGGAGAAGTGAAACCAATGTCCAAAGTGCAACTAAAGCATAATGACCCCAATCATTTTCCTCACCCTTAGCTAGCTGTGCGCAAAACATTACATGATTAACAATTTTGTTTTGGTGACAGATAGCTTATAAATGTTGAACTGCAATAAGGTCATCCAACCGAATAGAATAGGATAGTAGTCGGAACTTTTAAGGTAGAGGCTAAATCTTTATCTTGGAACTATTGCGAGAGCTTTGCGGTGAGATTTTTCACACGAGTATCAGAGTAAAATTCGAGGCTTGCTCCGGGTTCTTACTCGACTCACTTTAAAACAACACGTCTTCTTTAGCTTCTAATTCCGGTCGGTGCTTGATATGATGCTCAGAAAGCTCTTGGCATAGTTCTAGAAAACGAAAGCAGCAAATTAAAGGCCCTCCCAAGAAGATTTCCAGCAAGTGATCACTTCTTCTCCCATGCTATATGGGAGTTTCATGTGGCTTTCTCGAGACATTTTGCAGGCACCCCACAGTTCTTGTGCAAGGTTGTGCCTGTTCGGTAGCAAAATGTTGAGTAAGCATAACTCTACACCATCTACACATCCAGCTGAAAGTAACTAGTTGCTCGCACATTGTTTTGATTAATGGCAATCTCCAAATTCAGTGAAGTTTCCAAATCCATGCCTGGCCGTGCCACGTAAATGGTGCAACAAATCAGCAAAAACAGGTCACCCTTTGGCCACATGGAGTTTTAGTTGTTATCTTCTAGTTTACAAAGAATGCTTTTTGCCTACCACTTGATTGTTTGGAACATGATCCCTTGGACGAGTTAGCATGGTTCTCATTCCTCTTACTCCCTTGATGGTGCCTTCATTATGGTAGAGGGGAACATGTGGGGCATAAAGAGGTGGCTATTAGATTTTGTCAATTATAAGCGGGAGATTGGGCTGCCCTATAGGAGGAGTTGGTTAGGACACCTTTTAGGAGACAGATTTTGCCACAAGATACCATAGAGTCCACTCGATTATGATGGTATATGACATTAGTTTAGGCAGGAGAGTTTAGTAGAGTAGCATGAGCACTACACCCTTTATCTATGGCTAGTCCCATTGATGAGACTATCTCTTCCTTACGCTCACTACATCCTAGGGCAGGAGAAGGAGTACCATTAGAGGTCTCAGAATATGAGCATGAGTAGCTTTTATGTCTTGATAGGTCACTTCTTGCACAAGCATTGTGCACTACCTCTCACCTCTCCTCAATAGGCTTGTCATGGATGGTATATGAGCATCTTAGAGATTGCTTTTAGGTAGATGATCCTTCTAGTGGATTTACCAAGCTGTTTTAGGAGGTTGAAGTAGTAGTAAGGGAAGATATTCCTACATCAGTTAGTCGGGTGTTACAGGCTAGTCAACTTCTCACAATGGAGAAGGGCATAGGGGGCATTAGAACAATTGCTATTGGAGAGATCTTTTTGCACTTGGTTAGCCACACCAATTTTCTTCATCATCAATCTCACTTCCAAGAGCACCTCAGTCCATATCAATTTGGAGTAGCTACACCTAGAGGTTGCAAGGCTATTTCCCTAGGCATTAGTGCACTCCTAGATATCCATCTAGCATGGGTTGTCCTATGGGTGGATGTTGAGAATGCTTTTAATAATGTCTCTTGGGCATCCATCTTTAGAGAGCTTAGGGAGGCTGGTGAATTCTTGGCAAGTCTCATTCCCTTTGTGTAGTTGTTTTATAGCTCTCCTACTTCCTTTTACTACCAACATGGGTGTTCATAGGAAGGAGACACCATCTTGGAGTCAATTGTTGGTACATGATAGGGAGATCCTTTAGGAGGACCTTTTTTTGCCATGGCTCACTTTAGAGCTCTCTCATCTACTACGTTGGCCATGCAAAATTGTGTGTTTCCTTCCTTAGCCAAAAAATGCACACGTTGTGGGCCCCATCAATCAGATTAGGCAGGCCTTTGATCACTTGACTACTAAGCTACATCTTGTAGGCTTAAGAATCAAGGAGTCAAAGTGCAGCGCATGGTCTTCTTCAGATATCCCTTCCTACCTTGAGCTTCTAAAGAGACGTGTCACATCTATAGATGGATTTATGTATTCTTGGAGTGCCACTAGGATCCAAGGATTGTCACATGTTTCTTAGATGCTGCCCTTTAGAGGATATTCTCCATGTGAATGACCTTCCTCTACTAGGAGATCCATAGGTGGCCTTTGGTATACTCTCCTCTAGAATTACCCATTGACTGACCTACCTTCTCAACACGGTTCCCCCTTCCTTGACATTCCTATCATGTTTGAGAGCTTTTGATAGAGGATCATGGAGTCTTTGGTGAAATGATTGGACCATGGACATTTGAGTGTATGATGGGAGATTTGGCATGTAGACAAACATTTCTACCAATCTTGTGTGGAGGGGTAGGCTTATTATTGATGGAGGAGATGGCACCTATAGCATTTTTGGGTAGTTGAGCTCTTTTGGCACCCCAATTTCCTCATGTTTTGTGGTTGCTAATAGGCCAGTTTTTGAGACTTATGTGACCAAGGTGGAAGAGGGATCCTTTTCTCTTCATGTGTTATTATGGCAGTTGAGAGATGGTCTATCTCCACAAGCACATGAGGACCTTCCATCATTTGCTTCACTACCAAATTGGACAAGAGGTTTGCAGTCCTCCTTGATGGAGCAACAATATCAACATCTATTACATTCTCTCTTAGTTGACTTGTCCATTCCTTGGGCCACTAGTGCACATCTTCACTCTTGCTCTAGCAAGGGCGCAAGCTCTTGGATCCTAGCTTGACCGTGCAATAGGGCATTTCAACTAACACTAGCCACTTTACCTACAATGATGAGGTTCCACCTAAGTTTGGTCTACCTATCAGCATCTTTGTTACTCACTTGTGAGTGTGGTTCTACACTAGATGCAATAGTGGTCTATATGACATGGTGTCCTTATGCATGATAGAGGATAGCTACCCATAATGCCATTAGGGATATAGCATTTGCTATGGCACAAGAGAGTGGATACCTTGCTTGGAGGGAGCGTTCATATTCTTTGTAAACAACACCTATCAAAGTAGACTTATACTTGGTCCGAGATGATCAGATGATAGTGGTAGATGTTGTGGTTACAAACCCTATGCATGATGGAGTTTTGGAAGGAGTGATTACTCATCCTCTTGGATGGATGGCAAGCGGTGCAGCAACATGCAAGGTCTCCAAGTATGTAGCAAGGTCACCTCTTTGTTCTTCTAGCTTTGGAGTTATATGGAACAATGGACATGGCATTCAACACATTTGTCAAGGAGTGCATGAGAGCTTATCCTGTTAGATTCAGAGGGTACCGCTCTCACAATGATACTTTGTAGCATACTTTAGATAGTGTGTGTCCATTGCTCTACAAAGAGCATTGGCTAGTGCAATCCATAGGAGAGCAATCACTCTAGGTGATGCTTCTTTGGATGCTCTAGTAGTTTGTAGACCTTGCGACTTGCATAGGTAGGATATCTTAGGTGTGGTAGGGCAAATTTCTCATATTGACACAATTGGGGCCTAGCCCCATTCTACCTCTTTTGTCTCTCCCTTGTATAGCTTGATGGGGTCTTCCCATCCTCCTTGTGTTCTATGAGGTTGGTTTTTCTCATAGTTTACAAAACTATAAGATGTGGAGATTTTACCATGATACCATTATTTGCGGCTTCCATATGTTGGGTACTTTGAACATGCACAGTGTTTGTGCTTTGGTTATTAATATCATTTTATACATCAAATCACAATTTCCTATTATCATATATATTCACATCAAATCAAGTGTTTTAGATTTATCTTTTATTCCCAATGAATATAATAGACTCACCCTTATAGGACTATAGACATTAAAAAAGGTAAATCAAAAAATAAATTTACCTCAATATAAAATCTTGTTATATTTCTCTCCACCCAAATTTTGTGCTACTTTTAGTACATAATAATTAATATAACTAACTTTTAGTACAATATAATAAATCTAATTTACAATTGGATATTCTTTTCAAAGTCTTTGCTTGTAATACAATGTAAATGATAAAATTTGGATAATTCCATCAACTCCAACCATAAGAAGAGAACTATAGACCATCCATTCAAAGTTTCTTTTGGTAAATTGAGTAAATCAAATGATCTTTAGAAGAGAAGAAAATAGAGCTAACATCAAAGTGATTACTATAATATTGCATTCCAATAAGTATCAAGACTAAAGAGTTATATTGAGTTAAAGGAGTGCACTTTGCTTAATTTTCAAAAATTAGATAGATAGAGAATATGACTCCTATACAAGCTTAAGCAATAGAAGATACTAAGAAGTTTTCCATTTACTAGTAAGATGTCATGTTTTGCTACCAAATAGCCAAATGGAAGGCTACTTAACATTGTGAAACTCTTGCATATAAAATGCTATAAAATCACACAAACAAGCTACTTAGAATTATTGTTCCTCAAATCTTATCTTCCAAATCTAATATGAAGATGTGGAAGATAAATAAACATGAGGATTGGAGAAAAATTAATCATACATAACTTGCTCTTGTGATCTATTGGCTCCATAGCATTTCCTATTTTCAAATTCTATTGGTATTTTAAATAATAAGAAATGTTATGAAATCAAAATACCAAGTTACTTATGATTATTGTTTTTCCAATCCTCATGTTCATCCTCCACATCTAGTTTGAAGAGGAAGATATTGAAGATGAACATGAAGATTTGAGAAAAGATAATCATAAGTAATTTGGTCTTGTGATTTAATAGGTTTGATCATAAAGGAAAAAGGAAATAGAGAAGGAAGAAGATGTCTTGTAAGGTTCTTGGTTCCACCATAAAACACAAACACGGATGAAAAAAGAAGATAGGAGGAAGCCAACAAATTGAGGAGGAAGGAATCACCACTAGTTGCTATAGATAAAGTTTTAAAAGGAATAAAGATTAGAGTCCTAATTCATCCAAGAGCAGTTGAAAATTTCTACTAAGTTGGTAGAATTAACACTATAAAAGATGACAATAAGATATAATATACCAAAATTTTAGAAAATAATTAAGGGAAAAGAAGAAAAGAGGAACAAAAATAATTGAATGGATTGAATTCCAAGAGCTAAACTAGGCTATGGTCTTATTACTTTTACTTAAAGTGTGCACAAGCTTGGTTAGTAATAAGATTAGCTATTAAGCTCATAGCCAATATGGATCTTTCTTTTTAGATCTATACAAATGTTTTAAAAACATTTTCTTAAAAGTTTTAAATTTTTTTCATGCTTTTTAAATCTTTTTTAACATTCTTTATATGTTGTTTTATAGACAAGTTTTAAATGATAAGTCTGTAGATGTTGATGTAAAACAGATCACCTTGTTGTTGGTGTCTTCAATTTTATTCTATGTTGTTGTTGTAGTTGCTGCTGTTGTTGTTGTTCATCAATATCTGAGCTTATCATATCAAAAAAGGGGATCATTTGAAGAGGAAGAGTTCAAAGCAAACACAAGAAGTGCATGCATTGCAATAAAAACATTTGAATCACATATAATAATATGAAAACATATGTTTCAAATTGCACAAAGATGTCATGCAACATGGAAAGCTTGGGACTAATTTGACCTATCATGGAGGCCCATTAGGATCCAAACTCTAGTTCTAAAGACAATGTGCACGCCAATCATTTATCATTGGGTTCATCATCATGCAAACAAGAGAAAATTGATAAGATGAACTTGAAGGTATATCTTGGCTATAATTTGGAGGAAAAAAGTGTTGAATCATACATTCAGTGATGCTATACACAAGACGGCGGCCCATTTCAATTTTTTGATCATTCATCATGAGAAACATTTTTCAAGTTGCTTTGCCCATCATATACAACACCTTCAGCCTTAATAAGCATAAATATACTTTCAAAAAGTACAGTGAAGTGCAGATGAAAATATGAAAGTCATTGCTTGCTTCAGAACAATACTTATTTGCATTGAAAGTGTCACCAATGTATTGTCAAGAATAATGTCCAACAACATTGCTTGTGACCCACAGCCATTGGTTTTGGAGTATCTTTGAGCTAACTCAAGAAAAGAGTCCAAGGTTGAGTTGGCTGTCAAGGTTGTCAATTGTTTCAACGAGTTGCGTCATTTTTTGGCAAGAACATTGTGACAACCTTTATCTTGAACTTGTGTAATGTGATGAGAGCTATCGGCAAACCTTATTGAAAATGGCCATATCAACTAAGTTTATGGGTGTAGAGCACATCCAATCAACAATTCTATGAGAACTTGATTAAACTAAATACGTCTAAACCAATCTTGAAGAAGTGAGTTTTTGTCTTTAAGAGCATAAAAATTCAAGGTCTTTTGTACAAGATTTATGCCATCCTTAGCAAGGAGATGCTTAGCAAAGTTCTAGCCACGATATTATACTCTATATCATGTTGGTCTAGTGTGAACTATATGTTCTATCATCTTCTCCTTGCCAAGAGACTAATCACCTTGCTGCCAATGATAATTGAGAATGAGGGACAAAAAAAGGAATTGATGAAAGTTGTCATTTATAGTTGGAATTCATCAATATTATATCAGATTCTCAATTTATGTGTGGTATTGCACTCTCTTTCAGTATCTTTGATCCTATTTGTAATTGCTTGGGTGTCTTGGAGAGTGACTTGTTAACCATGGTAACCACCTATGGTTGCTTTTTCTCTATCTATGTTCATATATTGTAGGTTCTAGAATGTGATATCTGCAATATCTTTGCAAAAGATCCTATATTGTTGGAAATGTATATATTTTCTGATCTATGTTCTTGCATTTTGTGATCCATTTTACCACAATATCTGATTGAATGTATTGAAATCATTTTGAGTTGAAGCTATTGAACCTGGTAATAGGGACATCAAGACTCAATGTTTAGAGGCAATCCGTCTCCTTGTAATATGCTACCAAGAGACTATGACTTCTAATGTTTTGTGTAGTGAGCCCTTGAGTGAATTCATGAAATTGTGAATCAATGATGACATATTTGTCAATGCACTTTCTTGTCTTGTTGAGGATCAGTCCTATATGATTTGGACTCAAGTTAAAGATCAATACACAATTTCTAGCACCGTGCCTCATCAAGGTGTATAGTGGACCAAGATCATCTACAAGAATTAAATGAAAACATAAGGTGAACAAGTGGGTGCATACTTCTTGTTGCAATCATATTGGGTGGAAAGGTGGTTGTTATGACTCACAATATTACAATTGAAAAACAAACTCTTCCTTATACATGCCAACCCTACAAGCAAATTATTGCATATGTATGTAGCTACCAATCAAAGATAATCTCTTTAAACAAGAAGATGAGTTGAGTATCATTGGATGATTTAATGCATCTTGATGTTGATGGAACACATGAAAAAAATCCAATCAAGCTATTTTTGACTAATCTTCAGTTAATAGAGCAAGAAGAGTTGATGCATTGTTTGCCAGTTAATGGCATGCCAAATGATATAGATGATCAACTACTTTTTGTTGAAATTGAACTGAATAGTTCTGTCTTGTAAAAATTTACTATGTACACTTAAGCTAAATTTTTTCTAAAGTTCTTTTTAATGTGGTCTACTCTAAAATGCATTTTGAAACATCCTATTTTTAATTGAATTTCAAACAAACATTTCAATATGAGCCAAGTAACTTCCTAGCCAACTTACTCAATTTTTAGGAAAATTTCTTAAACATGTAGTCAAAGAAAGTGATTCAAGTACCTTATTAGCCTATTAATTTGCTAGAAAGGTTCCTAGTTGCCTCCAAAATATTCTTAAATGTTTTTTTATAAGTTTCTTGGTCACTTTTTGGAGTATCTTTTAGAAGTATCTAATACTTACATGGAAAAATCCTATAAAGTCTGCTATGATAGATCTCCATAATAGTACATATGTCTCTTTTTCTAGTCAATGGCTATGACAACCCAATGTTTGCCAAATGCTATTTAATTGGTAAGAATAAGTCATATTCTCAAGGATACAAGTAAGAAATGACTAGAAATGAAAGGAAGTGTCATTATGTGATAATTAATTTATTATTCCTTATTTAACCTCTTGGGTAGGAGCTCCTCCCAAAAGAGGGTAGTGTCACTCCCATGGCACATTATGGAAAGTTAAGATTAAATATCACTTTCATTACAAATAGGTTCCAAATTAATCCTAAAGGTGATGGCTCACTTCACTTTGGAGGCTCTTTCACTCCAAAAACTTTGACTACAAAGACTCATACTACTTGTGAAAATTCAATGTCAATTTATTAATAGTATAAACAGTAAGAATATGTCATTCCTTCAAGGATATGGGTGTGAAATGACTAGAAATGAAGAGAATATGCTACAATGTCATAGTTCATTTATTACTTCCTATTTGACCTCTTGGGAAACCATTCCGAAAAGATAGTGGTGTCACCTCTCATGGCACAATACAAAAAAAGAAAACTAAATCACATTCATGGTTGATAAATACAAGGAGATTCTTGAAAGTGATGGTTCACTTTGGCCTAAAGACAATTTCACTCCAAAGGCTGCAACTAGTAAGTCATGCATTATCCTACTTAGAAGGTACGGCATTGAAGGATTCTTATTTTTTGTTGAATGCTCTTGCTTTTTGATTCTATGGTAATGGTTGCACTCTAAGCACATAGGTTCCTCTTTGCAGTTCTTTGCTTCTTCATAACCCTCAAGAATCCAACAACCTGATCAAGTGCAAATTCACACACCTAGTACACAAACACTTGTGCTCTTACTACAAAACTCATCACCTCTACTTGTGCATGAACATTCACCCAACATTCAAGACAATGCTACCAAACTCTAAAGACTGGACTTCACTCAATAACCAAAGTGTCAGACTCTGGTTGCATACCAAGTTATCTAAATGAGTGAATTATGAAAGGATTAGGCTGAAGCCTAATATATAATTTCCAACTTTGCTCTGTGGGGACCTAATGAAGAAGCAAAAATTGTGGTAAGCTCTTTTCTCTAACTTAGGATCCTAATCCGTTCTTATCCTAATCTAACCACCTAATTAAGCTTCTTAAAAGTGTCAAGGGAGCTATTAGTTCTTCCCCCAAAGTTAATGTTTAAACTATAAATTCCTCTAAAAGCTACCACTCCAAAGTGGTACTTGGCTAAGAAGGTGATACAAAACCCAAAGACATTCTTCTTGGAAGTTACTTACAAGGTCAAAGTCCTTATGCTTCCTTTCTATCTTACAAACTACAAGGAACTACCTTAACAACAAAGTCATGCACAACACCAAAGTCATTCCTTTGGAAATATTTATAACTACAAAGGTCTTCCTCTAAGTTAATTTGAATAACACTATGAAGCACCTAGTGGGAGTTCTTCCTCAAAAAATGATGTACAAGACCAAAGGCATTCATCCTAAAATTTTATGGTCAAGGCCTAAGGTATTTTTTCTACTCTTGAACTAAGTCTACTAAAGGATTCTCTTCAACAGGTGGGTCTTTGGTTGAGAGTTCTAGCTGTGAACTACTATCTTTGCCACAAAGTATGCAAAACCACTCTTCTATCTACTCCAAGTAGTTGGTGATGTGTATCAAGTAAGTTTCATTGACTTTTATGAAATTCTTGTTGGAGTGCTCTTCTAATCAAACCATTAACTGGTCCATGCACTCTTCATCATTGGTCTTCCCCTCCAACCATTGAGCTTGCAACTTCAACTCACATATCTTGGTCTTCATGGCCTCCTTTTGGCTCCTTCTCTCAACATAGCTATCAACTGGTTGTGCACCTCCTCTAATTCCTAGATGGTCTTCCTCTTCTCTTCCTCTAGGTATTGGTTTAGGATGGTTACCTCCTTCTTGACTTTTTCTGTCATTCAAGAGAGATCTAACTCTTAATCAACCTTCTCATTCTTGAGTTCCTCCTCTATCTGCTCCAACTTCAGGGTGATTTCCATGCATATTTGGACATCTACAGATCAAGAGTAACTATCCTTACCTTAACATTCTCCACTTTGGAGCAAATGATAACTACTTCATCCATCCCTCAAAGTTGGTCTTCATACTTCAGCTCCATCTCCTCCATTTTGAGTTTCCCTAGTTCTAATTATACTTGTCTTACTTCTCACTCCTGCTCCTATTGGTTTGCAGCAAAGGAGGTGTTCCTTCTATGCTCCTTGTGAACTTCTTGAGTGAGTTAGTTCACCTTCTTTGCTTCCATTTTGTATAGGTTGTGGATGTCTATAAGTTCTTCCTTGCCATTTGCTTTGGTGGCCTTCTTTATATAGAGCTTCTTGTGCATCCATCTGATCAATGTTGTGTAGTTAGTTGTCTTGGGCATTCCTCCTTTATTGAGGAAGAAGGAGCCCCATTAGTTGTAATGTTGACCCAACCAAGTGGATAACAAAGTGCACTCTGTCTCCTTGTTGCACACCAAAAGTGAGAATTTGATACAACCTTCCAATCCTCCAACCCCTATGGTTTGAAATAGAAGAGGGTATTTGGCTGTGGGTCAATCAATAACTTTGATTTCTATGCGTGTTCCAATGGGTTCTTTCTCTTTGAGCTTGATTTCCACCTGAAATTTTTTCTTATTGAATTTTAGTAAAGTGGGTTGGGGTTTTGGGCTAGGAGGTGCTCCAAGGTGATGAGAGGTTTCTCCTTCTTCTGTTGGAACATGCACTTGTTTTTTGCTCACCTTTAGGTTTAAAACCAATTGCAAGTGTTGATATATGTCTCTTCCTTCTTCTAAATTTGCTCTCAATCCTTGGAGTGTGAACTATCCCTCCCATTCTTCCTCCTCCTCATACTCTTCTTCATCTTCTTCTTCCTCTTCTTCTTTTCTCATGCTTCTTCATCCAAAGTAACCTCAATTACTGGAGCTAATTTTTAGTGCTTTTTTGGATGTGGTTTTGGTGAAGGGCACTCTCTTCTTCTTGGTCTTTGGTGTAGGAAAATATTCCTCTTGCACTAGCACAAACCTCTATCTGCACAAATTCTAAATACTTCTTGATCATTGTTCTTGCTTCAATCTAGGCATTGAAATAACATTTGGCTAGAAGTAGCTCAAGAACTACTCCTTTTCTTCCTTCATTAAGAATTTTAGGCCCATGTAGAAATGTCCTATGAATGGTGCTAGATAAGTTGCTCCTTTGCCTTCTTGAAAATTTTGAGGTATTGGTCTTTGCTTGTATGTAAAACATGTTTGACTAGTGCACTAGTTCCCCTTTGTACATGTAGTGGAAGAAGACTGCTTGGCTTTTCATAAGATAGGGTGTCCATTTGTGATTGAATAACTTTGTAATAGCATCCACAATCACTCTTTAGACCGGATTCTTGTAATTGTCTACTCTCAATCTATTATTCTTATTCACCTTCTCCGCAAAGGTAGCCTTGATGTCTTTGGTTAGGTACTTTTCAGCATACTTGTGTCAATTGTCATGGTGTGAGCTGCACTTGCATTACCACCAAGTACTATCCTCAAGTTCTCTTTGGTCCAATTATGAGGATTTCCTCTTAAAATCCCTACAATTCTCTCCCTCTTGCCTTTCATCTTGTGGATCATACCAAAGTCACTCAGCTCCCAATTTTAGAGCAAGAAACCAAAATGCTTGCTTTGAATTACCTCACTTCTATAGTACATGGCTTGCTTATTGAAAATGGGATTTCTAATGATAGCTTTGGGAGCCTTTCTCATGTGCTTTTGGAAAAATACAATCTTGAATCTAGGAGGAAGTTTAATAAGCTAAGGTGATTGCAAATATGCTAAACACTATGAAATTTTGCTAAGGTTGGAAGGCTTGGGAAAATTCTGCTCAAGCTTTGAGGCTAGTAGTGAATTGCAATCTAAAAAGGTGGAAATAAACATTGCCCATTGAGTTTTATAAGCCAAGTCCTTAGGCATTCTTCAATCTTCTAGGGGTAGATAGTGGTTGAATAGTCCTAGTCATGCACTTTCAATGAGGATCTTCTTGCATATGAAAATTAACCTCCTAAAATATCTCTATCACACATGCAAGGTCTCCACCAAATGTAGATAGTCCTTCTTAAATGAAAATCACTCTTCTTGAATGCAATGGGTTTTTGGGGGAAGTTCTTGGACCAAAATGACAACATATTCAAGTATGCATGTGTTCTTTGTGCACCAGCATGTCCTTCACTGAGGTTCTTCCAAGATAATGTCATTTGGTTGCAAACATTTCTTGGCCAAAGTCCCTCCTTGGAGCAACTATGTACAAGACCAAAGGCAATTCCTCATGAACTCGGGTTGTAGGGCTGAAGTCCTTCCAAGCCAAAATTACTCACTCCCAACCAATCTTAGGAGTTTTTTTAATTTGGCATTCTTCCTATAGATGCTCTCAGCTGTGGACTTCCTCCACTTGCCTCTATGCCCAAGAAAACATTACTCCAAAGTGCACTAAACTAAGGAAATTCCTTCTAATAATAAATTAGGATGTCCTATGATTACAAACAAGTATAAAATTAATAAAAAGAGTGAAGTTGTGAAAATATATGCACAACACTACCTTTCTTGAAGTTGAAATCCAAAGGTGTCTTCACATCAATAGAATACCTTTGCCTTTCAATTTTGTGGTACTCTGAATGCTCCAAATCCAAATTGACTCCTTAGCTCATTAGTTCACTCCTTTGGATCCCTCATAAATTGTACATCTTGATCAAGTAAAATAACACTTCTCTACACTCTAGCACTTGTGATCCTACTATACAATTCCACACAACCACTTTGCACATACATTCACCAACGCTTAGAAAGGAAGTATAACAGTTTGCCAAAAATTCAAAATCCTTTTATTGAACTTCAATTTCATAAGAAAAATGAACTAATAAAGTGAACCCAAAATTTTTTAGGCCTTATGTACATTTCCTACTTCATCCAAAAGGGATTTTGCAATTAATCAAATTTTTGGGTAATCTTTTATCTCTACCTTATTACACACTTAAGATTCTAATCTTATCTTATCCTAATCACTTGTAGAGTAATTAGGTACCTTATATATATTCAAGAAGATGCTATACCTTCCCCAAATACAAATTGCACTTTTACATTCATTGGGACTTACAACTCCAAAGGGTCTACAACTACAAAGTTATATACAACTCTAAAGGCCTTCTTCTTGAAGTATTTTACAACTATGAATGTCTAAAACTAAGAGTAACATTCACAACTAAGAAGTACTTTTGGTTCCTTCTTATTTCAAAATTACTATAATATTAATATTCCTCCCTCAATGAACTAAAGTACCCTTGGCCTGGTGCTATATTGCAAAGAAGTACCTTAGACTTTAAATTCATAAATAAGAGGTTTGTTTGCCTCCTTATATCATGTTCAAGAGCAAGGAGGAGATTTGATCTATGGATGAGCAAAGCACAAAATAATGTTGGATGAGAGATGGTATTCAAGGCAGAAGAGACATTACCTTGGACCACCACCCAATTTAGATGAATATCCAAGGTAGCTCTTATGCCTAGAATATCCATCTCACATCTCCTTGGAGGAGCCATAGCAAATTGATGGGGAGACAAGAAGGAAGAAAAAGACTATTGTAGCTGTCATAAGCAAATAGTGTGAGATGCCAAATGTAAAAAAAAATCCCTAATGATAATGGGGTGCATACTTGATGTCTCCTTTGTAAGAGCAAGGAGACAAAAAGCTCCAAATAGACAAGCTACTCCAAGGGGCATATGATTGGAGGAAATACATTGATAAAAAGTAAAGAGAAGAGGAAAACTCAAATCTTGAGCATATAGGGAAAGGCAATCATGTAGATGTCAAAAACTAGCCTTGATGGCCCACATATTGAAAACACCAAGAGTGGAGTAGAGTATAGGCAAAGGAGGACTTTGTCATGCGTAACTCCTCATCTGGCTCATAATCATGGAGCAACAAAGGAAGGTCCTCAAAGGCAAGTGGATCTAGGGGTTGTTAGTCTAATAAAGTGTTAGAGGAGAAGAGTGCAAAGTAGGAGGGGGAGAGAACCTAGGCAACCCACCTTGACTCCTCTACCTGACCTAAAATCAAGGAGCAATGCTCTAGAGGTAAGGCATGGAGTTGTGGAGACTTTGTGATCCACCTAGTTGCAGCTTGGGCCCTAATGGTGTACTCCTATTTGAATGCTGCACAATCTCCTCTCAAGAATCTATGAATCCTAAAATTAGTCTCTTGATGTCCAAAGCACATCCATGGGCTGGAAGGAGTAATGTCCACTAGAGAAAAGAGCCAATAACATCAAGGTTGAGACATTTATGCCATGGTCATCAGCCAAAATAACACATAATAGGAGGGAGAGTGTGGATCCAATGAGAGGATGTAAGGGCATAGGGATTTTGGTATACACTCATGATTGTAGCAAACTTGGTAGGAACGCTAAGATAGGCTTCAAAGAGTGTAATCAAGAGTAAGATTTGGGAGAACATGTAGAGATCCTATTGGAGTATGGATAGGGTCTAGAGAGGAGAGGCAGAGGGGCATAAATGGCATTTTCATGCATATTCAAACAATTAGATCTCCCTCTTTGCTATGTTAGACCAATCTCTACCCATGCACAATGTGGAAAAGGCTATGTGGGATGTTGATGGGGTGAGATATAAGGATGTGTTGAGAACCTAGATGGAGTAGAATGATCTTATGAGGGTGATGGGGCAAAATGAGTAAGAGGAAGCTTTGAATGATTTTGTGGGAGGAGGTGGTAGGGTGCACAAAGCAGGAGGAAGGTCCAAGGTGGAAGGAAGGTATGGAGTGCCCATGACATGAGGGTGACGGATAGAAGGACAAGTGGTGGGACATCCTCCATAGAGGTGTCTTTCCTATAGGGTGCTCCATTGGTATAGGAGAAGAATGTGACTTGGAGATCAAAGAGAATCAATCTAGATAAACCATAACAATTGTGAGTATATGTTGCAAAATATGATATAAGGGTATACCCTCTACTCTCAAATATGAAGTGTGGGGTGACACCCACCAGATGAGGAGTGACACCCACCAGAGATAACCCTTCCATGGCCTTGTGCTAATGAACAACATGGAAGCATCAGAAAAGAATATGTTGAAAGTGTGCACCTCCCAAAGAGTACAAAGAAAAGGCCATGACAAGAAAGTGAGGCATAGTAGAGAAATGCTATGTTACCCAACACAAAAGAGATAAACAAGAAAAGGATAAAATACAAAGAAACAAAAGCCAACAGAGAGATGATGAGTGCCTAGCTACAATTGCTGGAGATCATCTTGCCCCTCCAATGCCCAATCCATAAGCAGAATTGACCATCTATCCATACAAGTAGTGATTTGCTCCTAATCTTATACATGTGCCAAAGATATCCAAAATGGTGGGTCTTGGAACCTGCTCTATCAACTCTCTACTCCATGGTATGTCCTTACTTGCATCACCAAAGTGGTGGTGTAGCATGTAGAGGTAGTCACATTGACCTCCAATCTGGTAGATATACCTTAGGCTAGCTAAACCTTAGGGCATGTTGTTAAACCTAAATGTCTAGATCATGCAATTGAAACCCTCCATCAACCTCTGATCCCTAATTTAGCCCAAAACTAATTTAGCCCAGAAGGTGCTTACTCACTCAATCCCGCATGTAGACATGTTTCCTTTATCCCACAAGCTAAATCCTTACATGCTTACTCCTTAATCCCGTACTGATGCTTGTATTTCTCCCATGCAAGGATCTCCCACGCAAGGAGCTGTGGTGTTCCAATGTCATAGCCCAAACCATGGTTTACAACACTACTTTTCAACCTGACCAGTTATTTCTATTCTCTTATCGATATATTGGGGTTTAGCTCCATTTCACCCCATTTTTTTCTTGTATGGCTTGATGTGGTCTTTTTCATTTTTTTTCTTCATCTTTTCATTTGATCATTTTGCTTGTTACTTCCATGAAATCTCTTTTTGTCCATTTAAATTTGATGTTGTCTGACTCCATAATTTGAAGGCTTTGGATTTTGAACTATAAAATAGAAGTCATCTTTGGTCCCTTTGGTGTGTGCACATAGATTGAGAACCTAAATTTCTCAATTGTGAAATTGTGTGGTTTTATTCCATGCTAGAGCTCATAAGGAGTTTTCTCTAAAACTCTACTAGAAACTTTGATTTAGAAAATGTGAAGCATATCCCAATTTGTCTGCCCACAACTCAGTATGCATCTTACTAGAAAGAAACATGCTTCTTGTCATATTTCTCCTCACCCAAATTTTGAACAAACAATCTTTCATGCTACTTTAGTACAGAATAATCAATATAACTAACTTTTAGTACAATATAATACATCTAATTTACAATTGGATATTTATTCAAAGTCTTTGCTTGTAATATGATGTGAATGATACAATTTGAATTGATCATTTCCATTAACTCCAACCATAGGAGGAGAACTATAGAACATCCATGCAAAGATTTTTTTTGTAAATTGAGGAGATCAAATGAGCTTTAGAAAAGAAAGAAATAGAACTAACATCAAAGTATTTACTAAAATATTGTATTGCTTAAGTATTAGGACTAAAAATTTATAGTGAGTTAAAGGAGTTACATTAATTTTCAAAAAATTCAATATAGAGAATATGATTCACATACAAGCTTAAGCAATAGAAGATACTAAATAAGAAATTTTTTAATAGATGACAAAAATAATCTAAAGTTAGTCAATATTTAAGGAGCTTAATAGTAAGCACAAGGTGGATTTCTTTATTACATTGCAGCCTATTTGTCTTACTTTGTTGCTTTTGAAGATGATTGTGTAATTTATTTTGATCATTTTTACTTAATAGTATTCTAGTGTGGATCCTCCTCCATGAAACATTATTTACTTCTTGATGTTTGTAAATTTCTTAAAGTTCAACAAAGCAAAGCTTGATCATTAATTCTAAATTTGGAAATTCATTTGAGGCAGATGATATGAAGCTTCTTGATTTAGTCAAGGAAGTGAATATATGTATGTACATTGAATATTTAAGAACCTCCAAATCAAGATTGCAGATATGAGTGTAGCATAATTAGTGAAGTAGGAGAAAATGTTTGTCTCAAATTAGATTTAGTGAAATATGAGTTAGAGCAGATTTGAAGTAGTGTGAAGTTAGGAACCCAACGCAAAGTAAGATAAGTAGGAGTGCAAGTGACTTTGGATGAGTTTTTTTAGCAATTAGGAGTGAGCAAATCGGAAGATAAGAAGATGGATAGAATGCCCATGAGTTCAATTGCAATTCAGACTGAAGAAGTGATAGAAATAGCAGAAGATGAGGGAGTTGATAGAGCCAAAGTAGAAGAGCCAAAGGAAGCTACATCAAGTTTAATAGAGGAGGGAGAGGTAGACATTGGATTGGATTCATAACTGATTTGAGATTTGAAACTATAGATATGAAGAGTGGGTTGCCATTTTGGATTTGGAGATTTTTAAGGAATGGTATCTTAGTTAGATAACTATCAAGTGCTGTGCCTATTTATAGGAAGCATTTGTAGTGTTATGTTGTTTAGTATTCATATTTTTGAAGTTGAGTAAAGCAAAGTGCTGTAACTTAGTGCTCATTGTTTCAGCTTAATTCCAAGTATCAATCCTGTGTGTGTGTTTGTGAGTGTGTGGAGAATTTTGAAGTGCAAATTTGTGAGTGTTGAATGTTGGATTCCACATTGCTGATTTCATTCTATGTGTTTGATCCTGAATGGATAGCAATTGAAGCAATGCCTTGATAGATTCGTGAGGAATTGTATATTCTACATTAGTGAGCGTAGTGTGGGGTTGATGCAAAGGAATTTTGATCAAGGAAGTTGTGCCTTTAGTGGAGGAGTGGAACACAATTTTGAGGCGAGATCATTTTGTAGCAAAGTAGCTTTCTTGGGAAGAATCTGAATCATCACAATCAAAGTTGGTTTGGAAAGATTTGGTCATCTATTGTGATTATGAAGTGTTAATTTGTGACGAGATTGCAAATCAATGCTTGTTACTCTTGTCTGGGTGTGGTTTCTACCTTAGAGATTAAAGATGCAACCAAGAAGAACTACATTGTGATGTTTTGCTTCATATTTGACCATTTTTGACTTGTATCTCTATGGGAATAAAATTTACTTACTGATTACCACAAAAGTGATCCTTACCGGGTTGTCACAACATAGCCTAAGAATATACATTTCATAGCTTTGGGATCAAGCTTGTTGTGCTTCTCATACAGAATGTGCACAAAAACACACAACCAAGGACTTTCACATGTTTTAAGTCAGGCTTAGTGCCTATAAATGCCTCTATGGAGGTGCAAGAAGGAATTGCTATATATGGACATCTATTCATCAGGTAAACTACATACGCAAAAAATTTTTCCCAATAGATTTTAGGCATATGAGTCTTGTTTAGCATAATGCACATGACCTCTTCTATATGACAATTCTTTCCTTTTACAACTCCATTTTGTTGTGGGATGTAACTATAACTTTGTTGGCATTGAATGCCATGATGTTGTAAAAATGTTTTGAACTCTATAGACAGGTATTCACCACCTCCATCTAATCTTAATTGCAGGATATGGTGTCCGGATTGCTTCTTTACAAGGGTATTAAAGATTTTGAAAATGGAAAACACCTCAGATTTTTGCTTCAAGAAATACACCCAAGTGAATATCAAGAAATCATCTATGAAGGACACAAAGCATTCAAAACCGTTCAAACTGGATGCCAAAGTTGTCCATACATCAATATGCACCAAGTAAAGTAGGTTGGTGGCACATTTTCCTTGGTGATTGAAGGTTGTTTAGCTTGTTTTCCAAATTGACAAGCAAGGCAAATTTCTACACTATCACTACATGTAAACTATGGAATACCTATAACTACAATAATGTTTGGTAGATTCTTCAGCTTTTGGAAATTCATGTGGCCAAGGTGCATTTCAATCACCTACAATCCACTTTGTACATACATTGATGCCTAAATCCAAGACATTGTGATATCTAGTTTGAACAAGCTACCACATCTTGTCCTTACCACTATCATTGTTTGTGTATCTATACTTTGAATCACACAACCATCTTGATTGAATAGAACTTGATACCTTGACTCTACCAACTAGCCTACTAAGATAGATTGAGAGTCATGGTTGGTACAAAGAGAACATCACATAATGTTAAGATCTTAGACTTTGAGATAACAATAGTGTAATATCAAGAGCTAGCCATATGATCTAGATGTGAAATTTGGTTTGGTAACATCTGGAATATGATGGTCATGATAGATCAGATAGAAGTATCACCAAAAGAGTACTTCTACTAATAGGGTAGAAACCAAAATAGACTTGAAAACCTTAGAACCAATAGCTAGACATATGATTTAAAGGTGAGAAATGGTTTGGTAGCATCTAGAAGGATGTAACACATGATGGACTAAACAGATCAAAAAGAGGTATCACCAAAAGGTGACTTCTACTAATAGAGTAGGAACCAAAATATGTCAACCTTTGAAGGCAATTTTGGAGGCCTAAATGGATGAATTAGGCCTTGAAAATGTGACGATTTCCCCCCCAACAATGTATAGGCTGGCCTTCCCTCCCCCTAATTTGTCTTGTCAAGAGCTTGTTGGATGTTGGATTCTACAGCCTTGATCTTCATTCTGTGTGTTTGATCCTGAGTGAAGTGCAATCAAAGCAATGCCTTGACAGATCTGAGAGGAATTGTAGTGTTGATAGTATTCTGCATTTGTGAGTGCAGTGCGAAGTTGATGTGAAGCAATTTTGATCGAGGAAGTTGTGCCTTTAGTGGAGGGGTGGAACACAATTCTGAGGCGAAGTCGTTTAGCAATGAAGTGCTGTTTTTGGGAGAGCCTGAATCATCACAATCAAGATTGTTTGGAAAGAATTGAAGGATTTGTGATTAAGGAGTGTGAATTTGTGACAAGACTGCGAGTCTGTGCTTGTTACTCTCTTTTGGGTGTGGTTTCTACCTGAGAGACTAAAGAAGAACTCAAGAAGAACTGAAATTGTTACTTTGCTTTGTATTTGACCAATTCTGACTCGTATTTCTGCGGGAACAAACTTTACTTACCCGATTACCACAAAAGTGATATTTGCCGGGTTGTCACAATTTCACCTTCTTAGACTGCATCTTTGGGTTTGAGGTCTCACCCTAATCCAACTTTGCATTGGGTCATTTCAAGATAGGGACTGGAGTACCGATGGTCTGGACCTAAGGTACTTTAGGTTTAACCACCTCAGCTTGAATCAGATCCTTGACTTTGGATCTGATGTCAACTACAAAAATTGGAGGTTTCATTGTTGGATCTACCTCCAAATGCATGTCCCAAGTTCTCTACACTACCGCTTGGATTTCTTTCTGCAATGCTTTGGTCTTGGCTTTAGCTAAGATCTTATCTTCCTTTGCAAATAAGATTGCTTTAGGCCAAAGTCACTTTGCCTTTCTCAAAGACAAAAAATTAGTGCTTACTTCTTCAAAATCATGCTTCTTCTTCCTAGAGCATGTTGTCACTCTCAACACATCAAGGTCCGGCCATTCCTCTTCTAGGGTCGGACTCACTCCTTGAGAAATTTCTTCTTCAAGGGTAATACAATTCACTGTGGCATCACCTTTCAGCTGTAGTGCAGCTTGCTGGCTAGAGTCTGCACATACTTCATTAGAAACTTTAGGTTAGGTGGTTGAGGACACTAATTGCCAACGTGGCCAGAATTGTTATAGTTTCCACAAAGTGGAACATACCTGGTCTGCTACCTTGGCTTGAGACAAGTTGGGGACCAATGGTCCATTGAACCACAATTATAACATGCATTTGGTGCAACATTGTGAGGCCTATTTTGATTCCCCATTGGCATTCTTCATTGAGAAGTATTATTTGTGTACTCCCTTGGTCCATACCTTTGGCCTTGGTATAATGTACTTGCTTGGGATTATACATCTTGAGTCTAGTATACCTCCTCTTCCTCCTTGTTCTAGTCCCAACTTGGAACCCAATCAATCCATTGCATCAGAAAGGCAGTTTGAGTGGTCAAGCACTCCGTGTTGGTGTGACCTGACTTGTCACATGCAATACACCACACATTTGGTCTTGCAAATGAAGGGAGTTTTCTTCTATCCTTCACCCCAATCATATGGATCTTGAAATCCAAAAACTCATTTATAAGAGTCTCCAACTTAGCATTTTGTCATATTAATACCTTTAGTTGGAGTAGTAAGTACTTTCTTGCCTTTTCATATTTTGTTATTCCTTGGCTTCATATCTTCTGTATATTCCAAAGAAAAACTTGATGAAGTTGAGAATTTTGCCAAAGAAAGAGAGGTACTACGAGAGGCTCTTTGTCTTGTCTTTTTGCCTTTCTTCTCCTAGTTTCTTTTAATATTGGCCAAGTGAGAGTGAGCCATCTTATATCAAGCGACAAGTTTGAGTACCTTGTCTAGGGAACTTATATTCCTCTCTTTGGCAAAGTTCTGAATTTTTGGTGACAAATTTCCAAGGAACTAGGTAATAGCTTGGGCATTGGAGTAATCCACCACACCAGAATGCTTTGGCACTTGGTTCAGCAATGTCATGAACTGCTTAGTATAATCTCTCAACTTCTCATTCTTGCCGTGGTCTAGATCGTTGAGTGTAGTAAAGACACTCATATCATAGTCAGCTTCTCAGAATCTTTGCAGAAAGTTGTCCCAAAGATCTGTCTAGTTAGTTGGCTTGAACACCATTTGGGTTACATGGGTATACCAGTTATGAGCTTTCTTCCAAAGTAGACTTGGGAAAATATGCAACCAATCCATGGAGTTGTGCTCCTTGTTGGAAAAATAAATCACTTCAAACTCCTTGATGAATTCATCAAGGTCTTCATCATGCTCAGTCCCCTTGTACTTCTAGTAAGCTTGTTTGGTAATAGGGAAAGTCTGATGAAAAGGCTATTGAGGTACAAAACTTGGTTGACCCAATGTACTTGCAAGTGATTGTGCTTTGGAGTCAGGCTAGGGGTCCCAAGGTACCAAATTCAACAATGGGTCTTTGTCAAGAGGTACCTCAATTGGAGGTACTTCAACTTCAACTTGAGTTTGAGGAAGAAAGTCAATTTCATCAAATTGCTCTTCAAGATCCCACTGAACTATTTGGGGGATCATATGTAAGATGTATTGGCATTCCTCTTCAGTCAACAGTTGTGTTGTCTTCTCACAAATCAACTCCTTGAAATAATTGGCTCCCTTGATAGTTTTGGGGAAAGTTGGTGTGTTGTGTCACAACAAATATATATGTCTACTTGCATCTTTTTTTCATTTGGGATGAGAGGATGTAAAGTAGTCTTGCTACCCAACTTCTTGTTTCTTTTTTTTGAGTTATTGCAAGGCTTCTTGTACTTCATGAAGAACTTGTAGCTCTGATGCCACCTTCTCAGATTCTTTAGTAATGAATTGACTCTTATGGCATTTTTCTCCTTTACATTGTAAATTTTGTCTATGAGCCTTCTCCTCCCATTTTTCTCTTGATGTAGACATTCATATTTGATGGACCATCACCATGAGAATTGGCTTTGTATTCTTCCACTCTTGAGATTTGTATTCCCCAAGAGCAGTGCCAAAAGTCATGTGACAACCCAACAAGTATATCTTTTGAAGTAATCAGCGAGTAATCTTTAGTTCCCACAAAGATATTGGTCAGGAATGGTCAAATACAAAGTAAAAAATCACCAAACCACTTTTTCTTGATTTCTTCTTTAATCTCTAAGGTAGAAAATACACCTTGAAGAGAGTAACAAGCACTCAATCATTGTCTTGTCATGAATTACCCACACATAAATCACAATTCATCAATTTCTGTCCAAACCAAACTTGATTGTGATGATTCAGTAGTTTAAAGAAGGCTACTTCACCACAAATTGACTTTGTCTTGGAATTGTATTCCACTCCTCCATTGAAAGTACAACTTCCGTAGTCAAAATTGCTTCATATCAACCCAATGCTACATTTATAAATGAAAAATACTAGCAACACTACAATTCTCACAGATTTGTCAAGGCATTGCCTTGATTGCACTCCATTCAAGTTCAAACACACACACATGATTGATACTCAAAATAAAGCTTAAACAACAAGCATTGAGTTACAACACTTTGCTTTACTCAACTTCAAAAATGCAATATTGAACAACATAACATTGCAATTGTCTCCTTTAAATAGGTAGAGCACTCAATAGTTATCTAAACTACCTTAACCGCTTCAACCGCTTCCTACAAATCTTCAGATCCAAAGTGTCATTCTTCTTCATATCTAC
Organism: Lunularia cruciata; assembly: GCA_948567375.1. Lineage (NCBI taxonomy): Eukaryota > Viridiplantae > Streptophyta > Marchantiopsida > Lunulariales > Lunulariaceae > Lunularia > Lunularia cruciata. Next base: position 43,914,858 of record OX419757.1, read on the forward strand.
CACTTCAAATCTCAGATTGTTACTCCTAATTTGATCCAATTTCTAATTCTACTTTGGCTTTTTCACTTGAATTACCCTCAAGCACCTTCTACACTTTGGGTTCATCTATTATATTTACATCTTTTGCCTTAAAGGATTGAAGAAAGCATCATGAAGATTGTTAAAGATGCACCATGAAGGGTAAAAAGTAATGGGGTGGCTAGCCCATCCTCCAATTAGAAACCTTGTCTGTTAGTGGAAACACTTTGCTCCATTCACCTTCTCTCTTGATTACATAGGTGGTTCACCTTGGCTTCATCATTGCTATCAAAGACCTAAAAATATTTTGCCTCATTGGGTCCTTGTAAGTGTCTACCTTATACCCATTCTTGTTGCAAGGTGCACTAAAGGTATTCTTCAACTCTTTAATCTCCTCCAATGGATCACACTTTTAATAGAAAGTGACTCTTGTTGCTTTGCCAAATTCTCTCCCCAATACAAGTCTCCAGTCTTGCTCAGTCAGTCAAGCTAGATTTCCTCTCTTCTCCTTGCCTCAAGACCATCTATACAATTGCTGCCAACAATTTTTGCCATGAAACTTGGAAAGCTTAAATTCCAATTCTAGGTTAGAAGTGGCATTGGAAGTTTGCTGAAGACCTTAATCCTAGCTACCATATCCAATCACCAAATTGTAGGATTCTGCACTACAAGTGATAGAATTTGCCTATTGCTCTCCATTGGCATTGTGCATTCTATAACATCTAGTCTCTCACAAATTGAACTCTTGACTTGGCTTGTGGTTTTAACTCCTTGTGAGCAATCCTTAAGAGGAATGGGATATCTTCTTGACATTTCAAACCTTCCTCAATGAAGAATCAACCTTATAGTCCTCCAATGTGCAGTCATTGTTCAATTGATCTTCAATCAAACCTCATGCATTTTGCATGCCTTACTCCTATTACTCTCAAATTTATCCTCCTCACAAAGTAGCTATTTTTGCTAAATGTACCTTCTTGATTGAATAGGCCCAAGTAAAATTTGTTAAGGTTTCTTGAGATTGGGTTGATCATCCCAATGCAAAGTAGCCTTACTTTGGGTCTACTACCCTTCTAGTTTGATCTAAGTCCTTCACTCTCTGGCACAAAGTTGACTTTATTGGGTCAGATCCAAAACACATGATTCTTCTTTTCTTTCTACCATTTTGCTTCAATTTGGCTTCAACAATACACTTCTTCTTTGAAAACACACAAAAAAATATATCTGTGAGTACCACACAATGGCACCAAATCCTCCAACATATTGGTAATAGAAGTTTACCAACCCAAGGAATGCTTGCATTGTGCTCATATTTGTAGGCCAAGGAATATGAGCAATAGCCTCCACTTGGTTTGCTAAACAACAAGTCCTCTAGGGTAGATAGGATGACCCAAATTCTCAATCCAATCATGGAAGAATTTACACTTCCCATGATATTATTTGAGTCCATGAGATCTCAGCCTCTCAAACACCTCCAAGCACCAAGCAAAATCTAATCCTACTAGTATTTGTCCATGATTCTCAAAAACTCGGCAAGAGTGTTCTTTAATCCAAATTGTAAGAACCTCCACTAATATAATACATCCTTGCTATGAGGATCAATAGTCCAAAATTTTGTCTTGGACTTGTACTCCTCCTTGATTGGCAATTGATGATATCTTGCTACAAGATCCAAAGTATTGAAGACCTTTGCATGCCCAATTGCATCAAAGATCTCCTTCAATGTAGGCATGACATACTGGTCAACTTTAGTACGTTAGTTGATAGGATGTTAATCTCCACACATCTAGTTATCTATGTAGTTACCATGCATATCCTTCTTGGATGGCATTATTATAGCTGAAGCAAACTCACCATGTGAAATCTCCACCAAACTAGCATCAAACAGATCTCTACTCTAGCTTTGAATCAATGTTCTCTCCATGCCACTATATCTATAGGGACATAAAAGAATAGGTGTATCACTAGTCAGCTCAATCCAAATACCAAGTCATTTCAAAGCACCCAAATCCTTCTTACTAAGGCAAAACAACTCCTCAAGAACCTCTAAACTCTTTGTCTTTTCTCTCCTTTAAGCTTGGATCCAATATTTGGCTCCCAAGTATCCTTTGTAATTGATATAGGAGTGGAATATGCATTGATTGGCTGCTACACCAATCCTGTAAGAGTAGCAATGTCATGCTCCCAACCACTAGAGTTCCCAACCTTAGTGCAAAAAACTCCCATATGCTCAGGCTGCAAGCTCCATACATCCTCTAGCCGCATCCCAAGTAAACTAAGAGTGTAATCTAAATAGACCATGCTCACCTAGATGGACCTTAAGTGGACCACTCTCACTAGTAGCCATTGATTGCATCCTAAGAATACCATGCCCACTTGGTCCTTTACATCCAGCATGTGCCAAAATCATTTGATATGCACAAAGCTCACAAGTGTTCAAGTGGTGATGCTTATCAAGTGCATCTTATGTTGCTTTGCCAAGCCAAGGCTAACAATCCAAATCATATACTTTAGATCCATAGCCCAACCTAACCTCTGAGGCTTGGATGCCTTTAACATTGCTAAAATGGTGGTAATACTAGTACAAAAACCCATTATCTGCTCCCTCTCATTGGTATTGGGCTCCACCTACTATTGTAATTGCGAGTCCCAAACAAGTCCAAGATCTACCTCTCAAAAAGCATAGAAGCCTAGGAAACACATAAGTGTGGCTAAAGCGGCTTTGGGTTGTCCACCAAGGTTCACCATTGCCATAAGTGACCTATTAGCCCTACCACCATTTGAGACTTGCACCCAACATTCAAAATATCATCAATAATAAGGTGGTCTAGTTGTTAAATCCCATCATAAGCACGTTGTAGAACCTTTCTAAGTAAGAGGTTTGTCCACTGTGGTGCCCACATGTTTTTTTTTGTTTTGTTTATTAGCATTTGAGTGAAGAAGTAAGTACAGAAAGTTGAATTGCAAAAGAAGAATGGATGGAAGTGACTTCAGAGGAAATCCAAAGAAGGCAAGATTGGATCCGATGATGGAGGTACTCGAAAGAAGGGTACAACGGAAAAAAATCTGAAGAGCATTGTCTTCGGGATGAAAGGTGCAGGTGATACAAAGACCATCTAATAACCTTGGTATGTGGCAAGAAAGTACACTTCAAGAAACGGCAGAGGCAGAAGAAGCATGTCTTGATAGTGACCGGACATCAACACGCAGAGGAGGGGAGGTCAAATTTGAAATCAACTGAAGAATGACTACAATTCGGGGTAATATAAGATTGCAATTGCGTAGGGACAAGTTGAATATGCCAAGTAAATTTCCAATTCCTTTGAGTAGTCATCCTACAATAATGCGTGTCCGGAAGCCAATTGAGAGTGAAATTTTCCAAAATCTAGAAGGGGTTAGAGTGTCTCGTCCAAGAGAGAGCATCATCTTTCAATGTCAAAGAACAAGAGAGCAGATCATGGCAAAGAAGGTCACAAATGCTCTAGCGGTGCAAAGTTTCACAATTCATAGGTTAGATGTGGTAGCCAAAATTGAGGTCTTGAATAGACTTTGTATAATTTTTTTAGCATGGAATTGGAATTTCAGTTTCCCAGGAGTGATGGCAGAGATAGCTGCCAGTAATTGTGAGGAGGGTCCCAAAGTTGAAGAGAAGAGAGGAAATCCGGCTTGATGGACTAAGTTGGATTGGAGGTAAGTATTGGGGAAGGAAGCAAGAGAACCGATGGGGATCACCTTCTATGAGAAGTGTGATGTTGCAGAAGAGACAACGGAAATCCAAAACTCTTTCTTTGCTCCGAGAACCACGAATGGCTACAACGTGGAGTCAAATTGGGATCCAATTAGGAGAAGTATTGTGGGGGTGATGATCGCCATGTTCAAGCCAAAATGAACAACTTACGAGAACATGCAGCAAGAGGTCTTCTTCCACCAAATTTTTGCAGGGGTAAAGGTGAATTGGGCTAAGTCTTTTCACCATCAAATGAGGCAGATGGTAATCAATTGGTGGACGGGTTCACCTCCCCATTATTTTGAACCATTTGCATCACACTTCTACTTTGGGTTGAACTTGCTAACAGTAGAGGAGAGGCATTGCATGGTGTCCTATTTCCATCATGACTTAAGATGGGAAGCGGATGAAGAAGAGCGACATTATATGATACACCTGTGAGCCAATGATGAACACTTCTTGAATACAAGACAATAAAAGATGGAAGAAGTCACAAGTCCAAAGAAGAAGAAAAGCAGTAAACCCAAAGAGGCAAAGTCACCTCCAGCTCAAAGAAAGGCTCAAAGATTGGTTGTGCAGAGTAAGAAGATGGTGAGAGAAGCATCATTGGAATCAGAGTCTAAAGAAGAAACAAAGTCACAAGGAGAGGAATCAGAAGAGGATGAACTCACCTTACAAAGTGAGGAGTCTGGAAGTGATAGTGAGGGGGAACCTGAGGTTCAGCAATTGGTGGGAGTCAATGAAGCTTGTCATGCAATGATTGATAGAGTACTCGGAACAACGAGTCATTGTGTAGCCCTGGTGGTGGATAAGAAGAGACCAGAGGAAAAGGAGGAGTATCCTGCGGGGCCAAGTTCAATTGGTAAAGGAGAAGAGAGTTTAGACGCAGTGCCTCTAAAGATACAAAGATTGTGACTTTGGCAGAAGGAGCCAATGAAAGAGCCGAAGAATGAAGACAAAGACGTCAACAAAGATAAAGACAACTTTGGTGGGATACTGTATCTAATACAGGTTGTCACACCATTGTTGGAGCTACTGAAGGAGCATCGGAACATCATTCCCCAAGATCGTAGAAAGGTGATGACTGATTGCAGGTGGTGAAGCATCTGTTGAGTGAAGTGAAGGGGTTGCAAGAGCAACAAGTCCAAAGAAATGAAGAAATTGGAGAACTTCAGAGAGAGGAAGTCTTGAAGAAGAAGGCTTTCAAGATGTTACAAGAGAGCTGCGAGTCAAGAGGAAAAGAACTGTAGAAGCAAGCAGGAGAATTGAAGGAGCAAGCAATGTGGCTGAGCAAAATGAAGGAGGAAGTGAGTGATGTGCGCATTGAGAATATTCATTTGAAGGCAACGACAACAATAATGGAGCAAGAGTTGGACAGCTTGAAGAAGAGTGCAGCTGGGAAAGATCAAACATGGCAGAGGGAGTTAGCAGTTAGGCATGAAGAAGAAGGACGATTGTGAGAGCTGGTACAAAGTGCTGAGTTATAGAGTGCACAGTTTTTGGAGGAGAAGAAGATGCTTGCTGCTGAGTACGAAGATGAGTTGAAGATGTACCGTGAAGAGTTGAAGGCAAAGCGCTCTTGAGGGTATGAGTTGGAATCAGTAGGAGAAGTTGCAAGAAAGTTGCAAGCAATCCTGAGCACGGAGGCTAAAGGGAGATTGGAAGAAGCACGTCTACATGAGTTAAAGTTGCTTGTGCAAGAAACTTCAAAGAGAAAAGCCAAAGATGTGGGTATGAACACGTTGCTAATCCGATTAAGGGAGCGAGTAGACCGGAAAATGTTAGAAGTAGAAGACAATGTTAGTCTTAGATTAGATTTAGTCAATTCGGAGTTAGAGAAAAAAAGGAATAGTGTGACAACAGAGAGGAAGTCCAATGTTGCAGAAGTAGGAATTCAAGTGTCATTGGACTTATTATTAGAGACATTAGAGAAGAGTGGGTCAGGAGATAAAGAGTTAGATAAGTCACTCCTTAGTGCAATTGTAGTTCCTAGTGTAAAGTAGCAGAAGTAGTGAAGGAATTAGTAGTTGTAGATATACCCAAAGAAGGAGAAGTAGTAGGAAGATCATCGGGTTTGGAAGCCGATGATGAGGTAGACATCGGATTGGTGTAAGTATTAATTTTGAGATAGGAAGAGGTAGATATGAAGAGATGGATTGTCCTTTGGATCTACAGGTAGGAAAAGATGTTAGGAAGCAGTGCATAGGTAGGAAGAATTGCCATTTGCTTCAATATTTAAGGGGAGCATTCATAGTACTATGTTGTTCAGTATTCAAATTTCTGAAGATAGATAAAGCGCAGTGTTGTTTCTAATGCTCATCGCTTGAGCTTAATTCAGATTGTCAATTTTGTGTTTGTGTTTGTGAGTGTGTGGAGAATTCCAAAGTGCAAGTGAGTGTGTCTGTGGATGTTGGATTCTGCAGCCTTGAGCTTCATTCTGTGTGTTTGATCCTGAGTGAAGTGCATCGGAGCAATGCCTTGACAGATTTGAGTAGAATTGTAGTGTTGGTAGTATTTTGCATTTGTGAGTGCAGCATGAAGTTGATATGAAGCAATTTTGATCAAGGAAGTTTTGCCTTCAGTGGAGGGGTGGAACATAATTCTGAGGCAAAATCATTCTTCGCAGTGAAGTGCCGTCTTTGGGAGAGTCTGAATCATCACAATCAAGAGTTGTTTGGACAGAATTTGCTATGTTGTAATTACGTGTGTGTGTGTGTGTAGTTGTGACAAGTTGTCAAGATTGTGAGCTTGTTACGCTCTTCTTGGTGTATTTTTTACCTGAGAGATTAAAGAAGAAATCAAGAAGAACTACAAGTGACTATTTGACTTTGTATTTGATCAATTCTGAATTGTATCTCTATGGGAACAAACTTTACTTACACAATTACCGCAAAAGTGATATTTGCCGGGTTGTCACATCCACCAAAGAAAAAGATGATGAGCCCATGATCCCACTTTGGCTGCATCCAACAACACAGTAGGTCCTATCTAAGAATGGACCTGATATGTACTTGCCACAACTTGTGTAAAAGAAACACCTATCAAAGGAATGTTCTTCAAAATGTAGGCTAGAGAAATGGATCGATGAACCTGGAGATGTTGTAATATACGTAACATCTCCCAAAACATAATAAAACAAGGATCTTGTAGACCCTAACCCTAGCCAACACTATTATATCCCTACATGGCCATCCAAAGATCACCAAATGAATAGGACCATATCTCTCCAAATCCTATACTTCAAGGAAGGAAATATCTATTGGTACAATCTTCTAGCAACCCTTGACTATTGATATTGGTCTTCTAGCAACCCTTGACTATTACCTATTGGTAATACTTAGGATACCAATAAGCCAAGTGTGCCATATCATGTAGAGAGAATCACATATCAATCTCATCTCTCTCCACATACAAGTACCTTTGTACTTGTATACTTGCATGTAATACAACAACTAGTCCAACCTAATCCCATCAAAAAACTCCAATAAATATACTTCCTCTATTGAGTAGTACCAAGCAATGAGTTTGATATCCAAAGGTGACAAGGTAATAGACTCTAGAGGCTCATCCTTACATTGGTCTCCTGGTAGTACAAAGGCTCCACTCTAAACCTATTGTACCAACTGATTTGCATGTTGTTGCAATGCCTCTGAAAATTCCACAATGGAACATCCAAGGAAGATAAAATGATCCCAATCATACTCCAAGTTCAAGTGATCTCCTCTAGTACTAGGGTATCCTCCATGTGTTCTTCTCCAATAAGTCACCAGGCCAAGTAGTAGAACCATTGAAACTAAAATTGGTGCCATGGTCCTTGATTGTAGTGAGCCAAGATTGCCATTAATAAGGCATATTGGTAGGTGATATACTTGTCCCTCACCTAACTGCTAACTTGGCCTATAGGAGGCTATCTCTTCCCAATATTCAATATTAACACCCATGGGATATAACACTACTCCGCCAACTAGCACATCATATGACTTTGCTACTATCACAATGGCTTGAGCTCTCACCATAGAGCTATCAATCAAATGAACAGGCTGAATCTAGACAATGAGCTTTTCACATGTGATGTACTATGTAGAACCTTCCCTTGATGTTTGGATCTAAAATGGACACCTCTTCACATCTATCTTCCATAGCTCAAGACCAACAATTGAAGCTTTCCTCAACATAAGAGGCTGCTCACTAGAGTATAATAAGACCCTATGTGGTGTAAAAACCTTCCTTGAAGGTCCCACCAATAGAAAATTCTACTTTGGTTGTCTAGTAGGACAAATCCAAGTGTGGACCAATGTGACAACCCAACAAGTATAACTTTTGTAGCAATCAATGAGTAATCATTTGTTCCTACAAAGATACTGGTCAAGAATGGTCAAACACAAAGTAAATAGTAACCAAATCAGTTCTTCTAGATTTCTTCTTTAATCTCTTGGGTAGGAACCACATCCAAAAGAGAGTAACAAGCACTCAATCACAATCTTGTCATGAATATAAATCACAATTCATCAATTTTTGTCTAAACCAAACACGATTATGATGATGCAGTCATTTGAAGAACGCTACTTCACCACAAAGTGACTTCACCTTGGAATTGCACTCTACTCCTCCACTAAAGCTACAATTTCCTTAGTTAAAATTGCATTGTATCAACCAACACTACACTCACAAATGTAGAATACTACCAACACTACAATTCCTCATAAATTCATCAAGTTCTTGCTTCAACTACACTCCATTCAGAATCAAACACACAAAATGGAATCAAAGTTGTAGAATCTAACATCTAACACACTCAAACTACAATTTGAACTTCTCTACACACTCAAAAACAACACAAGATTGATACTTAGAATTAAGCTGAAGCAACAAGAATTGAGTTATAGCACTTTGCATTACTCAACTTCAAAAATGAACAATTGAACAACACAACACTATGAATGTCTCCTTTAAGGAGGCAAAAAACTCAATAGTTATCTAAAATGCCTAAATTTCTTCCTCTAGATCTTTGGATCTAAAGTATTACTCTACTTCTTCATATCTATCACTCAAATCTCAGATTGTTACTCCTAATTCAATCAATTTCTATTTCTACTTTGGCTTCTACACCCAATGTACCTACAAGCACCTTTTGTACTTTGGGCTCATCTTTTATATCAACATCTTCCTTTACTTGTATTCTATTTTCAGTCTGAACTGAAATTAAAGTCATAGTCTTACTAACTATATTCTTTTTCTCTATTCTAACTTCTTTAGTCAACTTTGGTAAGTCATCCAAAGTAACTTGCACTCCTACTTCCAATACTTCATATCAAGTTCCTTCATTATTCTTCCAATTACTATGAAGTTCATCTAAGTCTGATCTAACTAAATCTAATCTGAGACTCACATAGTCTCCTAAGTCTATCATTTTCCTATCTATCCCTAAGACAAATCAAAAGATTGTTCATTTCTACATCCTTGACCTTCCTCTTTCTTGTCTCTTGCACTAGCAACTTCAATGCATGTAGTCTAGACTCTTCCTAGTGTACTTTGGCTTCAATGCTAAACATCACCTTTAACTTATTGACGATTGTGACTTCTCTTTTGAGGCCAATTTCTCCCAAGTCATCTCCACTTCCAATTTCTCTTGAAGCACCTTTAATTCCTCAATATGCTTTGCTTTTGATCTCTTCTTCTCTTCTACATGGTAAACAAGCTGAGCTTTTGCACTTTTAACCAGATCTTGCAACCTTTCTTCTTTCTCACAATCTTGACTTGCCAATTCTTGTTGCCGGGCCCAATCCTTCACTACTTCAACCAATCTTAATTTCTCCAACTTTTTCTCTCTTACAACTACTATGGCTTTGGAGTGCATTACATCAAGCTGCACATCATTGAACTTTGCCTTCAATCTCTTGAATGCCGCCTTCTACACCTTCAATTCTACCTCTTGATGCTCAAAAATAATGCCGTGCTTCTCAAAACTCTCATGCAGATCCTTCAAACTCTGCCATTGAATCACCACATCAACCCAAAGTACTTTGGCTTCTTTTTTTCCTCAAGTTAACCTTTCTTTTGTCTGCAAGACTTCATCACTCAAATGTTTCACCACTTACAATTCATCCCTCACCTCCAAATGATCTTTCTTTATCTCCTTCTTCTTCTTCTTCTTCTACATTTGCAACAAAAAGGGACAAAGAATCTTTGATAGATACTTTACTCCTTTGAACTTATCCTCCTCTTTGTCTTTGGTTTTGATAGGCAATTCTTCTATTGGAGCCTTACCCCAAAGTCTCAATCTTCTTACTTTTAAAGTAACCTCCTCCAAGCTTTCTTCATCTTCCTTGGCTTGGCTTGGTCTTGCACCTGTAGACTGCAAATTTCTTCTTGACCTTACCCCTCTTTGGAATACCAATCTTTGCTCTTCCTCACTTTCCTTGGGAAATCTACCTCAAGTAATGTGACAACCCGGCAAATATCACTTTTGCGGTAATTGTGTAAGTAAAGTTTGTTCCCGTAGCGATACTATCTAGAATTGGTCAAATATGAAGTCAAAAGTCACAATGTAGTTCTTCTTGATTGCTTCTTTAATCTCTCAAGTAGAAACGACACCCAAAAGAGAGTAACAAGCTCACAATCTTGACAACTTGTCACGAATACACACATATAATCACATCATAACAAATTCTGTCCAAACAACTCTTGATTGTGATGATTTAGATTCTCCCAAAGATGGCACTTCACTGCAAAGAATGATTTTGCCTCAGAATTATGTTCTACCCCTCCATTGAAGGCACAACTTCCTTGATCAAAATTGCTTCACATCAACTTCATGTTGCATTCACAAATGCAAAATACTACCAACACTACAATTCCTCTCATATCTATCAAGGCATTGCTCTAATGCACTTCACTCAGGATCAAACACACAGAATGAAGATCAAGGCTGCAGATTCCAACATCCACAAACACACTGACTTGATCTTCGGAATTCTCCACACACTCACAAACACAAACATGAAATTGACAATCAGAATTAAGCTTAAGCGACGAGCACAAAGAACAACACTTTGCTTTATCTATCTTCAAAAATATGAATACTGAATAACATAATATTGTGAATGTTCCCCTTAAATACTGAAGCAAACGAGTTCTTCCTACATACGCACCATTTCCTAAAATTGCTTCCTACTTGCAGATCCCAATTGACAATCTATCTCTTCATATCCGCCTCTTCTTATCTCAAAATTGACACTTATCCCAATCCGATGTCAACCTCATCATCGGCTTCCAAACCCGATGATCTTCCTACTCTTTCTCCTTCTTCGGGTATAGCTAATTCTACTTATTCCTTCACTAATTCTACTACTTCTACACTAGGAACTACAATTGCACTAAGGAGTGATTTATCTAACTCTCTATCTCCTAACCCACTCTTCTCTAATGTGTCCAATAACAGATCCGATGACACCTGTACTCCTACTTCTGCAACATCGGGTCTAATTATAATCAATTCCTTTGCTAATTCTACTATATCCTCATCATAAATTGTAATTGAAAGCATGGGTACACTATCTACGCCTTCAATTTGTAACCCACTTTCCCCTAATCACTCATGTTACTAACCCAAGGACACTTACAATTTGATCTTGCACTTCGGGTTTATTCACTACTGCTACTTCTCCTTCAATTCTTGTTCTATCTTCAATCGGAACTGAAATTGAAGTCATGGGTATCCTAACTATCTATTCTTTCTCTATCCTAACTCTCTCTAATGCCTCTGGCAAGATTCCCGAAGTCATCTTCGTTGCACTCCGAGGTCCTACTATCTCAGATATAGTCATCTTCATCTTGAGACAAAGAAGCTTCTAACCCAAAGTTGTGTAAACCTGAAGTCCGAAGTCCAAAGTCTCAAGTCCAAAGTCCAAAGTCTGAAGTTCAAAGTCTCAAGTCTCAAGTCCGAAGTCCAAAGACACTTAACTACTTTGTACAATTACTCCCAAAACTTCAAATACTTGTAACTTCTTCTACAGACCTCCAAACTTTGCAATTTTGGTTGCAACAGAAATCCTTGAACAATACGCTTCAAACGAGATATAGCACGCTGGATTTGGACTTGTGAACATTGAGATATAGCCCCCACAAGAATCTCAACCTGTAACTTCCATTCCTCCTTCGGGTCTGCCCTCTTTCAATCTTGGTTGAGTCCGTCTTCATTTGAAACAAAGTTTGCTTCCTTGGGCTTGATTTAAATACAAATTTCCTCTCATTTCTTCTCCATTTGGTTTCAATTTGGTTTTAGCAAGGCACTTCTTCTTCAAAACTCGTCCAAAATGAAAAATGTGGGTACCACAAGTAACTCCAAGTATTGGCCATCACCTTCTTCCATGCATTGAATCTCTGCATAGAACTCACAATCTTCCTCTTCAACAACTTCTCTGACAACCCATCACTTTTGTGGGAATCAAGCAAATAAAGTTCATTCCCATAGAGATACGAGTCAAAAATGGTCAAATACAAAGTAAAACAATAACTGTTTTTGTCCTTCTTGGTTTCATCTTTAATCTTGCAGGTAGAAACCACACCCAGAAGAGAATAATAAGCATAAACTTGCAATCTTATCACAAAACATGCCTCTCATAATCTCAACTCCATCAAATTCTGTCCAAATAAATCTTCATTGTGACGATTTAGATTGTTCCAAAGATAGATACTTCATTGCAAAACAACTTCACTTTAGAATTGCATTCCACCCCTCCATTGAAGGGACAACTTCCTCGATCAAAATTTCTTCACATCAAACTCACATGGCACTCACAAATGCAAAATACTACCAACACTACAATTCTTGACACATCTATCAAGGCATTGCTTTGATTACACTTCACTTAGGATCAAACACACAAAATGACAATCAACATTGTGGAATCCAACATCCAACAAGCAAATTGACTTGCACTTCAAAATTCTCCACACATTCACAAATACAAACACAAACTTGATACTTAAGATTAAATTAAGCTTAAACAATGAGCACTGAGATACAACACTTTGCTTTATCTATCTTCAGAAATTATGTATACTCAACAACATTTTGCTACAAAGGCCTCCTTTAAGTCAACAAAGCACTTCAACAGTTAACTAACAACTATAGTGTTCTACAACAACTATTCCAACCTCTAGATCCAAAATGAGTTCCAGCCTTCAAATCTCAAATCTGTTACTACTCCAATCCATTGTCAACCTTGACTTTGGCTTCCAAACCTAATGTTCCTTCTATCACTTTCCCTCTTTGGGTCTATCTTCTTCTACTAATGCCTTCATTATTTCTACTACTTCTTCACTCTGATCTACAATTATATACATGGGTAATCTATTTACATCTTTATCCTTTGATGCACTCTTCTCCAATGTATCAGATAATTGATCCAAAGATAGTTGCACTCCTACTTCTACAACTTTGGACTTCTTCTCCTCCTTCACATTACTCCAAATTTTTTGTAATTTTTCTCTTACCAAATCTAATCCAAGATAGACATTATCTCCTACCTCAAAAAATTTCCTATCTACTTTCTCTCTCAATTGGATCATTAGACTATTCAAGTCTACATCCTTTGCCTTCCTTTTCCAAGTTTCCTACACAATCAATTTTAATGTGTGCAGCCTTGCTTCTTCCATCTTCCCTTCAGCTTCTGCACTCAACATCACTCTCATTCTCCCAATGATTTTGCCCATTGATTCTGATGCATACCCCCAAGATCACTCCACTCTCAGCTCTTCTCTATACATCCTTAGCTCATCTTTGTACTTGGCTGCAAGCATCTTCTTCTCCTCCGCATATTGAATCTTAGCATTTCTTACCAGACCATGCAGTCTCTTTTCTTCATGATGCCGGATGGTCAACTCCTTCTAGCATGCTTTATCTTTCTTTTCTATGCTCTTCTTCAAACTTTCTAACTCTTGCTCCATCACAGCTGCCATTGCCTTTGTGTGTATGCTTTCCATATGAGCTTCACTTACTTCACCTTTCATCTTCTCAATCAATGCCTTTTCATTCTTCAATTCTTTGGCTTGAAAATCTAATTCTTGTCCATGCTTCTTGTAACTCTCTTGCAAGTTCTCTAATGTCTTCTTCTTCAAAACCGCATCCACACAAAGTTCTTTAGCTTCTTCTTCTCTTTGGGTTAATCTCTCCTTCAATTCTTTTGCTTCTTTGATTAGATACTTCATCACCTATAACTCATTCTTCATGTCCAAATGATCTTTCTACATCTCCTCTTTCTTCTACTTCAACTACAATAGCACCGGACCTACAATCTTTGATAAGTATGCCGCCGCTTCAAAGTTATCTACTTCTCCTTGGTCTTTGTACTTTGCCTCCAACGGCTCTTCTTCAGCCGGAGCCTTACCCCAAAGTCTCAATCTTTGTACCTTCAATGTTCTCTCTTCCAAGCTTGGTTCTTCTTCTTCTTTCACTTGGCTCATCCCTGTAGGTGCAGCTTGTAATAACCTCCTTGATCTTACTTCCTTCTGGACTGTAAGCCGGCCTATCTCTCAATCAAGATGAACCTTTGATGGCTATTATGGTAGTGTACCACAGACTAAGAAGGCAAAGAAGCCCAACTCTATCATACTCCTCCAAGGCTGACACTCCAAGACTCAAGACATTGCTCACTAGAGAACTCAATGAGAGAGAGATAGTTGCAAATAAAAGGATGATGAGTACCTCCTCATCCCTTGTTTATATACTTGTGAAATAGTTATATACTAAAGTTACTATTTACCAAAGTAACTCAAGTAACTAGGCTAAATGTCAAGTAAAGTCAAAAAGTATAATGCAATATCCTTCCACATGGGCATATTCCACTAAGCATGTGATCTTATCTTGATCCAATTACTAAGTCAAGGATTCCTTCACATGAGCTATCCTTGGACTAAAGAAGAATCCAAAACAAAAAGGCTTTCAACTCTTTCCTCAAAGCCAAACACCTAGGAATAATACCAAGTCAACACACTAAAATCCAAAATAATGGTGCTCATCTTTTCCACTTCCTTGAAAGTAAGGTCCTCTCTATCTTAGCTATGACTAACTTCAGCTAATCATGACTAATGTAGAACCATCCTTTCTCTCTATATAAATAATATATATCAAGTATTTGTAATGCTAAGCTAAATATCATAATACTGCACACATGCACAAATGAGTGTTACACTTACCTCCAACTAAGTTTTCACTTTTTCCTCAAAGTGAAGGTCTCTCTACCTTTTATGATATATCTTCAACTTATCATGGTTAATTCTATCAAAGTGTCTTCCTCCTAACTCCTTGAGATCATAGGTGTAATTGCTCCACACCTTCTCCACTATGAAAGGTCCAAAGTACTTAGACAAAAACTTCTTTTGCACTCTCTTGAATCAAATGTAATCAAACAACATTACCCAATCACCTTCTTTGAAAGGCTCCACCTTCTTCTTGCCTTGCCTCTTGTCACAACTCTCCTTTTTTTTTCCTTTGGGCTTGCTCCACTCAAACCATAGCAACTGCTCTTGCCTCTTCCAACTCCATGAGTTGATCCTTCCTTGACTTCTCTGCATCACATCCTTGTGCTTTCTTCAATCTCCTATGAATGCTTTGGAAGGTAGGAAGATCAAAGTGAATAGGTAAGGTAGACTCAATATCATATACCAATTGAAATGGAGAATATTTGGTGTAGGTCTTCATGGTTGTCCTATACTCCCACAAAACTGCATGAATCCTCTTATCCCAATGTTTAGACCCCTCTATTTCTACATCTTTGGCCAACATCATGCATAAGGTCTAATTGGTTCTCTCTGCCAAGCCATTGGAATTTGCCTTATAGGATGTAGTTACTCTATGTGTGATAGAGAAATGTTGTAGCATGGTTGTAGTAATGCTTCCTATAAACTCTCTTCCTCTATTAGAAATCAATTCCAAAGGGCACCCAAACCTAATGATCCCAACTTCATCTTCATTCTTGTTCCTCAAAGATCTAGCCTCAACGCATTTGGTAAGATAATCAGTAACTACCACAATATACCAATTGTTCCCTGGGGTTCTATTGAGAGGAAATACAAAATCAATTCTCCACTTCTCAAAAGGTCCTAGCAATGGAATTGATCTAAGTGGTGGAGTGGAAGTAGACTTTCTAGCAAAAACATGACAAACATGACAAGTTTTGCAATAATCAAGACAATCCTTGAAAATCACTCTCCAATGGTAACCTACATCTAGAATCTTGAAAGCAGTCACCTTTCAAAGTACAAAGTGTCCTCTACACACTAAACCTTCATGAAACTCCTTTATGAGTAGTATAGACTCTTCCTTACCCACTGCTCTTTGAAGTAGACCATCTGCTCCTTGGTGAAAAAGAATATCCTCCACCATTGTGTAAGGTCTAGATCTTGCTGCAAGGGCCTTCCTCTCCCTATCATGCATCCCTTTTGGATAGTTACCTCTTGTCACAAAATCCACAATCTCCTTGTACTTCATTGAAACCTCTTGACTAATTGAGATTGTCATGAGCTCCTCATCTGGGAAGGAATCATCCATTGGCTCATCTCCATCATGATCATAGGCCTTAAATCTTGTACTCCTCCAAGGTGACTTCCTTTAGATCCTTGTAATTAAAAGCAAGCACATGGATGAACTTGCGGAAAATCTTATCAAATTTCACCTTCTCCTCCTTGGTAACATTTGGACCATACTTGATGGTAGATAATCTCCTCTCTATCCCTTCAAGTGTCAATGGTGATTTTTTTGGTCCTCCAAAACCTCTAGCTTAGGTGGAAAATCCATAGTACACAAAGGATACACATCTGAATCAGATTCAGATTCATCCTCGTCCGTGGAGGTCTCCTCTTCCATCATTGCATCCACACCTAAAGCTCCTTCTTCAGAATCTGATTCCCAATAATCAGAAGATGGTGTATCTGAATGTGAAGTGTTGGTGGTGTTAGTCATAGGAACTATGACTCTATGGTTTGATGGCCCAATCCTCAAGTACCCTTTGTGCCATCGATCAGTTGTGCATACGGCTCTCAACCATGGCCTCCCAAAAAGTAAGTCATAACTTGAATCCTTCAAGACTTGGAAACTCATGAGATTTTGAACTCTCATAATTGAAATTACCACCTTATCCATAAAGGTGCAAGAACTAGAAAAACTACTACTTGTGGTGGAATCCTTGTCACAAAAGTATCAAAAGTTTCACCAAACTTATTAACCTTGAGGAAGATGCACAACCTCTTCACCACCAAATCACTCTCATCTCCTTCCAAAGTCTCCTCCATACAAATTACAATCTTGATAGCTTCAACCTTGGAAGAAGGTTTCTCATATCTCACCTTGCTTCTAATTTGAGGTCTCAATCCTCTCAAAAAATTCTTGGTGAGCATGGCCCCTATGCCAATCAAAGTGGTCTCCACATCATCCCCACCCTTCTTCAACACTATACAAAATCTGGACTCTAACTTTTCCACTCTTTCCACATATACTTTCACTTTCTCTCCATCTCTTTGCTTGAGAAAGGTAACCTCACTCTTTAATTTCTCATAACTCTCATCTAGAAGAAAGTTCTCAATGAGTACTGAAGTCAAACTCTCCAAAGACTCTTCTTGCCCATCTCTCCTCTCTCTTTTGGTATTCTGACTCATACCATGTAAGTGCTACATCCTCAAAGAAATCTGGTAATAATGAGGCCCACTCATTCTTCCTCCTCTCATTCTTTCCTATGCAAACTCTCTTGAATTCTCTCACAAAGGCCTCCATATCTTCTCCATCTTGCCAAAGAAAACCGGAAGTTTCCCTATCTTAACCTCTCACTATCTTTCTTTTCTCTAAAAAACATTTTCTCTTATCTTTTCTCTCACTCTATAACTAATAGAGTATATACATGACTATGTGACAACCCGGCAAATATCACTTTTGCGGTAATCAGGTAAGTAAAGTTTGTTCCCGCAGAGATGCGAGTCAGAAATGTCCAAATACAAAGTCAAACAGTAACATGTAGTTCTTCTTGGTTGCATCTTTAATCTCTCAGGTAGAAACCACACCCAGAAGAGAGTAACAAGCACTGATTCACAATCTTGTCACAAATTCACACTCCTTAATCACAACTCCATCAAATCTTTCCAAACAATCTTGATTGTGATGATTCACGCTCTCCCAAAAACGGCACTTCATTGCAAAACAACTTCGCCTTAGAATTGTGTTCCACCCCTCCACTGAAGGCACAACTTCCTCGATCAAAATTGCTTCACATCAACTTTGCACTGCACTCACAAATGTAGACTACTACCAACACTACATTTCCTCTCAGATCTGTCAAGGCATTGCTCCGATTGCACTTCACTCAAGATCAAACACACAGAATGAAGATCAAGGCTATGGAATCCAACATCCAACAAACACACTGACTTGCACTTCAAAATTCTTCACACACTCACAAACACAATTGCAAAGTTGATACTCGGAATCAAGCTCAAGCAACGAGCAATGCTTCACAACACTTTGCTTTATCTATTCTTAGAAATAATGAGCACTGAACAACATGATACTGCAAATGCCACTCTTAAATAGTGAATCAATTGACAGTTCTAACAACTATACCGGTCTACAAAAAAGTTCTAACCTGCAGATCCAAAATGACAATGCACCTCTTCATATTTGCCTCTTCAAATCTCAAATCTGTTACTAATCCAATCCGATGTCTACTTCTTCCTTGGCTTTCAAACCCGAACCCGAAGTAATCTTACTTCCTACTACTCTATCCTCGGGTTTCACAACTTCTAATTCTTCTACCAGATCCAACAACTCTCTTTCTTGATCTAAAATTCCACTAGTGGGTAATCTATCTAACTCCTTATCTCCTGAACCACTCTTCTCTAATGTCTCCATCAGTAACTTGAAGACATTTGTACTCTTACATTATTTACTTTGGGTTTTGTTTGAACCTCTTTCCGAAGCTTTTCAATCTCTATTTTCACTAAGTCTAATCTAATTGAAATATTGTCTTCTACTTCTCATATCTTCTTGTCTACCCGAGTTCTGAGACTAATCAACAAGGCGTTCATATCTGTGTCTTTTGCTTGTCTTTGCCTTGTCTCCTGCACCAACAACTTCAACTCGTGCAGCCTCATCTCCTCAATCCGAATACTGGCTTCTGTACTTAGCATTGCATTCATTCTAAGGACAATTTCCTTTACTGGCTCCAATCTGGTCTTCCTCTCTCGCTCTTGATCTGCAAGCTAGTCCTCTCTGTACATTGCCAACTCCTCCTCGAACTCAGCTTTCACCGTCTCCTTCTCCTTCTCCTTATGTACAATCTTCTCCTCCTGATTACGAAGTAATTTGCATAGTCTTTCTTCTTCCCTATATTGTGCTGCCAACTCTCTTTGCCAGAGTTGCTTCTTCTCCTTGACACTCTCCATCACCTTATCGAGCTCTTGATCCTTTGCTACTACCCTTGCCATAGCATGGATTACTTCTACTCTTGAATTAGCAAACTGCTGCTTCAAGATCTCATACTCCGCTACTTGTCTCTCCCTTGCTATATCACTCTTCTTCACAAGATCCTCTCGATAATTTACTTCTCTCTTTAGGTCTTTGATTACCTGACTTCTTACTACTGCCTCCGCTTGCAATACTTCTCTTTCCTCCTCACCTCGGGTTATACTCTTCTTCAACTCCAAGTTTTCTTCTTCTAATCTCGCCAACACCTGCAATATAGTCTTTACCTCCGGACATGTCGACTACATTTCCTTCTTCTTATGTTCTAACTTTACCAACAACGGACACACCACTTCCCGCAAGTACTCCACTCCATCACTCGGGATTACTTCTTCTCGTATGGCCACTTCTCTTTGTACTTTGTGTTCATCCGATACTTGCCTTCTTCTCTGCAGTCTTTGTATCGGAAGTGACGCTTCACTTCCCAAGCTTTCTCCTACCTCTTCCTTCACTTTACTTGGCCCTGCTTCACACTTTGCCTTACGTCTTGAGCAAATTCCTTGCTGTACGGCAATCTTCTTTTCCTCGGGCACAGTTACTTCGTCTTCCAATTGTGTGTTGTCTTTGGCCTCCATCTTGGCTTGCACTTCTTCTTCGTATTTGTCAGCCGCCGGCACCGATGTCATCTCTCTCCCTTCATCACTATCACTACTTGTATCTCCGCTTTGCAATGTTAGCTCAGGTTCCTCCTCATGTTCCAAGTCTCCCATTTTGAGCTCGGTCTCTCCTTCTGAGTCTTTGTCCTCTGACTCAATCACCATCATACTTCGCCTTGGGTTACTTCTCTGCACCTTCCAAGGTTTCTTGCTGTCTTTGGCTTCTCCTTGCCGACTCCTCTTCTTCAATTTTGGAGTGCTCGCTTCTATCTCCACGCTCTTACCCATCTTCATGTAGTATTCATCCGTGCTTTGGATTTGGAGAATGTACTGTTGTTCCTCCACGTCGACTTCTTTCTCAAGTCAGGATGGAAGTGAGACACCATTCTATTTTGCTCCGCCGAGTTGAGCAAATTCAACCCGAGGTAAAAATGTGTTGCAAACGGCACGATGTAGTGTGGTGGTGACTTATCCCGCAAATTCCACACCATCTGTCTTGTCCTCCCATGGAAGCACCTCACCCAATTTATAGGTTCTCCTGCAAACAACTTATGGAAGAACACCGCTTGGTGTTTCATCACATAAGTTGTTCTCTTTGGCTTCAAGATTGCCATGAGAGCACTCACAATCCCTCTCTTCACTGGATCCTTGTAACTCTCAACTTTATACCCATTCTTTGTTCTCTTCGACAAGAAAGCGTCTCTCACCTCCTGAGTTTCCTAAGCTATCTCTCCCTTGCCCAAGAACGTGGCTCCCTACTCCGAGCCTGCCTCCTTCCCGAGTACAAGTCTCCAATCTGACTCTATCCAGCAAGCCGGATTTCCTCTCTTCCCTTCTTCCTCATGTCCATCCAGACACTTACTCTCGATGATTTCTATCATGAATCCTGGAAAACTTACATTCCAGTTCCATGCCAAAAATGTGATCCGAAGTCGGCTCAAGACTTTGATCCTTGCTATCACGTCTAACCTCCAAATTGCATGATTTCTCACTATGAATTTGGAGTTCTTCTTTCCTCCTCCCATCTCTTCTACTTTCTCACTCTCTCTCAATTTCACTCTTACGACTTCTCCCTTGCGCACTAACACGATTCCAACTCTATTTCCCTTCCTCCAATCACCTGCAAGACGACTTCTCAATGGCAAAGGAAAATTACTTGACATTTTGTCGTTGCAAGTTCAATTTTTATAGAGTTGCGCTTCTTCGTCTTCCATCACTTTGAGTTTCTACCAAGAAATCACACCTCCAACATGCACCTATCACTGTCAATAAACCTTTGCGCGTATGGGCCGCCAGTTTTTAAACGGCCCCTTCTTGAATTTCTCGCCCCGACAAAAGGTTGTTAGATTGTCTTTGCCCCGGGTTGAGCTCCCCCGGATACAAAGACATTTTACTTTGGGTTGTATGCTTACAAGGCATTTCCAAGTACTTTGCCTTATGACTTGAAGTCACTTTACTTCGGGTTTCACCCTGAAGACTCTTTTCTTTGCCTTCTTTGGCCATACAGGCGCAATCCGACTTCTCTATACACTTCTTCTCCTTTATTTTGAAAAAAACAAAAAATGTGGGCACCACAGACTAACACCATTTTCAAATAATCCACCCTAGGGAAAAATCAGGTTCAGGTTGCTCCAAGATTTTTATAGCAACATCAAATCCTAGAGTGCATATTAATCAAACTCTAATGGATAGTTTATCCATAAGTTGAATAATTATCTTCATTACTAATCTTAAGAATTAGCTGATGAAGGTGATAGTTCTTTTGTAGCTGTACTAAAACTCTCTCCAAGATCCTTCACCAAAGTCTCCAAAAGTGATTTTACTCCACTACACTCATGTCCTTGTGGAAGTCCTTCCACTCCATAAACCTCACACAACTCCTTGGTCTTAGATCTTCTCCCTCCCAATCTTGGTGAAGAAGGTCCAACATGCAAACCCAAGTGAAGTGAGCCTCTCCTTTCCCTCAATCTCTTGCTCTCAAAAGTCAATGGACATGAACTTGACTTATGTCCCTTCTCTCTACATAGAAAGCACTTAGACTCGCCCTTTCCTCCAAGTGGTGTAAGTTTTTGGATCATGTCAACACTCTCTTCAAATTCTATTCTAAACTCTCTTTTCCTCAAATCCACCCCTAAAATCACCTTAAACCCTTGGGGGAACCTTGCATAGCCTCAGTTTCCACTCTTAGTGGCCCTCTATGTTCCCAAGATGAGTCTAAACACTCAAACATGTTTTTTGTTGCTCTCACACTCCCCATGTATGAGATCTAAACTCTGCATAATTGACCCTTCCTCACAATGTCACTCAAATCTCTCAACTAGTATGTCAAAGTCCTATAAGAATTTTCACACTTTACCACAACTCTAGGGCATTGTTCCCTGCAAATTTCAGATCTTTTCATTGAGCCATTTGGCCTAGACACCTTTCTATTTAGCACACATATTTCAGATTTGGTATAAAAACCACCCCCTTACTTTAAAAACTCATAACTCCTTGCACAAGAATGATCTTTCTCTAAATTTATGTTGAAAGGTAAGATATAATGCAGTGAATTTTCTTGAAAAATTTCAAAACAATCCATTAAAAATTGAAGAAATGGCAGACTCTGTATAATTTTCCAGAGAGCATGTAATTGTTGGAATAGTTTACCCTATCCAGTTTCAAAAGTTCTAGCTCAGTGCACATAGTAGCTCTCACAATAATTTTGAGTGTGCTAACTGTAGGATAACCCAAGCTATCATGTGTAGAAATTTCAAGTCCAGATCTAAAACTTGAGATTTTACGCAAACTCACCTTAATCCCCAAAATCTGCAATCCCTCACACAATCTCTCTAAATCCTCTCATGTGTACAAGATATACAAAATCACCTCAAAGACATCATAATGGACTACAGGGTATACAAATGGGTCCAAGTTGTTTTACATAAGTTCAGCCTTCTCCTCCCCTATAGATCTCTCCAAGTGAGCTCTCATAGCCTTCTTTTGTCTAATATAGAATTGTATGCGGAACATTATCTTGCCTTTTAGAGAGGTCCTAGCAATGGAACCAAAAATGTGAGCCAGCTTGTCTCTCACTCAAGATGGACCTTTGATGGTTATTATGGTAGCATACCATGGACTAAGAAGGCAAAGACTCCAACTCCATCATACTCCTCCAAGGCTAACACTCCAAGACTCAAGACATTGCTCACTAGAGAACTCAATGTGAGAGAGATAGTTGCAAATGAAAAGATGATGAGTACCTCTTCATCCCTTGTTTATATACTTGTGAAATAGTTATGCACTAAAGTTACTTTTTACCAAAGTAACTCAAGTAACTAGGCTAAATGTCAAGTAAAGTCAAAAAGTATAAAGGAATATCCTTCTATATGGGCATATTCTACTAAGCATGTGATCTTATCTTGATCCAACCACTAAGTCAAGGATTCCTTCACATGAGCTATCCTTGGACAAAAGAAGAATCTAAAACAAAAAGACTTGCGGTCCCATGAGTTCTCAACTCTTTCCTCAAAGCCAAACACCTAGGAATAATACCAAGTCAACACACTAGAATCCAAAATAGTGGTGCTCATCTTTTCTACTTCCTTGAAAGTAAGGTCCTCTCTATCTTAGCTATGCCTAACTTTAGCTAATCATGACTAAAAGAGAACCATCCTTTATCTCTATATAAATAATATCTCTCAAGTATTTGTAATACTAAGCTAAATACCATAATACCATATACGTGCCATAATGGGTGTTATAGGACTACCTTCTTTGGCTCTTCTTCCATCTCCTCAATAGGTAACTCCAAACAAGGGTCATCTCCTCCCTCCATATAATCAATCGCCACATGGAACTCCTTGTTGTCTTTGGCTGTCCCTACATCAACTAACTGTTGGACTTCATCTTCACCTTCACTCTCATTGCCAGACTCCTTGCTCTGCAATGTGAGTTCATCTTCTTCTAAGTCTTTCCTTCTCGACTCTATCTCTCCTTTGGACTCTATACCCAAAGATTGGTCCTTCATCAACTCCTTTCCTTACAGAATTAGTCTTTTGGTCTTTTGTGGCAGGAGGGGCAATACTACTCCTTTGGGTTTATCCCATTTCTTCATCTTTGGACTTCTTCCTTCCACAATTGTCCTCTGCCTTGTTTTGTTGAAATGATCATCACTAGCCCGCACTTGCAAGATATATCATTGCTTATCATCGGCTTCAAGGGGCTTATCAGTATGGAAATGCAATACCATCATTGCTTTTCCTCCATTGTAAGCAGATTGAGCCCCAAGAAGAAGTGTGCTACAAAGTAGTGTGGTGGTAAATGTTTCCTCTAGTTGACAATTGTTTGCCTTGTTTGTTGATAGAAGCAGTTTAATTCACTTTCTCTCCTATAAACATTTGGTGGAAGAAGACCACCTACTGCATGTTCACATATGTCATTTGCTCTAGCTTGAACATTGCCATTAGCCCTTTACAATGCTTTGCTTAATTGGGTCCCAATAAGACTCCACCTTGTAGCCATTGTTGGTTTGCAGAGCAAAGAATTAATTCCTAACTTTTGCAGTCCCTTCTGAAGGTTCACACTTCCAATAGAAGGTGACTTTGGCTACATCTCTTGCTTCTTTTCCCAAGACTAGCTTCCAATCCAACTCAATCCAGCGAGCTGGATCTACTCTCTTCCCTATTACTTCAAGGCCTTCCTCACAATTGCTAGTAGCTATTTCTACCATGAAACTTGGAAAACTAACATTCTAGTTCCAAGCCAAAAATGTAATCCAAAGTCTATTCAAGACTTTGATCCGTGCTACTATAGCTAATTGCCAAATAGCATAACTTCTCACTGCAAGTGCATTCTTCTTACTCTTCTTTGCCATGATCTACTTACGAGTTCTTTGGCATTGGAAGATTATCCCCTCTCTTGGATGCAACACTCTAACCCCTTCTGGACTTCAAAAAATTGCACTCTCAATTGGCTTTGTGACACGCATTCCTAAAGGACAACGACTCATAGGGACAAGGTATCTTTTTGACATGTTTGATGTCCCTCTATGCAATCTCAATTTTATAGCGCTTCAAGGGGCAGTCATTCCTCAATTAATTTTGAAATTGACTCCCACCCTTTTGCATGTTTGTTGCTTGTCACTATCAAAGCATCCTTTTTCTGCCTCAGCCATTTCTTGAAGTGTATGTTCTTCGCTGGCCTGACCTGAAGGAGGACAACTTCTTTGTATCAGCCTGAACTTTTCACTCCAAGGATGACCTTCTTTGGGTTTTTCCTTTCATAAGTCTCCTCAGAGTATTTCCATTTCTGACCCACAGTTGATTTCTTTGGATTGACTCCAAAGACACATCAGTCCATTCTTTTCTTCTTCCTTTGACCTCATTTTGCTTTTCTCATTACACTACTTCTTCAAAACTCATCAAAACAAAAAATATGGGTACCACAACTTCTTCCACTGATTGTTGTACATTTTCGTTGCTTGACTCCTTACTCTTTTGAGTGAGCTCTTGTTCTTTAGAGTGTTCATCATTGTACTTTGCCTCTGCTTCTACCTCCAACTATGCTCTTGAAGACAAATGCACCACCACCATCTCATACCGTGGGTTTAATGTCTGAGTCATTTGTCTTTGCTCTAGGTATACCATAGCAAAGGGTTGACTTGGTTCTTTGGCCTTGGGATGGTTATTACCACAATCTTTTGCTGTCCTATCTTGACAAAGTATTCATCTTCTCCTCAAATCTATCCCATGTAGCATCACTCGTCTTCATCTGCATCTTGATGAAGATTTGGGTGGAAATAAAATACCATCTTATGTTTCTCCTCCAAGTTGAGCCAATTCAAACCCAAATAGAGGTGTAATACAAAGGGTACAAACAAATGGGGTGGAAATCACATCCTCCAATTAACAACCATCTGCCTTTGCCATTAGTAGAAACACTTTGCCCAATTCACCTTCTCTCTTGCAAACATCTAATGAAAGAAAACCACATGTTGCTTTGTTACGTAGGTGCTTTGCTTTGGCTTCATCATTGCCATCAAAGACTTGATAATAAATTTCCTCATCACATCCTTGTAAGTGTCCACCTTGTACCCATTCTTGGTGCAAGGTGCATTGAAGGTATTTTTCAACTCTTCAGTCTCTTCCAACAGATCACACTTCTGATAGAAGATGACTCATATTGCATTGCCAGCTTCTCTCCCAATACAAGTCTCCAATCCAACTCAGTCCATTAAGCTAGATTTCCTCTCTTCCCTTCCACCTTGGGACCATATGTACAATTACTGGCATCAATTTCTACCATAAAACTTGGAAAGCTCAAATTCCAATTCTTGGCCTAAAATATGATTCAAAGTCTGGTCAAGATCTCAATCCCAGCCACCATATCCAAACACCAAATTGTAGGATTATGGACTACAAGTGACAGAATTTGCCTACTACCCTTCATTGGCATCGTGTGTTCTATAACATCTGGTCTCTCACAAATTAAACTCCCGGCTTGGCTTGTGATTCCAACTCCTTCAAGACAACTCTTAAGAGGAACAAGATATCTCCTTGACATTTTGGAGCTTCCTTGACAAATTCTCCTCCTTATAGTGCTTTGATGTGTGGTCATTCTTAAGTCAATCTTCAATTGAAACTCATGCATTTTTCATACCTTACTCTTATCTCTCTCAAATTTATCCTCCTCACAAAGTAGTCATTTTTGCTGAATGTACCTTCTGGATTTGTCTTGGTCTGAGTAAAATTTGTTAAGGTTGCTTTGGATTGGGTCAATGATACCAATGCAATGTAGCCATACTTTGAGTCTACTGCCCTTCAAGTCTGACTTGAGTCCTTTGCCATCTAACACAAATTCGACTTCCTTGAGTCGGATCTAAACACACAATTTCTTCCCTCCATTTGGCTTCAATTTAGCTTCAATTGAAAACACAAAAAAAAATATGGGTACCACAACCAAGCTTGCTCAAAGGTAGGTCTAATTGGTAACTCATCCACCCTAGTTGTTATTGATTGCCATGAATAGTGGTCATTGAGTGGATCCCATGCTCCTCAACCAAGTCAGCTCTACTATCAACCACCTCTACTCTACAAGCAAGAACCACATAATCCCTACTCTCACAAAGTATGGTAGCCAATCAGAACACTAGAGCTAGGTCAATTCCTCCTAATGTTAACATGTCATTGGTCAAGAACAAAGGGAAACACATAATCAATTGAGCCACCTCCAACTAGACTCAAATTGTGTGATAATACATGGTTGACTAGCATCTAGTCCATCATGCACTCCATCACCACCTACCACGCCTATACTAGGATGTCTAAGAGCCATGGATATCATTTGTAGTGCCTCATAGAGTGTGAAAGATTGAGGGAGTATGACCTATCTACCAACATCTCCTCTTTGTGGGTCCAACTCCACTGGTGCTCCTTTAGGCTTTGGAGCACATAATACACTCTTAGTCACTATGATAGATGCATCTACATGTGCTACTTTGCACATAAAGTCTAGGACATCTCTACAACTAGCATAAGAGGTGGAAGCCTCAACAGCCAAATCTGATATCCTTTGAGCTATGGCTATGCTAGCCAATCTTTGCTCCAACTACTTAATCCAAGTAGCCATGGTATTAGAAGCAAGGGTAGGTACTGCACTCCTATCAAGTATGGATCTTGTACCATCACCTTTACCACATTGTCCTCCATAACCTAGAGCTTCTCTACCACTTGCCATATGTGACAACCCAATAAGTATCACTTTTGCGGTAATTAGGTAAATAGAGTTTGTTCTCGTAGAGATACAATTCAAAGTTGGTCAAATACAAAGTGAAATAGTAACAAGTAGTTCTTCTTGGTTGTGTCTTTAATCTCTCTTAGGTAGACACCACACCCAAAAGAGGGTCACAATCATTGACTGATAGTCTTGTCACAACAAATTGTCTCTCAAAAATCACAATACTTCAAATATGTCCAAAGCAATTTTGATTGTGAGGATTCAGTCCTTTCCAAAAATGGCTACTTCATTGTTCAATGACTTTGCCTCAGAATTTGGTTCCACCCTTTTGATGAAGGCACAACTTCCTAAATCAAAATTGCTTCACATCAACTCAATGTTGCACTCACATATGCATAATACTACCAACACTACAATTCCTCTGTGATCTGTCAAGGCATTGCTTTGATTGTACTTCACTCAAGATCACATACATTGAATGAAGATCAAGCCTACAGAATCCAACAGCCAACAAGCACACTGACTTGCACTTTGAATTTCTCCACAAACGCACAAACACACACATAAAGTTGATACTTGGAATTAAGCTCAAGCAATGAGCACTAAAATCAACACTTTGCTTTGTCTATTCTCAAGAATATGAATATTGAACAACAACACTCCACAAATGCCTACTTTAAATATTAGAGCACTCAATAGTTACTATAAGAAATACCATTCTACAACAACTTTATTGACCTTCAGGTTCAAAATGATAATGCACCTCTTCATATCTGCCTCTTCAAATCTCAAATCTGTTATTATTCCAATTTGATGTCAACCTCAACTTTGGCTTCCAAACCTGATGTTCCTTCAATTATTTCTTCTTCTTTGGGTCTACCTAATTCTACTCCTAACTCTTCTATTTCTACTATTTCTTCACTACAAACTACAATTGCATTGGTGGGTAACTTATCTAACTTTTTATCTCCCGACCCACTCTTCTTTAATGTCTCAAGTAACTGATCCAAAGACACTTGTACTCCTATTTCTGCTACTTTAGAATTCCTTGCTACTTTAACCTCACTATGAATTCTATCCAAGTCGGTTCTAACAAGATCTTATCTGAAACAAACATTGTTTCCTACCTCTAACATCTTCCTATCTACACAATCTTACAGATGAATCAATAGAGTGTTCAACTCCGTGTCCTCTGCCTTCCTCTTCCTCGTCTCCTATACTAACAACTTCAACTTATGTAGTCTTGCTTCCTCCAACTTCCCTCCAACTTCAATGCTAAGCAATGCTTTCATCTCATTTACCACTACTTCTGCTACATCTGATTCCACAGCTGTCTCTTCCTTGTCTTTCTTTCTCTCCTCCTCCAACTTGTTTTGGTACATTTGCAACTTGTCTTGGAATTCAGCCTTCATGGCTTCCTTCACTTGTTGATTCAACACAAGGTGATCTTTTGCTACTCTTAGCAATCCTCGCAATTGTTCCTCCTCCCAACTACACTTTGTTAACTCTCACTGCTAGGCTTGATCTTTATCGGCAGCTTTCTTCCTTAGACTCTCCAGCTCTTGCTCCATCATTGCTACACTTGTATTTGAGTATCAACTCTACTCGTGCATCAACAATTTCACTCTTTAGCACTTTGACCAATGTCATCTTCTTCTTTTTTACATCCTCCCTACACTTCACCAAATCCTCTCTCATCACTTTTGAGTGCTTACCCCAAAGAATTTCCTCCACCCAAAGTTCTTTGGCTTCCATTTCCACTCACGTTAGCTTACTTCTCAA
Source organism: Lunularia cruciata (assembly GCA_948567375.1). Classification (NCBI taxonomy): domain Eukaryota; kingdom Viridiplantae; phylum Streptophyta; class Marchantiopsida; order Lunulariales; family Lunulariaceae; genus Lunularia; species Lunularia cruciata. Next base: position 43,944,205 of record OX419757.1, read on the forward strand.
CAGTGAGGTCTCCGCACTCCACGTTGTCACAATTGCTAATTCATCCTTCATGTGCGGATTAGCACTCACCATCTTTGCTTTCTTCTGCTGCATAAACATCAATAAGGGACATACTACTTTTGAAAAATACTCCACTCCATCATATTGCATGTTGTTGGCTCTACCATCTTTGCTCTTGTTAGGTAACTCCTCAATTGGCACTTTACCGAAAGATGCAATCTTTGTATCTTTAGCGTTTCTTCATCCAAGCTCTCTTCCTCCTTGGTAATATCCTTACTTGGTCTGATGTTGATTACTTGAGCACTTCTCTTCCCCTTGGCACCTCTTGGACACACCAAGACACCTCCTTCTTCCTTCTCTTGCCCTTGCTCAAAGGTGGACACCTCCAGACTTGTCTTCTCTGCTTCCACGACTCTTCCTTTTGGTTGATGAACCTCAAACTCTCCTTCACTACCACTCCTTGATTCCTCACTTAGCAGTGTGAACTCTTCTTCTCCTTCCGAGGCTTCTCCCTTTGACTTGGTTTCTCCTTTTGACTCCTCCTCCTCCGGATTCAATTCCTTTACTTTCACCAACACTGACTTTGGATTAGGCTTTTGCATATTTTGCGGATGTATTGCTACAATGTGTCCTTTGAGTCTATCTCTCTTTCTTGGCCTAGGGATGTCAATTGCTACTATCCTCTCCTTTCCACTCTTCTCATAATACTCATCTCTTTCTCAAACCTACTCCATGCAATATTGTTCATCCGCATCTGCCTCTTTGCACAAATTTGGATAGAAATGAGACTGAATTCTACTTCTCTCCTCCAAAGTCAGCAAATTCAGCCCAAAGTAGAAGTGAGTTGCAAAGGGTATGAAGTAGTGTGGTTGGATATCCATTATCCAACCAATAATCATCTGCCCCACCCGCTAGTGCAAACACTTCACCTAATCCACTACTTATCCAACAAACATTTGATGAAAGAAGACTGCCTGCTACATCATGGCATAGGTGGTTCGCTTTGGCTTGAACATCACCATCATTGTGCTGACAATCCCTCTCCGCACTGGGTCTCTATAACTATCCACCTTATACTCATTCTTTGTGTATGGTCAATTAAAAGAATTCTTAACCTCGGTAGTTACTTCCAATGCATCACACTTCCTATAGAAGGTGGTACCTCCTACCTTTCCTGCTTCTCTAACCAAGACTAATCTCCAATCTGACTCAGTCCATCGAGCCGGATTTCTTCTCTTCCCTTTGTGCTTTGGCCCATCATCGCAATCACTTGCAGCAATCTCTATCGTGGAACATGGAAAGAAAAAATTCCAATTCTAGGCCAACAAAGTGATGCAAAGTCTTAATAAGACCTTGATCCTCACCACTACATCAATCTACACATTGCAAGACCCCTCACCGCACTATGCTTACTCACTTTTGGGGCCATTGTGTGTTTCATCACTCTCTTCTTGTGAAAGATCATACTCAAGATTCTAACCCACTCTTCTTGCATATTCAAAATTTTTGTTCCTTTGGGTCAACTCTGAATAGGAACAAAATAGCGTTTGGCCATTGCAGTGCTTCCTTAAAAAAATTCTCAATTTTATAGTTCTTCACTGATTGCTCATTCTTCAGTTGCTGCTCCGCATCACTCACTAATTCTGTGAAGTGGTTTTATGTCACTGTCAAGAACCTCTTGGTCCTGAGGTAGTCACTTTCTTCCCATGTATTTCTTGATTGGCAGAACCCAAAGAAGTTTGTTACAGGATCTTTGGATGAAGTTGCACTCCTTGATACAAAGTCCTTGTCTTTTTTAATTTACCTTGTCCAACCTGTGTCCTTTAGACTTGACCCAAGGTCAACTCTGGGTCTATGCCAAACATACAATTCTTCACATCTCTTCCCTATTTAGCCCTCCTTAGGCTTTACCAACACAATTCTTCCTCAAAACTTTAACAAAACAAAAAAATGGGAGTATTACACCATAACAGCCTTACCACTTTGTAACTCCAAGTGAAGGTCAAAGCATCAATCATTGGTGTGACAGAATCTATGGCAATAGTCACATTGTCTCTATGTTGGCTATGATGCACCAAAGGTATCATGTCCATGTGGTATCCACATTTTTTGGTTTTATTATATTTTAAAAAAGAATTATATAGTGAAAGTCAAATTGAAGCCAAATGGCAAAAGAAAGGAGAAGAATAGTGTCTTTGGGTTAGACTCAAAGAAGCATATTTTGGGTCAAGAGAGCAAAACTTGGATTGGATTGGGCATAGGTCAAACCCCTAGGATGATCAACTTGATGTGAGGACCCTATAACACCTTTCCTTTGGGTGTGCTAGTCAAGAACATATGATCAAGAAAATGGTTGAATCTTGACCAAAGAAGATGGTGTCTCTTATTCATCCAAATTTATGAAAGAAGCGGATAAGAAGGAGCAGCAGTACATCTAACATATCTGAAGTAGTGATGAGCACTATGCAAGGACAGGCCAAAACACAAAGGTAGCAGTGACTATTCCAAAGACAAAGAAGCGGAGTTGTCTCAAGGAGATGGTGTCACCAGTTCAGCCCAAAAAGACAAGGAAGGTGAACCCAAAACACAACATTGTAGTGATTGATGAGTTGTTGTGAGAAAAAGAATCAGAAGGAGAAGTTGAGTATAAGCCAAAAGACTTGGGCAGAGAGGAAGAACCAGAGCTCATGCTATGGAGTGAAGAGTTGAGCAATGGAAGTGAGGACAAACCTGAAGTTCAGCAACAAGGAAGAGATTGAAGAAATCCAAGAAGCTGAACCAAAGTTGGGGTTTTAGAAAGGGATGAGATCAAAGAGAAGTGTGCAGACCATAGTTGTAGAACCAAGAAAAGGGAGTAATGTAGATGAAAAAGGAGAAATCTTGGATGAAATGCCTCTGAGGGTAAGAAGATCAAGACTTTGGAGTAAAGCTCAAGTAGAAGAAGTGATGAAGGAGGCAGAGCCCAAAGATCAGGACATTGTAAGAGACTTTGATAGGGTGGAATATTTGACAAAGATTGTATGTCCACTATTATTGCAATTGAAGAAGAAGAAGAGAGAAGAGTTGAAGGGAAGTCATTTAGAGTTGAAGGATGAATTGAGAATAGTAAAATATATGAGTGAAGAAAGTTTGGAGTTGAGAAGGAAGTTAATCCAAGGAGAAAAGGAAGTCAAAGAACTTCGGGGTGAGGCAAAACTTAGGAGGAAGGAATTTGAGAGCCTAACAAAAGACTTTGTGAAGAGAGGTGAAGCAATGGCAAAGCAAGATGAAGATCAAAGGAAGTAGATGGCAAAGATTGAGACATTAAGGGCGGAAGTGCATGACGCTTGAGTAGAAGTTATTCATTTGAAGGCTATGGCAGCAGTGATAGGACAAGAGTTGGATAGCTTGAAAATGAGTGTGGCAAAGACAAATCAAGCCTGGCAAAGAGAATTGATTGTGCAAAGTCCAGAGGAGGAAAGATTGTGCAATTTAATTAGAGGAATAGAATTGCAACTCAAATAGAATGTGAAGGAGAAGGAAGCATTAAAAGCCAAGTTGGAAGATGAGGTGAAGATGTATAGGGAGGAGTTTTAGGTGGAAAGAGAAAAACTGAAGACTTCTAGGCCAAAAAAGATTGAGAAAATAGAAAGGAGAGTGAAGGCAATGTACGGTATCTAAAGTTCAATTGGAAAAAGAAAGATTGCATAAATTGAAATTGGTAGTGCAGGAGACAAGGAAGAAGAAAGCAAAGGATGTAAATTTGAATAGGTTATTGATCAGTTTAAGGGAGAGAGTAGATAGGAAGATGTTAAAAGCAAGAGAAAATGTTTGTCTCAGATTAGATTTAGTGAGGAAGGAGTTAGATGAGCTTTAGAGTTAGATGAACTTTGGAGTAAAACAAAGAAGAATATCCAATCCAAAGTGGCAAAGGTAGAAGTCGAGGTGTCTTTGGGCGAGTTACCTAAGACATTAGAGAAGAGAAGAGTGGGTTGGAGGATAAACATGTAGGTAGATTACCCATTATCTCAATTGTAGTTCATAGTGAAGAAGGGTTAGAAATGGTAGAAGATTTAGTAGTATTAGATTGACCCAAAGAAAGGGAGATTTGTGAAGTTGAATTGGGTTTGAAAGCCAAAGTTGTGGTTGACATCAGATCAAAGTAGGAATAGTTTTGAGATTTGAAGAGGCATATATGAAGAGAGGCATTGTCATATTGGATCTATAGGTTGGTAAATTTGTTATAAAATGGTATTTTAGTTAGCTAACTATCAAAGGTGCTCTGCTTATTTAAAGGAAGCATTCATAGTGTGTTGTTACTTAGTATTCATATTTCTAAAGATAGATAAAGCAAAGTGATGTTTCTCAATGCTTGTTGTTTAAGCTTAATTCCAAGTATCAAGTTTGTGTGTGTATTTATGAGTGTTGGTAGAATTTCAAAGTGCAAGTCAATTTGCTTGTTGGATATTGGATTCCATAGCTTTGATCTTCATTGTGTGTGTTTGATCCTAAGTGAAGTGTAATCAAAGCAATACCTTGACAGATCTATGAAGAATTGTAGTGTTGGTAGTATTCTGAATTTGTGAGTGCAATGTGAGTTTGATGTTAAGCAATTTTGATCAAGGAAGCTGTATTTTCATTGGAGAGGTAGAACACAATTCTGTGGTGAGATTTTTTTACAATGAAGTAGTCGTCTTTGGGAGAATCTAAATCATCACAAGCAAGATTTGTTTGGGTAGAATTTGATGGAGTTGTGATTATGAGAGTGATGTTTTGTGATGAGACTGTGAATCAATACTTGGTACTCTCTTCTTGGTGTGGTTTCTACCGGAGAGATTAAAGATGCAACCAAGAAGAACTAAGTGTTACTAGTTTACTTTGTATTTTACCATTTTTGACTCATATCTTTGTGAGAACAAACTTTATTTACCTGATTACCACAAAAGTGATACTTGTCGAGTTGTCATAGTCCATTACCCTAAATGCATTCTCTCTTGTGATGAGGTTCACCACAAGTTCAACAAGCAACACCACCACTCATTGCATATTGTTGATCCAAAAATTAAGGTAAGGGTCCCTAGGGTAAGATACACTAAGGCCTCCACTAGCTCCATAAGATCTAGGTTGGCCACTTTACTCTTAAAACCCGACATGATGTGGTGCACTATACTACACTTTAGAAGAAGTAATAGTTGTGGATGAGGTCTCCATACCAAATCCAATTGTCACTACTCTTTCCTCTACCATGTTGAGCTCAATGCGCTCAGCCAAACTAAAGACCATTCCTAAAGTAGATGAGGTAGCCTATAGCATCATGTACTCTACATTGCAACTCCCTATCTAAAATCCCATACCAAAAGTAGAGTATTAGGCTTAGTAATTCTTTGAGTGAAATTGATCACCCATCTCATGCAAGTGTATGCCTTGCATAAGCTCTCTCTAACCTTCTGATGGAACTCCTATAAGCTCCTCAACTTGTCAATCTCTACCCCCTAGTAGTTCTACCTCAAACATTGGAAGAACTCCACCATGTGGTTAAACCCTAGTATTACACTACCTCCTACAAATGGTACTCCCACTCATAGTAGCACTATCTCTAACTTTTGCACCTCCACTAGATACATTAATGCTACTAGAGCTAGAACTCATGGGTATTGCCAATCTACCCCTAGCAACCAAGCCTAAAGTGATATAGATGTTGTTTGGAGACCAATATTGTCTCCATAGCTTGATATCCTCCAAGTGATCTCTTCTAAACTCATGATAGTTATCCATTGGTGTACCATCCAAGTGTTAGAACAACCTCTTCTATGTCATAAAAGGTATGAACAAAGTTGGGTTTTGCATCTACTACAAATCACATCAACTACCAAACTCCTAGTGAAGTCATCCAACTCAATGACACCCATTGAACTAGAGTAGTGCCTAGGGTCTTTGGAAGCCCCATAAATCTCATCCATATCCAACAATAATGGTGTGGACTATAACACCCATTTGTGCATCTGTGTGGTATTGTGATATTTAGCTTGGTATTACAAGTACTTGAGAGATATTATTTATAAAGAGATAAAGGATGGTTCTACATTAGTCATGATTAGCTAAATTTAGTCATAGCTGAGATAGAAGGGACCTTACTTTTGAGGAAGTAGAAAAGATGAGCACCATTATTTTGGATTCTATTATGTTGACTTGGTATTATTCCTAGGTGTTTGGCTTTAAGGAAAGAGTTGAGGACTCTTGGGTCCACAAGCCTTTTTGTTTGGATTCTTCTTTAGGCCAAGGATAGCTCATGTGAAGGAATCCTTGATTTATGGTTGGGTCAAGATGAGATCACATGCTTAGTGGAATATTCCCATGTGGAAGGATATTCCTTTAAACATTTTGACTTTACTTTGAATTTTTCACTTACTTGACTTTTAGCCTAGTAACTTGAGTTACTATAGTAAATAATAACTTTAGTGCGTAACTATTTCACAAGTATATAAACAAGGGATGAGGAGGTACTCATCATCCTTTCATTTGCAACCATCTCTCTCTCTCATTGATTTCTCTAGTGAGCAATGTTGTGAGTCTTGAAGTGTTAGCCGTGGAGGAGTATGATAGAGTTGGAGTTTGTGACAACCCGACAAATATCACTTTTGCGGTAACCGGGTAAGTAAAGTTTGTTCTTGTAGAGATACTAGTCAGGAATGTCCAAATACAAAGCAAATAGTAACAATATCAGTTTTTCTTGGTTGTATATTTAATCTCTCAAGTTGAAACTACACCTAGAAGAGAGTAACAAGTACTAACTTGCAATCTTGTCACAAATGAACACTTCTTAATCACAAATCCATCAAATCTTTCCAAACAATCTTGATTGTGATGATTCAATCTCTCCTAAAAATGGCACTTCACTGCAAAACAACTTTGCCTTAGAATTGTATTCTACCCCTCCACTAAAGGCACAACTTCCTCAACCAAAATTGCTTCACATCAACACTGCACTACACTCAGAACTGCAGAATACTACCAACACTACAATCCCTCTTAGATCTATCAAGGCATTGCTCCAATTGCAATTCACTTAGGATCAGACAGATGTGACAACCCGGCAAATATCACTTTTGCAGTAATCGGGTAAGTAAAGTTTGTTCCCGCATAGATACTATGCAGAAATGTCCAAATACAAAGTCAAATGTCACAATTGCAGTTCTTCTTGATTGCTTCTTTAATCTCTCAGGTAGAAACTACACCCAGAAGAGAGTAACAAGCTCACAATCTCCACAACTTGTCACGAATATACACACATAATCACATCATAGCAAATTCTGTCCAAACAACTCTTGATTGTGATGATTCAGATTCTCCCGAAGACGGCACTTCACTGTGAAGAACAATTTCACCTCAGAATTGTGTTCCACCCCTCCACTAAAGGCACAACTTCCTCAATCAAAATTGCTTCACATCAACTTTGTGCTGCACTCACCAATGCAGATACTACCAACACTACAATTCCTCTCAGATCTGTCAAGGCGTTGCTCCTATGCATTTCACTCAAGATCAAACACACAGAATGAAGATCAAGGCTACAAATTCCAACATCCACAGACACATTGACTTGCTCTTTGGAATTCTCCACACACTCACAACTACAAACACGAAATTGATAATCGGAATTAAGCTTAAGCGACGAGCATTAAGAACAACACTTTGCTTTATCTATCTTCAGAAATATGAATATTGAATAACATAGTACTGCAAATGCTCTCTTTAAATATTGAAGCAAATGGCAGACCTGCCTACCTATGCACCGCTTCCTAACATATCTTCCTACCTGCAGATCCCAAGTGATAGTCTATCTTTTCATATTTGCCCCTCCCTATCTCAAAATCAATACTTAGCCCGATCCGATGTCTACCTCATCATCGGCTTCCAAACCCGATGATCTTCCTACTACTTCTCCTTCTTTGGGTATAGCTAAGTCTACAAATTCCTTCACTAATTCTACAACTTCTACACTAGGAACTACAATTGAGCTCAAGAGTGACTTATCTAACTTTCTATCTCTTGACCCACTCTTCTCTAATGTGTCAAATAACAAGTCTAATGACACTTGAATTCCTATTTCTACAACATCGGGTTTCTTCTCCACTGTCACACTATCCCGAATCTTCTCTAACTCCAAATTGACTAAATCTAATTTGAGACTAACATTGTTCTCTACTTCTAACATTTTCCTATCTACGCGTTCTCTTAATCGGATCAACAAGGTGTTCATGTCCACATCCTTGGCTTTTCTCTTTTGAGTTTTCCTGCACAAGTAACTTCAACTCATGTAGGCGGGCTTCTTCCAATCTCCCTTCAGCCTCCGTGCTTAAGATTGCTCTCAACTTCCCCGCCACTTCTCCCATTGATTCCGATGCATATCCTCGAGAGCACTCTACCTTCAATTCTTCATGATACATCTTCAACTCGTCTTCGTACTTCGTAGTGAGCATCTTCTTCTCCTCTGCATACTGCATGCTTTGCCTTTCCATGCTCTTGACAACTTCTTGTAATCGTTCCTCTTCTTCTTGCCTGGCTGCCAACTCTCTCTGCCATGCTTGATCTTTTGCCGCTGCACTCTTCTTCAAACTATCCAACTCCTGCTCCATTACGATGGTCATTGCCTTCAAATGAACATTCTTCATGCGCACATCACTCACTTCCTCCTTCATCTTGTTGAGCCACATCGCCTGTTTTGTTAATTCTCTGGCTCACCTCTGCAGTTCCTTCTCTTTTACTTTGCAGCTTTCTTGTAACATGGTAAAAGTCTTCTTTGTCAAGCCTTCCTCCCTCCAAAGTTCTTCCACTTCCTCACTTCTTCGGACTTGTTGCTCTTGCAACTCCTTCACTTCACTCATCATATACATCACCACTTGCAACTCGTTCATCCCCTTCCTACAATCTTGGGGAATTACCTTCCGATGATCCTTCAGTAGCTCCAGCAAGGGTATGACCACCTTCGTCAAATATGATATCCCGCCAAAGTTCCCTTCCCTCTTCATCATCATCTTCATCTTGAGTCTTCACCTCCGTCATTGTCTCCTTCATCCAAAGTCATGATCTTTGTATCTTCATTGTTTTGGCACTTTCTTCGTCTTGGCCTCTTGAACTTGGCCCCGCGGGATTCTCCTCTTTCTCTTTTGGTCTTGGCTTATTCACCACCATTGCCTGACAAGCCTCACTGACCGCCACCGATTGCTGAACTTCTGGCTCCCATCGCTATAGCTCCCAGACTCCTCACTTTTTAAGGTGAGCTCCTCTTCTTCAGATTCCTCCTCTTGCGACTTGGTTTTTTCCCTAGACTCCGATCCCAATGATGCATCTTTTACCATCTTTGTAGTGTTTAAAATCAGCCGTTGAGTCTTTCTTTGAGTGGGAGGCAACTTTGCTTCTTTGGGTTTGCCATGTTTCTTTGTCTTCGGACTGGTAATTTCTTTGACCTTCCACTGTCTGGTCTTTGAGAAATATTCATTGTTTGCTTGAAGATGCAGCATATACTGGCGCTCTTCCTCGTCTGCTTCCCATCGTAAATCCAGATGAATGTGGGATACCATACAATGACGCTCCTCTTTGGTCAACAGGTTCAATCCAAAGTAGAAATGTGCTGCGAACGGTGCAAAGTAATGCGGTGGTGAACCCATTTTCCAATTAACCATCATCTGCCTCGTTCGGTGGTGAAAGCACTTCACCTAATTCATTGGAACTCCTGCAAACATCTGATGGAAGAACACGGCTTGCTGCATGTTCATGTAGGTGGTTCATTCTGGCTTGAACATGGCCATCATCGCCCCTACAATGCTTCTTTGGATTGGATCCCAATAGGACTCCACCTTGTATCCATTCGTCGTTCTTGGAGCAAAAAATGAGTTGCGGATCTCCGCCGTCTCCTCTGCAACATCACACTTCCAATAGAAGGTGATCCTCATCGGCTCTCTTGCTTCTCTCCCCAATACTAACCTCCAATCCAACTTAGTCCATCGAGCCGGATTGCCTCTCTTCCCTTCCACCTCGGGACCCTCTTCACAATTACTGGCAGCGATCTCTGCTATCACTCCCGGGAAACTGAAATTCCAGTTCCATGCTAAAAATGTAATACAAAGTCTAGTTAAGACTTCAATTCAAGCTACTACATCTAATCTTTGGATTGCAAAACCTTGCACTGCCAGCGCATTGGCCACCTTCTTCGCCATAATCTGTTCTCTCGTTCTATGATGTTGGAAGAGGATACCCTCTCCTGGACAAGACACTCTAACTCCCTTGGAGTTTTGGAAAATCTCACTCTTGATGGGCTTCCGGACACGCATTACTGCAAGACGACTACTCAAAGGGATTGGAAATTTACTCGAAACATTCAACTTGTCCCTGCGCAATTGCAATTTTATATTACCTCAAATTGTAGTCATTCTTCAGTCAATTTTAGTTTCAAATTTCTCTCTTTTGCGTGCAAATCCTGGTCACTGTCAAGACATTATCTTCTTCTACCCCTGCCATTTCTTGAAATGTACTTTCTTGCCACGTACCAAGGTTGTTAAATGGTCTTCGTATCTCTTGTGCCTTCTGACCCAAAGACGGTGCTCTTCGGACTTTTTCCGTCGTACTCCTTTTCCGAGAACCTCCATCATCGGATCCGATGTCATCTTCTTTGGATGTCCTCCAAAGTTACTTTCGTCCATTCTTCATTCGCAATTCAACCTTCAGTGCTTACTTCTTCTCTTAAACCCGAATAAACATAGAAAACAAAAAAATGTGGGTACCACAACACACAAAATGAAGATCAAGGTTGCAGAATCCAACATCCAACACGCACAAACACAAACACAATGCTAATACTTGGAATTAAGTTCAAGTGATGAGCATTGCTTCACAACACTTCACTTTATCTATTCTTAGAATTATAAGCACTAACAACAACATACTACAAATGCCTCCTTTAAAAATTAGGGCACTTCAATAGTTATCTAACTAATATACCATTTTCTAACAACTTTACCAACCTTAAGATCCAAAATGACAATGCACCCCTTCATATCTGCCCTTCAAAATCTCAAATCTATTACTACTTTGATCCGATGTCCACTTCTTCTCCGGCTTCTAAACTCAAAGTAACTTCACATACGACTCTATCCTTGGGTCTTTCAACTACTAACTCTTCTACCAATTCTAACATCTCTTCCTCCTCATCTACAATTCCTGTCATGGGCAATCTAATACATCTTCTTCCTGCAACCCATCCTTCTCTAATATCTCCAATGGAAACTCCAAAGATATTTTTACTCCTATGTGACAACCCGGCAAATATCACTTTTGCGGTAATCAGGTAAGTAAAGATTGTTTCCACAGAGATACTGGTCAAAAACTTCCAAATACAAAGCAAAGTAACAATTTCAGTTCTTCTTGGTTGTGTCTTTAATCTTTTAGATAGAATCTACACTTAGAAGAGAGTAACAAGCACTGACTTGTAGTCTTGTCACAAATTAACACTTTTTAATCACAACTCCATCAAATCTTTCCAAACAATCTTGATTGTGATGATTCAAGCTCTCCTAAAAATGACACTTCACTTCAAAACGACTTTGCCTTACAATTGTGATCCACCCCTCCACTCAATGCACAACTTCCTTGATAGAAATTGCTTCACACCAACTTTGTGTTGCACTCACAAATGCAAAACACTACCAACACTACAATTCTTATTAGATCTGTCTAGGCATTGCTCAGATTGCACTTCACTTAGGATCAAACACATAGAATGAAGTTCAAGGCTGTGGAATCCAACATCTAACAAACACACGGATTTGCACTTTGAATTTCTCCACACACTCACAAGCATAGACACAGAATTGATACTTGGAATCAAGCTCAAGCAATGAGCACAACCTCACAGCACTTTCCTTTATCTATTCTCAAAAATTATGAGTATTGAACAACATTTTATTTTGAATGCCACTCTTAAATAGTGAAAAAATTGGCAATTACTAGCAACTATACCGTTTTACAACAACTTTTCCTACTTGCATATCCAAAATGACAATGCACCTCTTCATATCTGCCTCTTCAAATCTCAAAAATTGTTACTACTCCAATCCGATGTCTACTTCTTCCTCAATTCCCAATCCCAAAGTAACTTCACTTACTACTCTGTCCTTGGGTTTCACAACTTCTAACTCTTCTACCAATTCTACTACTTCTTTGCTCTGATCTACAATTACCCTAGTGGGTAATCTCTCTAACTCCTTATCTCCCAACCCACTCTTCTCTAATACCTCCAATGGTAATTCCAAAGACATTTGTACTCCTATGTCATTTATTTTAGACTTTGCTCTCACATCCTTCCAAAGTTTATTTATCTCTAATTTCACTAAGTCTAATCTAATCATGATATTATCTTCTACTTCTAATATCTTCCTATCTACACAAGTTCTGAGACTGATAAGTAAGGCATTCAAATCTTTATCCTTTGCATTTCTCCTTCTCGTCTCCTGCACCAACAACTTCAACTCATGCAGTCTTGTCTCCTCAATTTGCACACTAGCTTTTGTACTCAACATTGCATTCATCTTTGTCACTGTCTTCTTCAATGGCTCAAGTCTCATTCTTCTCTCACGTTCTTGATCTGCAAGCCATTCTTCTTTATACATTGCTAGTTCTGCCTCAAACTTTGCTTTCATTGTTTCCTTCTCCTTTTGCTTCTGTACTAGCTTCTCTTCCAGATTACAAAGTAACTCTCTCATTCTTTCTTCTTCTCTATATCTCACTGTTAACTCCCTTTGCCAGAGTTGCTTCTTCTCCTCCACACTCTCCATCATCCTATCAAGCTCTTGGTCCTTCTTTGCTACCCTCGCCATAGCATGAATAATATCAAGTTGAGAATCAGCAAACTGTTGTTTCAAGATCTCATTCTCCGCTACTTGTCTTTCTCTTGCTATGTCACTCTGCTCTATGATTCTCTCTCTACTCCGCACTTCCTTCTTCAAGTTCTCTATTACTTTTATTTGTACTATTGTATCTACTTGTAGTACTTCTTTTTCCTCCTAACCTTGGATTATACTCTCTTCAATTTTGAGTTCTCTTCTTCTAATCGCGCTTGCACTTGCAATATAGTCTTCACTTCTAGACACTTCAACTGCATTTCCTTCTTCTTGTGCTCTAACTTTACTTACAATGTGCACACAATCTCTTGCTGATACTCTACTCCACTCGGAGTCACCTCGACTTGTAGACTTGTCTCCTTCTTCACCTCTTCCTCACTTGACACTCTCCTTCTCGGCCATAATCACCTTATAGGAATGGATTCTTTGCTCCCCAAACTTCCACTCTCCACTTCTCTTACCTTACTTGGCCTGACTTCATACTTCGCCTTATGTCTGGAATGGAATCCCCTTTAAATAGTCACTCTCTTCTCCTCTTGCTCTAGAACTTTGTCTTCTAGTTTCGGATTACCTTTCTCCTCCATCTCCATCTTCACTTCCTCCTCTTTAGTTACCGACTGCATCTCCACTCCATCATCATTGTTGCTACTCATGTCTCCACTCTACAACATAAACTCAGGTTCTTCCTCTTTCTCCAAGTCTTTGGACTTGCACTCAGCCTCCCCGTCCGACTCTTTGCCCGATGATGCAATTACCATCAAATCTCTCCTCGGGTTCACCTTTCTAGCTTGCTGAGGTCTTGCCGCCGCTACTTCTTCTTCTTCTTCTCCTTGTTGACTCCTCTTCTTTGATTTTGGAGTGCTCACCTTCAATTGCACACTCTGCCCCGTCTACACATAGTACTCGTCGCTGCTCTTGATTTGCAAGATGTACTATTGCTCCTCTACATCAACCTCTCTTCTCAAATCAGGATGGAAATGTGACACCATCTTATGTCTCTTTGCTGCATTGAGCAAGTTCAGCCCTAGATAGAAATGGGTTGCAAATAGCACAATGTAATGTGGATGCAACTTATCTTGCAAATTCCACACCATCTGTCTCATTCTCTGATGGAAACACTTCACCCAATTAATTGGCTTTCCTGCAAACATCTTGTGGTAAAATACCGCTTGATGATTCTCTCCGGCTTCAAGATCACCATTAGTGCATTTACAATACCTCTCCTCATAGGATCTTTATAGCTCTCCACTTTGTAGCCATTCTTCATGCATGTTGAAGAGAAAGTATATCTCACTTCTCACTTCTTCAGCTATTGTTCCCTTCCCCAAGAACATATCACCATGCTCTATGCCTACTTCTCTTCCAAGTACTAATCTCCAATCCGACTCTGTCCATCAAGCCAGATTTCCTCTCTTCCCTTCTTCCTCGGAGCCATCAAGGCACTTACTCTCGATGATCTCAGTCATGAAACCTGGAAAGCTAACGTTCCAATTCCATGCCAAGAATGTGATCCAAAGCCTGCTCAAGACTTCAATTCTTGCGATCACATCTAACCTCCAAATTGTATGGTTTCTCATTGCAAATTCAGAGTTCTTCTTCCTACCTCTTATCTTTCTCTCTTCCACTTTGGGTTGGGAGCTATTCTTCCTACTAATATCTAAACTAACTTTCTTGACGTCCTCTCGTCACACCAATGCGTCTTCAACTACACTTCCCTTCCCATGATCTTCCGCAGGACGACTTCTTAATGGCAATGGAAAATTACTTGTCATTGCTTTGTCTCTAGCCCAAATTTTATAGTGGCACGCCTCCTCCGCCTTTCTTCACTTTGAGTTTCCACCAAGAAATCACACGTCTTGCATGCTCTTGTCCCTATCAATTTTCCCTCATGTGTATGACCACCATTTTTGTGAGTGGTACCTTCTTGAATGTCTCATCCCAAAGGAAAGTTGTTACACTATCCTTGCCTTGGGTTGATCACCTCCTATGACAACCCGGCAAATATCACTTTTGTGGTAATCAGGTAAGTAAAGTTCATTCCCATAGAGATACGAGTCAGAAATTTTCAAATACAAAGCATAGTAACAATCTTCAGTTCTTCTTGGTTGTCTTTAATTTCTTAGGTAGAAACCACACCCAGAAGAGAGTAACAAGCACTGATTCGTAGTCTTGTCATGAATTAACACTCCTTAATCACAACTCCATCAAATCTTTCCAAACAATCTTGATTGTGATGATTCTGGCTCTCCTGAAAATGGCACTTCACTGCAAAACGACTTTGCCTCAGAATTGTGTTTTACCCCTCCACTGAAGACACAACTTCCTCGATCAAAATTGCTTCACATCAACTTTGTGTTGCACTCACAAATGGAAAATACTACCAACACTACAATTCCTCTCAGATCTATCAAAGCATTGTTTTGATTGCACTTCACTTAGGATCAAACACATAGAATGAAGATCAAGGCTGCAGAATCCAACATCCAACAAGCACACTAACTTGCACTTTGAATTTCTCCACACACTCACAAACACAAGCACAAAATTGATACTTGGAATCAAGCTCAAGCGACAAGCACTGCTTCACAGCACTTTGCTTTATGTATTCTCAAAAATTATGAGCACTGAACAACATTTTCCTACGCATGCCACTCTTAAATAATGAAGCAAACGATAGTTCTAACAACTATACCGTTTCCTAACAACTCTTCTAACCTGCAAATCCAAAATGACAATGTACCTCTTCATATTTGCCTCTTCAAATCACAAAACTGTTACTAATCCAATCCAATGTCTACTTCTTCCTCGGCTTTCAAACCCACTCCCAAAGTAACTTCACTCACTACTACTCTATCCTTGGGTTTCACAACTCCTAATTCCTCTACCAATTCTAATAGTTCTCTTTCCTGATCTGAAATTCCACTAGTAGGTAATCTATCTAACTCCTTATCTCTCGACCCACTCTTCTCTGATGTCTCCAATGGTAACTCCAAAGACATTTGCACTCCTATGTCATCTACTTTGGATTTCACTACTATCAATTCTTTTGCTAATTCTATTGTGTCTTCATCAAGAATTGTAATTGAAAGCATGGGTACACTATCTACACCTTCAATTTGCAACCCATTTTCCCCTAATCACTCATGTAACTGACCCAAAGACAACTATAGTCTGATCTTGCACTTTGGGTTTATTCACTACTACATTTCTCTTCTAATTCTTTCCTATCTTCAATCAAAACTAAAATTGAAGTCATGGGTATCCTAACTATCTTCTTTCCTTACTTTAACTTCCTCTAATACCTCTAGCAAGATTCCCAAAGTCACCTTCACTGCACTCCGAGGTCCGGCTACCTTGGATTGAATCATATTTATCTTGAGGTAAAGTCCTTAGACTCAAAGTCATGTAAACCCAAAGTCCAAAGTCCAAAGTCCAAAGTCCAAAGTCGTATAGACCCAAAGACCCATATAGACCCGTGTAGACCCAAACTACTCTATACATCTACTTCCAAAACTTAAAATACTTGTTCCTTTTGCTACAAACCTCCAAACTCTACGATTTTGATGGCAATGGAAAGCCCTAAACGAGAGGCTTCCAACAAAATATAGCACGCTTGATTTGGACTTGTCATCATTGAGATATGGCCCCCGCAAGAATCTTGACCTACAATTTCCATTCCTCCTTTGGGTTTGCCCTCCTTCACCATTTGATCAGAGTTTTTCCTCCTCTGACACAAAGTAAACTTCTTTGGGTTTGATCTGATTCAAGTCTTTCTTCCTCCAACACAAAATTGACTTCTTGAGGCTTGATCAAAACACAAGTTTCCACTCATTTCTTCTCTATTTGGTTTCAATTTGGTTTAAGCAAGGCACTTTTCTTCAAAACTTGTCCAAAATGAAAATTGTGTGTACCACACCCCCCAAGCCAAAGTCTCCTTACTTTGGGTTGTATGCTGACAGGGCAATTCCGAGTACCTCACCTTTTGACACAAAGTATCTTTACCTCGGGTTACACCCCGAGGTTACCTTTCTTTGCCTTCTTCTGCCATAAAGACGCAATATGACTTCTTTTGTACACTTCTTCTTCAAAAATAATTAAAAAATAAAAAATGTGGGTACCTCATACCCCCTCCCTCAAATGTGAGCATCTCCCGCAAACATAGACCTTGGGTGTCTTAGAGACTTCCGAGTCTATAGTCCAATATCTCCAAACTCTCCCCCCGTTCACTTGAGTGGCAAATGGTTTCCCTTCCAAATCTGCAAGTTGAATGGACCCATTGTTATAAAGATGAAGAACTTGATAGGGATCCATTGATCTCAAATGCAATTTGCCTAGAAAAAATATTTGGCAATTGTTGTATAACAAAGCCAATCTCCTTTGCAAATAGTCACAAGCTTGATGTGCTTATCGTGTCTGACTTTCCTCTGTTCTTGTACTTCTTTTGTGGTTTGCATTGCATTGTCTCTTTTCTCTTCTAACCACATCAGTTGATGGATTCAAAGATCCTGACTTTCTTCTTCCGACAATCATTCTTTGCAAAGAATCCAATATGTCAGGACTTCAAATTCAATTAGTAGTATGGGGTGCAACCCGTATGTCAAGAAGTATGGAGTTTGCTTGGTTGTGATCTTTTTTGTCGTTTGATATGCTCACAATGCGGCTGCTAACTTTGTATCCCAGTCATAGGTATAATTGACAGTCACCTTATTCAGAATTTTGCAAAGTAACCCATTTTCCTTTTCTGTTAAGCCATTTGCTTTTGGATTATAAGGAGTTGTCTTCCAATGTTTAATCTGAAAGCATTTTGCTAACACTTCCATCACAGAGTTCAAGAAATGTGTCCCTCTATCAATAACCAATTCCAAAGGACATCCGTATTAGGAGATAGTGTTTTGAAAGAAAAATTGCACCACTATTTCTGTATCATCTCTACGAGTTGCTTCAACTTCAACCATCTTGGTAGCTTAATTAGTGCAAACCAAAATGTAGCATTTTCTCATGACTCGGGTTACCGGTTGTATTGGTCCTATAAAATCAATTCCCCATTTCTCAAATAGGGCCAAGGGTAAAATTGATCTCAAAGGCCATTGGGAAGTAGCCGTCGGCTTTCCCATTCTCCGACAAATGTCACAGCTTTGGATATGGGCATGCGTGTCTTTGTACATTGTAGGCCACCGATACCTCCAAGAAAGAATCTTCTTTACAGTATTCTTCAAAGCATAGTGTTCCCCGATGCTTTAAAGTTTAAAGACTCAATTATGCCTCCAACTTCATGTGACTCCAAGCATCACCAAAGTACTTTGTCTTTGCCCATCTTGAATAAAATGATGTGTTTTAGCAGATATGGCTCCATTTTCCTAAGAAAGACTGCCCTTTGCTCTGGGTCCAACCCTTTAGGACACTAGAGAGTATGCAAATAATGATATTTGGTTGCATACCTTGTACTTTGCATTGTTGTTAATTGATATAACTCTTCATCAGGGAACCAATCATCGATCTCCCATTCCTGGTCTTGAGTTTCCAACTTGGACAAGACGTCCGCAATTGAATGCAAGGCTCCCTTTTGTACTTGTACAATATATGTGAATTCTTGTAAGAACAAGATCTATCTTGCAATTTGCCCGGACAAATCTGCCTTCTTGACCAAATGTTGCAATACGTAATTGTCAACAAAGAAGACAAACTCGTATCCCAGCAGGTAGTGGCAAAATTTCTTGTAGGCATACACCATTCCGAGTGCTTCTCTTTTAGTCATCAAATAGTTCTTTTTTGAAACTGAAAGTTGTTGGTTGGCGTAATAGATGGGGTAATCTTTCTTCTTGTCGTCCTTTTGACTTAAGACTACTCCAATTGCCATAGATGAAGTATCCACATATACATGAAAAGGGGTGTCCCAATTTGGTGCCCTCATGACTAGTGCTTCAACCGGTTTCTTCTTCAATACCTCAAAAGCTTCTTCTTGATTTGCTTCCCACATGTAGTCTTTGGATTTCTTCAAAAGCTTTGTAAGGGGTGCAGCAAGCACCACATAGTTTGAAAAAAAGTGTCTCTAGTATCCAACATGTCCCAAGAAGGTTCTCAGCGTTAAGATGTTTTTTGGGGATTCCAAAGCTGAGATAACTTTTACCTTCTCAACAACTACTTCAATACCTCGGCTTGACACCCGATGCCCCAAAAGAATTCCCTCCATTGCAAAGAAGCATTTCTCCATAGTAATGACAAACCAGCAGAATGACACCTTTCAAAAGTTTGGCAAAGGTAATCCAAATGTACATCTCTTTGCCCAAACACACAAAAATCATCAATGAAGACTTCCACAAATTTTCACTAGAAATCCTTGAAGATTGAATTCATCATTTGTTAGAAAGTAGCGGGAGCATTACACAACCCAAAGGGCATTTGATTGTATGCAAAAGTGCCCCAATTGGTTGTGAATGTGGTTTTGTCCTTGTCCTCTTCTCATATGGACACTTGACTGTACCCTAAAAATCCATCGAGAAAAGTTTAACAAGGGTGACCAGCTACTTGGTAAAAATTGTATTGGTAAAAGGCAAGGGATGATAATCCTTCCTTGTGGCTGCATTTAACTTGTGGAAATCTTGGCACACTCGGATCTTCCCCATTTTCTTCTTTGGGACAATGATGATGGGTAAGACCCATTCACTGCTTAAGACAGGAAAGATTATTCTGGCTCCCAAGTACTTGTTGATTTCATCTTTTACCAAAAGCAAGTACTTTGTGTTCAGGCGGTATTGTCTCTGCCAAACCGGAATTGCGCCTTCAACCAGATCAATCCGGTGTTCTCTGAATTCTTGTCGAATACCCAGAATTTGCTCAATAGAGCAAGCAAATACATCTTAGAATTCTATAAATAGTGCAGTGTATCTTGCAAACTCCTATGAAGTGTTGTCTTCAAAATTTTCAAAATTTTCAAAATTTTTCCTTCAGTCAAGAAAACATCTTGACAATCATTGGGGTTGATGACTCCTTTGACATGGCTTACTCGGCTTAATCCAAGTCAAGTTGCCATCAAACCTCCTTCCTCCAAGTCATGTTCATCTGAGGCGAGGTCATATGGGTCTTCATCTTCTACGTCCACCTTGTAACATTCCAAGTAATTGACTTGGACTTTGTCTTTGGAGTCTTCTAAGGACAAAGACGAGGTGTCTTCAGATTCATCCTCATCTTCTCACAAACTTGTTTCCCCAAGATGCGGAACCTTCGTCCAACTCATAGTCACCAGCTTTTGATCTTTGGACAAAATGTCCTTGAACCGTAGCTTTTGCTGGTGCCAATCCACCACAACTTGAGCAATGAACAACCAAGGTCTTCCAATCAATAGTGAGTAACCGGTTTTGGTCAATGGTTGCAACACAATGTAATTCAACTTGAAGGGCACCCCTCCATGATTGTGGTAATATTTGACAGCATGCCCAATGGCCGTATCCTGGTTTAGTTTGCAAATTTCAATACTCGGGGTGTTGGTTCAAACGCATGATACCCCAACCAACTTGCAATATCTTTGGTCATAACATTCACAACGGAACCCAAATCAATGGGTATTGATGTGATGATGCAATCAACCTTGGGAGATCCCAGATCCTCTTGTTCAATACGACATATGGCGGGCAGGTCTTTCTTAGACATCTCCCTTACTTTCTTGAGTGCAGAATTCAGCTGCCTCTTGTACAGCTTATTGTCTTCCCACAACTGCTTAAATGTGACATTTGCAATTGTGGCTCCCAAATCCGCTAAAATATCATATTGGGGTACTCCTCCAATTTCACCATCTTCACCTTTGGCTTTGTGTTCAAAGTCTCTCCATGTTCAAATTTGACTTTGAGATGCTTCATGATGGTGATGAGCGTACTAGTGGCCTTAACCCAAGGTTCCTTGGGTTGGCCTACCTTGGCTTGGATCAGATTCTTTACTTCAGATTGGATGTCCTGCCAAAAAACCGGAAGCTTCATCATCATCTCCTCCTCCAAACTCAGTTCTCAGGTCCTGAGTACCGCTTCCTTGAGTTCTTTCTGCAAGGCTTTAGCTTTGGCTTTTGCAAGATCTTTTCCTCCTTGGCAGAAAGGATTGACTTGGGCACAACCTCTTTGCCTTTTGTGAGGACAATGAGGTCATACTCAGTTCTTTGGGATCACGCTTCTTCTTACTTGTGCATATCTCAACCTTCAAAATTTTGAGTTTTGGCCATTCTCCTTCCAAGGCCGGGCTTCCCTCTTGAGGTCTCTCCTCCTCAAGTGTTATACTATTTACACTAGTATCACCCTTTGCCTAAAGCGCCGCACGCTCACCTTGGGTTTGTACATATTTTACAAGAAGCTTCAGGTTTGGGGAGTGAGTGCATTGGTTGCCCGTATGACCCGATCCTTTGCAATTTCCACACAGGAGAACAAAACCAATTTGCCATCTTGGCTCCGGACAGTTTGGAGACCAATGTCCCATCGAGCCCACATTGTAATGTGGTGCCCACATTTTTTGTTTTTTTAAATAAAGAAGAAGAAGTGTATAGAGAAGTTGGATTGTACATGTATGGCCAAAGAAGGCAAAGAAAAGAGTCTTCAAGATGAAACCCAAAGTAAAGTGACTTTGGGTCATAAGGCAAAGTACTTGGAAATGCCTTGTCAGCATACAACCCAAAGTAAGGAGTCTTTGTATCGGGGGGAGCTCAACTCGGGGCGAAGTCAGTCTAACAACCTTTCATTGGGGCGAGAAATTCAAGAAGGGACCATTCAAAAACCAGCGGCCCATACGCGCAAAGTTTGATTGATAGTGACAGGTGCATGTAGGAGGTGTGATTTCTCAGTAGAAATTAGAAGTGAAGAAAGACAAAGAAAGCACAACTCTATAAAAATCAAACTCACAACGACGCAATGTCAAGTAATTTTCCTTTGCCGTTGAGAAGTCATCCTGCTGGTGATTGTGGGAAGGGAAATAGAGTTGGAAATGCGCTAGTGTGTAAGGGAGAAGTCGCAAGAGTGAAACCGAGAGATAGTGAGAAAACAGGAGAGATGGGGGAGGAAAGAAGAACTCCAAATTTGCAGTGAGAAATCATGTGATTCAGAGATTAGATGTGATTGCGAGGATCAAAGTCTTGAGCCGACTTCGGATCACCTTCTTGGCGTGGAACTAGAACATGAGTTTTCTAGGTTTCATGATAGAGATCATCGAGAGCAAGTGTCTTGATGGACCCAAGGAAGAAGGGAAGAGAGGAAATCTTCCCTTCTTCCTTGGCTTGTTGGACAGAGTTGGATTGGAGATTAGTACTCGGGAAGGAATCAGGCTCAGAGTAGGAGGCCACGTTCTTGGAGAAGGGAGAGATAGCCCAAGAAACCCAAGAGGTGAGAGATGCATTCTCGTCAAAGCGGACAAAGAATGGGTACAAAGTGGAGAGTTACAAAAACCCTGTCAAGAGAGGAATTGTGAGTGCTCTGATGGCAATCTTGAAGCCAAAGAGAACAACCTATGTGATGAAACACCAAGCGGTGTTCTTTCACAAATTGTTTGCAGGAGAACCAATCAATTGGGCGAGGTGTTTCCATGGGAGAACGGGACAAATGGTGTGGAATCTACAGGAGAAATCGCCTCTACACTACATTGTGCCGTTTGCAGCTCATTTCTACCTTGGGTTGAATTTGCTGAACTCGGCGGAGCAAACTCGGATGGTGTCGCATTTCCATCCTGATTTGAGAAAGGAGGTCGATGTAGAGGAGCAGCAGTACATCTTGCAAATCAGAAGCACCGACGAGTACTACAAGAAGATAGGGAAGAATGTGGAGATCAAAGTGAGTACTATAAACTCAAAGAAGAGAAGTTGGCAAGGCAAAGCCGAAGACACAACAAAACCTCAGAAGACCAGGAGAAAAAACCCAAGGCGAGGACAGGTGGTAATCGTATCATTGGACAAAGAGTCAGAAGGTGACGTTGAGCGCAAGACCAAAGACTCGGAACACAAGGAGGATCCAGAGCTAATGCTACAGAGTGGAGATACGAGTAGCGATAGCGATGAAGGAGGAGAAATGACATCAGCGCCAGCTGCTGCAGAGGAAGAAGAAGAACTGCAGGCAGAGATCAAGGCCGAGGACAACATGAAGTACCCAAGGCAGAAGAGAAGATCGCAGTTCAGAGGGGAGTCCGCTTGAGACGTAAGGCAAAGTACGATATCGGTCTGAGTAACGTGAAAGAAGAAGTGAATGAAAGCTCGGGAAGCAAGGCGTCCATTCCGATACAAAGACTATAGCAAAAAAAGCGAGTATCGGATGAACAAGAAGTGCAAAGAGAAGTGGCTACGCAAGAAGAAGTAACCCCAAGCGATGGAGTCGAGTACCTGTGGGAGGTGGTGTGTCCATTACTGGTGAAGTTAGAGCACAAGAAGAAGGAGATGCAGTCGACTTGTCCAGAGGTAAAGATTGTCTTGCAGGTGTTATCAAGATTAGAAGAAGAGAACTCGGGATTGAAGAAGAGTATAACCCGAGGTGAGGAGGAAAGGAAAGTACTACGAGTGGAGGCAGTAGTGAGGACTCAGGTAATTGAAGACCTAAAGAGAGAAGTGAGATATTGAGAAGATCTTGTTAAGAAGAGTGACATAGCAAGGGAGAGACAAGTAGCTGAATATGAAATCTTGAAGTAGTAGTTTGCTAATTCAAGAGTAGAAGTTATCCATGCTATGGCAAGAGTAGTAGCAAAGGATCAAGAGCTCGATAGGGTGATGGAGAGTGTCGAGGAGAAGAAGTAACTTTGGCAAAGAGAGTTGGTAGTACGGTATAGGGAAGAAGAGAGATTACGAGAGTTACTTCGTAATCAAGAGAAGAAGGTTGTACAGAAGGAGAAGGAGAAGGAAATTGAGTTCAAAGCGGAATTGGCAATGTACAGGGAGGACTGGCTTGCAGATCAAGAGCGAGAGAGGAAGATGAGATTGGAGCCATTGAAGGAGATAGTCCTCAAGATGAACATGATGTTGAGTACAGAGGCCAGCATTCAAATTGAAGAGACAAGGTTGCACGAGTTGAAGTTGTTGGTGCAGGAGACAAGGCAAAGACAGGCGAAAGATACTGATTTGAATGCCTTGTTGATTAGTTTAAGAACTTGTGTAGAAAGGAAGATCTTAGAAGTAGAAGACAATATTGCGATTAGATTAGACTCAATGAAAATAGAGATCAAAAAACTTCAGAAAGATGTTAGAGCCAAACCCAAAGTAGATAACATAGGAGTGCAGATGTCTTCGGAGTTAGAGATGGAGACATTGGAGAAGAGTGGGTTGAGAGATGAAGAGTTAGATAGATTACCCACTAGTGCAATTTCAGATCAGGAAAGAGAATTGTTGGATCTGGTAGAAGAAGTAGAAGATATGAAACCCGAGGACAGAGTAGTAGTAAGTAAATTTACTTTGGGTTTGGGTTTGAAAGCCGATGATGAAGTAGACATCAGATCAGATTAGTAACAGTTTTGAGATTTGAAGAGGCAGATATGAAGAGGTGCATTGTCATTTTGGATCTGCAGGTTAGAAAAGTTGTTGTAGAACGGTATAGTTGTTAGAATTGTCAATTTGTTCACTATTTAAGAGTGGCATTCGCAGTCAGATGTTGTTCAGTGCTCATAATTTCTGAGAATAGATAAAGCAAAGTGCTGTGAAGCACTACTCGTCGCTTGAGCTTGATTCCAAGTATCAACATTGTACTTGTGTTTGTGAGTGTTTGGAGAAATTCAAAGTGCAAGTCAGTGTGCTTGTTGGATGTTGGATTCCGCAACCTTGATCTTCATTCTGTGTGTTTGATCCTGAGTGAAGTGCAATCGGAGCAATGCCTTGACAGATCTGAGAGGAATTGTAGTGTTGGTAGTATTCTGTATTTGTGAGTGCAGTGCAAGGTTGATGTGAAGCAATTTTGATCGAGGAAGTTGTGCCTTCAGTGGAGGAGTGTAATAC
The DNA here is from genome assembly GCA_948567375.1 of Lunularia cruciata. NCBI lineage: Eukaryota > Viridiplantae > Streptophyta > Marchantiopsida > Lunulariales > Lunulariaceae > Lunularia > Lunularia cruciata. Next base: position 43,969,015 of record OX419757.1, read on the forward strand.
AATTCTGAGGTGAAGTCATTTCACAATGAAGTGCCATTTTTGGGAGAGCCTGAATCATCACAATCAAGATTGTTTGGAAAGATTTGATGGAGTTGTGATTAAGGAGTGTGAAATTTGTGACAAGACTGCAAGTCAGTGCTTGTTACTCTCTTCTGGGTGTGGTTTCTACCTGAGAGATTAAAGACACAACCAAGAAGAACTGCAATTGTTACTTTGACTTTGTATTTGACCAATTCTGACTCGTATCTCTGCGAGAACAAACTTTACTTATCCGATTACCTCAAAAGTGATATTTGCCGGGTTGTCACATGTAACATGCCCCAAGTGCAACATTCTGAGGTCAATTTTGGTTGCTCATTAGTGGTCTTCATGGAGGAGCATTGGGGTTATACTCCTATGGTCCGTACCTTGGACCTTGATACAATGTGCTTGCCTGAGGCTATACCTCTTGGGTTTGGTACACAATCTCCTCTTCCTTACTCCATCCCGAAACCCAATCAATCTGCTGCACTAGAAATACATTAGGAGTATTGCATTCAGTATGTGCGTGGCCGGACTTGCCACACGCGGTGCACCATACATTGGATCTACCAAATGATGGAGGCTTCCTTTGGTCCTTTGCCCCAATCATCTAGATCTTAAAATCCAAAAACTCCTTTATGAGGGCATCCAGCTTGGTATCAGCCTTATGTACACTCTTTGTTGAGGATGTCAATGGTTTCTTACCTCCACGTCTTTGTATTCTTCTTGGCTTTGATTCTTCTTTGGACTCCAAAGAAGAACTTGAAGACGTAGAGGATTCCTCCAAAGAAGGGGATGTACTGCGAGAAGCTCTCCTTCTAGGCTTCTTGCCTTTCTTCTCCCAATTTCTTTGATTGCTGGCAGAGTGAGAGTGAGCCACCTTGTAGCGGATGATATGTTTGAGTACCTTGTCCAAGGAAGTTACATTCCCCTCCCTAGCAAAGATCCGAACCTCTGGTGAAATTCCTCCTAAGAACCAGGTAATGGCTTGGGCATTGAAGTAACCCACCACACCCAATTGCTTTGGGACTCAGTCCAAAAGCTCCATGAACCGCTTAGAGTAGTCTCTTACTTCTCCTTCTTGCCTCTATCCAAACCATTGAGTGTCGCAAAAACACTCGTGTTGTGATCAACTTCCCATAAGCGTTCTAGGAAATTGTTTCTTAAGTTTGCCCAATCCGCTAGTACAAACCCCTTCTTGATTACATGGGTGTTTCAACTCCAAGCTTTCTTTTTGAGCAGACTTGGGGAAATTTGTAGTCGATCTGCCGAGTTATGTTCCTTGTTAGCAAAGGAGATGACTTTGAATTCTTTGATGAATTCATCGGGGTCTTTGTCTTGTTTTTTCTCCTTGTATTTTTGATAGGCGTGTCGAGTGATAGGTAACAAAGTCATTGTTTGACTTGGTGGAATCAGCTGGGGTAAATTTGAACTTGATGGAACCAAGGGGTTGGCTGGTATTGACACCATGTTGTTAGCCTAGGGGTTCCAATTAGTAATGTCCAAAGTAGGGTCTTCTTCAACAATTTCTTCTTTGAGTATGTTGACTTCAACTTGAGTGAAAGACCCAGACTCAACACCTTCAGAGTGTTCTTTGAAATTCCTTTGAGACAATCAAGGAATCTTGCGTAGAAGGTGTTGACACTCTTCTTCTATTAGTGTCCGTGCTGTCTTTTCTCAAACAAAGTTCTTTGAAAATGTGACTTCCTTTATAGCTTTAAGGGAAGTTGGTGTACAGGGTTGTAGCAAATATGTCTACTTGCTTTGATTCTTTCTTCTTCTTGGAAGATGGAGATGAGAAGTAGCCTTGCCAACCGCCTTCATGTTTCTTTTAGTCAAGTTCTTGCAGGGCTTCTTGAACATTGTGGAGAAGTTGAAAGCCCAACGCCTCTTGTTTGGTTTTGTCAAAAGTAGATTGGATCTTCAGGCATTCTTCTTCTTCACAATGCAACGTTTTTCTTTGAACTCTCTCTCTCTTCCTATTGTTCTCTCAATGCATACATTCATATTGTTTTACACCCTAGTTCAAAATTGTCTTTGTATTCTTCCACTTCTAAGATTTGTATCCTTGGCAGTGGCACCAAAAATCATGTGACAACCCGGCAAATACCACTTTTGCGGTAATCAGGTAGGTAAAGTTTGTTCCCACAAAGATACAAGTCAAAAATTTCCAAATACAAAGCAAAGTAACAATTCAATTTCTTCTTGGTTGCATCTTTAATCTCTTAGGTAGAAACCACACCCAAAAGAGAGTAACAAGCATTGAATTGCAGTCTTGTCACAAATTAACACTTCTTAATTACAACTCCATCAAATTTTTCCAAACAATCTTGATTGTGATGATTTAGGCTCTCCCAAAACAGCACTTCATTGCAAAACGACTTCACCTCAGAATTGTGTTCCACCCCTCCACTAAAGGCTTCCGCAATTGAAATTGCTTCATATCAACTCTGCGCTGCACTCACAAATGCAAAATACTACCAACATTCAATTCCTCTCAGATCTGTCAAGGCATTGCTCCAATTGCACTTCACTCAAGATCAAACACACAAAATGAAGATCAAGGCTACGGAATCCAACATCCAACAAACACATTAATTTGCACTTTGAATTTCTCCACACACTCACAAGCATAGACACAAAATTGATACTTGAGATCAAGTCCAAGCAACAAGCACTACTTCACAACACTTTGCGTTATCTATTCTCAGAAATTATGAGCATTGAACAACATTTTATTGCAAATGCCACTCTTAACTAATGAAACAATCTGGAATTACAAACAACTATACTATTCTATGACAACTTTTCCTACCTGCATATCCTAAATGACAATGCATCTCTTCATATCTACCTCTTCAAATCTCAAAAACTGTTACTACTTTGATCCAATGTCTACTTCTTCCTTGGCTTCCAATCCCAAAGTAACTTCACTAACTACTTTATCGTTGGGTTTCACAACTTCTAACTCTTCTACCAATTCTACTACTTCTTCACTCTGATCTACAATTACCCTAGTGGGTAATCTCTCTAACTCCTTATCTCCCAATCCACTCTTCTCTAATACCTCCGATGGTAATTCCAAAGACATTTGTACTCCTATGGCATTTACTTCGGGCTTTGCTCTCACATCCTCCTAAATTTTATCTATCTCTAATTTCACTAAGTCTAATATAATTGTGATATTATCTTCTACTTCTAATATCTTCCTATCTACACGAGTTTTGAGACTAATAAGTTAGGCATTCAAATCTTTATCCTTTGCATTTCTCCTCCTCGTCTCTTGCACCAACAACTTCAACTCGTGTAGTATTGTCTCCTCAATTTGCACATTGGCTTTTGTACTCAGCATTGCATTCATCTTTGTCACTATCTCCTTCAATGGCTCAAGTCTCATTCTTCTCTCATGTTCTTGATTTGCAAACCAATCTTCTCTATACATTGCCAATTCCGCTCCAAACTTGGCTTTCATTGTTTCCTTCTTCTCCTTTTGTACTATCTTCTCCTCCAGATTACAAAGTAACTCTCTCAATCTTTCTTCTTCTCTATATCTCACTATTAACTCCCTTTGCTAGAGTTGCTTCTTCTCTTCCACACTCTCCATCATCCTATCAAGCTCTTGGTCCTTCTTTGCTACCCTTGCCATAGCATGAATAATCTCAAGTTGAGAATCAACAAACTATTGTTTCAAGATCTCATTTTCCGCTACTTGTCTTTCTCTTGCTATGTCATTATGCTCTATGATTCTCTCTCTACTCCCCATTTCCTTCTTCAAGTTCTTGATTACTTGTTTCTGTACTACTACATCTACCCGTAGTACTTTCCTTTCCTCCTAACTTTGGATTATACTCTTCTTCAATTCCAAGTTCTCTTCTTCTAATTGCGCTAACACCTGCAAAACAGTCTTCACTTTTGGACACTTTGACGTCATTTCCTTTTTCTTGTGCTCTAACTTTACTAACAACAGGCACACAATCTCTCACAGATACTCTACTTCACTCAAAGGTACCTTGACTTGCAAACTTGTCTCCTTCTTTGCCTCTTCCTCACTTGACACTTGCCTTCTCAGCCGCAATCGCCTTATAGGAATGGATTCTTTGCTCCCCAAACTTCTACTTTCCACTTCTCTTACCTTACTTGGCCTTTCATACTTCACCTTACATCTGGAATGGACTCCCCTCTAAATTGTCATCCTCTTCTCCTCTTGCTCTAGAACTTCATCTTCAGGTTTTGGGTTAGCTTTCTCCTCTGTCTCTATCTTTACTTCCTCCTCTTTGGGTACCGATTGCACTCTCCACTCCATCATCATTGTCGCTACTCGTGTCCCCAATCTATAGTGTAAACTTAGGTTCTTCCTCTTTCTCCAAGTCTTCAGACTTGCACTCAGCCTCCCCATCCGACTCTTTGCCCGATGATGCAATTACCACCAAATATCTCCTCGGGTTCACCTTTCTAGCTTTCTAAGATCTTGCCGCTACTACTTCTTCTTCTTCTCCTTGTCAACTCCTATTCTTTGACTTTGGAGTGCTCACTTTCAATTGCACACCTTGCCTTGTCTGCGTGTAGTACTCATTGTTGCTCCTGATTTGCAAGATGTACTACTGCTCCTCTACATCAACCTCTCTTCTCAAATTGGGATGGAAATATGACACCATCTTATGTCTCTCCGCTGCATTGAGCAAGTTCAGCCCTAGATAGAAATGGGCTGCAAATGGCACAATGTAATGTGGAGGCAACTTGTCTTGCAAATTCCACACCATTTGTCTCATTCTTTGATGGAAACACTTCACCCAATTAATTGGCTCTCCTGCAAACATCTTGTGGAAAAACACCACTTGATGCTTCATCACATAGGTTGTTCTCTTCGGCTTCAAGATCGCCATACGTGCATTTACAATACCTCTCCTCACAGGATCTTTATAGCTCTCCACTTTGTAGCCATTCTTTGTGTGCTTCAAAGAGAAAGCATCTCTCACTTCTTGGGTTTCTTCAGCTACTTCTCCCTTCCCCAAAAACAAAGCACCATGCTTTGCGCATGCTTCTCTTCCAAGTACTAATCTCCAATCCGACTTTGTCCATTGAGCCAGATTTCCTCTCTTCCCTTCTTCCTCGGGGCCATCAAGGCACTTACTCTCGATGATCTCAGTCATGAAACCTAGAAAGCTAACATTCCAGTTCCATGCCAAGAATGTGATTTGAAGCCTACTCAAGACTTTGATTCTTGCGATCACATCTAATCTCCAAATTGCATGATTTCTCACTATAAATTTAGAGTTCTTCTTCCCACCTCCCATCTTTCTCTCTTCCACTCTGGGTTGGGGGCTATTCTTCCTATTGATTTCCGGACTAACTCTCTTGACTTCCTCTTGGCTCACCAGTGTGTCTTTGACTACACTTCCCTTCCCATGATCTCCCGGAGGACAACTTCTTAATGGAAATGGAAAATTACTTGTCATTGCTTTCTCTAGCCTAGATTTTATAGTGGCACGCCTCCTCCATCTTTCTTCACTTTGAGTTTCTATTGAGAAATCACACCTCTTGCATGTTCCTATCACTGTCAATTTTCCCTCATGCGTATGACCGCTATTTTTGTGAGCGGTACCTTCTTGAATGTCTCACCCCAAAGGAAAGTTGTTACATTGTCCTCGCCTTGGGTTTAGCACCCCCTGAGACAAAGTCTCCTCACTTCAGATTGTATGCTGATAGGGCAATTTTGAGTACCTCACCTTCTGACACAAAGTCACTTTACCTTGGGTTACAACCCAAGGACACTTTTCTTTGCCTTCTTCTGCCATACAGGGGCAATACAACTTCTTTTGTACACTTCTACTTCAAAAATAATAAAAAAAAATGTAGGTACCACATCCTACCTCTTCTACTTTAGGTTTGACTCTTACATCCTTCCAAAGTTTATCTACTTCTAACTTAACTAAATCCAATTGAATTGTGATATTGTCTTCCACTTCTAATGTCTTCCTGTCTACACAAGTTCTAAGACTAATCAGTAACACATTGAAATCCTTATTCTTTGCATTTCTTTTCCTTGTCTCTAGCACCAACAATCTTACCTTGTGCAGTCTTGTTTCTTCAACTCTTATATTGGCTTTAGTACTCAACATTGATTTCATCTTCACTACTATCTCCTTCAACGGCTCAAGCCTCATCCTTCTCTCACATTCCCTATCCGCCTGCCAGTCTTCTTGGTACATTGCAAGTTTTGCCTCAAACTTGGCCTTCACATTCTCCTTCTCCTTCTCTTTCTGCACTATCTTCTCTTCTAGATTATGAAGTAGTTCCCTTCTTCTCTATACCAGACTATTAACTCTCTTTGCCAGAGTTGTTTCTTCTTTCCTACACTCTGCATCACTCTATCAAGTTCTTGCTTCTTCTTTGCTACCCTCCCCATAGCATGGATGACTTCTATTTGAGAATCAGCAAACTATTACATCAAGATTTTGTACTTAGCTATCTATCTTTCCTTGGCTATGACATTCTATTCTATTATTCTATCTTTACTCCACACTTCTCCCCTTAAATTTTTAATTAACTGATTTTGTACTACTGCATCTACTCACAATATCTTCTTTTGCTCCTCTCCTTGTGTTATACTTTCCTTCAACTTTGAGTTTTCTACTTCTAACTGCTCCAGCACCTACTAAGTAGTTTCTACCTCATGATACTTTGACTGCATTTCTTTTTTCTTCTTCTCCATCTTCATCAGCAATGGGCAGACAATCTCCCTTAAATACTCCACCCCTCCAGTCAGGTTCTCTTCTTCTTGTGGGCTTTTCTCCTTCTTTGCCTCTTCTTTGCCTAACACTCTTTTTCTCAGTTGGAGTCGTCTGATTGGAATTGATTTCTTGCTCCCCAAACTCTCACTTTCCATTTCTTTCCTTCGACTTGGCTCCACCTCATGCATCACACTTCTTCTTGATCTGATACCCCTTTGAATGACACTTCTTCTTGATCTGATACCTCTCTAAATGATAACCTTCTTCTCCAATTTCTCTGAAACTTCCTATTCTTCTTTCTAGTTATCTTTGTCTGTCATCTCTAGCTTCCCTCTTCTCTCTCTACTACTGGCTGCATCTCCTCTCTGTCCTCACTCTTGCTACTTGCTTCACCACTCTGCAATGTGAATTGGGGTTCCTATCCTCTCTCCAAGTCTTCAGACTTGTACTTGACCTCATTTTGCTTGATTCTCAGATTGACTATCCTGACTCCTCTCTATGCACAAATGCGTCTCTTACTACAATCTCTATTCCACAATCTCCCTTGGGAGGACTTCTTAATGGTGATGGGAAGTTACTTATGATTCCTCCTCTTGTCATCTCAATCTCAAATCTTATAGTTGTACGTCTTCTCAGTCTCTCTTTACTTGGAGCTTCTATTGGATATCACACCTTCTACATGCTCTTGTCAATGTCAATTTTCCTCCACTCATAGGCCAACCATTTTTGTGTGCGGTACTTTCTTGAATGTCCAACTCCAAAGGAAAGTTGATACACTATCCTTGCCTTGTGTTGAGCACCCCAAGACAAAGTTTCCTTATGTTAGGTTGACTACTGACAAGACCAATCTAAGTACTTTGTTTTCTGACACAAAGTCACTTTACTTTGGGTTACAACCAAAAGAAACTATTCTTTGCCTTCAGATGCCATATAAATACAATACAACTTTGTTTGTACACTTCTTCTTCAAAATATGATGAAAACTTAAAAAAACAAAAATTTGGGTACCATAGAGTTCCTTGCCTTCTTAGTCCATAGTACTCTTCAATAATAGCCATCAGAGGTTCATCTTGAGTGAAAGACAGGCCGGCTCACAGGACACCCTAGATGCACTCTCAATTGAATTAGCTCTTGTATCAAACTCCTATTCAGAGTCAATCTCTTCCCTCATTGGGACTTGAGATATAAGCTAATACCAAGCGCCGTTGTGTGTAAACTCATTGTGTATTGCAGGGAAATTCCAAAGGAGCCCGGATGACTTCCCTTGGGTCCAAGTCGAACCATTAATTTAAATTTGCACAAAAAACATATCTCCTTTGGAATCTCCAAAGAACTCTATGGTGACAATTTAACTCAAACTGCAATCATAACCACCACAAGTACCCTACCAAGTTTCACCACCATGTGTCACCACCATGTGTCACCACCAACTTAACACCACTCACTAATGTAGCTCTAATTGTGACAAATATACTAGGAGAAAGGGTGACCTATAACCTACCATCACAACATACACTCTCATGGTTTGTAGGTCATCACTTCTTGCCTCATTAGAGACAAACATATATAGTATGACTAGTCATCACTCCAACCTCACTAAGATCTAAGATCACACTAGAGCACCAATTCTCTAAATTCATGGCACCTCATACAAACATGGTGTACAAACAAGAAGTAGAAAATGGAGGGGATCTAATCACAAGAAATCTAAATGAGAACTCTCCATCTCACAACTCAACACTAAACTACCTCTCATAGCCAAAGCTACATGTGTATATGTATCAATCAGCCAATCATCATGACAACAAGTGAGGTGAACCAATTGGCTAGGGCACCAGTTTAGGACCCAAAGATCTTGTGTTCAAACCCAATTGCACATAATCTAGAAGAGTAGGCAAATTTTACTTAAAGATAACCAAAAGCTCATCTAAATTGGCTAGCATCACACCATCAAACTTGCTTTGTTGGCCCTTTTAGGCCTTTGTAGCCTCTCTAGCCCACCATCTTGTGCCTTGATGTCTCTAAACACTAAAATTTAGCCAAATAAGACCTTTCTTATTGCCAATTCAAACCCTTTCCAAATTTAGCTAACCTTCACCAACTTAAGCACTAGCTAGGGCAATTTGGGTAACCTCCAAATTTGGATTGTAACACTCATCCGTGCATGTATGTGCTATATTAGTCATGATTAGCTAATGTTAGTCATAGCTAAGATAGAGGAGACCTTACTTTAGAGGAAGTGGAAAAGATGAGCACCACTATGGTAAGCTACCATAATAGCCATCAGAGGTTTATCTTAAGTGAGAGTCAGGCCGGCTCACATTTTTGTTCCATTACCAAGACCTCTCTAGAAGGTAAGATAATGTTCTGCGTAGAATTCTATTTTAGACAAAAGGAGACTATGAGAGTTCACTTGGAGAGAACATAAGGGAAGGAGAGGGCTCAACATATATTAGAGAACTTGGACCCATTTGTATAATCTATAGTTCATTATGATGTCTTTGAGGTGATTTTGTAAATCTTGTACACATGAGAGGATTTAAAGAGATTGTGTGAGGTGGATTTTGGGGATTATGGTGATTTTGGGCAAAATCACCAAAATCAAGATCTGGACTTGAAATTACTACACATAATAGCGTTGGTTATTTTTTAGTCAACACACTTGAAATTATTGTGAGAGCTAGTACATGCAATGAGCTAGAATTTTTGAAAGTTGATAGGGTAAATTGCTCCCGTAACTGCATGCTCTTTGGAAAATTGTATAGATTCTACCATTTGGTTTAAGAATTAGACAAAGATCATTCCTGCGCAAAAAGTAATGAGTTTTTAAAGTGAGAGGGGTGGTTTTAAGACCAAATCTGAAATATGTGTGCTGAATAGAAAGATTCCTAGGCCAAATGGCTCAATGAAAGGATCTTAAATTTTGCAAAAGAGGACATCCTAGATTTGTTATCAATTTTGAAAAATTTCAAAGGACTATGACATACTAGCTGAGAGAATTTAGTGACATTGTGAGGAGAGGTCAATTATCCAAAGTTGAGATGTCATGCATGAGGTGTGTGAGAACAACAGAAAAACATGTTTGAGTGTTTAGACTCATCTTGCAAACATGGAGGGTAGCCAAGAGTAGAAGCTCAAGCTTTGCAAGGTTCTCCAAGGGTTTGCAGTGCTTCTAAGGGTGAATTTGAGGCAAAAAGAGTTTAGAATAGAATTTGAAGAGAGTATCCAAAAGCCTACACCACTTGGAGGAAAGAGTGAGTCTAAGTGCTTTTAATGTGGAGAGAAGAGACATAAGGCAAGTTCACATCCATTGACCTTTGAGAGCAAGAGATTGAGGGGAAAGAGAGGCTTACTTGACTTGGCTTTGCATGTTGGACCTTCTTCACCAAGATTGGGAAGGAGAAGATCTAAGACCAAGGAGTTATGTGAGGTTTGTGGAGTGGAAGGACTTCCAAAGGGACATGAGTTTTGTGGAGTTAAGACACTTTTGGAGACTTTGGTGAAGGATCTTGGAGAGTGTCTTAGTACAACTACAAAAATATTACCACTTTCATGAGCTAATTCTCAAGATTAGTAATGAAGATAATCTTTCAACTTATGGATAAACTATCCATGAGAGTTTGATTAATATGCACTCTAGGATTTGATGTTGTTATAGAAATCTTGGAGCAACCTAAACCTATTTATTTCCCTAGGGTGGATTATTCTCAAATTTTTTTAGTCATGTATATACTCTATTAGTTTTAAGAGTGAGAAAAAAAATAATTGAGAGAAAAGAAAGATAGTGAGGGGTTAAGATGGGGAAACTTCCGGTTTTCTTTGGCAAGGATGGAGAAGATGTGGAGGCCTTTGTGAGAGACTTCAAGAAGCAAAAGCTCTAGTTTCAATGGGAGTAGTGGATGAAAAAACCAACATCATGGGAGGCTTGTGAATATACCTCCTCCAAGATTGATGTGAGAGTGAATGATCACAACATCAAGGATGAATTGGTTAATGGAGGATCAGCAATGAATGCCATGTCAAAAATGTTGATGAAAAAATTGGGTATGATACACTCCAGACCTTCAAAATTTGTGATGAGAATGGAAAACAAGCAATAAGTTCAACTAGTAGGGGTGATGGATAAGGTGGTAGTTTCAGTTATGGGAGTTCAAAACCTCATGACTTTCCAAGTCTTGAAGGATTCAAGCTATGATTTTCTTCTTAGGAGACCATGGTTGAGAGTAACATGCACAACTGATCAATGGCACAAAGGGTACTTGACAATTGGGTCATGAAACCATAGAGTCACAATTCTTGTGACTAACACCACCAACACTTCACATTTAGATACACCATCTACAGATTATTGGAAGTCAGATTCAGAAGAAGGAGCTTCAAGTGTGGACACAAGCATGGAGGAGGAGACTTCCATGGAGGAGGATGGATCTGAATCTAATTCCGATGTGTATCCCTTGTGTACTATGGATTTTTCATTTAAGCCAAAGGTTTTGAAGGACCCAAATAAATCACCATTGACACTTGAGGAGGTAGAAAAGAGGTTATCTACTCTCAAGTCATGTCTAAATGTTACCAAGAAGGAGAAGGTGATATTTGAGGAGATTTTTTGCAAGTTCATCCATGTGTTTGCTTTTAGTTACAAGGACCTAAGTTACCTTGGAGGAGCATAAGATTGTGGTGGAGTCACATGCAAGACCAGTCCGCCAAAAGCAACATTACATTAGTCCACCAATATCTTTGGTAGTGAAGGAGGAGATTGATAAGCTCAAGAAAGCTAGATTTATCTTTGAGGTGGAAAATTCAAAATGTGTGTCTCCAATTGTGATTGTGAAGAAAAAAATAGCAAGCTTGAGGTATGTGTGGATAACAAGAAGCTCAATGTTGTTACTAAGAAAAACTATTACCCTTTACCATTCATTGATGAGATCTTAGAGGAGGTTGTAGGCCATGAGAGGTATAGTTTTGGAGATGGTTAGAGTGGGTATAACCAAATCAAGATTGCACCAGAGCATCAACAACTCACCACATTCACCACACCTTAGGAGACTTATGCTTTCAAGTTCATGCCTTTTGGGCTTTGCAATGCTCCAACCACATTCCAATGGTTCATGAACGAGGTGTTTGAACCTTTTATTGGAAAATTTGTGAGAGACTTCATTGATGAATTTTGTGTCTATGGGAGCAAAGAGGAGCACTTTGAGCACCTAATCAAGTTCTTGCAATGCTTGGATGAAGCAAATGCATCACTCCATCCAAAGAAGTGCATTTTTGGTTGTGAAGAAGGTTTACTTTTGGAGCACATCATCTCCAAGGATGGAATAGCAATTGACCTTGAGAAGGTGAGGAAAATCTCAAACCTTCCGTTCCCTTCAAGCTTGACAAAGTTATGCCAATTCTTGGGGATGGTTAGGTATTATAAGAGGTTTATCTTCTCATTTTCCAACAAGGCTTATGCATTGACCATCTACATGAAGAACGGTGTAGAATACATGGTGATTTTGGAGGACAAGGAGGCTCTCAAAGCTTTTGAGGAGCTCAAGCAATCCCTTGTTGTAGCTCCAATTCTTGCTAAACTTGATTGGAGTAAGCCTTTCATCCACTACATTGATGCTTCCAATGAAGCTATAGGATGCACACTTAGTCAATTAGACCAAGATAAGCATGATCATCCAATAACTTATGCTAGTAGGCAGATGGTTTCAACATAAAAGAACTACTCTAATATAGAGAGAGATCTTTGGTCTAAAGAAGTTTAGACACTACTTGATTGGAGGGAAAGCCACCATTATCACAAATCACAAGGCTTTGAAGTACATCTTTAACAAGCCTAATGTGGAAGGGAGGCTAGCAAGGTGGATGATACACTTGCTTGAGTATGACTACACCATTGAGGATAGGTGTCATGCGTATATATATCGCTAACATACATTGTTGTCAACATCATACATTATAGAAGCACAACTCACACATAAGTCATACATAGACTCTAAAGTGCCACAATTAATCAGATTGTTTACAACTCTTGAATCCAATCAACTCAGATTAGTACTTGATCTGTCACTCTATAAATAGCCAAAAATTGAGCACTAATTATGGTCAAGCCACACCCACTCTAGCTAAGAGGATCCAAGTGACGCTCACTGGCCTCTATCCACCATAGCCAAGAACATGAAGGCTCAACATTAGAGAAGTGAGCTCTCTGGAGCTGTACTTCAAAAGTATACCTCTAGACTCGAGCTAGGTCTGAAACCCTAATGGTCCCTCTGATGGCACACTCAACACTGCAAAGTGATGGTGTGCTCCACCGTGAATTCAGGACTCCAAACACAAAATCTGACCGTTAGAAAGTAGTCTCTGAGAAACTGCTGAAATAACTCTAATTACTATCACTAGAGCTCCAATGTCCAAGTAATCTAGATGCAACACTACAAATGGCGTGACAGTTGTTGTGCATATATACATTGCTACACAACATACAACACTATCAATATCATACACTATAGAAGCACAACTTACACATAAGTCATACATAGACTCTAAAGTGCCACAATTGCCCCCTCTAGCTAGCGGTTAGGTTTTTTTAACTCCAAATAGCCATCTATTCTAAGTATATGGTATACCCTATAATGGGCAAAGATTAGGAGGTCGGGTGCTATGGAGCCCCATTGTTAGTCGCTTGTCTGTAATCTATACCATATCAAGAATTAACTAGCTATAGGTCAAGTACATCTAAGACATAACCATTTTTCCTAAGGAACCACCATGAGGGAAGGAGTCATACATGCCATATGCCATCCTCTTGAACAGCTATCTCACACTAACATAGTAGTAGCCCCACCAGAAGAGCCACATAACATACACCTCAAGCCTGCACATACAAGGGCAAGCTTGGGTCCATAGTACCATCAATGTTTAGGAGGTGGTATGGCACACAATTGCACACATGATCCTTCTAAACAACACCATCACGCTCTTCTAACACAAGGACTCTAGATGACAAAACCTCACGCACTCTCAAGATAGTGCGGCCTATTGATACTTGATGTAGATATACGTAGTTTCCAAGATGAAATCAACAGATCAAGGGTCTATAACCTCTTCCTCAAATGGTAGCATAGCATAAAGTATCTCTATGTTGAGCAATTGCCAAGTTCTCAAAGGCCATCGGCATCACTCTTTGAAAGATCTCTGCCCGTTGAGAACATGCGCTCATCCATACATTGGGGTCATCCAAGTCCAAAACTACAATAGCATCTTGACAAATGGCTGTTGGTAAATCTAGATCTCGTCCATAAAGTAGAAAGTACAGAGTGAAGGATGCTAAGGAGGCTTGTTGGCTGAACCGATAGCCCATGGCCAACCAAGGTAACTGGAGATCCCAATCTCCCAAGTAGCTTCTTTGCAAACCATACTTTTGCAATCCTCTCTTCACCATCTGAACCACTCTCTCTGCTAAGCCATCTACCTCAGGGTGATCTTGGGATGTAGTGCAATGATAAATCAAAGCCTTGTCACATAAGACCTAAAACTCCCCCAAGAACTCTGTACCCTGATCAATCAAAACCTCAGCTAGTGCACCAAAATGACTAAGAACTTGATCCAGGAATGAGTAAGCTCTCCCTTCACTAGACTTGTCAGGAAGTGCCACCAACTCATTCCACTTGGAGAAGTGCTCCACCATCACCAAAACATACCAATGATGTCTCATAGTCAGCAATAAAGGTCTAACAAAGTCCAAACTCCAATGGTAACCCAATCCCATGATAGGTAAGGGGTGTAACTGTGGCGTAGGAGCATTGAATGATGCTCTAACTCGGTCACAAACCACACATCAAGCAACAAACTGATGTACCTTGGTCTACATACCGCGCCACCAATAATGACTCTAGAGTAAGCTATATGTATGCTTTACTCCAAAATGTCCTAGCTCCTCATAAGTATGACAGAACAACTGTGGTCCTTGAGATGGAAGTGGTACTACTCGCACTCTACCATCCTCCCATACATGCAAAAGGTGTCTACCTTCTAATCTGAACCGTCTGGCTTGTTGAAGAACATGGTCTCTCTCCTTGGCCCCAACTGTGCCACCCACAACACCAATGCAAAGATAGTTCATCATTAAGAAATCATCATGAATGTCTTGCTAAACTGTACCAATATCTTCACTCTCTAGATCTATGACCTCAGTAACTCCTCCTGTATACGCTGAGAGAGATACCACTAAAAAGCCTCTAAAAGTATACACCAAAAGACCAATGCATACCAACCTGGCACCATCTCCTCATCTGTCTCACCATGCCAATATGCTCTGTGAGCCGGCTTGTCTCTCACTCAAGAAGAACCTTTGATGGCTATTATGGTAGCGCATCATGGACTAAGAAGGCAAGGAACCCCAACTCCATCATACTCCTCCAAGGCTAACACTCCAAGACTCAAGACATTGCTCACTAGAGAACTCAATAGGAGAGAGCTAGTTGCAAATGAAAGGATGATGAGTACCTCCTCATTCCTTGTTTATGTACTTGTGAAAAAGTTATGCACCAAATTTACTATTTATTGGAGTAACTCAAGTTACTAGGCTAAAAGTCAAGTAAAGTCAAAAAGTAGAAAGAAAGATCCATTCACAAGGGCATATTCCCCTAAGCATGTGGTCTTATCTTGACCCAACCACTAAGTCAAGGATTCCTTCACATGGGCTTTCCTTGGACTAAAGAAGAATTCAAAACAAAAAGGCTTGCGGGCCCAAGAGTTCTCAACTCTTTCCTCAAAGCCAAACACCTAGGAATAATACCAGGTCAACACACTAAAATCCAAAATAGTGGTGCTCATCTTTTCTACTTCCTCCAAAGTAAGGTCACCTCTATCTTAGCTATGACTAACTTTAGCTAATCATGACTAATGTAGAATCATCCTTTATCTCTATATAAATAATATCTCTCAAGTACTTGAAATACCAAGCTAAATATCACAATACCACACATATGCATAAATGGGTGTTACATTTACCCCCGGACTAAGTTTTCACTTTGTCCTCAAAGTGAAGGTCTCTCTACCTTCTATGATGCATCTTCAACTTATCATGGTTAATCCTTTTAAATTGTCTTCCTCCCAACTCCTTGAGATCATAGGTGCTATTGCCCCACACCTTCTCCACTATGAAAGGTCCAAATTACTTAGACAAATACTTCTTTTGCACTTTCTTGAATCAAATGGAATCAAACAACATTACCCAATCATCTTCTTTGAAAGGCTCCACCTTCTTCTTGCCTTGCCTCTTGTCACAACTCTCCTTTTGCTTCCTTTGGGCTTGCTCCACTCAAACCATAGCAACTACTCTTGCCTCTTCCAACTCCATGAGTTGATCCTTCCTTGACTTCTCTACATCACCTCCTTGTGCTTTCTTCAATCTCCTATGAATGCTTTGGAAGGTAGGAATATCAAAGTGAATAGGTAAGGTAGAATCAATACCATATACCAATTGAAATGGAGAATATCCAGTGGAAGTCTTCATGGTTGTCCTATACTCCCACAAAACTGCATGAATCCTCTTGTCCCAATGATGTTTAGCCCCTCCATTTCTGCATCTTTGGCCAACATCATGCACAAGGTCTGATTGGTTCTCTCTGGCAAGCCATTGGAATTTGGCTTAAAGGATGTAGTTACTCTATGTGTGATAGAGAAATGTCGTAGCATAGCTATAGTGATGCTTTTTGTAAACTCTCCATCTCTATCAGAAACCAACTCCAAAGGGCACCCAAACCTAGTGATAATGTGTTCATAAAGAAATCTCCCAACTTCATCTTCATTCTTGTTTCTCAATGGTCTAGCCTCAACCCACTTAGTAAGGTAATCAGTAACTACTACAATGTACCGATTGCTCCTTGGGGTTCTATTGAGAGGACCTACAAAATCAATTCCCCACTTCTCAAAAGGTCTTAGCAATGGAATTGATCTAAGTAGTGGAGTGGAAGTAGATTTTCTAGCAAAAGCTTGACAAACATGACAAGTTTTGCAATAATCAAGACAATCCTTGAAAATCACTCTCCAATGGTAACCTGCATCTAGAATCTTGAAAGTAGTCACCTTTCCTGCAAAGTGTCCTCCACACACTAAACCTTCATGAAACTCCTTTATGAGTAAGATAGACTCTTCCTTACCCACTACTCTTTGAAGGAAACCATCTGCTCCTTGGTGAAAAAGAATATCCTCCACCATTGTGTAAGGTCTAGATCTTGTTGTTAGGGCTTTCCTATCCCTAGCATGTATCCCTTCTGGATAGTTATCTCTTGTCACAAAATCCACAATCTCCTTGTACTCCATTGGAACCTCTTGAGTGACTGAGATTGTCATGAGCTCCTCATCCGGGAAGGAATCATCCACTGGCTCATCTCCATCATGATCATAGGCCCTAGATAACAAATCAGCATTTGCATGTTTCTTTCTTGGCCTATCCTCAATGGTGTAGTCATACTCAGACAAGAGTATCTCCACCTTGCTAGTCTCCCTTCAACATTAGGCTTGTTGAAGATGTACTTCAAAGCCTTGTGATCTGTGACAATGGTGGCTTTCCCTCCAATCAAGTAGTATCTTAACTTCTTGAGACCAAAGATCACTGCCAACCCTTCTCTCTCTGTGACAAAGTAGTTCTTCTTTGCTAAAGCCATCTGCCTACTAGCATAAGCTATTGGATGATCATGCTCATCTTGGTCTAATTGACTAAGAGTGCATCCTATAGCTACATTAGAAGCATCAGTGTAGAGGATGAAAGGCTTACTCCAATCAAGTTTAGCAAGAATTGGAGTTACAACAAGGGATTGCTTGAGCTCCTCAAAAGCTTTGAGAGCCTCCTTGTCTTCCAAAATCACCATGTAATCTACACCCTTCTTCATGTAGATGGTCAATGCATAAGCCTTGTTGTAAAATGAGAAGATGAACCTCCTATAGTACCCAACTATCCCCAAGAATTGGCGTAACTTTGTAAAGCTTGAAGGGAATGGAAGGTTTGAGATTTTCCTCACCTTCTTAGGATCAACTACTATTCCATCCTTGGAGATGATGTGCCCCAAAAGTAGACCTTCTTCACATCCAAAAATGAACTTCTCTGGGTTGAGTGATGCATTTGCCTCATCCAAGCGTTGCAAGACTTTGATTAGGTGTTCAAAGTCCTCCCCCTTGCTCCCATAGACACAAAAGTCATCAATTAAGTCTCTCACAAATTTCCCAATGAAAGGTTCAAATACCTTGTTCATGAACTATTGGGATGTGGCTAGAGCATTGCAAAGCCCAAAAGGCATGACCTTGAAAGCGTAAGTTCCCCAAGGTATAGTGAATGGGGTGAGTTGTTGATGCTCTGGTGCAATCTTGATTTGGTTATATCCACTATAACCATCTCCAAAACTATACCTCTCATGACTTGCAACCTCCTCCAAGATCTCATCAATGAATGGCAATGTGTAGTAGTCCTTCTTGGTAACAACATTGAGCTTCTTGTAATCTACACATACCCAAAGCTTGCCATTCTTTTTTTTCACAATGACAATTGGAGACACCCATTCTGAATTCTCCACCTCAAAGATAAATTTGGCCTCCTTGAGCTTACCAATCTCCTCCTTCACAACCAAAGATATTGGTGTGCTAATGCAACGTTGCTTTTGGCGGATTGGTCTTGCATGTGACTCCACCTCTATCTTGTGCTCCTCTAAGGTGACTTCCTTCAAATCCTTGTAACTATGGTGCCCACATTTTTTTGTTTTTTTTCAAAAAAAGGAGAAGAAGTGTATAGAGAAGTCATATTGCACCTATATGGCCAAAGAAGGCAAAGAAAAGAGTCTTTGGGATGAAACCCAAAGTAAAGTGACTTTGGGTCATAAGGCGAAGTACTTGGAAATGCCCTGTCAGCATACAACCTGAAGTAAAATGTCTTTGTATCAGGGGGAGCTCAACCCGAGGCGAAGACATTCTAACAACCTTTTGTCGGGGCGAGAAATTCAAGAAGAGAAACCGTTCAAAAACCGGCAGCCCATACGCGCAAAGGTTGTTTGACAGTGACAGGTGCATGCAGGAGGTGTGGTTTCTTGGTAAAAACTCAAAGTGACGGAAGATGAAGAAGCAGAACTCTATAAAAATTGAACTTGCAACGACAAAATGTCGAGTAATTTTCCTTTGTCGTTGAGAAGTCATCTTGCATGTGATTGGGGGAAGGGAAATAGAGTTGGAATCGTGTTAGTGCACAAGGGAGAAGTTGTGAGAGTGAAATCAGGAGAGAGTGAGAACGTAGAAGAACTCCAAATTTGCAGTGAGCAATCATGCGATTCGGAGGTTAGACGTAATAGTGAGGATTGAAGTCTTGAGCCGACTTTGGGTCACATTTCTGGCATGGAACTGAAATGTAAGCTTTCCAGGATTCATGATAGAAATCATCGAGAGTAAGGGTCTCGATGGACCCGAGGAAGAAGGGAAGAGAGGAAATCCAGCTCGCTGGATAGAGTCGGATTGGAGACTCGTACTCGGGAAGGAGGCAGGCTCGGAGCAGGGAGCCACGTTCTTGGGGAAAAGAGAGAGAGCTCAGGAGACTCAGGAGGTGAGAGACGCTTTCTCTTTGAAGAGAATGAAGAATGGGTATAAGGTTGAGAGTTATAAGGATCCAGTGAAGAGAGGGATTGTGAGTGCTCTCATGGCAATCTTGAAGCCGGAGAGAACAACTTATGTGATGAAACACCAAGCGGTGTTCTTCCATAAGTTGTTTGCAGGAGAACCTATTAATTGGGCGAGGTGCTTCCATGGGAGGACAAGATAGATGGTGTGGAATTTGCGGGATAAGGCGCCTCCACACTACATCGTACCGTTTGCAGCACATTTCTACCTTGGGTTGAATTTGCTCAATTCGGCAAAGCAAAACAGAATGGTGTCTCACTTCCATCTCAACTTAAGAAGAGAAGTCAACGTGGAGGAATAGCAGTACATTCTCCAAATCCAAAGCATGGATGATTACTATACGAAGACGGGTAAGAGTGTGGTACACACATTTTTCATTTTGGACGAGTTTTGAAGAAGAAGTGCCTTGCTGAAACCAAATTGAAACCAAATGGAGAAGAAATGAGTGCAAACTTGTGTTTTGATCAAGCTTGAGGAAGTCAACTTTGTGTTAGAGAAAGAAGGACTCAGACTAGATCAAACCCGAAGAAGTTTACTTCGTGTCAGAGGGGAAAAAAACTCGGATCAGACGTTGAAGGAGAGCAAACCCAAAGGAGAAATAGAAGTTGCAGGCTAGGATTCTTGCGGGGACTATATCTCAATGCACACAAATCCAAATCAAGCATGTTATATCTCGTTGGAAGCGTCTCGTTCAGGGCTTTGCATTGCCACCAAAATCGCAAAGTTTGAAGATCTTTACAAGAAGTTACAAGCATTTGAAGTTTCTGGAGTAGATGTACTTTGGGTCAAAGTGTCTTCGGGTCAATGTGACTTTCAACTTTGTACTTCGGACTTTGGGTTTACATGACTTCGGGTCTAAAGATTTCGCCTCAAGACTAAGATGACTGACTAAATCCGAGGAAGTCGGACCTCGGAATGCAGTGAAGGTGACTTTGGGAGTTTTGCCAGAGTGATCAGAGGAAGTTAGAGTAGGGAAAGAAGATAGTTAGGATACCCATGACTTCAATTTCAGTTCTGATTGAAGATGGAACATGAATTGAAGGAGAAATAGTAGTTGTGAATAAACCCGAAGTGCAGGATCAGACAGTAAGTGTCTTCCGGTCAGTAACATGAGTGATTAGGGGAAAGTGATTACAAATTGAAGGTGTAGATAGTGTATTCATGTTTTCAATTACAATTCTTGACGATGACACAGTAGAATAAGTAAAGGAATTGATAGTAGTTAGACCCAAAGTAAGAGAGATAGGAGTGCAAGTGTCTTTAGATTTGACATTTGACACCTTAAAGAAGAGTGGGTCAGGAGATGGAGATTTAGAAGGCTTAATTATGATAGTAATTGCAGATCAAGAAGGAGAAGTGTTAGAATTAGTGGAGGAAGTGGGAGTTGTGAAACTCGAGGACAGAATATTAGGAAGTAAAGTTACTTCGGGTTTGGGTTTGAATAAAGAAGAAGAAGTAGACATTGGATCGTAGTAGAAACCGATTTGAGATATGAAGGGTTGCATTGTCATTTCAGATCTGCAGGTTTGTAGAGTCATTAGGAAGAGGTCTATTAGGAATATAATTGTCGATTGATTCACTATTTAAGAGTGGCATTCGTAGTCAATTGTTGTTCAATGCTCATTATTTCTAAGAATAGATAAAGCAAAGTGTTGTGAAGCAGTGCTCGTCGCTTGAGCTTGATTCCGAGTATCAACTTTGTGTCTATGTTTGTGAGTGTGTGAAGAAATTTGAAATGCAAGTCAGTGTGTTTGTTGGATGTTGGATTCCATAGCCTTGATCTTCATTCTGTATGTTTGATCCTGAGTGAAGTGCAATCAAAGCAATGCCTTGATAGATCTGAGAGGAATTGTAGTGTTGGTAGTATTCTGCATTTGTGAATGTAGTGCAAAGTTGATGTGAAGCAATTTCAATCGAGGAAGTTGTGCCTTCAGTGGAGGGGTGGAACACAATTCTGAGGTGAAGTTGTTTTGCAGTGAAGTGCCATTTTTGGGAGAGCCTGAATCATCACAATCAAGATTGTTTGGAAAGATTTGATGGAGTTGTGATTATGGAGTGTGAATTTGTGACAAGACTGCGAATCAATGCTTGTTACTCTCTTTTGGGTGTCGTTTCTACCTAAGAGATTAAAGACACAACCAAGAAGAACTAAATTGTTACTTTGCTTTGTATTTGGACACTTCTGACTCGTATCTCTACGGGAACAAACTTTACTTACCTGATTACCGCAAAAGTGATATTTGTCGGGTTGTCACATGATTTTTGGCGCCGCTGCCGAGGATACAAATCTCGGAAGTGGAAGAATACGAAGCCAAATTCAAAACTGGGTATCAACACAATATGAATGTCTGCATCGAGAGAACAATGGGAAGAGAGAGCTCAAAGATGAGCACTTCAACGTGAAGAAGACAAACGTCTAAATGTCCCATCCCTCGTTGACAAAACTGAACAAGAGGCGTTGGATCTTCAACTCCTTCATGAAGTGCAAGAAGCCTTGCGAGAACTTGATCACAAGAAGCACAAAGGCGGTTGGCAAGGCTACTTTGCATCTCCCTCTTCTTCCAAGAAGAAGAAAGAATCGAGTGGGCAAACATATGCATTGCGGCCCAGTACACCAACTTCCCCTAGAGCTGTAAAGGAAGTTGTTTCCTTGACGAACTTTGTTTGAGAAAAGACAGCATGAACACTTACTGAAGACGAGTGTCAACATCTTCTACGAATGATTCCTTGGTTGTCCCGAAGGAATTTTGAAGAACCAATCAAAGGTGTTGATCCTAAATCTTCCACTCGGATTGAAGTCGACACCCTCATAGAAGAAATTGTCAAAGAAGACCCCACCTTGAATTTGACAAATTGGAATCCCTGGGCTGACAACATGGCATCAATACCAGCCAATTCTTCAGTTCCGTCAAGTTTAACACTACCTCGGCCGATCCTAGTGCATCGAATGATGACTTCGTTGCCTATCACCCGACACGCCTATCAGAAGTACAAGGGGACAGAACAAGACAAAGACCCCGATGAATTCATCGAAGAATTTGAAGTCATCTCATTTGCTAACAAGGAGGATGACTCGGCGGATCGATTGAGAATTTTCCCAAGTTTGCTCCGAAAGAAAGCTTGGAGTTGGTACACCCATGTGACCCAGAAGGGGTTTGTACCCACGGACTGGGCAGACTTGAGAAACAACTTCCTGGAACGATTCCGAGAGGTTGACTACAATACGAGTGTCTTCACGGCACTCAACGATTTGGACCGAGGCAAGAAGGAGAAGTTGAGAGACTACTCTGAGCGGTTCATGGCACTATTGAACCGAGTTCCCAAGCAATCGGGGGTGGTGGGTTACTCCGATGCCCAAGCCATTACTTGGTTCCTCGGGGGCCTTTCACTAGAGATACGAATCTTTGCCAGGGAGAGGAATGTAACTTCCTTGGACAAAGTACTCAAACATGTTGCTCGTTATGAAGCGGCTCACTCTCACTCTACCGGTAACCGGAGAAATCGGGAGAAGAAAGGCAAGAAGCCCAAAAGGAGAGCTTCACGCAGCACCTCTCCTTCTTTGGACGAATCCTCTATGTCTTCGAGCTCTTCTTTGGAATCCGAAGAAGAATCAAAGTCAAGACGAGTCAGAAGACGTGGAGGCAAGAAACCAATGACTCCTCCAGCAAAGAGTGTACATAAGGCAGATACCAAGCTGGATGCCCTCATCAAGGAGTTTTTGGATTTCAAGATCCAGATGATTGGGGCCAAAGACCAAAGGAAGGCCCCAGCGTTTGGATGATCTAATGTGTGGTGCACCGCATGTGGCAAATCCGGCCACGCCAACACAGAATGCAATACTTGTAATGCATTCTCGGTGCAGCAAATTGATTGGGTTCCGGGATGGAACCAAGACAAGGACAAGGAGGCTTTGTACCAAACTCAGGAGGTACAGCCTCAAGCGAGCACATCGTATCAAGGTCCGAGGTATGGACCCAAGGAGTATAACCCCAATGCTCCTCCACAAAGACCACCGATGAGCAACCAAAATCGGCCTCAGGGGCCAAAGGGAGATACAAATGTAAATTGCATTACCCTTGAGGAAGAAAGACCTCAAGAAGGGAGTTCGGCCTCAAAAGGAGAATGGCCAGACCTTGAAATTTTGAAGGTTAAGACATGCTCCAGTAAGAAGAAGTGTGATCCCGAAGAACTGAGTACGACCTCGTCGTCTTCGAGAAAGGCGAAGAGACTGTGCCCAAAAGCAATTCTTTCTGCTAAGGAGGAAAAGATCCTCGCAAAAGCTAAAGCTAAAGCCTTGCAGAAAGAACTAAAGGAGGCACTACTCAGGACTCGGGAATTGAGTTTGGAAGAGGAGATGAAGACGAAGTCTCCAGTTTTTCTGGCGGACATCCGATCCGAAGTAAAGGGTCTGATCCAAGCCGAGGTGGGCCAACCCGAGGAACCTCGGGTTAAGGCCATCAGCAAGCCCATCACCATTTTGAAGCGTCCCGAAGTCAAGAGGGAATATGGGGAGACTTCGGACCCAAAGCCGAAGGCGAAGATGGTCAAATTGGGAGGAGTTCCCCAATATAATATTGTAGCAGATGTGGCAACCACAAATGCCAACATAACATTCAAGCAATTGTGGGAAGATAACAAGTTGTACAAGAGACAGCTGAATTCGGCCTTCAAGAAAGTGAGGTCAATGTCAAAAAAAGACAAGCCTGCTATTTATTATATTGAACAAGAAGATTTGGGATCTCTTGAAGTAGACGCGGAGATTGCAGGGTGTATGATCACATCGATACCCATTGACTCTGGGTCCAATGTGAATGTCATGATCGAAGATACTGCAAATCGACTCGGGTACCACACGTTTGAACCAACACCCCGAGTGTTGAAGTTTGCAGACCAAACCAGGAGACGGCCATTGGGCATGCTGTCAAACATTACCACGATCATTGGAGGGGTACCCTTCAAGTTGAATTACATTGTATTGCAACCAGTGACCAAAACTGGTTACCCTCTGTTGATTGGCAGACCCTGGTTGTACAGTGCTCAAGTTGTGGTGGATTGGCATCAACAGAAGTTAAGATTCAAGGACATTTCGTCCAAAGATCAGAAGCTGGTGACTGTGAGTTGGACAAAGGTTCCCCATCTGGGGGAAACAAGTTCGGCAGAAGAGGAGGACAAATCCAAAGACTCATCGTCTTTGTCCTCAGACGAATCCGAAGACGAAGTCCAAGTTAATTACTTGGAATGCTACGAGGTGGATGTTGAAGACAAAGATCCATATGACCTTGCCTTGGGTGAACCTGACTTGGAGGAAGGGGGTTTGATGGCTGCTTGCCTCGGGTTAAGCCAAGTAAGCCACGTTGAAGGAGTCATCAACCTTCATGACTGTCAAGATGTTTTATTAACTGAAGGAAAAATTTTAAAAATTTTGAAGACAGTTACTTTGGAGGAGTTGGCAAGATACACTGCCCTGTTTATAGAATTCCAGGATGTATTTGCCTGGTCGATTGATCAAATGCCGGGTATTCCACAAGAATTTGGAGAACACCGGATTGATCTGGTTGAAGGTGCAGTTCCGGTTTGGTAGCGACAATACCGCCTGAACCCGAAGTACTCACTTTTGGTGAAAGATGAAATCGACAAGTATTTGGGGGCTGGAATCATCTTCCTTGTCTTAAGCAATGAATGGGTTTCCCCCATTGTCATTGTCCCAAAGAAGAAAATAGAGAAGATCCGAGTGAGCCAAGACTTTCGGAAGTTGAACGTAGTCACAAGGAAAGATCATCATCCCTTGCCTTTTACCAATACCATTTTAGATCAGGTAGTTGGGCATCCTTGTTATAGTTTTCTCAATGGATTTTCAGGGTACAATCAAGTATCCATTCAAGAAGAAGACAAGGATAAAACTACATTCAAGACCGATTGGGGCACTTTTGCTTACAATCAAATGCCCTTTGGGTTGTTTAATGCTCCCGCTACTTTCCAGCGGATGATGAATTCAATCTTCAACGATTTTCTGCATAAATTTGTGGAAGTCTTCATTGATGATTTTTGCGTGTTTGGACAAAGAGAGGTACATAAAGATTATCTTTGCCAAACGTTTGAAAGGTGTCGTTTTGCCGGCTTGTCATTACACCCAGAGAAATGCTTCTTCGCAATGAAGGAAGGAATTCTTCTAGGGCATCGAGTGTCAAGCCAAGGTATTGAAGTCGATGTTGAGAAGGTTAAGATAATTGCAGCTTTGGAATCCTCGAAGAACATCCGGGAGCTGAGAGCCTTCTTGGGACATGTTGGATATTACAGACGCTTTGTGTCAAACTATGCAGTACTTGCTGCGCCACTTACAAAGCTTCTGAAGAAATCCAAAGACTATCTGTGGGAAGCAAATCAAGAAGAAGCTTTCCAGGTGTTGAAGCAAAAGCTGGTTGAAGCACCAGTTATGAGGGCCCCGAATTGGGACGTCCCTTTTCATGTATATGTGGACACTTCATCCATGGCCATCAGAGTCGTCTTAAGTCAAAAGGATGAGAAGAAGAAGGACTACCCGGTGTATTATGCCAGCCGACAACTTTCAGTCTCTGAAAAGAATTATTCGACGACTGAAAGAGAAGCACTCAAAATGGTGTATGCCTGCAAGAAATTTTGTCATTATTTGTTGGGGTATGAGTTTGTCTTCTATGTGGACCATTACGCATTGCAACATTTGGTCAAGAAGGCAGATTTATCGGGACGAATTGCAAGATGGATCTTGTTGTTACAAGAGTTCAAGTATATTGTACAAGTAAGGAAGGGAGCTTTGCATTCAAATGCAGACTTCTTGTCCAGGTTAGAAACTCAAGACCAGGAGTGGGAAATTGACGATCGGTTCCCTGACAAAGAGTTGTATCACTTATCAACAATGCGAAGTACGAGGTATGTAGCTGAATATAATTATTTGAATACTCTCCATTGTCCTGAGGAGATGGACCTAGAACAGAGGGCAGTCTTTCTCAAGAAAATGGGGCCGTACCAGCTTAAACACAACATTTTATTTAAGATGGGTGAAGACGAAGTACTTTGGTGATGCTTGGAGTCATACGAAGTAGGAGGAGTAATTGAATCTTTACACTCCAAAGCATCGAGAGGACACTATGCTCTGAAGAATACTGTAAAGAAAATCCTTTTGGCAGGGTATTGGTGGCCTACAATGTACAAAGATGTACATGCTCATATCCAAAGCTATGATGCTTGTCAGAGAACGGGGAAGCCAATGGCTACTTCTCAATGGCCTTTGAGACCAATTTTGCCTTTGGCCCCATTCAAGAAATGGGGAATTGATTTTGTGGGTCCCATTCAACCAGTGACTCAAGTCACAAGAAAGCGATACATTTTGGTTTGCACTGACTATGCTACCAAGATGGTCAAAGCTGAAGCAACTTGCAGAGATGATGCTGAAACTGTGGTGGAATTTTTCTTTCAAAACATCATCTCCCAATATGGGTGTCCTCTGGAATTGGTCAGTGACCGAGAACACATGTTTTGAACTCTGTAATGGAGGCGTTAACCAAGTACTTTCAGATTAAGCATCGAAAGATGACTCCTTGCAACCCAAAAGCAAATGGCTTAACAGAAAAAGTGAATGGGTTACTTTGTAAAATTTTGAATAAGGTGACTGTCAATTATGCCTATGACTGGGATACAAAATTACCAGCCGCGTTGTGGGCATATCAAACGATAGAAAAGATTACAACCAAACAAACTCCATACTTCTTGACATATGGCTTGCATCCCATACTGCCAATTGAATTTGAGGTTCCGACATATCGGGTTCTTTGTGAAGAACGAATGTCGAAAGAAGAAAGTCAGGATCTTTGGATTCATCAACTGATGTGGTTAGAAGAGAAAAGAGATGATGCAATGCAAACCACAAAAGAAGTACAAGCACAGAGGAAAGTCAGGCACAATAAGAGAATCAAGGTTGTGACAGTACAAGAAGGGGATTTGGTTTTGTTATATGACAATCGCCGAATATTTTTTCCAGGCAAGTTGCATTTGAGATGGATGGGTCCCTATCGAGTTCTAAAATGGGTCCATGCAGCTTGTAGACTTGGAGATATTGGACGATAGACTCGGAAGTTTCTAAAACACCCGAGGTCTATGTTTGCGTGGACGCTCACATTTGAGGGAGGGAGTATGTGGTGCCCAAATTTTTTGTTTTTCTCAAAATAAAGGAGAAGAAGTGTACAGAGAAGTCAAATTGCACCTGTATGGCCGAAGAAGGTGAAGAAAAGAGTCTTTGGGATGAAACCCGAAGTAAAGTGACTTCGGGTCATAAGGCAAAGTACTCGGAAATGCCCTATCAACATACAACCCGAAGTAAATTGTCCTCGTATCGGAGGGAGCTCAACCCGAGGCACAGACAGTCTAACAACCTTTCATCGGGGTGAGAAATTCAAGAAGGGGCCGTTTTAAAACTGGCGACCCATACGCGCAAAGGTTGATTGACACTGACAGGTGCATGCCGGAGGTGTGATTTCTTGGTAGAAACTCAAAGCGACAAAAGACAAAGAAGCGCAACTCTATAAAAATTGAAACTGCAACGACAAAATGTCGAGTAATTTTCCTTCACCGCTAAGACGTCGTCTTGCATGTGATCAGGGAAAGGGAAATAGAGTTGGGATCGTGTTAGTGCGCAAAGGCGAGGTCGCGAGAGTGAAATCGAGAGAAAGTGAGAAGGTAGAAGAGATGGGAGGAGGGAAGAAGAACTCCAAATTTGTAGTGAGAAATCATGCAATTTGGAGGTTAGATGTGATAGCAAGGATCAAAGTCTTGAGCCAACTTTGGATCACCTTTTTGGCATGGAACTGGAACGTAAGTTTTCCATGACTCATGACAGAAATCATCGAGAGTAAGTGTCTCGATGGACCCAAGGAAGAGGGAAAGAGAGGAAATCCGGCTCGCTGGACAGAGTCGGATTGGAGACTTGTACTCGGGAAGGAAGCAGACTCGGAGTAGGGAGCCACGTTCTTGGGAAAGGGAGAGATAGCCTAGGAAACTCAAGAGGTGAGAGATGCCTTCTCGTCAAAATGAACGAAGAATGGGTACAAGGTTGAGAGCTACAAAGACCCTATGAAGAGAGGGATCGTGAGTGCTTTGATGGCTATCCTAAAGCCAGAGAGAACCACTTATGTGATGAAACACCAAGCGGTGTTCTTCCATAAGTTGTTTGTAGGAGAACCAATCACTTTTGCGGTAATCGGGTAAGTAAAGTTTGTTCCCGCAGAGATACGAGTCAGAAATGTCCAAATACGAAGCAAAGTAACAATTTAGTTCTTCTTGGTTGCGTCTTTAATCTCTTAGGTAGAAACCACACCCAGAAGAGAGTAACAAGCATTGATTTGTAGTCTTGTCACGAATTCACACTCCATAATCACAACTCCCTCAAATCTTTCCAAACAATCTTGATTGTGATGATTCAGGCTCTCCCAAAAACGGCACTTCACTACAAAACAACTTTGCCTCAAAATTGTGTTCCACCCCTCCATTGAAGGCACAACTTCCTTGATCGAAATTGCTTCACATCAACTTTGCACTGCACTCACAAATGCAAAATACTACCAACACTACAATTCCTCTCAGATTTGTCAAGGCATTGCTTCAATTGCACTTCACTCAGGATCAAACACACAGAATGAAGATCAAGGCTGTGGAATCCAACATCCAACAAACACACTGACTTGCACTTCAAATTTCTCCAAACACTCACAAACACAATCACAAAGTTGATACTTGGAATCAAGCTCAAACGACGAGCACTGCTTCATAGCACTTTGCTTTATCTATTCCCAGAAATTATGAGCACTGAATAACAATTTCCTGCAAATGCCACTCTTAAATAGTGAACAAATCGACAGTTCTAACAACTATACCGTTCTACAACAACTGTTCTAACCTGTAGATCCAAAATGACAATGCACCTCTTCATATCTGCCTCTTCAAATCTCAAATCAGTTTCTACTCCGATCTGATGTCTATGTCTTCCTTGGCTTTCAAACCTGAACCCGAAGTAACTTTACTTCCTACTACTCTGTCCTCGGGTTTCAGATCTCCTACTTCTCCTACCAGATCCAGCAATTCTCTTTCCTAATCTAAAATTCCACTAGTGGGTAATCTATCTAACTCCTTATCTCCTGACCCACTCTTCTCTAATGTCTCCATCGGTAATTCCAAAGACATTTGGACTCCTACATTATCTACTTTGGGTTTTGCTTCAACATCTTTCCGAAGTTTTTCTAGCTCTATTTTCACTAAGTCTAATCTAATTGAAATGTTATCTTCTACCTCTAATATCTTCCTATCTACACGAGTTCTCAATTTGATCAACAAGGCGTTCATCTTGGTGTCTTTTGCCTATCTTTGCCTTGTCTCCTGCACCAACAACTTCAACTCGTGCAATCTTGTTTCTTCAATCCAAATGATGGCTTCTGTACTCAACATGGCATTCATCTGGAGGACAATTTCCTTTATCGGCTCCAATCTTGTCTTCCTTTCTTGTTCCCGATCTGCAAGCCAGTCCTCTCTGTACATCGCCAATTCTTCTTTGAATTCGGCTTTCACCGTCTCCTTCTCCTTCTCCTTCTGAACTACCTTCTCCTCCTGATTACGAAGTAAATCTTGTAATCGGTCTTCTTCTTTGTCTTGCACCGCCAACTCTCGTTGCTAGAGTTGCTTCTTCTCTTCCATACTCTCCATCACTCTATCAAGCTCTTGATCCTTTGCTGCTACTCTTGCCATAGCATGGATTACTTCTACTCTTGAATCAGCAAACTACTGCTTCAAGATCTTGTACTCAACTACTTGTCCCTCCCTTGCTATGTCACTTTTCTTCACAAGCTCCTCTCGATAGCTCACTTCTCTCTTCAGGTCTTCAATTACCTGACTTCTCTCTACTGCCTCTACTCACAGTACTTCCCTTTCCTCCTCACCTTGGGTTACACTCCTCTTCAACTCCGAATTCTCTTCTTCTAATCTTGCCAATACCTGCAATACAGTCTTTACTTCTAGACAAGTCGATTGCATCTCCTTCTTCTTGTGCTCCAACTTCACCAACAATGGGCACATGATCTCTCGTAGGTAATTCACTCCATCACTGGCAACTACTTCCTCCCGTGGAGTGGTCTCTCTTCTCACCTTGTGTTCTCCCAATACTCACCTTCTTCTCTGCAGTCTTCGTATCGGAATCAACGCCTCACTGCCCGAGCTTTCTCCTTCTTCTTCCTTCACTTTACTTGGCCCCGCTTCACACTTTGCCTTACGTCTCGAGCGAACTCCTTGCTGTACTGCGATCTTCTTTTCCTCGGGCACAGTTACTTTGTCCTCCAATTGTGTGTCGTCTTTGGCTTCCAACTCAGCTTGCACTTCTTCTTCATATTCTTCAGCCGTTGGCGCCGATGTCATCTCTCCACCTTCATCACTCTCGCTGCTCGTACCTCCACTCTGCAATGTTAGCTCAGGCTCCTCCTCGTGTTCCGAGTCTTCAGTTTTGAGCTCGGCATCTCCTTCTGAGTCTTCATCCTCTGACTCAATCACCACCATACTTTGCCTTGGGTTATTTCTTTGCATCTTCTGAGGTTTCTTGCTTTCTTTGGCTTCACCTTGCCAACCTCTCTTCTTTGTCGGGGTACTCACTGCGACCTCCACATTCTTCCCTGTCTTTGCGTAGTAGTCGTCGGTGCTCCTGATCTGCAAGATGTACTGCTGCTCCTTGACATCAACCTCCTTTCAAACATCCGGATGGAAATGCTACACCATCCGAGTCCGCTCCGCTGAGTTCAGCAAGTTGAGCCCAAGGTAGAAGTGTGCTGCAAATGGCACAATGTAGTGTGGAGGCAACTTATCCCACAAATTCCACACCATCTGCCTCGTTCTCTCATGAAAACACCTCGTCCAATTGATTGGTTCTCCTGCAAACAACTTATGGAAGAACACCGCTTGGTGTTTCATCACATAAGTGGTTCTCTCTAGCTTCAAGATAGCCATCAAAGCACTCACAATCCCTCTCTTCACAGGGTCTTTGTAGCTCTCAACCTTGTACCCATTCTTTGTTTGTTTTGACAAGAAGGCATCTCTCACCTCTTGAGTTTCCTGGGCTATCTCTCCCTTTCCCAAGAATGTGGCTCCTTGCTCCGAGCCTGCTTCCTTCCCGAGTACAAGTCTCCAATCCGACTCTGTCTAGCAAGCCGGATTTCCTCTCTTTCCCTCTTCCTCGGGTCCATCAAGACACTTACTCTCGATGATTTTTGTCATGAGTCCTGGAAAACTTACGTTCCAATTCCATGCCAAAAAGGTGATCCAAAGTCGGCTCAAGACTTTGATCCTTGCTATCACATCTAACCTCCGAATCGCATGATTTCTCACTGCAAATTTGGAGTTCTTCTTCCCTCCTCCCATCTCTTCTACCTTCTCACTTTCTCTTGATTTCACTCTCGCGACCTCGCCTTTGCGCACTAATACGATCCCAACTCTATTTCCCTTTCCCCGATCACCTGCAAGATGACTTCTCAACGGCAAAGGAAAATAACTCAACATTTCGTTGTTGCAATTTTGATTTTTATAGAGTTGCGCTTCTTTGTCTTTCGTCGCTTCAAGTTTCTACCAAGAAATCACACCTCCGGCATGCACCTGTCACTGTCAATCAACCTTTGCGCGTATGGGCTGCCCATTTTAAAATGGCCCCTTCTTGAATTTCTTGCCCCGACAAAAGGTTGTTAGATTATCTTTGCCTCGGGTTGAGCTCCTCCCGTTACAAAGACAATTTACTTTGGGTTGTATGCGGACAGGGCATTTCCAAGTACTTTGCCTTATGACCCAAAGTCACTTTACTTCGGGTTTCATCCCGAAGACTCTTTTCTTCGCCTTCTTTAGCCATATAGGCACAATTCAACTTCTCTATACACTTCTTCTCCTTTATTTTGAGAAAAACAAAAATGTGGGCGCCACAAAGAGCGTGGAGATAGAAGCGAGTACTCCGACAACAAAGAAGAGAGGTTCGCAAGGTGAAGCCGAAGATATCAAGAAACCTTGAAAGACGCGGAGAGGCGACCCAAGGCAAGGAATGGTGGTAATTGAGTTGGAGGACAAAGACTCAGAAGGAGATGTCGAGCTCAAGACTGAAGACTCGGAACACAAGGAAGAGCCTGAGCTAACGCTGCAGAGTGGGGATACAAGTAGCAATAGTGATGAAGGGGGAGAAATGACATCGGCTCCATTGGCTGAAGAAGCAAAAGAAGAAGAAGTTCATACACAGTTGGAAGACAAAGTACCTGTGCCCAAAGAAAAGAAGATCACAGTACAGCGAGGAGTTTGCTCAAGACGTAAGGCAAAGTGTGAAGCGGGGCCGAGTAAAGCAAAAGACAAGGTAAGCAAAAGCTCGGGAAGTGAGGCATCAATTCTGATATGAAGACTGTAGAGGAGAAGGCGAGTATCGGGTGAAGAAGAGGTAAGGAGGGAGATTTCTATGCTGGAAGAAGTAGGTGCAAGAAATGGAGTAGAGTACCTGCAGGAAATCTTGTGTCCATTGTTGGTGAGGTTGGAGTACAAGAAGAGGGAGATGCAGTCAACATGTCCGGAGGTGACGACTGTGTTGCAAGTATTAGCACGATTAGAAGAAGAGAACTCGGAGTTGAAGAAGAGTGTAACCCAAGGAGAGGAGGAAAGGGAAGTGCTACAAGTAGAGGCAGTGGTGAGAAGTCAGGTAATTGAAGACCTGAAGAGAGAGGTAAATTATCAAGAGGATCTTGTGAAGAAGAGTAACGTAGCAAGGGAGAGACAAGTAGCGGAGTATGAGATCTTGAAGTAGCAGTTTGCTGATTCAAGAGTAGAAGTAATCCATGCTATGGCGAGAGTAGCTGCAAAGGATCAGGAGCTCGATAGAGTGATGGAGAGTGTCGAGGAGAAGAAGCAACTCTGGCAATGAGAGTTGGCGGCACGATATAGAGAAGAAGACCAATTACAAGAGTTACTTCGTAATCAAGAAGAGAAGGTTGTCCAGAAAGAGAAGGAGAAGGAGTCGGTGAAAGCCGAGTTCAAGGAGGAGTTGGCGATGTATCGAGAGGACTGGCTTGCAGATTGGGAACAAGAAAGGAAGACAAGATTGGAGCCAATAAAGGAGATTGTCCTCCAGATGAATGCAATGTTGAGTACAAAGGCCAGTGTTCGAATTGAAGAGACAAGACTGCACGAGTTGAAATTGTTGGTGCAGGAGACGAGGCAAAGATAGGCAAAAGACACTGATTTGAGCGCCTTGTTGATTAGTTTAAGGACTCGGGTAGACAGGAAGATTTTAGAAGTAGAGGATAACATTTCAATTAGATTAGACTTAGTGAAAATAGAGATAAAAAAGCTTTGGAAAGATGTTCAAGAAAAACCTAAAGTAAATAACATAGGAGTACAAATATCTTTGGAGTTACCAATGGAGGCATTAGAGAAGAGTGGGTCGGGAGATAAGGAGTTAGATAGATTACCCACTAGTGGGATTTCAGATCAGGAAAGAAAATTGTTGGATCTGGTAGAAGAATTAGAAGTTGTGAAACCCAAAGAATGAGTAGTAGGAAGTAAAGTCACTTTGGGTTTGGGTTTGAAAGCCGAGGATGAAGTAGACATCGGATTGGATTAGTAACAGATTTGAGATTTGAAGAGGCAGATATGAAGAGGTGTATTGTCATTTCGGATCTGCAGGTTAGAAGAGTTGTTGTAGAACGGTATAGTTGTTAGAATTGTCAATTGATTCACTACTTAAGAGTGGCATTCGCAGTCAAATGTTGTTCAATGCTCATTATTTCTGAGAATAGATAAAGCAAAGTGCTGTGAAGCAGTGCTCGTCACTTGAGCTTGATTCCGAGTATCAACATTGTACTTGTGTTTGTGAGTGTGTGGAGAAATTCAAAGTGCAAGTCAGTGTGCTTGTTGGATGTTGGATTCCACAGCCTTGATCTTCATTCTGTGTGTTTGATCTTGAGTGAAGTGCAATCGGACCAATGCCTTGACAGATCTGAGAGGAATTGTAGTGTTGGTAGTATTCTGCATTTGTGAGTGCAATGCGAAGTTGATGTGAAGCAATTTTGATCAAGGAAGTTGTGCCTTCAGTGGAGGGGTGGAACACAATTCTGAGGCAAAGTCATTTTGCAGTGAAGTGCCAATTTTGGGAGAGCCTGAATCATCACAATCAAGATTGTTTGGAAAGATTTGATGGAGTTGTGATTAAGGAGTGTTAATTTGTGACAAGACTGCAAGTCAGTGCTTGTTACTCTCTTTTGGGTGTGGTTTCTACCTGAGAGATTAAAGACGCAACCAAGAAGAACTACATTGTTACTGTTTGACTTCGTATTTGGACATTTCTAACTCGTATCTCTGTGGGAACGAACTTTACTTACTCGATTACCGCAAAAGTGATATTTGCCGGGTTGTCACAATAACTAGAAGCAAACTTATGGATGAACTTGCAGAAAATCTCCGAAAATCTCACCTTCTCCTCCTTGGTAACATTTGGGCCATACTTGAGGGTAGCTAACCTTCTCTCTACCTCCTCAAGTGTCAATGGTGATTTATCTGGGTCCTTCAAAACCTCTGGCTTAGGTGCAAAATCCATAGCACACAAGGGATACACATCTGAATTAGATTCAAATTCATCTCCTCCATGGAAGTCTCCTCCATGCTTGTGTCCACACCTGAAGCTCCTTCTTCAAAATCTGATTCCTAATAATCAGAAGATGGTGTATCTGAATGTGAGTGTTGGTAGTCACAGGAACTGTGACCCTATGGTTTGATGGCCTAATCCTCAAGTACCCTTTGTGTCATCTATCAGTTGTGTGTGCTGCTCTCAACCATGGCCTTCCAAGAAGTAAGTCATAGCTTGAATCCTTCAAGACTTGGAAAGTCATGAGATTTTGAACTCCCATAACTGAAACTACCACTTTATCCATCACCCCTACTTGTCTAACTTGTTGCTTATTTACCATGCTCACCACAAATGTTGAAGGTCTTGAGGGTATCATACCCAACTTTTTCATCAACCTTTCTGACATGGCATTTACTACTGATCCTCCATCAACCAATGCATCCTTTATGTTGTGACCATTCACTCTCACATCAATCTTAGAGGCATATTCACAAGCCTCCCATGGTGTTGACTTGGCATCCACCACCCCCATTGATACTAGAGCTTTTGCCTTCTTCTTCTTGCTCCTTTTAGAACTCAAACCACCTCTAAGCTCCTTTTTCAAGTTAGGGTTCAAAGCAATCAATTGGCCCACTATGATGTTAGCCTTGTGACTACCAACATCCTCCAACACATTGTAGTTCCATTTTTGCTTTGAAATCAAGAAATCCTCCATCTCCAACTTCTTCCTTGGAGTCTTTGTTGTTGATGGTGTTGAAGTGCAAGTGCTCCTAGTAGACATAGGAGTATCCTTGCTTGGAGTAAATCCTTGAGAAGAGTGAACTTCCTCTGCAAAACGAGCTCTCTTCTTCTCTTGTGCCAAAAGCTCCAAATTAAGACTCTTAGAGTTTGAGCACGCTCCCTTCTCATACTTGCTCTCCACCAAATCTATGGATGTTATCCCCTTACCTTTGTTTGGATTAGGAGCCACTTGGGTTTCACTACCACCCTCTTTCCCTATTTGCTCTCTCATAACCCCTTCCTCCATGGTAAGTGGAATTTGGGCAATTCCTTTGGATATGGCCTCTTCCTCCACAACCAAAACAATTTCTATCATTGAAATTGTTGGCTAGTTACCTCCTCTATATGGATAGTTTCCATAACTCCTAGGCCTCTCCCTATATTTTGATCCACCTCTCTCTTCTCCCATAGTTGCACCACATTGATCTTGAGATCCGCAAGTTGTTTTGTGATGGTTTGAAGTGGATCCTTTGGTGGAGGTGCAAGAATTAGAGCAACTACTACTTGTGGTGCAACCCTTGTCACCAAAGTATCAGAAGTTCCACCATACTTGTAACCTTGAGGAGGATGCACAACCTCCTTCACCACCAAATCACTCTCATCCCCTTCCAAACTCTCCTCCATACAAATTGTAATCTTGATAGCTTCAACCTTGGAAGAAGGTTTCTCATAACTCACCCTACTTCTAATTTGTGGTCTCAACCCTCCCACAAAATTCTTGGTGAGCATGGCCCCTATGCCAATCATTGTAGTCTCCACATCATCCCCACCCTTCCTCAACACTATGCAAAATCTGGACTCTAACTTTTCCACTCTTTTCACATAGACTCTCATTTTCTCTCCATCTCCTTGCTTAAGAAATGTAACCTCACTCATCAATCTCTCATAACTCTCATCAGGAAGAAAGTTCTCAATGAATGCTGAAGTCAAAGTCTCCCAAGACTCCTCTTCTCCATCTCTCCTCTCTCTCTCTTTGGGTATTCTGACTCATACCATGTAAGTGTTGCATCCTCAAAGAAATCTGGTAATAATGAGGCCCACTCATTCTTCCTCCTCTCATTTTTTCATATGCAAGCTCTCTTGAAGTGTGAGAACCCGGCAAATATCACTTTTGCGGTAATCGGGTAAGTAAAGTTCATTCCCGTAGAGATACAAGTCAGAAATGTCCAAATACAAAGTCAAACAGTAACATTGTAGTTCTTCTTGGTTGCGTCTTTAATCTCTTAGGTAGAAACTACACTCAGAAGAGAGTAACAAGCACTGACTTGCAATCTTGTCACAAATTAACACTCCATAATCACAACTCCATCAAATCTTTCCAAACAATCTTGATTGTGATGATTCAGGCTCTCCCGAAAACGGCACTTCACTGCAAAATGACTTTGCCTCAAAATTTTGTTCCACCCTTCCACTGAAGGCACAACTTCCTCGATCAAAATTGCTTCACATCAACCTCACACTGCACTCACAAATGCAAAATACTACCAACATTACAATTCCTCTCAGATCTATCAAGGCATTGCTTTGATTGTACTTCACTGAGGATCAAACACATAGAATGAAGATCAAGGCTGTGGAATCCAACATCCAACATCCAACAAGCACATTGACTTGCACTTCAAAATTCTCCAGACTCACAAACACAAGCACAAAGTTGATACTTGGAATCAAGCTCAAGCAACGAGCACTGCTTCACAGCACTTCACTCTATCCATTCTCAGAGCACTAAACAACATGATACTGTGAATGCCTTAAGTAGTGAAGCAATTGCAGTTATCTTCCTAATGTACCTCTTCCCTATGACTCTACAAACCTGCAGATCCAAAATAACAATGCACCTCTTTGTATCTGCCTATTCAAATCTCAAATCGGTTACTAATCCTATCCGATGTCTACTTCTTCCTCGGCTTTCAAACCCAAACCCAAAGTAACTATACTTCCTACTGCTCTGTCCTTGGGTTTCACATCTCCTACATCTTCTACCAAATCTAATAGTTCTCTATCTTGATCTGAAATTTCACTAGTGGGTAGTCTATCTAACTCCTTATCTGCTGACCCACTCTTCTCTAATGTCTCTAATTGTAACTCCAAAGACATCTGCACTCCTACCTCATCTACTTTGGGTTTGGCTCTAACGTCTTTCCGAAGTTTATCTATCTCCAATTTCACTAGATCTAATCTAATCGCGATATTGTCTTTGACTTCCAATATCTTCCTATCTACACAAGTTCTGAGACTAATCAACAGCGCGTTCAAATTTGTATCCTTTGCATGTCTCCTCCTCGTCTCTTGCACCAATAACTTCAACTTGTGTTGCCTCATTTCTTCAATCCGAATACTGGCCTCTATACTCAACATCGCATTCATCTTGAGTACAATCTCCTTCAATGGCTCCAATCTCATCTTCCTTTCACGCTCTCAATCTGCAAGCCAATCTTCACTGTACATTGCCAACTCTGCCTTGAACTTGGCTTTCACAGTTTCCTTCTCCTTCTCCTTCTGCACAATCTTCTCCTCCAGATTACGAAGTAACTCTCGTAATCTCTCTTCTGCCCTATATCTCACTATCAACTCCCGCTGCCACAGTTGCTTCTTCTCTTCAACACTCTCCATCACTCTATCGAGTTCTTGTTCCTTTGCTGCTACCCTTGCCATAGCATGGATGATTTCTAGTCTGGAATCAGCAAACTGTTGCTTCAAGCTTTCATACTCTACTACTTGTCTTTCCCTTGCTATGTCACTCTTCTTCACAAGTTCTTCCCAATACCTCGCTTCTCTCTTCAAGTCCTCAATAACTTGATTCTGTACTACTTCCTCCCCTCGTAGTACTTCTCTTTCCTCCTCACCTCAAGTTATACTCTTCTTCAACTCCGAGTTCTCTTCTTCCAATCTCGCCAAAACCTGCAACACAGTCTTCACTTTCGGACATGTTGATTGCATCTCCTTCTTCTTGTGCTCCAACTTCACCAACAATGGGCACACAATTTCTCACAAGTACTCCACTCCATCACTCGCAACTACTTCCCTTTGCATAGAAATCTCCTCTCTTACCTCTTCTTCACCCGATACTTGCCTTCTTCTCTATAGTCATTGTATCGGAATAGACGCTTCACTCCACGAGCTAGCATTTGCTTCTTCCTTTGCCTTACTTGGACCCGGCTTCACACTTCACCTTGCGTCTTGACCAAACTCCTCTCTGAATTGTGAACTTCTTCTCCTCGGGCTTTGGTATCTCATCCTCCAACTTTGCATTATGTTCTTGCTCGTGTCGTGCATATATACATTGCTACACAACATACATCGTTGTCAACATCATACACTATAGAAGCACAACTCACACATAAGTCATACATAGACTCTAAAGTGCCACAATAATCAAATTGCTTAACACTTTCAACTCAACTCAACTCAGATCAGTACTTGATCTGTCACTCTATAAACTGCCAACAACTGGGCACTGATTACAGTCAAGCCACACCCACTCAAGCATAGAGAATCCAGGTGACGCTCGCCGGCCTCTGTCCACCATAGCCAGGAACTCGAAGGCTCAACATCAGAGAAGTGAGCTCTCAGGAGCTCACCTTCAAAACTATACCCCTGGACTCGAGCTAGCCTTGAAACCCTAACGGTCCCGCTGACGGCACACTCGACGGTGCAAACGGTGCAAAGTGACGGTGGGCCCCACCGTGAAGTCAGTACTCCGAACACCAAATCTGACCGTCGGAAAGTAGTCTCTGAGATACTACTAAAATAACTCTAACTACTATCACTGGAACTCTAGTGTCCGAGCAACTAGATGCAGAACTACAAATGGCGTGACAGCTATCGTGCGTATATACATCGCTACACAACATACATCGCTGTCAACATCATACACTATAGAAGCACAACTCACACATAAGTCATACATAGACTCTAAAGTGCCACAATCGCCCCCCTAGCTGGCGGTTAGGTCCCTCTAACTCTAGATAGCCATCTACTCTAAATATATGGTATACCCTCTAATGGGCAAAGATCAGGAGGCCGGGTGCTATGGAGCCCCATCGTTAGTTGACTGTCTGCAATCCATACCATATAAAGAATGAACTAGCTATAGGTCAAGTACATCTAGGACATAACCACTGTCCCTGAGGAACCACCGTGAGGGGAGGAGTCATACATGCCATATGCCATCCTCTCGAACAGCTATCACACACTAACATAGTAGCAGCTCCACCAGAAGAGCCACATAACATACATCTCAAGCCTGCACGTACAAGTGCCAAGCTTGGGTCCATAGTACCATCAATGTTTGGGAGGTGGCATGGTGCACAATTGCGCACATGATCCTTTCAAACAACACCATCACGTCCTTCTAACATAAGGACTCCAGATGGCAAAACCTCGCGCACTCTCAAGATAGTGCAGCCTGTAGAAACATCAAGTGTCGTCGGTGCTGTCTGCTGTAGATATACATAGTTGCCTGGATGAAATCGACGGATTGAGGGTCTATAACCTCCTCCTCAAATGGTAGCATAGCGTAAAGTATCTCTATGCTGAGCAATCGCCAAGTTCTCAAAAGCCATTGGCATCACTCTCCAAAAGATCTCTGCCCGCTGAGAACATGTGCTCATCCATACATCAGGGTCATCCAAGTCCAAAACTACAGTAGCATCTCGACGAATGGCTGCAGGTAAATCTGGATCTCGTCCATAGAGTAGAAAGTATGGAGAGAAGGATGCTAAGGAGGCTTCCCGGCTGAACCAATAGCCCATGGCCAACCAAGGTAATTGGAGATCCCAATCTCCCAAGTGGCCTCTTTGCAAACCATACTTTCGCAATCCTCTCTTCACCGTCTGAACCACACTTTCTGCTAAGCCATCTGCCTCAGGGTGATCTCGGGATGTAGTACGATGATCAATCAAAGCCTTGTCACACAAGACCTGAAACTCTCCCAAGAACTCTGTACCCTGATCAGTCAAAACCTCAGCTGGTGCACCAAAATGACTAAGAACTCGATCCAGGAACGAGTAAGCTGTCCCTTCACTAGACTTGTCAGGAAGTGCCACCAACTCAATCCACTTGGAGAAGTGCTCCACCATCACCAAAACATACCGATGATGTCTCATAGTCAGCGGTAAAGGCCCGGCGAAGTCCAAACTCCAACGGTAACCCAATCCCATGATAGGTAATGGATGTAACTGTGGCGTAGGAGCATTGAATGATGCTCTAACTCGGTCACAAACCATACATCTGGCAACAAACTGCTGTACCTCGGTCTGCATCCGCGCCACCAATAATGACTCTGGAGTAAGCTATATGTACGCTTTACTCCAAAATGTCCTAGCTCCTCATGAGCATGACGGACCAACTGTGGTCTCTGTGATGGAAGTGGTACTACTCGCACTCTACCATCCTCCCATACACGCAAAAGGTGTCTACCCTCCAATCTGAACCGTCTGGCTCGCTGAAGAACACGATCTCTCTCCTTGGCCCCAACTGTGCCACCCACAACACCAGTGCAAAGATAGTCCATCACTAAGACATCATCATGAATGTCTCGCTGAACTGTACCAATATCTTCACTCTCTGGATCTGTGACCTCAATAACTCCTCCTGTATGCGTTGAGAGAGATACCACCAAAGTCTTTGCAAATATACACAGAAAGGCCGATGCATGCCAACCTGGCACCATCTCCTCATCTGTCTCACCATGCCAACGTGCTCCGGTCTGATCCTGTTGGCTGGGACATGGGTTTCTACTCAACCCATCTGCATCACGGTTCACCACTCCAGGTCTATGAACAACCGTGAAATCATACTCTTGTAAAATCAGAGCCCATCGTGCAAGCTTCCCTGAAAGCTTGTCGGACTCTATCAACCACTTCAATGGCTGATGATCAGTGATGAGAGTGAAGGGGTTACCAAATAGGTAACATCGGAAATGTGCTACTGCCCAAACTGCTGCCAAGCACTCTCCCTCATATGAACTATACTTTGCCTCTGCTGAATTGTTGGAGCGACTAGCATAGGCCACCACAAACTCCTTCTCCTCATCATCATGCTGGGTGAGCACCGCTCCAAGCCCCAACATACTCCAATCATTATGAACCTGAAATGGTCATCCCCTGATCGGTCTCCTCAAAATAGGAGCAGATGTCAACCTCTCCTTGAGCTCTACAAAAGCTCTCTCCTGCTCATCTCCCCAACACCACTCCTATGTAAGCTTGGTCAGCTTCGTCAAGGCCTTGGCAATGGCACTAAATCCTCTAACATAGCGGCGATAGAAGTTCGCCAACCCAAGGAATGCTCGCACTCTGCTCACATCTGTAGGCCGAGGAATATGTGCAATAGCCTCCACCTTGGTCTGCTGGACACCAAGTCCTCCAGGGTAGATAGTGTGACCCAAATACTCAACCTGCTTGTGGAAGAACCTACACTTCCCAGGATGTAGTTTGAGTCCATGAGATCTCAACCTCTCAAACACCTCCAACAACTGTTGCTCATGCTCCTCCACAGTAGTGCTATACACCAAAATGTCATCAATATAGCACCGAGCAAAATCCAATCCAGCTAGGATCCTATCCATGACCCTCTAGAACTCAGCAGGAGCGTTCTTCAACCCAAATGGTAAGAACCTCCACTGATATAACACATCCTTGCCGTGAGGATCAATAGCCCAAAATGTTGTCTTGGACTTATCTTCCTCCCTGATCGGCAACTGATGATATCCTGCTCAAAGATCCAAAGTACTGAAGACCTTTGCATGCCCAATCGCATCAAAAATCTCCTCCGGTGTAGGCATGGCATACCGATCAGCCCTGGTCTATCGGTTGATAGGATGGTAATCTCCACACATCCGCCTATCTGTATAGTTGCCATGCATATCCTTCTTGGCTGGCATCACTGTCGCTGATGCATACTCTCCATGTGAAATCTCCACCAAACCAGCCTCAAAAAGGTCACTACTCCGGCTCTGAATCAATGTCCTCTCCATATCACTATATCGATAAGGACGTCGGAAAACTGGTGTGTCGCTAGTCAGCTCAATCCGTATACCAAGTCCCTTCAGAGCACCCAAATCCTTCATATTGAAGGCAAAACAACTCGTGTGACTCCTCAAGAACCTCCAAACCC
This sequence comes from Lunularia cruciata, assembly GCA_948567375.1. NCBI lineage: Eukaryota > Viridiplantae > Streptophyta > Marchantiopsida > Lunulariales > Lunulariaceae > Lunularia > Lunularia cruciata. Next base: position 44,011,966 of record OX419757.1, read on the forward strand.
TCAGTCTTTCCTCTCCAGTAAGCTTGGGTCCAAGATCTGGCTCCCAAGTATCCTCTGTAACCGTAGTAGGAGTGGAAGACGTACTGACTGGCTGCTACACTGGGCCCTTGGGAGCAATAGTGTCATGCTCTCGACCACTAGAGGTCCCAACCTCTGTGTGAAAAACTCCCTCCACTCTGGCTGCAAGCTCCACACGTCCTCTGGCTGCATCCCATGTGGACCAAGGGTGTAATCCAAGTAGCCCACGCTCACCTGGATGGACTCCAAGTAGACCACTCTCCCTAGTAGCTACTAGATGTGTCCCAAGAATACCATGTCCACTCGGTCCATCGCCCCCAGCATGTGCCTGAATCGTCTCGATAGGCACAGGGCTCACAAGTGTCCGAGTGGTGATGCCTATCAAGCGCATCCTACGCTGCTCTGCCAAACCAAGGCTTACAATCCAGGTCAAACAGTTCAGGTCCATAGCCTGACCTAACACCTGACGCCTGGATGCCTCTGACACTGCTGGAACAGTGGTAATACCGGTGCGAAAACCCATCGCCCGCTCTCTCTCATCAGCATTGGGCTCCACCAACTGCTGTAACTGTGAGTCCCAAACAAGTCCAGGTCCTCCCTCTCAAAAAGCATGAGAGCCTGGGAAACTCATGAGTGTGGGAAATGCAGCTCTAGGCTGTCCAACTAGGTTCACCACTGCCATAGGTGACCTATCAGCCACTACCACTGTCTGAGACTGACGCCCAACATCCAAGATATCATCAACAAGAATGTGGTCCAGTCGCTGAATCCCATCATAAGCACGCTGTAGAACCTCTCTGGGTAAGAGGTTCGTCCACCAAAGGCAAAGATGATGAGCCCGTGATCCCACTCTGGCTGCATCTAACAATACAGCAGGTCCCATCCAAGAATGGACCTGATGTGTACTCGCCACCACTCTAGTGCGAGAATAACCCAACAAAGGAACGTTCTCCAAAAGGTAAGCTGGAGAAACAGACTGATGAACCTGGAGATGTCATAATATCTGTAACATCTCCCAAAACACACCAGAACGAGGATCCTAAAGACCCAAACCGCGGCCCGCACGTGTATGTCCTTGACATGGCCATCCAAAAATCACCAAGTGAACAGGCCCATGTCTCTCTAGGTCATGCGCCCCCAGTAAGGAAATGTCTCCTGGTAAGGCCTTCTGGTAACCTCTAACTGCTGACATCGGTAATAACTCCGGATACTGATAGGCCAAGTGTGCCACATGATGTAGAGAGACTCGCCTAGCAGTATCATCTCTCTCTACATACAAGTACCTCTGTACTCGATACCCGCCTGTAACACCGCAGCTAGTCCGGGCTGATCTGTGAGCCGGCATGTCTCTCACTCAGGATGAACCTCTGATAGCTATTATGGTAGCGCACCATGGACTAAGAAGGCAAGGAACCCCAACTCCATCATACTCCTCCAAGGCTAACACTCCAAGACTCAAGACATTGCTCACTAGAGAACTCAATGAGAGAGAGATAGTTGCAAATGAAAGGATGATGAGTACCTCCTCACCCCTTGTTTATATACTTGTGAAATAGTTACGTACCAAAGTTACTAATTACCGTAGTAACTCAAGTTACTAGACTAAAAGTCAAGTAAAGTCAAAAAGTAGAAAGGAATATCCATTCACATGGGCATATTCCCCTTATCTTGACCCAACCACTAAAGCAAGGATTCCTTCACATGGGCTATCCTTGGACTAAAGAAGAATCCAAAACAAAAAGGCTTGCGGGCCCAAGAGTTCTCAACTCTTTCCCCAAAGCCAAACACCTAGGAATAATACCAAGTCAACACACTAAAATCCAAAATAGTGGTGCTCATCTTTTCTACTTCCTCTAAAGTAAGGTCCCATCTATCTTAGCTATGACTAACTTTAGCTAACCATGACTAATATAGAACCATCCTTTATCTCTATATAAATAATATCTCTTAAGTACTTGTAATACCAAGCTAAATATCACAATACCACACACATGCACAAATGGGTGTTACATTTACCCCCGGACTAAGTTTTCACTTTGTCCTCAAAGTGAAGGTCTCTCTACCTTCTATGGTACATCTTCAACTTATCATGGTTAATCCTATCAAAGTATCTTCCTCCCAACTCCTTGAGATCATAGGTGTAATTGCCCCACACCTTCTCCACTATGAAAGGTCCAAAGTACTTAGGCAAAAACTTCTTTTGCACTCTCTTGAATCGAATGGAATCAAACAACATTACCCAATCACCTTCTTTGAAAGGCTCCACCTTCTTCTTGTCTTGCCTCTTATCATAGCTCTCCTTTTGTTTCCTTTGGGCTTGCTCCACTCGAACCATAGCAACTGCTCTTGCCTCTTCCAACTCCATGAGTTGATCCTTCCTTGACTTCTCTGCATCACCTCCTTGTGCTTTCTTCAATCTCCTATGAATGCTTTGGAAGGTAGGAAGATCAAAGTGAATAGGTAAGGTAGACTCAATACCATACACCAATTGAAATGGAGAATATCCAGTGGAAGTTTTCATGGTTGTCCTATACTCCCATAAAACTGCATGAATCCTCTTGTCCCAATGATGTTTAGCCCCCTCCATTTCTGCATCTTTGGCCAACATCATGCACAAGGTCTGATTGGTTCTCTCTGCCAAGCCATTGGAATTTGGCTTATAGCATGTAGTTACTCTATGTGTGATAGAGAAATGTCGTAGCATGGCTGTAGTAATGCTTCCTGTAAACTCTCCTCCTCTATCAGAAACCAACTCCAAAGGGCATCCAAACCTAGTGATAATGCGTTCATAAAGAAATCTACCCACTTCATCTTCATTCTTGTCCCTCAATGGTCTAGCCTCAACCCACTCGGTAAGGTAATCAGTAACTACCACAATGTACCGATTGTTCCTTGGGGTTCTATTGAGAGGACCTACAAAATCAATTCCCCACTTCTCAAAAGGTCCTAGCAATGGAATTGATCTAAGTGGTGGAGTGGATGTAGACTTTCTAGCAAAAGCTTGACAAACATGACAAGTTTTGCAATAATCAAGACAATCCTTGAAAATCCCTCTCCAATGGTAACCTGCATCTAGAATCTTGAAAGCAGTCACCTTTCCTGCAAAGTGTCCTCCACATACTAAACCTTCATGAAACTCCTTTATGAGTAGGATAGACTCTTCCTTACCCACTGCTCTTCGAAGTAGACCATCTGCTCCTTGGTGAAAAAGAATATCCTCCACCATTGTGTAAGGTCTAGATCTTGCTGCAAGGGCCTTCCTCTCCCTAGCATGCATCCCTTCTGGATAGTTACCTTTGTCACAAAATCCACAATCTCCTTGTACTCCATTGGAACCTCTTGAGTGACTGAGATTGTCATGAGCTCCTCATCCGGGAAGGAATCATCCACTAGCTCATCTCCATCATGATCATAGGCTCTAGATAATAAATCAGCATTTGCATGTTTCTTTCCTGGCCTATCTTCAATGGTGTAGTCATACTCAGACAAGAGTATCATCCACCTTGCTAGTCTCCCTTCAACATTAGGCTTGTTGAAGATGTACTTCAAAGCCTTGTGATCCGTGACAATGGTGGCTTTCCCTCCAATCAAGTAGTGTCTAAACTTCTTGAGACCAAAGATCACTGCCAACCCTTCTCTCTCCGTGATAGAGTAGTTCTTCTCTGCTGAAACCATCTGCCTACTAGCATAAGCTATTGGATGATCATGCCCATCTTGGTCTAATTGACTAAGAGTGCATCCTATAGCTACATTAGAAGCATCAATGTAGAGGATGAAAGGTTTACTCCAATCAGGTTTAGCAAGAATTGGAGCTACAACAAGGGATTGCTTGAGCTCCTCAAAAGCTTTGAGAGTCTCCTTGTCTTCCAAAATCACCATGTAATCTACACCCTTCTTCATGTAGATGGTCAATGCATAAGCCTTGTTGGAAAATGAGAAGATGAACCTCCTATAGTACCCAACCATCCCCAAGAATTGGCATAACTTTGTCAAGCTTGAAGGGAATGGAAGGTCTGAGATTTTCTTCACCTTCTCATGATCAACTGCTATTCCATCCTTGGAGATGATATGCCCCAAAAGTAGACCTTCTTCACATCCAAAAATGCACTTCTCTGGGTTGAGTGATGCATTTGCCTCATCCAAGCGTTGCAAGACTTTGATTAGGTGCTCAAAGTGCTCCTCCTTGCTCCCATAGACACAAAAGTCATCAATGAAATCTCTCACAAATTTCCCAATGAAAGGTTCAAATACCTTGTTCATGAACCGTTGGAATGTGGTTGGAGCATTGCAAAGCCCAAAAGGCATGACCTTGAAAGCGTAAGTTCCCCAAGGTGTGGTGAATGTGGTGAATGTGGTGAGTTGTTGATGCTCTGGTGCAATCTTGATTTGGTTATATCCACTTTAACCATCTCCAAAACTGTACCTCTCATGACCTGCAACCTCCTCCAAGATCTCATCAATGAATGGCAATGGGTAGTAGTCCTTCTTGGTAACAGCATTGAGCTTCTTGTAATCCACACATACCCAAAGCTTGCCATTCTTTTTCTTCACAATGACAATTGGAGACACCCATTCTGAATTCTCCACCTCAAAGATAAATCCAGCCTCCTTGAGCTTATCAATCTCCTCCTTCACAACCAAAGATATTGGTGGGCTAATGCGACATTGCTTTTGGCGGATTGGTCTTGCATGTGACTCCACCTCTATCTTGTGCTCCTCCAAGGTGACTTCCTTCAAATCCTTGTAACTAAAAGCAAACACATGGATGAACTTGCGGAAAATCTCCTCAAATCTCACCTTCTCCTCCTTGGTAACATTTGGGCCATACTTGAGGGTAGATAACCTTCTCTCTACCTCCTCAAGTGTCAATGGTGATTTATCTTGGTCCTTCAAAACCTCTGGCTTAGGTGCAAAATCCATAGCACACAAAGGATACACATCTGAATCAGATTCAGATTCATCCTCCTCCGTGGAAGTCTCCTCTTCCATGCTTGTGTCCACACCTAAAGCTCCTCCTTCAGAATCTGATTCCCAATAATCAGAAGATGGGGTATCTGAATGTGAAGTGTTGGTGGTGTTAGTCACAGGAACAGTGACTCTATGGTTTGATGGCCTAATCCTTAAGTACCCTTTGTGCCATCGATCAGTTGTGCATGTTGCTCTCAACCATGGCCTCCCAAGAAGTAAGTCATAGCTTGAATCCTTCAAGACTTGGAAAGTCATGAGATTTTGAACTCCCATAACTGAAACTACCACCTTATCCATCACTCCTATTGGTCGAACTTGTTGCTTGTTTGCCATGCTCACCACAAATGTTGAAGGTCTTGAGGGTATCATACCCAACTTCTTCATCAACCTTTCTGACATGGCATTCACTGCTGATCCTCCATCAACCAATGCATCCTTGATGTTGTGACCATTCACTCTCATATCAATCTTGGAGGCATATTCACAAGCTTCCCATGGTGCTGGCTTGGCATCCACCACCCCCATTGATACTGGAACTTTTGCCTTCTTCTTCTTCTTGCTCCTTGTAGAACTCAAACCACCTCTAAGCTCCTTTCTCAAGGTAGGGTTCAAAGCAATTAATTGGCCCACTGTGATGTTAGCCTTGTGACTACCAACATCTTCCAACACATTGTAGTTCCATTGTTGCTTTGAGATCAAGAAGTCCTCCATCCCCAACTTCTTCCTTGGAGTCTTTGTTGTTGATGGTGTTGAGGTGCGAGTGCTCCTAGTAGACATAGGAGTATCCTTGCTTGAAGTAAATCCTTGAGAAGAGTGAACATCCTCTGCAAAACGAGCTCTCTTCTTCTCTTGTGCCAAAAGCTCCAAATTAAGACCCTTGGAGTTTGAGCACTCTCCCTTCTCATACTTGCTCTCAACCACATCTATGGATGCTATCCCCTTACCTTTGTTGGGATTAGGAGCCACTTGGGTTTCACTACCTCCCTCTTTCCCTCTATTGGCTCCCTCATAACCCCTTCCTCCATGGTAAGTGGAATTTGGGCAATTCCTTTGGATATGGCCTCTTCCTCCACAACCAAAACAATTTCTATCATTGAAATTGTTGGCTGGTTGGCCTCCTCTATATGGATAGTTTCCATAACTCCTAGGCCCTCTCCCTATATTCTGATCCACCTCTCTTCTCCCATAGTTGCACCACATTGATCTTGAGATCCGCAAGTTGTTCTGTGATGGTTTGGAGTGGATCTTTTGGTGGAGGTGCAAGAACTGGAGCAACTACTACTTGTGGTGCAACCCTTGTCACCAAAGTATCAGAAGTTCCACCATACTTGTAGCCTTGAGGAGGATGCACAACCTCCTTCACCACCAAATCACTCTCATCCCCTTCCAAACTCTCCTCCATACGAATTGCGATCTTGATAGCTTCAACCTTGGAAGAAGGTTTCTCATATCTCACCTTGCTTCTAATTTGTGGTCTCAATCCTCCCACAAAATTCTTGGTGAGCATGGCCCCTATGCCAATCATTGTAGTCTCCACATTATCCCCACCCTTCCTCAACACTATGCGAAATCTGGACTCCAACTTTTCCACTCTTTCCACATAGACCCTCACTTTCTCTCCATCTCCTTGCTTGAGAAATGTAACCTCACTCATCAATCTCTCATAACTCTCATCAGGAAGAAAGTTCTCAATGAGTGCTGAAGTCAAAGTCTCCCAAGACTCCTCTTCCCCCTCTCTCCTCTCTCTCTTTTGGTATTCTGACTCATACCATGTAAGTGCTACATCCTCAAAGAAATCTGGTAATAATGAGGCCCACTCATTCTTCCTCCTCTCATTGTTTCCTATGCAAGCTCTCTTGAAGTCTCTCACAAAGGCCTCCACATCTTCTCCATCCTTGCCAAAGAAAACCGGAAGTTTCCCCATCTTAACCCCTCACTATCTTTCTTTTCTCTCAATTTTTTTTTCTCTTTTCTCTTCTCTCACTCTATTACTAATAGAGTATATACATGACTAACACCATCTGAGAATAATCCACTCTAGGGAACACAAAAGGTTCAGGTTGCTCCAAGATTTCTATAGCAACATCAAATCCTAGAGTGCATATTATTCTAACTCTCATGGATAGTTTATCCATAAGTTGAAAGATTATCTCCATCACTAATCTTGAGAACTAGCTGATGAAGGTGGTAGTATTTCTGTAGCTGTACTAAGATTCTCTCCAAGATCCTTCACCAAAGTTTCCAAAAGTGCTTTTACTCCACTACACTCATGTCCTTTTGGAAGTCTTTCAACTCCACAAACCTCACACAACTCCTTGGTCTTAGATCTTCTCCCTCCCAATCTTGGTGAAGAAGGTCCAACATGCAAACCCAAGTCAAGTAAGCCTCTCCTTTCCCTCAATCTCTTGCTCTCAAAGGTCAATGGACATGAACTTGCCTTATGTCACTTCTCTCCACATAGAAAGCACTTAGACTCACTCTTTCCTCCAAGTGGTGTAGGTTTTTGGATCCTCTCAACACTCTCTTCAAATTCTATTGTAAACTCTCTTTTCCTCAAATCCACCCCTACAATCACCTCAAACCCTTGGGGAACCTTGCATAATCTCAATTTCCACTCTTGATGACCCTCTATGTTCCCCAAGATGAATCTAAACACTCAAACATGCTTTTTGTTGATCTCAAACTTCTCATGCATGAGATCTCCACTCTGCAGAATTGACCCTTCCTCACAATGTCACTTAAATTTCCCAACCAATATGTCACAATCCTCTGAAATTTTCCACACTTGATCACAACTCTAGGGCGTCCCTCCCTGAAAAATTTCAGATCTTTTCATCTAGCCATTTGGCCTAGGCACCTTTCTATTCAGCACCCATATTTCAGATTTGGTCTGAAAACCACCTCACTTCAAAAACTCATAACGCCCTGCGCAAGAACGATCTCTCTCTAATTTTTGTGGCAGCAGGTAGGATACAATGCATTGAATTTTCTTGGAAATTTTCAGGACAATTCACTGAAAATTGAAGAAATGGCAGACTCTGTACAATTTTCCAGAGAGCATGCAGTTGCGGGAGCACTTTACCCTATCAACTTTCAAAAATTCTAGCCCAGTGCGCATAGAAGCTCTCTCAATAATTTCAAGTGTGCTAACTGAAAGATAACCCAAGCTATCATGTGTAGAAATCTCAAGTCCAGATCTCAAACTTGAGATTTTGCCCAAAATCACCTTAATCCCCAAAATCTGCCATCCACCTCACACAATCTCTCCAATTCCTCTCATGTGTACAAGATGTACAAAATCACCTCAAAGACATCATAATGAACTACAGGGTATACAAATGGATCTTGGTTCTCTAACATAAGTTCAGCCCTCTCCTCTCCTAATGTTCTCTCCAAGTGAGCTCTCATAGCCTCCTTCTGCCTAATGTAGAATTGGACGCGGAACATTATCTTGCCTTCTAGAGAGGTCCCGGCAACGGAACCAAAAATGTGAGCCGGCCTGTCTCTCACTCAGGATGAACCTCTGATAGCTATTATGGTAGCGCACCATGGACTAAGAAGGCAAGGAACCCCAACTCCATCATACTCCTCCAAGGCTAACACTCCAAGACTCAAGACATTGCTCACTAGAGAACTCAATGAGAGAGAGATAGTTGCAAATGAAAGGATGATGAGTACCTCCTCACCCCTTGTTTATACACTTGTGAAATAGTTACGTACCAAAGTTACTAATTACCGTAGTAACTCAAGTTACTAGACTAAAAGTCAAGTAAAGTCAAAAAGTAGAAAGGAATATCCATTCACATGGGCATATTCCCCTTATCTTGACCCAACCACTAAAGCAAGGATTCCTTCACATGGGCTATCCTTGGACTAAAGAAGAATCCAAAACAAAAAGGCTTGCGGGCCCAAGAGTTCTCAACTCTTTCCCCAAAGCCAAACACCTAGGAATAATACCAAGTCAACACACTAAAATCCAAAATAGTGGTGCTCATCTTTTCTACTTCCTCTAAAGTAAGGTCCCATCTATCTTAGCTATGACTAACTTTAGCTAACCATGACTAATATAGAACCATCCTTTATCTCTATATAAATAATATCTCTTAAGTACTTGTAATACCAAGCTAAATATCACAATACCATACACATGCACAAATGGGTGTTACAGATCCCACCAAACAACTCCAATAGGCATATCCCCTCTACTGGGTACTGCCAAGCAATGAGTGTGGTATCCAGAGGTGTCAAAGCAATCGCCTTTGGAGGCTCATCCTCACACTCATCCCCTGATGGTACAAAGGCTCCACTCCAAGCCTGTTGCACCAACTGATCTACATGCTGATGCAATGCTTCCTCTGAACTCCACAATGGAACATCCAAGGTGGATGGAACAATCCCACTCGTACTCCAAACTCGAGTGATCTCCTCTGGTACTGGAGTATCCTCTGCATGGGCGTTCCCCTCCAACAAGTCACCAAGCCAAGTAACTGCACCGCTGAAAGCTAAAACTGATGCTGCCATGGTCCCGGACTATAGTGAGCCAAGACTGCCACTACTGAAGCGTACTGGTAGGCGACATACCCGTCCCTCACCAGACTGCCAACCAGGTCTATAAGAGGTTGTCTCCTCCCAATAGTCAATGCTGAAACCCATAGGGTATAACACTGCTCCTCCAACTAGCATATCATATGACTCAGCTATCGGCGCAATAGCCTGAGCTCTCACCACCGAGCTATCAGTCGGATGACTAGGCTGAACTTGGACAACAAGCTCTCCACGTGTGATGTATTGTGTTGAACCACCACCAAGAGATGTCTGGATCTGAAATGGACACCTCTCCACATCGGTCTTCCGTAACTCCAGACCGACAACTGCAGCCTTCCCCAACATAAGGGGCTGCGCACCAGAGTCTAACAAGACTCTCTGTGGTGTATAGACCTTCCCTGAAGGTCCCACCAAAAAAAAATCCCCCTCTGGTTATCCAATAGGACAACACCAGGTAAACCGCGCTCTCTCAAAGGCCGGTCTAGCTGGCAACTCCTCCAGTCTAGCCGCTACTGCCTGCCACAATCCACTGGTCGCTGAACGGATCCCATGCTCCTCAACCAAGTCAGATCCACTACCAACCACCTCTGCTCTAGTAGTAGGAATTGCACCATCCCTACTCTCACACAATGTGGCAGCCAACCGGAACACTGGGGCTAGGTCAACTCCCAATGTAAACATGTCACTGGATGAAAACAAAGGATGCCGCATAATCAGCTGAGCCGCCCCCAACATCATGCTAGACTTAGTCTGTGTAGTAGCAGGTGGCTGACTAGCAGGTACTCCATCAGGTACTCCATCACCACCTACCACACCTATACTGGGACGTCTAGGAACCATGGATGTCGTCTATAATGCCTCAGATAGCGTGAAAGACTGGGGAAGTCTGACCTGTCTCCCAACCTCTCCTCTCTGTGGGTCCAACTCCACTGATGCTCCTCTAGGCTCTGGAGCACGTACTGCACTCCTAGTCACTGCTGTAGATGCATCCACTTGTGCTGCTCCGCACATGAAGTCCAAAGCATCTCTATCACCAACATATGAGGTGGAAGCCTCAGCACCCGAATCTGATCTCCTCTGAGCAATAGCCATACTAGCCAATCTTTGCTCCAACTGCTCAATCCGAGTAGCCATAGTTGTGTTAGAAGTAAGGGCAAGTATTGCACCCCTACTAGGTGTAGATCCTCTACCACCACCTCTACCACCTCATCCTCCATGAATTGGAGCTCCTCTACTACCTGCCATAGCAGCCCTACCACTCCGTAACTCCGGGTGTAGGTCAAAACACCGGTCACTAGTGTGACCAAATCTGTGGCAGTGCTCACACTGCCTCTGTGCTGGCTGTGATGCACCAGAGGTATCAGGTCCGCTGCCCTGAGTACACTCTCTCCTATGGTGAGGTCCACCACAAGTCCAACAAGCAACACCACCACTCACTGGCTGCTGCTGACCCGAAAATGAGGGTAAGGGTCTAACTCTACTAGGCCCTCCACTCGCTCCATAGGATCTGGGCTATCCACCCTGTCCTCGAAAACCAACTAGGCGTGGTGCACTCTGCTGCACTCTAGAAGAAGTCACAACTGTGGATGAGGTCTCTCTACCAAATCCAGCTGTCACCACTCTCTCCTCCACCATGTTGAGCTCAATACGCTCAACCAAACCAAAGACTACTGCCAAACTGGGCGAAGTAGCCTGCAACAACGTAGCATCACGAACTCTACGTCGCAACTCCCTGTCCAATATCCCATACCAAAACTGGACTGGGCCTCAGTAACTCCCTGAGTGAAACTGATCAGCCGCCTCATGCGAGTATATGCCTCGCGTAGGCTCTCTCCAGCCTTCCGCTAGAACTCCTGCAAGCTCCTCAGCTTGTCAGTCCGCACTCCCTGGTAGTTCTGCCTCAAACATAGGAAGAACTCAACCATGGGGTTAAACCCCGGTACCACACCACCTCCTGCAGCGGTACCTCCACTCGTAGTAGCACTATCTCCAGCTAGTGCACCTCCACTAGCTCCACCCACACTACTCGAGCTAGAACTCGTAGGTACAGCAGATCTACTCCTGGCCACCGAGCCTGAAGTAATGGAGACGTAGTGTGGAGACCAATATTGTCTCCATAACTCAATCTCCTCCAAATGAGCTCTCTTGAACTCATGGTAGTCATCCATCGGTGGACCCTCCAAGTGCTGAAACAACCCCTTCCATGCCATGAAGGGTGTGAACAAAGTCGGGTTCCGCATCTGCTACAGATCACACCAACTATCAAACTCTTGGATGAAGTCATCCAACTCAATGGTACCCATTGTACCAGAGTAATGCCTAGGGCCTTTGGAGGCCCCATAAATCTTGTCCATGTCCCACAACAACGATGCGGACACACCAAGTGCACTCTCAACTGAATCAGCTCCTGTGTCGAACTCCAACTTAGAGTCAATCTCCTCCCTCACTGGGACCTGAGATACAGGCTGATACCAAGCACCACTCCGAGTAAACCCACTGCGTAATGCAGGGCTAACTCCCTTGGAATCTCCAAAGAACTCCATCGTGACCACGTAACTGCAACAGCAAACCCAAACCACCAACTTCAACCGCAAGTCGCAACCGCAAGTACCCCACCAAGTGCCAACACCACCATGTGCCAACACCAACTAAACACCACCCACTAATGTAACCCTACCGAGATAACTACACTAGGGGAAGGGCAACCTGTAACCTGCCATCATAACACACTCTCATGGTCTATAGGTCATCACTTCTTGCCTCACCGAAGAGAAACAAAGGTAGTCTGACTGGTCATCACTCCAGCCTCACCACCGAGAGCACACTACATCACCAATGCTCAAAAGTCAGGGCACCTCACACAAACGTGGTGCACAAACAAGAAGCAGAGAATGGAGGGGATCCAATCACGAGAAATCTAAACAAAAACCCTCCATCTCATAACACAACACGGGACTGACTCTGCCACCATTTGGCATTTGACATAAGAGCATTCATATCTAAGTCCTAAGCTACCAGGATCACCAAGAATGGGATCAAATTGCCTCTCCTAGCCAAAGCTACATGTGTATAGATAATAGTGGCGCAGTCACTAGGACAACAAGTGAGGGTGGACCAGTTGGCTAGGGCACCAGTCTAGGAACAAGAGATCTAGGGGTCAAACCCTGTTGCGCACAATCTAGCAGGAAAGGCAGATTTTGCCAACCAATGACCAAGATCTACTCTAAACTAGCTAGTCTCACGCCAGCAAGCTGGCTTGTTGGCCCTTCTAGGCCTTCATAGCCCACAGCCCTATGCCTCGAAGCCTCTCAACGCCGAAATTCAGCCAAATGAGGCCTTTCTTGTTGCCACTTTGAACCTCCTCCAAAATTGGTGAAACTTCTCCAAATCTGCAAAAGTCCTCCAAACTAGCAAAACTTCTCCAAATCTGGCCAAACAGTGAAACTCCTCCAATTCTGGCCCAAAATCTGACGTAAAATCTGACATAAAATCTGACGTAAACCCTAAAGATGGATGTCCGCCAAATCCCCCGCTAACTTTCCACTCGAGCCAAATTGACAAAACGGGTTTTTCCAAATCACAATTTCATGAGAAGAGCTTTCCAACTCTACCTTCAATTTCACTTTCTAAGCCCAACTTGCAGCAAATTGGTCTTGCCTTCACCTCCTGAGCTCAAAATCACAACAATGCTCAAAAATTGCTCCTTCTTTGCTCGAAATTTGGCCAGCGCTTCCGCACACCATCCGCCTAACTGCCAAATTTGCATCAACTAAACAAGCTTTTGCACACTAGGGAAACACAGAACCTGAATCGAGCTACCACAATCCACCGAGCTTGGAGATACCACCAACACTCAACGTTCTTGCACCCGATTTCCCCCTGACTTCACTTCTCTGATGTAATCAGATTGCTTAACACTTTCAACTCAACTCAACTCAGATCAGTACTTGATCTGTCACTCTATAAACCGCCAACAACTGGGCACTGATTACAGTCAAGCCACACGCACTCAAGCATAGAGAATCCAGGTGACGCTCGCCGGCCTCTGTCCACCATAGCCAGGAACTCGAAGGCTCAACATCAGAGAAGTGAGCTCTCTGGAGCTCACCTTCAAAACTATACCCCTGGACTCGAGCTAGCCCTGAAACCCTAACGGTCCCGCTGACGGCACACTCGACAGTGCAAACGGTGCAAAGTGACTGTGGGCCCCACCGTGAAGTCAGTACCCTAAACACCAAATCTGACCATCGGAAAGTAGTCTCTGAGATACTACTGAAATAACTCTAACTACTATCATTGGAACTCCAGTGTCCAAGCAACTAGATGCGGAACTACAAATGGCATGACACTCGAGCTCCACCCAAACTTCTTCTTCTTCTTCTTCTTCAACAGGCACCGATGTCATCTCTCCACCTTCATCACTATTGCTACTTGTATCTCCACTATGTAGCGTGAACTCTAGTTCCTCCTCGTGTTCCGAGTCTTCGGACTTGCATTCGGCTTCACCTTCCGAGTCTTTGTCTTCTTACGCAATCACCACCATGCCTGTCCTTGGGTTTCCTCTCCTGGTCTTCTAAGGTCTTGTCTTATCTTTGGCTTCTCCTTGCCGACTCCGCTTCTTTGACTTTGGAGTACTTACCTCTATCTCCACGCTCTTGCCCGTCTTCACATAGTACTCATCCGTGCTTTGGATTTGAAGAATGTATTGTTGCTCCTCCGCGTCGACCTCTCTTCTCAAGTTGGGATGGAAGTGAGACACCATTCTGTTGCGCTCCGCAGAATTGAGCAAATTCAACCCGAGGTAGAAATATGCTGCAAACGGCACAATGTAGTGTGGAGGTGACTTATCCCACAAATTCCACACCATTTGTCTTGTCCTCCCATGGAAGCACCTCGCCCAATTGATAGGTTCTCTTACAAACATCTTATGGAAGAACACCGCTTGGTGTTTCATCACATAAGTCGTTTGCTCCGGCTTCACAATTGCCATGAGATCACTCATGATCCCTCTCTTCATTGGATCTTTGTACTCTCAACCTTATACCCATTCTTTGTTCTCTTTGAAGAGAAAGCATCCCTCACTTCTTGGGTTTCTTCTGCTACTTCTCCCTTCCCCAAGAATGTGGCACCCTACTCCGCGCCTGCCTCTCTCCCGAGCACTAATCTCCAATCCGACTCTGTCCAGCGAGCTGGATTTCCTCTCTTCCCTACTTCCTTGGGGCCATCGAGACACTTACTCTTGATTATCTTGGTCATGAAACTTGGAAAACTCACATTCCAGTTCCATGCCAAGAATGTGATCCAAAGTCGGCTCAAGACTTCGATTCTCGTGATCACATCTAACCTCCAAATTGCATGATTTCTCACTACAAATTCGGAGTTCTTCTTTCCTCCTCCCATCTTTCTTGCTTCCTCACTGTCTCTTGGTTTCACTCTCTCAAATTCTCCTCCACACTAGCACGTCTTCAACTCTACTTCCCTTCCCACGGTCACTTGTAAGATGACTTCTCAACGGCAAAGGAAAATTGCTTGACATTGCTTTGTCGTTTGCCCAATTTTTATAGAGTTGCGCCTTCTTTGTCTTTCTTCAATTTGAGTTTCTACCGAGAAATCACACCTCTTGCATGCGCCTGTCACTATCAACTGTACTTCACACGTATGGGCCGCCGGTTTTGAACGGTCCCTTCTTAAATTTCTCGTTGCAAAGAAAGGTTGTTACATTGTCTTTGCCTCGGTTGAGCTCCCCCCCAATACAAAGACTCCTTACTTTGGGTTGTATGCTGACAGGGCAAATCCGAGTACTTCGCCTTATGACCCGAAGTCACTTTACCTCAGGTTTCATCCCGAAGACTCTTTTCTTTGCCTTCTTTGGCCATACAGGCGCAATCCGATTTCTCTATACACTTCTTCTTCTCCATTTAAAAAAAAAATGTGGGTACCACATGAAGTCTCTCACAAAGGCCTCCACATCTTCTCCATCCTTGCCAAAGAAAACCAAAAGTTTCCCCATCTTAACCCCTCACTATCTTTCTTTTCTCTCAATTTTTTTTCTTTTTCTCTTTTCTTTTCTTTTCTCTCACTCTATTACTAATACAGTATATATATGACTAACACCATTTGAGAATATTCCTCTCTAGGGAACACAAAAGGTTCAGTTTGCTCCATGATTTCTATAGCAATATCAAATCCTAAAGTGCATATTAATCTAACTCTCATGGATAGTTTATCCATAAGTTGAAAGATTATCTCCATCACTAATCTTGAGAACTAGTTGATGAAGGTGGTAGTATTTCTGTAGCTGTACTAAGACTCTCTCCAAGATCCTTCACCAAAGTCTCCAAAAGTGATTTTACTCCACTACACTCATGTCCTTTTGGAAGTCCTTCCACTCCACAAACCTCCCACAACTCCTTGGTCTTAGATCTTCTCCCTCCTAATCTTGGTGAAGAAGGTCCAACATGCAAACCCAAGTCAAGTAAGCCTCTCCTTTCCCTCAATCTCTTGCTCTCAAAGATCAATGGACATGAACTTGCCTTATGTCCCTTCTATCCACATAGAAAGCACTTAGACTCACTCTTTCCTCCAAGTAGTGTAGGTTTGTGGATACTTTCAACACTCTCTTCAAATTCTATCGTAAACTCTCTTTTCCTCAAATCCACCCCTACAATCACCTCAAACCCTAGGAGAACCTTGCATAATCTCAATTTCCACTCTTGATGACCCTCCATGTTCCCAAGATGAATCTAAACACTCAAATATGCTTTTTGTTACTCTTAATCATGCATGAGATCTCCACTCTGCAGAATTGACCCTTCCTCACAATATCACTCAAACCTCCCAATTAGTATGTGATAGTCCTTTGAAAGTTTTCACACTTAATCACAACTCCAGGGCATCTCTCCCTGAAAAATTTCAGATCTTTTCATCTAGCCATTTGGCCTACACACCTTTCTATTCAGCACACATATTTCAGATTTGGTCTGAAAACCACCCCCCTCACTTCAAAAACTCATAACTCCTTGCGCAAGAACGATCTCTCTCTAATTTTTGTGGCAAGAGGTAGATAAAATGCACTAAATTTTCTTGAAAATTTTCAGAACAATTCACTGAAAATTGAAGAAATGGTAGACTCTGTATAATTTTCTAGAGAGCATGTAGTTGTGGGAGCACTTTACCCTATCAATTTTCAAAATTTCTAGCAAAGTGCGCATAGTAGCTCTCACAATAATTTCAAGTGTGCTAACTGAAAGATAACCCAAGCTATCATGTGTAGAAAGTTCAAGTCTAGATCTCAAACTTGAGATTTTGCCCAAAATCACCTTAATCCCCAAAATCTGCAATCCACCTCACACAATCTCTCCAATTTCTCTCATGTGTACAAGATATACAAAATCACCTCAATTACATCATAATGAACTGCAGGGTATACAAATGGATCTTGGTTCTCTAACTTATCAGCCCTCTCCTCTACTAATATTCTCTCCAAGTGAGCTCTCATAGCCTCCTTCTGCCTAATGTAGAATTGAACGTGGAATATTATCTTGCCTTCTAGAGAGGTCCCGGCAACGGAACCAAAAATGTGAGCCAGCCCGTCTCTCACTTAGGATGAACTGCTGATGGCTATTATGGTAGTGCACCATGGACTAAGAAGGCAAGGAACCCCAACTCCATCATACTCCTCCAAGGCTAACACTCCAAGACTCAAGACATTGCTCACTAGAGAACTCAATGGGAGAGAGATAGTTGCAGTGTATTGCTAGTCAGCTCAATCCGTATACCAAGTCCTTTTAGGTCCTTCATAATGAAGGCAAAACAACTCATCTGGCTCCTCAAGAACCTCCAAACCCTTCATCTTTCCTCTCTTGTAAGCTTGGGTCCAAGATCTGGCTCCCAAGTATCCTCTGTAATTGTAGTAGCAGTGGAAGATGTACTGACTAGCTGCTACACTTGGCTCTTGGGAGCAATAGTATCATGCTTTTGACCCCTAGAGGTCCCAACCTCTATGTGAAAAAATCCCTCCACTTTGGCTGCAAGCTCCACATGTTCTCTAGCTACATCCTAAGTGGACCAAGGGTGTAATCCAAGTAGCCCACGCTCACCTGGATGGACTCCTAGTAGACCACTCTCCCTAGTAGCTACTGGATGTGTCCCAATAATACCATCTCCACTTGGTCCATCGCCCCTAACATGTGCCTAAATTGTCTTGATAGGCATAGGGCTCACAAGTATCCGAGTGGTGATGCCTATCAAGCACATCCTATTGTGGTACCTACTTTTTTGTTTTTTTTCAAAATGGAGAAGAAGAAGTGTATAGAGAAGTCGGATTGCACTTGTATGACCAAAGAAAGCAAAGAAAAGAGTCTTCAGGATGAAACCTGAGGTAATGTGGCTTTGGGTCATAAGGCAAAGTACTCGGACTTGGCCTGTCAGCATGAAACCCAAAGTCGACTTCGGGTCAAGACGTGAAGAAGAAGCCAAAGATGAAGAAGAAGAGAGAGAGACTTTGTATCGGGCGGCACGAGCAGATCCAAAGAACTTGTAACAAACTTCTTTGGAGTCGGCATAATCAAGAAAGTACAGGGGAAGAAAGTAATGACCTCGGGATCAAGAACTTCTTGATAGTGATAGGCAACAACTTCATCGAATCAGAAATTTGAGAGGAGTAGTGACTGATTGGCACAGGACTATAAAATTACAAGATGCGCAAGAAGAAGGCGCCATGTCTAGTTGCTACCCGGTGCCTATTCAGAGTCGACCCAAAGTAATGCAAATCGCAAATCCGCAAGAAGAGGAGTGGGTTAGGATTTCGGGGACGATCTTCTACAAGAGAAAAGTGAGGAAGCACACAATGGCACCAAAAGTGAGCAAGCAGAGTGCAGTGAGAGGGCTTGCAATTCATCGATTACAAGTAATAGCGTGGGTCAAAGTCTTGACAAGACTTTGTATCACGTTCCTGGCCTTGAACTGGAATTTCAGTTTTCCAGGTTTCATGGTAGAAATTGCAGCCAGCAATTGCAAGGATGTGCCAAAGCATGAGGGGGAGAGAGGAAATCCTACTCGATGGACAGAGGCAGATTGGGGAGTAGTGTTGGGAAGGGAAGCCGGAGAGGTAGGAGGTACCACCTTCTATCGAAAGTGTGATGCTTCAGAAGAAACTACCGAAGTTAGGAAGTCGTTCAATCAACCCCACACAAAGAATGGGTATAAGGTGGATAGCTATAGAGATCTTGAGCGGAGAGGAATTGTAAGCACAATGATGGCCATGTTCAAGCCAGAGGGAACCACCTATGTTACTATGCAATAGGCGGTGTTCTTTCACCAAATGTTTGTGGGAGAGGCAGTAGATTGGGCAAAGTGCTTGCATCAGAGAGTGGGGCAGATGATTTCAGGATGGAGAATGGATATGCCACCACACTATTTTGTGCCATTCGCAAGGCACTTTTATTTTGGGTTGAGCTTACTGACTTTGGAAGAGCAAAGTCAAATGAGGTCGCACTTGCACCCAGATTTGTGCAAGGAAGCCAATGCAAATGAGCGATATTATATGGAGAGAGTGCAAGAAGGGGATAGGTACTACAAAGAGAGTGGGAGAGAGAAGATCATAGCAATTGACCTTCCAAGGGTGAGGAAGAGGACCAAGCCTGAGAGTTATGTTGCGACTGTACAACCTCAGAAAGTTCCAAGGCTTAACTCGGTGGTGGTGATAGTGAAGTCAAAGGAAGTCGTGCAGGAGGCAGAAGAAGAATTGGAAGGAGAAATCAAATCAAAGGGAGGAGTGTTAGGTGAAGAAGAGGAGTTTATGCTACGAAGCAAAGAATCAAGTAGCGGCAACAAAGGTGAGGTGGAAGTTCAGCAAGTGATACAGCCAATGGAAGAGGTTGGAAAGCCGAGTCCCGAGGTTTCCATGCTAGAACGGTGCAGTAAGAAGAAAGGAGAAGAAGTTGAAGCACAACCTCAAGCGGCCACACGTGATAATGTCTTGAGTGTATCGGCAATGGGGCCCAGTAATCTTACTCAGAAGGAGGGAGAAAATTCTGAGGAGGAAACTTTGAAGGTGCAAAGATCTCGACTTGGGAGCAAGGTACCAAGTATAGAAGAGTTGGAACCCGAAGTCCAAGCCGAGGATGCAAGGAGCAAACAAGTGGACTATTTGTCGAGAGTAGTATGCCCATTGTTGGCGATGTTGCAGTAGAAGAAGCTGGAGATGATAAGTGCCAAGCTCGATGTACTCGATGAATTAGCGATGGTAAAAGCCTGGAGTACCAAAACTTCATTGTTACAAAGTAAGCTGACAAGAGTGGAGATGGAGGTCGACAAACTTTGCGTTGAGGAGGTTCTTTGGAGTAAGCACTTTGAGGTGACAAGGGAAGAGCTAGTCAAGAATCATGAGGAAGTGAGAGAGATGACTGCAATGACTGCGGGATTGAAGGGAGAACTTGCAGCGGTCCGTGTTGAGTTGATACACTCCAAAGCAATTGCTGCAGTGATGGAGCAAGAGTTGGAGAGTCTTAAGAAGAGGGCAGCGGAGAAAGATCAGGCCTGGCAACGAGAGTTGACGGAGCATAGTAGAGAAGAAGATTGTTTGAGAGGGTTGATGCGCAAGGCAGAGGAACAACTCTTTGTACATCGGAAGGAGAAGGAAGCATTGAAAGCTGAATTTGAAGATGAGCTTCGGATGTATCGTAGTGAATTGGAAGAAGAGAGGAAGAAGGAGAAGTGTACGGTGATGGAAGAAACTAATGAAGTAGAAGGTGTTGTCAATGAAATTAAGGCCATGCTGAGTACAAAAGTGGAGTGTAAACTTGAAGAAGCAAGGTTGCATGAGTTAAAGTTGCTAATGCAGGAAACGCGTAAGAGGAAGGCAAAGGACACCGAGTTGAATAATCTATTAATCTGGCTGCAAGATCGTGTAGATAGGAAGATGTTAGAGGTGGGGGACAATGTGTGTCTCAGATTAGACCTGATTAGGACATAGTTAGCTAAACTGCGTAGTGAGGTAGAAGAAGTACAAAGACCCAAAGTTGCAAAAGTAGGAGTGCATGTGTCTTTAGATTTGACATTTGACACTTTAGAGAAGAGTGGGCTGGAAGATAAAGTAATAGAAAGGTTATCCATGACCTCAATTGTAGATCAGAGCGGAGAATTAGTAGAATTGGTAGAGGATGTAGGAGTTATGAGACTTGAGGATAGGATAGTCGTAAAGTTACTTTAGGTTTGGGTTTGAAAGCCGAAGAAGTAGACATCAGATCAGATTAGAAATAGAATTGAGATTTGAAGAGGCAGATACAAAGAGGTGCATTGTCATTTTGGATCTGCAGGTTAGAAGAGTTGTTGTAGAATGGTATTTTTGTTAGAACTGCTATTTGCTTCAGTATTTAAGGGAAGCATTTGCAGTACTATGTTGTTCAGTGCTCATAATTTTGAGAATAGATAAAGCAAAGTGCTGTGAAGTAGTGCTCGTCGCTTGAGCTTGATTCCAAGTATCAACGTTGTGCTTGTGTTTGTGAGTGTTGGGAGAATTTTGAAGTGCAAGTCAGTGTGCTTGTTGGATGTTGGATTCTGTAGCCTTGATCTTCATTCTGTGTGTTTGATTGTGAGTGAAGTGCAATCAAAGCAATGCCTTGATAGATCTGAGAGAAATTGTAGTGTTGGTAGTATTCTACATTTGTGAGTGCAGTGCAAAGTTGATGTGAAGCAATTTTGATCAAGGAAGTTGTGCCTTCAATGGAGGGGTGGAACACAATTCTAAGGCAAAGTCGTTTTGCAATGAAGTGCCATTTTTGGAAGAGCCTAAATCATCACAAGCAAGATTGTTTGGAAAGATTTGATGGAGTTGTGATTAAGAAGTGTGAATTTGTGACGAGACTGTGAATTGGTGTTTGTTACTCTCTTCTAGGTGTGGTTTCTACCTAAGAGATTAAAGATGCAACCAAGAAGAACTGAAGTTGTTACTTTGCTTTGTATTTGACCAATTCTGAATCGTATCTCTGCGGGACCAAACTTTACTTACCCGATTACCGCAAAAGTGATATTTGCCGGGTTGTCACATGTACGCTGCTCTGCCAAGCCAAGGCTCACAATCTAGGTCAAAAATTTTAGGTCTATAGCTTGACCTAACACCTAATGCTTGGATGCCTCTAACATTGCTGGAACAGCGGTAATACCAGTGTGAAAACCCATCACTTGCTCTCTCTCATCAACATTGGGCTCCACCAACTATTGTAACTATGAGTCCCAAACAAGTCCAGATCCTCCTTCTTGAAAAGCATGAGAGCCTAGGAAACTCATGAGTGTGGGAAATGCGGCTCTAGGCTGTCCAACTAGGTTCACCACTGCCATAAGTGACCTATCAGCCACTACCATTGTTTGAGACTAATGCCCAACATCCAAGATATCATCAACAAGGATGTGGTCAAGTTGCTAAATCCCATCATAAGCACGCTGTAGAACCTCTTTGGGTAAGAGGTTTGTCCATCAAAGACAAAGACAATGAGCCCATGATCCCACTCTGGCTGCATCTAACAATACAGTAGGTCCCATCCAAGAGTGGACCTGATGTGTACTCGCCACCACTTTGGAATCACCCATCAAAACAATGTTCTCCAAAAGGTATGCTGGAGAAATGGACTGATGAACCTAGAGATGTTGTAGTATCTGTAACATCTCCCAAAAGACACCAGAATGAGGATCCTAAAGACCCAAACCTCTACTAGCACGTATATGTCTGTAACATGGCCATCCAAAAATCACCAAGTGAATAGGCCCATGTCTCTTCAGATCATGCGCACCCAGTAAGGAAATGTTTGCTGGTAGGGCCTATTGGTAACCTTTGACTGTTGACATTGGTAATAGCTCCGGATATCAATAAGCCAAGTGTGCCACATGATGTAGAGAGACTCACCTAGTAGTCTCATCTCTCTCTACATACAAGTACCTCTGTACTTGTATACCCGCTTGTAATACCATAGGTAGTCCGGTGCTAATCCCACCAAACAACTCTAATAGAGATATCCTCTCTATTAGATACTGCCAAGCAATGAGTACGGTATCTAGAGGTATCAAAGTAATTGACTCTGGAAGCTCATCTTCACATTCATCTCCTAATAGTACAAAGGCTCCACTCCAAGCCTACTGCACCAATTGATCTGCATGTTGTTGCAATGCCGCCTCTGAACTCCACAATGGAACATCCAAGGTGGATGGAACAATCCCACTTGTACTCCAAATCTGAGTGATCTCCTCTAGTACTCAAGTATCATAGGCATTCCTCTCCAACATTCCTCATGTGCATAGGCATTCCTCTCCAACAAGTCACCAGGCCAAGTAACTACACCATTGAAAGCTAAAGTTGATGCTACCATGGTCCTCGACTGTAGTGAGCCAAGACTACCACTACTAAAGCGTACTGGTGGTTGACATACCCGTCCGTCACCAGATTGCCAACCTGGTCTATAGGAGGATGTCTCCTCCCAATAGTCAATGTTGAAACCAATGGGGTATAACACTACTCCTCCAACTAGCACATCATATGACTCAACTATTGTTGCAATAGCCTGAGCTCTCACCACCGGGCTATCAGTCGGATGACCAGGCTGAACCTGGATAACAAGCTCTCTGCATGTGATGTACTAAGTCAAACCACCACCCAGAGATGTCTGGATCTGAAATGGACACCTCTCTACATTGGTCTTCCATAACTCCAGACCGACAACTGTAGCTTTCCCCAACATAAGGAGCTACATACTAGAGTCTAACAAGACTCTTTGTGGTGTATAAACCTACCCTAAAGGTCCCACCAAATGGAAAATCCCCCTCTGGTTATCCAATAGGACAACACCAGGTGTAAACCGCACTCTCTCAAAGGTCGGTCTAGTTGGCAACTCCTCCAGTCTAACCGTTGTTGCCTGCCATAAACCATTGGTCGCTAAATGGATCCCATGCTCCTCAACCAAGTTAGCTCCACTATCAACCACCTCTGCTCTAGTAGTAGGAACCGCATCATCCCTACTCTCACACAGTGTAGTAGCCAACCAAAACATTGGAGTTGGGTCAACTTCCAATGTAAACATATCACTCGCCAAAAATAAAGGACGCATAATCAGCCAAGCCGTCCCCAACATCATGCTAGACTTAGTCTGTGTAGTAGTAGGTAGTTGACTACCAAGTAGTCCATCATGCACTCCATCACCACCTACCACACCTGCATTGGGACATCTAGGAGCCATGGATATCGTTTGCAATGCCTCAAATAGTGTGAAAGACTTGGGAAGTCTGACCTATCTCCCAACCTCTCTTCTCTATGGGTCCAACTCCATTGATGCTCCTCTAGGCTCTGGAGCACATATTGCACTCCTAGTCATTGCTGTAGATGCATCCACGCATATGAAGTCCAAAGCATCTCTATCACCAACATATGAGGTGGAAGCCTCAACATCCGAATCTGATCTCCTCTTAGCAATGCCATACTAGCCAATCTCTGCTCCAAGTGCTCAATCCGAGTAGCCATAGTTGTATCAAAAGTAAGGGCAAGTACAGCATCCCTACTAGGTGGAGATCCTCTACCACCACCTCTACCCCTTTGTCCTCTATGAATTGGAGCTCCTCTATTACTTGTCATAGCAGCCCTACCACTTTGTAACTCCGGGTGTAGGTCAAAACATCGGTCACTAGTGTGACCAAATCTGTGGCAATGTTCACATTGCTAGTGTGCTGGCTGTGATGCACCAAAGGTATCAGGTCCACTGCCCTAAGTACACTCTCTCCAATGGTGAGGTCTACCACAAGTCTAACAAGCAACACCACCACTCATTGACTATTGCTGACCCAAAAATGAAGGTAAGGTCTAACTCCACTAGGCCCTCCACTGGCTCCATAGGATCTAGGTTGTCCACCATGTCCTCAAAAACCAGTTGGGCATGGTGCACTCTGCTGCACTTTAGAAGAAGTCACAGTTGTGGATGAGGTTTCCCTACCAAATCAAGATGTCACCACTCTCTCCTCCACCATGTTGAGCTCAATACACTCAACCAAACCAAAGATCACTGCCAAAGTAGGCAAAGTAGCCTATAACAATGTAGCATCACAAACTCTACATCGCATTTCCTTGTCTAGTATCCCATACCAAAACTAGACTGCCTGGGCCTCAGTAACTCCCTGAGTGAAACTGATCAGCCGCCTCATGCAAGTGTATGCCTTGCGTAGGCTCTCTCTAGCCTTCTGTTAGAACTCTTGCAAGCTCCTCAGCTTGTCAATCCACACTCCCTAGTATTTTTGCCTTAAACACATGAAGAACTCTACCATGGGGTTAAACACCGGTACCACACCACCTCCGGCAATGGTACCTCCACTTGTAGTAGCACTATCTCTAGCTAGTGCACCTCTACTAGCTCCACTAACACTACTTGAGCTAGAACTCGTGGGTACAACAAATCTACTCTTGACCACCAAACCTAAAGTAATAGAGACATAGTTTGGAGACCAATTTTGTCTCCATAACTCAATCTCCTCCAAATGAGCTCTCTTGAACTCATGGTAGTCATCCATTGGCAAACCTTCCAGATGCTGAAACAACCCCTTCCATGCCATGAAAGATGTGAATAGAGTCGAGTTCCGCATCTACTATAGATCACACCAAGTATCAAACTCCTAGATGAAGTCATCCAACTCAATGGTACCCATTGTACCAGAGTAACGCCTAGGGCCTTTGGAGGCCCCATAAATCTTGTCCATGTCCCACAATAATGGTACAAACACACCAAATGCACTCTCAACTAAATCAACTCATGTATCAAACTCCAACTTAGAGTCAATCTCCTCTCTCACTAGGACTTGAAATACAAACTGATACCGAGTACTACTCCAAGTAAACCCATTGCATATTGCAAGGCTATCTCCTCTGGAATCCCCAAAGAACTCCGTCGTGACAAAGTAACTGCAACCGCAAACTGCAACAACAAATCGGAACCACAAATTGCAACCGCAAGTCGTAACCGCAAGTGCCAATACCAACTAAGCACCACTCACTAATGTAACTCTAACCAAGATAACTACACTAGGGGAAAATGGCAACCTATAACCTGCCATCACAACATGCACTCCCATGGTCTGCAGGTCATCACTTCCTACCTCACCAAAGAGAAACAAAGGTAGTTTGATTGGTCATCACTCCAGCCTCACTACCGAGAGCACACCAAAGCACCAACGCTCAAAAGTCAGTGCACCTCACACAAACATGGTGCACAAACAAGAAGTAGAGAATGGAGGGGGTCCAATCACAAGAAATTTAAATGAAAACCCTCCATCTCATAAAACAACACGAGATTGACTTTGCCACCATTTGGCATTTGACATAAGAGAAGTTTGTATCTTAGTCCTAAGCTACCAAGATCACCAAGAATGGGATCAAACTACCTCTCCTAGCCAAAGCTACAAGTGTATAGATAACAATGGCACAATCATTAGGACAACAAGTGAGAGTGGACCAGTTGGCTAGGGCACAAGTCTAGGAACAAGATATCTAGGGGTCAAACCCTATTGTGCATAATCTAGCAAGATGGGCAGATTTTGCCAACCAATGACCAAGATCTACTCTAAACTAGCTAGCCTCACGTCAGCAAGCTGGCCCTTCTAGGCCTTCATAGCCTCTCATAGCCCACAACCCTATGCCTTGAAGCCTCTAAACGCCTAAATGAGGCATTTCTTCTTGCCACTTTGAACCTCTTCTAAAAAATTTTTGAAACTCCTCCAAACTTGCAAAAGTCCTCCAAACTTGCAAAAACTCCTCCAAATCTGGCTAAAATCTGATGTAAAATCCAGCCAAAATCTAATTTTAAATCTGACATAAACCCTAAAGTTGGCTAATTGTCAGATCCCCCGCTAACTCTTCACTCGAGCCAAATTGAAAATACAAGTTTCTCCAAATCACAAATTCATGAGAATAGCTTCCCAACTCCAACTTCAATTTTACTTTCTGAGCCCAACTCGCAACAAATTGGTCTTGCCTTCACCTCTTGAGCTCAAAATCACAACCACTGCTCAAAATTTGCTCCTTTTGTGCTTGAAAATTGGCCAGTGCTTCCGCACACCGTCTGCCTTACTGCCAAATCTCTATCAAGCAACAAGCTTTTGCACACTAGGGAAAAATTGGACTTCAATCTAGCTACCAATGATCCAATGAGCTTGGAGATACCACCAACATTCAAAGTTCTTACACCCAATTTCTCCTTGATTTCACTTCTCTGATGTAATCAGATTGTTTACAATTCTTAAATCCACTCAACTCAAATCAATACTTGATTTGTCCCTCTATAAACTGCCAACAACTTGGCATTGATTACAGTCAAGCCACACCCACTCTAGCTAAGAAAGTCCATGTGATGCTCGTTGGCCTCTATCCACCATAGCCAGGAACTCAAAGGCTCAACATCAAAGAAGTGAGCTCTCTGGAGCTGCACTTCAAAAGTATATCCTTGGACTCAAGCTAGGTCTAAGATCCTAAAGGTCCCGCTGATGGCACATTCGATGGTGCAAACGGTGCAATGTGACGGTGGGCCTCACCATGAAGTCAGTACCCCAAACACAAAATCTGACCATCGGAAAGTAGTCTCTGAGAAACTACTGAAATAACTCTAACTACTATCATTAAAACTCTAGTGTTCGTGCAGTCTCGATGTGACACTACAAATGGCATGACATAGGCCAAGGAAGAAAGATGCAAATGCTGACTTGTTATTTAGGGCCTATGATCATGATGGAGATGAACCAATGGTTGATTCCTTCATGGATGAGAAGCTCATGACAATCTCAATCACTCAAGAGGTTCCAATGGAGTACAAGGAGATTATGGACTTTGTTACAAGAGGTAACTATCTAGAAGGGATGCATGCTAGGGAGAGGAAGGCCCTTGTAGCAAGATCAAGACCTTACACTATGGTGGAAGATTAATTTTTTTACCAAGGAGTAGTGGGTAAGGAAGAGTCTATCTTACTCATAAAGGAGTTTCATGAAGGTTTAGTGTGTGGAAGATATTTTACAAGAAAGGTGACTGCTTTCAAGATTCTAGATGTAGGTTACCATTGGAGAAGGATTTTCCAGGATTGTCTTGAGTATTGCAAAACTTATAATGTTTGTCCAACTTTTGCTAGAAAGTCTACCTCTACTCTACCCCTTAGATCAATTCCATTGCTAGGACCCTTTGAGAAGTGGAGAATTGATTTTGTAGGTCCTTCAATAGAACCACAAGGAACAATTTGTATATTATAGTAGTTACTGATTATCTTACCAAGTAGGTTGGGGCTTGACTATTGAGGGACAATAATGAAGATGAAATTGGGAGATTTCTTTATGAACCTATTATCACTAGGTTTGGATACCCCTCGGAGTTAGTTTCTGATAGAGGAGGAGAGTTTACAAGAAGCATTACTATAGCCATGCTATGACATTTCTCTATTACACATAGAGTAACTACATCTTATATGCCAAATTCCAATGGCTTGGTAGAGAGAACCAATCAGACCGTGTGCATGATGTTGCCCAAAGATGCAGAAATAGAGGGGCTAAATATCATTGGGATAAGAGGATTCATGCAATTTTGTGGGAGCATAGGACAACCATGAAGACTTCCACCAAATATTCTCCATTTCAATTGGTATATGGTATTGAGTCTACCTTACCTATTCACTTTGATCTTCCTACCTTCCAAAGCATTCATAGGAGATTAAAGAAAGCAAAAGGAGGTGATGCAAAGAAGTCAATGAAGGATCAACTCATGGAATTAGAAAAGGAAAGAGTAGTTGCTATGGTTCAAGTGGAGCAAGCCCAAAGGAAACAAAAGGAGAGTTATGACAAGAAGCAAGACAAGAAGAAGGTGGACCCTTTCAAAGAAGGTGATTAGTTAATATTGTTTGATTCTATTAGATTCAAGAGAGTGCAAAAGAAGTTTTTGCCTAAGTACTTTGGACCTTTCATAATGGAGAAGGTGTGGAGCAATCACACCTATGATCTCAAGGAGTTGGGAGGAAGATACTTTGATATGATTTACCATGATAAGTTGAAGATGTATCATAAAAGGTAGAGATATCTTCACTTTGAGGACAAAGTGAAATCTTAGTTTGGAAGTAAATGTAACACCCATTTGTGCATGTGTGTGTTATCGTGATATTTAGTTTGGTATTATAAATACTTGAGAAATATTATTTATATAGAGATAAAGAATAGTTCTATATTAGTCATGATTAGCTAAAGTTAGTCATAGCTAACATAGAAGAGACCTTACTTTAGAGGAAGTAGAAAAGATGAGCACCACTATTTTGGATTCTAGTGTGTTGACTTGGTATTATTCCTAGGTGTTTGGCTTTGAGGAAAGAGATGAAAACTCTTGGGGCCCGCAAGCTTTTTTGCTTTGGAGTCTTTTATAGTCCAAGGATAACCCATGTGAAGGAATCCTTGACTTAATGGTTGGGTCAAGATAAGACCACATGCTTAAGAGAATATTCCTATGAGTATGGATATTCCTTTAGCTTTTTTACTTTATTTGACTTTTAACCTAGTAACTTGAGTTACTCCAGTAATTAATAACTTTGGTTCGTAACTATTTCATAAGTATATAAACTATGGATGAGGATGTACTTATCATCCTTTCATTTGCAATTATCTCTCTCATTTTGAGTTCTTTAGTGAGGAATGTCTTGAGTCTTGGAGTGTTAACCTTTGAGGAGTATGATGGAGTTGAGGTTCTTTGCCTTCTTAGTCTATGGTATGCTTCCACAATAGCCATCAAATTTCATTTTGGATAAGAGATAGGCCGGCTCACAAGACAACCTCTGCCAATTTGATGCACCTCTTGTATGGTTGGTTGATTGCTAAATCCGTTGCTAACTATGAACTTGAGCCAAATAGAGAAGATAGAGATCTCCTAATCCCTAATTCAAGAGGATAGGTTTTCCAATCCACCTCCAATTTTGCACTTTGGACTCAATTTACACCAAATCAACCTTGATTTCACCTCCTTGGGCTCAAAACAAACACTTACTATCTCAAATTGATTCAATTCTCAAAAATTTGGGCAATGCTTCCACACACCATCTACCCCATTGCCAAATCTGCATCAACACAAATAAGACATTTGCATACATGATCACTCTTAAGAAATTCTAGGGCCATGATTGAATGTACCAATGATCAGCCAAGCTTGGAGTTACCATCAATATCCTCAGTTTATGCACCTAATTTCCCCTTGATTCTCACTTCTTTGATATAATTAGTTCATTCTTCCACTTGAACACACTCAAATAAGATCTATACTTGATCCTCCACTCAACAACATGCCAAAAATCAAACACTAATTACAATCAAGCCACATGCACTCTAGCTAAAAAAATCTAGGTGATGCTTCTAGTCTCTATCCACCAGAGCCAAGAACTCTAGGGCTCGATATCAAAGAAGTGAACTCTTTGGATTTGCACTTTGAAAGTATACCCTTTCGCTTGACCTTGGTCTCAAGCCCTAATGACACCACTAACAACACATCCAATGGTGCAAGTGATGGTGAGTCCCACCATGTGATTAGTAGCCCTAACATGAAACCAACTGCCAATAAGTAGTGCATGAAGTACTACCAAAATAACAGTGGTTGCCAACACTACCACTCTAGTGTCTAAGCAAACTAGCTTTGGTGCTACAAATGTTGTGACATGTGGTTTTTAGCTTCAAACTCAAATTGCTACTCCTCAAGGTGCTGCACCATAGTCCACATGATATAGGTCATTGTCAACATGCTCTTTTCTTCAAGATTATCATAGTCATCAAAATCACAAGTTGTAAAATTTTGTTGAGCAATGTTGCCTTGACCAATACCATGGTGTTGTTGTTACCACTTGTGACAATCATGAGTATAGTGGCCTTTTGCACCACAATGGTTGCATTGCCCAAGGGGAATATAGCCTTCTCCTATTCAAATCTTGACTCTATTTTGGTTGGGCCGGTCCGTGCGTCGGGTAGCAAATGAGATGTTGATGCTGATGTGAATACATATGTCTACAAGCACCTCCTCCATTACCATAATGTTGGAAAATCCCACATCCAAAAGCATGTTTTTGATCTCTACCTTTGCTTGCATTTTCATACCAAGCCTAATCTTACAAATTTGAGGAAGACCGTTGGTTTCTTTTTAATTGAATTTCTTCACTTACCAACAAGGTGTTGGATCTTGAAATGAAGAAGAAGTCTCATACACATCAATCAACATCTATAAAGATTGGTACTCAAGACCCAATCCTTGTAAGGTAATCATGGTTAAATTGTCATCAACTATTGTGACACCAATGGTGCCAAGTTGGTCAACAATACTCCTTATGGATAAAATATACTCATTCAAAACTTATGATCTCTTCTTGACAACATTAAGCTTTTCTTTCAACTACAACTTGCATGTCTTGGTAGATGTTTCAAAGACCTTCCTAATTGCTTCCCATGCACCTTGCGGTGTATTTGTATCTTGAACATAGCCACACATAGAGGCAAAATAGCAATTGTAAGGTAATGCAAGACTTGGTTGGCATGCTCCCTCTATTTTATCACCTTTGGGCTCTTATCATCTCCTTTTGGTTTCATCTTCTCCCTTGTGACAATCTCTCATAGCTCTTGTTTCATAAGGAAATACTTCATGTGCAATTTCCATACAACAAAGTTGCCCTTGTCAAGCTTCTTGCTTATAATGGTGCTTACATTGAATTAAAACATGGTTGATCTAGACTCACAAAAAAAGTTAGCTACTTAGCTATTTGATTTGACTGAGCATAACCCTCTCACGCACAACAATAACTACTCTCAACCAAGCACCGCTCTAAATGGACATGTCCATCAACCTCAACAAAAGACAAGAAAGTCAAGAATCTATCACAAAACATAAGAAAACCACTTGTTCAAAGTACAACTAACAAAAAAGAAACCTCCATGATGGTGATCAAAGGTGCCACAACATTTGTAGTACCAAAGCTAGGTTGCTTGGACATTGGAATGGTAGGGCTGGTAGTCATAGGTATTTTGGTAGTTACTCATGGACTACTTGTTGGCGGTCTGATTTTATGTTAGGGCTATTGATCACTTGGTGAGACTGGTTGTCACTTGCACCATTGGATGTATCATCAATGGCGCCTTAGGGCTTGAGACCTAAGTCGAGAAGAGAGGTATAGTGTAGCTCTAGAGCTCCTTCAAAGTGCAGCTCTAGAGAGCTCACTTCTTTGATGTTGGACCTTTGAGTTCTTGGCTATGGTGGATAGAGGTTGTCGATGGCATATAGAGTCTCTTAGCTAAAATGGGTGTAGCTTGACTATAATCAATGCCTAGTTACTGGTAGATTGTTGAGTGGAGGATCAAGTACATACCTAATTTGAGTGTGATTTGAGTGGAAAAATGAACTAATTACATCAGAGAAGTCAAGGTCAAGGAGAAATCATGTGTAGAAATTGAATGTGTTGGTGGTATCTCCAAGCTTGGCTGAATATTTGTACTTGATCATGGTTTAGATTTCCTTGAAAACGATTGTGTGCAAAAGCTTTATGCAATTTGATGTAAATTTTGCAACAAGGCATGTAGTGTGCAAAAATGTTGGCCAAATTTTTGACGATGGAATCAAGTTGAAACACTAGGTGCTTGATTTGAGCCTTGGAAGTGAAATCAAAGTCAATTTAGTGCAAATTGAGCTCAAAGTGGAAAATTGAAGGTGGAGTTGGGAACCCATCTCCTCAAATTAGGAATTTGGAAATCCATATCCTTCCAATTTGGCTTGAATTGAGATTTAGCAGGGGATTTGGCATTCAACAAACTATAGAGAAGGTACATCAGATTGGTAAAGGTTACCCAAAGTTGGAGGAGTGGCTTTGAAGTGCCCTAAGTAATGCTCAAGTTGGCCAAATTTGGGTGAAGCTTGGCTAGATTTAGAGAGGGTTTGCTAGATTTAGAGATGGCTAGATTTAGGTGAAGCTTAATTACATTTGGAAAGGGTTTGCCAGATTTAGAGAGGGTATGAATTGGCAAGAAGAAAATTCTCATTTTGGCATTTAGAGGCATAAGCCTCTAAATGCCAAATCTTTTGATCCTAGACTGGTGCTCTAGCTAACTAGTACACTTTCACTTGTTGTGCTAATGATTGTTCAAATAATACATATACACATGTAACTTTGGCTAGGAAAGGTAATTTGATTTTATTCTTGGTGATCTTGGGAGCTTAAGAAGTAAATATACATTCTTATTATATCAAATATGAAATGACCATAAAGTTAATATGGTGTTGATTTATGAAATAAAATATTCTTATTTAGACTTCTTGTGATTAGAACTTTCCATTCTTTATTTCTTGTATGTACATTATGTTTGTTTGAGGTGTTTTGATTTTAGAGCATTGGTGCTCTTGGTAATTAAGTGGGAGTGATAACCAATCAGATTACTTATGTTTATCGTTGGTGAAACAAAAAATGATATCCAATAGACCATAAGAATATATGTTATGATTGCAAATTACAAATTACTCTTTTCCTTAGTGTAGTTGTTGTAATTAAAATTACAATTGTGAATGATGTTTAGTTGGTAATCCATTTGGTGTTTACAATTGGTGGTTAATGTTGGTGAGGCACTTGTGATGGCTATGGGTTGAGTTACATTGTCAAGATTAAATTCTTTAGGGATTCTAGAGTAAATAGCACTATAGTACACAATGCATTTACTTGGAATGATACTCGATATCAATTTGTATTTGAGATCCCAATGAGACAAGAGATTGACTTTGATTTAGAGTTTGATACAAGAGTTAAATAAATTGAAAATATACTTGATGTATTTACAACGTTGTTGTAAAATAAGGACAAAATTTATAAGGATTCTAAAAGTCCCATGTGTTCTATGATTATAATAAATATCATTGAGTTGTATGATTTTATAACAACACAACAAATATCATTTTTATAATAGATAAAATTCATTTTCATAAATATACAATTTAAAAATAATTAAATATAAAGTAAAATAGTAACAAAATAATTTTTCTTGGTTACATCTTTAATATTTTAACTATAAACCAAACCCAAAAGAAAATAACAAACAATGATTCAAAGTCTCGTCGCACACAAATCACTCCTAATCAAAATATTTCCAATTCTTTTGAAAAAAAACTTTGATTATGATAATTCAAATTCTCTAAAAGAAAATTATTTCTCTATAAAACTATTTTGCCTTTGAATTATATTACACCCCTCCACTAAAGACACAATTTCCTTGATCAAAGTTGTTTCCCATCAATCTAATGTTAACACTCACAAGTGCATAATCCTATCCACACTATAGTTCTTCATAGATTTGTCAAAGTATTATTTTGATTGCTATCCACTTAAGTTCAAACGCACATAATGAAATCAGAGCTGTAAAATCCAATATCCAACAAGTTCACTAACTTGCATTTCTAATTTCTTCAAATACACATAAGCTGAAATGATTGATGCTAAAAATTAAACTAAAATGAAGAGCATTGAGTTACAACACTTAGCTTTATAGCAATTTCAGAAATATGAATATTGAACTACACATTGGAAATGCTTCTTTTAAATAGGAGTGTCACATTACATGATACTTATTACTACTAATCGCTGGAGTAAGTAGAGTTTAGCTTATAGCCAACACGGTACATGGCATGGAATCTCAACCTACTTAAACTGGAATACCCTCTTAACATGACAGGCCCTTTGCCGCATTCAACACGCGAACATCTTACCTAACAAACAGAAAGAGAGCAGGAAGTGCAATTTCAACAAAAAGAGAAATCCCATGCCTTCGTAGAGCCAACCTCAGGAACTCTCAGGTCATTAGGTGAGTGAAACCGATTGAAGCCTACGAGAACTAGGACCTCGTTGATCCTGATATGCTCTACAAACACATAGTCCTTCAAACTGATCTTGGGGCGGGAAGCGAAGCCTTCGATGGAGTGTTGTATAGCAACACTATGGTATTGATGCCCCATAGCACCGGACTAACTGGTTTTGAAGAGCTAATACCGTACCTTAGCTTGTCATATTTGAGAAATGGGACCAGAAGCCGTTCGATTTGGATATTGGATATATAGGTATACGAGAACGGATACCGTTCTGGGCACGGGTTATCCATAACTCATGATGTGCAAATGATCGATAAGCAAGATGTACATAATTGACAATGCTAGAATAGTGAGAAATCCATAAGGTAAAATCTATAAGGATATTGGATATATGAGGACAATTGTCATTCGAGGAATGGAAGATCTAGAACTTATGCATTAAATGCATTTCATATGAATTAAATTCATATTGAATGGCAATAAATGAAAGCTGAAAATACAAGCAAAAAGGAGATGAAATGTAATTCATAAATAGCATGTATTATTTTTATTTTTTTAAAGGCAACAGCATAAGAAAAACGAAGGATGGGAAGACCCCATCAAGCCATACAAGGGAGAGAGAAAAAAGGTAACATGGGGCTAAGCCCCAATAGAGTCTATATAGATACATGTATTATCCAGCATCGAGCACATCTAATTACATATAGAGAATCTGTCAACCTATGTGTACTGAGAAAACGAAGAGTCAACTCATATAAAGAATTCGCGAAGTTAGCGTATGTGAAACAATAGGAAACAAACAGAATGAATCGATAACAAATTGTACGCCAAGACTGTTACAGAAATTCTCGACTAGCAACACCGAGATTCAAGAGCAACAATTATATACAATTAGTATGCATCGAAAAGGCGGAAGCAGAAGAACAGCGCATGTAGAGAAATAAAACCAGCAGGGAAAAGGCAGAAGCAGAAGAACAGCGCATGTAAAGAAATAAAATCAGCAGGAAAAACGACACCATAACGAGCCAGACTAGAAAGATGAAGATTAGAGGACTGGATATAGAGAAATGGGGACAGAAGCTGTTGGATCCAGAACTCATTGTATGCAAATGAGATGCAAGATTTGTAATTGTATACAAGATAACGAACATCTGATCCAATGAAATGAAAGTAAACGTAAGAAAACATTTCAAGAACAACACCTATATACAAGTAGCATGCTTCGGAAAAACAGACACAGAACAACAACGCGTGTAGAGAAATAAAATCAACAGGAAACACGATGACTTAATGAGCCAGACTATAAAGATTAAGATAAATAGAGTCATGTAGAAGCTTAGAAATCGAAAGTCATGGAAGATCCGTGAGTCAGCAGACCGAGAATATGAAATCGCTCAGAGAACGAGGGAAGTAGAGGACTGGATGTAGGGAAATGAGGACAAAAGCCATTCAAGGAACGGGAGATCCAGAATGCAAGTGAGATGCAAAATATGTAAAGTATAGAAGATAGCGGACATCTGATCGGATGATAGCATAAATAAATAAACGTAGCCTGGAAACATATCAAAAGTAATATCTATGTACAAGTAGCATGCATCGGAAAAGCAAAACCAGAACAATGGTGCATGTAGAGAAATAAAATCGATTTGATGAGCCAGACAAGAGAGATTCAGATAAACCAAAGTCCAAAATCAATACATGTAGAGAAATAAAATCGATTTGATGAGCCAGACGAGAAAGATTCAGATAAACCAAAGTCCAAAATCAATGCAGCAATCTGGAAATAGAGGACAGGATATAGGTAGATGAGGGCAGAAGCCATTCTGGGAACAGGTGATCTAGATCTCATGAAATGAAAATGATTGGTAACCAAGATGTACTTTATGCACAATGTTAGAATAGTGATAAATCCATAAAGTAGAATGCATAGAATGTAACCTGAAGCAAAGGCATAATTGCAACAAATTGAGAATAATATATTGGTATACGAGAACAGAAGCCGTTCCCAGAACAGAAGCCGTTCTGGGAACGGGTTATCCAGAACTCATTTAAGTGTAAATGTTCGGTAAACAAAATGTACTAGATTCACAATGCTAGTATAGTGAGAAATCCACAATGTAGAATGCATCGAATGTAACTTGAAGCAAACGCATAATTGAAACAAATTGACAATAACATATGGCTAACAGACTAGTAAACCATCATGAAATCGAGAACTCTATGCAAACTACTGCGAGAAATAGGTAACACTATGTAAAAGATTGCCAGTAAGCAGTGCGTGTACAATAAAAATAAAAAACGTGGGCTGTAGTCTGGTAGGAACATTGTATACACCAGAGGTCCTATGAATCAGGCAAAGAGCTAAGGATAAATAATAAGGAGGGAATTAGCTGGGGAATGGAACAATGTAAGAGCTATAGGATAGTGTGGCTGCAAAAACCTGTCGAAGTGTAACAGGGTAATGAGAGCGAAGCGAAAAAGGACAGGATATAAAGTATATCGCAACAAGCGCTATGGACGCTTGAGTCCTGAGACGCTAAACAGCAAAGGGAAGCAGAAGATGGCCATAGTAAACCTTCATGAAAACACCTGCGACTTCTTCAGTGCCGAAGTAGCTGAGCAATTGTCAGTACCCCTCATACCGAGTTTCTGCTCGAAAACTCATGAGTGCCAAGGCAAACTTGGTTGCTCCCCTAAAGTGCCGCTCAAAAGGAGTGGGAATGTCAAAAAGAACTGAAGTGGAAGTGTGGAAAGCAAGGGCTAGCAAAAGTGCAGGCACATACATCAGTGCCGGAGTCTTAGCCACATAGTGAGGATCAGTCCAGAAAGAAAAGAATCCACATGAGTAAGATGAGGGAAGAAATCGAGACATACCTGATGGATCCCTGAAATCACCAACATTCATTAGTAGAGAGAAAGTCCAGGACACAACAATGAGAAAGAGTCAAGCAGAGGTTCGTTAGTTATATGCGAGTGGAGCAAGAAAACTGCAGCGCTGCATGGGGAGGGGACGAGTCAATGGGAAAAGCAGAGGTGAAGTGATTTAAGGTGAAGGTGAAGTATACAGTGTATATATGAATTCAGAAGTCAAGTAGGACTCCCAAACAACAGTATGGTATACAGGCCTCTGGGAAAAACTGAGAATAATATATATCTAAAGGACTAGTAAGCAACTTGAAATTGATAACAGCTATGCAAATGATTGCGAGAAATATAAAACGTTATGTAATTGACCACCAGTAAGCAGTGTGTGAACTATTAAAATTTAAACGTAGGCTGGAGTCAGGTAGCAACACTGTAGACAAGGGAGGTCGAACCATGAATCAGGCAAAGACCTAAGGAAAAATAATAGGGAGGGAAATAGCTGGGGAATTGGTGGAGTGGAACTCCGTGTGGGCATATTGATGGTGCTGCTGCAGAGATATCGAAGGGTAACAGGGTAACGAGAGCGAAGCGAAAGAAGATAGGATATAAAGTATATCGCAACAAGCACTATGGACACCTGAGTCCTGAGACACTAAACAGCAAAGGGAGGCAGAAGGCAGCCATAGGAAACCTCCACAAAAACACATGTGACTTCATCAGTGCCTCACGCTATGCCGAAGTAGCCAAGCACGTGTCAATACCCCTCATGCCCAATTTCTGCTCGAAAACTCATGAGTGCCAAGGCAAACTCGTTGCTCTCCCAAAGTGCCGCTCATAAGTAGCGTGAATGTTGAAGAACAGAAGTGGAAGTGTGGAAAGAAAACGCAAGCAGAAGTGCAGGCAAAAGAGTAATTGCACGAGTCTCAGCTGCATAATGAGAACCAGGCAAGAAAGAAATGAATCAGCATGAGTAAGAGGAGGGAAGGAATCAAAACCTACCTGATGGATCCCTGAAATCACAAACATCCATTAGTAGAGATAAAATCCAAGACACAGCAATGAAAAATTGTCAAGCAAAGATTCGTTAGTAATAAGAGAGGAAGCAAGAAACATCAGCAATGCACAGGAAGGGGCGAGCCTACTCAGACAGGAAAAACAAAGGCGAAGTGTAAGAAGGAAAGAACAGAGAAGCAAGGAAAAGCATGAAAGGATATAGAGCACTGCAAGAAAGAGGCAAAATCTGCCTTGGATAAAGTGATGGACAAGGTGAGCCTTCGTGTCCATAAGCAAACACTTGAAGACCACATGGCAGAAAACCGTATGTCAATTAAAATCATAGTAGACTGTATATATACAACTCCAGAAGTCAAGTAGAACTCCAGGACTACTGCATGATATGCAAGCCTGTAGGAGAAACTACTGGTGTGCTCAAACATGAGCTCCCTGCCTGGCAGAAAGAACAGATGTTTTTAAAACTCTGTATACTGAACCCATGATAACCATGGATATTTTTCTCCTTTTGTAAAACACAAAAAATAATAATAATAATAATAATTCTGAATCAAGTGAAGAATGTAATTTCCGGAGACAAATCTATTTATAAGATTCATACAAGCTGAGAGGTATGACTTTTTGGAAGTACATACTCGTATGGATTTAACACACTCTGATTTTATAATCCTTAATTTACATTTGGAGGAAATGTCTGAAAGAACATGAGGGAGCGAGATTGTCTTGATGTGAGCAAAGTGAGGCAGCTCTTTCTTATCAAACATAGAGACAAAGATATTGAAGTCGTCCTGGGTAATGCAACAGTCGATATAATCACAGTGAGTGCCAAAATGAATTGGTACTAACTCCCATGAAAGTCTGGAATAGATCCCACCACCTCTGGCATCATCCTTATACATGACGTCCATGAAATGATCAAGTCCAGAGCCTACAACAAGAAGATCACCTACATATCCGCGAACTTGGGACAGGTCGTGCAACAGGGCAACATCATTTGCATCCAATAATCTGCATATGAATTTGAGTTCATAGGTGGAGAGGTATAGGTTAGCCACAAAGACAGCACAAGGTGTCCCCATAGGAATCTCAATATCTTGACAAAAGAGCTTATTCCTGAAAGTGATGTAGAGGTTATCACAAAGGAACAGCATCCAACAGGTGAGAAATTCCTCATCAACAGCCATGAATTTGAGATGTTTTGCCTAAGGAAATATATTGTTTTTGTTTTTGCGGCATCTATATTTGAAGTCAAGTGCACAGGTCTCAACAAGTAACACTGTTTCCCTACTCAGAGTGAACCTGTAATGGAAAATAGATCTGATGAGAGTAGATAACCATGTTTTGAGATTGTGGAGGTGAATTTTTGTATAAAGGGTTTAGGGTTTAGGGCTTAAACCCTAAACCCTTTGAAAAAGAACTTTCTCCAGGGTGGCAAGAGTCTTCCCTGAACTAGAGTCTGGGGAAGTAGAGGATCTTGTCTTGCACAATCTTTGCACTTTCTCAAGTAAAACGGGAACTCCAGAAGAGTCATCCAAGATCCAACTAGAGTGGACCATGAGGCCCACACGTAAGAATTCATTCCTCCGGAGGTCATTTGCAGAAGGTAGCAGTGCTTTCAAGAAGGAGCTCAGCCGGCAAGAAAGTTCAGATAAGGAAATAGAGTATCTTATAACAATAAACCTAGGAACAACAGGAGACTTCTGGAATTTCCAAGCACAGCAGAAATAGTGGAGTTTCTTGGATTCCTTGGAGGTGCAAAACCCCTGAGAGGTATTGAAATTGTGGTGAGAAAGTAAAAGCTGAGTTTGAGGAATCTGTGAATGTTTATAGATAATTGAAGTAGAATGAAGCTCATTGAGTAAGGTTTGAATGTAAAATTATCGACAAATGAATACAAAATTGTTTGGACACGTGTCCATATAAGTAATAATGAAATGGGATTTGAAATGAGAAAGAAGTTTTCTATCATGATGAGAAAGGAAGATCAGATCAACTAAATTGAAATCTTCCAGAATGGGAGGGAGATTTAGTAAAAGTTTGACTTTTTGTATAAAG
The DNA here is from genome assembly GCA_948567375.1 of Lunularia cruciata. Taxonomy (NCBI): domain Eukaryota; kingdom Viridiplantae; phylum Streptophyta; class Marchantiopsida; order Lunulariales; family Lunulariaceae; genus Lunularia; species Lunularia cruciata. The sequence goes on from OX419757.1 coordinate 44,052,287, forward strand.
ATGACTTTCCATTGGTCAAAACTACCTTTGGTGCCCAGTATGGCTTCATAAAAAAGAGCAAAATTGCGAATGTAAGTTTGAATAGCAATCAAAATAGAGGGAGGAAACGTGACGAAAGATGAAACTTGGTTCCTCTTGAGAAGAGAAGTGATATGTTGGAGGAAAGTAAAGTCTGAAGCAAAATTGTAATGACATGTCCATGTGAAGGTTAATGAAACATGGATGGTGAAGACAACTGCAGGGAGGAAGAGAAGAAAAGTTTGACAACTTCTGTGATAGTGAAGCAAAGTTAAAGTGTGATCAGCCCAGAGTTTTCCCATACTTAAAAGCAACAATGGGGACGGTAAATGGAGTACCTGGACGTAAAGCCTTCTTGGTCATGCAACAAGGATTGTAAGCGAGGTTCATCTATCTCCTTAGAGGTAAAAGGGAACATGATGAGGGTGGGACGAATGTCTGGAATGGATCCACGATTCAAGAAGTATGGAGAGGGGAAGAGCAAGAGACGATTGAGGAGTGTATTGATATCTGACTCAGTCCTGAGTGAAACAGATGAAGGAGTGGTTTTAAGGACATGTATAATCTGCAGCAAGGTACAAACTCTAAAAAGGGCGAGAAAGGAATCAGAGATGGTATCAGAGTCAAGCATATTGAAGAGATGAGAAATTTGTTGGAGGTAGTCTCTATAGGCATATCTTCTAGGAATGGGAAAGTTGGCCGCAGGGGGGTGTGGGAAGCAGGGGGGTGTGGGAAGAGGAGACCAATCCCAAGCAGAAGAAACGGAAAGTGTGATAGGTGAGAGGAAAAGGGTGTTTTCTTGTTGATGACTCCGGAGGTAGCATGAGATGCTCTTCCACAAACATTGTACTCTCGAGGAGCCCAACAGTTGAGGAGACGGATCCAAAAGAGCTCCTTGGCATTGGCAAAAGCTCCAAAACGAGCACCTGGAGGTACCTTGACCATAGGGAACAGTCGCAAGGTGTGGAACCCAAATTTGGCCATAGCTACCATCAAGGGAGTAAATTCGAAAGCAGAAGACTGAAGAACACTGTGAGACTTTCCCAAGCAACAGTGTTGTTGGAATCTTTGAAAAGCAGAACCTGCTGTTTGGGTCACATAGCATTTGGCATTATGCAAAAAATAAAATGACATATATTGGTAAATGAGAGCAGAAGCCGTTCGGGGAACGGGTTATCCAGAACTCATGAAGTGCACAAGTGCACATATTCGATAAACAACATTTACATGAATGACAGTGCTAGTGTAGTATGAGTGCTAGTGTAGTATGAAAGCTTTAGTACAAAATGCATCGAAAAGAACCTGCAGCAAAAGTATAGGTGTAAAAAAGTAACCTGTAGCAAAGGCATAAGTGCAAGAAATTGAGAACACAGAACTGCTAATGGACAATAACGAACTTGAAATCGCGAGCAGCAACGCCAACGTTGAAATCGATAGCAGCAAGGCCAACGCGAGCGTGGGTTAGAGAGCTGGATGTAAGAGAGCTTGATAGTAGCAAGCATTTCGCGATTATTGCAGCAGAAACGGGTAGAAATGTAAGAGTGTAACTATAGCGAAGCGTAAGAGGACAGGATAAAGTATATCACTCCCAGTGCTATGGACACTGGAGTCCGGATTCGCTAAACAACTGAAGGAAGCAGAAGGCGGCCATAGTAAACCTCCACGATAACACCAACGACTTCATCAGTGCCTCACGCAGTGTCGAAGTAGCTGAACAATTGTCAGTACTCCTCGTCCCGAGTTTCTGCTCGAAAACTCATGAGTGCCAAGGCAAACTCGGGTGCTTCCAACAGCGCCGCTATCAGCAGTAAAACAGCTAGCTATCAGCAGTGCTAAGTGAAACAACGAACCGTCAGGGGAAGTTTGCAGAAATGGAAGGCTACCGAAATGAGCAACTGGAGCTTAAAGTCTTAAAAGAGCAAAAATCGGACGAATGCATAATGTAGGCATGAACGAAATTGTGAACAAGGGAAAGAAGAAAAAGATCAAAACGCAGGAGAATGTGAGTGATGTGAGACATCCCTCGAAAAACACCTGCAAGGACAAAGTCTATCAGGGTGAGCAGTGAAATAGAGCGAAGCACAGAGAAACCAGGAGGAGGTAGTAAGAAAGCAAAGGAATGAGCCAGTTAGAAGAGTCGGAAGCTGAGAGCTAGAGAGCAGAAAATAAAGCAGAGAGCAGAGAACAAGGCAAAACGGACAGGCATGAAGAGGTGGACTATCGAAGGAACGCACTATGAGCTAAGCAAGACCTAGAACTCAAATGAGCAAAAAGCAAAGGAGAAGGAGAGGGTTTCGAGGGAAGGATGGCCTCGGGTACTGAGAGAGCCTGGGGAACTGTGAAGGAACCAGGCGAGATTGTCACACGTGTGAGCTGATGCCACGTGTAACAATGCTCCGTATTACTCTGCTTATACCTCTGCTTATAATCTCGATGTATCCTGGTGTATCCTGATGAACAGGAAAGAACAAATATACTGAAACGCGCAGTCATGTAAGGAGTGTGAGTAACAAGCTGTAATGGAAGACCTAGAACTCAAAGATACACCATGCCGTTTGAGGGAAACTGAAAATAACAGACTGTTGAAAACACATACAAGGGAGCCGTGAAGTAAAACAAACGTATGTGAATTGGCGCAAAAGGGAAGAAAGTGGATAGTCACATAGCTGAGAATGGGCGATGCATCAAACATGAGACCTGTATATTGGTAAATGAGAGCAAAAGCCGTTCGGGGAACGGGTTATCCAGATGCATCAAACATGAGACCTGTATATATGTATATGAGAACGGAAACTGTTCTGACCAGTGCCTAAAGAAAACAGTCAGGAATAAGTCCTGATCACTGCTATGGTAAACAAGCCTACAGTGAAAGCTAATGGTGGGCTCTAACTAGAGCTCCCCGCCTGGAAGAAAAAACAGATGTTCTTAAATCTCTATAGATACTAAGCCCAGGAAAACCATGTATATCTTTTTCCATTCGCAAGACAGAGCGAAATTTCTTCTGGATCATATGAAGAGGGTAATGTTCAGAGATAAAACTATTTATAAGTTTCCTACAAGCTGAAAGGAATGATTTTTTGGAATTACATATCCTTCGATACCTAACACACTCCGATTTTATAATACCTAATTTACATATAATGACATATATGGGTATACGGGAACAGAAGCCGTTTTGGGAAACGGGTTATCCAGAACTCATGAAGTGCAAATGATCGATAAGTAAAATGTCCATGAATCACAATGCGAGAGTAGTGTGAAAGCACTAAGGTAGCAGGCATCAAATGTAACCTATAGCAAAAGCATCATGGAAACAAATTGAAAATAACTGATGGCCAACAGACTAGTAAAGGACATTAAATCGAGAGTATCTATGCAAACGATAGCAAGGAATAGGAAACCATGATGTAAGAGGCCAGCAGTAAGCAGTGCATGAACACGATGAAGAACCTGCCAGTAAGCTGTGCATGAACAACTAGAAAGAACGTGGGCTGGAGTCGAGTAGGAACTCTTTAGGCATGAGAGAAGCAGGAAGCAGGAAGCAATCAGAGAGCAAAGGAAGGGAAAGTACTATGGAGGGAATTAGTTGTGGAATGGAGGAGTGGAATAAAACAAGGGGTCTCAGATGATGTGGCTACAGAAATGGGTCGAAGTTTAAAAGGGAACGAGAGCGAAGCATAAGAGGACAGAATGTGAATAATATCACAACCAGTGCTATGGACGCTGGAGTCCTACGACGGTAAACAGCTAAGGGAAGCAGAAGGCAGCCACAGTAAACCTCCACGAAAGCACCTGCGACTTCATCAGTGCCTCACGCAGTGCCAATGTAGCTGAACAATTGCCAGTACCCCTAGTTCCGAGTTTCTGCTCGAAAACTCATGAGTTCCAAGGCATATATTGGTATACGAGAACAGAAGCCGTTCCCAGAACAGAAGCCATTCTGGGAACGGGTTATCCAGAACTCATTTAAGTGTAAATGATCGGTAAGCAAAATGTACTAGATTCACAATGCTAGTATAGTGAGAAATCCACAATGTAGAATGCATCGAATGTAACTTGAAGCAAACGCATAATTGAAACAAATTGACAATAACATATGGCTAACAGACTAGTAAACCATCATGAAATCGAGAACTCTATGCAAACTACTGCGAGAAATAGGTAACACTATGTAAAAGACTGCCAGTAAGCAGTGCGTGTACAATAAAAATAAAAAACGTGTGCTGTAGTCTGGTAGGAACACTGTATACACCAGAGGTCCTATGAATCAGGCAAAGAGCGAAGGATAAATAATGAGGGAATTAGCTGGGGAATGGAACAATGTAAGAGCTATAGGATAGTGTGGCTGCAGAAACCTGTCGAAGTGTAACAGGGTAACGAGAGCGAAGCAAAAAAGGACAGGATATAAAGTATATCGCAACAAGCGCTATGGACGCTTAAGTCCTGAGTTCCAAGGCATATATAGGTATATGACATATATTGGTATGTGAGAGCAAAAGCCGTTCTGGAACGGATTATCCAGAGCTCATGAAATGCAAATGATCAATAAGCAATATGTACATGATTCACAATGCTAGAGTAGTGTTAAAGCCCTAAGGTAGAATGCATCGAATGTAACCTGCAGCAAAGATATAATTGAAATAAATTGAGAATAATTGATGGCCAACGGACTAGTAAACAACATGAGATCTCGAGCATCTATGCAAACGACTGCAAGAAATAGGAAACGGTATGTAAGAGCCCGGCAGTACACAGTACAGGAACGCAGCACGGGAACGATAAATGACATATAATTCTAAAGTCATTTAAGGGGTGAAGAAATGAAACATTCCCTATATGGCAAAATCTCAAAACCCTTAACTGCTGCAGAATGGGGTCATGGTCTGTAGACAAATGACTGGTGAGCAAACGTATCCTAATTGCGAGCCAATCCATTCTACTTGGAGGGAAAGGGAAAGTATGCGGAAGGTGAAGTGCAAAGATGAATCTGAAAGAAGGAATTGTGAAGAAGAAATCTGAAAGAAGCCCCAATGTGTGGAGCATAAAAGAGGTAATGTGTAGGCAAAAGAGGGAATGAAAATGAAGAAAATGGTTCCTCTGGAAGAAAATGGCCATTGAAAATGCAGAATACGAAGCATGAAGAAGGAAAGGATTTGAGATGCACCTTGGCAATACCTGAAAGAAAACATCGATTAGTAGAGAAGCAAACAGAGCAGAATTGCAAGATGCCAATGAGAAAAATAGCATAAGCGTGAGGGATACAAGCAGAGGAAAAAGATCGTTGAGAGTGGGAAGAGGAGAGGAAAAAGATCATGAAGACTAGGAAGAGGCGAGAAATGGCATTAGATGAGAGAACGAGAAACATTGTCTACAAGAGATGATGTGAGGGAGAGGGAGTGTAAAAACGAGTGGATCCCGTGCAGGTAAACAGCAAGGATCCCTATTATACAAAATACAGAATATATATAATATACCAAAAATTCCCGTACTATACACAGGTGTTGAGAGTTTCAAAGGCTGTCGGTCTGGTTTCTGTCATATTTGAGAAATGGGACCAGAAGCCGTTCGAAGTAGGGGGGTTGCAGAGCCCGCTAAGTATGAAACCGGAACGGGCATTTGAAATGCATATGAAATGCATGCATAACCTTATACAAATCGAAATGAATTGAATCTAAGCAAAGGATTTAGGGATACGCTAACTTGGTCTAAGCAATGTAAAATGCTAAACAGCTGAAGGAAGCAGAAAGCAGTCATAGTAAGCCTTCATGAAACCTCGTACAACTTCATCAGTGCCTAACGCAGTGCCGAAGTAGCTGAGCAAATGTCAATACCCCTCGTACTGAGTTTCTGTTTGAAAGCTCATGAGTGCCAAGGCAAACTCAGTTGCTCCCCAAAATGCCACTCAAAGCAGTGACAGTGCTGAGAAAGAGAGAAGGCTGAAAATTGTGTGGGGACCAGCAATGTCATGTAGAACCTAACCTAAATTTCCAGAAACTGGAAAGGAGTTACATAAAGGTAGGAATAGGGGTAGTAGAAAAGACCCTGACAGCAGAAAGATAACGAGCCAAGAATATGTACAACAGTGAGCAGGAAAAAGAAAGGAATCGAGACGTACCTGGTGAATATCTGAAAGAAAACATCGATTAGTAGAGAGGCAAGTAGAACACACCAGAACTCCTCATGAGTCCTAAAATACTAAACAGTGAAGGAAGCAGACAGGCGGTCCTAATAAGCCTTCACGAAGTTTCTGTCAAATTGTGTAATGGAATACAGAAGGCGTTGTAAACAACTCGGTTCCATACCTCGTTTCTGTCATAGCTTCAGAATGCAGGGCATCACGTATAGAAGACAGCGAGTGACGTCTACAAATAAGGTTCAGAAACTATCCTTCTAGTACATAATATCTCCGTAGAGGATTCACATTTGCGGATTCACATTTGCTTTGAGCTAGAGATGATGACCAAACCTGTAGAAGCAAATTCAGTAGTAGCCTCGACCGGAAGTATACCCTGTGAAAGAAGAATAAAAGTTGATTTTCAGTGCAACTCATTGACATCCTCGCAGTCCCCATCAGTGAACTCAGTGTTGTTTCCAAGCAAGATCTGGACAACTAGTACTCCAGGTCATTGGTTCTTCGTAACTGTGCTCCCGTAGAATAAAATGGAAAGAGTCTGCAGATTGCAGACTAGAAATCATGTAATAATGTCACTCATCCAGGATAAATGATCACGAAAAACCAAACCGCGAAGGGATCACCAGAATTTAGTGCAAACCTAATATTCCGCCCCGGAGAAAACTTATATTGCAGCGACGAATACCTGTCATCCAAAATATCACTCAGGAGTAACAAACAATAAAAATCATAAGATTTGAGGAGTAGACTCAAGATGTAAGTCATTCGTATCTAAGTTTAGCATAGTCTACATCTTATTGAGGACCGGCTTCTTAGTCAACCCAAGTCTGGAAATGAAGTGAAGTGCAAGATACATAAATACCAAGAACCATTCTACTCTGAGTTCTAGTAACACAGGGAGAAATGGCAGCTGGCTTTATCATGCTTTGAAGGTAGTACTAGAAGTCAAAATTGAGGTGGAAAGTGTTTCATAAGTGAGAAGCCCGTGCTGGAGGATTAACGCTGATAAGTGTTTAACTTGATCAGTCTATGTTTGTTGCTTCCCGATTATAGGAAACGTGTAAGGATAAGTAAATACTTATTTTCAAGACGAGACCAAAGGAGCCCTATCTGCAACAAATTTAAAGCAGGAACAGGACACGGGAAGTTTTGAAGATTTAAGATTAAAGATGTAAGATCAGGACTGTATAGAAATGCTATGAATAGAAAATGGGACTAAGAACTAAACAGCGCCGTATAAACATGTTAATATGAATAAAGCATAACTCGTCAGAGCAATAAGTGAGCGATAACACACAAATCGTCCATGCATGGTCGACCAGAACTCTAACAAATTAGACAGTGGAGGCAACGTACGGGGCAGCAGGGTAAGCACTCCTTTTCTTTCAGGTTTATACTTAATATTTGAGGAATATTTTGAAAAATAATTTGACATACCATGCCATGTGTATGTCTCAGGCTTGAGACCAGCACAGCCCGTTTAATTTGGCATTACTTGTCACATAGAACGGTTGGCGGTTGCAAGCATTTGACAGCAATTTACAGGTCTATCCGCACTGGTGAAGCTGATGTTGGCAAATTCCACAAACATCCATTATCTCTCTCTCTGTCAATGGGCTGTGACCTCAAGGACAAGCTGCAGTTGATTCATTACTACAGATTGCGCCCATAAACATTGACAACATAGCACGAAGATATTCAAACGTACGACCAGTGAGGAAACCAATGCATGAATAAAAACGTACAAACTGATCAGTCTCTGCGTGCTCTTTCTGAGCCAAAGTCCGTGTCCTCAATGATAATGCTAAAGGCAGGCGCAGGAGTACGTTTCCTTCTCTCGAATTGGACCAAACTCGAGGTACCCCGTAACACCACCGTACGTGTGCCAGGACTAAGGAATAGAGGTATTCACACCAACATAGTCAAAAGGCCATCGTAACAGATAGGAAGACAACTTTCAGACGAGAGTGGCATACGCTTAGAGCAGACCAACTCGTGGCATGAATGAGAAATCAGATCAAATAGATGTAGCAACATTTATTGATAAGGTCAATCTCGTGCTCACCTCGGAGTTTCACCATCGTCGTTTCTAGACCTCGTGGAAACCTAACAGCGAAATTGATACAGACACAGCGGCCTCGAACACTCCAAGTGGATATTGCAAAGAGCAAAGCGCAAGTTGTTCTGCAAGCCCTCCTCGTATTTTGGATACATTACAACCGATACAGTGCTTGAGGAATGATTCTTAAGCGACCCCCAAGACTATATTACAATCAATCATCAAGCATCACGAGACGTAGTCAGAAACTTCAACGGTCCTTATCCTATCACGAGAGACAGACAAATGAATAATTGCCGCACGCCCATGAGGGAGTACGAAGCAAATGCCCAAAGGGTAAAACTCGATCGTTTGGGAACGCCTGGCGTTGGTTCGTGGGGACGCCCTTTGCGTCCCTTTCCGGGCCTGGACCCGTTGATTCTTTTCGCTCAACCTTGGACTCTGGGTATAAGAGCTTGTGCACCGATACGACGAATGAACCTACTCCAATCCATGCCGTAAACTGTGCAGAGACTGTGGGATGCATGTCAAAACAGTTCAACTGCATCCACTCAACTCTTCCTTAGAATCGCGTAACTCCATCTTGTAAACCACGCACTACTTTGCCTGGAAAAACTTACTTGTTTCGATTCGACCACAACTTACAAGTTTCGATTTAAAATCACTTTTACGGCATTCCATGCCATGTAGTCGCCGATATGAATGCAAACTTTGAACAGTCTACTCTCGGCAAGAGCCCTGCCTAGAGATTGCAGTTCATTTTTAGAACTTTGCTAACTTTTGTGGTTTGCAGTTCTTTTCTATAACTTTTTTAGAACTTTTTATACTCTCGAGGATAAAAAGTTCTAGAGTGGATACCTTGCTGGGCTTGGTAGGAGAGAGTTTGCACGCAACATGTGTTAGGGTAGACTTGGACTTAGATGGAGATATCATATGACAATGTAGTTGATATGGTTATATACCCTCCTATATGGTTATATACCCTCGGCATGATGTAATTTTGGAGGGAGTGATTTCTCACTTCTAGATGGACAACGAGTAAAATAAGAGCACATCAGATCTCCAAGTATAGGTACATGCAATGAGATCACCCCTTTTTCCTCTAGCTTTGGAGTTATATGGAACTATGGATAAGACACTAGACACATTTGCTAGGGACTGCACGAAAGCTTATCATATTAGACGCTAGAGGTATAATTTTCACTCTTGTTCTTTATAATATATTTTAGACGACATGTGTCCATTGTTCTATATAGAACATTGGTTGATGTAATCCATAAGATAATAATCACTCTAGGTAAGGATTCTTTCGATGTTTCAAATAGTTTGTAAACTTTATGATTTGTATAGCTTGGATATCATAAGTGGGATAGGGCAAATTTCTCATATCAATACTATTGGAACCTAGCACATTCTCCGGGTTGATAGGATCTTCCATCCTTCTTGTGTTCTATGTGGTCGCCTTCTTCATGAAATTTTGCAGAACCTTGGAGTTTCAAGATTTTACCTCTAAGAATGAGACCTGGTCTAGTGTATAACAAGGTGGTCTACCACATTTTGAGGTACTAATTCCATTTTTAGGAAAGTTCTAAGATCTATTTTGCGATCTTGTTCAATTCTAAAGTTGGTAATCTTTATCCAAACATATCCTATTAACCTATACTGAAGTAAACTTATTCCCATAGCTTTTCATGAAATCTGAAAACAAAACACCCTAATAAACTCACTAATTTATGAAAAGTGGGTGTCTCCCGACCAAGACCAAGAAGGGTATCTCGCAACCGGGTCCCAAGAAAATATACATATACGCAAACTTGAGGTTTAGATACGTTGCATTCGTCTTTTCATACGTATGGAATTTTCATGTAAATCACAATGTATGTGCATTCTACGGCCACCTGTCATTATCATGTGTTGAAATGATCAATTTGTTGCTAGTGATAGAAGTTTCAAACGATCATCAGATGGAAGGACGATTGACTAACTTATCAAAGAAGAGAATGATGTAATATTGTTAGTGGTAAGAGATTTCAAGCACTGCTTTATTCTTTTTTCCTCTTCCTCCTCTTAGTGTGTTCAAAAGTCTACATCAAAGCTTTGAAAGGATAAATATAGGAGAATAGAATGATAAAATTGTTCAAGAGAATGCAGTATCATTATATTCTAATTTTAAGGTATATAGATGATATTATATAATGCAACTATATTTATGGAATATAATAAGCAAAACCACCCTTCAAAAGAAAAGATTTTCTAATGTATTGCCACATATTTAGGTAATTAGAACAATTACTACTAAAATATAAAAGAAAGCTCATACAAATTTTAATTATTTTATGATCTCTTATAAGAATGATAATAAACAAAGATAAGCTTCTTAAAATTTGATAATTTCACAACTTCTCAAAGAATGGAAAAGAGATACATAAGCCTAGGTCTCACCAAAAAGAAAATCAAATTAAGATAAAATATCATAAATAAGCTATTTTTCACTTGTGCACTACTTTCCATTGAATGTACGTCTTGTTTTCACCCAAAACAAACTCAAATAAAGAATAAAAGATCATAAATAATAAGTTGTATCACTTGTGCCTTAATTTTCATTGAACATATGTCTTGTTGACAACATGCTAATACTTGGAGAAAGAAGTACATTATCTTAGGATCTTATGAAGAAGAATAGTATACTTTATGGTTTGATATCCAAAAAGGAGAACAAAAGTAGAGAAGATCATAAGAAAATAGTGATTCCAAAGTAATTTAAAATGTTCATTGAACTATCATGTTGAAGCATCCACCATCTCCCATAGAGACTTTTATTCCATCAAGATGAAGAGGAGAATATGAAACCAAATCTCAAACCTATCAACAATAAGTTCTATGCATGTTTTAGTTTATTTTTTTATTCTGAAAAGAGCTCTTCTTTTCATTGAGGTAAATATTTAACATCAAATTGGTTGTAGCTATTACAAGGTTTCTAATCAACTCCCAAGTAAAAATTATATTTTAAGGTCCAATCATTTTCCATTGTAAGAAAAATAATATGAACGAATGAGTCCATGATCTATTAAGAAAAAATCAAGTTAAAACTAGCAATAAAAACTTTCAATAATAAATCTTATTCATGAATCTCAATTGAGTTTTATTTGATTTTAGAAACAATGTTAGAAGTATTCTAACATTTCACATGGCAAAATATCCTTTTTTTTAAAGAACTTTTAATTCATTTGAACCAACTTAGCCAAAGACTTGTAACTTGTAGCTCATGGATGCAAATTAAGTCATTTGGGACTTTGTAAATAGAACAAAATGTGCACTACAAGCATACACCTTGTGCCAATTAGGCTAGATATGGTCTAGATTGTATAAAATAGTAAATTTTTGCTAAAATTCCACAAGAAAACCAAATCATCTTACATTAACGAAATCATTTTACAATCTTGGACTCAATATCTTCATTCTATTACTTAGTATTAACTCTTACCCAAATTTTACAACACCTTCAGTTCCACTCAAAGTATGTTATAATACCTAGTTTATGTCATAATTTCTCTAAGAACCTAAAATTGAATTTCAACTCAATTTGGAACCATGATTTAATATAGAAAGAAATCATTCTCTTTATAAAAGACCAAAATTACAAGAGACCTCAATCCTTTACCATTCACTTTTACTTATATAACAACTAAATAATGACAAAATGAAGTATTTTGATAAGAAATAAGCCGATCCCATAAGGATAAGGTTGATAAGTGAATATATGCAAAGAAAATTGTTGCTAAATAATTGATTTTACCTCTTGGGTAGAAACTAGTTCCAAAGTAGTGTAATATCACCACAAAAGTGCATCACAAAAATTGTACAAAAGGAAACTCACAATTACATTGTATGAATTTGTGTTAACACTTAAAAATGATGATTCAATTTAGGATGCTAATTTTTTCTTATTGACCATGTTGCTACCTTGGCCAAAGAACATTTTATTATCTTCCCAAAAAATACATGTCTTCACAAAGAGTTACTTTGTTTGAAAAGTCTATCTTTTTATGCACTTTCTCTAACTACTCTCAACACTACAATAGCCAAAAGTCCAATTGATTCATTGCTTCAAGAATACTATTCAATTTGCCAAGGATCAAACATACAAGGCTTTCAATACCTTCAATTATAAAGATTCAATGATATTGATGGACACCAAAGGCAAATAGACTTCCCAAAGAAATTAGTAAAATGATGATGATATTTTTCTCCTTTGCTTTATTCACCTTTGTTTTTTACAACATTGGTCTTTAGATTTGATAGCTTAAATAGCAAAGATAACTTCTTGTAAGTTGCTTTGCTAAAATTAACTAAGTACTACAACAAATAAAGGTCTAGGTACCCCAAAGGAAAATAGCTTACTTTAGCAGATATTACAATTGATGAAGAAATTCCATAATTAATAATGATCTTCTTTCTACTTTTAAGCAATTAATTCTAACCTACAAGCAAGATCCATTAACTAAGATTAATAAACATTAACATTACATCTAATCTAAGATTTTCTTTAGTTTCTAATGTCATCCATTAGACTCATTAACTAATTATACTACTATTTCTTTTGATGGCCTCTTTGAGTTCCATGCATACACTATTGGTTGATCTTCTTTAAAATTCTTTTGCTTGGCAATAAAGAAAAGGAACTCTAAAAACTCCACTATAATTTTGTCCAATTGCATACACCCGCATCTGGAAGAAAGTTCCTTCACAAAAGTTGTGGTACCCACATTTTTGTTTTTTTTCCTATTTTTGAAGAAGAAGTGTACAAATGAAGTTGTATTGTACTTGTATGGCATCAAAAGGCAAAGAATGGTGTTTTTGGGTTGTGACCCAAAGTACAATGACTTCATGTTAGAAGGCAAAGTACTTGTATTGGTCTTGTCAGTATTCAACCCAAAGTAAGAAAACTTTGTCTCAGGGTGCTTAACCCAAGGTGAGGACAATGTAACAACTTTTTTTTGGGATTGGACATTCAAGAAGATGTTGCACACAAAAATGGTTGGCCTATAAGAGGAGGAAAATTGACATTGACAAGAGCATGTAGAAGGTGTGATTTCTTGGTAGAAGCTCAAAGTGAAGAAAGATTGAGGCGATGTGCCATTATAAAATTTGGGATTGAGACAAAGAGATGATAAGTAACTTCCCATTACCATTAAGGAGTCGTCCTGAGGGTGATCAAGGAAAAGAGATTGTAGTAAAAGACACACTTGTGCATTGAGAGGAGGTCAGCATCATTAGTCTAGGAGTTGGGTGGAAGGGTAACCACCAAACCAGAGTGGAGGAGAGTAAGATGGGAGTTAGAAAGAAGAACTTGGAATTTGTAGTGAGATATCATGCAATTTGGAGGTTAGATGTGATCACAAGAATCAAAGTCTTGAGTAGGCTTTGGATCACATTTCTAGCATGGAACTTGAACCTTAGTTTTCAAGGTTTCGTGACCAAGATAATAGAGAGTAAGTGTCTGGATGGACCCAAGGCAGAGGGTAAGAGAGGAAATCTGACTTGATAGACAAAGTTGGATTGGAGGTTAGTACTCAAAAGAGAGGCAGGTGAGGAGTAGGGAGCCACATTCTTGGGGAGAGGAGAGGTAGCTGAAGAAACCTAGGAAGTACAAGATGCATTTTCTTCAACATGCATGAAGAATGGGTATAAAGTTGAGAGTTATAAGGACCTTGTGAGGAGAGGCATTGTAGGAGCAATGATGGCCATCTTTAAGCTGGGGCAAACCACTTATGTGATGAAACATCAAGCGGTGTTTTTCCATAAGATGTTTGCAAGGGAATCCATCAATTAGGCAAAGTGCTTTCATCAATGCATGAGATAGATGGTGTGGAATTTGTGGGATAAGTCACCTCCATACTCCATTATGCCATTTGCAGCCTATTTTTACTTGGGATTGAATCTATTGAATGCAATGGAACAACATAAGATGATGTTGCACTTCTATCCCAACTGAAGGAGAGATGCTGATGCAGACAAGCAATAGTACATTCTTCAGATCAGAAGCAGTGATGAGTACTATGCACAAACAAGGCAGAGTGTGAGATTGGCAATGAATGCTCTAAAGTCAAAGAAGAGGAGTCAACCCAAAGAAGAAGTAGCGGCTATGAGACCATGGAAGACCAAAAAAGTGAACCCAAAGAAAGACTTGGTGGTAATCGTATCATTGGGAGAAGAATCAGAAGGAGAAGCCGAGTACAAGTCAAAAGACTCAGAGAGAAGAAGAAGAACTCAAATTCATGTTGTAGAGTGGTGAAGCAAGTAGTAAGAGTGAGGATGGAGTGGAGATGCTGCTCGTACTAGAGGAAGAAGAGCAAAAGATGGAGATGCTAGATAACTAGAAGGAAGAAGAGAAAGTTCTAGAGAAAGAAGAGAAGAAGGTTATCATTCAGAGAGATATCCGATCAAGAAGAAACGTGACATATGAGGTGAGGCCAAGTCAAAGAAGAGAAATGGGAAGTGAAAGTTTGGAGAGCAAGAAATCAATTCCAATTAGGCAACTATGGCTGAGGAGAAGAAAGTTTGATGAAGAAGAAGTGGAGAAGGAGAAAAGCCCGCAAGCAAAAGGGAACCAAATCGGAGGGTTAGAGTATCTATAGGAGATTGTTTGCCTGTTGTTGATGAAGCTAGAGGAGAAGAAGAAAGAAGTGTAGTTGTAGTATCCAGAGGTAAAGATTGTGTTATAGGTATTGGCGCGGTTAGAAGAAGAGAACTCAAAGTTGAAGGAGAGTATAACCCAAGGAGAGGAGCAAAAGGAGGTACTACGAGTAGATGCAATAGTACAAAAGCAAGTGATTGAGAATTTAAAGAGAGAAGTGGGGAGTAAAGAAAGAATATTAGAGAAAAATATCATAGCCAGGGAAAGACAAATAGCTGAGTATGAAATCTTAAAACAACAGTTTGCTGATTCTCAATTAGAAATCATCTATGCTATGGCAAGGGAAGTAGACAAGGAGCAAGAGCTTGATAGAGTGATGCAGAGTGTAGAAGAGAAGAAACAACTCTGGCAAAGAGAATTAACAGTGAGGTATAAAGAAGAAGAAAGATTAAGGGAGTTACTTTGTAATCTAGAAGTGAAGATAATGCAAAAAGAGAAGGAGAAGGAGAAGGAGAACGTGTGAAGGCCAAATTTGAGGTAGAATTGGCAATGTATCAAGAAGACTGGTAGGCAGATAGGGAACATGAGAGAAGAATGAGGCTTGAGCCATTGAAGGAGATAGTAATGAAGATGAATGCAATGCTGAGTACTAAAGCCAGTGTAAGAATTGAAGAAATGAGGTTGCACGAGTTAAGATTATTGGTGCAAGAGACAAGGAGAAGGAATGTGAAGGATAGAGACTTGAATGATTTACTAATTAGTCACATAATTTGTGTAGATAGGAAGTGTGGTACCCATATTTTTTTTTCTTCTATTTTGTTAGAGTTTTGAAGAAAAAGTTAGTAAGAAAGCCAAATTATGAAGGAAAGAATGGACGGGTGTGTCTTTGGAGTAAATCCAAAGAAGTCAACTTCAGGTCAAAAAGAAAAAGTACTCAAAAGGAGGGTACAAAGAGACAAGTTTGAAGAAGGTTGTCTTTGGACCAAGAAGCAAAGGCCGATACAAAGACGGTGTAACAACCTTTCTACATGGCAAGAAAGTAAACTTCAAGAAATGGCAGAGGTAGGAGAAGCATGCCTTGACAATGATAGGAAATCAATATGCAAAAGAAGGGGGAAGTCAATTTTGAAATTGATTGAAGAATGATTGCACTTTGGGGTAATATAAAATTGCAATTGCGCAAGGGGAAATTGAATATGTCAAGTAGATATCATATTCCTCCGAGTAGTCATCCTGCAATAATGCGTGTCAAGAAGCCAATTGAGAGTGAAATATCCAAAGTCTAGAAGGGGTTAAAGTGTCGTGTCTAGGAGAGGGAATAGTTTTTCAGTGTCGAAGAACTAGAGAGAAAATCATGGCAAAGAAGGCCAAGAATGCACTCACAGTGAAGAGTTTCACAATTTGGAGGTTAGATGTCAAAGTGGGGATCAAAGTCTTGACTAGACTTTTGATTACATTTTTAGCCTAGAACTAGAATTTTAGTTTCCCAAGAGTCATGACAAAGATAGCTGCCAGCAATTGTGAGGAAGGCCTTGAAGTCAAGAAGAAGAGAGGAAATCCGGCTCGATGGACTAAGTCGGATTGGAGGTTAGTATTGGGAAAGGAAGAAAGAGAGGCAAATGGGATCACCTTCTATTGGAAGTGTGATGCTATAGAGGAGACTATGGAAATTTGAAATTTGTTCTTTGCTTTGCATACAACTAATGGAGTCCTACAAAGTGGAGTCCAATCAGCACGAACGACATATGTGAACATGCATCAGACAATCTTCTTCCACCACATGTTTGTAGGGGTGAAGGTGAATTGGGCAAAGTGCTTCCACCAACAAACAAGGTAGATGATCATCAATTGGAGAACTGGTTTGCCTCCACATTATTTTGTATTGTTTGCAACACATTTCTACTTTGGGTTGAATTTACTAACAGTGGAGGAGAGGCGGTGTATGGTGTCACATTTCCATCCTGATCTACAACAAGAAGCAAATGAAGAAGAGCAGCACTACATGACACACCTACGGGCCAGTGATGCTCACTTCATCAGAACAAGACAGCGAGAGAGAGAAGAAGGAAGAAGTCTGAAGACAAAGAAGCAAACTAAACCCAAAGAAGGAGTGTTGCATCCAACACAATAGAAGACCTAAAGACTTACTTTGTGAGGTAAGAAGGTGGTGAGGAAAGAGAATTCAGAAAAAATTTCTGAAGGGGAGACATAGTCTAGAGGAGGAGACTCAAAAGAAGTAGAACTCACATTACAAAGCGGGAAATCTGGAAGTGAGAGTGATAGTGAAGAAGAAGTTCACCAATTGGCTGAAGCGGAAGAAGATGAAGACTTTCATGTGGCAATTGACCATATGGAGGGAAGTGATAATCCTTGTGTAGCCCTATTCATGGAAGAGATGGAGGCTGAGCCAAAGAAGGAAGATTGCAAGGGATGTAGAGCCAAGAAAGCCACCATAGACGACCCTATAGGACTGAATTCAGCCGACAAGGAAGAAGTTAGCCCGGATGCAATATCACAGAAGGTACAAAGATTGAGACTTTGGGAGAAGTAGCTGGTGGAAGAGGCAAAGTACAAAGATGAAGCCAAAGATGGAGAAAACTTTGGAGGAGTGCAGTATTTAACACAAGTTGTAATGCCATTGTTGTATTGAAGATGCATCATTAAGTAATCCTGCAGGACCATATGAAGGTGACAAATGAGTTGCAGGTGGTGAATTATCTGCTAGACAAAGTGAGGAGATTGCAAGAAAATATAGCCGGAAGAGAAGGAGAAGTTGAGGAGCTCCGGGTGGAAACAGTCTTGAAGACAAAGGCTCTAAAGAATTTGCAAGAGAGTTTTGAGTAGACAAGAAGAGAGATGTTGTGTCATGCCAAAGAATTGAAGGAGCAGATGATGTTGGTGACAAAGATGAAAGAGGAAGCTAGTGAAGCTTACATTGAAAGTATTCATGTAAAGGCGATGGCAACCGTGATAGAGTAAGAGTTAGAGGGCCTAAAGAAGAGTGCAGTAAGGAAAGATCAAGCATGGAAGAGAGAGCTATCAATTTGACATTGAAAGGAAGAAATATTGAGAGACTTGGTAAGAAGTGCTGAGCTACAAAGTTCTTAGTGTGCAAAGGAGGAGAAGATGCTTGCTACTGAGTACAAAGATGAGTTGAAGATGTACCGGGAAGAGTTGAAGGCAGAGTGATCTTGAGGGTATGCATCAAAATCAATAGAAGAAGTTGTTGGGAGACAATGGGCCATGCTGAGCATGGAGGCTAAAGGAAAATTGAAGGAAGCAAGTCTACACAAATTGAAATTGCTTGTGTAGGAAACTTGGAAGAGGAGAGCAAAGGATGTAGATATGAACTCTGTTTTTAAGGGAGAGAGTAGATAAGAAGATGTTGGAAGTAGGAGACAATGTAAGTCTCAAATTAGATTTAGTGAATTTGGATTTAGCAAGAATTAGGAGTAGTGTGTTGGAGGAGAAGAAATCCAAAGTAGTAGAAGTAGGAGTGTAGGTGTCTTTGGATTTGACATTTGAGACATTAGAGAAGAGTGGATCAAAAGATAAAGAGTTGGAAAAGTTACCCATGACCTCAATTGTAATTCAAGGTGAAGAAGTAGTGAAATAGTGAAGCATTTGGTAGTTGAAGATAAACCCAAAGAAGGAAAAGTAACAGGAAGATCATCGGGTTTGGAAGCCAAAGAAGAAGTTGACATCAGATTGGAGTAATAACAATTTTGAAATATGAAGAGGCAGATATGAAGAGGCAGATATGAAGAGGTGCATTGTCATTTTGGATCTATAGGTAGGAAGAGTTGTTGTAGACGGTAGACGGTATTTATTTTTGTTAGTAATTGTCAATTGCTTTACTATTTAAAGGAGGCATTTGTAGTGTTTGTTCAGTATTCATAATTTCTAAAAATAGATAAAGCAAAGTGCTGAATTCAATGCTCATTGTTTGAGCTTAATTTTGAGTGTCAACTCTATGGGTGTGTTTGTGAGTGTTTGGAGAATTCTGAAGTGCAAGTCAATGTGTTTGTTGGATGTTGGATTTTGTAGCCTTGATCTTCATTTTGTATGTTTGATCCTGAGTGAAGTGCAATCAGAGCAATACTTGGACAAATCTAAGAGGAATTGTAGTGTTGGTAGTATTTTGCAGTTGTTGGTGCAACATAATGTTGATGTGAAACAATTTTGATTGAGGAAGTTGTACCTTTAGTGCAGGGGGGGTGGAACACAATTCTGAGGCAAAGTTGTTTTGCAGTGAAGTGCCGTCTTTGGGAGAATCTGAATCATCACAATCAAGATTTGTTTGGATAGAATTTGTTATATTGTGATTATGAGAGTGTGAATTAGTGACAAGTTGTTGAGATTGAGTGCTTGTTACTCTCTTTTGGGTGTAGTTGCTACCTTAGAGACTAAAGATGCAACCAAGAAGAACTACTTGCTACTATTTGACTTTGTATTTGACCAATTTTGACTAGTATCTCTGCAAGAATAACCTTTACTTACCTGATTACCGCAAAAGTGATATTTGTTGAGTTGTCATAGGAAGATATTAGAAGTAGAAGACAATATCACAATTAGATTAGATTTAATTAAGTTAGAAATAGATAAACTTTGGAAGGATGTAAGAGCAAAATCCAAAGTAGAAGAGATAAGAGTACAACTATCTTTGGAGTTGCTATTGGAGATATTAGAGAAAGATGGGTTGTAGGGCAAAGATGTGTGTAGATTGCCCATGACAAGAATTACATATCAAGAAGAAGAGGTGTTAGAATTGGTAGAAGAGTTAGTAGTTTGTAAACCCAAGGATAGAGTAGTGTGTGAGGTTATTTTGGGATTGGAAGCCGAGGAAGAAGTAGACATCGGATTGGAGTAGTAATAGTTTTGAGATTTGAAAAGGCAGATATGAAGAGGTGCATTGTCATTTTGGATCTACAAGTTGGTAACATTGTTGTAAAATGGTATAGTTGTTAGATAACTATTGAAGAGCTCTACTATTTAAAGGTGGCATTTGTAGTAAAATGTTGTTCAATGCTCATAATTTTTGAAAATAGATAAAGCAAAGTGCTATGAAGCAATGCTTGTTGCTTGAGGTTAATTCCAAGTATTAGTGATGTGTTTGTGTTTGTGTTTGTGAGTGTGTGGAGAATTTCAAAGTGCAAATTAGTGTGTTTGTTGGATGTTGAATTCCGCAGCCTTGATCTTTATTTTGTGTGTTTGATCTTAAGTGAAGTGCAATCAAAGCAATGCCTTGACAGATTTGAGAGGAATTGTAGTGTTGATAGTATTCTGCAGTTGTGAGTGCAATGCAATGTTGATGTGAAGCAATTTTGATGGAGGAAGTTGTACCTTTAGTGGAAGATTGGAACGCAATTCTAAGGTGAAGTCGTTTTGCAATGAAATGCCATTTTTAGGAGAGATTGAATCATCACAATCAAGATTGTTTGGGAAGATTTGATAGAGTTGTGATTATGGGTGACAAATTGTTGTGATGAGATTGCGAGTTAGTGCTTGTTACTCTCTTTTGGGTGTGGTTTCTACCTAAGAGATTAAAGATGCAACCAAGAAGAACTAAGATTGTTACTTTGCTTTGTATTTGACCAATTTTGAATCATATCTCTATGCGAATGAACTTTACTTACCTGATTACCACAAAAGTGATATTTGATGGGTTGTCACAAAAGGCACTTGCACTTTGGACTACAAAACTCTTCTCTTTATTGCTATAGAAGATTTTGCAATTACTACTACAACTTTGTCTACAACAATTGCCAACATAATTATGGGATACAAAGGTCCTGCAATTCTTACTATTCAAGCTTCCTTTTTAATTTATGAATGCAATGTTTGCTAGTTCTAACTACTCTCTTGCCCACCAAAGTCAATTTTGAATTATTTGCTCTTTGGACTTCTTAGAGTTTAGCATCAACCTTTGTTTGAGTTCCTCCATCTCTCTATGTTGTTCTTTGACTAATTTTGCTTTATCTTTGAACTCATAAATGAGCAGCACCAATGCTTTCTTTGACTTGACACTCTACTCTCAATTTGTCATAGTTGCATTCCAACTTCTCATGTTGCTTGAACTACACTTGCAACTTATTTGCTTCACAATCATTCTACTTAATAGCTCTTTGACCTTGTTGAATAACTCCAACTCTAAAAGACAACACTCATCTTAAGTGGGCTTTGTTGCATCAAGATCCTTGTGCAAAACTCTATGTTTACTTGGTAATTATACAAAGTTGCATGTATCTTCTTTACCAATCTTGAATATTCAATTATTTTTCCATATACTACAAATAAATGGCATTTAGAAATCCATGAATGTAGTGAGTGTCACCATCATAACCCCTTGACATTGCTTCTTATAAAAACCTCTTTATTGCTACCAAATACTCCTCTTTGATCATGTTTTGTGCACTTTTAGATAAATATAACATCTTGATTGACTTGCCATATATCTCTTTTGGTAAAATTTTATATTGGCTCAATAAAAGATTGACAATGCTTGCATCCTCTATATCAATATCCTCCTTTGTCATCTTTGGTTCTTCTTGACAAGTTTCTCTTCCAATGTCCAAGTTGGTCTCTTCATCCTCTCTTTCCTTTTTTGATGATATGTGTGACAACCCGGCAAATATCACTTTTGCGGTAATTGGGTCAGTAGAGTTTGTTCCTGTAGAGATACTATCCAGAATTGGTCAAATATGAAGACAAAAGTCACAATTGCAGTTCTTCTTGATGGCTTCTTTAATCTCTCAAGTAGAAACTACACCCAAAAGAGAGTAACAAGCTCACAATCTTGACAACTTGTCATGAATACACACACACATAATCACAACATAGCAAATTCTATCCAAACAACTCTTGATTGTGATGATTCAGATTCTCCCGAAGACAACACTTCACTGCAAAGACCAATTTTGCCTCAGAATTGTGTTCCACCCCTCCACTGAAGGCACAACTTCCTCGATCAAAATTGCTTCACATCAACTTTGTGCTGCACTCACAAATGCAGAATACTAACAACACTACAATTCCTCTCAGACCTGTCAAGGCATTGCTCCGATGCACTTCACTCAGGATCAAACACAAAAAATGAAGATCAAGGCTATAGATTCCAACATCCACAAACACACTGACTTGCTCTTCAGAATTCTCTACACACTCACAATTACAACCACAAAATTGACAATCGGAATTAAGCTTAAGCAATGAGTACTAGGAACAACACTTCACTTTATCTATCTTCAGAAATTCAAATACTGAATAACATCATATTGCAAATGCTCCCCTTAAATACTGAAGCAAATGGCAGACTCGCCTACCTAAGCACCGCTTCCTAACATCCTTTCCTACCTGCAAATCCTAAGGGACAATCTATCTCTTCATATCTGCCTCTTCCTATCTCAAAATTGACTTTTATCCCGATTTGATGTCTACCTCATCATCGGCTTCCAAACCCAATGATCTTCCTACTATTTCCCCTTCTTTGGGTATACCTATATCTACCAAATCCTTCACTGTTTCTGCTACTTCTTTACTAGAAACTACAATTGCACTAATGAGTGACTTATCTAACTCATTATCTCCTGACCCACTCTTCTCTAATGTGTCAATCATCAAGTCCGATGACACTTGTACTCCTACTTCTACAACATCGAGTCTCTTCTCCACTGTCACACTATTCCAAATCTTCTCTAATTCTGAATTAACTAAATCTAATCTAAGACTAACATTATTCTCTACTTCTAACATCTTCCGATCTACACGCTCTCTCAATTGAATCAGCAACATGGTCATATCCACATCTTTAGCTTTTCTCTTCCAAGTTTCCTGCACAAGCAACTTCAACTCATGTAGGCGGGCTTCTTCCAATTTCCCTTCAGCCTCCGTGCTTAAGATGGCTCTCAACCTCCCCGCAACTTCTCCTATTGATTCCGACTCATATCCTTGAGAGTGCTCTACCTTCAGTTCTTCACGATACATCTTCAGCTTGTCTTTGTACTCCGTAGCAAGCATCTTCTTCTCCTCTGCATACTGTGTACTCTATAACTCAGCACTTCTGACTAGCTCTCGTAATCATTCTTCTTCTTCTTGCCTGGCTGCTAACTCTCTTTGCCATGCTTGATCCTTCGCTGCTGCACTCTTCTTCAAGCTGTCCAACTCCTGCTCCATTACGATGTTCATCACCTTCAAATGAACATTCTTGATGTGCACATCATTGACTTCTTCCTTCATCTTATCAAGCCACATTGTTCCTTGAATTCTCCGGCTTGCCTTTGCAGTTCCTTCTCCTTTTCAGCGCAGCTCCCTTGTAGCATGGTCAGCGTTTTCTTCAACAAGCTTTCCTCCCTCCGAAGTTCTTCCACTTCCATGCTTCTTTGGACTTGTTGCTCATGCAGCTCCTTCACTTCACTTACTAGATACTTCACCATCTACAATTTGTTTAGCCCCTTCCTGCAATCTTGGGGAATTACCCTTTGATGCTCCTTCAACAGTTCTAGTAGTGGTGTTACCACCTTCATCAGATAGGATATCCTGCCAAAGTGCTCTTCCTTGTCTTTGCCATCTCTGTCTGGAGTCTTCTCCTCCGTCATCGGCTCCTTCATCCGAAGTTGCAATCTTTGTAGCTTCATCATGTCAGCACTTTCTTTGTCTTGGCTTCTTGAACTCGGCCCCGCAAGATTCTCTGCTTCCTCTTCTGCTCTTGACTTGTTTACTATCATTGTCTGACAAGCCTTACTTACTAGTGCGGATTGCTGGACCTCTTGTTCCCCATCGCTATCGCTCCCCGACTCCTCACTTTTCAATGTGAGCTCCTCTTCTTTCGATTCCTCTTCTTGCAACTTAGTCTCTTTCCCAGACTCCGATTCTGATGATGCCTCTTTTATGATCTTTGCCGTCTGCAACCTCAGCCACCAAGTCTTTCTTTGCATGGGAGGTGACTTTGCTTCTTCGGGTTTGCCATGTTTCTTCGTCTTCAGACTGGTAATTTCTTCAACTTTCCACTGTCCCGTCCTTGCAAAGTATTCATCATTTGCTCAAAGATGTAGCATATACTGGCGCTCCTCCTCATCTACTTCCCGTCGCAAATCGGGATGCATGTGCAACACCATATGATGACGCTCTTCTTTGGATAGTAAGTTCAGCCCGAAGTAGAAGTGGGCTGCGAACGGTGCAAAATAATGTGGTGGCAAGCCCCTTCTCCAGTTCACCACCATTTTCCTCGTTTGGTGATGGAAGTACTTCGCCTAATTCACTAAAGCTCCTGCAAACATTTGATGGAAGAAGATGGCCTGCTGCATGTTCACGTAGGTAATTCATTCTGGCTTGAACATGGCCATCATTGCCCCCACAATACTTCTTTGAATCAGGTCCCAATAGGACTCCACCTTGTAGCCATTCGTGGTTCTTGGAGCAAAGAACGAATTGCGGATTTCCGCTATCTCTTCTGCAGCATCACACTTCCAATAGAAGGTGATCCTTGTTGGTTCTCCTGCTTCTCTTCCCAATACCAACTTCCAATCCAACTCAATCCATTGAGACGGATTGCCTCTCTTCCCTTCCACCTTGGGACCCTCCTCACAATTACTGGCTGCAATCTCTGCCATCACTCCCGAGAAACTGAAATTCCAATTCCATGCTAAAAAGGTAATACAAATTCTAATCAAGACTTTGATTCTTGCTACTACATCTACCCTTCAAATTGCAAAACCTCTCACCGCCAGCGCGTTGGCCACCTTCTTTGCCATGATCTGTTCTCTGGTTCTACAATGTTGGAAAATAAGACACTCTCCTGGACGAGACACTCTAACTCCCTCAGGGTTTTGGAAAATCTCACTCTTGATGGGCTTCCGAACATGCATTACTGCTAGAAATTTACTCAAAGTATTCAACTTTCTCTTGCACAGTCACAATTTTATATTGCCCTGAATCACAGTCATTCTTTAGTCGATTTTATCTGCAAATTGCTCTCTTTTGTGTGCACTTCCAGTCACTGTCAAGACATGCTTCTTCTGCCCCCGCCGTTTCTTGAAATGTACTTTCTTGCCACGTATAGAGGTTGTTAAATGGTCTTTGTCTTTCTTGCATCTTCCAACCCAAAGACGGTGATCTTTGGAATTTTTCCAGCGTACTCCTCTTCCAAGTACCTCCATCATCGGATCCGATGTCATCTTCTTTGGATTTCCTCCGAAGTTTCTTCCGTCCATTCTTTATCCGCAATTTGACTTTTAGTGCTTACTTCGTCTCTGAAACACTACTAACCATAGAAAAACAATAAAATGTGGGTACCACATACCCCCTCTCTCAAATGTGAGCGTCTCCACAAACACCGACAACCGGGTTTTTATACAAAGTTGGGTTTGGGGTCCAATATTTTCTAACCCTCCAACCATTGACACAAGTTGCAAAAGGATTGCCATCCAGGTCTACGAGTTGAATAGAACCATTATCATAGATGTGCATCACACGATACGGTCCCATCCACCTCAGATGTAATTTTCTTGGAAAAAATAGGCGGCGATTATCATATAATAATACCAAATCTCCTTCCTGAACACTCACAGGTTTGATTCTTTTATCGTGCCAAACCTTCCATTGTTCTTGAATTTCCTTTGTAGTTTGCATTGCATCGTCCTTTTTCTCTTCCAACCACATTAGTTGATGAATCCAAAGATCTTGACTTTCTTCCTCCGACAAAAATTCTTCACAAAGTATTCTATATGTCGGTACTTCAAACTCAACTGGTAATATGGGATGCAATCCGTATGTCAAGAAATAAGGAGTTTGCTTGGTAGTAATCTTTTCAGTTGTTCGATATGCCCACAACGCTGCAGGTAACTTTGTATCCCAGTCATAGGCATAGTTGACTGTCACCTTATTCAAAATTTTACACAATAATCCATTGGCTTTCTCCGTGAGTCCATTCGCTTTTGGGTTGTAAGGCGTGGTCTTCCGATGCTTAATTTGGAAGTATTTGGTTAACGCCTCCACCATTGAGTTCAAAAAATGAGTTCCCCGATCACTGACCAATTCTAGAGGACACCCATAACGGGAAATGATGTTTCGAAAGAAAAATTCTACTACTGTCTCTGCATCATCTCTTTGTGTTGCCTCTGCTTCCACCATCTTGGTGGCATAATCGGTACATACTAAGATGTACCTCTTCCTTGTGACACGAGTTACTGGTTGAATAGGTCCCACAAAATCAATACCCCATTTCTCAAATGGGGCCAAAGGCAAAATTGGTTTCAAAGGCCATTGGGAAGTTGCCGTCGGTTTCCCTGTTCTTTGACAAGCATCACAACTTTGAATATGGGCATGAGTATCTTTATACATCATAGGCCACCAATACCCTGCCAAAAGAATTTTCTTCATCGTATTTTTCAGGGCATAGTGTCCTCCCAATGCTTCCAAGTGCAAGGATTCAATGACTCCCCCTACTTTGTATGCTTCTAGGCATCTCCAAAGTACTTCATCTTTGCCCATTTTAAACAAAATGTTGTGTTTCAATTGGTACGGTCCCATTTTCCAAAGAAAGACTGCTCTTTGTTCCGGGTCTAGCCCCTCAGGACAATGGCACGTATGCAAATAATGATATTTTGCCGCATACCGCATACTTTGAACAGCCATTAAATGATATAGCTCTTCATCAGGAAACCAATCATTGATTTCCAAATATTGGTCTTGCGTTTCTAACCTAGATAAGAAGTCCGCATTTGAATGCAAAGCTCCCTTCCTTACTTGTACAATGTATATGAATTCTTGTAACAACAAGATCCATCGTGCAATTCGCCCGGACAAATCTGCCTTCTTGACCAAGTGTTGCAGTGCATAATGGTCTACATAGAAGACAAATTTGTATCCTAACAAGTAGTGGCAAAATTTCTTGCAGTCATACACCATCCCGAGTGCTTCTCTTTCAGTCATTGAGTTCTTTTAAGAAACTGAATGTTGTTGGCTGGCATAATACACTGGGTAGTCCTTTTTCTTCTCGTCCTTCTGACTTAAGACTACTCCGATGGCCATGGATAAAGTGTCCACATATACATGAAAAGGGGCATCCCAATTTGGGGCCCTCATGACTGGTGCTTCAACCAGTTTCTTCTTCAACACTTGGAAAGCTTCTTCTTGATTTGCTTCCCATAGATAATCTTTGGATTTCTTCAGAAGCTTGGTAAGGGATGCAGCAAGCACCGCATAATTTGACACAAAGCGTCTGTAGTATCCAACATGTCCTAAGAAGGCTCTTAGCTCCCGGGGGTTCTTTGGGGATTCCAAAGCTGCAATTACTTTAACCTTCTCGACATCCACTTCAATAGCTCGGCTTGACACCCAATGCTCCAGAAGAATTCCCTCCTTCATTGCAAAGAAGCATTTCTCTTGGTGTAATGACAAGCCGGCAAAACAACACCTTTCAAAAGTTTGGCAAAGGTAATCTAAATGTACATCTCTTTGCCCAAACACACAAAAATCATCAATGAAGACCTCCACAAATTGACGTAGAAAATCTTTGAATATTGAGTTCATCATCCGTTGGAAAGTAGCAGGAGCATTACACAACCCAAAGGGCATTTGATTGTAAGCAAAAGTGCCCCAATCAGTCGTGAATGTGGTTTTGTCCTTTTCTTCTTCTCAAATGGATACTTGATTATACCATGAAAATCCATCGAGAAAACTATAACATGGATGACTAGCTACTTGGTCCAAAATTGTATCTGTAAATGGTAAAGGATGATGGTCCTTTCGGGTGACTGCATTCAATTTGCAAAAGTCTTGGCACACTCAAATTTTCCCTGTCTTCTTCTTTGGAACAATGACAATGGGAGAAACCCACTCACTACTTAGAACATGGAAAATTATTCCGGCCCCTAAGTACTTATCAATTTCATCTTTTACCAAGAGGGAGTACTTTGGGTTCAGGCGGTATTGTCTTTGCTGAACCGGAACTGCATCTTTGACCAGATCAATCTGGTGCTCGCCAAATTCTTGTGGAATTCCCGGCATTTGGTCAGTAGACCAGGCAAATACATCCTGGAACTCTATAAACAGGGCAATATATCCTGCCAACTCCTCAGCGGTGACTGTCTTTGAAATCTTCAAAATATTTTCTTCAGTGAAGAGCACATCTTGACAGTGATCGGGGTTAATGACACCTTCTACGTGACTTACTAGGCTCAATCCGAGATGTACTGCCATCAAACCCCCTTCCTCCAAGTCTTGTTCACCCGAGGCGATGTTGTATGGGTCTTCATCGTTGACCTCTACCTCGTAGCATTCCAAATAATTTACTTGGACATCGGCTTTGGAGTCCTCAAAAGACGAAGATGATGAATCTTTGGATTCATCCTTGTCTCCTAAAAAAGTAGTTTCCCCAAGATGAGGAACCTTTGTCCAACTTACCGTCACCAGCTTTTGTTCTTTAGACAAAATGTCCTTGAATTGTAATTTTTGCTGGTGCCAATCCACCATAACCTGGGCACTGTACAGCCAGGGTCTCCTGATCAAGAGAGGGTAGCCAGTTTTGGTTACTGCTCGTAACACAATGTAGTTTAATCTGAAGGGCACCCTTCCTATAATCGTGGTGATATTTGATAGCATGCCCAAGGGCCGTCTCCTGGTTTGATCCGCAAACTTAAGTATTTGGGATGTTGGTTCAAATGTTGTGTACCCCAGTCGATGTGCAGTGTCTTCTATCATGACATTTACATGTGACCCCAAATCAATGGGTATGGATGTAATCATACAGCCTGCTATCTCCGCATCCACCTCGGGAGATCCCAAATCTTCCTGTTCAATACGATAAATTGCGGGCAAGTCTTTCTTGGTCATCGCCCTTACTTTCTTAAGGGCTGAACTTAGCTGCTTTTTATAAAGCTTATTGTCCTCCCATAATTATTTAAATGTGACATTTGCGCTTGTAGACGCCATATCTGCCACAATATCATACTGTGGAACTCCCCCCAATTTCACTTGCTTTGTCTTTGGCTTTGGTTCTAAATTGTTTGCCTGTTCAAAGTGAACTTCGGGATGCTTGAGGATAGTAACCGGAGTGCGTAGGTGCTTGACCCAATGATCATTGGGTTGACCAAATTTGGCGTGGATCAGGTCTTTTACTTCAGACCTGATATCTGCCGGAAATACAGGAGGTTGTGTCTTTGTATTTTCCTCCACACTCATCTCCCGCGTGCGTAGTACTACTTCCTTAATTTCTTTCTGCATGGCTTTTGCTTTAGCTTTTGCTAGGACCTTTTCCTCCTTCACATAAAGGATAGCTTTGGTCGCAATCTCTTCATTTTCCATGAGGAAGAAGATGCCATACTTGCTTCTTTGGAAGCTTGATTCTTCCTCTCCGTGCGAGTTTCTACCTTCAAAATTTTGAGGTCCGGCCATTCTCCTTTTGAAGCTGGACTCCCTTCTTGAGGCCTCTCTTCCTCAAGTGTAATACAATTGACATTAGTGTCTCCCTTTGCTTGGAGTGCAGCACGCTCGGCGGGAGTCTGAACATACTTGATAGGGGGCTTTGGATTGGGTGGTTGTGGGCACTGGTTTCCTATGTGCTCCGATCCTTTACAATTCCCACAAAGGGGTATGTACCCAATTTTTTGTCTTGGCTCCAGACAATTTGGAGACCAATGTCCCATCGAGCCACAATTGTAACAAGCACCCGGTGCAACATTTTGAGGTCTATTTTGACCACCCATCGAGGGTCTTCTTGGAGGAGCAGTAGGATTTTACTCCCGTGGTCCAAACCTGGGACCTTGATATGATGGGCTTGATGGAGGCTGTATTTCTTGGGTTTGGTATACCGTCTCTTCTTCTTCACCTTGATTCCATCCGGGAACCCAATCTATTTGTTGCATTGGAAATGCCGTGCAAGTTAAACACTCCGTATTAGCGTGGCCGGATTTACCACACGCAATGCACCATACATTTGGTTGCCCAAATGACGGGGTTTTCTTTGGTCCTTTGCCCCAATCATTTGGATCTTAAAATCTGCAAACTCTTTAATAAGAGTTTCTAACTTTTGATCCGCCTTAGATACATTCTTTACTGGCGGTGTTACTGGCTTCTTTCCTCCACGTCTTTGTATTTTTCTCAACTTAGGTTCTTCATCGGATTCCGAAGAAGAACTAGAAGATGTGGAGGATTCCTCCAAAGAAGGAGAAGTACTACGTGAAGCTCTTTGTCTTGGCTTTTTGCCTTTCTTCTCACGATTTTGTCGGTTACTGGACAAGTTAGAATGAGCTGCCTCATATCGGGCAACACGTTTGAGGACTTTGTCCAGCAAAGTTACATTCCTCTCCCTGGCAAAGATTTGAATCTCCGATGAAAGCCCACCGAGAAACCAGGTAATAGCTTGGGCATCAAAATAACCCACCACCCCGGATTGCTTCGGGACTCGGTTCAATAAGGCCATGAACCACTCAGAGTAATCTCTCAATTTCTCCTTCTTTCCTTGATCCAAATCATTAAGTGCTGCAAAGACACTTGTATCATAATCCACTTCCCAAAATCATTCTAGGAAGCCATTTTGTAAGTCTGCCCAGTCTGCTGGTGTGAATCCTTTCTGCATTACATGAGTATACCAGCTCCGAGCCTTCTTTTGGAGCAGACTTGGAAAAATCTGCAGTCGATTGGCGGAGTCATGTTCCTTGTTGGCAAAGGAAATGACTTTGAATTCCTCAATGAATTTGTCAGGATCTTCGTCTTGCTCTGTACCTTTATACTTCTGATAACATGTTGGGTTATGGGTAACCAAGACATTGTTCGGTGCGGCAGATTTGGTTGTGGTAATTTTGAACTTATGGGAACCAAAGAGCTACTTGGTATGGACGCCGTGTTGTCGGCCCACGGGTTCCAATTTATCAAGTTCAAATTGGGGTCTTCTTTGACAATTTCTTCTTCTCTGGTTGTGTCGACTTCAACCCAATCAGAAGTAAGAGGTTCCACAACTTCAATCTGGTCTTCAAACCTTCTTCGGGATAATTGGGGAATTGTTTGTACCAGATGCTGACACTCTTCTTTTGTAAGTGTTCATGTTGTCTTTTCTCAAACAAACTTCTTAATGAAATCAACTTCTTTTACAACTTTAGGAGAAGTTGGTGTACTAGATCATAGCGCATATGTCTGCCCGCTCGAGTCTTTCTTTTTCTTGGAAGAAGGAGACTAAAAGTAGCCTTGCCAACCTCCTTCACGTCTCTTTTGGTCAAGTTCGCACAGGGCTTCTTGCACTTTGTGAAGGAGTTGAAAGTCCAACTCTTCTCGTTTGATTTTGTCTAAAGTGGATGGGGCTTTCAAACATTCATCTTCTTCACGCTGCACTGCTTGTCTTTGAGCTCTCTCTTCCCGTTGTTCTCTCGATGTAGGCATTCATATTGCACATACACCCAGTTTTGAATTTGGCTTTATATTCTTCCACTTCCAAGATTTGTATCCCCGGCATTGGCGCCAAAATCATGTGACAACCCGGCAAATATCACTTTTGCGGTAATTGGGTCAGTAGAGTTTGTTCTTGTAGAGATACTATCTAGAATTGGTTGAATACAAAGACAAAGGTCACAATTGCAATTCTTCTTGATGGCTTCTTTAATCTCTCAAGTAGAAACTACACCCAAAAGAGAGTAACAAGCTCACAATCTTGACAACTTGTCACAAATACACACACACACACACACACACATAATCATAACATAGCAAATTTTGTCCAAACAACTCTTGATTGTGATGATTCAGATTCTCCCAAAGACGGCACTTCACTACAAAGACCAATTTTGCCTCAAAATTGTGTTCCACCCCTCCACTGAAGGTACAACTTCCTCGATCGAAATTGCTACACATCAACTTTGTGCTGCACTCACAAATGCAGAATACTAACAACACTACAATTCCTCTCAGACCTGTCAAGGCATTGCTCCGATGCACTTCACTTAGGATCAAACACACAAAATGAAGATCAAGGCTATAGATTCCAACATCCACAAACACACTGACTTGCTCTTCAGAATTCTCTACACACTCACAATTACAACCACAAAATTGACAATCGGAATTAAGCTTAAGCAATGAGTACTAGGAACAACACTTCACTTTATCTATCTTCAGAAATTCAAATACTGAATAACATCATATTGCAAATGCTCCCCTTAAATACTGAAGCAAATGGCAGACTCGCCTACCTAAGCACCGCTTCCTAACATCCTTTCCTACCTGCAAATCCTAAGGGACAATCTATCTCTTCATATCTGCCTCTTCCTATCTCAAAATTGACTTTTATCCCGATCCGATGTCTACCTCATCATCGGCTTCCAAACCCGATGATCTTCCTACTATTTCTCCTTCTTTGGGTATATCTATATCTACCAAATCCTTCATTGTTTCTGCTACTTCTTTACTAGAAACTACAATTGCACTAAGGAGTGACTTATCTTACTCATTATCTCATGACCCACTCTTCTCTAATGTGTCAATCATCAAGTCCGATGACACTTGTACTCCTACTTCTGCAACATCGGGTGTCTTCTCTATTGTCACACTATTCCAAATCTTCTCTAATTCTGAATTAACTAAATCTAATCTAAGACTAACATTATTCTCTACTTCTAAGATCTTCCGATCTACACGCTCTCTCAATCGAATCAGCAACATGTTCATATCCATATCTTTAGCTTTTCTCTTCCAATTTTCCTGCACAAGCAACTTCAACTCATGTAGGCGGGCTTCTTCCAATTTCCCTTCAGCCTCCGTGCTTAAGATGACTCTCAACTTCCCCGCAACTTCTCCTACTGATTCCGACTCATATCCTTGAGAGCGCTCTACCTTCAGTTCTTCACGATACATCTTCAGCTTGTCTTTGTACTCCGTAGCAAGCATCTTCTTCTCCTCTGCATACTGTGTACTCTATAACTCAGCACTTCTGACTAGCTCTTGTAATCGTTCTTCTTCTTCTTGCCTGGTTGCTTACTCTCTCTGCTATGCTTGATCCTTCATTGCTGCACTCTTCTTCAAGCTGTCCAACTCCTGCTCCATTATGATGTTCATTGCCTTCAAATGAACATTCTCGATGCGCACATCATTGACTTCTTCCTTCATCTTATCGAGCCACATTGTTTGTTCCTTGAATTCTCCGGCTCGCCTTTGCAGTTCCTTATCCTTTTCAATGCAGCTCCCTTGTAGCATGGTCAACATTTTCTTCAACAAACTTTCTTCCCTCCGAAGTTCTTCCACTTCCGTGCTTCTTTGGACTTGTTGCTCATGCAGCTCCTTCACTTCACTTACCAGATACTTCACCATCTGCAATTTGTTCAGCCCCTTCCTGCAATCTTGGAGAATTACCCTTCAATGCTCCTTCAACAATTCCAACAGTGGTGTTACCACCTTTGTCAAATAGGATATCCTGCCAAAGTGCTCTTCCTTGTCTTCGCCATCTCTATCTGGAGTCTTCTCCTCCGTCATCGGCTCCTTCATCCAAAGTTGCGATCTTTGTATCTTCATCGTGTCAGCACTTTCTTTGTCTTGGCCTCTTGAACTCGGCCCCGCGGGATTCTCTGCTTCCTCTTCTACTCTTGACTTGTTTACTATCATCGTTTGACAAGCCTCACTTACTGCTGCCGATTGCTGGACCTCTGGTTCCCCATCGCTATCGCTCCTTGACTCCTCACTTTTCAATGTGAGCTCCTCTTCTTTTGATTCCTCTTCTTGCGACTCAGTCTCTTCCCCAGACTCCAATTCCAATGATGCCTCTTTTATGATCTTTGCCGTCTGCAACCTCAACCGCCGAGTCTTTCTTTGCATGGGAAGCGACTTTGCTTCTTTGGGTTTGCCACATTTCTTTGTCTTTGGACTGGTAATTTCTTCAACTTTCCATTGTCCCGTCCTTGCGAAGTATTCATCATTTGCTTGAAGATGCAGCATATACTAGTGCTCCTCCTCGTCTGCTTCCCATCACAAATCGGGATGCATCTGCAACACCATATGATGATGCTCTTCTTCGGATAGTAAGTTTAGCCCAAAGTAGAAGTGGGCTGTGAATGGTGCAAAATTATGTGGTGGCAAGCCCGTTCTCCAATTCACCACCATCTGCCTTGTTCAATGATGGAAGCACTTTGCCCAATTCACTAGAGCTCTTGCAAACATCTGATGGAAGAAGACGGCCTGCTGCATATTCACGTAGGTAGTTCGTTTTGGCTTGAACATGGCCATCATTGCCCCCACAATACTTCTTCAGATCAGGTCCCGATAGGACTCCACCTTGTAGCCATTTGTGGTTCTTGGAGCAAAGAATGAATTGCGGATTTCCATTGTCTCTTCTACAGAATCACACTTCCGATAGAAGGTGATCCTTGTTGGTTCTCTTGCTTCTCTTCCCAATACCAACTTCCAATCCGACTCAGTCCATTGAGCCGGATTGCCTCTCTTCCCTTCCACCTCGAGACCCTCCTCACAATTACTGGCAGTGATCTCTGCCATCACTCTCGAGAAACTGAAATTCCAGTTCCATGCTAAAAAGGTAATACAAAGTCTAATCAAGACTTCAATTCTTGCCACTACATCTACCCTTCGGATTGCAAAACCTCTCACTGCCAACGCGTTGGCTACCTTCTTTGCCATGATCTATTCTCTAGTTCTATGATGTTGGAAAATAAGACCCTCTCCTGGACAAGACACTCTAACTCCCTCAGGTTTTTGGAAAATCTCACTCTCAATGGGCTTCCGGACACGCATTACTGCAGGACGACTTCTCAAAGGAATTGGAAATTTACTCAGAGTATTCAACTTTCCTCTGCGCAGTCACAATTTTATTGCCCCAAATTGCAATCATTCATTAGTCAATTTTGTCTGCAAATTACTCTCTTCTGCGTGCACTTCCAGTCACTGTCAAGACATGCTTCTTCTGCCCCCGCCATTTCTTGAAATGTACTTTCTTGCCACGTATAGAGGTTGTTAAATGGTCTTCATCTTTCTTGCGTCTTCCAACCCAAAGACGGTGATCTTTGGACTTTTTCTGGCGTTCTCCTCTTCCAAGTACCTCCATCATCGGATCCAATGTCATCTTCTTTGGATTTCCTCCAAAGTTTCTTCCGTCCATTCTTTATCCGCAATTTGACTTTCAGTGCTTACTTCATCTCTTAAACACTACTAACCATAGAAAAACAAATATGGTCATTGATGAAGAGATTGCTTGTATGTCTACTTCCTCAATAGGAAGAGTCCTTTGGTGTTTGCTAGACCACATAGGCAAAGTTCTTGCCAAAAGCACTCTAGTCACTTTTGTTTTCTCCAAAGTCCTCTTCTCAAAAGTCTCTCCTAGAACTTTGGCTTGATAAGTCTACAAAAAATATGCATTTTTCTCCTTAATCCATTAATAATTACATGCCTTCCTTCTTGAAATTAATTGTTGCAAATAAAGTGATCTTGAAGAAGACTTTTTCATCTTTAGTGAGCAACATCATTCCTACATAAAAATGAATTGAAAAGGGGACTAATTAAGGTGCCTTTCTTGCTAAAATTACTATAGATCTTTTGAGTGTAATTGTGGAAGATTTAACCATAATCAATGCTTTCCTTTACAAAAAATACTCAAAGAAGATAACTTGTTTGGTGGTTAAATAAATTGTTCATTGTAGTTAGAATAACTCAATGGTTGTTGAGACAATGACCTTTCATGAAAAATCTCAGTAATGTGTAATTTACTATCCTTTGTGACAACCTGACAAGTATCACCTTTGTAATCAGTAAGTAAAGTTTGTTCCCACATAGATACAATTCAGAAATGGTCAAATACAAAGTTAAATGTAACAAACATTTAACTTTGTTCTTGGTTGTGTCTTTAATTCCTAGGTAGAAACTACACCTAGAAGAGAATATCAAGCAATGATTCACAATCTCATCACAAAAAAATCACACCCATAATCACAATACTTCTAACTCTATCCAAACAAACTTTGAATGTGATGATTTAGATTCTCTTGAAGAAGACTACTTCACTACAAAACAACTTCACCTCAGAATTATGTTCCATCCTTCCACTAAAGGCACAACTTGTTATGTTTGGCTTGTTATCAATGATAATTGATTAAGAGCAAGAGCAAATGTAATTGATGAAACAATCATTTGTCTAGAAGTTCAGGCTAATAATCACTTGTCTAGAAGTTAAGGCAAGCAGTCACTTGTCTAGAAGTTTAGGTGGACAGTCACTTGTCTAGAAGTTTAATTTGTCATGCGTATATACATCACTACACAACATACATTGCTACACAACATCATACACTATAGAAGCACAATTCACACATAAGTCATACATGAACTCTAAAGTGCCACAATAATCAGTTCTTCATCAACTCAATCACACTCAATGAGATCAAAATTTGATCTATCACTCAATAATCTGCCAACAATTGGGCCCTGATTACAATCAAGCCACACCCACTCTAGCTAAGAGACTCCAAGTGACGATCATTGGCTTTTTGTCCACTCTACCCAGGAACTCGAAGGCTCAACATCAGAGAAGTGAGCTCTCTAGAGCTGCACTTCTAGGGTATACTCCTGATTTTGACCTAGGTCTCATCCCAATGGTCCCCCTGAAGGCACATCCAATGGTGCAGATGGTGCAAGTGATGGTGAGCCCTACCATGAAGTCAGTACCCCAAACACAAAATCTGACCGTTGGAAAGTAGTCTATGAGTAACTGCCAAAATGCCTCTAACTACTATCTTTGGAACTCTAATGTTCAAGCAATCTAGATGTGACACTACAAATGGTGTGACAACTATCATGCGTATATATATCTATAATATTGTGAGGATAGCAAGGAAACACACACGCACAAACACAAGTTTCACACTCAAACTCCGGTGCCCCAAAGGATCACCTTCTCTTTATTATATAGACAAAAGGATCTCCTCCAAGGAAGCTCCACCATAGGATTAGGCACATAGATAGGTGATGTGTCAGCAAGCTCTACCCTTGGATTACTTACTTGGATGGGTGACATGTCGGTCTTGGTTCTATTTGGTTGGTCAAATAAGCTTTGACTAGAGGGAATCTTTTAGGGAATCTTCCTAGAGGAACCTTAGAATCATGTGGGTGGGATACCATTGGAAAGCTCTTGACAAGATGAAGTAAGGGAGTCTACATATTTTTGAGGCCTAATTCATCTGTTTAGGCCTCCAAAATTGCCTTCAACAATTTTAGGCATATTTTGGTTCCTACTCTATAAGTAGAAGTCCTTTTTGGTGATACCTCTTTCTAATCTATTAAGTCCATCATGTGTAACATCCTCTCAGATGTTACCAAACCAATTATCACCTTTAAATAATATGTTTTGTTATTGGTTCTAAGGTTTTCAAGTCTATTTTAGTTTTTGCCCTATTAGTAGAAGTATTCTTTTGGTGATACTTCCATCTGATCTATTTTTTCCATCATGTGTAACATCATTCCAAATGTTACCTAACCAAATTTCACATCTAGATAATATGGCTAGCTCTTGATATTACAACATACATCATTGTCAATATCATACATTTTAGAAGCACAACTCACACATAAGTCATACATTAACTCTAAAGTGCTACAATTGCCTCCCTAGCTTGCAATTAGGTCCCTCTAACTCTAGATATCCATCTACTCTAAGTATATGGTATACCCTATGATAGGCAAAGATCAAGAGGCCGGGTGCTATAGAGCTCCATTGTTAATCGCATGTCTGGAATGTATACCATAAAAAGGATGAACTAGCTACAAGTCAAGTACATCTAGGACATAACCACTATCCTTGAGGAACCATTGTGAAGGGAGGAGTCATATATGCCATATGCCATCCTCTCAAACATCTATCACACACTAACATAGTAGCAGCTCCATTGGAAGAGCCGCATAACATACACCTCAAGCCTACCCGTACAAGTGCCAAGCTTAGGTCCATAATACCATCAATTTTTAGGAGGTGGCATGGTGCACAATTGCGCACATGATCCTTCCAAAAAAACCCATCACGTCCTTCCAATACCAAGACTCTAGATGGCAAAACCTCATGCACTATCAAGATAGTATGGCCTATCAAAACATCAAGTGTTGTTGGTGTTGTCTGCTATAGATATACATAATCACCTAGATGAAATCGATGGATAACCTCCTCTATAAACTCCTCAAATAGTAGCATAATGTAAGGTATCCCTATGTTGAGCAATTGCCAAGTTCTCAAAGGCCATTGGCATCACTCTCCAAAAGATCCCTACCCATAGAGAGCATGTGCTCATCCATTCATCTAGATCATCCAAGTCCAAAACTACAATAACATCTCAATAAATGGCTGCAAGTAAATCTGGATCTTGTCCTTAGAGTAGAAAGTAAGGAGACAAGGATGCTAAGGAGGCTTGCCGGCTGAACCAATAGCCCATGGCTAACCAAGGTAACTAGAGATCCCAATCTCCCAAGTGGCCTCTCTACAAACCATACTTTTGCAATCCTTTCTTCATTGTCTGAACCACTCTCTTTGCTAAGCCATCTGCCTTAGAGTGATCTCAAGAGGTAGTACAATCATCAATCAAAGCCTTGTTACACAAGACCTGAAACTCTCCCAAGAAATTTGTACCCTGATCAATCAAAACCTCAGTTCGCGCACCAAAATGATTGAGAACCTGATCCAAGAACAAGTAAGCTATCCCTTCACTAGACTTGTCAAGAAGTGCCATCAACTCAATCCACTTGGAGAAGTGCTCCAGCATCACCAAAACATATTGATGATGTCTCACAGTCAACGGTAAAGGTCTAACAAAGTCCAAACTCCAACAGTAACCCAATCTTATGATAGGTAATGGGTGTAACTATGGTGTAGGAGGCATTGAATGATGCTCTAACTTGGTCACAAATCACACATCTGGCAATAATCCACTGCACATCAGTCTGCATACCATGCCACCAATAATGACTCTAGAGTAAGTTATATGTAAGCTTTACTTCAAAATGTCTTAGCTCCTCATGAGTATGACCAACCAACTATAGTCTATGAGATGGAAGTGGTACTACTATCACTCTACCATCTTCCCATACACACAAAAGGTGTTTGCCCTCCAATCTGAACTGTTTGGCTCACTGAAGAACACGGTCTCTCTCCTTGGCTCCAACTGTGCCACCCACAACACTAGTTCAAAGGCAGTCCATCATTAAGACATCATCATGCATGTCTAATTGAACTATACCACTATCTTCATACTCTACATCTGTGACCTCAATAACTCCTCCTATATGTGCTAAGAGAGATACCACCAAAGTCTCAAAAAATATACACAAAAAGGCAAATGCATGCCAACCTAGCGCCATCTCCTCATCTGAGTCACCATGCCAACATGCTCTGGTCTGATCCTACTAGTTGGGACATGGGTTCCTACTCAGCCCATTTGCATTATGGTTCACCATTCTAGGTCTATGAATAACCATGAAATCATACTCTTGTAAAATCAGAGCCCATCATGCAAGCTTCCCTGAAAGCTTGTTAGACTCCAACAACCACTTCAATGGCTAATGATCAATGATTAGAGTAAGGAAGTTACCAAATAGGTAACATCTGAGATGTGTTATTGCTCAAAATATTACCAAGCACTCTCCCTCATATGAACTATACTTTGCATCCATTGAATTGTTAGAGCGACTAGCATATGCCACCACAAAATCCACCACAATTAGGATCCTATCCATGACCCTCTAGAACTCACCAGGAGTGTTCTTTAACCCAAATGGTAAGAACCTCCACTGATATAACACATCCTTACCATGAGGATCACTAGCCCAAAATGTTGTCTTGGACTTATCTGCCTCCTTGATCAACAATTGATGATATCATGCTCAAAGATCCAAAGTTATGAAGACCTTTGCATGCCCAATCACATCAAAGATCTCCTTTGGTGTAGGCATGGCATATTGATCAGCCCTACTCTATTGGTTGATAGGACAATAATCTCCATACATCTGCCTATTTGTGTAGTTGCCATGCATATCCTTCTTGGCTTGCATCACTGTAGTTGATGCATACTCTCCATGTGAAATCTCTACCAAAACAACCTCAAAAAGGTCTTTAGTCCAACTCTAAATCAATGTCTTCTCCATTTCACTATATTGATAAGGACATCAGAAAATTGATGTATCACTAGTCAGCTCAATGAAAATACCCGGTCCCTTTAGAGCACCCAAATCCTTCATATTGAAGGCAAAACAACTTGTGTAGCTCTTCAAGAACCTCTAAACTCTCCATGTTTCCTCTCCTATAAGCTTGGGTCCAAGATTTGGCTCCCAAGTATCCTCTGTAACTGTAGTAGGATTAGAAGATGTATTGACTAGCTGCTACACTGGACCCTTGAGAGCAGTAGTGTCATGCTTCCAATCACTAAAGGTCCCAACCTCAATGTGAAAAATTCCCTCCACTATGGCTGCAAGCTCCACATGTCTTCTAGCAACATCCCAAGTAGACCAAGGGTGTAATCCAAGTACCCCATGCTCACATGGATGGACTCCAAGTAGAAAACTCTCTCTAGTAGCTACTAGCTGTGTCCCAAGAATACCATGTCCACTCAGTCCATCGCCCCCAACATGTGCCTAAATTATCTTGATAGGCACAGGGCTCACAAGTGCCCAAGTGGTGATGTCTATCAAGCGCATCCTACGTTGCTTTGCAAAGCCAAGGCTCACAATCCAGGTCAAACAGTTCAAGTCCATAGCTTGACCTAACACCTAATGCCTAGATGCCTCTGACATTGCTAGAAAAATGGTAAT
This sequence comes from Lunularia cruciata, assembly GCA_948567375.1. Taxonomy (NCBI): domain Eukaryota; kingdom Viridiplantae; phylum Streptophyta; class Marchantiopsida; order Lunulariales; family Lunulariaceae; genus Lunularia; species Lunularia cruciata. Next base: position 44,092,898 of record OX419757.1, read on the forward strand.
ATTGGTGCAAAAATCCACCGCCCGCTCTCTCTCATCGACGTTGAGCTCTACCAATTGCAATAACTATGAGTCCCAAACAAGTCCAAGACCTCCCTCTCAAAAGCATGGGAGCTTGGGAACCTCATAAGTGTAGGAAAAGCGACTCTAGGCTATCCAACTAGGTTCACCACTACCATAAGTGACCTATCGACCACTACCACTATTTGAGATTGACACCCAACATCCAAGATGTTATCGATAATGATGTAGTCTAGTCGTTGAATCCCAACATATGTACATTGTAAAATCTCTCTAGGTAAGAGGTTCATCCACCAAAGACAAAGACAATAAGCCCGTGATCCCACTCTGGCTGCATCTAATAAAATAGCAAGTCCCATCCAAGAATGGATCTTATGTGTACTTGCCACCACCCAAGTACAAGAATCACTATGGTACCCACATTTTTTGTTTTTCTCAATTTTGAAGAAGAAGTGTATAGAGAAGTCAAATTGTGCCTGTATGGCCAAAGAAGGCAAAGAAAAGTGTCCTCGGGATGTAAGTTGAGGTAACATGACTTTGGGTCATAAGGTGAGGTACTTGGAATTGCCTTGTTAGCATACAACCCAAAGTAAGGAGTCTTTGTCTTGGACATGCTCAACCCAAGGCGAGTACAATGTAACAACTTTCCTTTGGGGCAAGACATTCAAAGAAGAGACCATTTAAAAATGGCAGTCATACACATGAAGGACACTTGACAGTGACAAGAGCATGCAAGTGTGTGATTTCTTGGTAGAAACTCAGATTAAAGAAAGACAAAGAAGGTGCGACTCTATAAAAATTGGGCTAAAGATGAAGCAATGACAAATAATTTTCCATTGATGTTAAGAAGTTGTCCTACAGGAGATCATGGGAAGAGAAGTAGAGTCAAAGACGCACTTGTATGTTGAGAGGAAATCGAGAGAGTTAATTTGGGAATCAGTAGGAAGAATAGTTCCTAGCCCAGAATGGAAGAGAGAAAGATGGGAGGTGGGAAGAAGAATTCCAAATTTGTAGTGAGAAATCATGCAATTTGGAGGTTAGATGTGATTGCAAGAATTGAGGTCTTGAGCAGGCTTCGGATCACATTCTTGGCATGGAACTGGAATGCTAGTTTTCTAGGGTTCATGACTAAGATCATTGAGAGTAAGTGTCTTGATGGCCTTGAGGAAGAAGGGAAGAGAGGAAATCCGGCTCGATAGACAGAGTCGGATTGGAGGTTAGTACTCGAGAGAGAAGCAGGTGCAGAGCATAGCATGGTGCCACGTTCTTGGGGAAGGAAGAAGTAGCCAAAGAAACCCAAGAAGTGAGAGATGCCTTCTTTTCAAAGCGCACAAAGAATGGTTAAAAAGTAGAGAGCTACAAGGATCCTATCAAGAGAGGGATTGTGAGTGCTCTAATGGCAATCTTGAAGCCGGAGAGAACAACTTATATGATGAAGCACCAAGCGGTGTTCTTCCATAAGATGTTTGCTAGAGAGCCAATTAACTAGGCGGAGTGTCTTCATGGGAGGACGAGACAAGTGGTGTGGAATTTGTGGGACAAGTCGCCTCCACATTACATTGTGCCATTTGTAGCCCATTTCTATCTAGGGCTAAGCTTGCTCAATGCAGCAGAGTGTAATAAGATGGTGTCGCATTTCCATCCCAACTTCAGATCAGGAGCAATGATGAGTACTACATGTAGACGGGGCAGAGTGTGCAATTGGAAGTGAGCACTCCAAAGTCAAAGAAGAGGAGTCGACAAGGAGAAGAAGAAGTAGAGAAAGCAAGACCTTGGAAGGCTAGAAGGGTAAACCCAAGGAAAGAACTGGTGGTAATTGCATCATCAAAAGAAGGATCAAAAGGAGAAGCCAAGTGCAGGTCTAAAGATTTGGAGAGGGAGGAAGAACCTAAGTTCACACTACAGAGTGGAGACATGAGTAGTGACAGCAACAATGGAGTGGAGATGAATCTGTACCCAAAGAAGAGGAAGCCAAGATGGAGACGGAGGAGAAAGGTAACTCAAAACTAGAAGATGAAGTTCTAGAGCAAGAGGAGAAAAGAGTTACAATTCAAAGGGGAATTTGTTCTAGACAAAAGGCAAAGTGTGGAGCAGGGCTAAGTAAGGTAAAAGAAGGGGAGGATAGAAGTTCAGGGAGCAAAGAATCCATTCCTATAAGGCAACTACGGCTTAGAAGGCAAGTGTTGATTAAGGAAGAGGTGAAGGAGACAAGTTCGCAAGCCAAGGTAACTCCAAGTGAAGGAGTAGAGTATCTATGGGAGGTTGTGTGCCTATTGTTGGTGAAGTTAGGGCACAAGAAGAAGGAGATGCAGTCAAAGTGTCCGGAGGTGAAGACTGTATTGCAGGTGTTAGCTTGATTAGAAGAAGAAAACTTGGAATTAAAGAAGAGTATAATCCAAGGTGAGGAGGAAAGGGAAGTGCTACGAGTAGATGTAGTACTACAGAATCAAGTGATCAAGAATTTGAGATGGGGAGGAAAGGGAAGTGCTACGAGTAGATGTAGTAGTACAGAATCAAGTAATCAAGAATTTGAAGAGAGAAGCAAGGAATAGAGAGGAACTCATAGAATAAAGTGACATAGCGAGGAAAAGACAAGTAGCTGAGTATGAAATCTTGAAGCAACAATTTGCTGATTTGAGATTAGAAATTATCCATGTTGTGGTAAGAGTAACAGAGAAAGAGCAAGAGCTCAATAGAGTGATAGAGAGTGTAGAAGAGAAGAAGCAGCTCTGGCAAAGAGAGTTGACAGTGAGATATAGAGAGGAAGAAAGGTTGAGAGAGTTACTTCGCAATCAGGAAGAGAAGATTGTGCAGAAGGAGAAGAAGAAGGAAATTGTGAAAGCTGAGTTCAAGGCGGAATTGGCAATGTACAAAGAAGATTGGCTTGCAAATCAAGAACAAGAGAGGGAAATGAGATTGGAGGCACTAAAGGAGATTGTGGTCAAGATGAATGCGATGCTAAGTATAGAAGCCAACATGCAAATTGAAGAAACAAGACTGCATGAGTTGAAGTTGTTGGTACAAGAGACAAGGAGGAGAAATGCAAAGGATAAAGACTTGAATGCCTTAATCATCAGTCTAAGAACTTGTATAGATAGAAAGATATTCGAAGTAGAAGACAATATCACGATTAGATTAGACTTAGTGAAATTAGAGATAGATAAACTTTGGAAGGATGTAAGAGCAAAACCCAAAGTAGATAACATAGGAGTGCAGATGTCTTTGGAGTTACCATTGGAGATGTTAGAGAAGAATGGGTCAGGAGATGAATATTTAGAAGAGTTACCCACTAGTGTAATTGTAGATCAAGAAGGAGAAGTGTTAGAATTCATAAAAGATTTAGGAGTTGTGAAACCCGAGGATAGAGTAGTAGTGAGTGAAGTTACTTTGGGATTGGGTTTGAAAGCCAATGAAGAGATTGAAATTGGATTGGATTAGTAACAGATTTGAGATTTGAAGAGGCAGATATGAAGAGGTGCATTGACATTTTGGATCTGGAGGTTAGAAGAGTTGTTGTAGAACGGTATAGTTGTTAGAATTGTCATTTGCTTCACTATTTAAGAGTGATATTTGTAGTCTTATGTTGTTCAGTGCTCATAATTCCTAAGAATAGATAAAGCAAAGTGCTGTGAAGCAGTGCTCGTTGCTTGAGCTTGATTCCAAGTATCAATGTTGTGATTGTGTTTGTGAGTGTGTGGAGAATTTTGAAGTGCAAATTAATGTGTTTGTTGGATATTGGATTCCGTAGCCTTGATCTTTACTCTGTGTGTTTCATCTTGAGTGAAGTGTAATCAAAGCAATGCCTTGATAGATCTGAGAGGAATTGTAGTGTTGGTAGTATTTTGCATTTGTGAGTGCAGCATGAAGTTGATGTGAAGCAATTTTGATCAAGAAGTTGTGCCTTCAATGGAGGGGTGGAACACAATTCTGAGGCAAAGTTATTTTATAGTGAAGTGCCATTTTGGGAGAGCCTAAATCATCACAATCAAGATTGTTTGGAAAGAATTGAAGGAGTTGTGATTAAGAAGTGTTAATTCATGATGAGACTGCAAGTCAATGCTTGTTACTTTCTTCTGGGTGTGGTTTCTACATGAGAGATTAAAGACACAACCAAGAAGAACTACATTGTGACATTTGACTTTGTATTTGACCAATTCTGACCAGTATCTCTATGGGAACAAACTTTACTTACCTGATTACCGCAAAAGTGATATTTGCTGGGTTGTCACAATCACCCATCAAAGGGACATTCTCCAAAATGTAAGTTAGAGAAATAGTAATGAACCTAGAGATGTCATAATATCCATAACATCTCCCAACACACACATGAACATGGATCCTAAAGACCCAAACCTTGGCTAGCACATGTATGTCCCTAACATGGCAAGGCCAAAATCACCAAATGAAAATGCCCATGTCGCTCTAGATCATGCGCCCCCAATAAAATGTATGATGGTAGGGCCTTTTGGTAACCCCTGACTGTTGATATCAGTAATAACTCAAGATACCAATAAGCCAAGTGTGCCACATGATGGAGAGAGACTTGCCTAATAGTCTCATCTCTCTCCACACACAAGTACCTCTATACTTGTATACCCACTTGTAGGACCGTAGCTAGTCTGGTGCTAATCCTTCTTAACAACTCCAATAGACATACTTCCTCTATTGGATATTGCCAAGCAATGAATGTGGTATCTAGAGGTGTCAAGTTAATCAACTGTGGAGGCTCATCCTCACACTCATCTCCTAGTGGTACAAGGCTCTATTCTAAGCTTGTTGCACCAACCAATCTGCATGTTGCTATAATGCCTCCTCCAAACTCCATAATGGAACATTCAAGGAGAATAATCCCACTTGTACTCCAAATCCAAGTGATCTCCTCTGGTATTGGAGTATCTTCTGCATGGGTGTTCCCCTCCAATAAGTCACTAGGCCAAGTAATAACACCACTAAAATTTGAAATTGATGCTACTATGGTCCCGGACTATAGTGAGCCAAGATTGCTGATACTGAAGCTTACTAGTAAGTGACATACTCATCCCTCACCAAACTGCCAACCTGGTCTATAGAAGGCTGTCTCTTCCTAATAGTCAATATTGAAACCCATGGGGTATAGCACTACTCCATTGACTAGCACATCATATGACTCAACTATGGTTGCAATAGCCTGAGCTCTCACCACCAAGCTATCAGTTGGATGACCAAGCTGAACCTAGACAACAAGCTCCCCACATGTGACGTACTATGTCAAACCACCACCTAGAGATGTTTGGATCTAAAATGGACACCTCTCCACATTGGTCTTTTGTAACCTTAGACCGGCAACTGCAGCCTTCTCCAACATAAGGGGTTGCGTACCAAAGTCTAATAAGACACTTTGTGGTGTATAGACCTTCCCGAAAGGTCCCACCAAATGGAAAATTGTGGTACCCACATTTTTTTGTTTTGTTTGTTTTGTTAGCATTTAAAGAAGAAGTAGATGGTTAATACCTAAAGAGGGCTAACATGGGAAGAATTAAGAAGAAGCCAGGGGGGGGGGGTGAAGTAAAACCAAAAGTCAACCTTGGGTCAAGATGTGAAGTAAGAACCCAAAGACACAAAGACAAAGAAGAAGATGGAGAGACTTTGTATCAGGCGGCATGAGTGGATCCGAAGAACCTATAACAAACATCTTTCAAGTCAGCGCAATCAAGAACGTATGTGGGAAGAAAGTAATGACCTCGGGATCAAGAAATTCTTGATAGTGACAGGCAACAACTTCACTGAATCAGAAATTTGAGAGGAGGAGCAACTGAAGAGTGATTGATTGGCATAGGACTATAAATTACAAGTTGCACAAGGAGGAAGAGCAATGTCCAGTCGCTACTCGGTGCCTATTCAAAGTCGACCCAAAGTGATGCAAATTGCAAATCCACAAGAAGAGAAGTGGGTTAGGATTTTGGGGACAATCTTCCACAAGAGGAAAGTGAGGAAGCACACAATGACTTAGAAAGTGAGTAAGCAAAGTGCGGTGAGAAGGCTTGCAATTTGTAGATTAGAAGTAAAAGCGTGGATCAAAGTCTTGAGAAGACTTTGTATCACGTTCCTGGCCTGGAATTGGAACTTTAATTTTCCAGGTTTCATGGTAGAAATTGTAGCAAGCAATTGTAAAGATGGCTCGAAACATGAGGGGAAGAGAGGGAATCCCGCTTGATGGATGGAGGCGGATTGGAGAGTAGTGTTGGGAAGAGAAGCAAGAGAGGTAGGAGGTACCACCTTCTATCGGAAGTGTGATGCTTTAGAAGAGACTGCCAAAGTAAGGAAGTCCTTCAATCGACTGTAGAAAGTAGAAAGAGTATAAGGTGGATAGTTATAGAGACCTTGAGCGGAGAGGAATAGTAAGCACAATGATGGCCATGTTCAAACCAGAGCAAACCACCTATGTTACTATGCAACAGGCGGTGTTCTTTCACCAAATGTTTGCAGGGGAGGCAATAGATTGGGCAAAATGTCTGCATCAAAGAGTAGGGCAGATGATTTCAGGATGGAGAATAGATATGCCACCACATTACTTTGTGCTAGTTGCAGCGCACTTTTATTTTGGGTTGAACTTGCTGACTTTGGAAGAATGAAGTCAAATGCATTCGCACTTTCATCCAAATTTACGCAAGGAGGCCGATGTAGATGAGCAATATTATATGAAGAGAGTGCAAGAAGGGGATGCGTACTACAAGGAGAGTGGGAAGGAGAAGATCGTATCAATTGACCTTCCAAGGGCACAAAAGAGAGCCAAGCCTGAGAGTTGTGTTGCGACAATACAACCCCAGAAAGTTCCAAAGCTTAACCCAATGGCGGTTGTAGTGAAGACAAAGGAAGCCATGTAGGCGGAAGAAGAAGAAGAATCAAAAGGAGAAATTGGATCAAAGGAAGGAATGTTGGGAGAAGAAGAAGAGTTCACGCTATGAAGTGAAGAATCAAGCAGCAATAACAAAGGCAAAGTGAAGGTTCAGCAAATGTGACAGCTGCTGAAGGAGGCCAGAAAGCCGAGTCCCAAAGTTTCCATGCTGGAACAAGGAAGTGAGAAGAAGAAGGGAGAGGAAGTCGTGGCACAACCCCGAACTGCCAAGGGTAAGAATGCTCTCAATGTATATGCAGTGGGGCCCAATAAAGTTACTGAGGAAGAGGGAGAAAGTTCAGAAGAAGAAACTTTGAAGGTGCAAAGATCTCGATTTCAGAGCAAGGTACAAGATGTAGAGTGCTCGGAATCCAAAGTCTGAGCCGATGATGCAAGGTGCAAAGGAGAGGACTATTTGTCCAAAGTCGTATGTCCGCTGTTGACGATGTTGCAGCAAAAGAAGATGGAGATGGTAAGTGCCAACCTCAAGGTACCGGATGAATTGGCAGTAGTAAAGACCTGGAGTGCAAAAACCTCATTGCTACAAGTAAGCTAACGAGGGTGGAGATGGAGGTCAAAGAACTTCAGGTTGAGGAGGTTCTTCAGAGGAAGCACTTTGAGGTGACGAGGGAAGAATTAGTAAAGAGTAGTGAGGAAGCAAAGGAGATGACCGGGATGGTTGTAGGGTTGAAAGGAGAACTTGCAGATGTGCATGTAGAGTTGACACACTCCAAAGCAATTGTTGCAATGATGGAGCAAGAGTTGGAGAGCCTCAAGAAGAGTGCAGCGGAGAAAGATCAGGCCTGGAAACGAGAGTTAATGGAGTGTAGTAGAGAAGAAGATTGGTTACGAGGGTTGATGCAAGTAGCAAAGGAGCAACTCTTTGTGAATCAGAGGGAGAAGGAGGCATTAAAGGCTGAATTTGAAGATGAGCTCCAAATGTATTGCAGTGAATTGGAAGAAGAGAGGAAGAAGGAGAAGCTTACGGTTGTAGAAGAAACTAATGAGGTAGAAGGCGTCGTCAATGAAATCAAGGCCATGCTGAGCATGGAAGTTGAATGCAAACTTGAAGAGGCAAGGTTGCATGAGCTGAAGTTACTAGTGCAAGAGACGCGCAAGATGAAGGCAAAAGATACAAAGTTGAATAATCTCTTAATTTGTCTATGAGATTGTGTAGATAGGAAGATGTTAGAGATGGGAGACAATGTGTATCTCAGACTAGATCTTATTAGGATGGAGTTAGCTAAAATTCATAATGAGGTAGAAGAAGTACAAAGATCCGAAGTTGTAAAAGTAGGAGTGCAAGTGTCTTTGGAGTCATTCTCTGAAACTTTAGAGAAGAGTGGGTCAAGAGATAAGGAAGTAGATGGATTACCCATGACCTCAATTGTAGATTGTAGTGAAGAAATTGTAGAAATAGAAGAGTTAGGAGTAAAATTGGATAGACCCAAGGATGGGGAAATTATAGGGAGATTATTGGGTTTGAAAGCCGATGACAAGGTTGACATCTAATCGGAGTAGAAATAGTTTTGAGATTTGAAGAGGTAGATATGAAGAGGTGCATTGTCATTTTGGATCTGCAGGTTAGAAGAGTTGTTAGGAAACGGTATAGTTGTTAGAACTATTGTTTGCTTCACTATTTAAAGGTGGCATTCATAGTCTTATATTATTCAATGCTCATTATTTCTGAGAATAGATAAAGCAAAGTGATGTGAAGCAATGCTCATCATTTGAGCTTAATTCCAAGTATCAATATTGTGTTTGTGCTTGTGAGTGTGTGGAGAAATTTGAAGTGAAAATTAGTGTGCTTGTTGGATGTTGGATTCCGCAGCCTTGATCTTCATTCTATGTGTTTGATCCTGAGTGAAGTGAAATCAAAGTAATGCCTTGATAGATCTGAGAGGAATTGTAGTGTTGGTAGTATTTTGCATTTGTAAGTGCAATGCAATGTTGATGTGAAGCAATTTTTATTGAGGAAGTTGTGCCTTCAGTGGAGGGATGGAACACAATTCTGAGGCAAAGTCGTTTTGCAATGAAGTGCCATTTTTGGGAGAGCCTGAATCATCACAATCAAGAGTGTTTGGAAAGAATTGAAGGTGTTGTGATTAAGGAGTATGAATTAGTGACAAATCTGCAAATCAATGCTTGTTACTCTCTTCTGGGTGTGGTTTCTACCTAAGAGATTAAAGACACAACCAAGAAGAACTACATTGTTATTATTTGACTTTGTATTTGGACATTTCTGAATTGTATCTTTGCGGGAACAAACTTTACTTACCTGATTACTGCAAAAGTGATATTTGCCGGGTTGTCACAAAAATCTCCCTTTGGTTATCCAATAGGACAACACTAGGTATGAACCACACTCTTTCAAAGTCTAGTCTACTTGGCAACTCCTCCAATCTAGCCGTTGTTGCTTGCCATAAACCACTGGTCGCTGAGTAGATCCATGCTCCTCAATCAAGTCAACTCCATTATCAACCACCTCTACTCTAGTAGTAGGAACCACATCATCCCTACTCTCACAAAGCATGTGACAACCCGGCAAATATCACTTTTGCGGTAATCGGGTAAGTAAAGTTTGTTCCCGTAGAGATACGAGTCTGAAATGTCTAAATACAAAGTGAAATAGTAATAATGTAGTTCTTCTTGGTTGCATCTTTAATCTCTCAAGTAGAAACCACACCCAAAAGAGAGTAACAAGCACTGATTCTCAGTCTTGTCACGAAGTAACACTTCTTAATCACAACACCTTCAACTCTTTCCAAACAATCTTGATTGTGATGATTCAGGCTCTCCCAAAAATGGCACTTCACTATAAAACAACTTCGCCTCAGAATTGTGTTCCACCCCTCCACTGAAGGCACAACTTCCTTGATCAAAATTGCTTCACATCAACTTTGCACTGCACTCACAAATGCAGAATACTACCAACACTACAGTTCCTCTCAGATCTGTCAACACATTGCTTTGATTGCACTTCACTCAAGATCAAACACACAAAATGAAGATCAAGGCTACGGAATCCAACATCCAACAAACACACTGACTTGCACTTCAAAATTCTCTACACACTCACAAACACAAACACAAAGTTGATACCCAAAATCAAGCTCAAGCAACAAGCATTACTTCACAACACTTCACTTTATCTATTTTCAAAAATAATGAGCACTGAACAACATAGTACTGTGAATGCTTCCCTTGAATAGTGAAACAATTGATAGTTATCTTCATAATGCACCTCTTCCTAACAACTCTACAAACCTACAGATCCAAAATGACAATGCATCTTTTCATATTTGCCTCTTTAAATCTCAAATTTGTTTCTAATCTGATCCGATGTCTACCTCATCATCGGCTTTCAATCCCGATCCCAAAGTAACCTTACTTCCTACTACTCTATCCTCGGGTTTCACAACTCCTAATTCCTCCACTAATTCTAACACTTCTCCTTCTTGATCTGCAATTCCTATCATAATTAAGCCTTCTAAGTCTCTATCTCCCGACCTACTCTTCTCTAAAGTGTCAAATGTCAAATCCGAAGACACCTACACTCCTACCTCCCTTACTTTGGGTTTAACTATTATCAATTACTTTACTGATTCTACCGTGTCATCATCAAGAATTGTAATTGAAAGCATGGTATACTATCTACACCTTCAATTTGTAACCCACTTTCCCCTAATCACTCATGTAATTGACCTGAAGACACTTACAGTCTGATCTAGCACTTTGGGTTTATTCACTACTGCTACTTCTCCTTCAATTTCTGTTTCATCTTCAATCAAAACTGAAATTGAAGTCATGGGTATCCTAACTATCTATTCTTTCTCTATCCTAACTTCCTCTGATCCCTCTGGCAAAACTCTCAAAGTCACCTTCATTGCACTCCGAGGTCTGGCTACCTTAGATTTAGTCATCTTTGCTTGAGGCAAAGTCTTTAGACCCAAAGTCATGTAAACCCAAAGTCCAAAGTACAAAGTCCAAAGTCACATTGACCCAAAGACACCAAACTATTCTTCACATCTACTCCCAAAACTTCAAATGCTTGTAACTTCTTATACAAACCTCCAAACTTTGCAATTTTGGTAGCAACGGAAAGCCCTAAACAAGACGCTTTCAAAAAAATATAACATGCTTGATTTGGACTTGTGGACATTGAGATATGGCCCCCACAATATTCCTGACTTGTAACCTTCATTCCAATGCGAAAATACCCTCCTTCGGCGTCTGTCCGAGTTTTTCCCTCCTCTGACACGAAGTAAGCTTCTTCGTGTTTGGTCCAGTCCAAGTCCTTCTTCCTCTAACACAAATTGGAATCCCTTGAGCTTGATCAAAATACACGTTTCCACTCATTTCTTCTCCATTTGGTTTCAATTTGGTTTCAGCAAGGCACTACTTCTTCAAAACTTGTCCAAAATGAAAAATGTGGGTACCACAAAGCATGGCAACCAATTGGAACACTAGGGCTGGGTCAACTCCCAATATAAACATGTCATTAGTTGAAAAACAAAGGGCAATGCATAATCAGTTGAGCCATTCCCAACATCATGCTAGACTTAATCGGCGTAGTAGCAAGTGGCTTACTAGTAGGTAGTCCATCATGCACCCCATCACTACCTACCATACATGCACTAGTACGTTTAGGAGCCATAGATGATGTAGGGCCTCAAAGAGCATGAAAGGCTAAAGAGGTCTGACCTATCTCCCAACCTCTCCTCTTTGTGGGTCCAACTCCTTTGATGCTCCTCTAGGCTTTGGAGCACATACTACACTCCTAGTCACTACTGTAGATGCATCCACCTATGCTACTCCACACATGAAGTCCAAAGCATCTCTATCACCAGCATATGAGGTAGAAGCCTCAACACCCAAATCTCATCTCCTTTGAGCTATGGCCATGCTAGCCAATCTTTGCTCCAATTGCTCAATGTGAGTAGCCATGGCTATATCATAAGTAAGTGTAGGTATTGCACCTCTACTAGGTGTAGATCCTCTACCACCGCCTCTACCACATTGTCCTCCATGAATTGGAGCTCCTCTGCTACCTGCTATAGTAGCCCTACCACTCCATATCTCTAGATGTAGGTCAAAGCACAGGTCACTAGTGTGACCAAATTTGAGGGAATGCTCATATTGTCTCTATGTTAGTTATGATGCACCAAAGGTATTAGGTCCGCTGCCCTAAGGACATTCTCTCCTATGATGAGGTCCACCACAAGTCCAACAAGCAACACCACTACTCATTGGCTACTATTGATCCAAAAATGAAGGTAAGGGTCTATAGTAGGCCCTCCACTCACTCCATAGGACCTAGGCTGTCCACCTTATCTTCAAAAACCAAGTGGATGTGGTGCACTCTACTGCACTCTAGAAGAAGTCACAACTATGGATGAGGTTTCCCTACCAAATCCAAATTCACCACTCTCTCCTCTACCATGTTGAGCTCAATATGCTCAGGCAAACCAAAGACTACTATTAAAGTGAGCAAAGTAGCCTATAACAACGTAGCATCACAAACTCTACATTTTCAACTCTCTATCCAATATCCATACCAAAACTAGACTGCATGGGCCTCAATAACACCTTGAGTAAAACTGATTAGCCACCTCATGCAAGTGTATGCCTTGCATAGGCTCTCTCTAGCCTTCCGTTGGAACTCTTGCAAGCTCCTCAGCTTGTCAGTCCGCACTCCCTGGTAGTTCTTCCTCAAACATTGGAAGAACTCCACCATGGAGTTAAACCCCGGTACCACACCACCTCTTGTAGTGGTACCTTCATTCATAGTAGCACTATCTCTAACTAGTGCACCTCTTGTAGTGGTGCCTCCACTTGTAGTAGCACTATCTCCAACAGCTCCTATGTCAAACTCCAACTCAGAGTCAATCTCCTCTCTCAGTAGGACCTGAGATATAGGTTGATACTGAGTGCCACTCCAAGTAAACCCACTACATACTACAAGGCTATCTCCTCTAGAATCCCCAACAAACTCTATTGTGACAAAGTAAATGCAAACCGCCAATTGCAAACTAGAACCACAAACTACAACCACAAAGTGCAAGTACTCCACCAAGTGCAAACACCACCAACCAAGCACCACTAAGTGCCAACACTAACAAAACACTACTCACCAATGTAACTCTAATTGAGACAACTACACTAGGGGAAGGACGACCTATAACCTGCCGTCACAACACGCACTCTCATGGTCTACAGATCATCACTTCTTGCCTCATTGGAGAGAAACATAAATAGTTTGACTAATCATCACTCCAGCCTCACTATTGAGAGCACACCAAAGCATCAATGCTCTAAATTCAAGGCAGCTCACACAAACATGATTCACAAATAGGAAGTAGAGAATGGAGGGGGTCCAATCACAAGAAGGCTAAACAAAAAACCCTCCATCTCATAAAGCAACACCAGACTGACTTTGCCACAATTTGGCATTTGACATAATTGGAGTACGTATCTACTTCTTGAGATACAAGGATCATTGAGAATGGGATCAAAATTCTATTTGCCAAAATCTGACGTAAACCTTTCACAAAATTTGATGAAAATCTGACATAAAATCTGACATAAATCCTTAAAATTGGCTAACTGCCAAATCCTCTACTAACTCTTTACTAGAGCCAAATTGGAAAAATAGGTCTTGTCTAATCTCTATTTCACAAGGATCTACTCCAAACTCCACCTTCAATTTCATTCTCTAGAGCTCAACTTGCAGCAAATTGGTCTTGCTTTCACCTCTTGATCTCAAAATCACAATTACCGCTTGAAAATTGCTTCTCTTTTGGCTCCAAATTTTGCCAATGCTTCCGCACACAATCTCTCTTAGGAAAATCTGAACTACTCAATCAAGACACCACAATCTACCAAGCTTGGAGATACCACAAACACTCGCCGTTCTTGCACCCAATTTCCCCTTGATTGACTTCTTTGATGTAATTAGTTCTTCATCAACTCAAATCACACTCAATTAGATCAATACTTGATCTATCACTCAATGATCTGCCAATAATTGGGCCCTAATTATAGTCAAGCCACACCCATTCTAGCTAAGAGACTCCAGGTGATGCTTACCGGCTTTCTATCCACTCTAGCCAGGAACTCAAAGGCTCAACATCAAAGAAGTGAGCTCTTTGGAGCTGTACTTCTAGGGTATACTCCTGATTTTGACCCAGGTCTCATCCCAATGGTCCCGCTGATGGCACACCCAATGGTGCGGACGGTGCAAGTGACAATGAGCCCCACCATGAAGTCAGTACCCTGAACACAAAATCTGATGATCAAAAAGTAGTCTATGAGTAATTGCCAAAATATCTCTAATTGCTATCACTAGAACTCTAATGTCTAAGCAATCTAGATGCAACACTACAAATGGCATGACAAATCAAAGGACAATGATGTACTTGTTTAGGTGTATGTGTGTGTGTGTGTGTATATATGCAAAGAGTAATAAAGCATTGAAGGTTGGTGTGAGCCTATTTCATCTGTGGAGGTAGCTTGTGGGACAAGAAGTGAACCACATTATCTCCCATTGTCCTCTGATTTTTGTTTAATGGGGTTTAAGATATTTAAGATGTGCTATTGTGAGAGGTCTTAGGGGATTGTGTTTTTCTAACAATTGGTATCAAAGCTTAGTTGGTCCTAAAGAGGGTCTTGAGATCTAGGAGTGCAATGCATTAGGTCTAGAAGCAAGTCCACATCAAAGCAATGGTAGGGGTGATATCCATATCAAATGCTAAATTTGCAATGGAGAAGTTTGATAGGACAAAGAATTTTGGACTTTGGCAATTGAAGATGAAGTACCTTCTTGTTGAGCTAGGACTGCATAGAGCACTAAATAAAAAACAAGAGGACAAAAGTGATGAGAATGAGGAAGATGAAGATGCGTATCTTAGAGCTATTAGCACTATTTGGTTAAACCATGCTTATGAAGTACTATAAATGCTATGAATGAGGAATTTGTACCAAAACTATGGGCCAAACTAGAGAATCTTTATATAACCAAGTCATTGACAAATAGACTATATCTTAAATAGAAGTTGTATATGTTGCGGATGAAGGAGGGCCAAAGTATCATGGAGCACCTCAATGCTTTCAAGAAAAACATTTATGAGTTGATGAGCATAGGGGTTAAGTTAGAAGAAGAGGATAAGGCATTGGTGTTATTGACTTCACTTTCTCCTTCACTTTCTCATTTGGTCACAACTCTTCTATATAGGAAGGATGATATAAATTGTGATGAGGTCACTTCAACATTATTGTCCAATGAGATGCAAAAAAAGACCCAACAAAGAAAAGACAAATCTAGAGGCTCTATTTATCAGAGGAAGGATGAGAGAGAGAGATAAGATCATGAGTAAATCAAGATTTGAGTCTAGAATTGGAGGTTGCAAAGGCAAGTGTTGGATTTGTGGGAAGGTTGGACATTTCAAGAAGGATTGTAATAACAAGAGGCTTCAATCCAACAAGAATAAAGGTCAACTTTCAGATCAAGCAAGTATTGCTGAGTCATATAGTGTTGTGGATGATGTTCAATGTGTTACCCAAGACAAAGATAAATTTGGGGAGTCATGGATATTGGACTTAGGTTGCTCTTACCATATGTGTCTAAATAAGAAGTGGTTTCATGAGTACAAACCATTCATTGGAGGATCTATAACAATGGAGAGAACAACATGGCTTGTAAAGCTATTGGCATTGATACAATACACATTCAGATGTTTGATAGTATTGTGAGGACTCTTGCTGATGTGATGTATGACAACCCGGCAAGTATCACTTTTGCAGTAATCAAGTAAGTAAAGTTTATTCCCGTAGAGACACCAATAAAAAATGATCAAATACAAAGATAAATGGTAACAAGTAGTTCTTCTTAGTTGCATCTTTAGTCTCTCCGGTAGAAACCACACCCAAAAGAGAGTAACAAGCACTAGATTGCAGTCTTGTCACAAATTAACATTCAAATCACAACTCATTCAAATCTTTCCAAACAATCTTGATTGTGATGATTCAGATCCTTCTAAAGATGGCTACTTCACTCCAAGGCACCTTTGCCTCAAAATTATGTTCCACCCTTCCACTAAAGGCACAACTTCCTTGATCAAAATTGCTTTGCATCAACCTTGCGACGCAATCCCAAATGTAGAATACTACTAACACTACAATTCCTCTCAGATCTGTCAAGGCATTGCTCCAATTGCACTTCACTCAAGATCAAACACACAAAATGAAGATCATGGCTATGGAATCCAACATCCAACATCCAACATCCAACATCCAACAAATTTGCACTTCAAAATTCTCCACACACTCACAAACACAAACACAAAGTTGATACTTGGAATTAAGCTCAAGCGACAAGCACTAAACTTAACACTTCACTTTATCTATCTCCTGAAATAATGAACATTAAATAACACAAGACTAAAAATACCTCCTTTAAATAGTAGAGCAATTGATAGTTGTTGACAAGAATACCATTCTGCAATAACTCGATAGACCTGCAAATCCAAATAACAATGCACCTCTTCATATATGCCTCTTCAAATCTCAAATCTGTTTCTACTCCGATCCAATGTCTACTTCTTCTTTGGCTTCCAAACCCGATGATCCTTTGATCACTTCTCCTTCTTTGGGTCTATCTAATTCTACTAATTCCTTTGCTATCTCTACCACTTCTTCACTCTAAACTACAATTGCAATGGTGGGTAAATTATCTAACTCTTTATCTCTCAACCCGCTCTTCTCTAATGTCTCAAATAATTGATCCAAAGACACTTACACTCCTACTTTTGCAACTTTGGACTTCTTATCTTCCTTCACACTACTCCAAAGTCTCTCTAATTCTAAATTCACCAAGTCTAATATAAGACTTACATTGTCTCCTACCTAAATTATCTTCCTATCTACTTGTTCCCTCAACTAAATCAACAAAGTATTCATATCTACATCTTTTGCACTTCTCTTCTGAGTTTCCTGCACGAGCAATTTCAATTTGTGCAATCTTGCTTCCTCTAATCTTCCTTTAGCCTTTGTGCTCAAAATTGCTTGTAGTCTTTCAAAAACTTCCCCTATTGACTTTGATGCATACTCCCAAGATTGTTCTACCTACAACTCTTTTTTGTACATCTTCAACTTGTCTTTGCACTCAACAACAAGCATCTTCTTCTCCTCTACATCTTAACACTTCTTACCAAGCCTCACAATCTTTCCTCCTCTTGGTGTTGGATTGCCAACTCCCTTTGCCATGCTTGATCTTTCATGCCACACTCTTCTTCAGGCTCTCTAATTCCTGCTCCATCACAGCCATCACCTTCACATGAATGCTTTCAATGCAACTTTACTGACCTCCTCTTTCATCTTTGCCAGCAACTTCATTTGCTCTTTCAATTCTTTGGCTTGACTGTTCTTCTCTCTTTCATGCTTCTCAAAACTCTCTTGCAAGTTCTCTAAAGTCTTCTTCTTCAAGACTGGATCCATTCAAAGTTCCTCAGCTTCTCCTTCTCTTTGAGTTACAATCTCCTTCAATGTCTTCACTTTGTCTAACATATACTTCACTACTTGTAACTCATTCTTCACCTCCATATGATATTGTTGGATCACCTTCTTCTACGTCTTCAACAGCTCTAGGAATGGATTCACAATTTGTGTTAAGTTCTTTACCCCATCAAAGCCATCTTCATCTTTGGCTTTGTCTTTGTACTTTGTTTCTTGTGCCAGAGCCTTCCCCCAAAGTTGATCTTTGTACCTTTAGCGACATTGCCTCCAAGTTGACTTCTTCTTTATAGATTGAGCTCGGACTTACAAGTTCAGCTGTCACTAACCTCTTGGCTCTTGCTCCCTTTTGATCTTCCTTCTTTGATGCTTCTCTATCTCCTCCATGGGCAACTCTAAGCAAGGGTTATCTCCTACCTCAATCACTGCACAAAATGCCTCATCTTCTTCCATCTTAATCCATTATTGGACTTCCTCTTCACCATCACTCTCACTTCCGGATTCCTCACTTTGTAATGTTAGCTCAACTTCTTTGGAGTCCCCTCTTTTGGACTTTGTCTCTCCTTTAGACTCTATCTCTGAAGTCTTGTCCTTCACCGCCTTCTGACCTCACGGATTAAGTCTTAAGGTCTTGCATTGCGGTTGGGATAATGCTACCTCTTTGGGTTTAGTCCGCTTCTTTGTCTTTGGACTTCTTCCTTCCACCGTCTCCCTATGTCCCGTTTTGATAAAATGGTCATTGTTGGCTCTCAATTGTAACATGTATTGTTGCTCCTCTTCATCTGCTTCTCATCAAAGATTGGGATGGAAATGCAACACCATATGTTGCCTCTCCTCCATTGTCAACAGATTTAATCCAAAGTAGAAATGTGTTGCAAACGATGCAAAGTAATGTGGAGGTGAATTGGTTCTCCAATTGATGATCATCTGCCTCATTTGCTGGGTGGAAGCACTTCACCCAATTCACCTTCACTCCTGCAAAAATTTGGTGGAAGAAGACTGCCTGCTGCATGTTCACAACATCATTCTCTTGGGCTTGAACATGACCATGATTGCTCCCACAATGCTCTGCTTGATTGGGTCCCAATAGGACTCCACTTTGTAGCCATTGTGGAGCAAAGAATGAGTTTCTGATTTCTGTGGTCTCCTCTACCATATCACACTTCCTGTAGAAGGTGACCCCAGTTGCCTTTCCTACTTCCTTCCCCAATACTAACCTCCAATTTGACTCAATCCATAGAGCCGGATTTCCTCTCTTCCCTATGACTTTGAGGCCCTTCTCACAATTATTGGTAGCTATCTCTACCATGACGCCTAGAAAATTGAAAATCTAGTTCCATGCTAGGAACGTAATCCAAAGTCTATTCAAGACTTCAATCCTAGCTATGACATCTAATTGCCAAATTGCAAAACTCCTCAATGCGAGTGCATTCTTAGTCTTCTTTGCCATGATTTTCTCTCTAGTTCTTTGGCATTGGAAGACTATCCCCTCTCCTAGACATGACACTCTAACCCCTTTTAGAATTTGGAAAATTTCACTCTCAATCGGCTTCTTGATGTGCATTACTGCAAGATAACTACTTAGAGGAATAGGATATCTACTTGACATATTTGTTTTCCCCCTACGTAATCACAATTTTATAGTACCCCGAAGTGCAGTCATTCTTTAGTCAATTTCAAAATTGACTCCCACTTCTTTTGTGTGTTGGTTTCTTGTCACTATCAAGGTATTCTTCTCCTACCTCCTTCATTTCTTGAAGTGTACTTTCTTGCCTAGCCCAACACATAGAGAGGTTGTTACACCATCTTTGTATTGACCTTTGCTTCTTGGTCCAAAGATGCCCTTCTTTGGATTTGTCTCTTTGTAACCCTATCCAAGTACTTCCGGTTCCCAATCCTAGGTCAACTTCTTTGAGTTTACTCCAAAGACACATAAGTCCATTCTTTCCTTCATAATTTGGCTTCCTCAATACACTTCTTCTTCAAAACTTTAACAAAAAAATGTGGTGCTCTCATTTTTGGTTTTTTTCAAAATAAAGGAGAAGAAGTGTATAGAGAAGTCGGATTGCGCCTGTATGGCCGAAGAAGGCAAAGAAAATTGTCTTTGGGATAAAACCCGAAGTAAAGTGACTTTGGATCATAAGGCAAAGTACTCGGAAATGCACTGTCAGCATATAATACGAAGTAGATTGTCTTCGGATCGGGGGGAGCTCAACTCGAGGCAAAGACAGTCTAACAACCTTTTGTCGGGGCGAGAAATTCAAGAAGGGGCCGTTTCAAAACTGGCGGCTCATACACGCGAAGGTTGATTGACAATGATAGGTGCATGCCGGAGGTGTGATTTCTTGGTAGAAACTCAAAGTGACGGAAGACAAAGAAGTGCAACTTTATAAAAATTGAAACTGCAATGACGAAATGTCAAGCAATTTTCCTTTGCCATTGAGGAGTCGTCTTGCGAGTGATCGGGGAAAGGGAAATAGAGTCGGACTCATGTTAGTGCGCAAGGGAGAAGTCGCAAGAGAGAAATCAAGAGATAGTAAGAAAGCAGAAGAGATGGGAGGAGGAAAGAAGAACTCCGAATTCGTAGTGAGAAATCATGCAATTTGGAGATTAGATGTAGTAGCGAGGATCAAAGTCTTGAGCCGACTTTGGATCACCTTTCTGGCATGGAACTGGAACGTAAGTTTTCCAAGATTCATGACAAAAATCATCGAGAGTAAGTGTCTCGATGGTCCCGAGGAAGAAGGGAAGAGAGGAAATCCAGCTCGCTGGACAGAGTCGGATTGGAGACTTGTACTCGGGAAGGAGGCGGGTTTGGAGTAGGGAGCCATGTTCTTGGGGAAAGGAGAGATAGCCCAAGAAACGCAAGAGGTGAGAGATGCCTTCGCGTTGAAGAGAATGAAGAATGGGTACAAGGTAGAAAGTTACAAAGATCTTGTCAAGAGAGGAATTGTGAGCGCTTTGATGGCGATCCTGAAGCCGGAGAGAACAACATATGTGATGAAACACCAAGCGGTGTTCTTACACAAATTGTTTGCAGGAGAACCAATTAATTGGGCGAGGTGTTTTCACGAGAGAACAAGGCAGATGGTGTGGAATCTGCGGGACAAGTCGCCTCCACATTACATTGTGCTATTTGCGGTGCACTTCTACCTTGGGCTCAATTTGCTGACCTCGGCGGAGCAAAATCGGATGGTGTCGCACTTCCATCTGGATGTGCGAAAGGAAGTTGATGTTGAGGAGCAGTAGTACATTCTCCAAATCCGGAGCACGGACGACTACTACGCGAAGATAGGGAAAAACATGGAAGTTGTAGTAAGTACCCCGACGAAGAAGAGAACTCGGCAAGCTGAAGCCGAAGAAAATAAGAAACCTCGGAAGATGCAGAAAAACAACCCAAGGCGAGGAATGGTAGTAATTGAGTGTAAAGATGAAGACTCAGAAGGCAAGGCCGAGCTCAAGACGGAGGACTCGGAACATGAGGAGGAACTTGAGCTGACACTGCAGAGTGGAGATACGAGCAGTGACAGTGAAGACAATGGAGAAATGACCTTAGCACCAGCGGTTGAAGAATACGAAGAAGAAGTAGCCAAAGTAGAAGCCAAAGACAATGCAACGCTGGAAGACGAAGTACCAGTGCCAGAGGAGAAGAAGATCGTAGTACAGCAAGGAGTTTGCTCGAGACGTAAGGCGAAGTGTGAGGCGGGGCCGAGTAGGGTGAAGGAAGAGGCAGAAGACAACTCGAGTAGTGAGGCATCAATCCCGATATGAAGACTTCAGAGAAGAAGGCGAGTATCTGGAGAACACGAGGAGAAAAGAGAAACTACTCCGTGAGAGGAAGAAGTTGCCAGTGATGGAGTGGAGTACTTGCGAGAGGTAGTGTGCCCGCTGTTGGTGAAGTTGGAGCAGAAGAAGAAGGAGATGCAGTCGACTTGTCCAGAGGTAAAGATTGTATTGCAGGTGGTAGCAAGATTAGAAGAGGAGAACTCGGAGTTGAAGAGGAGTATAACCCGAGGTGAGGAAGAGAGAGAAGTACTGCGAGCAGAAGCAATAGAGAGAAGTCAGGTAATTGAAGACCTGAAGAGAGAAGTGAGCTATTGAGAGGATCTTGCGAGGAAGAGTGATATTGCAAGGGAGAGACAGGTAGCGGAGCACAAAATCTTGAAGCAGCAGTTTGCTGATTCAAGAGTAGAGCTTATCTATGCTATGGTGAGGGTAGCATCAAAGGATCAAGAGCTCGATCGAGTGATAGAGAGTATGGAGGAGAAGAAGCAACTCTAGCAAAGAGAATTGTCTACGCGGTATAGAGAAGAAGAGAGATTACAAGAGTTACTTTGTAATCAGGAAGAGAAAGTTGTACAGAAGGAGAAAGAGAAGGAAGCGGTGAAAGCCGAGTTCAAGGAAGAGTTGGCGATGTACCGAGAGGAATGGCTTGCAGATCGTGAGCGAGAAAGGAAGACAAGATTGGAGCCATTGAAGGAGATAGTCCTCAGGGTGAATGCAATGTGAAGTACAAAAGCCAGCGTTCAAATTGAAGAAGTGCGACTGCACGAGTTGAAGTTGTTGGTGCAGAAGACGAGGCGAAGACAAGCGAAGGACATGAAGATGAATGCCTTGTTAATAAAATTAAGAACTCGTGTAGATAGGAAGGTTTTGGAGGTAGAGGATAACATTTCAATTAGATTAGACTTAGTGAAAGTAGAGCTAGAAAAGGTTCGGAAAGATGTTAAGGCAAAACCTGAAGTAGATAACATAGGAGTCCAAATGTCTTCGGAGTTACCCTCAGAGACATTAGAGAAGAGTGGGTCAGGAGATAAGAAGTTAGATAGATTACCCACTAGTGCAATTTCAGATCAGGAAAGAGAATTACTGGATCTGGTAGAAAATGTAGGAGTTGTGAAACCCGAGGAAAGAATATTAGGAAGTAAAGTTACTTCGGGTTCGGGTTTGAAAGCCGAAGAAGAAGTAGACATTGGGTCGTAGTGGTAACAGATTTGAGATTTGAAGGGGCAGATATGAAGAGGTGCATTGTCATTTTGGATCTGCAGGTCAGAACAATTGTGGTAAAATGGTATAGTTGTTAGAATTGTCGATTGCTTCACTACTTAAGAGTGGCATTCGCAGTATCATGTTGTTTAGTGCTCATTATTTCTGAGAATAGATAAAGCAAAGTGCTGTGAAGCAGTGCTTGTCGCTTGAGCTTAATTCCGAGATCAACTTTGTGATTGTGTTTGTGAGTGTTTGGAGAAATTTGAAGTGCAAGTCAGAGTGCTTGTTGGATGTTGGATTCCACAACCTTGATCTTCATTCTGTGTGTTTGATCCTGAGTGAAGTGCAGTCAAAGCAATGCCTTGACAGATCTGAGAGGAATTGTAGTGTTGGTAGTATTCTGCATTTGTGAGTGTAGTGCAAAGTTGATGTGAAGCAATTTTTGATCAAGGAAGTTGTGCCTTCAGTGGAGGAGTAGAACACAATTCTGAGGCAAAGTCGTTTTGCAGTGAAGTGCCATTTTTGGGAGAGCCTGAATCATCACAATCAAGATTGTTTGGAAAGAATTGAAGGATTTGTGATTAAGGAGTGTGAATTTGTGACAAGACTGCAAGTCAGTGCTTGTTACTCTCTTTTGGGTGTGGTTTCTACCTGAGAGACTAAAGAAGAACTCAAGAAGAACTGAAATTGTTACTTTGCTTTGTATTTGATCAATTCTGACTTGTATCTCTGCGGGAACGAACTTACTTACCCGATTACCGCAAAAGTGATATTTGCTGGGTTGTCACAAAAAACAAAACAAAACAAAACACAAAATATGGGTAACACATGATGCATGTTCTTGAGTTAAGGAAGAATTTGATATCAGTAGGCTCTTTGGACTCAAATGGTTGGAGGTGTGGAGAAGAAAATAGAACACTCAAGGTATCAAATGGAGCATTAGTTGTAATGAAGAGCAAGAACATAGGAAATCTTTATGAGCTTGTTGGAGAGACCATTACTAGAGGAGTGGCAAGTACTATTTCTAAAAATGAAGATCCCAAAGATCTTATTCAATTATGGCACCTATGTTTTGGTCATATTAGTGAAAGAGGTCTAAGTGAATTGTCCAAGCAACAACTTTTGAAGGGCCTTAAAAGTTGTAAGTTAAAATTTTGTGAGCATTGTGTAATAGGAAAGCAATGGAGGGTAATTTTTTTCATAGGAGTTCATTGCACAAAGGGAATTTTAGACTATGTGCATTCTATGTGCATGTTTGGGACCTTGCACTTGTAGCTTCAAAATCTAGAGCATCATATTTGTATCTTTGGTTGATGATTACTCTAAAAGAGTATGGATCTACACCATGAAGCAAAAATTAGAGGTCTTCTTTATCTTTAAAAAATGGAAGGTGATGATGGAGAATCAAATTGGAAGAAAAGTGAAGTGTTTGAGATCTAATAATGATGGAGAATACAAATCTGGAGAGTTTGATAGATATTGTAAGAGTGAAGGGATAATTCATTCACTATACCATTGTGGGTACTCATCAACAAAATGGTGTAGCAGAGTAGATAAATCATACACTCTTAGAGAAAGCAAGAATTATGTTAAGCAATGTAGGATTGGAGAAGAGTTTTTGGGCAAAAGCTCTAAATATAGCTTGTTATTTGGTAAACATTTCTTCCTCTATTGCTATTAAGTGTAAGACATCTATGGAAAAATGGACAGGTTGGCATGCTGATTACACTTCACTTAGAGTGTTTGGATGCATAGCTTATGTTCATATTCAATAACAAAAAAGGACAAAAGTTAGAACCCAAATCAAGAAAATGCATATTCTTGGGATATGAGAAGGATACAAAGGGATGTAGATTATGGGATCAAAAAGGTGTTGTCTTGTTGTGAGTAGGGATGTAGTTTTTGATGAGGCTAGTACAATAGAGACTAATACTATAGCAAAAGAAAAAAAACAAATTTAGTCTGATTTTCTTAAGATAGATATTGATCTTGGAAATGAAGACATCTCACCTCTTGTAGATCTACCACATGAACCATTAGATGCGCAAAGTCCAAAAACTATTCATGAATGTAAGTATCCAAATAAGGATAGAGTGCCTCCAAAGAGATTTGATGATTTGATTGTGGTTTATGCTCTTCTTATGGAGAATGGTGAGCCTTCTTCATATGAAGATGCAATGCAAGATCAAGAGTGTCAAAAGTCACATTGTGCAATGGAAAAAGAGATGAAGTCTTTGGCCAAAACCAAAAATGGAGACTCAAAAAATTGCCAATGGGAAAGAAGGTAATTGGTCACAGAAGGATATTCCAAAGGAAGGAAGGATTTCCAAAATCAGGTAGAGATCAATACAAATTAAGGCTTGTAGCAAAGGGTATAGCCAAGAAAAAATTATTGACTTCAATGAGATTTTTTCACCAATGGTAAAAATCTCTTCAATTCATGCACTATTTGCAATAGTTGCATTGCATAACTTGGAGTTGGAGCAACTAGATATTACAAATGCTTTTTTACATAGAGAATTGGAGGAGGAGATTTACATGCATCAAATTGAAGGTTTTGTGGTACTAAGGAACCAAAACCTGGTTTGCAGGTTACAAAGGTCTTTATATGGACTAAAGCAAAGTTCAAGGCTTTGGTACATGAAATTTGATGCTTTCATGTTGAAGTATGGATATAAAAAAAGTGAACCAGATTTTTGTATGTACCTCAAGAAGCTACATGGACCTAGAGTATTTGTGTTAATCATCTTGGTACTATATGTGGATGATATATTGATTGCTATGTTGATGGCTATGTTGATTGCTAGAGGATATGGTTGAGGTGGAGAAATTGAAAGCACAACTTGGTAAGGAGTTTGATATGAAGGACTTGGGTTCTTCAAAGAAGGTGCTTGTGGTACCCACATTCTTTTTTGGTTAAGTTTTTTTCAATTTTGAAGAAGAAGTGTATAAACAAAGTCATATTGAACCCAAATGGCATTGGAAGGAGAAGAATTGTGTCTTTGGTTTGTAACCCAAAGTAAAGTGACTTCATGTCAAATGAAAAGTACTTGGATTGGATCTATCAGAGTTCAACCCAAAGTAAGGAGACTTTGCCTTAGGGTGATCAACTTGATGCAAAGACAGAGTAATAGATTTCCTTTGGGTTGGAAATTCAAGAATTGTACCACACACAAAAAATAGGGAAGGCACAATGAGGAGAAATTGATAGTGACAAGAGAAGTGCATGTAGAAGGTGTGATTTCTTGATAGACAAGCACTTGAAGAATGACTGAGAAATGTCAGACTATAAAGTCAGGTTTTGAATCAAGAAGGAGACAAATGAAAAGCAAATTTCCATCGCCTTTGCAGAGTCATCTTGAGGGAGACTAGGGTTGAGGAGTGGTAGTGAGTGAAGTTGTGAAGAATTTAGAGAGATTGAGAGTTGCAAGTCCAAGGGATAGGAGAATTGTCTTGTAGAAGTACATCACAAAGGAGAGTAGAATAAAGGGAATTAGGAAGTGCCCTACATTGGCACCAAGGAACTAGTGATAAAGAGGTTAGATGTGTGATGGCATTGAAGTTCTCAATAGACTTTGCATTACTTTCCTCACATGCAATTGGAACCTGAGTTTTCCCAATTTCATGGTAGAGATCATGTCTAGTAAGTGTGTAGATGGGCCAACAATAGTTGGGAAGAGAGGCAATCCGGCTTGATGGACAGAGTCAGATTGGAGACAGGTGTTAGGAAGAGATAGAGGTGAAGAGCATAGGGCCACATTCTTGGTTAAAAGAGAAGTCACAAAAGAAACCCAAGAGATCAGAGATTCCTCCACCTTTAAGGGCACAAAGAATGTGTACCAGGTGGAGATGTATCAAGACCCGGTGCAAAGAAGTATTGTAGGTGTGATGATGGTGCTGTTCAAATCTGAGTGCACTACCTACGTGATGAAGTAGGAGGCTATGGTACCCACATTTTTCATTTTGGACAAGTTTTGAAGAAGAAGTGCCTTGTTGAAACTAAATTGAAACCAAATGGAGAAGAAATGAGTGGAAACTTGTGTTTTGATCAAGCCCAAGGAAGTAGACTTCATGTAAGAGGAAGAAAGGCTCGGACTGGATCAGACCCAAAGAAGCTTACTTAGTGTTAGAGGAGGAAAAAACTTGAATCAGACGCCAAAGGAGGGCAAGAAGTTGCAGGTCAAGATTCTTGCGGGGGCCATATCTCAATGAGGACAAGTCCAAATCATGCGTGATATATTTTGTTGGAAACGTCTCGTTCAGGGCTTTCTATTGCCACAAAAATTGCAAAGTTTAGAGGTCTATAGCAAAAGTTACAAGCATTTGAAGTTTTGAGAGTAGATGTACAAAACAGTTTAGTGTTTTCGAATTGGTGTCTTCGGGTCAACCCGACTTTGGACTTCGGACTTCGGGTTTACATGACTTTGGATCTAAAGACTTCAACTCAAGAAAAATATGATTCAACCCGAGGTAGTCGGACCTCGGAGTGTAGCAAAGGTGACTTCAAGAATCTTGGCAGAGGCATTAGAGGAAGTTAGAGTAGGGAAAATAAGATTATTAGGATACCCATGACTTCAATTTCAGTTCTGATTGAAGATAGGAGAGAATTAGAAGAGAAATAGCAGTAGTGAATGAAGACAAAGTGCAGAATAAGACAATAAGTGTCTTCGGGTTAGTAACATGAGTGATTAGGGGAAAGTGGGTCGCAAATTGAAGGCGTAGATAGTATACCCATGCTTTCAATTACAATTCTTGATGAGTATATAGTATAATTAGTAAAGGAATTGAGAGTAGCTAGACCCAAAGTTGGAGAAATAAGAGTGCAGGTGTCTTTGGATTTGACATTTGACATTTCAGAGAAGAGTGGGTTGGGAGATAGAGATTTAGATGGATTACCTATGATTGGAATTGTAGATCAGAGTGAAGAAGTAGTAGAATTGGTAGAAGATGTAGGAGTTATGAAACCCAAGGATAGAGCAATAAGAAGTAAAGTTACTTCGGGCTCGGGTTTGAAAGCTGAAGAAGAAGTAAACATTGGATCGGATTAGTAACCGATTTGAGATGTGAATAGGCAAATAGGAAGAGGTGCATTGTCATTTTGGATCTGCAGGTTTGTAGAGTTGTTAGGAAGAGGTACATTAGGAAGATAACTATTGTTTGCTTCACTATTTAAGAGTGACATTCATAGTGTTATGTTGTTCAGAGCTCATTATTTCTGAGAATAGATAAAGCAAAGTGTTATGAAGCAGTGCTTGTTGCTTGAGCTTGATTTCGATTATCAACTTTGTGTTTGTGTTTTGTGAGTGTGTGGAGAATTTTGAAGTGCAAGTCAATGTGTTTGTTGGATGTTGGATTCCACAACCTTGATCTTCATTCTGTGTTTGATCTTGAGTGAAGTGCAATCAAAGTAATGCCTTGACAGATCTGAGAGGAATTATAGTGTTGATAGTATTTTGCATTTGTGAGTGTAGTGCAAAGTTGATTTGGAGCAATTTCAATCGAGGAAGTTGTGCCTTCAGTGGAGGAGTAGAACACAATTTTGAGGTGAAGTCATTTTGCAATGAAGTGCCATTTTTGGGAGAGTTTGAATCATCACAATCAAGATTGTTTGGAAAGAATTTAAATTGTTGTGATTAAGAAGTTTTAATTTGTGACTAGATTGGGAATCAGTGCTTGTTACTCTCTTCTAGGTGTGGTTTCTACCTGAGAGATTAAAGACAAAACCAAGAAGAACTACATTGTCACTGTTTGACTTTGTATTTGGACATTTTTGACTTGTATCTCTACGGGAACAAACTTTACTTACCCAATTACCGCAAAAGTGATATTTGCCAGTTGTCATAGAGGCAGTGTTCTTCCACAAGTTGTTTGCAGGATAGCCAATCAATTAGGCAAAGTGTTTTTATCAGCAGACAAGGCAAATAGTGCTGAATTGGAGGACTTTGACACCTCCCACTATTTTGTTCCTTTTGTAGTGCATTTCTACCTTGGATTGAATTTGTTAAGCAGCAATGAGAAGAAGAAGGTTGTCTCACATTTCCATTCCAATCTGCATCAAGAAGACGGTGACAAAGAATGACAATACATTCAACAATTGAGGAGCAATGACAATCATTATGCAAGAATGGGATAGGATCAAAAGATGGTTGTGCCCTTGCCAAGCAAGAAGAAGAGAAGTCGACCCAAGGTAGAGAGCTTGCCAATGCAGCCCCGAAAATTAAGAAGAATTGGGAGAGAGAAGGAAAGCAAGACTAGAGGATTGCACCTAAAGAGGAGGTGAAATCAGAAGATGAAGTAGAGTCCCCATCGGAGAGGTCGGAGGAAGAAGAAGTGGAATTAACCCTACGAAGCAAAGAGAGTCTAGTGACAAGAGCGAGGGTGAACCTGAGGTGCAAAAAGATCAAGAGAAGGAGATTTCTTTGCAAGAAGCACTTGAGAAGCATGAGGCAAAAGAAGAGATTATGGCGGAGAAGAAGGATTGGTGGCCGAGTCAAGATAGTACATGCCAAAAGGAGAATTTTCAAAGGTGGCCTGAAAAATCATCATTCTAGATGATGAAGAAAGTTTGGAGGACAATGTATCACTAACAATACAAAGATCCCAACTTTGTAGCAAAGCATCGGACTCGGAAGGGAAGAACCAGATTGCTGAAGTCCCTAAGGAGAAGGTAAAAGAAGAAGTAGGGTATGAGGGAGTAGAATACCTTTGAGATGTGGTATGTCTATTTTTGTTGCAAATAAGGAAGAAGAAGAAGGAGATGCAAAGCAAACGTCCCAATGTACAGACTATGTTGTAGGTGTAGGAGAGACTAAAATTGGAGAATTTGAAGTTGCAAGAGAATCTGAGCAGAGGAGAAGAAAGGGAAATCTTGCAAGTAGATATAGTGTTGCATAAGAAGATCAACAAGAATTTGCAAGAGAAGTTTGAGAAGTAGGGAAGAGAGTTGGCAATGAAAGTGAAGGAGGTTTACGCAAGAAAGACTTTGGGTGGAGAAGTTACAAGCCAATTAAAGTCAGAGCAAGTTGAGATGGAAAAGGAGAGATAGAAGAAGCAAGAGAATGAATCAATTGAAGAAGCAATCATGGAATTGAAGGTGAAATTACCCACAGAAGCCAAAGTGAGGATGGAGGAATCAAGGTTACACGAGTTGCAATTGCTTGCTGGTATAGGAGACAAGGTGTGGTGCCCACATTTTTTGTTTTTCTTTGTTTATTAGTGTTTAAGGGAAGAAGTAAGCACTGGAAGCCAGATTGGGGAAGAAGAATGGACGGAAGTGACTTCAGAGGACATCCAAAGAAGGCGATATCGGATCTGATGATGGAGGTACTCAGAAGAAGAGTACGACGGAAAAAAGTCCAAAGAGTACCGTCTTTGGGTCGGAAGGCGCAAGTGATATGAAGACCGTCTAACAACCTTGGTACGTGGCAAGAAAGTACAATTCAAGAAACAGCGGAGGCAGAAGAAGCATGTCTTGACAGTGACTGTACATCAACACGCAGAAGAAGGGAAGTCAAATTTGAAATTGACTGAAGAATGACTACAATTTGGGGTAATATAAGATTGCAATTGTGCACGGACAAATTGAATATGCCAAGTAAATTTCCAATTCCTTTGAGTAGTCGTCCTGTAGTAATGCGTGTCCGGAAGCCGATTGAGAGTGAAATTTTCCGAAATCCAGAAGGGGTTAGAGTGTCTTGTCTAGGAGAGGGCATTGTCTTTCAGTGTTGTAGAACGCAAGAGCAGATTATAGCGAAGAAGGTCACAAATGCGTTGGCGGTGTGGAGTTTCAAAATTTGTAGATTAGATGTAGTAGCAAGAATCAAACTCTTGAATAGACTTCGTATTACATTTTTAGCATGAAACTGGAACTTTAGTTTCCCAGGAGTGATGGCAGAGATAGCTGCTAGTAATTGTGAGGAGGGTCCCAAAGTTGAAGGGAAGAGAGGAAATCCGGCTCGATGGACTAAGTCGGATTGGAGGTTAGTATTGGGGAAGGAAGCAAGAGAGCTGACGGGGATCACCTTCTATCAGAAGTGTGATGCTGTAGAAGAGACAGTAGAAATTTGAAACTCATTCTTTGCTCCGAGAACCTTGAATAGCTACAAGGTGGAGTCCTATCAAGATCCAATTAGGAGAAGTATCATGGGAGCGATGATGGCCATGTTCAAGCCAAAACGAACAACATATGTGAACATGCAACAAGCGGTCTTCTTCCACCAGATGTTTGCAAGAGTCAAGGTGAATTGGGCAAAGTGTTTTCACCACCAAACAAAGTAGATGGTGATCAATTGGCAAACAGGTTCTCCTCCTCATTATTTTGCACCATTTGTAGCGCATTTCTACTTTGGGTTGAACTTGTTGACAATAGAGGAGCAGCATCGCATGGTGTCTCATTTCCATCTTGACTTAAGACGTGAAGCGGACAAAGAAGAGCAACAATATATGATACACCTGCGAGCCAATGACGATCATTTCTTGAAGACCGGACAGTGGAAGATAGAAGAAGTCACAAGTCTGAAGACAAAGAAGCGCAGTAAACACAAAGAAGCAAAGTCGCCTCCCGCTCAAAGGAAGACTCAAAGACTGGTTGTGCAGAATAAGAAGATGGTAAGAGAAGCATCATCAAAATCAAAGTCTGAAGAAGAAACCAAGTCGCAAGAGGAGGAATCCAAAGAAGAAGATCTCACCTTAAAAAGTGAGGAGTCTAGAAGTGATAGTGAGGGGGAACCTGAGGTTCAGCAATTGGTGGCAGTCAATGAAGCTCATCATATGATGATTGACAGAGTACCTAAAACAACAAGTCATTGCATAGCCATGATGGTGAATAAGTAGAGACCAGAGGAAACAGAGGAGTATCTTGCAGGGCCAAGTTCAATTGGTAGAGAAGAAGAAAGTTCAGATATGGTGTCTCTGAAGATACAAAGATCACAACTTTGGATGAAGGAGCCAATGAAGGAGGTGAAGACTGAAGACGAAGACGGTGACAAAGATAAAGAAAGCTTTGGTGGGATATCATATCTGACAAAAGTGATCACCCCGTTGCTGGAGCTGTTAAAGGAGCATTGGAATGTAATTCCCCAAGATCGTAGGAAGGGGATGAATGAGTTGTAGGTGGTGAAGCATTTGTTGAGTGAAGTGAAAGAGTTGCAAGAGCAACAAGTCCAAAGAAATGAAGAAATTGAAGAACTTTGGAGGGATGAAGTCTTGAAGAAGAAGAATTTCAAGATGTTACAAGAGAGCTGCGAGTCAAAAGAGAAAGAATTGCAGAGGCAAGCCGGAGAATTGAAGGAGCAGGCAATGTGGCTGAGCAAAATGAAGGAGGAAGTGAGTGATGTGCTCATCAAGAATATTCATTTGAAGGTGACGGTAGTAATAATGGAGTAGGAGTTGGACAACTTGAAGAAGAGTGCAGCGGGGAAGGATCAAGCATGGCAGAGCAAGTTAGCAGCCAGGTAGGAAGAAGAAGAACGATTACAAGAGTTGGTCAGAAGTACTGAGTTGCAGAGTACACAATATGCGGATGAGAAGAAGATGCTTGCTGCGGAGTACGAAGACAAGCTGAAGATGTATCATGAAGAGTTGAAGGTAGAGCGCTCTTGAGGATATGAGTTGGAATCAATAGAAGAAGTTGTGGGGAAGTTGAGAACAATCTTAAGCACGGAGGCTGAAGGGAGATTGGAAGAAGCCCGTCTACATGAGTTGAAGTTGTTTGTGCAGGAAACTTGGAAGAGAAAAGCCAAAGATGTGGACATGAACACGTTGTTGATTCAATTGAGGGAGCATGTAGACCGGAAGATGTTAGAAGTAGAAGACAATGTTAGTCTTAGATTAGATTTAATCAAATCGGAGTTAGAGAAAATTAGGAATAGTGTGACAGCGGAGAGGAAGTCCGATGTCGTAGAAGTAGGAACTTAGGTGTCATCAGACTTGTTATTTGACACATTAGAGAATAGTGGGTTAGGAGATAAAGAGTTAGATAAGTCACTCCTTAGTGCAATTGTAGTTCCTAGTGTAGAAGTAGTAGAATTAGTGAAGGAATTAGTAGAATTAGCTATACCCGAAGAAGGAGAAGTGATAGGAAGATCATCGGGTTTGGAAGCCGATGATGAGGTAGACATCGAATCGAGATAAGTATCAATTTTGAGATAGGAAGAGGCAGATATGAAGAGATGGATTGTCAGTTTGGATCTACAGGTAGGAAGAGATGTTAGGAAGCAATACAGTAGTAGGAAAAACTGCCATTTGCTTCAGTATTTAAGGGGAGCATTTGCAGTACTATGTTGTTCAGTATTCATATTTCTAAAGATAGATAAAGCAAAGTGTTGTTTTCAATGCTCATTGCTTGAGCTTAATTCTGATTGTCAATTCTATGTGTGTGTTTGTGAGTGTGTGGAGAGTTCCAAAGTGCAAGTCAGTGTGTCTGTGGATGTTGGATTTTGTAGCCTTGATCTTCATTCTGTGTGTTTGATCCAGAGTGAAGTGCATTGGAGCAATGCCTTGACATGTCTGAGAAGAATTGTAGTGTTGGTAGTATTCTGCATTTGTGAGTGCAGCACAAAGTTGACGTGAAGCACTTTTGATTGAGGAAGTTGTGCCTTCAATGGAGGGGTGGAACACAATTCTGAGGTGAAATCGTTCTTTGTAGTGAAGTGCCGTCTTTGGGAGAATCTAAATCATCACAACCAAGAGTTGTTTGGACAGAATTTGCTATGTTGTGATTATGTGTGTGTGTATTTGTGAAAAGTTGTCAAGATTGTGAGCTTGTTACTGTCTTCTGGGTGTAGTTTCTACTTGAGAGATTAAAGAAGAAATCAAGAAGAACTACATTGTGACTTTTGACTTTGTATTTGACCAATTCTGAATTGTATCTCTACGGGAACAAACTTTACGTACCGCAAAAGTGATATTTGCCGGGTTGTCACACAAGGAGTAAGAATGCAAAGAACAAGGACTTGAATGCCTTGTTAATCAGTCTTAGAACTTGAATTGATAGGAAGATGTTAGATGTAGAGAATATCATTTCTATCAAGCTCAATTTGATTAAGTTTGATAGAGTTAGAAAGTCTTTGGAATATTGTACATATTAGACTTGAAGTAGGAGAGATAGGAATGTAGGTGTCTTTGGATTTGACACTTGATACAATAAAGAAGAGTGGGTTGTGAGATCAAGAGGTAGAAAGATTACCTTTGAGTTTAATTGTAGATCAAAGTGAAGACATGTTAGAATTGGTAGAAGAGTTGGAAGTTATAGAACCCAAAGTACATGAGGTGAAGGGACATTCCTTGGGTTTGGAAGCCAAAGTTGAGGTAGACATCAGATTGGATTAAGACCAATTTTGAGATAGGAGGCAGATATGAAAAGTTGGTTTATCATTTCAGATTTGTAGGTTGGTAAAGCTATTAGGAATCGATTTAGGAAGTTAGATAACTATTAAGAGCTTTGACTTTTTAAAGGAGGCCTTTGCAGTAAAATATTGCTCATAATCCTAAGAATAGATAAAGCAAAGTGTTGTGAAGCAGTGCTCATTGCTTGGGCTTAATTCCAAGTATTGATTTTATGTTTCTTTGTTTATGAGTGTTGGGAGAATTTTGAAGTGCAAGTTAATGTGTTTGTTGGATGTTGGATTCCACGGCCTTGATCTTCATTCTATGTGTTTGATCCTAAGTGAAGTGCAATCAAAGCAATGCCTTGATAGATCTGAGAGGAATTGTAGTGTTGGTAGTATTCTGCATTTGTGAGTGCAATGTTGAGTTGATGTGAAGATGTGAAGATTTGATTGAGGAAGTTATGCCTTTAGTGGAGGGGTGGAACACAATTCTAAGGCAAAGTGTGACAACTTGGAAAATATCACTTTTGCCATAATTAGGTAAGTAAAGTTTGTTCCTGCAAAGATACTGGTCAAAATGTCTAAATATAAAGTCAAATGTCACAATGTAGTTCTTTTTGGTTGCAACTTTAATCTCTTAGGTAGAAACCACACCTAGAAGAGAGTAACAAGCTCACAATATTGACAACTTGTCATGAATACTGTGACAACCTAGAAAATATCACTTTTGGTGTAATCAGGTAAGTAAAGTTTGTTCCCATAGAGATACGATTCAGAAATATCCAAATACAAAGCAAAGTAACAATTTAGTTCTTCTTGATTGCATCTTTAATCTCTTAGGTAGAAACCACATCTAGATGAGAGTAACAAGCACTGATTCGCAGTCTTGTCATGAATTCACACTTCTTAATCACAACTCCTTCAATTCTTTCCAAACAGTCTTGATTGTGATGATTCAGGCTCTCCTGAAAATAACACTTAACTACAAAACGACTTCGCCTTAGAATTGTGTTCCACCTCTCTACTGAAGGCACAACTTCCTTGATCAAAATTGCTTCACATCAACACTGCGCTGCACTCACAAATGCAAAATAATACCAACACTACAATTCCTCTCAGGTCTGTCAAGGCATTGCTTTGATTGCACTTCACTCAGGATCAAACACATAGAGTAAAGATCAAGGCTACGAAATCCAACATCCAACAAGCACACTAACTTGCACTTTGAAATTCTCCACACACTCACAAACACAAGCACATTGTTGATACTCGGAATCAAGCTCAAGCAACAAGCACTGCTTCACAGCACTTTGCTTTATCTATTCTCAAAAATAATGAGCACTGAACAACATAGTACTACAAATGCCACTCTTAAATAGTGAAGCAAACAACAATTATCTTCCTAATGTACGACTTCCTAACAACTCTACAAATATGAAAATCTGAAATGACAATCCACCTCTTCATATTTGCCTCTTCAAATCTTAATTCTATTACCAATGTCTACTTCTTCCTCGGCTTTCAAATCCAAACCCAAAGTAACTTCACTCACTACTACTCTATCCTTGGGTTTCACAACTCCTAATTCTTCTACCAAATCTAACAATTCTCTTTCTTGATCTGAAATTCTACTAGCGGGTAGTCTATCTAACTTCTTATCTCCCGACCCACTCTTCTCTAATGTCTCCAATGGTAATTTTAAAGACATCTATACTCCTACTTCATCTACTTTGGGTTTTACTATTATCAATTCCTTTGCTAATTCTACTATGTCATCATCAAGAATTATAATTGAAAGCATGGGTACACTATTTATGCCTTCAATTTGTAATCTACTTTCCTCTAATCACTCATGTAACTGACCCGAAGACACTTACAGTCTGATCTTGCACTTTGGGTTTATTCACTACTCCTACTTCTCCTTCAATTCCTGTTCCATCTTCAATCAGAACTGAAATGAAGTCATGGGTATCCTAACTATCTTCTTTCCCTACTCTAACTTCCTTTGATCCCTCTGGCAAAACTCCCAAAGTCACCTTCATTGCACTCTGAGGTTAGACTATCTCATATCAAGTCATCTTTTTCTTGAGGCAAAGAATCTTCTAACCCAAAGTTGTGTAAACCTGAAGTCCAAAGTCACATTGACCCGACGACACCAACCCGAAGACATTAAACTACTCTGTACATCTACTCCCAAAACTTCAAATGCTTGTAACTTCTTGTATAGAACTTTAAACTTTGTGATTTTGGTGGCAGTGGAAAGCCCTGAACAAGACGCTTCTAACGAGGTATAGCACACATGATTTGGACTTGTTGTCACTAAGATATGGCTCCCAGAAGAATCTTGACCTACAACTTCCCTTCCTCCTTCGGGTCTGCCCTCCTTCGGCCTCTGATCTAAGTTTTTCCTCCTCTGACACAAAGTAAGCTTCTTCGGGTCTGATCCAATCCGAGTCCTTCTTCCTCTAACACAAAGTCAACTTCATCAAACTTGTGACAACCCGGCAAATATCACTTTTGCGGTAATCGGGTAAGTAAAGTTTGTTCCCGTAGAGATACGAGTAAGAATTGGTCAAATACAAAGCAAAGTAAAAATTTTAGTTCTTCTTGGTTGTGTCTTTAATCTCTCAGGTAGAAACCACACCTAGAAGAGAGTAACAAGCATTGACTTGCAGTCTTGTCATAAGTTCACACTCCTTAATCACAACTCCTTCAATTCTTTCCAAACAATCTTGATTGTGATGATTCAGGCTCTCCCAAAAATGGCACTTCATTGCAAAACGACTTTGCCTCAGAATTGAGTTCCACCCCTCCACTGAAGGCACAACTTCCTTGATTGAAATTGCATCATATCAAGTTCGCATTGCACTCACAAATGCAGAATACTACCAACACTACAATTCCTCTCAGATCTGTCAAGGCATTGCTTTGATTGCACTTCACTCAAGATCAAACACACAGAATGAAGATCAAAGCTATGGAATCCAACATCCAACAAGCACACTGACTTGCACTTCAAATTTCTCCAAACACTCACAAACACAATTGCAAAGCTGATACTCAGAATCAAGCTTAAGCGACGAGCACTCCTTCAGAGCACTTTCTATCTCTATTTTCACTAAGTCTAATCTAATTGAAATGTTATCTTCTACCTCTAAGATCTTTCTGTCTACACGAGTTCTGAGACTAATTAACAAGGCATTCATATCTGTATCCTTTGCATGTTTTCGCCTCGTCTTTTGCACCAACAACTTCAACTTGTGCAGCCGTGTCTCTTCAATCCAAATGCTGGCCTCTGTACTTAGCATTTCATTCATCTGGGGGACTATCTCCTTCAATGGCTCCAATCTCATCTTTTTTCACGTTCCCAATCTGCAAGCCAATCTTCTTGGTACATCGCCAACTCTGCCTTGAACTCGGCTTTCACCGACTCCTTCTCCTTCTCCTTCTGTACAACTCTCTCCTCTTGATTACAAAGTAACTCTCGTAATCTTTCTTCTTCTCTATATCGTGCCGCCAACTCTTGTTGCTAGAGTTGCTTCTTCTCCTTGACACTCTCCATCACCCTATCAAGCTCTTGATCCTTTGCAGTTACTCTCGCCATAGCATGGATAACCTCTACTCTTGAATCAGCAAACTGCTGCTTCAAGATCTCATACTCAACTACTTGTCTCTCCCTTGCTATGTCACTCTTCTTCACAAGATCCTCTTGATAATTTACTTCTCTCTTTAGGTCTTCAATTACCTGACCTCTCACTACTACCTCCACTCGTAGTACTTCTCTTTCCTCCTCACCTCGGGTTATACTCTTCTTCAACTCCAAGTTTTCTTCTTCCAGTCTTGCTAATACCTGCAACACAGTCTTCACCTCTGGACAAGTCGACTGCATCTCCTTCTTCTTGTACTCTAGCTTTACTAACAACAGGCACACAACTTCTCGTAGGTACTCCACTCCATCGCTGGCAACTACTTCAACCTGTGGAGTGATCTCCTTCTTTACCTCTTCTCCTCCCGATACTCGCCTTCTCCTCTACAATCGTTGTA
Source organism: Lunularia cruciata (assembly GCA_948567375.1). Classification (NCBI taxonomy): domain Eukaryota; kingdom Viridiplantae; phylum Streptophyta; class Marchantiopsida; order Lunulariales; family Lunulariaceae; genus Lunularia; species Lunularia cruciata. Next base: position 44,130,659 of record OX419757.1, read on the forward strand.
TGGAAATAGACGCCTTGCTTCCCAAGCTTTCAGGTGCTTCTTCCTTCACCATACTAGGACCTACTTCCCACTTTGCCTTGCGTCTTGAGTGAACTCCTCTCTGTACGGCGATCTTCTTCTCTTTGGGCATAGTTACTTCGTCTTCCAACTGTGTGTTGTCTTCGGCTTTGAATTTTGCCTGCACTCCTTCTTCTTCTTCTTCTTCAGCCACCGGCGCCGATGTCATTTCTCCTCCTTGATCACTGTCACTACTTGAATCTCCATTTTGTAGCGTTAGCTCAGGCTCCTCCTTGTGTTCGAGTCTTTAGTCTTGAGCTCGACATAACCTTTCGAGTCTTCATCCTCCGACTCGATCACCACCATACCTCACCTTGGGTTGCCTCTCCTGGTCTTCCAAGGTTTCTTTGTGTCTTTGGCTTCACCCTGCCGACTTCTCTTCTTTGTATTTGGGGTACTCACTGCGATCTCCACGTTCTTCCCTATCTTCGTGTAGTAGTTGTTGGTGCTCTTGATTTGCAAAATCTATTGCTGCGCCTCAACGTCGACCTTCTTTCTCAAATCAGGATGAAATTGCGACACCCTCTGAGTTTGCTCCGCCAAGTTCAGCAAATTTAGCCCGAGGTAAAAATGCACTGCAAACGGGACAATGTAGTGTGGGGGCAATTTATCCTGCAGATTCCACACCATTTGCCTTGTCCTCCCATGGAAACACCTCGCCTAATTGATCGGTTCTCTTGCAAATAACTTGTGAAAGAACACCGCTTGGTGTTTCATCACATAAGTGGTTCTCTCCGGCTTCAGGATGGCCATCAGTGCACTCACAATTCCTCTCTTCACAGGGTCTTTGTAGCTCTCAACTTTGTACCCATTTTTTGTCCGCTTTGACAAGAATGCATCTCTCACCTCTTGAGTCTCTTGAGCTATCTCTCCCTTCCCCAAGAACGTGGCCTATTGCTCGGAGCCTGCTTCCTTCCTGAGTACGAGTCTCCAATCCGACTCTGTCAAGCAAGCCGGATTTCCTCTCTTCCCTTCCTCCTCAGGTCCATCAAGAGACTTGCTCTCGATGATTTCTGTCATGAAACTTGGAAAGCTCACATTCCAGTTCCATGCCAAGAAAGTGATCCGAAGTCGGCTCAAGACTTTGATCCTAGCAATCACATCTAACCTCCAAATCGCATGATTTCTCACTATGAATTCAAGAGTTCTTCTTTCCTCCTCCCATCTCTTCTGCCTTCTCACTATTGCTCGATTTCACTCTCGCAACTTCTCCCTTACACACTAACACGATTCCAACTCTATTTTTCTTCCCATGATCACTTGCAAGATGACTTCTCAACAGCAAAGGAAAATTACTCGACATTTTGTTGTTGCAAGTTCAATTTTTATAGAGTTGTGCTTCTTCATCTTTCTTCACTTCAAGTTTCTACCGAGAAATCACACCTCCTGCATGCACTTGTCATTGTCAATCAACCTTTGCGCGTATGGGTTGCCGGTTTTTGAATGGTCCCTTCTTGAATTTCTTGCCCCGACGAAAGGTTGTTAGACTGTCTTCACCTCAGGTTGAGCTCCTCCCAATACAAAGACACTTTACTTCAGGTTGTTTGTTGATAGGGCATTTCCGAGTACTTCGCCTTATGACCCGAAGTCATTTTACTTTGGGTTTCATCCCAAAGACTCTTTTCTTTGCCTTCTTTGGCCATACAGGCACAATCCAACTTCTCTATATACTTCTTCTTCTTTATTTTGAAAAAAAACAAAAAAATCGGGCACCACATACCCCCTCCCTCAAATGTGAGCGTCCCCGCAAACATAGACCTCGGGTGTCTTAGAAACTTCCGAGTCTATGGTCCAATATCTATGAACTCTCCACCCGTTTACTCGAGTGGCAAAAGGATTACCTTCCAAGTCTACAAGCTGCATGGACCCATTTTCATAAAGATGAAGAACTCGATAGGGACCCATCCATCTCAAATGCAACTTGCCTAGAAAAAATATTCGGCGATTTTCATATAACAAAACCAAATCCACTTCACGTATAGTTACGGGCTTGATTCTCTTATCGTGCCTGATTTTCCTCTGTGCTTGTACTTCTTTTGTGGTTTGCATTGCATCGTCTCTTTTCTCTTCTAACCACATCAGTTGATGAATCCAAAGATCTTAACTTTCCTTTTCCGACATTTGTTCTTCACAAAGAACCCGATATGTCGGTACTTCAAATTCAACTGGCAGTATGGGATGCAAGCCATATGTCAAGAGGTATGGAGTTTGTTTGGTTGTAATCTTTTCTGTTGTTTGATATGCTCACAACACAGTTGGTAATTTTGTATCCCAGTCATAGGCATAATTGATAGTCACCTTATTCAAAATTTTGCAAAGTAACCCATTTGCTTTTTCCGTTAAGCCATTTGCTTTTGGGTTATAAGGAGTCACCTTCCGATGTTTAATCTGAAAGTACTTGGTTAATGCCTCCATTACAGAGTTCAAAAAATGTGTGCATCAGTCACTGACCAATTCCAAAGGACACCCATATCGGGAGATGATGTTTTGAAAGAAGAATTCCGCCACAATTTCAGCATCATCTCTGCGAGTTTCTTCAGCTTCGACCATCTTGGTAGCATAGTCAGTGCAAACCAAAATGTATCGCTTTCTTGTGACTCGGGTCACTTGTTGAATGGGACGCACAAAATCAATCCCCCATTTCTCAAATGGGGCCAAAGGCAAAATTGGTCTCAAAGGCCATTAAGAAGTAGCCGTCGGCTTCCCCGTTCTCTGACAAGCATCACAGCTTCGAATATGAGCATGCACATCTTTGTACATTGTAGGCCACCAATACCCTACCAAAAGAATTTTCTTTACAGTATTCTTCAGAGCATAGTGTCTTCCCAATGCTTCGGAGTGTAAAGATTCACTCACTCCTCCTACTTCGTATGACTCCAAGCATCGCCGAAGTACTTCGTCTTTGCCCATCTTAAATAAAATGTTGTGTTTAAGCTAGTACGGCCCCATTTTCTTGAGAAAGACTGCCCGCTGTTCCGGGTCCATCCCCTCAGGACAATGGAAAGTATGCAGATAATGATATTCAGCTGCATACCTTGTACTTCGCATTGCTGATAAGTGATACAACTCTTTGTCAGGGAACCGATCGTCAATTTCCCACTCTTGGTCTTGAGTTTCTAACCTGGACAGGAAGTCCGCATTCAAATGCAAAGCTCCTTTCCTTACTTGTACAGTATACGTGAACTCTTGTAACAACAAGATCCATCTTGCAATTTGCCCGGATAAATCTGCCTTCTTGACCAAATGTTGCAATGCGTAATGGTCAACATAGAAGACAAACTTGTACCCCAACAGATAATGGCAAAATTTCTTGCAGGCATACACCATTCCAAGTGCTTCTCTTTCAGTCGTCAAATAGTTCTTTTCAGAAACTGAAAGTTGTCGGCTGGCATAATACACCGGGTAGTCCTTCTTCTTCTTGTCCTTCTAACTTAAGACGACTCTGATGGCCATGGACAAAGTGTTGACATATACCTGAAAAGGGACGTCCCAATTCGGGGCCCTCATAATAGGTGCTTCAACCAGCTTCTTCTTCAACACCTAGAAAGCTTCTTCTTGATTTGCTTCCCACAAATAGTCTTTGGATTTCATCAGAAGCTTTGTAAGTGGTGCAGCAAGCACTACATAGTTTGACACAAAGTGTTTGTAATATCCAACATGTCCCAAGAAGGCTCTCAGCTCCTGGATGTTCTTCGGGGATTCCAAAGCTGCAATTATCTTGACCTTCTCAACATCGACTTCAATACCTCGGCTTGACACCCGATGCCCCAGAAGAATTCCCTCCTTCATTGCGAAGAAGCATTTCTCCGGGTGTAATGACAAGCCGGCAAAATGACACCTTTCAAAAGTTTGGCAAAGGTAATCTAAATATACATCTCTTTGCCCAAACACACAAAAGTCATCAATGAAAACTTCCACAAATTTGCACAGGAAATCTTTGAAGATTGAATTCATCATCCGCTGGAAAGTAGCGGGAGCATTACACAACCCAAAGGGCATTTGATTGTAAGTGAAAGTGCCCCAATCGGTTGTGAATGTAGTTTTATCCTTATCTTCTTCTTGAATGGATACTTGATTGTACCCTGAAAATCCATCAAGAAAACTATAACAAGGATGACCAGCTACCAGATCTAAAATTGTATCGATAAAAGGCAAGGGATGATGATCTTTCCTTGTGACTGCGTTCAACTTCTGGAAGTCTTGGCACACTCAGATCTTCCCTGTTTTCTTCTTTGGGACAATGACAATGGGGGAAATCCATTCACTGCCTAAGACAGGGAAGATGATACCGGCTCCTAAGTACTTATTGATTTCATCTTTCACCAACAGCAAGTATTTCGAGTTCAGGCGGTATTGCCGTTGCCAAACCGGAACTGCACCTTCAACCAGATCAATCCGGTGTTCTCCAAATTTTTGTGGAATACCCGGCATTTGATCAATAGACCAGGAAAATACATCTTGGAATTCTATAAACAAGGCAATGTATCCTGCCAACTCCTCCTAAGTGACTGTCTTTGAGATTTTCAAAAATTTTTCCTTCAGTTAATAAAACATCTTAATAGTCATCGGGGTTGATGACGCCTTCAACATGGCTTACTCGGCTTAACCCAAGGTGAGCTGCCATCAGTCAGGCTTAAGTGAGCTGCTTAAGTCAGGCTCACCCGAGGCGAGGTCATATGGATCTTTGTCTTCAACATCCACGTCGTAGCATTCCAAGTAATTAACTTGGACTTTGTCTTTGGATTTGTCTGAGGACGAAGACAATGAGTCTTCGGATTTGTCCTCCTCTTTCAACAAACTTGTTTCCCCAAGGTGGGGAACTTTTGTCCAACTCACAGTCACAAGCTTCTGATCTTTGGACGAGATGTCCTTGAATCTTAACTTCTACTGATGCCAATCCACCACAACTTTGGCACTATACAACCAGGGTCTTTTGATCAACAGAGGGTAACCAGTCTTTGTCACTGGTTGCAAGACAATGTAGTTCAACTTGAAGGGTACTCCTCCAATGATCATGGTGCTGTTTGATAGCATGCCCAAGGGCCGTCTCCTGGTTTGGTCTACAAACTTCAACACTCGGGGTGTTGGTTCAAACGTGTGATACCCGAGTCGATTTGCTATATCTTCGGGTCCAAAGTCTCTCCATGTTCCCTCTTGACTTTGGGACGCTTCAAAATGGTAACGGGCTTGCTAATGGCCTTAACCCAAGGTTCCTCGGGTTGGCCCACCTCAGCTTGGATCAGACCCTTTACTTCGGATCGGATGTCTGCCGGAAAAACTGGAGACTTTGTCTTTGTCTCCTCTTCCAAACTCAGTTCCCGAGTCCTGAGTAGTGCCTCCTTTAGTTCTTTATGCAAGGCTTTAGCTTTGGCTTTTGCAAGGATCTTTTCTCCATGGCAGAAAAAATTGTCTTTCGGCGCAATCTCTTTGCCTTTCTGGAAGATGACGAGGTCGTACTCAGTTCTTTGGGATCACGCTTCTTCTTGCTGGAGCGTGTCTCAACTTTCAAAATTTCAAGGTCTGGCCATTCTCCTTCCAAGGCCGGAATCCCTTCTTGAGGTCTTTCTTCCTCAAGAGTGATACAATTTCCATTAGTATCCCCCTTTGGCTGAATTGCTGCACACTCAGCGGGGGTCTGTACATACTTTATAGGCGGCTTCGGGTTTGGTGGGTGAGGACATTGGTTGCCCATATGCCCCGATCCTTTACAATTTCCACACAGGGGAACATACCTGTTTTGCCTTCTTGGCTTGAGACAGTTTGGAGACCAATGTCCCATCGAGCCACAATTATAACAGGCTCCGGGTGCAACATTCTAACAGCAATTTTAGTTGCTCATCGGTGGTCTTCATGGAGGAGCATTGGGGTTATACTCCCTTGGTCCAAACCTCGGACCTTGGTACAATGTGCTTGCTTGAGGCTGTACTTCTTGTGTTTGGTACACAGCCTCTTTGTCCTCATCTTGGTTCCATCCCGGAACCCAATCAATTTGCTGCACCGGGAATGCATTACGAGTATTGCATTCTGTGTTTGCATGGCCTGATTTGCCACATGCGGTGCACCATACATTTGATCTCCCAAATGCTGGGGTCTTCTTTCTATCTTTGGCCCCAATCATCTGGATCTTGAAATCTGAAAACTCCTTGATGAGGGCATCCAGCTTGGTATCCGCCTTATTTACACTCTTCGCTGGAGGAGTCACTGGTTTCTTGCCTCCACGTCTTCTGACTTGTCTTGGCTTAGATTCTTCTTTGGATTCCAAAGAAGAGCTTGAAGATGTGGAGGATTTGTCCAAAGAAGGGGATGTATTGCACGAAGCTCTCCTTCTGGGCTTCTTGCCTTTCTTCTCCCGATTTCTCCGGTTACCGGTAGAGTGAGAGTGGGCCGCCTTGTAATGAGCGATGTTTGAGTACTTTGTCAAGGGAAGTTACATTCCTCTCCCTTGCAAAGATTTGTATCTCTGGTGAAAGTCCCCCGAGGAACCAGGTAATAGCTTGGGCATTAGAGTAACCCACCACCCCCGATTGCTTGGGAACTCGGTTCAATAGTGCCATGAACTGCTCAGAGTAGTCTCTCAACTTCTCCTTCTTGCCTCGGTCTAAATCGTTGAGTGCTGCGAAGACACTCGTGTCATAATCAACCTCTCGGAATCATTCCATGAAGTTGTTTTTCAAGTCTGCCCAGTCTGCTGGTACGAACCCCTTCTGGGTCACATGGATGTACCAACTCCAAGCTTTCTTTTGGAGCAAACTTGGGAAAATTCTCAATCAATCCGCCGAGTCATGCTACTTGTTAGCAAAGGAGATGACTTTGAATTCTTCAATGAATTCATCAGGGTCTTTGTCTTGTTCTGTCCCCTTGTACTTCTAATAGGCGTGTTGGGTGACAGGCAACAAAGTCATCGTTCGATGCACTGGGATTGGCTGAGGTAGTGCTGGACTTGACGGAACTGAAGGATTGGCTGGTATCGATGCCGTGTTGTCAGCCCAAGGGTTCCAATTTGTCAAATTCAAGGTGGGGTCTTCTTTGACAATTTCTACTATGAGGGTGTCGACTTCAACCTAAGTGGAAGATTCAGGATCAACACCTTTGATTGGTTCTTCAAAATTCCTTCGGGACAACCAAAGAATTGTTTGTAGAAGATGTTGACACTCGTCTTCAGTAAGTGTTTGTGCTGTCTTTTCTCAAAGAAAGTTCTTCAAGGACACAACTTCCTTTACAGCTCTAGGGGAAGTCAGTGTACTAGGCCGCAATGCATATGTTTGCCCACTCAATTCTTTCTTCTTCTTGGATGAAGAGGGAGATGCAAAGTAGCCTTGCTTACCGACTTTGCGTTTCTTGTGGTCAAGTTCTTGCAAGGCTTCTTGCACTTTGTGAAGGAGTTGAAAGTCCAATGCTTCTTGTTCAGTTTTGTCAATAGTGGATGGGACGTTTAGACGTTCGTCTTCTTCATGCTGAAGTGCTTGTCTTTGAGCTCTCTCTTCCCGTTGTTTTCTCGATGCAGACATTCATATTGCGTTGATACCTAGTTTTGAATTTGGCTTTGTATTCTTCCACTTCCAAGATTTGCATCTCCGGCAACGGCGTCAAAAATCATGTGACAACCCGACAAATATCACTTTTGTGGTAATTGGGTAAGTAAAGTTTGTTCCCGTAGAGATACGAGTCAAAATTGGTCAAATACAAAGCAAAGTAACAATTTCAGTTCTTCTTGGTTGCATCTTTAATCTCTCAGGTAGAAACCACACCCAAAAGAGAGTAACAAGCACTGACTTGCAGTCTTGTCACAAGTTCACACTCCTTAATCACAACTCCATCAGTTCTTTCCAAACAAGCTTGATTGTGATGATTCAGGCTCTCCCAAAAACGGCACTTCAATGCAAAACGACTTCGCCTCAAAATTGTGTTCCACCCCTCCACTAAAGGCACAACTTCCTTGATTGAAATTGCTTCACATCAACTTTGCACTACACTCACAAATGCAAAATACTACCAACACTACAATTCCTCTCAGATCTGTCAAGGCATTGCTTTGATTGCACTTCACTCAAGATCAAACACACAGAATGAAGATCAAGGCTATGGAATCCAACATCCAACAAGCACACTGACTTGCACTACGAATTTCTCCAAACACTCACAAACACAATTGCAAAGCTGATACTCAGAATCAAGCTTAAGCAATGAGCACTGCTTCACAACACTTTGCTTTATCTATTCTCAGAATTATGAGCATTGAACAATATTTCTCCACGAATGCCACTCTTAAGTAGCAAACAATTGACAGTTCTAACAACTATACCGTTCTACAACAACTCTTCTAACCTGCAGATCCAAAATGACAATGCACCTCTTCATATCTGCCTCTTCAAATCTCAAAACTGTTACTAATCCGATCCGATGTCTACTTTGTCCTTGGCTTTCAACCCCAAACCCGAAGTAAATTTACTCCCTACTACTCTATCTTTGGGTTTCATATCTTCTACTTCTTCTACCAGATCCATCAATTCTCTTCTTGATCTGAAATTGCACTAGTGGGTAATCTATCTTACTCTTCATGTCTCGACCGACTCTTCTCTCATGTCTCCACCGCTAATTCCAAAGACATTTGTACTCTTATGTTATCTACTTTGGGTTTTGCTCTAACATCTTTCTGAAGTTTTTCTATCTCTATTTTCACTAAGTCTAATCTAATTGAAATGTTATCTTCTACCTCTAAGATCTTTCTGTCTACACAAGTTCTGAGACTAATTAACAAGGCATTCATATCTATATCCTTTGCCTGTCTTCGCTTCATCTCCTGCACCAACAATTTCAACTCGTGCAGCCACGTCTCTTCAATCCAAATGCTAACCTCTGTACTTAGCATTGCATTCATCTGGAGGACTATCTCCTTCAATGGCTCCAATCTCATCTTTCTTTCACGTTCCCGATGGCAAGCCAATCTTCTCGGTACATTGCCAACTCCGCCTCAAACTTGGCTTTCACCAACTCCTTCTCCTTCTCCTTCTTTACAACTCTCTCCTCTTGATTACGAAGTAATTCTTGTAATCTTTCTTCTTCTCTATATCATGCCGCCAACTCTTGTTACCAAAGTTGGTTCTTCTCCTCGACACTCTCCATCACCCTATCAAGCTCTTGATCCAGCTACTCTGGCCATAGCATGGATAACCTCTACTCTTGAATCAGCAAACTACTGCTTCAAGATCTCATGCTTAGCTACTTGTCTCTCCCTTGCTATGTCACTCTTCTTCACAATATCCTCTCGACAATTTACTTCTCTCTTCAGGTCTTCAATTACCTAACTTGTCACTACTACCTCCGCTCGCAGTACTTCTCTTTCCTCCTCACCTCGGGTTATACTCTTCTTCAACTCCGAGTTTTTTTCTTCCAGTCTTGGTAATACCTGCAACACAGTCTTCACCTCTGGACAAGTTGACTGCATCTCTTTCTTCTTGTACTCTAGCTTTACTAACAACGGGCACACAACTCCTCGCAGGTACTCCACTCCATTGCTGGCAACTACTTCAACCTGTGGAGTGATGTCCTTCTTTACCTCTTCTCCTCCCGATACTTGCCTTCTCCTCTGCAATCGTCATATTGGAATAGACGCCTCACTTCTTGAGCTTTCAAGTGCTTCTTCCTTCACCGTACTTGGACCTGCTTCCCACTTTGCCTTGCGTCTCAAGTGAACTCCTCTCTGTATGGCAATCTTCTTCTCTTTGGGCATAATTACTTTGTCTTCCAACTGTGTGTTGTCTTCGGCTTTGAATTTTGCCTGCACTCCTTCTTCTTCTTCTTCTTCAGCCACCAGCACCGATGTCATTTCTCCTCCTTGATCATTGTCGCTACTTGTATCTCCAGTCTATAGCGTTAGCTCAGGCTCCTCCTCGTGTTCCGAGTCTTCAGTCTTGAGCTCGGCATCACCTTCTGAGTCTTCATCCTCCGACTTGATCACCACCATACCTTGCCTTGGGTTGCCTCTCCTGGTCTTCCAAGGTTTCTTCGTGTCTTTGGCTTCACCTTTCCGACTTCTCTTCTTTGTATTTGGGGTACTCACTATGATCTCCACGTTCTTCCCTGTCTTTGTGTAGTAGTTGTTGGTGCTCTTGATTTGCAAAATCTATTGCTGCACCTTGACGTTGACCTTCTTTCTCAAATCAGGATGAAAGTGCGACACCATCCAAGTTTGCTCCGCCGAGTTCAGCAAATTTAGCCCGAGGTAAAAATGCGCTGCAAATAGGATGATGTAGTGTGGAGGCAATTTATCCTGCAGATTCCACACCATTTGCCTTGTCCTCCCATGGAAACACCTTGCCCAATTGATCGGTTCTCTTGCAAATAACTTGTGAAAGAACACCGCTTGGTGTTTCATCACATCAGTGGTTCTCTCCGGCTTCAGGATGGCCATCAGTGCACTCACAATTCCTCTCTTCACAAGGTCTTTGTAGCTCTCAACTTTGTACCCATTCTTTGTCCGCTTTGACAAGAATGCATCTCTCACCTCTTGAGTCTCTTGAGCTATCTCTCCCTTCCCCAAGAACGTGACCAAACACTGTCAATTAACCCTCGCGCTTATGGGCCGCCGGTTGTTGAACGGTCCCTTCTTGAATTTCTTGCCCGACAAAAGGTTGTTAGACTGTCTTCGCCTTGGGTTTAGCTCCCCCCGATACAAAGACACTTTACTTTGGGTTGTATGCTGACAGGGCATTTCCGAGTACTTTGCCTTATGACCCAAAGTCACTTTACTTTGGGTTTCATCCCGAAGACTCTTTTCTTTGCCTTCTTTGGCCATATAGGCGCAATCTGACTTCTCTATACACTTCTTCTTCTTTAGTTTGAAAAAAAACAAAAAATGTGGGCACCACAAAACTTGATCAAAACACAAGTTTTCCCTCATTTCTTCTCCATTTGATTTCAATTTGGTTTCAGCAAGGCACTTCTTCTTCTAAACTTGTCCAAAATGAAAAATGTGGGTACCACAAATGCACACTCTTTAATCACAACATAGCAAATTCTGTCCAAAAAAATCTTGATTGTGATGATTCAGATTCTCCCAAAGACGACACTTCACTGCAAAAATGACTTTGCCTTAGAATTGTGTTCCACTCCTCCACTGAAGGCACAAATTCCTTGATCAAAATTGCTTCACATCAACTTTGCACTGCACTCACAAATGCATGATCCTACCAACACTACAATTCCTCTTAGATCTATCAAGGCATTGCTCCGATTGCACTTCACTCAAGATCAAACACACAATGAAGATCAAGGCTGCGGAATCCAACATCCAACAAGCACACTGACTTGCCCTTCAAAATTCTCCATACACTCACAAACACATATAGAAAATTGACACTCGGAATTAAGCTCAAGCGACGAGCATTGAAAACAACACTTCACTTTATTTATCTTCAGAAATATGAATATTGAACAACCGTTACTGCAAATGCCCCCTTTAAATAGTGAAGCAAACAATAGTTCTCACAACTATACCATTCTATAACAACTCTTCTAGCATGTAGATCCAAACTGACAATGCAACCCTTCATATTTGCCTCTTCAAATCTCAAATCTTTTTCTACCTTGATCCGATGTCTACCTCCTCATTGGCTTTCAAACCTGATCATCTTCCTATTACTTCTCCTTGTTTGGGTATATCTACCACTACCAAGTCCTTCACTATTTCTACTACTTCTACACTTGGAACTACAATTAAGCTCATGAGTAATCTATCTACTTCCTTATCTTCCGACCCACTCTTCTCTAATGTCTCAAATGACAAGTTTAAAGACACCTGAATTCCTACTTCTACAACATCAAACTTCCTCTCCTCTATCACGCTACTCCTAATTCTCTCTTACTTGGCCTTGACTAAATCTAATCTGAGATTGACATTGTCTCCTACTTCTAACATCTTCCAATCTACTTGCTCCCTTAATCGGATCAATGAAGTGTTCATATCCACATCTTTGGCTTTCCTCTTCCAAGTTTCCTGCACAAGCAACTTTAACTTGTGTAGAAGTGCTTCTTCCAACCTTTCTTCAGCCTCCGTGCTCAAGATTGCTCACAACTTTCCTGCAACTTCTCCTATGGATTCCGACTCATAAACTCAAGATTGCTCTGCCTTCAACTCATCTTTGTACTTAGCAGCAAATATCTTCTTCTCCTCTGCATATTGAGAACTCTATAACTCAACACTTTGTACCAGCTCACACAATCTTTCTTCTTCTCAATGCCTAACTACCAACTCTCTTTGCCATGCTTGATCCTTCCTAGCTGCACTCTTCCTCAAGCTTTCTAACTCCTGCTCCATTATTGCGGCCATCACCTTCACATGAATACACTCAATGCGCATATCATTGACCTCCTCTTTCATCTTGGTCAGCAACATTGCCTGCTCTTTCAATTCTTTGGCTTGCTTTTGCATTTCCTTACCTCTTGACTCAAAACTCTCTTGCAACTTCTCGAAAGTCTTCTTCTTCAAGATTGCATCCACCCGAAGTTCTTCAACTTCCTCATTTCTTCGGGTTACACGATCCTGCAAACCCTTCACTTCAACCAACAGATACTTCACCACCTGCAACTCATTTGTCACCTTCATAAAATCTTGGGGAATTACCTTTTGGTGCTCCTTCAACAATTCCAACAATGGAGTGACAACCTTTGATAGATACTATATTCCGCCAAACTTCTCTTTGTCTTTGGCCCCATCTTTGTACTTCACCTCTTCCATCGGCTCCTTTTGCCAAAGTCACAATCTTTGTATCTTCAGAGACACTGCTTTGGAGCTTCCTTCTTCCTTACCTACTGAACTCAGCCCTGCAAGGTACTCCTTCTATCTTTTAGCCCCCTTCTCTTCCACAACCAAGGCTACACAATGATTTGTCTTTCTTGGTACATTGTCAATCATCACATGACAAGCTTCACCCACTCCAACCAATTGCTGAACCTTGTGTTCACCCTCACTCTCGCTTCCGGATTCCTCACTTTGTAAAGTGAGTTTGTCTTCTTCTGAGTCCTCTCTTCAAGACTCTATCTCCCCTTGAGTTGGTTTTCGGCGGTGCTTCTTTCACCATCTTCTTACTCTGCAGAACCAGTCTTTGGGTCTTCCTTTGTGTTAGAGGCAACTTTGCTTCTTTGGGTTTATTGTGCTTCTTCTTCTTCTTTGGGCTTGTGACTTCTTCCATCTTCCATTGTGCCGTCCTCAAGAAGTGATCATCACTAGCTCGCAGGTGTGCCATATATTGTTGCTCTTCTTCATCCGCTTCTTGTATCAAATCAGGATGGAAATGTGACACCATGCGATGCCTCTCCTCTACTATCAGCAAGTTCAACCCAAAGTAGAAGTGTGCTGCAAACGGTGCAAAATAATGTGGAGGCAAACTTGTCCTCCAATTGACCACCATTTGCCTCATTCGTTGGTGAAAACACTTTGCGTAGTTCACCTTCACTCTTGCAAACAATTGGTGGAAAAAGACCGCCTGCTGCATGTTCATGTAAGTTGTTTGTTGTGGTTTGAACATGGCCATTATCATCCCCACGATGCTTTGTTTAATCGGGTCCCGATAGGACTCCACCTTGTAACCATTTGTTGCACGGAGCAAAGAACAAATTTTGTATGTCCGCCGACTCCTCTTGGTTTTCCTGCTTCCTTCCCCAACACTAACCTCCAATCTGACTTAGTCCATCAAGCCGGATTTCCTCTCTTCTCCTAGACTTTGGGGTCTTCCCTGCAATTAATGGCAGCTATCTCTACCATGACTCTTGGGAAACTGAAATTCCAGTTCCATGCTAAGAAAGTAATACAAAGTCTATTCAAGACTTCAATTCTTCCTACAACGTCCATCCTATGAATTGTGAAATTTTGCACCGCCAGAGCGTTTGTGACCTTCTTTGCCATGATCTGCTCTCTTGTTCTTTGGCACTAGAAAACTATTCCTTCTCTTGGACGAGACACTCTAACCCCTTTTGGATTTCAGATAATTTCACTCTCAATTGGCTTCTTGACACGCATTACTGCAAGATGACTACTCAGAGTGATAGGAAATCTACTTGGCATATTCAACTTGTTCCTATGCAATTGCAATTTTATATTACCTTGAATTGCAGTCGATTTCAAAATCAACTTCCCCTTCTTCTGCATGTTGCTGTCCTATCACTGTCAAGACATGCTTCTTCTACCTCCGCCGTTTCTTGAAGTGTAATTTCTTGCCATGTACCAAGGTTGTTAGAAGGTCTTTGTATTGGCCTTCTTTCTTCCCAATCCAAGGACAATGCTCTTTGGAATTATTTCTTTGTACTCCTCTCCTGAGTACCTCCATCATTGGATCCGAAGTAGAATTCTTTAGATTTCCTCCAAAGATACTCCCATCTATTCCTTCTTTCACAATTCAGCTTTCTTTGCTTAATTCTTCTCCAAATGATAATAAACCCAAAAAAAAAATGTGGGCACCACACAAAGTCATTTTGTGGTGAAGTAGCTATTTTGGGAGGGACTGAATCATCAAAATCATGTTTGCTTGGAAATATTTGAATGATTTGTGATTATGTGTGACAAACTATTGTGACAAGATTGTGAGATAGTACTTGTTACTCTCTTCTGGGTGTAGTTTCTACTTAAGAGATTAAAGACGCAATCAAGAAGAACTAAATTGTTACTTTACTTTGTATTTGGAAATTTCTGACTTATCTCTGTGAGGACAAAATTTACTTACCTGATTATTGCAAAGGTAATATTTGCTAGGTTGTCACATGAGAAATCCACCAGAACTAGAGCAAGGGACAGTTATGGATATTTCAAAGGAGATATTTGGAAAAATTTCTTGCTTGGTTTGGCATGGAAAATGCAAAACCAATGAGCATTCTAATTGCAAGTCATTTAAAGATATCATTGGAGCAATATCCATCAAATGAGGAGGAGAGAAAGGTAATGTCAAATATTCCTTATGCTAGTGATGTGGGAGTTTAATGTATGCTATGGTGTGCACTAGACCAAACATCTCATATGTTGTGAGTATGGTGAGTAGATACATGGCAAATCTAGGGAAACAACATTGGGAAGTTGTGAAATGGATACTTCATTACTTGAAAGGGACTATAAATATTGGCATTACCTTTGATGTGGAGAAGGACCAAGAAGGAGGAATTATAGGGTATGCAGATTCTGATTTTTCTGGAGACTTGGATAAGAGAAGGTCTACAATAGGATTTGATTTTACACTTGTTGGTGGTGCAATAAGTTAGAAGTCTACTCTCCAATCTACTATTGCTCTTTTTACTATAAAGGCAGAATATATGTCAACAACTAAGGCTGCTTAAGACGCAATATGGCTACAAAGTTTAGCCAAGGATGATGGACTCCCTAACATGAAGTCCGCATTTTTTTGTGATAGCCAAATCGCTATTTACTTGGCCAAAACTCAAGTATATCATTCAAGAACAAAGCATATTGATGTGAAACATCATTTTATCAAGGAATTTGTGATAAATGGTGAGATCAATTAGCAAAAAATTGGCACAAAGGTAAACATAGCTGATATATTGACTAAACTTGTTCCTATTGAGAAGTTCAAGTTATACATGAACTTGCTCAACATTCAATGTTGCTCTTTGGGATGATATGGTGGATATAAGCAAAAGGTGGAGATTGTTATGTTTGGCTTGTTATCAATGAAAACTGATTAAGAGCAAGAGAAAATGTAACTAATGAAACACTTTGCTGTTACATGCAATGCAAGACAATCACTTTTCTAGAAGTTCAGGCCAACAATCACTTGTCTAGAAGTTCAAGTGGAAAGTAACTTGTCTAGAAGTTCAAGTGGACAGTCACTTGTTGTAGAAGTTCAATCAGATAACAATGATGTATGTATATATATATATATATATATATATATATATATATATATATATATATATATATATATGTGTGTGTGTGTGTGTGTGTGTGTGTTGTGTGTGTGTGCGTAGAGAGTAATAAAGCATTGAAGGCTTGTGTGAGCATGTTTTAGTTGTGGAGGTAGCTTCCAAAATGAGAAGTGAACCATACTATCTCTTGTTGTCCTTTGATTTTTGTTTAATGGGGGTTTATGATGTGATATTGTGAGAGGTCTTGGGGATTGTGTTTCCTAACACAACTTCCTTGATCAAGATTGCTTTACATCAATCTAGTGTTGTGATTACAAATATAGAATATTATCAACACTACAATTCCTCATGGATCTATCAAGGCATTGCTTCAGTTGCTATCCACTCAGAATCAAACACACAAAATGAAATTAGAGCCTTGGAATCCAACATCCAACAAGCTTACTAACTTGCACTTCAAATTCTCCAAACACTCACAAACACACACACATGATTGATACTTGGAATTAAGCTGAAACAACAAATATTGAGTTAAAACACTTTGTGTTACTCAACTTCAAAAATATGAACCTGAACAACAAAACACTGCCCATGCCTCCTTTAAATAGGCAAAGCACTTCAATAGTTTCTAACTAATATACCATTTCCTAACAATCTCCAGATCCAAAATGACTACCCACTCTTCATATCTATCAATTCAAATCTTAAATTGATTACAAATCCAATCCGATGCCTACCGCTTCTTCTTCTACACCCAATGTAACTTCCTACATATCTTGTGCTTTGGCTCTATCCACAACTTCTATATCATCTTCTATTTCTATCATGTCTTTCATCTAAATTGCAATTGAGGCCATGGATATTCTATCGATCTTCATATCCTCCAACACACTTACTCCTAATAGCTTAAGTAGCTCACCTAAGACACCGCCACTCCTACTTCCCTTACTTTGCATTGGGTTTCTTCTTTCATGCTACTTCAAACCTGCTCTAACTCAAATATAACCATATCTAGTGTAAGACAACCATTGTCTCGTACCTCTAATGTCTTCCTATCTACTCAGTCTCTTAGGTGAATCAACAAATTGTTAAGATCCATGTCCTTTGCTTTTTCTCCTTGTTTCTTGCACTAACAACTTCAATTTGTGCAATCTTACTTCTTCCACTTTCACTTCTGCTTTTGTTGTCAATATTACTTTGAGCTTCTTGATTACTTCTTTGACTTGCTCCAAAGTATGATCTCAAGCTTGCTCCACCTACAACTCTTCATAGTACATCTTCAATGCATCTTCAAACTCAGCTTTCAACACTTCCTTCTCCTCCATGTATTGTGCAAGTTGGGCTTCTACATTGATGATAAGTCCTTGCAATTGCTCTTCTTCTTTATTCCTCTTGGCTAACACATGCTGCTAGGCTTCATCCTTCTCCATTGCACTTGACTTTAGGCTCTCCAATTCTTGTTTCATTACAGCTACAATTGCTTTTGTATGTATGGCTTCTATACGAGCTTCATCAAATTCTCACTTCAACGTCTCAAAGGCTATCTTTTGCTTACCCAATTCTTCAACTTATGTTTCAAGCTCACCTCCTTACTTCTCAAAAGCATTCTGCAAGTTCTTGAACCTCTTCTATTGAGGTACTTTGTCAACCCAAAGCCCTTTAGCTTGCTTCTCACCTTGGGTTAACTTCTTCTTCAATTGCACAACTTCTTCACTGGGATACTTCACAACCCGTAGTTCATCCCTTACCTCTAGATGATCCTTCTTCAACTCTTCCTTCTTCTTCCTCAATGCTAATAGCAATAGATAAACAATCTTGGATAAGTACATTACTTCTCCAAAATCTCCTTCTTTGCCTTTGTCTTTGTACATTGCTTGCATTGGTGTTTCTTTGACCGGTGTCATGGGGAACGTTCGGTCTTGAGAGTGCACCAAGCACATGGCTGCTTGTGCTTAGTTTTCCTTAATGTCTTTCTTTTGGATTTTCCCGTAGACTGACATTCCTTCCCTACTCCTGGATTGTCGGGAATTTGTCTCTATATGAACTTGTTGTTTCAATTTCCCTAAGGTTGGCTCTCCCTGAAGCTTTTTTTTTATCCTTGACTATCCTTGAACTAATCTTGTCATGCAAGTATGGTGTTATGGTTTCTACCTCTGCCTGGTCTCATATTCTATTTTCACGTTAGGTTCAAGCAATGGTTTGGGATCTGGCAGTTTATAGACCTAGGTCAGGTGCCCTTTGATAAAATAAAATAAAATAAATAAATGACAACTCAGTGATCTAACTTAACATAAAACCAGGCACCCAGATCATTTAATTATGCTATTCACCTGGACCGGACTAAGAGCTCCTAGAATGGAGTTTTCCTCAACTCTAGTCACAATTCATAACACAAATCCGCTTCCAAGACTCATCATTCACAAGAATTTCAACAACAAAGCTCACAAGGTTGGATAAGTCAAATAGTTCTAGTCAAGGCAATGCCTGATCTTAAGGTTGCAACTGCTCATCAACTCAGCCCGGCACTTCACATATACTTTGTCCGACAGCAGACAAGGCAACTCACCCTCCAAACCTCTTCATTCTCCTATGCCTTGTTTTGCAGATCAGATTCACTCCATTTAGACAGGCCAACCAACTTCAAATATTTTCTTGCCCTTGCTCCAAATGAACTGATCCACTTCAAAATTCTCCTCCTCTTCCTCCTGACTTTGGGAGATATCCTTTGGCAACTTCTGCAGCAAATCCCCTTCAGACCTCAGGCATCTCTAAAATCCTTCCCCTGGTCCAAGCACAGCTTACAGCATTTCAAAAAATCTTTCAGCCCTCAACACTCTCTCAGATTTCAAAATTGCATCTCCTGGTCCAAGCACAGCCCTAAGGCATCTTGAAAAATCTTTAGCCTTCAAGACACTCACTCAGATTTTGAAATTTCCTCTCCTGGTCCAAGCACAGCCTAAGGCATCTCCAAAATCCTTCAGCCTTCAAGACACTCACTCAGATTTCAGAATTGCATCTCCTGGTCCAAGCACAGCCTTAAGACATCTCCAAAATCCTTCAGCCTTCAAGACACTCACTCAGATTTCGAAATTGCATCTCCTTGTCCAAGCACAGCCTTAAGACATCTCCAAAATCCTTCAGCCTTCAAGACACTCACTCAGATTTTGAAATAGCATCTCCTGGTCCAAGCACAGCCCTAAGACATCTCCAAAATCCTTCAGCCTTCAAGACACTCACTCAGATTTCAAAATTTGCTTCTCCTTGTCCAAGCACAGCCTTAAGACATCTCCAAAATCCTTCAGCCTTCAAGACACTCACTCAGATTTTGAAATTGCATCTCCTGGTCCAAGCACAGCCCTAAGACATCTCCAAAATCCTTCAGCCTTCAAGACACTCACTCAGATTTTGAAATAGCATCTCCTGGTCCAAGCACACCCCTAAGACATCTCCAAAATCCTTCAGCCTTCAAGACACTCACTCAGATTTCAAAATTTGCTTCTCCTTGTCCAAGCACAGCCCTAAGACATCTCCAAAATCCTTCAGCCTTCAAGACACTCACTCAGATTTTGAAATAGCATCTCCTGGTCCAAGCACAGCCCTAAGACATCTCCAAAATCCTTCAGCCTTCAAGACACTCACTCAGATTTTGAAATTTCCTCTCCTGGTCCAAGCACAGCCTAAGGCATCTCCAAAATCCTTCAGCCTTCAAGACACTCACTCAAATTTCGAAATTGCATCTCGTGGTCCAAGCACACAACAATGTCAAGCAATTTTCCTTTGCCGTTGAGAAGTTGTCCTATAGGTGATCGTGGGAAGGGAAATAGAGTTGAAGACGCGCTAGTGTGTAAGGGAGAAGTCACAAGAGTGAAACCAAGAGATAGTGAGAAAGCAGGAGAGATGGGAGGAGGAAAGAAGAACTCCAAATTTGCAGTGAGGAATCATGCGATTCGGAGGTTGGATGTAATTGCAAGAATTGAAGTCTTGAGCCGACTTCGGATTACATTCTTGGCATGGAACTGGAATGTTAGTTTTTGAGGTTTCATGAATGAGATCATCAAGAGCAAGTGTCTCAATGGACCCAAGGAAGAAGGGAAGAGAGGAAATCCGGCTTGTTGGACAGAGTCAGATTGGAGATTAGTACTCGGAAAGGAAGCAGGCGTGGAGCAGGGTGCCACGTTCGTGGAGAAGGGAGAGATAGCCAAAGAAACCCAAGAAGTGAGGGATACATTCTTGTCAAAGCGGATGAAGAATGGATACAAAGTAGAGAGCTATAAAGATCCTATCAAGAGGGGGATTGTGAGTGCTTTGATGGCAATCCTGAAGCCGGAGAGAACAACCTACGTGATGAAACACCAAGAGGTGTTCTTTCACAAATTGTTTGCAAGAGAACCAATAAATTGGGCAAGGTGCTTCCATGGAAGAATGTGACAAATGGTGTGGAATTTGTGGGATAAAATTGCCTCCACATTACATCATGCCGTTTGCAGCACACTTCTACCTTGGGTTGAATTTGCTGAACTCGGCGGAGTGAACTCAAATGGTGTCGCACTTCCACCCTAACTTAAGAAGAGAAGTCGATGTAGAGGAGCAACAATACATCCTTCAAATCTGAAGCACAAACAAGTACTACAAGAAGATAGGGAAGAATGTGGAGATAGAAGCGAGTACTCCAAAATTGAAGAAGTGAAGTCGGCAGGCCAAAGCTGAAGACAAGACAAAACCTCGGAAGACCATGAGAGGAAACCCAAGGTGAGGAATGGTGGTGATTGAGTCAAAAGACAAAGACTCGAAAGGTGAAGCCGATGCAAGTCCAAAGACTTGGAACACGAAGAGGAATCCGAGCTAACGCTACAAAGTGGAGATACAAGTAGCGACAGCAATGAAGGTGGAGAAATGACATCGGTGCTAGTTGCTGCCAAGGAGGAAGAAGAAGTGCAAGCAGAGATCGAGGTCGAGGACAACACAAAGTTGGAGGATGAGATACCTGAGGCCAAAGAAAAGACGATTGTGATTCAGAAGGGAGTCCGCTCAAGACGCAAGGTGAAGTGTGAGGCAGGTCCGGGTAAAGTAAAAGAAGAAATGAATGAAAGCTTGGGAAGCGAGGCATTAGTTCCGATACGAAGACTACAAAGACGAAGGTGAGTACCGGGTGAAACAAAAGTGAGAAGGGAGATTGCTATGCAAGAGGAGGTAGTAGCGAGTAATGGAGTAGAGTACCTGCGGGAGATCATGTGTCCACTGCTGGTGAAATTGGAGCACAAGAAGAAGGAAATGCAGTCAACTTGTCCAAAAGTGAAGACTGTTTTGTAGGTCTTAGCAAGATTAGAAGAAGAGAACTTGAATTTGAAGAAAATCATAACCCGAGGTGAGGAGGAAAGTGAAGTACTACAAGCGGAGGCAGTAGTGAAGACTCAGGTAATTGAAGACTTGACAAGAGAGTGAGATATCGAGAGGAGCTTGTTAAGAAGAGTTACATAGCAAGGGAAAGACAAGTAGTAGAGTATGAGATTTTGAAGCAACAGTTTGCTGATTCAAGGGTAGAACTTATCTATGCTATGGCAAGGGTAGCGGCAAAGGAACAAGAGCTCAATAGAGTCGTGGAGAGTGTAGAAGAGAAGAAGCAACTCTGGCAAAGGGAGTTAGCAGCACAATATAAGGAAGAAGAAAGGTTACAAGAGTTACTTCGTAATCAAGAAGAGAAGGTTGTACATAAGGAGAAGGAGAAGGAAACGGTGAAAGCCGAGTTTGAAGCACAATTGGCGATGTACAAGGAGGATTGGCTTGCAGATCAAGAGCAAGAAGGAAAAATGCGATTGGAGCAATTGAAGGAGATTTTCCTTAGGATGAATGCAATGTTAAGTATAGAGGCCAGCGTTTGAATTGAAGAAACGAGGCTGGACAAGTTGAAATTGTTGGTGCAAGAGAGGAGGCAAAGACAGGCAAAAGATCCAGATTTGAATGCGCTGCTGATAAGTCTAAGGACTTGTGTAGATAGGAAAATATTAGAGGTAGAAGATAATATCATGATTAGATAAGACTTAGTAAAGTTGGAGATAGACAAACTTCGGAAAGATGTTAGAGCAAAACCTGAATGTGGTGCCCACATTTTTTGTTTTCTTTCAAAATTAAGGAGAAGAAGTGTATAGAGAAGTTGGATTGCGCTTGTATGGCCAAAGAAGGCAAAGAAAAGAGTCTTAGGGATGAAAACCGAAGTAAAGTGACTTCGGGTCATAAGGCAAAGTACTCAAAAATGCCATGTCAGCATACAACCCGAAGTAAATTGTCTTTGTATCAGGGGGAGCTCAACCCAAGGCAAAGACAATCTAACAACCTTTCATCGGGGCGAGAAGTTCAAGAAAGGACCGTTCAAAAACCGGTGGCCCATATGTGTGAAGGTTAATTGACAGTGACAGGTGCATGCAGGAGGTGTGATTTCTTGGTAGAAACTCGAAGTGACTAAAGACAAAGAAAGCGCAACTCCATAAAAATTGAACTCACAACAAAGAAATGTCGAGCAATTTTCCTTTGCCGTTGAGAAGTCGTCTTGCAGGTGATTGTGGGAAGGGAAATAGAGTTGGAATTGCGTCAGTGCGTAAGGAGGAAGTTGCAAGAGTAAAATCAAGAGATAGTGAGAAGGTAGAAGAGATGGGAGGAGGAAAAAAGAACTCTGAATTCACAATGAGAAATCATGCAATTCGGAGGTGGGCTTGGATGGTGTTGCACTTCCATCTTGATTTGCAAAAGGAGGTCAATGTCAAGGAGCAACAATACATCTTGCAGATTAGGAGCACCAACGACTTCTATGCAAAGACAGGGAAGAACGTGGAGGTCGTAGTAAGTACCCCGACTACAAAGAAGAGGGGTCGGCAAGGTGACACCAAAGACATGAAGAAACCACGGAAGACACGGAGAGGCAACCCGAGGCAAGGTATGGTGGTAATCAAGTCGGAGGACAAAGACTCAAAAGGAGATGCCGAGCTCAAAACTGAAGACTCGGAACACGAGGAGCCTGAGCTAACGCTGCAAAGTGGGGATACGAGTAGCGATAGTGATGAAGGAAGAGAAATGACATCGGCACTAACGGCTGACAAATACAAAGAAGAAGTGCAAGCAGAGATGGAAGCCGAAGACAATACACAGTTGGAAGACAAAGTAACTGTGCTCGAAGAGAAGAAGATCGCAGTACAACAAGGAGTTTGCTCAAGATGCAAGGGAGATTACTCCGCGGGTTGGATAAGTTGCCAGTGATGGAGTGGAGAACCTACGGGAGATCGTGTGCCCATTGTTGGTGAAGTTGGAGTACAAGAAGAAGGAAATGCAGTCGACATGTCCGGAAGTAAAGATTGTATTGCAGGTATTATTGGGATTAGAAGAAGAAAACTCGGAGTTGAGGAAGAGTCTAATCTGAGGTGAGGAGGAAAGAGAAGTACTGCAAGCAGAGGCAGTAGTAAGAAGTCAGGTAGTTGAAGACCTGAAGAGAGAAGTAAATTATTGAGAGGATCTTGTGAAGAAGAGTGACATAGCAAGGGAGAGACAAGTAGCGGAGTATGAGATCTTGAAGCAGCAGTTTGCTGATTCAAGAGTAGAAGTAATCCATGCTATGGCGAGGGTAGCAGCAAAGGATCAGGAGCTTGATAGGGTGATGGAGAGTGTCAAGGAGAAGGAGCAACTCTGGCAAAGAGAGTTGGCGGCATGATACAAAGAAGAAGACCGATTACAAGAGTTACTTTGTAATCAAGAGGAGAGAATTGTTTAGAAGGAGAAGGAGAAGGAGACGGTGAAAGCTGAGTTCAAGGCGGAGTTGGCGATGTACCGAGAGGATTGGCTTGCAGATCGTGAACGTGAGAGGAAGATAAGATTGGAGCCATTGAAGGAGATAGTCCTCTGAATGAATGCAATGTTAAGTGCAGAGGCCATTATTTGGATTGAAGAGACGAGGCTGCACGAGTTGAAGTTGTTGGTGTAGGAGACAAGGCAAAGACAAGCAAAGGATACCAATTTGAATGCCTTGTTAATCAGTCTCAGAACTCGTGTAGACAAAAAGATTTTAGAAGTAGAAGATAACATCTCAATTAGATTAGACTTAGTGAAAATAGAGATAGAAAAGCTTTGGAAGGATGTTAGAGCAAAACCCGAGGTAGATAACATAGGAGTGCAGATGTCTTCGGAATTACCAATGGAGACATTAGAGAAGAGTGGGTCAAGAGATGAAGATTTAGATAGATTACCCACTAGTGGAATTTCAGATCAGGAAAGAGAATTGTTGGAATTGGTAGAGGAAGTAGAAGGTATGAAACCCGAGGACAGAGTAGTAGGAAGCAAAATTACTTCAGGTTTGGGTTTGAAAGCCAAAGATGAAGTAGACATTGAATCGGATTAGTAATAGTTTTGAGATTTGAAGAGGCAGATATGAAGAGGTGCATTGTCAATTTGGATCTGCAGGTTAGAAGAGTTGTTGTAGAACGGTATAGTTGTTAGAACTATCAATTTGTTCACTACTTAAGAGTGGCATTCGGAGAGAAATGTTGTTCAGTGCTCATAATTTCTG
Organism: Lunularia cruciata; assembly: GCA_948567375.1. Taxonomy (NCBI): domain Eukaryota; kingdom Viridiplantae; phylum Streptophyta; class Marchantiopsida; order Lunulariales; family Lunulariaceae; genus Lunularia; species Lunularia cruciata. The sequence goes on from OX419757.1 coordinate 44,155,131, forward strand.
AGAATAGATAAAGCAAAGTGTTGTGAAGTAGTGCTTGTTGCTTGAGCTTGATTCCGAGTATCAACTTTGTGTTTGTGTTTGTGATTGTTTGAGGAAATTTGAAGTGCAAGTCAGTGTGCTTGTTGGATGTTGGATTCCGCAGCCTTGATCTTCATTTTGTGTGTTTGATCCTCAGTGAAGTGCAATCGAAGCAATACCTTGATAGATTTGAGAGGAATTGTAGTGTTGGTAGTATTTTGCATTTGTGAGTGCAGTGCAAAGTTGATGTGAAGTCGATTGAGGAAGTTGTGCCTTCAGTGGAGGGGTGGAACACAATTTTGAGGCAAAGTTGTTTTACACTGAAGTGCCGTTTTTGGGAGAGCCTGACTCATCACAATCAAGATTGTTTGGAAAGATTTGATGGAGTTGTGATTATGGAGTGTTAATTTGTGACCAGACTGCAAGTCAGTGCTTGTTACTCTCTTCTGGGTGTGGTTTCTACCTGAGAGACTAAAGAAGAACTCAAGAAGAACTACATGTTACTATTTGACTTTGTATTTGGACATTTCTGACTCGTATCTCTACGGGAACGAACTTTACTTACCTGATTACCGCAAAAGTGATATTTGCCGGGTTGTCACATGATTGTTGGTGCCACTGCCGAGGATACAAATCTCAGAGGTGGAAGAATACAAAGCCAAATTTGAAACTGGGTATCAACGCAATATAAATGTCTGCATCAAGAGAACAATGGGAAGAGAAAGCTCAAAGACAAGCACTTCAGCATGAAGAAGACAAACGTGTGAACATCCCATCCAGTGTTGACAAAACTGAACGAGAGGCGTTGGATTTTCAACTCCTTCACAAAGTGCAAGAAGCCCTGCAAGAACTTGACCACAAGAAATGCAAAGGCGGTTGGCAAGGCTACTTTGCATCTCCCTCTTCGTCCAAGAAGAAGAAAGAATCGAGTGGGTAAACATATGCATTGCGGCCCAGTACACCGACTTCCCCTAGAGCTGTAAAGGAAGTTGTGTCCTTGAAGAACTTTGTTCAAGAAAAGACAGCATGCACACTTACTGGAGACGAGTGTCAACATCTTCAACAAACAATTCCTCGGTTGTCCCAAAGGAATTTTGAAGAACCAATCAAAGGTGTTGAGCTTGAATCTTCCACTCGGGTTGAAGTCGACACCTTCATAGCAAAAATTGTTGAAGAAGACCCCACCTTGAATTTGACGAATTGGAATCCCTGGGCTGACACCATAATGTCAATACCAGCCAATCCTTCAGTTCCGTCAAGTTCAACACTACCTCAGCCGATCCCAATACATCAAACAATGACTTCGTTGCCTATCACCTGACATGCCTATCATAAGTATAAGGGAACAGAACAAGACAAAGACCCCAATGAAAGCATCAAAGAATTCGAAGTCATCTCCTTTGCTAACAAGGAGCATGACTTGGCGAATCGATTGAGAATTTTCCCAAGTTTGCTCCAAAAGAAAGCTTGGAGCTGGTACACCCATGTGACCTAGAAGGGGTTTGTACCAGCAGACTGGGCAGACTTGAGAAACAACTTCCTGGAATGATTTTGGGAGGTTGATTACGACACAAGTGTCTTTGCGGCACTCAACAATTTAGACCAAGGCAAGAAGGAGAAGTTGAGAGACTACTCTGAGCGGTTCATGGCACTATTGAACCGAGTTCCCAAGCAATCGGGGGTGGTGGGTTACTCCGATGCCCAAGCCATTACCTGGTTCCTTGGGGGACTGTCCCTAGAGATACGAATCTTTGCAAGGGAGAGGAATGTAACTTCCCTTGACAAGGTACTCAAACATGTTGCTTGTTACAAGGCTGCCCACTCTCACTCTGCCGGTAACCAGAGAAATTGGGAGAAGAAAGGCAAGAAGCCCAAAAGGAGAGCTTCACACAGTACATCTCCTTCTTTGGACGAATCCTCCACGTCTTCGAGCACTTCTTTGGAATCCAAAGAAGAATCAAAGCCAAGATGAGTCAAAAGACGCGGGGGCAAGAAACCAGTGACTCCTCCAGCAAAGAGTGTAAATAAGGCAGATACCAAGCTGGATGCACTCATCAAGGAGTTTTCGGATTTCAAGATCCAGATGATTGGGGCCAAAGACCAAAGGAAAGCCCCAATGTTTGGAAGATCAAATGTATGGTGCACCGCATGTGGCAAATCAGGCCACGCCAACACAAAATGCAATACTTGTAATGCATTCTCGATGCAACAAATTGATTGGGTTCCGGGATGGAACCAAGACGAGGACAAAGAGGCTGTGTACCAAACGCAAGAAGTACAGCCTCAAGTGAGCACATTGTATCAAGGTCCGAGGTTTGGACCCAAGGAGTATAACCCCAATGCTCCTTCACGAAGATCACCAATGAGCAACCAAAATTGCCCTCAGAATGTTGCACCCGGAGCCTGTTATAATTGTGGCTCGATGGGACATTGGTCTCCAAACTGTCCCGAGCCAAGAAGGCAAATTAGGTACGTTCTTCTATGCAGAAATTGTAAAGGATCGGGACATACAGGCAACCAATGTCCTCACCCACCAAACCCGAAGCCGCTTGTAAAGTATGTACAGACCCGCACTGAGCGTGCAGCACTGCAACCAAAGGGAGATACGAATGTAAATTGCATCACTCTTGAGGAAGAAAGACCTCAAGAAGGGAGTCCGGCCTCGGAAGGAGAATGGCCGGACCTTGAAATTTTGAAAGTTGAGACACGCTCCAGCAAGAAGAAGTGTGATCCCAAAGAACTGAGTACGACCTTGTCGTCTTCCAGAAAGGCAAAGAGACTGCACCCAAAGGCAATTCTTTCTGCCAAGGAGGAAAAGATCCTTGCAAAAGCCAAAGCTAAAGCATTGCAGAAAGAACTAAAGGAGGCACTACTCAGGACTCGGGAACTGAGTTTGGAAGAGGAGACGAAGACAAAGTCTCCAGTTTTTCCGGCGGACATCCGATCCGAAGTAAAGGGTCTAATCCAAGCCGAGGTGGGCCAAACCGAGGAACCTTGGGTTAAGGCAGTCAAGGGAAAAGCAACAGCGAGTGGAACCAGAGAGGAGGCAGGTTAGAAGGAAAGAGGTGCAGTTCAGTGATGCACAAAAGAGCAGGGATCAGAATTTGGGCGTTGGAGAAGAGTCACGGATGGACACAAAAGGGGCAGCGAACCAGAAGCCGGGAGAGAGATCTCCTAGGAAAGGGCCGGGTTGGCTGTTGAGCCGGGACATAGAAATGGAATTGGATCCGCAAGAGATTGCCAAAAATTCTGGAAACAGGAGGTGAGGGGTTTCACAAACGAAGAGTTCTTTGGTAGCTTGAGGAAGGATGTGCAGGACCTTATCCTTGTCAAGGCAAAGAAGAAATGATTCTACAAGGAAGGACCGCACACATCCTTGTTGTACGAGGACGGGAGTGAGGCTGAAGGAGAGGTGGGGACTTTCGGGCTTGAGCTTGAACAGGAAAAACCAGAGGATGAGACCCGAGAAGCACGTGTCTATGATGCTGCTCTTGAGGATGAGAAGTCATTTGTGCCCTTGTCAGAGGAGGTTCAAGCCTCTTTTTGGGCGAGAAGTTGCAGCGAGTGTGAGATCGAGATACAAGGAGTGAAAGCACCGGTGAGAGCGCTGATTGATTCCGGATCTGAAGTCAATCTTGTGTCAAAGGCGGTCTACGATGAAGGGCGATGGAAGGTGGATCGTGACATTGATTGGAAGTTAAAATCAGTGAATAGAACCAGAAATGCATTGTGGGGAGCTTGTCCGGATGTCAAAATCAAGATAGGGAATGTGGTAGAGCCTATTAATGTGTTCGTGCATGATACCTTGCCCTACCCAGTGATCCTAGGACAGCCCTTCATTACTGAGTTTAGAATGGAGAGCAAAGTTCTGAATGATGGGACTCATGTGGCGAAGGTTAGAAGTCAGAATGGGACCAGAATAGTGCAATTCCCTATTGTGTTGCCGGGCAGCGACAGGAACAGGAGAGAGTTAAGGGATCCAGAAAAGCCTACTGGAAGGTGGGGTTTCCACTAGGCATCTTGTCAGAGAAGGTTGGGGGACAAGGCGCCCTATGCTACATTCCACCGCAAGAGATCAGTGAGGAGGACTGTTTTGATAGGACCTATGTGGGAATCCAGAGTGGTAGAACTGTTTGCTTTGCACATGTAGGGAGTACCACGGGAATTTTGCAGAAGAGAATGAAAAGGAAAGAGAGAGTTCTGAAAACAGCAAGGGAAATGGATGATAGCGAGACTATCATTGGATTGTTGGAGGATTGGGGAGAAGGTAGGGCAGTCCAGAAGGTGATCAGAGCAATGGAGAAAGGAAAACCCGTGATTGAGATAGGAAAGGAGCTTCATGAAACACTTTCAAAGTTGGTTCATGAAGTGAGATGTGACACTAAGTACAAAACAGTGGACAAAAAGGTTCATCCTATTGCTGTCCCATTGCCATTGGATGCTTCTGATTTGATGCGTAGGACCAGAGAGGAACCAAGACTGAGTCAGGAAAAGGATATTGGTCATTCGTTTACTAAAGAGACCTTGGATGAGCTTACGGTTGGAGGGGATGGATTGCTCACAGAAGTTGAGCACCGTGCATTCAAGGAAATGATTGGGAAGTGCGGGAAGGCTTTTGCTTTCACGATCGAGGAGATTGGGTGTGTGAACCCGCAGGAAATCACACCGATGATAATTTTCACAGTTCCGCATGTACCATGGGATCTGAGGCCAATACCAGTGCCAAAGGCGCTTCTGCCCCAGCTGACAGAACTACTGAAGGAGAAAGTTCAGGCAAAGATTTTAGAACCTTCAGAAGCGCCATACTCAAATCGTTGGTTTACCGTCCGGAAGAAGAATGGTAAGTTGCGGTTCATACAGGATATGCAACCGCCAAATAAGGTAACAATCCGGAATTCTGGTGTTGGACCGGCTGTGGATGAGTTTGCTGAGGAGTTTGCAGGGAGGGCAATCTATTCTATAGGAGATTTGTATTCAGGTTATGATCAGTTTCAGCTTGCTGAAGGGAGCCGGGACATAACCACAATGCAAACACCATTAGGGCTGATGCGTATGTGCACTCTCCCAATGGGGGCTACTTACTCTGTGGCGCATATGCAAAGCGCTATGAATCAAATTCTGCAGTCTTTTATCCTTGAGAAAACCCGTCCATTCTTGGATGATATACCTGTCAAAGGCTGCACAGAGAGCGAGAAAGATGAAACTTTGGTGGATGGAGGTATTAGGAGGTTTGTCATGGATCATATTCAAGATGTGGAGGCGATATTGAGAAGGTTGATGGAAGCGGGGGTGACTCTCTCTGGAAAGAAGTTGGCATTTGGACTTGGAGAAATCCTTGTGGTGGGACACGTGTGTGGCTTGTATGGAAGGAAGCCAAATCCGGAAAAGGTGGACACAATAGGGCAGATCAAGGACTGTTCCTCAGTTCAGGAGGTAAGAAGGTTCTTAGGGGCATGCGTTTTCTACCGTATATGGATTCCGCACTTTGGTCATGTTGCAGAGCCGCTCTACCAGCTTTTGAGGAAAAGGATCAGGTTTGTTTGGAGATTGGAACATTCGGTTGCTATGGCAAAACTGAAGAAAGCGCTGCAGAACCCACCTGTGCTCCACCCGCTTGACTACCGCTGTGGACGACCAATTATAGTTACGGTTGACTCAAGTCCCTATGCTGCTGGTTGGGCTGTGGGCCAAGACGACGAGAATGGCAACAGATTTGCAGCAAGGTTTGGAGCAAGGATCTTCACGGAACGGCAACAGAGGTACCCTCAGATCAAACGGGAATTGTGGGGTGCCAAGATAGCACTAAGACAGGATAGAAATTGCCTAATAGGGACCTATGTCATTCTAGAGACAGATTGCTTGCCGCTGCTTGGAATGGTTGCCAACTGTGACACTCCAGACATTGCCATGTTGCGATGGATAGCGTTCATTCAGATGTTTAATCCAGAGCTAAGGTACATAGCTGGGAAGGACAATCCGGTAGCTGATATGTTGTGTAGAGCATGTTATGAAGGAGCTGAAAATGATTGTATGGTGGATGTGCATGAGCTGGACTTGAACTTACCCTTTAGAGAAGAACTATACAAGGATGATCTTCTGGCTGTTGGGAAGTATCTTAGTTCTCTAGAGAAGAACTCCGAATGGACCAGGGAGGAGTTTGAGAAGATTAGAAGGAGATCGGGAAAATTCTTGTTGAAGGATGGGTATCTTTGGCGAAGACCCAAGGGCAGCTCTGGAGTTCCATTGAGAGTGTTGGGAGATGAGGAGACGAAGCAGAGAGTGCTACGGGAGTCGCATGACGCGGATGCTGCCGGACACCGTGGGGTTCAGGGTACATACGAGCGCATCCGGGGTTTGTACTGGTGGCCAGGTATTTATACAGAGGTACGACGGTATGTGGAAACCTGTGAAATCTGTTAGATCTACTCCAAGGTAAGGCACAGAGATGGGTTGAAACCTACTTATCCGCTGAATCTCCATTTTCAGTGGGTTTTGGACTTGGTTCATATGCCTTTAGGAGTCCGAGGAGCTAAATATCTAGTACTAGCTAGGGAAGACTTGTCTAATAAAGTGGAAGGAAGAGCATTGTCATCTACACATACCCAACAGGTGTGTCGGTTTGTCTTAGAGGATATCATTGCCAGGCACGGATGTTTCTACCGGATGAGGGCAGATCGAGGTGAATTGGATGCAAGGGAAGCAGCTGACTTCTTTGCTAAGTTCAATATCAAGCTGAACCTGACTACTGCCTACAATCCGGAAGCCAATGGTAAGAGTGAACGAGGTCATCCGCCGATAGTGAATGCTTTGGTGAAGGCTTGCCAAGGTGAGACATACAGATGGCCTGATTTGCTGCCCTTAGCACTTATGGCTGATAGGTTAACTTGCAGCTCGGTAACTGGGATGCCACCTGCTGAGTTAGTATCAGGACACTTACCTATTATGCCTATGGAAGAGGACATCATTAGTTGGAGAACTGTTCAGTGGGAGGATAATGTGTCCATAGAGGAGTTGATAATGCGCAGGATCGAGCACTTTAACCTGACACCACAGAGAATACAAGTGGCACGCAAGAAGGTGAAGGAAGCACGGCTGAGGAACAAAGTATACTTTGACAAGACTCACCGACTGCGACCGATGCCTATCAATGAAGGGGATTGGGTGCTGGTTTCTGATAACAGCCTAGACGTACAACATTCGACCCTCAAAAAGTTTGCCCGCCGTTGGCATGGCCCATTTGTTGTTACCAAAGTTCACAAGAATGCCACCTACAATGTGCGAGAGCTTGATGGTACTAAACATCGTCTGCCATATGCAGGGAAAAGGGTTAAACTTTTCAAGAGGCAATCAGGAGCCAAGGAGGAAAGAGATAGTGACTTCGGCTCAGGAGGGGATTTGGACAATGCCACTGAAGAATGCTGATATTGATCACTCTGGACTTGCTGGTGCAGACCGGTGGCTGCACAAGATTGGTGGGGGTGGATGTCGTCGGAAAAATAGCCCACGTGTACCCTTGAGGCTTTTGGTGTGATGAATTTTCTTTTCTCTTTTATTTGTTGTAAGGAACAGGGATTTATGATAATATATCTCGGGTGTGGTTTTGCTATCTTGTTTTGGGAGAAAGTGAGGAGACAGAGAAGGGCTGAGGGTTTTCACAAAATGCCAAAAGATTTTGAGAGGGTTTGGCAGAGGATTTCGAGAGGAGTGGCAGAAATTTTTGGGAGAAGAAAGGAGTAGGGTTTTTGTTTTGAAAAGGGACAGAGGAGTTTCGAGAGAGAAAGGGTTTTTTTTTTCGGGAATGATAGGAGGAGTTTGGGGGCAGAGGACAGAAGGTGGGCAGGAAGGAAGTGAATCGAAAGGGACTGGAATGATCAGGAAGGAGGAGTCATGAAGGCTTTTTAGGGACAGAGGAAAAATCAGGAAAAAAAATTTTGAGTTGGACAGGAGAAGGTTTGGCAGGGGGAGAAATTCTCGAGAAGCTGGAGGGTTTGGACATAGGAACACACACAGGAGAGGATTTTCGAGTTGGACAGGAGGGCTTGAGAGTGCAAATTTTCTCGAGAACTGAAGGGTGGAAGAGGAACAATCAGGGCCAGGATTTTCGAGTTGGACAGGAGAGGAATTTCGAAATGTGAGAGTGCAGGGCTGTGCTTGGACCAGGAGAGAAATTTCGAAATGTGAGAGTGCAGGGCTGTGCTTGGACCAGGAGAGCAATTTTGAAATGTGAGAGTGCAGGGCTGTGCTTGGACCAGGAGAGCAATTTCGAAATGTGAGAGTGCAGGCTGTGTTTGGACCAGGAGAGGAATTCTGAAATGTGAGAGTGCAGGGCTGTGCTTGGACCAGGAGAGGAAGTTTCGAAATGTGAGAGTGCAGGGCTGTGCTTGGACCAGGAGAGCAATTTTGAAATGTGAGAGTGCAGGGCTGTGCTTGGACCAGGAGAGCAATTTTGAAATGTGAGAGTGCAGGCTGTGTTTGGACCAGGAGAGGAATTCTGAAATGTGAGAGTGTAGGCTGTGCTTGGACCAGGAGAGGAATTTTTGAAAGGTGAGAGTGCAGGCTGTGCTTGGACCAGGAGAGGAATTTTCGAAATGTGAGAGTGCAGGGCTGTGCTTGGACCAGGAGAGCAATTTCAAAATGTGAGAGTGCAGGGCTGTGCTTGGACCAAGAGAGCAATTTCGAAATATGAAGATCCATGAGGGCTGTGTTTTGGACCAAGACAGAAATTTCAAAATGTGAAGGGAGTTTTGAAGGGCTGAAGGCTTTTGGAGATGCCTTAGGACTGTGTTTTGGACCAGGATAGGAATTTCGAAATGTGAAAGGAGTCTTGAAGGCTGACGGTTTTGGAGATGCCTTAGGACTGTGTTTTGGACCAGGACAGAAATTTTGAAATGTGAAGGGAGTTTTGAAGGGCTGAAGGCTTTTGGAGATGTCTGAGGGCTGTGTTTGGACCAGGAGAGAACTTTCCAAAAAGTGAGAGGAGTTTTGAAGGGCTGAAGGCTTTTGAAGATGCATGAGGGCTGTGTTTTGGACCAAGACATAAATTTCAAAATGTGAAGGGAGTTTTGAAGGGCTGAAGGCTTTTGGAGATGCCTTAGGACTGTGTTTTGGACCAGGATAGGAATTTTTGAAATGTGAAAGGAGTCTTGAAGGGCTGAAGGCTTTTGGAGATGCCTTAGGACTGTGTTTTGGACCAGGATAGGAAATTTCGAAATGTGAAATGAGTCTTGGAAGCAGATTTGTGTTATGAATTGTGACTAGAGTTGAGGAAACTGCATTCTAGGATCTCTCAGTCTGGTCCAGGTGAAAAGCATAATTAAATGATCTGAGTGCCGGATTTATGTTCAGTTAGATCACTCAGTTGTTTTTTATTTTATTTTATCAAAGGGCCACCGGACCTAGGTCTATGAACTGCCAGATCCCGAACCATAGCTTGAACTTGACAAGAAAATAGGATATGAGACCAAGCAGAGGTAGAAACCATAACACCAGCCTCGCATGACAAGATTGGTTTTATGAAAGTCAAGGATAAAACAAAACCTTCAGGGTGAGTCAACCTCAAGAAACTAAGCACAAGCAGCCATGTGCTCGGCGCACTCTCAAGACCGAACGTTCCCCACGACAGTGGGAACAAACTTTACTTACCCGATTACCGCAAAAGTGATATTTGCCGGGTTGTCACACCAAAGTAGATGAAGTAGGAGTACAGATGTCTTTGGAGTTACCATCGGAGACATTGGAGAAGAGTGGGTTGCGAGATAAGGAGTTAGATAGGTTACCCTTTAGTGTAATTTCAGATCAGGAAAGAGAATTGCTGGATTTGGTAGAAGAATTAGAAGTTGTGAAACACCCGAGGACAAAGTAGTAGGAAGTAAATTTACTTTGGGTTTGGGTTTGAAAGCCAATGACGAAGTAGACATCGGATCGGAGTAGTTATAGTTTTGAGATTTGAAGAGGCAGATATGAAGAGGTGCATTGTCATTTAGGATCTGCAGGCTAGAAGAGTTGTTGTAGAATGGTATAGTTGTTAGAACTGTCGATTTGTTCACTACTTAAGAGTGGCATTTGCAATATCATGTTGTTCAGTGCTCATTATTTCTGAGAATAGATAAAGCAAAGTGTTGTGAAGCAGTGCTCGTTGCTTAAGCTTGATTCCAATATCAACTTTGTGATTATGTTTGTGAGTGTGTGAAGAATTTTGAAGTGCAAGTCAATGTGCTTGTTGGATGTTAGATTCCGCAGCCTTGATCTTCATTCTATATGTTTGATCTTGAGTGAAGTGCAATTGGAGCAATGCCTTGACAGATCTGAGAGGAGTTGTAATGTTGGTAGTATTTTGCATTTGTGAGTGCAATGCGAAGTTGATGTGAAGCAATTTTGATCAAGGAAGTTGTGCCTTCAGTGGAGGGGTGGAACACAGTTCTGAGGTGAAGTCGTTTTGCAATGAAGTGCCGTTTTTAGGAGAGCCTAAATCATCACAATCAAGATTGTTTGGAAAGATTTGATGGAGTTGTGATTAAGGAGTGTGAATTTGTGACAAGACTGCAAGTTAGTGCTTGTTCCTCTCTTTTGGGTGTGGTTTCTACCTGAGAGATTAAAAGACGCAACCAAGAAGAACTAAATTGTTACTTTGCTGCGTATTTGGACACTTCTGACTTGTATCTCTGCAAGAACAAACTTTACTTACCCAATTACCACAAAAGTGATATTTTCTAGGTTGTCACAGTGTGCTACAAATGGTGCAAAATAATGCGGTGGAGAAATTATTTGCCAATTGATCACCATCTGCCTTGTTTGGTGGTGGAAGCACTTTGCCTAATTCACCGGAACTCCTGCAAACATTTGGTGGAAGAAAACGGCTTGCTGCATGTTCACATATGTGGTTTGTTTTGGCTTGAACATGGCCATCATCGCTCCCATGATACTTCTCCAAATCAGATGCCGATAGGACTCCACCTTCCATTTGTTGTTCTTGGAGCAAAAAACAAATTGCGAATTTCCGCCGTGTCTTTTGCAGCATCACACTTTTGATAGAAGTTGATCCTCGTCGGCTCTCTTGCTTCTCTCCCCAATACTAACCTCCAATCCAACTCAGTCCATCGAGCCGGATTCTCTCTCTTCCCGTCCACCTCGGGACCCTCCTCACAATTACTGGCAGCTATTTTTGCCATCACTCCCGAGAAACTGAAATTCCAATTCCATGCTAAGAAAATAATACAAAGTCTAGTCAAGACTTCAATTCTAGCTACAACATCTAATCTTAAAATTGGAAAACTTTGCACCACCAATGCATTGGCCACCTTCTTTGCCATAATCTGTTTTCTTGTTCTACGATGCTGGAAGATGATACCCTCTCCTGGACGAGACACTCTAACTCCCTCGGGATTTCAAAAAATTTCACTCTTGATGGGCTTCCGGACACGCATTACTGCAGGACAAATACTCAAAGGGATTGGAAATTTACTCGGCACATTCAACTTGTCCCTGCACAGTCACAATCTTATGTTACCCCAAATTGTAGTCATTCTTCAGTCAATTTCAAATTCAACCTTCTCTCTTCTGCTTGCAAATCCCGGTCACTATCAAGACATGCTTCTTCTGCCTCTGCCGTTTCTTGAAATGTACTTTCTTGCCACGTACCAAGGTTGTTCAATGGTCTTTGTATCTTCTGCGCCTTCCGACTCAAAGATAGTGCTCTTCTGACTTTTTTCCGTCGTACTCTTTTTCCGAGTACCTCCATCATTGGATCCAATATCATCTTCTTTGGATGTCCTCCAAAGTTACTTCCGTCCATTCTTCGTCCGCAATTTGACTTTTAGTGCTTACTTCTTCTCTTAAACATTAATAAACATAGAAAAACAAAAAATGTGGGTACCACACCCCATGGTGGGCAAAAGATCAGGAGACCGGGTGGTATCGAGCTCCATTGTTAGTTGCCTACCTATAATCTATACCATATAAAAGATGAACTAGCTATAGGTCAAGTACATCTAGGACATAATCATTATCCCCGAGGAACCACAACAAGGGAAGGAGTCATACATGCCATATACCATCCTCTTGAACAACTATCACACACTAACATAGTAGTAGCTCCACTAGAAGAGCCGCATAACATACACCGCAAGCCTACATGTACAAGTGCCAAGCTTAGGTCCATAGTACCATCAATATTTGGGAGGTGGCATGGCACGCAATTGCACACATGTTCCTTCCAAACAACACATCATGTCCTTCCAACATGAGGACTCCAAATGGCAAAACCTCACGCACTTTCAAGATAGTGCGGCCTGTAGAAACATCAAGTATTTTTGGTGCTATATGTTGTAGATACACATAGTCACTTGGATGAGATCTATGGATCAAGGATCTATAACCTCCTCCTTGAATGGTAGCATAGTATAAGGTACCCTATGATGAGTAATTGCTGAGTTCTCAAAGGCCATTGGGATCACTCTCTGAAAGATCTCTACCCATTGAGAACATGCACTCATCTATACATCTAGATCATCCAAGTCCAAAACTACAGTAGCATCTTGATGAATGGCTATGGTAAATCTAGATCTTGTTTGTATAGTAGAAAGTAAGGAGAGAAGGATGCTAAGGAGGTTTGCTAGTTTAACTAATAGCCCATGGCCAACCAAGGTAATTGGAGATCCCAATCTCCCAAGTGGCCTCTCTGCAAACCATACTTCCACAATCCTCTTTCATTGTCTGAACCACTCTCTCTGCTAAGCCATATGCCTTAGGATGATCTCAAGAGGTAGTATGATGATCAATCAAAGCCTTGGCACATAAGACCTTAAACTCCTCCAAGAACTCTGTATTATGAGCCAGCCTGTCTCTCACTCAAGATGAACCTCTTATAGCTATTATGGTAATGCACCATGGACTAAGAAGGCAAGGAACCCCAACTCCATTATACTCCTCCAAGGCTAACACTCCAAGACTCAAGATATTGCTTACTAGAGAACTCAATGAGAGAGAGATAGTTGCAAATGAAAGGATGATGAGTACCTCCTCACCCCTTGTTTATATACTTGTGAAAAAGCTACATACTAAAGTTACTATTTACCATAATAACTCAAGTTACTATGCTAAAAGTCAAGTAAAGTTAAAAGGGATAAACAAATATCCATCCACATAGGCATATTCCACTAAGCATATGATCTTATCTTGGTCCAACCACTAAGTCAAGGATTCCTTCACATGTGCTTTCCTTGGACTATAGAAGAATCCAAAACAAAATGGCTTGCGGGCCCAAGAGTTCTCAACTCTTTCCTCAAAGCCAAAAACCTAGGAATAATACCACGTCAACACACTAGAATCCAAAATAGAGGTGCTCATTGTTTTCACTTCCTCTAAAGTAATGTTCCCACTATCTTAGCTATGACTAACTTTAGTTAATCATGACTAATATAGAACCATCATTACCTTTATATAAATATATCTCTCAAGTATTTGTACTACCAAGTTAAATATCATAATACCACACACATGCACAAATGGATGTTATATTTACCCCCAAACTAAGTTTTCACTTTGTCCTCAAAGTGAAGGTCTCTCTACCTTCTATGATACATTTTCAACTTATCATGGTTAATCCTATCAAAGTGTCTTCCTCCCAACTCCTTGAGATCATAGGTGTTATTGCCCCATACCTTCTCCACTATGAAAGGTCCAAAGTACTTAGGCAAAACTTCTTTTGCACTCTCTTGAATCAATGGAATCAAACAACATTACCCAATCTCCTTCTTTGAGAGGCTCCACCTTCTTCTTGCCTTACCTCTTGTCATAGCTCTCCTTTTTTTCCTCTGGGCTTGCTCCACTCAAACCATAGCAACTACTCTTGCCTCTTCCAACTCCATGAGTTGATCTTTCCTTGACTTCTCTACATCACCTCCTTGTGCTTTCTTCAATCTCCTATGAATGCTTTGGAAGGTAGGAAGATCAAAGTGAATAGGTAAGGTAGACTCAATACCATATACCAATTGAAATGAAGAATATATAGTGGAATTCTTCATGGTTGTCCTATATTCTCACAAAATTGCATGAATCCTCTGTCCCAATGATGTTTAGCCCCCTCCATTTCTGCATCTTTGGCCAACATCATGCACAAGGTTTGATTGGTTCTCTTTGTCAAGCCATTGTAATTTAGCTTATAGGATGTAGTTACTCTTTGTGTGATAGAGAAATGTCATAACATGGCTGTAGTGGTGCTTCCTATAAACTCTTATCCTCTATCAGAAGCCAACTCCAAAGTGCATCCAAACCTAGTTATAATGCGTTCATAAAGGAAACTGCCCACTTCATCTTCATTCTTGACCCTCAATGGTCTAGCCTCAACCCACTTGGTAAGGTAATCAGTAACTATCACAATGTACTGATTGTTCCTTAGGTTTCTATTGAGAGGACCTACAAAATGAATTCCCCACTTCTCAAAAGGTCTTTGCAATGGAATTGATCTAAGTGGTGGAGTGGATGTAGAATTTCTAGTAAAAGCTTGAAAAACATGACAAGTTTTGTAAAAATCAAGACAATGCTTGAAAATACTTCTCCAATGGTAACCTACATCCAAAATCTTGAAAGTACTCACCTTTCCTATGGAGTGTACTCCACACACTAAACCTTCATGAAACTCCTTTATGAGTAGGATAGACTCTTCCTTACCCATTGCTCTTTGAAGTAGACCATCTACTCCTTGGTGAAAAAGAATATCCTCCACCATTATGTTAGGTCTAGATCTTGCTACAAGGGCCTTCCTCTCCCTAGCATGCATCCCTTTTAGATAGTTTCTTCCTGTCACAAAATCCATAATCTCCTTGTACTCCATTGGAACTACTTGAGTGATTGAGATTACCATGAGCTCCTCATCTTGGAAGGAATCATCCACTGGCTCATCTCCATCACGATCATAGGCTTTAGATAACAAATCTGCATTTGCATGTTTCTTTCATGGCCTATCCTCAATGGTGTAGTCATACTCAAACAAGAGTATCATCAATCTTGCTAGTCTCTCTTCCACATTAGGCTTGTTGAAGATGTACTTCAAAGCCTTGTGATCTGTGACAATGGTGGCTTTCCCTCCAATCAAGTAGTGTCTAAACTTCTTGAGACCAAATATCATTGCCAATGCTTCTCTCCTCGTGACACAATAGTTCTTTTTTGCTAAAACCATCTGCCTACTAGCATAAGCTATTGGATGATCATGCCCATCTTGGTCTAATTGACTAAGAGTGCATCCTATAGCAACATTGGAAGCATCAATGTAGAGGATGAAAGGCTTACTCCAATCAAGTTTAGCAAGAACTGGAGCTACAACAAGGGGTTGCTTGAGCTCTTCAAAAGCTTTGAGAGCCTTCTTGTCTTCCAAAATACCATGTAATCTACACCCTTCTTCATGTAGATGGTCAATGCATAAGCCTTGTTGCAAAATGAGAAGATGAACGTCCTATAGTACCCAACCATCCCCAATAATTAACATAACTTTGTCAAGCTTGAAGGGAATGGAAGGTCCAAGATTTTCCTCACCTTCTCAGGATCAACCGCTATTTTATCCTTGGAGATGATGTGCCTCAAAAGTAGACCTTCAATGCACTTCTCTAAGTTGAGTGATGCATTTGCCTCAATCCAAATGTTGCAAGACCTTGATACGGTGCTCAAAGTGCTCCTCCTAGCTCCCATAGACACAAAAGTCATCAATGAAGTCTCTCATAAATTTCCTAATGAAAGGTTCAAATACCTTGTTCATGAACCGTTGGAATGTGGCTGGAGCATTGCAAAGCCCAAAGGCATAACCTTTAAAGTATAAGTTCTCCAAGGTGTGGTGAATGTGGTGAGTTGTTGATGCTTTGGTGCAATCTTGATTTGGTTATATCCACTATAATCATCTCCAAAACTATACCTCTCATGACTTGCAACCTCCTCCAAGATCTCATCAATGAATGGTAATGGATAGTAGTACTTCTTGGTAACAACATTGATTTTCTTGTAATCCACACATACCCAGAGCTTACCATTCTTTTTCTTCATAATCACAATTGGAGACGCCCATTTTGAATTCTCCACCTCAAAGATAAATCTAGCCTCCTTGAGCTTATCAATCTTTCCTTCACAACCAAAGCTATTGGTGGGCCAATGCAATGTTGCTTTTGGTGGGCTAATGCAACATTGCTTTTGGCGGACTGGTCTTGCATGTGACTCCACCTCAAGCTTGTGCTCATCAAGGTGGCTTTCTTTAGATCCTTGTAGTTGAAAGCAAACACATGGATGAACTTGCAAAAAATCTCCTCAAATCTCACCTTCTCCTCCTTGGTAACATTTGGACCATACTTGAGGGTAGATAACCTCCTTTTTATCTCCTCAAGTGTCAATGGTGATTTATATGGGTCCTTCAAAACCTCTAGCTTAGGTGCAAAATCCATAACACACAAGAGATATACATTTGTATCAGATTCAGATTCATCCTCCTCCGTGGAAGTCTCCTCTTCTATGCTTGTGTCCACACCTGAAGGTCCTTCTTCAAAATCTAATACCCAATAAATAGAAGGTGGTGTATCTGAATGTGAAGTATTGGTGGTGTTAAGTCATAGGATCTATGACTCTATGGTTTGATGGCCCAATCCTTAAGTACCCTTTGTGCCATATGTCAATTTTGTGTGTTGCTCTCAACCTTGGCCTCTCAAGAAGTGAGGCATATTCACAAGCCTTCCATGGTGTTGGCTTGGCATCTACCACCCCTGTGGTGCCCATATTTTTTGTTTTTTTTAAATAAAGCCGAAGAAGTGTATAGAGAGGTCGGATTGCGCCTGGTTGGTCGAAGAAGACGACAAAAACTGTCTTCGGGGTGAAACCCGAAGTAAAGTGGCCTCGG
Source organism: Lunularia cruciata (assembly GCA_948567375.1). Lineage (NCBI taxonomy): Eukaryota > Viridiplantae > Streptophyta > Marchantiopsida > Lunulariales > Lunulariaceae > Lunularia > Lunularia cruciata. The sequence goes on from OX419757.1 coordinate 44,172,019, forward strand.
GTCATAAGGCGAAGTACTCTGAAATGCCGTGTCAGCAAACGATACGAAGTAAATTGTCTTCGGATCGGGAAGGGGAGCTCAACCCGAGGCAAAGACAGTCTAACAACCTTTCGTCGGGGCAAGAAACTCAAGAAGGGGCGGTTTCAAAATTGGCGGCTCATACGCGTGAAGGTGAGGCGACAGTAACGGGTGCATGCAGGAGGTGTGATTTCTCGGTAGAAACTCGAAGTGACGGAAGACGAAGAAGTGCAACTCTATAAAAATCGAGACTGCAATGACGAAATGTCGAGCAATTTTCCTTCGCCGCTGTGGAGTCGTCTTGCAGGTGATTGGGGAAAGGGAAATAGAGTTGGACTTGTGTTAGTGCGCAAGGGGGAAGTCGAGAGAGAGAAATCAAGAGACCGAAAGAAAGCAGAAGAGATGGGAAGAGGGAAGAAGAACTCCGAATTTGCAGTGAGAAATCATGCAATTCAGAGATTAGATGTAGTAGCGAGGATCGAAGTCTTGAGCCAACTTCGGATCACCTTTTTGGCATGGAATTGGAACATAAGCTTTCCAGGATTCATGACAGAAATCATCGAGAGTAAATGTCTCAATGGTCCCGAGGACAAAGGGAAGAGAGGAAATCCGGCTCGCTAGACAGAGTCGGATTGGAGACTCGTACTTGGGAAGGAGGCAGGCTCGGAGTAGGGGGCCACGTTCTTGGGGAAAGGGGAGATAGCCCAAGAAACTCAGGAGGTGAGAGATGCCTTCTCGTCGAAGAGAACGAAGAATGGGTACAAGGTAGAAAGTTACAAAGACCCTGTCAAGAGAGGAATTGTGAGTGCTTTGATGGCAATCCTGAAGCCGGAGAGAACTACCTATGTGATGAAACACCAAGCGGTGTTCTTTCACAAATTGTTTGCAGGAGAACCAATTAATTGGGCACGGTGTTTTTATGGGAGAACGAGGCAGATGGTGTGGAATCTGCGGGATAAGTCCCCCCCCACATTATATTGTGCCGTTTGCAGTGCATTTCTATCTCGGGCTCAATTTGCTGAACTCGGCGGAGCAAAATCGGATGGTGTCGCACTTTCATCCGGATGTGCGAAAGGAAGTCAATGCGGAGGAGCAGCAATACATTCTTCAAATCCGGAGCACAGATGATTACTACTCGAAGACGGGGAAGAACGTGGAGGTCGTTGAAAGTACCCCGACGAAGAAGAGAACTCGGCAAGTAGACGCCAAAGAAAACAAGAAACCTCGGAAGGTGCAGAGAAATAACCCGAGGCGAGGAATGGTGGTGATCGAGTCGGAAGATGAAGACTCAGAAGGCAAAGCTGAGCTCAAGACGGAGGACTCGGAACGTGAGGAGGAACCTGAGCTGACATTGCAGAGTGGAGATACAAGCAGTGATAGTGAAGTCGGTGGAGAAATGACCTTGGCACCAATGCCTGAAGAATACGAAGAAGAAATTCAAGCCGAGGTAAAAGCCAAAGACAATGCAGCGCTGGAAGACGAAGTACCGGTGCTCAAGGAGAAGAAGATCGCAGTACAGCGAGGAATTCGCTCGAGATGTAAGGCGAAGGGGGAAGCGGGACCAAGTAGAGTGACAGAAGAAGTAGAAGGAAGCTCGGGCAGTGAAGCATCAATTCTGATACGAAGACTGCAGAGAAGAAGGCAAGTATCAGATGAACACGAAGTACAAAGAGAAGTAGCCGCACGAGAAGAAGTGATCCCGAGTGATGGAGTGGGGTACCTGCGGGAAGTGGTGTGTCCGTTGTTGGTAAAGTTAGAACATAAGAAGAAGGAGATGCAGTCCACATGTCCGGAGGTAAAAACTGTATTGCAGGTGTTGGCAAGATTAGAAGAAGAAAACTTGGAGTTGAAGAAGAGTATGACCCGAGGTGAGAAGGAGAGAGAAGTACTGCAATTGGAGGCAGTGGAGAGAAGTCAGGTAATCAAAGACCTGAGGAGAGAATTGAGCTATCAAGAGGATCTTGCGAGGAAGAGTGACATCGCAAGGGAGAGACAGGTAGCGGAGCATGAAATCTTGAAGCAGCAGTTTGCTGATTCAAGAGTAGAGCTCATCCATGCTATGGCGAGAGTAGCATCAAAGGATCAAGAGCTCGATCGAGTGATGGAGAGTATGGAGGAGAAGAAGCAACTCTGGCAGCAAGAGTTGGCTGCGAGATATGGAGAAGAAGAGAGATTACGAGACTTACTTCGTAATCAGGAAGAAAAGGTTGCACAGAAGGAGAAAGAGAAGGACGCGGTGAAGGCCGAATTCGAAGAGGAGTTGGCAATGTACAGAGAGGAATGGCTTGCAGATCGGGAACGAGAAAGGAAGACAAGATTAGAGCCATTGCAGGAAATAGTCCTCAGAGTAAATGCGATGCTAAGTACAGAGGCCAGCGTTCGAATTGAAGAAACGCGTCTGCACGAGTTGAAGTTGTTAGTGCAGGAGACGAGGCAGAGGCAAGCGAAAGATACAGATCTAAATGCTTTGTTGATTAAGTTGAGAACTCGTGTAGATAGGAAGATCTTAGAAGTAGAAGACAATATTGCCATTAGATAAGACTTAGTAAGAATAGAGTTAGAAAAGCTTCGGCAGGATGTTAAAGCAAAACCCGACGTAGATAACATCGGGATCCAAATGTCTTCGGAGTTGGTCTCAGGAATAGTAGAGAAGAGTGGGTTGAAAGATGAAGAGTTAGATAGATTACCTATTAGTACAATTTCAGATCAGGAAAGAGAATTGTTAAATCTGGTAGAAGAAGTAGAAGATATGAAACCCGAGGAAAATGCAGTAGGAAGTAAGATTACTTCGGGTTCGGGTTTGAAAGCCGAGGAAGAAGTAGACATCGGATCGGATTAGTAACCGATTTGAGATTTGAAGGGGCAGATATGAAGAGGTGCATTGTCATTTTGGATCTGCAGGTTAGAACAGTTGTTGTAGAACGGTATAGTTGTTAGAACTGTCGATTGCTTCACTATTTAAGAGTGGCATTCGCAGGAACTTGTTGTTCAGTGCTCATTATTTCTGAGAATAGATAAAGCAAAGTGTTGTGAAGCAGTGCTCGTCGCTTGAGCTTGATTCCGAGTATCAACTTTGTAATTGTGTTTGTGAATGTTTGGAGAAATTCGAAGTGCAAGTCAGAGTGCTTGTTGGATGTTGGATTCCACAGCCTTGATCTTCATTCTGTGTGTTTGATCTTGAGTGAAGTGCGATCGAAGCAATGCCTTGACAGATCTGAGAGGAATTGTAGTGTTGGTAGTATTCTGCATTTGTGGGTGCAGTGCGAAGTTGATGTGAAGCAATTTTGAACAAGGAAGTTGTGCCTTCAGTGGAAGGGTGGAACACAATTCTGAGGCGAAGTCATTTTGCAGTGAAGTGCCATTTTTGAGAGAGCTTGAATCATCACAAATCAAGATTGTTTGGAAATAATTGATGGAATTGTGATTTTGGAGTGTGAATTTGTGACAAGACTGCGAGTCAGTGCTTGTTACTCTCTTCTGGGTGTGGTTTCTACCTGAGAGACTAAAGAAGAACTCAAGAAGAACTGAAATTGTTACTTTGCTTCGTATTTGGACATTTCTGACTCGTATCTCTGCGGGAACGAACTTTACTTACCCGATTACCGCAAAAGTGATATTTGCCGGGTTGTCACAACCCCCATTGATATAAGAGATTTTGCCTTCTTCTTCCTCTTGCTCCTTGTAGAACTCAAACCACCTCTAAGCTCCTCTCTCAAAGTAGGATTCAAAGCAATCAATTGGCCTACTGTGATGTTAGCCTTGTGACTACCAACATCTTCCAACACTTTGTAGTTCCATTGTTGCTTGAAGATCTAGAAGTCCTCCATCCCCAACTTCTTTCTTGGAGTCTTTGTTGTTGATGGTGTTGAGGTAAAAGTGCTCCTAGTAGACATGGGAGTTTCCTTGCTAGGAGTAAATCCTTGAGAAGAATGCACATCCTTTGCAAAACAAGCTCTCTTCTTCTCTTGTGCCAAAAGCTCCAAATTAAGACCCTTGGAGTTTGAGCACTCTCCCTTCTCATACTTGCTCTCAACCACATCTACAAATGCTATCCTCTTACCTCAACCACATCCTACAAATGCCACTTGGGTTTCATTACCTCCCTCTTTCCCTCTATTGGTTCCCTTATAACCCTCTCCTCCATAGTAAGTGGAGTTTGGGCAATTCCTTTGGATATGACTTCTTCCTCCACACCAAAACAATTTCTATCATTGAAATTGTTAGATGGTTGGCCTCCTCTATATGGATAGTTTCTATAACTCCTAGGTCCTCTCCGTACATTCTGATCCACCTCTCTCTTCTCCCATAGTTACACCACATTGATCTTAAGATCTGCAAGTTGTTCATTGATGGTTTGAAGTGGATCTTTTGGTAGAGGTGCAAGAAATGGAGAAATTACTGATTGTGGTGCAACCCTTACCACCAAAGTATCAGAAGATCCACTTGCAACCTTGAGGAGGATGTCCAACCTCCTTCACCACCAAATCACTCTCATCTCCTTCCAAACTCTCCTCCATACAAATTGCAATCTTGATAGCTTTCAACCTTGGAAGAAGGTTTCTCATATCTCACCTTGCTTCTAATTTGTGGTCTAAACTCTCCCACAAAATTCTTGGTGAGCATGGCTCCTATGCCAATCATAGTAGTCTGCAAATCATCCCCACCATTCCTCAACTCTATGCACAATTTGGACTCTAAATTTTCCACTCTTTCCACATAGACTCTCACTTTCTCTCCATCTCCTTGCTTGAGAAAGGTAACCTCACTCATCAATCTCTCATAACTCTCATCTGGAAGAAAGTTCTCAATGAGTGTTGAAGTCAAACTCTCCCAAGATTCTTCTTGCCTATCTCTCTTCTCTCTCTTTTGGTATTCTGACTCAGACCATGTAATTGCTGCATCCTCAAAGAAATTTGGTAATTATGAGGCCCACTCATTCTTCCTCCTCTCATTTTTTTCTATGAAAGCTCTATTGGAGTCTCTCACAAAGGCCTCCACATCTTCTCCATCCTTGCCAAAGAAAACTAGAAGTTTCCCCATCTTAACCACTCACTATCTTTCTTTTCTCTTAAATTTTTTCTTTTTTTCTTTTCTTTTTATTTCACTCCATAACTAATAGAGTATATACATGACTAACACTTTTTGAGAGTGATCCACCCTGGGGAACACAAAAGTTTCAGGTTGCTCCATGATTTCTATAGCAACATCAAATCCTAAAGTGCATATTAAAGAACTCTCATGCATAGTTTATCCATAAGTTGAAAGATTATCTCCATCACTAATCTTGAGAACTAGCTAATGAAGGTGGTAGTATTTCTGTAGTTGTACTAAGACTCTCTCCAAGATCCTTCACCAAAGTCTCCAAAACTACTTTTACTCCACTACACTTATGTCCCTTTGGAAGTCCTTCCACTCCACAAACCTCACACAACTCCTTGGTCTTAGATCTTCTCCCTCCCACTCTTGGTGACGAAGGTCCAACATGCAAACCCAAGTCAAGTAAGCCTCTCCTTTCTCTCAATCTCTTGCTCTCAAAAGTCAATAGACATGAACTTGCCTTATGTCCCTTCTCTCCACATAGAAATCACATAGATTCATCCTTTCCTCCAAGTGGTGTAGGTTTTTGGATCCTCTCAACACTCTCTTCAAATTCTATTCTAAACTCTGTTTTCCTCAAATCCACCCCTACAATCACCTCAAACCCTTGGAGAACCTTACATAGCCTCAATTTCCACTCTTGGTGACACTCCATGTTCCCAAGATGAGTCTAAACACTCAAACATGCCTTTTGTTGCTCTCACACTCCTCATGCTTGAGATCTAAACTCTACAGTATTGACCCTTCCTCACAATGTCACTCAAATCTCTCAACTGGTATATCTCAATCCCTGAAATTTTGCACACTTGATCACAATTCTAGGGCGTCCTTCCTTGCAGAATTTTAGATCTTTTTCATCAAGCCATTTGGCCTAAGCACGTTTCTATTCAGCACATTGTTTCAGATATGGTCTGAAAACCACTCCCCTCACTTAAAAAACTCATAACTCTCTATTTCAAGAATGATCTCTCTCTTATTTTTGTATCAAAAGGTAGGATATAATGCACTGAATTTTCTTGGAAAGTTTCAAAACAACCCACTAAAAATTGAAGAAATGGCAGACTCTATACAATTTTCTAGAGAGCATACAATTATGGTATACCATATTAACTTTCAAAAAATTCTAGCCTAGTGCGCATAGTAACTCTCACAATAATTTCAAGTGTGCTAACTAAAGAATAACCCAAGCTATCATGTTTAGAAATCTCAAATTTCAAATCTAGATCTCAAACTTGAGATTTTGCCTAAAATCACCTTAATCCCTAAAATCTGCAATCCACCTTACACAATCTCTCCAAATCCTCTCATATGTACAAGATGTACAAAATCACCTCAAAGACATTATAATGAACTACAGGGTATTCAAATGGGTCTTGGTTCTCTACCGTAAGTTCAGCTCTCTACTCCTCTAATGTTCTCTCCAAGTGAGCTCTCATAGCTTCCTTCTGCCTAATGTAGAATTGAACGTTGAACATTATCTTGCCTTCTAGAGTGGTCTTTGCAATAGAACTAAAATGTGAGCCGGCCTGTCTCTCACTCAGGATGAACCTCTTATGGTTATTATGGTAGTGCACCATGGACTAAGAAAGCAAGGAATCCCAAATCCATCATACTCCTCCAAGGCTCATTCATTCCAAGACTCAAGACATTGCTTACTAAAGAACTCAATGAGAGAGAGATTGTTGCAAATGAAAGTATGATGAGTACCTCCTCACTCCTTGTTGTATACTTGTGAAATGGTTACATACTAAAATTACTATTTACCATAATAACTTAAGTTACTAGGCTAAAAGTATAAAGGAATATCCATCCACATGGGCATATTCCACTAAGCATGTGATCTTATCTTTTCCTAACCACTAAGTCAAGGATTCCTTCACATGGGCTATCCTTGGACTATAGAAGAATCCAAAACAAAATGGCTTGCGGGCCTAAGAGTTCTCAACTCTTTCATCAAAGCCAAACACCTAGGAATAATACCAAGTCAACCCACTAGAATCCAAAATAAAGGTGCTCATCTCTTTCACTTCCTCTAAAGTAAGGTCCCCACTATCTTAGCTATGACTAACTTTAGTGAATCATGACTAATGTAGAACCATCATTTATCTCAATATAAATAATATCTCTCAAGTATTTGTAATACCAAGCTCAATATCATAATACCATACACATGCAAAAATGGGTGTTACTGACCATGCTAAAGATGAAGAACTGGTGTCAACAATACAACTACAAAAGGCAAGAAGCTTGGAGCCGTGGCATAAAGTAGTCTTGTGAGATCTGTTGTTGGGAGAAGAGTCAAAAGGAGAAGCCAAGTACAATTTAGAGGACTTTGCCAAAGAAGAAGAAAGAGAACTCACATTGCAAAGTGAGGAATCAAGCAACAGAAGTGAGGGAGAACCCAAAGTTTAGTAGTAGCTGGAGGAAGCGTCTGAGGAGGATGTGAAGCAGCAAATATCACTTTTGCGGTAATCGGGTAAGTAAAGTTTGTTCTCGCAAAGATACGAGTCAAAAATGTCTAAATACAAAGTCAAATAGTAACAATGTAGTTTGTCTTGAGTTCTTCTTTAATCTCTCAGGTAGAAACCACACCCAGAAGAGAGTAACAAGCACTAATTCTTAGTCTTGTCACAAATTAACACTTCTTAATCATAATACCTTCAACTCTTTCCAAAAAATCTTGATTGTGATGACTGAGGCTCTCCTAAAAATGGCACTTCACTGCTAAACAACTTGGCCTCAGAATTGTGTTCCACCCCTCCATTGAAGGCACAACTTCCTTGATCAAAATTGCTTCACATCAACACTACGTTGCACTCACAAATGCAGAATACTACCAACACTACAATTCCTCTCAAATCTGTCAAGGCATTGCTCTGATTGCACTTCACTCAGGATCAAACACACAAAATGAAGATCAAGGCTATAGAATCCAACATCCAACAAGCACACTGACTTGCACTTCAAATTTCTCCACACACTCACAACACAAACACAAAGTTGATACTCTGAATCAAGCTCAAGCGACAAGCACTGCTTCACAACACTTCACTTTATCTATTCTCAGAAATAATGAGCACTGAACAACATAAGACTATGAATGCCACTCTTAAATAGTGAAACAATTGACAATTATCTTCCTAATGTACATCTTCCTTATGACTCTACAAACCTGTAGATCTGAAATGATAATACACCTCTTCATATCTACCTATTCAAATCTCAAATTGGTTACTAATCCAATCCGATGTCTACTTTTTCCTCAACTTTCAAATCCAAACTTGAAGTAACTTTACTTCCTATTGCTTTGTCCTCGGATTTCATAATTCCTACCTCTGCTACCAGATCTAACAGTTCTCTTTCTTGATCTGACATTTCACTAGTGGGTTATCTATCTAACTCCTTATCTTCTGACCCACTCTTCTCTAATGTCTCCAATGGTAACTCTGAAGACATCTACACTCCTACTTCATCTACTTTGGGTTTTGCTCTAACATCTTTCCAAAGTTTATCTATCTCCAACTTTACCAAATCTAATCTAATCGTGATATTATCTTCTACTTCTAATATTTTCCTATCTACACGAGTTCTGAGACTAATTAACAAAGCATTCAAGTTTGTGTCCTTTGCATGTCTCCTCCTCGTCTCCTGTACCAACAACTTCAACTCGTGCAGCCTCGTCTCTTCAATATGAACATTGGCCCCTATACTTAGCATCACATTCATCCTGATTACAATCTCCGTCAATGGCTCCAATCTCATCTTCCTTTCACTCTCCCGATCTGCAAGCCAATCTTCCCTATAAATTGCCAATTTTGCCTCGAACTCGGCTTTCACAGGTTCCTTCTCCTTTTCCTTCTGTACAACCTTCTCTTCTTGATTACGAAGTAACTCTCGTAATCTCTCTTCCCTATATCTCACTGTCAACTCCCGTTGCCACAGTGGCTTCTTCTCTTCTACACTCTCCATCACTCTATCAAGCTCTTATTCCTTCTCTACTACCCTCGTCATAGCATGGATAATTTCTAGTCTTGAATCAGCAAATTGCTGCTTCAAGATTTCATATTTAGCTACTTTCTTTCCCTTGCTATGTCACTCTGCTTCACAAGTTCCTCTTGATACCTCGCTTCTCTCTTCAAATTCTCAATCACTTGACTCTTCACTACTGCATTCACTCGCAGTACTTCCCTTTCCTCCTCACCTTGGATTATACTCTTCTTCAACCCCGAATTCTCTTCTTCCAGTCTTGCAAATTCTTGCAACATAATCTTCACCTCCGGACACTTTGACTACATCTCCCTCTTCTTGTGCTCTAGCTTCCCTAACAACAGGCACATAACTTTTGTAGGTACTCTACTCCATCACTCGCAACTACTTCAACCTATGGAGTGATCTCCTTCTTTACCTCTTCTTCTCTCGATACTCCCAACGGGCCTTCTTCTTTGTAGTTGTCGTATCGGAATAGACGCTTCACTTCCCAAACTAGCATTCCCCTCTTCCCTTGCCTTGCTTGGACCTGCTTCACAGTTTGCCTTGCACCTCGACTGAACTCCCATCTGAATCGTAATCTTCTTCTCCTCCGGCTTGGGTACCTTGTCCTCCAACTTTGCGTTATTCTCTTCCTTGAGCTCCACCCAAACTTCTTCTTCTCTAGGTACCGACATCATCTCCCCACCTTCATTGCTATCACTACTCGTATCTCCACTTTGTAGCATGAGCTCGGGTTCTTCCTCGTGTTTTGAGTCTTTGGACTTGCACTCGGCTTTGCCCTCTAAGTCTTCTTCCGATGATGCAATCACCACCATACCTTTCCTCGGGTTTCCTCTCCTGGTCTTCCAAGGTCTCATCTTCTCTACATCTTCACCTTCTCCTTGTCGACTCTGCTTCTTCAACTTTGGAGTACTTACTTCTACTTGTGCACTCTTCCCCGTCTCTGCCTAGTACTCATCATTGATTCGGATTTGAAGAATATATTGTTGCTCCTCCGCGTGAACTTCCTTTCTCAAGTCAGATTGAAACTAAGACACCATTCTGCTGCGCTCCACCACATTGAGCAAATTCAACCCGAGGTAGAAATGTGCTGCAAACGGCACAATGTAGTGTGGAGGCAACTTATCTCACAAATTCCACACCATTTGCCTTGTTCTCCCATGGAAGCACCTTGCCTAGTTGATGGGCTCTCCTGCAAACATCTTATGGAAGAACACCACTTGGTGTTTCATCACATAAGTCGTTCTCTCTAGCTTTAGGATTGCCATGAGAGCACTCACAATCCCTCTTTTGACTGGATCTTTGTAACTCTCTACTTTATACCCATTCTTTGTCCTCTTCAAAGAGAAGGAATCCCTCACTTCTTGGGTTTCTTTGGCTACCCCTCCCTTCTCCAAGAACGTGGCACCTTGCTCTGCGTCTGCCTCTCTTCCGAGTACCAATCTCCAATCCAACTCTGTCCAGCAAGCCGGATTTCCTCTCTTCCCTTCTTGCTCGGGGCCATTGAGACACTTACTCTTGATTATCTTGGTCATGAATCCTAGAAAACTCATGTTCCAGTTCCACGCCAAGAATGTGATCCGAAGTCGGCTCAAGACTTCAATTCTTGCGATCACATCTAACCTCCGAATCGCATGATTTCTCACTGCAAATTTGGATTTCTTCTTTCCTCCTCCCATCTTTCTTTCTTCCTCACTATCTCTTGGGTTAACTCTCTCAAATTCTCCTCTACACACTAGCACATCTTCAACTCTACTTCTCTTCCCTTGATCTCCTGCAGGACAACTCTTCAACGGTGAAGGAAAATTGCTCAACATTGCTTCGTCATTAGCCCAATTTTTATAGAGTCGCGCCTTCTTTGTCTCTCTTCAATTTGAGTTTCAATCAAGAAATCACACCTCTTGCATGCGCCTGTCACTATCAATTGTACTTCATGCGTATGACCGCTGGTTTTTGAACGGTCCCTTCTTGAATTTCTCGCCTTGAAGAAAATTTGTTACACTATCTTTGCCTTGGGTTGAGCTCCCCCCAATACAAAGACTTCTTAGTTTGGGTTGTTTGCTGATAGGGCAAGTTCAAGTACTTTGCCTTATGACCCAAAGCCACATTACCTCGGGTTTCATCCCGAAGACTCTTTTCTTTGCCTTCTTCGGCCATACAGGCGCAATCTGACTTCTCATACACTTCTTCTCTTTTTTGAAAAAAAACAAAAAATGTGGGTACCACATACCCCCTCCTCCAAATGTGAGCGTCCTTGCAAACATAGGCCTCGGGTATCTTAGAGACTTCCAAGTCTATGGTCCAATATCTCCAAACTCTCCACCCATTTACTCGAGTGGCAAAAGGATTTCCCTCCATGTCTACAAGCTGCATGGACCCATTTCCATAAAGATGAAGAACTTGATAAGGCCCTATCCATCTCAAATGCAACTTGCATGGAAAAAATATTCGGCGATTGTCGTTTAACAAAACCAAATCTCCTTTGCACACAACCACAGGCTTGATATGCTTACTGTGCCTCACTTTCCTCTACACTTGTACTTCCTTTGTGGTTTGCATTGCATCGTCTCTTTTCTCTTCTAACCACATTAGTTGATGGATCCAAAGATCCTGGCTTTCTTCCTCCGACAGTCATTCTTTGCAAAGAATCCAATATGTCAGTACTTCAAATTTAACTGGTAGTATGGGATGCAAGCCATATATCAAGAAGTATGGAGTTTTTTTGGTTGTAATCTTTTCTGTCATTTGTTATGCCCACAACATGGCTGGTAATTTCCTATCCCAATCATAAGCATAATTGACAATCACCTTATTCAAAATTTTGCAAAGTAACCCATTCGCCTTTTCCGTTAAGCCATTTGCTTTTGGGTTATAAGGAGTTGTCTTCCGATGTTTAATCTGAAAGTACTTGGTTAATGCCTCCATTACAGAGTTCAAAAAATGTGTCCCTCAGTCACTGACCAATTCCAGAGGACACCCATATGGGGAGATGATGTTTAGAAAGAAGAATTCCGCCACAATTTTGGCATCATCTCTGTGAGTTGCTTCAGCTTTGACCATCTTGGTAGCATAGTCAGTGCAAACCAAAATGTATCGCTTTCTTGTGACTCGGGTCACTGGTTGAATGGGACCCGCAAAATCAATTCCCCATTTTTCAAATGGGGCCAAATGCAAAATTGGTCTCAAAGGCCATTGAGAAGTAGCCGTTGGCTTCCCCGTTCTTTGACAAGCATCACAACTTTGGATATGAGCATGCGTGTCTTTGTACATCGTAGGCCACCAATACTCCACCAAAAGAATCTTCTTTATAGTATTCTTCAAAGCATAGTGTCCTTCCAATGCTTCAGAGTGTAAAGATTCAATCACTCCTCCTACTTTGTATGACTCCAAGCATCGCCAAAGTACTTTGTCTTTGCCCATCTTGAATAGAATGTCGTGTTTGAGCTGGTACGGCCCTATTTCTTGAGAAAGACTGCCCTCTGCTCCGGGTCCATCCCTTCAGGACAATGGAGAGTATGCAGATAATGATATTTTGCTGCATACCTCATACTTTGCATTGCTGTTAATTGATATAACTCTTTGTCAAGGAACCGATCATCAATTTCCCACTCCTGGTCTTGAGTTTCTAACCTAGACAGGAAGTCCGCAATTGAATGCAAAGCTCCCTTCCTTACTTGTACAATATATGTGAATTCTTGTAACAACAAGATCCATCTTGCAATTCACTCAGACAAATCTGCCTTTTTGACCAAATGTTGCAATGTGTAATGGTCAACATAGAAGACAAACTTGTATCTCAGCAAGTAGTGGCAAAATTTCTTGCAAGCATACACCATCCCGAGTGCTTCTCTTTTAGTTGTCAGATAGTTCTTTTCAGAAACTAAAAGTTGTCGGCTGGCATAATACACCGGGTAGTCCTACCTCTTCTCGTCCTTCTGATTTAATACAACACTGATGGCCATGAACGAAGTGTCCACATATACATGAGAAGGGATGTCCCAATTTGGGGCCCTCATAATTGGTGCTTCAACCAGTTTCTTCTTCAACACCTGGAAAGCTTCTTCTTGATTTGCTTCCCATAGATAGTCTTTGGATTTCTTTAGAAGCTTTGTAAGGGGTGCAGCAAGCACCGCATAATTTGACACGAAGCGTATGTAGTATCCGACATGTCCCAAGAATGCTCTCAGCTCCTAGATATACTTCGGGGATTCCAAAGCTACGATTACTTTAACCTTCTTGACATCAACTTCAATGCCTTGACTTGACACCTGATGCCCCCAAAGAATTCCCTCCTTCATTGCGAAGAAGCATTTCTCCGGGTGTAATGACAAGCCGGCAAAATGACACCTTTCAAAAGTTTGGCAAAGTTAATCCAAATGTATATCTCTTTGCCCAAACACACAAAAATCATCAATGAAGACTTCCACAAATTTGCGCAAGAAATCTTTGAAGATTGAATTCATCATCCGCTGGAAAGTAGCGGGAGCATTACACAACCCAAAGGGCATTTGATTGTAAGCAAAAGTGCCCCAATCAGTTGTGAATCTAGTTTTATCCTTGTCCTCTTCTAGAATGGATACTTGATTGTACCCTAAAAATCCATTGAGAAAGCTTTAACAAGGGTGACCAAGTACTTGATCTAGAATTGTATCGGTAAAAGGCAAGGGATGATGATCCTTCCTTGTGACTACATTCAACTTACAAAAGTCTTGGCACACTCGGATCTTCCCTATTTTCTTCTTTGGGGCAATGACAATGGGGGAGACCCATTCACTGCTTAAGATAGGGAAGATGATTCCGGCCCCTAAGTACTTGTCGATTTCATCTTTCACCAAAAGCAAGTACTTTGGGTTCAGGCGGTATTGTCTCTACCAAACCGAAACCGCACCTTCAACCAGATCAATCCGGTGTTCTCCAAATTCTTGTGGAATACCTGGCATTTGATCAATAGACCAAGCGAATACATCCTGGAATTCTATGAACAGGGTAGTGTATCCTGCCAACTCCTCCAAAGTGACTGTCTTTGAAATTTTTAAAATTTTCCCTTTAGTCAAGACAACATCTTGACAGTCATTGGGGTTGATGATTCCTTCAACATGGCTTACTCGGCTTAACCCAAGGCGACCTGCCATCAACTCCCTTCCTCCAAGTCAGGTTCACCCGAGGCGAGGTCATATGGATCTTCGTCTTTGACATCCACCTTGTAGCATTCCAATTAGTTAACTTGGACATCGTCTTCAGATTTGTCTGAGGACAAAGACGATGAGTCTTTGGATTTGTCCTCCTCTTTTGATGAACTCGTTTCCCCAATATGGGGAACTTTTGTCCAACTCACAATCACGAGCTTCTGATCTTTGGACGAAATGTCCTTGAATCGTAACTTCTGCTAATACCAATCCACCACAACTTGGGCACTATACAACTAGTGTCTTCCGATCAACAGAGGGTAACTAGTCTTTGTCACTAGTGCAACACAATGTAATTCAACTTGAAGGGCACCCCTCTAATGATCGTGGTTACGTTTGACAACATGCCCAAAGGCCGCCTCCTAGTTTGGTTTGCAAATTTTAGAACTCGGGGTGTTGGCTCAAACGTATGATACCCCAGTCGATTTGCAATATCCTCGGTCATGACATTCACACTAGAACCCGAATCAATGGGTATTGATGTGATCATGCACCCTACAATCTACGTGTCAACCTCGGGAGATCCCAGATCTTCTTGTTCAATACAATAGAAACCGGGCAGGTCCTTCTTTGACATTGACCTCACCTTCTTAAGGGCTGAATTCAGCTGCTTCTTGTACAACTTATTGTCTTCCTACAATTGCTTGAATGTAACGTTGGCATTTGTGGCTGCCAAATCTGCTACAATATTGTATTGGGGTACTCCTCCCAATTTGACCGTCTTCACCTTTGGCTTTGGGTTTGAAGTCTCTCCATGTTCCATTTTGACTTCGGGACGTTTTAAAATGATGATGGGATTGCTAGTGGCCTTAACCTGAGGTTCCTTGGGTTGGCCCACCTTGGCTTGGATCAGACCCTTTACTTCGGATCGGATGTCCACCGGAGAAACTGGAGGCTTTGTCTTTGTTTCCTCCTCCAAATTCAGTTCTTGAGTTCTGAGTAGTGCCTCCTTAAGTTCTTTCTGCAAGGCTTTAGCTTTGGCTTTCGAGAGGATCTTTTCCTCCTTGGCAGAAAGAATTGCCTTTGGGCGTAGTCTCTTTGCCTTTCTAGAAGACAACGAGGTTGTACTCAGTTCTTCGGGCTCACACTTCTTCTTACTTGCGCGTGTCTCAACCTTCAAAATTTCAAGGTCTGGCCATTCCCCTTCCAAGGCCGGACTCCCTTCCTGAGGTCTCTCCTCCTCAAGCGTGATGCAATTTACATTAGTATCCCCCTTTGCTTGAATTGCTGCACGCTCAGCGGGGGTCTGTACATATTTTACAAGCGGCTTTGCGTTTGGTAGGTGAGGGCATTGGTTGCCCATTGTTGTCAGGAAAAATGTCAGATGAGAGTGGTAAGGAGTGGTTGTAGGATTTCAAGAAGAGGAGAGTTGGACAATAGAGGGTTTTTTCCAGTGAAAGTCTTGCAGGAGGGCACATTCTGACAGGGTATGAAAATTTGGGACAGATGAGGACTGGATGGCAGAGAGCTTTCGGGAAAATGTCAGTTGAGCTTGATAAGGAGTGGTTGTGGGAATTTTTGAGAAGGAAAGGAAAGGATTGAATGGTAAAGGTGAGAGGGTTTTGAGTCTTGGCAAAGGACTGAAGGTGGGCAGGAAAGAAGTCAATCGAGAGGAATTGGAATGATTGTGAAGGAGTAGTCATGAAGGCTCTTTAGGGACAGAGTGAAGGAAAAATGAGAGGAGGTTTTCAGAATTTGGCAGGGAGCGGTAAGGATCGACGGGAGAAGAAGGACAGTAAGAAAAGGATTGAATGGTAAAGGTGAGAGGGTTTCAAGTCTTGGCAAAGGACAGAAGGTGTGCAGGAAGGAAGTGAATCAAGAGGAATTGGAATGATCGTGAAGGAGTAGTCACGAAGGCTCTTTAGGGACAAAGTGAAGGAAAAATGAGAGGAGGTTTTTAGAATTTGGCAGAGAGCAGTAAGGATCGATGGGAGAAGAAGGACAGTAAGGAAAGGATTGAATGGTAAAGGTGAGAGGGTTTTGAGTCTTGGCAAAGGACAGAAGGTAGGCAGGAAGGAAGTGAATCGAGAGGAATTGGAATGATCGTGAAGGAGTAGTCAGGAAGGCTCTTTAGGGACAAAGTGAAGGAAAAATGAGAGGAGGTTTTTAGAATTTGGCAGAGAGCAGTAAGGATCAACGGGAGAAGAAGGACAATAAGCAAAGGATTGAATGGTAAAGGTGAGAGGGTTTCGAGTTTTGGCAAAGGATAGAAGGTATGTGACAACCCGGCAAATATCACTTTTGCGGTAATCGGGTAAGTAAAGTTTGTTCCCGCAAAGATACGAGTCAGAATTGGTCAAATACAAAGTCAAATAGTAACATGTAGTTCTTCTTGGTTGCGTCTTTAATCTCTCAGGTAGAAACCACACCCAGAAGAGAGTAACAAGCACTGACTCGCAGTCTTGTCACAAATTAACACTCCATAATCACAACTCCATCAAATCTTTCCAAACAATCTTGATTGTGATGATTCAGGTTCTCCCAAAAACGGCACTTCACTGCAAAACAACTTCGCCTCAGAATTGTGTTCCACCCCTCCACTGAAGGCACAACTTCCTCAATCAAAATTGCTTCACATCTGCAAGCCATTCCTCTTGATACCTCGCCAATTCTTCTTCAAACGCGGCCTTCACCGCTTCCTTCTCTTTCTCCTTTTGTACGATTTTCTCTTCCTGATTATGAAGTAATTCGCATAATCTCTCTTCTTCTCTATACCGCACAGACAACTCTCATTGCCAGAGTTGCTTCTTCTCCTTTATACTCTCCATTACTCGATTGAGCTCTTGGTCTTTCGATGCTTCCCTTGCCATAGCATGGATAAGCTCTACTCTTGAATCAGCAAACTGCTGCTTCAAGATTTTGTGCTCCGCTACCTGTCTCTCCCTTGCGATGTCACTCTTCCTCGCAAGATCCTCTCGATAACTCACTTCTCTCTTCAAGTCTTTGATTACTTGACTTCTCTCTACTGCTTCTGCTCGCAGTACTCCTCTCTCTTCCTCACCTCGGGTTATACTCTTCTTCAACTCCAAGTTTTCTTCTTCTAATCTTGATAAGACCTGCAAAACAGTCTTTACCTCTGGACAAGTAGACTGCATCTCCTTCTTCTTCTTCTCCAACTGCACCAACAGCGGGCATACTACCTTCTACAGGTAATCTACTCCATTACTGGCAACTTCTTCCTCCCACGGAGTGGTCGCTCTTCTCTCTTCGTGTTCTCCCGATACTCGTCTTCTTCTCTGGAGTCTCCATATCGGAATTGACGCCTCACTGCCCGAGCTTTCTTCTATCTCTTCCTTCACTCTACTTGGCCCCGCTTCACACTTTGCCTTACGTCTCAAGCAAACTCCTCGCTGTACTGTGATCTTCTTCTCCTCGAGCACCGGTACTTCATCTTCCAGCGCCGCATTGTCTTCGGCTTCTACTTCGGCTTGCATTTCTTCTTTGTATTCTTCAGCCGCTGGTGTCGAGGTCATTTGTCCACCATCTTCACTATCACTGCTAGTATCTCCACTTTGCAGTGTCAGCTCAGGTTCCTCCTCACGTTCCGAGTCCTCTGTCTTGAGCTTGGCTTCGCCTTCTGAGTCTTCATCTTCTGACTCAATCACCACCATTCCTCGCCTTGGGTTATTTTTCTGCATCTTCTGAGGTTTCTTGTTTTCTTCGGCTTTTGCTTGCCAAGTTCTCTTCTTCGTCGGGGTACTTACCACGACCTCCACATTTTTCCCTGTCTTTGCATAGTAATTGTCCGTGCTCCGGATTTGGAGAATGTATTGCTGCTCCTCTGCGTCGACTTCTCTTCTCAAGTCAGGATGGAAATGAGACACCATTCTATTGTGCTCCACCAAATTGAGCAAATTCAACCCGAGGTAGAAATGTGCTGCAAATGGTACGATGTAGTGTGGAGGCAACTTATCCCGCAGATTCACACCATCTGCCTCGTTCTCCCATGAAAGCACCTTGCCCAATTGATCGGTTCTCCTGCAAATAACTTGTGAAAGAACACCGCTTGGTGTTTCATTTGATAGGTAGTTCTCTCTGGCTTCAAGATGGCCATTAGTGCACTCACAATTCCTCTCCTCATAGGGTCTTTGTAGCTCTCAACTTTGTACCCATTCTTTGTCCTCTTTGACAAGAAAGCATCTCTCACCTCCTGCGTTTCTTGGGCTATCTCTCCTTTCCCCAAGAACGTGGCTCCCTGCTCCAAACCCGCCTCCTTCCTGAGTACGAGTCTCCAATCCGACTCTATCCAGCAAGCCGGATTTCCTCTCTTCCCTTCTTCCTTGGGACCATCGAGACATTTACTCTCGATGATTTCTGTCATGAATCCTGGAAAACTTACGTTCCAGTTCCATGCCAAAAAAGTGATCCGAAGTCGGCTCAAGACTTCAATCCTTGCTACTATATCTAATCTCCGAAATGCATGATTTCTCACTGCAAATTCGGAGTTCTTCTTCCCTCCTCCCATCTCTTCTGCTTTCTTACTTTCTCTTGATTTCTCTCTTGCGACTTCTCCCTTGTGCACTAACACGAGTCCAACTCTATTTCCCTTTCCCCGATCACCTACAAGATGACTCCTCAACGGCAAAGGAAAATTGCTCGACATTTCGTCATTGCAGTTTCAATTTTTATAGAGTTGCACTTCTTCGTCTTCCATCACTTCGAGTTTCTACCGAGAAATCACACCTCCGGCATGCACCTGTCACTGTCAATCAACCTTCGCGTGTATGAGCCGCCAGTTTTGAAATGGCCCCTTCTTGAATTTCTCGCCCTGACGAAAGGTTGTTAGACTGTCTTTGCCTCGGGTTGAGCTCCTCCCGATCCAAAGACAATTTACTTTGTATTGTATGCTGACACAGCATTTCTGAGTACTTCGTCTTATGACCCGAAGTCACTTTACTTTGGGTTTCATCCCGAAGACAATTTTCTTTGCCTTCTTCGGCCATACAGGCACAATCCGACTTCTCTATACACTTCTTCTCCTTTATTTTGAAAAAAAACAAAAAATGTGGGCACCACAAGGTAGGCAGGAAGGAAGTGAATCGAAAGGAATTGGAATGATTGTGAAGGAGTAGTCAGGAAGGCTCTTTAGGGACAGAGTGAAGGAAAAATGAGAGGAGGTTTTCAGATTTTGGCAGAGAGCAGTAAGGATTGACGGGAGAAGAAGGACAGTAAGGAATGGATTGCATGGTAAAAGGTGAGAGGGTTTTGAGTTTTGGCAAAGGACAGAAGGTGGGCAGGAAGGAAGTGAATCGAAAGGAATTGGAATGATTGTGAAGGAGTAGTCAGGAAGGCTCTTTAGGGACAGAGTGAAGGAAGAATGAGAGGAGGTTTTAGGAATTTGGCAAAGAGCAGTAAGGATCGATGGGAGAAGAAGGACAGTAAGGAAAGGATCAAGAGAGTGAAAATAGGGAAAAGAGAGGTTGAAGGGAGAGAGGTGACTATGGATTTGAGGGATCCAAAATGCAGAAAGGAGAAAAGGAATTGGAATGACAAGGGAATAAAAAAAAGGTTTAGAGAGGAGGGAGTGAAGGATTGTGGAGACAGGAAGGAGTGAAGTATCGTGGAGTCAGAAAAAGAAAAAGGGAAGAAGGAGAATTACAGAAAATACAGAAAGAAGTGAAGGATTGTGGAGACAAGAAAAGGCAAAGAATCAAGAGAAGGAAGTGGTTTCTGAAAAATTGCAGGAAGAGAGAACAGGATTTTGTTTTGAGAATCAAACAGAGGTAATTGGCAGAAAAGAAAGATAGGACCAGAAATCAAAAGAAGGATAGGGAAATGAAAGGAAGGAGATGAAGGAGAGATAGGAGTGATCGAAGGGGTTTTTAGGGAAGGCAGTAAGATTTGAGGTTGGCAGAAGGCAAAAGAGAATACATTTTGAGTTCTCAAAGAAGTAGTAAGTTTGAATTTCAAAGGGAGAAGTAGGATTCACGTGAAGATAAGTTGGTTGACAATTGAGAGAACAGTGTGGGATCTTCAGAGAAGGCATTTTGAGTTTGACAAAGTGCAGTAAGGTTCAAGTTGGGAGGAAGCAGTAAGTCTTGAGTTCACAGAAAGAGCAGGGTTCACGAGAAGGAGGTTTGGTTGATGATCGAGAGAACAGTGTGGGATTTTAGAGAATGCATTTTTTTTGAGTTTTGCAAAGAAGCAGCAAGTTTCAATTTCAAAGGGAGAAGTAGGATTCACAGGAAGAGAAGTTGGCTGACGATTGAGAGAACAGTGTGGAATTTTAGAGAACTGTGTTGAGTTTTCTTAGAGAAGCAAGAATGCAAAATGGTTTGAATTTGGCAAAAGGTAGTAAGGTTCAATGACAAAGGAAGGATCAGGGTTCTGGGGAAGGGAATCTGGCTGACAAATTGAGAGAGCAGTGTTCAGTGAGAAGCTCAGGAGGAGAACTTCCTATTGACAAGACAAAGGACTGTGAAGCATGGAGAGGGTTTAGCCAGGATCAAAAGCAGAAACCAAGAGAAGGATCTTCTAAGAGTACAAGTAGTCTCAAAAGGAGAAGAAGAGAAAAAAATCACAGGGGAAAAATAGGGAAAGTATTCGGAAGAACAAAAATCAGCAGAAAGGTTAGCTGGACAGAGGTGTCCCTAAGGGCTTGGCAGGAATAGAAAAATCTCAAAGGGTTTTGGAGGACAGAAAAATCTCAAAAGGTTGGTTGGATAGAGAATCTGTTACAAGTTGAAGGTTTCATCCAAAACTTACTCGAAGAGCAAAGAGGAAAGGCCAAACTAGCTTGCAAAGGAACGATGGGCAGGAACAAAAGAAGAGAGAACTCATGTTCAGCTCAGGATAATACGAGGACTGGATATAGAAACTCAATATGGGATTTGTCAAGAGCTTCTACCAAGCGTAGAGTCCTATGGCAAGAGCAGTGCAGAGCGTTCGGGAAGCTCTAACATACCGGAATATCAAAGAGAAAGGAGAACCCAGAGGAAGGACCTATTGGACAGTGGAGACTTGGAAAGAACGACAAATTGGAGATGCTACAAAACAGGGAGATGACGAGTTGTAAGGAATAGGAAATAGGACCCGCTCAATTCCTTTTCTTTCTTCATGTGCTTGGCTAGTCAGTGTGCTTTGGTTTGGTCACCGTTTGGTTAGGAGCCATGTGTCATGGCTCAAAGGATTATAAACTGCGAGACTTGGAATTGAGATGGAAATGAGATTCTTAGTGATTGAGTGTGTGTACTTGATGTGCAAACAGCGGTAGAGAAAATAATAATAATGTTTTACACTTTTTATTTTTTTTATTTTACTTTTTGTACACTCAGTCCAGATTATGTAGATGGGTCAGCACATTTAACTAATTGCCCGGGATTGAGTCCAGTTGCATAACTTGTGGACAACTCCACAAAACCCCACCAGATCATTCTCTCTGGAAGATCAGTTTGGACCAAAACTGCAAAACCCACCAAACCCAAAACATATTAAAGCCGAGGATAATAGACCAAACAAGAGGTCAAGAATAATGAGCCGGGACTAATAATAGATGGTACGAGAAGGACAAAACACTCGAAAAGCCTAAGCACAGGCAGCCAAGTGCCCAGCACAATCTCGAGACCATACAATCCCCACGACACCATATGGCCCAATCCTTTGCAATTTCCGCACAAGGGAACATACCCAATTTGTCTTCTTGGCTCTGGACAGTTTGGAGACCAATGTCCCATCAAGCCACAATTGTAACAGGCTCTGTGTGCAACATTTTGAGGTTGATTTTGGTTGCTCATTGGTGGTCTTTGTGGAGGAGCATTGAGGTTATACTCCCTTGGTCCAAACCTTGGACCTCAATATGATGTGCTCGCCTAAGGCTGTACCTCTTGCGTTTGGTACACGGCCTCTTCTTCCTCGTCTTGGTTACATCCCAAAACCCAATCAATCTGCTGCACCAGGAATGCATTACGAGCATTGAATTTTGTGTTTGCATGGCCTGACTTGCCACATGCGGTGCACCATACATTTGATCTGCCAAATGTTGGGGCCTTCCTTCTGTCTTTAGCCCCAATCATCTGGATCTTAAAATCCAAAAACTCCTTGATGAGGGCATCCACCTTATGTACACTCTTTGCTGGAGGAGTCATTGGTTTCTTACTCCCACGTCTTCTTACTCATCTTGGCTTTGATTCTTCTTTGGATTCCAAAGAAGAGCTCAAAGACGTGGAGGATTACTCCAAAGAAGGGGATGTACTGCGTGAGGCTCTCCTTCTAGGCTTCTTGCCTACCTTCTCCTGATTTCTCCGGTTGCCGGCAAAGTGAGAGTGGGCCGCCTTGTAATGGGCGACATGTTTGAGTATCTTGTCAAGGGAAGTTACATTCCTCTCCCTTGCAAAGATTCAAATCTCTGGTGAAAGTCCTCCTAAGAACCAGGTAATGGCTTGGGCATCCGAATAACCCACCACCCACAATTGCTTTGGAACTTGGTTCAAGAGTGCCATGAACTGCTCAGAGTAGTCTCTCAACTTCTCCTTCTTGCCTTGGTCTAAATTGTTGAGTGCCGCAAAGACACTCATGTTGTAGTCAACCTCCCGGAATCGTTCCTGGAAGTTGTTTCTCAAGTCCGCCCAGTTTGCCGATACAATCTCCTTTTGGGTCACATGGGTGTACCAGCTCCGAGCTTTCTTTTGGAGCAGACTTGGGAAAATTCATAATTGATCCGCCGAGTCATGCTCCTTGTTAGAAAAGGAGATGAATTCAAATTCTTTGATGAATTCATCGGGGTCTTTGTCTTGTTCTGTCCCCTTATTCTTCTGATAGGCGTGTCAGATGACAGGCAATGAAGTCATCATTTGATGCCCTAGGATCGGCTAGGGTAGAGTTGAACTTGATGGAACCGAGGAATTGGCTGGAATTGATGCCGTGTTGTCAGCCCAGGGATTTCAATTTGTCAAATTCAAGGTAGGATCTTCTTCAACAATTTCTGCTATGAGGATGTCAACTTCAACCCGATTGGAAGATTCAAGAT
Organism: Lunularia cruciata; assembly: GCA_948567375.1. Classification (NCBI taxonomy): domain Eukaryota; kingdom Viridiplantae; phylum Streptophyta; class Marchantiopsida; order Lunulariales; family Lunulariaceae; genus Lunularia; species Lunularia cruciata. The sequence continues at coordinate 44,195,275 of OX419757.1, forward strand.
CAACACCTTCAATGTGTTCTTCAAAATTCCTTTGAGACAACCGAGGAATCATTCGTAGAAGATGCTCACACTCTTCTTTTGAGAATGTTCGTGCTGTGTTTTCCCAAACAAAGTTCTTTAAGGATGCGACTTCCTTTACAGCTCTAGGGGAAGTCGGTGTACTGGGCCGTAATGCATATGTTTGGCCACTTGAGTCTTTCTTCTTTTTGGACAAAGAGGGAGATGCGAAGTAGCCTTGCCAACCACCTTCATGTTTCTTATGGTCAAGTTCTTGCAGGGCTTCTTGCACTTTGTGAAGGAGTTGATAGTCCAATGCCTCTCATCTGGTTTCGTCAAAAGTGGATTGGACTTTCAGACGTCCATCTTCTTCACGCTGCAATGCTTGTCTTCAAACTCTCTCTTCCCGTTGTTCTCTCGATGCAGATATTCATATTGCTTTGATACCCAGTTTCAAATTTGGCTTTGTATTCTTCCACTTCTGAGATTTTAATCCCCGGCAGCGGCGCCAAAAATCATGTGAGAACCCAACAAATATCACTTTTGCGGTAATTGGGTAAGTAAAGTTAGTTCCCGCAGAGATACGAGTCAAAAATGTCTAAATACAAAGTCAAACATTAACAATGTAGTTCATCTTGAGTTCTTCTTTAATCTCTTAGGTAGAAACCACACCCAGAAGAGAGTAACAAGCACTGATTCTCAGTCTTGTCACAAATTAACACTTCTTAATCACAACACCTTCAACTCTTTTCAAACAATCTTGATTGTGATGATTCAAGCTCTCCTAAAAAGGACACTTCACTACAAACCGACTTTGCCTCTAAATTGTGTTCCACCCCTCCACTGAAGGCACAACTTCCTCAATCAAAATTGCTTCACATCAACACTACGCTGCACTCACAAATGCAAAATACTACCAACACTACAATTCCTCTCAGATCTGTCAAGGCATTGCTCCGATTGCACTTCACTCAGGATCAAACACACAGAATGAAGATCAAGGCTATGGAATCCAACATCCAACAAGCACACTGACTTGCACTTTGAATTTCTCCACACACTCATAAACACAAATACAAAATTGATACTCAGAATCAAGCTCAAGTGACGAGCACTGCTTCACAACACTTTGCTTTATCAATTCTCAAAAATAATGAGCACTGAATTGTGAGCCGGCCTGTCTCTCACTCAGGATGAACCTCTGATGGCTATTATGGTAGCGCACCATGGACTAAGAAGGCAAGGAACCCAAACTCCATCATACTCCTCCAAGGCTAACACTCCAATACTCAAGACATTGCTCACTAGAGAACTCAATGAGAGAGAGATAGTTGCAAATGAAAGGATGATGAGTACCTCCTCACCCCTTGTTTATATATTTGTGAAATAGTTACATACCAAAGTTACTAATTACCGTAGTAACTCAAGTTACTAGACTAAAAGTCAAGTAAAGTCAAAAAGTAGAAAGGAATATCCATTCACATGGGCATATTCCCCTAAGCATGTGGTCCTATCTTGACCTAACCACTAAGTCAAGGATTCCTTTACATGGGCTATCCTTGGACTAAAGAAGAAACCAAAACAAAAGGGCTTGCGGGCCCAAGAGTTCTCAACTCTTTCCTCAAAGCCAAACACCTAGGAATAATACCAAGTCAACACACTAAAATCCAAAATAGTGGTGCTCATCTTTTCTACTTCCTCTAAAGTAAGGTCCCCTCTATCCTAGCTATGACTAACTTTAGCTAACCATGACTGATATAGAACCATCCTTTATCTCTATATAAATAATATCTCTTAAGTACTTGTAATACCAAGTTAAATATCACAATACCACACACATGCACATATGGGTGTTACAAAACAACATAAGACTGCAAATGCCACTCTTAAATAGTGAAACAATTGACAGTTATCTTCCTAATGTACCTCTTCCTGATGACTCTACAAACCTGTAGATCTGAAATGACAATGCACCTCTTCATATCTGCCTATTCAAATCTCAAATCGGTTACTAATCCGATCCGATGTCTACTTCTTCCTCAACTTTCAAACCCAAACCCGAAGTAACTTTACTTCCTACTGCTTTGTCCTCAAATTTCATAATTCCTACCTCTGCTACCAGATCTAACAGTTCTCTTTCCTAATTTGACATTTCACTAGTGGGTAATCTATCTAACTCCTTATCTTTTGACCCACTCTTCTCTAATGTCTCCAATGGTAACTCCAAAGACATTTGCACTCCTACTTCATCTACTTTGGGTTTTGCTCTAACATCTTTTTGAAGTTTATTTATCTCTAACTTTACCAAATCTAATCTAATCTTGATATTATCTTCTACTTCCAATATTTTCCTATCTACACGAGTTATGAGACTAATTAACAAAGCATTCAATTTTGTGTCCTTCACATGTCTCTTCCCCATCTCCTGCACCAACAACTTCAACTTGTGCAGCCTCGTCTCTTCAATACAAACACTAGCCTCTATACTTAGCATCACATTCATCTTGATTAAGATCTCCTTCAATGGCTCCAATCTCATCTTCCTTTCATGCTCCCAATCTGCAAGCCAAGCTTCCTTGTACATTGCCAATTCTGCCTTGAACTCAGCTTTCATAGGTTCCTTCTCCTTCTCCTTCTGTACAACCTTCTCTTCCTGATTACAAAGTAACTCTTGTAATCTCTCTTCTTCCCTCGCCATAGCATGGATAATTTCTAGTCTTGAATCAACAAACTGCTACTTCAAGATTGCGTACTCAACTACTTGTCTTTCTGTGACAACTTGGCAAATATCACTTTTGCGGTAATTGGGTAAGTAATGTTTGTTCCCGTAGAGATATGAGTCAAAATTGGTCAAATACAAAGCAAAGTTACGATTTTAGTTCTTGTTGATTTCTTCTTTAATCTCTTAGATAGAAACTACACCCAGAAGAGAGTAACAAGCACTGATTCACAGTCTTGTCCAAATTAACACTTCTTAATCACAACTCCAACAAATCTTTCCAAACAATCTTGATTGTGATGATTCAGGCTCTCCCGAAAATGGCACTTCACTGCAAAACAATTTTGCCTCAAAATTGTGTTCCCCTCTTCCACTGAAGGCACAACTTCCTTGATCAAAATTGTTTCACATCAACTTTGCACTACACTCACAAATGCAGAATACAACCAACACTACAATTCCTCTCAGATCTGTCAAGGCATTGCTCCGATTGCACTTCACTTAGGATCAAACACACAGAATGAAGATCAAGGCTGCGGAATCCAACATCCAACAAGCATTCTGACTTGCACTTTGAATTTCTCCAAACACTCACAAACACAAACACAAAGTTGATACTCGGAATCAAGCTTAAGCGATGAGCACTGCTTCACAACACTTTGCTTTATCTATTCTCAGAAATTATGAGCACTGAACAACATCTAACTGCAAATGCCACTCTTAAATAGTGAAGCAATCGACAGTTCTAACAACTATACTGTTCTATAACAACTCTTCTAACCTGCAGATCCAAAATGACAATGCACCTCTTCATATCTACCTCTTAAAATCTCAAAGCTGTTACTAATCCGATCCGATGTCTACTTCGTCATCGGCTTTCAAACCCGAACCCAAAGTAAATTTACTTCCTACTACTTTGTCTTCGGGTTTCACAACTTCTAATTCTTCTACCAGATCTAGCAATTCTCTTTCCCGATCTGAAATTCCACTAGTGGGTAATCTATCTTACTCCTTATCTCTTGACCCACTCTTCTCTAATGTCTCTATTGCTAACTTTGAAGTCATATGTACTCCTACTTTGTCTACTTTGGGTTTTGCTCTTACATCCTTCCAAAGTTTGTCTATCTCCAACTTTACTAAGTCTAATCTAATCGCAATATTATCTTCTATGTCTAATATCTTCCTATCTACACAAGTTCTTAGACTGATCAACAAGGCATTTAAAGCTGTGTCTTTTTCTTGTCTTTGCCTCGTCTCCTGCACCAACAACTACAACTTGTGCAACCTAATCTCTTCAATCCAAACATTGGTCTCTATACTTAGCATCACGTTCATCTTGAGTACCATCTCCTTCAATGGCTCCAATTGCATCTTTCTTTCTTGCTCCCGATCTGCAAGCCAATCCTCTTTGTACATCACCAACTCCGCTTTGCACTCGGCTTCCATTGTTTCTTTCTCCTTCTCCTTCTGTTCAATCTTCTCCTCTTGATTACGAAGTAACTCTCGTAATCTATCTTCTTCCCTATATCTTACTGCCAACTCCCTCTGCCATAGTAACTTCTTCTCTTCTATGCTCTCCATCACTCTATCGAGCTTGTTCCTTTGTTGCTACTATGGTACCCACATTTTTCATTCTGGATGAGTTTTGAAGAAAAAGTGCCTTGTTGAAACCAAATTCAAACCAAATGGAGAAGAAATGAGTGGAAATAAGTGTCTTGATCAAGCTCAAGGGAGTCGACTTTGTGTTAGAGGAAGAAGGACTCGGACTGGATCAAACTCGAAGAAGTTTACTTCGTGTTAGAGGAGGGGAAAACTCGGATGAGACATTGAAGGAGGGCAAACCCAAAGGAGAAATAGAAGTTGCAGGTCAAGATTCTTGCGGGGGGCATATCTCAATGCACACAAGTCCAAATCAAGCATGCTATATCTTGTTGTGAGCGTTTTGTTTAGGGCTTTTTGTTGCCACCAAAATTGCAAAGTTTGGAGGTCTGTAAAAGAAGTTAAAAGTATTTGAAGTTTTGGGAGTAGATATGAAGAGTAGTTTGGTGTCTTCGGGTCAATGTGACTTCGGACTTTGTACTTCGGACTTCGGGTTTACATGACTTTGGGTCTAAAGACTTTGCCTCAAGACTAAGATGACCGACTAAATCCAAGGAAGTCGGACCTCAGAGTGCAGTGAAGGTGACTTTGGGAATCTTGTGGGAAGCATGAGAGGAAGTAAGAGTAGAGAAAGAAGATAGTTAGGATACACATGACTTCAATTTCAGTTCTGATTGAAGATGGAACATGAATTGAAGGAGAAGTAGCAATAATGAATAAACTCGAAGTGCAAGATTAGATAGTAAGTGTCTTCGGGTCAATTACATGAGTGATTAGGGGAAAGTGGGTTACAACTTGAAGGTGTAGATAGTGTATTCATACTTTCAATTACAATTCTCGATGATGACACAATAGAATTAGTAAAGGAATTGATAGTAATTAAACCCGAAGTAGATAACATAGGAGTGTAGATGTCTTCAGAGTTACCATTGGAGACATTGGAGAAGAGTGGGTCGAGAGATGAAGGTTTAGAAGGGTTACCCACTAGTGGAATTTCAAATCAAGAAAGAGAATTGCTAGATTTGGTAGAAGAAGTAGAGGATATGAAACCCAAAGACAGTGTAGTAGGAGGTAAGATTACTTTGGGTTTGGGTTTGAAAGCCGATGATGAAGTAGACATCGGATCAGATTAGTAATAGATTTGAGATTGGAAGAGGTAGATATGAAGAGGTGCATTGTCATTTCGGATTTGCAGGTTAGAAGAGTTGTTGTAGAATGGTATAGTTGTTAGAACTGTCGATTTGTTCACTATTTAAGAGTGACATTTGTAGTATTATGTTGTTCAGTGCTCATTATTTCTGAGAATAGATAAAGCAAAGTGCTGTGAAGTAGTGCTCGTTCCTTGAGTTTGATTCCGAGTATCAGCTTTGCAATTGTGTTTGTGAGTGTGTGGAGAAATTTGAAGTGCAAGTCAAAGTTCTTGTTGGATGTTGGATTCCACAGCATTGATCTTCATTCAATGTGTTTGATCCTGAGTGAAGTGCAATCGAAGCAATGCCTTGACAAATCTAAGAGGAATTGTGGTGTTGTTAGTATTCTGCATTTGTGAATGTAGTGCGAGGTTGATGTGAAGCAATTTCAATCAAGGAAGTTGTGCCTTCAGTGGAAGGGTGGAACACAATTTTGAGGCAAAGTCGTTGTGCAGTGAAGTGCCATTTTTGGGAGAGCCTGAATCATCACAATCAAGATTGTTTGGAAAGAATTGATGGAGTTGTGATTAAGGAGTGTTAATTTGTGACAAGACTACGAGTCAGTGCTTGTTACTCTCTTTTGGGTGTAGTTTCTACCTGAGAGATTAAAGACGCAACCAAGAAGAACTACATGTTACTATTTGACTCCGTATTTGACCAATTCTGACTCGTATCTCTGCGGGAACAAACTTTACTTACCTGATTACCGCAAAAGTGATATTTGCCGGGTTGTCATAGCTACCCTTGCCATAACATGGATAAGTTCCAATCTTGAATAATCAAACTGCTGCTTCAAAATCTTGTACTCTACTACTTGTCTCTCCCTCGCTATGTCACTCTTCTTAACAAGTTCCTCTTGATACATCACTTCTCTCTTCAAGTCTTCAATTACTTGATTGTTCACTACTGCCTCCTCTTGCGATACTTCCCTTTCCTCCTCACCTTGGGTTCTAATCTTCTTGAACTCCAAGTTCTCTTCTTCTAATCTTGATAACACCTGCAAGACAGTCTTCACCTCTGGACAAGTCGACTGCATCTCCTTCTTCCTGTGCTCCAACTTCACCAGCGATGGACACACGACCTCCCGCAGGTACTCCACTCCATCACTCGCAACTACCTCCTCCTTCATAGCAATCTCCCTTCTCACTTCTTGTTCTCCCGATACTCGCCTTTGTCTCTGCAGTCTTTTATCAAATCGATGCCTCACTTCCCAAGCTAGCATTCCCTTCTTCCTTTGCCTTACTTGGACTCACTTCACACTTTGCCTTGCATCTTGAACGGACTCCTCTCTGAATTGCAATCTTCTTCTCTTCGGGATCAGGTATCTCATCCTTCAACTTTGTGTTGTCCTCTGGCTTGAGCTCTACTTGAACTTCTTCTTCCTCCTCCACAGTAGCTGGTACCAACATCATTTCTCCACCTTCATCACTGTCACTACTCGTATCCCCACTTTGCAGCGTTAGCTATGGTTCCTCCTTGCGTTCCAAGTTGTTGTACTTGCACTCAGCTTCACCTTCCGAGTCTTTGTCTTTTGATGCGATCACCACCATGCCTCTCCTCAGGTTTCCTCTCTTGGTCTTCCGAGGCCTTGTCTTTTCTTTGGCTTTGCCCTACCGGCTTTGCTTCTTTGACTTTGGAGTACTTACTTCTATTTCCACGCTCTTCCCATCTTTGCATAGTACTTGTTTGTGCTCCAGATTTGAAGGATATACTCCTGCTCCTCTACATCGACTTCTCTTCTCAAGTCGGGATGGAAGTACGATACCATTTGATTTCTCTCCGCCAAGTTGAGCAAATTTAACCCGAGGTAAAAGTGTGGTGCAAATAGCACAATGTAATGTGGAGGCGACTTATCCCGTAGATTCCACACCATTTGTTGTGTCCTTCCATGGAAGCACCTCACCCAATTGATTGGTTCTCTTGCAAATAGTTTGTGAAAGAACACCGCTTGGTGTTTCATCACATACGTTGTTCTCTCCGGCTTCAGAATTGCCATGAGAGCACTCACAATCCCTCTCTTCACTGGATCCTTGTAACTCTCAACCTTGTATCTGTTCACGTTGTCTTTGAAGAGAACGCGTCTCTCACTTCTTGAGTTTCTTCTGCTACTTCTCCCTTACCCAAGAAGGTGGCACCCTGCTCTGTGCTTGTTTCTCTCCCGAGCACTAATCTCCAATCTGACTCTGTCTAGTGAGCCGGATTTCCTCTCTTCTCGTCTTCCTCGGGGCCATCGAGACACTTGCTCTCAATAATCTCAATCATGAAACCTAGAAAACTAACATTCTAGTTCCATGCCAAGAATGTAATCCGAAGTTGGCTCAAGACTTCGATTCTTGCAATTACGTCTAGCCTACAAATCGTATGATTCCTCCTTGTGAATTTGGAGTTCTTCTTTCCTCCTCCTATCTCTCCTGCTTTCTCACTATCTCTTAGTTTCACTCTCTCAACTTCTCCCTTACACACTAGCACGTCTTCCACTCTATTTCCCTTCCCATGATCACTTGCAGGACGACTCCTCAATGGCAAAGGAAAATTACTCGACATTGCTTCATTGTAAGCCCAATTTTTATAAAGTCGCTTTTTCTTTGTCTCTCTTCAATTTGAGTTTCTACCAAGAAATCACTGTCAATCGTACTCATGCGTATGGGCCGCCGGTTTTGAACGGTCCTTTCTTGAATTTCTCACACCGATAAAAGGTTGTTAGACTATCTTTGCCTTGGGTTGAGCTCCCCCCGATACAAAAACTCCTTACTTTAGGTTGTATGCTGATAGGGCATTTTCGAGTACTTTGCCTTATGACCCAAAGTCACTTTACTTTGGGTTTCATCCTGAAGACTCTTTTCTTTGCCTTCTTTGGCCATACAGGTGCAATCCAACTTCTCTATACACTTCTTCTTTATTTTGAAAAAAAACAAAAAATGTGGGCACCACAGTTTCCCTCGCTATGTCACTCTGCTTCACAAGTTCCTCTAGATACCTCGCTTCTCTCTTCAAGTTCTCAATCACTTGACTCTACACTATTGCATCCACTTGTAGTACTTCCCTTTCCTCCTCACCTTGGATTATACTCTTCTTCAACTCCGAGTTCTCTTCTTCCAGTCTTGCTAATACTTGCAACACAGTCTTCACCTCCAGACACTTTGGTTGCATCTCCCTCTTCTTGTGCTCTAGCTTCACTAACAGCGTGCACACAAGTTCTTGCAGGTACTCCACTCCATCACTCGCAACTACTTCAACCTGTGGAGGGATCTCTTTCTTTACCTCTTCTTTTGCCGATACTCACCTTCTTCTCTGCAATCGTCGTACCGGAATAGATGTTTCACTTCCCAAACTAGCATTCTCCTCTTCCCTTGCCTTGCTTGGACCTGCTTCACACTTCGCCTTGCGCCTCGACCAAAATCCCCTTTGAATTGTAATCTTCTTCTCCTCGGGCTCAGGTACCTTGTCCTCCAACTTTGCATTATTCTCTTGCTCGAGCTCCACCCAAACTTCTTCTTCTTCTGCACGTACCAACATCATCTACCCACCTTCATTGCTATCACTACTCGTATCCCCACTTTGTAGCATGAGCTTGGGTTCTTCCTCGTGTTCCAAGTCTTTGGACTTGCACTCGGCTTTGCCTTCTGAGTCTTCTTCCGATGACACGATCACCACCATACCTTTCCAAGTATATGAGTTTCTTCTCCTGGTCTTCCAAGGTCTCATCTTCTCTATGTCTTTGCCTTCTCCTTGTTGACTCCGCTTCTTTGACTTTGGAGTACTTACTTCTTCTTGCGCACTCTTCCCCGTTTATGTGTAGTACTCATCACTGCTTTAGATTTGAAGAATATACTATTGCTCTTTCGAGTCGACTTCCTTTCTCAAGTTGGGATGAAAGTGAGACACCATTCTGCTGCACTCTGCCGCATTGAGCAAATTCAACCCGAGGTAGAAATGTGGTGCAAATGGCACGAATGCCGCAAATTCCACACCATCTGCCTTGTTCTCCCATGGAAGCACCTTGCCTAGTTGATGGGTTCTCCTACAAACATCTTATGGAAGAATACTGCTTGGTGTTTCATCACATAAGTCGTTCTCTTTGGCTTCAGGATTGCCACGAGAGCACTCACGATCCCTTTCTTGACCGGATCTTTGTAACTCTCTACTTTATACCCATTCTTTGTCCTCTTCAAAGAGAAGGCATCCCTCACTTCTTGGGACCCAAGAAGTGAGGGATGCCTTCTTTGGCTACCTCTTCCTTCCCCAAGAATGTGGTACCCTACTCCGCGCCTTGTGGTACCCACATTTTTTTGTTTTTCTATGTTTAGTCGTGTTTAAGAGAAGAAGTAAGCACTGAAAGTTGAATTGCGGACAAAGAATGGATGAAACTATCTTTGGAGGACATCCAAAGAAGATGACATTGGATCTGATGATGGAGGTACTCGGAAGAGGAGTACAACGGAAAAAGTCCGAAGATCACTATCTTCGGGTTGGAAGGTGCAAGAGAGACAAAGACCGTTTAACAACCTTGGTACGTGGCAAGAAAGTACATTTCAAGAAACGGCGGGGGTAGAACAAGCATGTCTTGACAGTGACTGGGATTTTCACACAGAAGAGAGAAATTCAAAGCTGAAATTGACTGAAGAATGACTACAATTTGGGGTAATATAAAATTGCGACTGCGTAGGGAAAAGTTGAATGTTCCAAGTAAATTTCCAATCCCTTTGAGTAGTTGTTCTGCAGTAATGCGTGTCAGGAAGCCCATTGAGAGTGAGATTTTCTGAAACCCCGAGGGAGTTAGAGTGTCTTGTCCAAGAGAGGGTCTCATTTTCCAGCATCATAGAACGAGAGAACAACTCATGGCAAAGCAGGTGGCCAATGCACTGGCGGTGCAAGGTTTTGCAATTTGGAGTGATGGCAGAGATTGCTGCCAGTAATTGTGAAGATGGTCCCGAGGTGGAAGGGAAGAGAGGCAATCCGGCTTTATGGACTGAGTCGGAATGGAGGTTAGTATTGGGGAGAGAAGCAGGAGAGCCAACGAGGATCACCTTCTATCTGAAGTGTGATGCTGCAAGGGAGATGGCGGAGATCCGCAACTCATTTTTTGCTCCAAGAACGATGGATGGATACAAGAGTCCTGTGGAGTCCTATTGGGATGGAGTGGAGTCCTATTGGGATCCAATCCAAAGAAGCATTGTGGGGGCGATGATGGCCATGTTCAAGCCAAAATGAACCACCTATGTGAACATGCAGCAAGCCGTATTCTTCCATCAGATGTTTGTAGGAGTTCCAATGAATTGAGCGAAGTGCTTTCACCACCAAACAAGGCAGATGGTGGTTAATTCACGAACGGGCTTGCCACCACATTACTTCGCACCGTTTGCAGCACATTTCTACTTTGGACTGAACCTACTAACCAAAGAGGAGCATCATCATTTGGGGTCTCACATGCATCCGGATTTACGACAAGAAGTAGCCGAGGAAGAGCGCCAGTATATGCTGCATCTTTGAGCAAACAATGAATACTTCTCAAAGACCGGATAGTAGAAGGTCAAAGAAATTACCAACCAAAGACAAAGAACTTGGCAAACCCAAAGAAGTGAGGTTGCCTCCCATGCAAAGAAAGACTCAGCGGCTGATTTTAAAGACTACAAAGATAAAAAAAGATGCATCATTGGGATCAGAGTCTGGGGAAGAAACCAATTTGCAAGAGGAGGAATCCGAAGAAGAGGAGCTCACCATAAAAAGTGAGGAGTCTGGGAGCAATAGCGATGGGGAGCCAAAAGTTCAGCAATCAGTGGCAGTTAGTGAGGCTTGTCAAGCAATGGTGGTAAACAAGTCAAGACCAGAAGAGAAAGAGGAGAATCCCGCGGAGCCGAGTTCAAGAGGTCTAGACGAAGAAAGTACCAAAACAATGAAGATACAAAGATCACAACTTTGGATGAAGGAGCCGATGATGGAGGAGAAGACTCAAGACAAAGATGGCGATGAAGAGGAAGAGAACTTTGGCGGAATATCATATTTGACAAAGGTGGTCACACCCTTGTTGGAGATACTGAAGGATCATCGGAAGGTAATTCCCCAAGATCATAGGAAGGGGATGAACGAGTTGTAGGTAGTGATGTATTTGATGAGTGAAGTGAAGGAGTTGCAAGAGCAACAAGTCCGAAGAAGTGAGGAAGTGGAAGGACTTCGGATGGAGGAAGGCTTGACAAAGAAGATGCTTACCATGTTACAAGAAAGCTGCAAAGTAAAAGAAAAAGAATTGCAGAGGCGAGACGGAGAATTAACGGAACAGGCAATGTGGCTCAGCAAGATGAAGGAGGAAGTGAGTGATGTGCGCATTGAGAATGTTCATTTGAAGGCAATGACCATTGTAATGGAGCAGGAGTTGGATAGTTTGAAGAAGAGTGCAGCGGCAAAAGATCAAGCATGGCAGAGAGAGTTGGCAGCCAAGCAAGGAGAAGAGGAATGATTACGAGAACTTGTCAGGAGCGTGGAAAGGCAGAGCATGCAATATGCAGAGGAGAAGAAGATGCTTACTACGGAGTACAAAGACAAGTTGAAGATGTATCGTGAGGAGTTGAAGGTAGAGCGCTCTCGAGGATATGCATCGGAATCAGTGGGAGAAGTTGCAGGGAAGTTGAGAGCAATCTTAAGCACGGAGGCTGAAGGGAGATTGGGAGAAGCCCGCCTACATGAGTTGAAGTTACTTGTGCAGGAAAATTGGAAGAGAAAAGCCAAGGATGTGGACATGAACACCTTGTTGATCCGATTGAGAGAACGCGTAGATAGGAAAACGTTAGATGTAGAGAACAATGTTAGTCTTAGACTAGATTTAGTCAATTTGGAGTTAGAAAAGATTTGGAATAGTGTGATAGTGGAGAAGAAACCTGATGTTGCAAAAATAGGAATTCAAGTGTCATTGGACTTGATAATTGACACAGTAGAGAAGAGTGGGTCAGGAGATAGAGAGTTAGGTAAGTCACTCCTGAGCTCAATTGTAGTTCCTAGCGTAGAAGTCATAGAATTAGTGAAAGAATTGGTAGAATTAGCTATACTCAAAGAAGGAGAAATAGTAGGAAGATCATTGGGTTTGGAAGCCAATGATGAGGTAGACAACGGATCGGGATAAGTATCAATTTTGAAATAGGAAGAGGTAGATATGAAGAGATAGATTGTTACTTGGGATCTGCAGGTAGGAAAAGATGTTAGGAAGTGGTGCCTAGGTAGGCAGGTCTGCCGTTTGCTTCAGTATTTAAGGGGAGCATTCGCAGTCCTTTGTTATTCAGTATTCATATTTCTGAAGATAGATAAAGTGAAGTGCTGTTCTCAGTGCTCGTCGCTTAAGCTTAATTCCGATTGTCAATTTTGTGTTTGTAGTTGTGAGTGTGTGGAGAATTCCAAAGGGCAAGTCAGTGTGTTTGTGGATGTTGGAATCTGCAGCCTTGATCTTCATTTTGTGTGTTTGATCCTGAGTGAAGTGCATCGGAGCAATACCTTGATAGATTTGAGAAGAATTGTAGTGTTGGTAGTATTCTGCATTTGTGAGTGCAACACGAAGTTGATGTGAAGCAATTTCAATTGAGGAAGTTGTGCCTTCAGTGGAGGGGTGGAACACAATTCTGAGGCAAAATCGTGCTTTGCAATAAAGTGCCGTCTTTGGGAGAATCTGAATCATCACAATCAAGAGTTATTTGGACAGAATTTGCTATGTTGTGATTATGTGTCTGTGTATTCGTGACAAGTTGTCAAGATTGTGAGCTTGTTACTCTCTTTTGGGTGTAGTTTCTACCTAAAAGATTAAAGAAGAAACCAAAAGGAACTGCAATTGTGACTTTTGACTTTGTATTTGGACAATTCTGAATAGTATCTCTACGGGAACAAACTTTACTTACCCAATTACCGCAAAAGTGATATTTGCCGGGTTGTCACACACCTGCCTCTCTTCCGAGTGCCAGTCTCCAATCCAACTCTATCCAGCAAGCCAGATTTCCTCTCTTCCCCTCTTCCTTGGGGCCATCAAGACACTTACTCTTGATTATCTTGGTCATGAATCCTGGAAAACTCACGTTCTAGTTCCACGCCAAGAATGTCAAGACTTCAATTCTTGCGATCACATCTAACATCCAAATTGCATGATTTCTCATTGCAAATTCAGATTTCTTCTTTCCTCCTCCCATCTTTCTTGCTTCCTCACTGTCTCTTGGGTTAACTCTCTAGAATTCTCCTCTACACACTAGTGCATCTTCAACTCTACTTCCCTTCCCCCGATCTCCTACATGACAACTCCTCAGCGGCAAAGGAAAATTGCTTGACATTGCTTCATCGTTAGCCCAATTTTTATAGAGTTTCACCTTCTTTGTCTCTCTTCAATTTGAGTTTCTACCAAGAAATCGCACCTCTTGCATACGCCTATCACTATCAAGTGTACTTCACGCGTATGATCGCCGGTTTTGGAACGGTCCCTTCTTAAATTTCTTGCCCCAAAGAAAAGTTGTTACACTATCTTTGCCTTGGGTTGAGCTCCCTCCAATATGAAGACTTCTTACTTTGGGTTGTATGCTGAGAGGGCAAGTCTGAGTACTTTTCCTTATGACTCAAAGCCACGTTACCTTGGGTTTCATCCTGAAGACTCTTTTCTTTGCCTTCTTCGGCCATATAGGCGCAATCCAACTTCTCTATACACTTCTTCTTCTCTATTTCAAGAAAAAACAAAAAATGTGGGTACCACAAAGGAAGATTGGGAGTTCCATGTGGCGATTGACCAAATGGAAGGAGGAGATATTCCTTGTTTGGAGTTGCTTGTGGTTGAGATAGAAGAGCATTAAGAAGAAGAGCCAAGGTCAGTATTCCCACGAGGAGCAGGAATGAAGAAGACTCTACAATCTACCATTGCAAGACCAAGTACAATAAGAAAAGATGAAGGAGAAGAAGAGAGCTTGGAAGAGGTTACTCTAAAGGTAAAGAGATCAAGACTTTGGGGTAAGGCATTGGTCAAAGGAGCACCAACACAAGTAGAGTACAAATACAAAGAAGATGAAGGAGATTTTGGGGGAGTAACATACTTGTCAGATTATCTATCCATTGCTGTTAGAGTTGAAGAGGGATCATCTAGATGTAAGGGATGAACCGCATGTTGTGAAGTATATGAGTAAAGAGATAGTGCAGCTGAAAGAGAAGTTAACCCAGGGAGAGACACAAGCTGAGGAGCTTTGGGTTGATGTAGTGCTTTGGTTTGAGAACTTGCAGAACTCTTTTGAGAAACAAGGAGGTGAGCTTGAGAGTCAAACTAGAGAGCTGAGTAGGCAGAAGATAGCCTTTCAGAAGTTGAAAGGAGAACTTAATGAAGCTTGCCATACATTTGAAAGTGATTACAGACATAGTGGAACAAGAATTGGAGAGTTTAACGTCAAGTGCAGCAGAGAAGGATCAAGCATGGCAACATGAGTTAGCTAGGAGAAATAAAGAAGAAGAGAAATTGCAAGGACTTGTCATCAATATAGAAGCTCAACTTGCCCAATACATAGAGGAGAAGGAAGCATTGAAAGCAAAGTTTGAAGATGCATTGAAAATATACAGTGAAGAGTTGTAGGTGGAATGAACTTGAGATCATACATCATAGCAAGTAGGAGAAGTAGTCAAGAAGATCAAAGCAATGTTGAAGATGGAAGCAAAAGTTAAAGTGGAAGAAGTAAGACTGCATGAATTGAAGTTGTTAGTGCAGGAGACAAGGAAGAGAAAGGAAAAGGACATCAACATCAATAAATTGCTGATTTTCATAAGAGAGAGAATGGATCAAAAGTTAGAAGTATGATACAATGTTAGTCTCAGACTAAATTATTTAGATCAGAGTTAGATGAGATTTGGAGTAGCATGAAGGTAGAATCCCAATGGATGTAAGTGAAGTAGGAGTGCAAGTGTCTTTGGGTGAGTTACCTGAGATGTTAGAAGAGATTGGGTTGGATAATAAGAAGGCAAATAGATTACCCATGATTTTAATTGTAGTTCAGACAGAAGTGGTGATAGAAATAGAAGAAGATATAGAAGTTGTGGATGGAGCCAAAGTACAAGATATGAAGGAAGTAACATTGGGTGAAGAAGAAGAATAGGTAGACATCAGATCAGATTTGTAACAAATTTGAGATTTGAATTGAAACATATGAAGAGTAGGTTGTCATTTTGGATTTGAAGATTTTTAGGGTATGGTATTTAAGTTAGTAATTGTCAAAGTGCTCTACCTATTTAAAGGAGACATTTGTAGTATGTTGTTGTTCAGTATTTGTATTTTTGAAGTTGAGTAAAGTGAAGTTCAGTAATTCAATGCTCATCATTTCAGCTTAATTTTGAGTATCAATCTTGTGTGTCTTTGTGAGTGTCTAGAGAAATTTGAAGTGCAAGGCAATAAGCTTGTTGGATGTTGGATTCTGCAACTTTGATTTGATTTTGTGTGTTTGATCTTGAGTGGATAGCAATTAAAGCAATCCCTTGATAGATCCATGAGGAATTGTTGTGTTGGAGTATTCTACATTTGTGATCACAATATTGGATTGATGCAAAGCAACTTTGATCAAGGATAATGTGCCTTTAGTGGAGGGGTGGAACACATTTTTGAGTTGAAGTCATTTTGTAGCAAAGTAGCCTTGTTCAAGAAGAACTAAATCATCACAATCAAAGTTTGTTTGGAAAGAATTGGAAGTATTGTGATTATAGGTGTGATTTTATTGTGACGAGACTGTGATTCAATGCTTGTTACTCTCTTTTGGGTGTGGTTTCTACCTGAGAGATTAAAGACAAAACCAAGAAGAACTATTTTGGTTACTTTACTTTGTATTTGACCATTTTTTACTTGTATATTTGTAGGAACAAACTTTACTTGTTGATTACCGCAAAAGTGATAATGTTGGATTGTCACATGATTACATGGTGGGGCTCACTATCACTTGCACCATTCACACCATCTGATGAGCCAGCAGCGGGACCATTAGGGTTAGAGTCCTAGGTTGAGATCAAGGGGTAAACATTCAAAGTGTAGCTCCAGAGAGCTCACTTCTCTAATGTTGAGCCTTTGAGTTCTTGGCTATGGTGGATAGAGGCCGGCAAGAATCACATGGAGTCTCTTTGCTAGAGAGGGTGTGACTTGACTTTAATTAGTGCATAGTTGCTGGTAGATTGTTGAGTGATAGATCAAGCACTAATCTGATCAAATGTGATTTGACTTGTATCACGCCATTTGTAGTGCTGCATCTAGATGCTCGGACACTGGAGTTCCAGTGATAGTAGTTAGAGTTATTTCAGCAGTTTCTCAACGACTACTTTCCGACAGTTAGATTGTGTTTGGGGTATTGACTTCACAATGGGGCTCATTGTCACTTTGCACCGTTTGCATCGTCGAGTGTGCCATTAGTGGGACCGTTAGGGTTTTAGAGCTAGCTCAAGTCCAGGGGGTATAGTTTCAAAGTGAGCTCCAGAGAGCTCACTTCTCTAATGTTGAGCCTTCGAGTTCCTGGCTATGGTGGACAGAGGCTGGCAAGCATCACCTGGATTCTCTATGCTTGAGTGGGTGTCGCTTGACTGTAATCAATGCCCAATTGTTGGCAGTTTATAGAGTGACAGATCAAGTACTGATCTGAGTGGAGTTGACTTGAGAGTGGTAAGCAATCTAATTACATCAAAGAAGTGAAGTCAGGGGGAAATTGGGTGCAAGAACTGTGAGTGTTGGTGGTATCTCCAAGCTCGGTGGATCGTTGGTAGCTTGATTCAAGTTCAGTGTTTCACTAGTGTGCAGAAGCTCGTTCAATTGATGCAGATTTGGCAGTTAGGCAGACGGTGTGCGGAAGTGCTAGCCAAATTTTGAGCAAAGAAGGAGCAAATTTGAGCAATGGTGGTGATTTTGAGCTCAAGAGGTGAAGGCAAGACCAATTTGCTACAAGTTGGGCTCAGAAAGTCAAATTGAAGGTGGAGTTGGGAAGCTCTTCTCATGAATTTGTGATTTGGAAAAACCCGTGTTGTCAATTTGGCTCGAGTGGAAAGTTAGCAGGGGATTTGGCGGACAACCATCTTTAGGTTTTACGTCAGATTTTATGTCAGATTTTGGTTGGGATTTATGTCAAATTTTGGCCAGATTTGACATAAATCTGGCCAATTGCTAGTTTAGAGGACTTTCACAGATTTTGGAGAAGTTTCACCAATTTTGGAGGAGGTTTGAAGTGGCAACAAGAAAGGCCTCATTTTGGCGTTTTGAGGCTTCGAGGCATAGGGCTGTGGGCTATGAGAGGCCTAGAAGGGTCAGCAAGCCAGCTTGTTGGCGTGAGGCTAGCTAGTTTAGAGTAGATCTTGGTCATTGGTTGGTAAAATTTGCCTTTCTTGCTAGATTGTGCGCAACAAGGTTTGACCCCTAGGTCTCTTGTTCCTAGACTGGTGCCCTAGCCAACTGGTGCCCTAGCCAACTGGTCCACCCTCACTTGTTGTTATAGTGATTGTGCCACTGTTATCTATACACATGTAACTTTGGCTTGGAGAGGCAATTTGATCCCATTCTTGGTGATCCTAGTAGCTTAGGACTTAGATACAAACTTCTCTTATGTCAAATGCCAAATGGTGGCAGAGTCAGTCTATGTTGTGTTATGAGATGGAGGGTTTTTGTTTGGATTTCTTGTGATTGGACCCTTTCCATTCTCTGCTTCTTGTTTGTGCACCATGTTTGTGTGAGGTGCCCTGACTTTTGATTGTTGGTGCTCTGGTGTGCTCTTGGTGGTGAGGTTGGAGTGATGACCAGTCAGACTACCTTTGTTTCTCTCTAGTGAGGCAGGAAGTGATGACCTGCAGACCGTGAGAGTGCATGTTATGATGGCAGGTTACAGGTTGCCCTTTCCGCTAGTGTAGTTATCTCGGCTAGAGTTACATTAGTGGGTGGTGCTTAGTTGGTGTTGGCTTGTGGTGGTGTTGGCACTTGGTGTGGTACTTGCGGTTGCGACTTATGGTTGTAGTTGGTGGTTCGGGTTTGCTGTTGCGGTTACTTTGTCACGATGGAGTTCTTTGGAGATTCCAGAGGAGTTAGGCCTATAGTACGCAGTGGGGTTTACTCGGAGTGGTGCTTGGTATTAGCCTGTATCTCAAGTCGCAATGAAGGAGGAGATTGACTCTGAGTTGGAGTTCGACACAAGAGCTGATTCAGTTGAGAGTGCACTCGGTGTGTCCGCACCGTTGTTGTGGGACATGGATGAGATTTATGGGGCCTCCAAAGGCCCTAGGCGTTACTCTGGTACAGTACGTATCAAGTGGCACTTGGTACGTATCAAACTCTTGGATGACTTCATCCAAGAGTTTGATAGTTGGTGTGATCTACAGTAGATGCGGAACCCAACTTTGTTCACACCCTTCATGGCATGGAAGAGGTTGTTTCAGCATTTGGAGGGTCCGCCAGTGGATGACTACCATGAGTTCAGGAGAGCTCATTTGGAGGAGATTGAGTTATAGAGACAATATTGGTCTCCACACTATGTCTCCATCACTTCAAGCTCGGTGGCCAGGAGTAGATTGGCTGTACTCACGAGTTCTAGCTCGAGTAGTGTTGGTGGAGCTAGTGGAGGTGCACTAGCTGGAGATAGTGCTACTACGAGTGGAGGCACCGCTGCAGGAGGTGGTGTGGTACCAGGGTTTAACCCCATGGTGGATTTTTTCTTGTGTTTGAGGTAGAACTACCAAGGAGTGCGGACTGACAAGCTGACGAGCTTGCATGAGTTTCAGCGGAAGGCTAGAGAGAGCCTACGCGAGGCATACACTCGCATGAGGCGGCTGATCAGTTTCACTCAGGGAGTTACTGAGGCCCAGGCAGTCCAGTTTTGGTATGGGATACTAGACAGGGAGTTGCGACGTAGAGTTTGTGATGCTATGTTGTTATAGGCTACTTCGCCTACTTTGGCAGTGGTCTTTGATTTGGCTGAGCGTATTGAGCTCAACATGGTGGAGGAGAGAGTGGTGTTATTTGGATTTGGTAGGGAGACCTCATCCACGGCTGTGACTTCTTCTAGAGTGTAGCAAAGTGCACCACGCCCAATTGGTTTTCAAGGACAGGAGGACAGCCCAGATCCTATGGAGCGAGTGGAGGGTCTAGTGGAGTTAGACCCTTACCCTCATTTTTGAGTCAGCAGCATCCAATGAGTGGTGGTGTTGCTTGTTGGACTTGTGGTGGACCTCACCATCGGAGAGAGTGTACTTAGGGCAGTGGACCTGATACCTCTGGTGCATCACAGCTAGCACAGAGGCAGTGTGAGCATTGCCACAGATTTGGTCACACTAGTGACCGGTGTTTTGACCTACACTTGGAGTTACAGAGTGGTAGGGCTACTATGGCAGGTAATAGAGGAGATCCAGTTCATGGAGGACGAGGTGGTAGAGGTGGTGGTAGAGGATCTACACCTAGTAGGGGTGCGGTACCTGCCCTTACTTATGATAAAGCTATGGCTACTCGGATTGAGCAGTTGGAGCAGAGATTGGCTAGTATGGCTATTGCTCAGAGGAGATCAGATTCGGGTGTTGAGGCTTCCACCTCATATACTGGTGATAGAGATGCTTTGGACTTCATGTGCAGAGCAACACAGGTGGATGCATCTGCAGCAGTGACTAGGAGTGCAGTATGTGCTCTAGAGCCTAGAGGAGCATCAATGGAGTTGGACCCACTGAGAGGAGAGGTTGGGAGACAGGTCAGACTTCCCTAGTCTTTCACACTATCTAAGGCATTGCAAACGACATCCATGGTTCCTAGACGTCCCAGTGCAGGTGTGGTAGGTGGTGATGGAGTACATGATGGACTATCTGCTAGTCAGCCACCTACTACTACACAGACTGAGTCTAGCATGATGTTGGGGGCGGCTCAGCTGATTATGCGGCATCCTTTGTTTTCGGCCAGTGACATGTTCACATTGGGAGTTGACCCAGCCCCAATGTTCCGGTTGGCTGCCACATTGTGTGAGAGTAAGGATGGTGCAGTTCCTACTACTAGAGTAGAGGTGGTTGGTAGTGAAGCTGACTTGGTTGAGGAGCATGGGATCTATTCAGCGACCAGTGGTTTATGGCAGGCAGTAGTGGCTAGACTGGAGGAGTTGCCAGCTAGACCGGTCTTTGAGAGAGCACGGTTCACACCAGGTGTTGTCCTATTGGATAACCAGAGGGGGATTTTTCATTTGGTGGGACCTTTAGGGAAGGTCTATACACCACAGAGAGGCTTGTTAGACTTTGGTGCACATCCCCTTATGTTGGAGAAGGCTGTAGTTATCGGTCTGGAGTTACGGAAGACCGATGTGGAGAGGTGTCCATTTCAGATCCAGACACTCTAGGTGGTGGTTCAACATAGTACATCACACATGGAGAGCTTGTTGTCCAAGTTCAGCCTGATCATCCGACTGATAGCTCGGTGGTGAGAGCTCAAGCTATTGCAACAATAGCTGAGTCATAGGATGTGCTAGTTGGGGGAGCAGTGTTATACCCCATGGGTTTTAGCATTGACTATTGGGAGGAGACAGCTTTATAGACCTGGTTGACAGTCTGGTGAGGGATGGGTATGTTGCCTACCCGTATGCTTCAGTAGTGGCAGTCTTGGCTCACTACAGTCCGGGACCATGGCAGCATCAGTTTTAGCTTTTAGTGGTGCAATTACTTGGCCTGGTGACTTGTTGGAAGGGAACGCCCATGCAGAGGATACTCCAGTACCGGAAGAGATCACTCGACTTTGGAGTACGAGTGGGATTGTTCTATCCACCTTGGATGTTCCATTGTGGAGTTCAGAGGAGGCATTGCAGCAGCATGCAGATCAATTGGTGCAGCAAGCTTGGAGTGGAGCCTTCGTACCATCAGGAGATGAGTGTGAGGATGAGCCTCCAGAGGCGATTGCTTTGACACCTCTGGATACCACACTCATTGCTTGGCAATATCCAATAGAGGGGATATGCCTATTGGAGTTGTTTGGTGGGATCAGCATCGGACTAGCTGCGGTGTTACAGGCGGGTATACGAGTACAGAGGTACTTGTATGTAGAGAGAGATGAGATTGCTAGGCAAGTCTTTCTACATCATGTGGCACACTTGGCCTATCGGTATCCGGAGTAATTACCAATGTCAAAGGTTACCAAAAGGCCTACCAGGAGACATTTCCTTATTGGGGGCGCATGACCTAGAGAGACATGGGCCTATTCACTTGGTGATTTCTGGATGGCCATGTTAGGGACATACACGTGCTGGTAGAGGATCGGGTCTTCAGGATCCTTGTTCTGGTGTGTTTTGGGAGATGTTACGGATACTATGACATCTCCAGGTTCATCAGTCTGTTTCTCCAACTTACCTTTTGGAGAACATTCCTTTGATGGGTGATTCTTGCACTAGAGTGGTAGCAAGTACACATCAGGTCCATTCTTGGATGGGACCTGCTGTATTGTTAGATGCAGCTAGAGTGGGATCACGGGCTCATGTCTTCGTCTTTGGTGGACGAACCTCTTACCCATAGAAGTTCTACCACGTGCCTATGACGGGATTCAGCGACTGGACCACATTCTTGTTGATGATATCTTGGATGTTGGGCGTCAATCTCAGACAGTGGTTGTGGTTGACAGGTCACCAATGGCAGTGGTGAACCTAGTTAGACAACCTAGAGCTGCATTTCCCACACTCATGAGTTTCTCAGGCTCTCATGCTTTTTGAGAGGGAGGACATAGACTTGTTTAGAACTCACAGTTACAGCAGTTGGTGGAGCCCAACGCTGATGAGAGAGAGCGGGCAATGGGTTTTTGCACCGGTATTACCGCTGTTCCAGTAGTGTCAGAGGCATCCACGCATTAGGCGTTAGGTCAGGCTATGGAACTTAACTGTTTGACCTGGATTGTGAGCCTTGGCTTGGCAAAGTAGCATAGGATGTGCTTGATAGGCATCACCACTCGGACACTTGTGAGCCCTGTACCTATCGAGGCAATTCAGGCACATGCTGGGAGTGATGGACCGAGTGGACATGGTATTCTTGGGACACATCCAGTAGCTACTAGGGAGAGTGGTCTACTTGGAGTCCATCCAAGTGAGCGTGGGCTACTTGGATTACACTCTTGGTCCACATGGGATGCAGCTAGAGGACGTGTGGAGCTTGCAGCTAGAGTGGAGGGAGTTTTTTGCACAGAGGTTGGGACCTCTAGTGGTTGGGAGCATGACACTATTGCTCCCAAGGGCCTAGTGTAACAGTCAATTAGTACGTCTTCCACTCCTACTACAAATGCAGAGGATACTTGGGAGCCAGATCTTAGACCCAAGCTTATTGGGGAGGAAAGATGGAGGGTTTGGAGGTTCTTTAGGTGTCACACGATTTCTTTTGCCTTCAGTATGAAGGATTTGGGTGCTCTGAAGGGACCTGGTATACGGATTGAGCTGACTAGCAACACACCAGTTTTCTGACGTCCTTATTGATATAGTGATATGGAGAGGACATTGATTCAGAGCCGGAGTAGTGACCTTTTAGAGGCTGGTTTGGTTGAGATTTCACATGGAGAGTATGCATCAGCGATAGTGATGCCAGCCAAGAAGGATATGCATGGCAACTATACAGATAGGCGGATGTGTGGAGATTAACGTCCTATCAACCAATAGACCAGGGCTGATTGGTATGCCATGCCTACACCGGAGGAGATTTTTGATGCAATTGGGCATGCAAAGGTCTTCAGTACTTTGGATCTTCGAGCGGGATATCATTAGTTGCCAATCAGGAAGGAGGATAAGTCCAAGATAGCATTTTGGGCTATTGATCCTCATGGCAAGGATGTGTTATATTAGTGGAGGTTCTTACCATTTGGGTTAAAGAACGCTCCTGCTGAGTTCTAGATAGGATAGGATCCTAGTTGGATTGGATTTTGCTCGATGCTATATTGATGGCATTTTGGTTTATAGCACTACTGTGGAGGAGCATGAGAGACAATTGTTGGAGGTGTTTGAGAGGTTGAGATCTCATGGACTCAAATAACATCTTGGGAAGTGTAGGTTCTTCCGTGAGCAGGTTGAGTATTTGGGTCTGTAACACCCATATGTGCATGTGTGTGG
This sequence comes from Lunularia cruciata, assembly GCA_948567375.1. Taxonomy (NCBI): domain Eukaryota; kingdom Viridiplantae; phylum Streptophyta; class Marchantiopsida; order Lunulariales; family Lunulariaceae; genus Lunularia; species Lunularia cruciata. The sequence goes on from OX419757.1 coordinate 44,218,830, forward strand.
TATTGTGATATTTAACTTGGTATTACAAGTACTTAAGAGATATTATTTATATAGAGATAAAGGATGGTTCTATATTAGTCATGGTTAGCTAAAGTTAGTCATAGCTAGGATAGAGGGGACCTTACTTTAGAGGAAGTAGAAAAGATGAGCACCACTATTTTGGATTTTAGTGTGTTGACTTGGTATTATTCCTAGGTGTTTGGCTTTGAGGAAAGAGTTGAGAACTCTTGGGCCCGCAAGCCTTTTTGTTTTGGATTCTTCTTTAGTCCAAGGATAGCCCATGTGAAGGAATCCTTGACTTAGTGGTTGGGTCAAGATAGGACCACATGCTTAGGGGAATATGCCCATGTGAATGGATATTCCTTTCTACTTTTTGACTTTACTCGACTTTTAGTCTAGTTACTTGAGTTACTACGGTAATTAGTAACTTTGGTACGTAACTATTTCACAAGTATATAAACAAGGGGTGAGGAGGTACTCATCATCCTTACATTTGCAACTATCTCTCTCTCATTGAGTTCTCTAGTGAGCAATGTCTTGAGTATTGGAGTGTTAGCCTTGTAGGAGTATGATGGAGTTTGGGTTCCTTGCCTTCTTAGTCCATGGTGCGCTACCATAATAGCCATCAGAGTTTCATCTTGAGTGAGAGAGAGGCCGGCTCACAGGTCACACTATCTACCCCGGAGGACTTGGTGTTCAGCAGACCAAGGTGGAGGCTATTGCACGTATTCCTCGGCCTACGGATGTGAGTAGAGTGCAAGCATTCCTTGGGTTGGTGAACTTCTATTGCCGCTAAGGCAATATTCGAGGATTTAGTGCCATTGCTAAGGCCTTGACAAAGCTGACCAAGCTTACACACGAGTGGTGTTGGGGAGATGAGCAAGAGAGAGCTTTTGTAGAGCTCAAGGAGAGGTTGACATTTGCTCCTATTTTGAGGAGACCGATCAAGGGATGACCATTTCAGGTTCACACTTATTGGAGTATGTTGGAACTTGGAGCGGTGCTCGCCCAGCATGATGATGAGGGGAAGGAGTTTGTGGTGGCCTATGCTAGTCGCTCTAACAATTCAGCGGAGGCAAAGTATAGTTCATATGAGGGAGAGTGCTTGGCAGTAGTTTGGGCAGTAGCACATTTTTTATGTTACCTATTTGGTAACCCCTTCACTCTCATCACTGATCATCAGCCGCTGAAGTGGTTGATGGAGTCCGACAAGCTTTCAGGGAAGCTTGCACAATGGGTTCTGATTTTATAGGAGTATGATTTCATGGTTGTTCATAGACCTGGCGTGGTGAACCATGATGCAGATGGGTTGAGTAGAAACCCATGTCCCAGCCAGCAAGATCAGACCAGAACACGTTGGCATGGTGAGATAGATGAGGAGATGGTGCCAGGTTAGCATGCATCGGCCTTTTTGTGTATATTTGTAGAGCCTTTGGTGGTATCTCTCTCAGCGCATACAGGAGGAGTTATTGAGGTCACAGATCCAGAGAGTGAAGATATTGGTACAATTCAGCGAGACATTCATGATGATGTCTTAGTGATGGACTATCTTTGCACTGGTGTTGTGGGTAGCACAGTTGGGGCCAAGGAGAGAGACCGTGTTCTTCAGCAAGCCAGATGATTCAGATTGGAGGGTAGACACCTTTTGTGTGTATGGGATGATGGTAGAGTGCGAGTAGTACCACTTCCATCTCAAGGACCACAGTTGGTCCGTCATGCTCATGAGGAGCTAGGACATTTTGGAGTAAAGCGTACAGAAAGCTTACTCCAGAGTCATTATTGGTGGCGCGGTATGCAGACCAAGGTACAACAGTTTGTTGCCAGATGTGTGGTTTGTGACCGAGTTAGAGCATCATTCAATGCTCCTACGCCACAGTTACACCCATTACCTATCATGGGATTGGGTTACCATTGGAGTTTGGACTTCATTGGACCTTTACCGCTCACTGTGAGACATCATCGGTATGTTTTGGTGATGGTGGAGCAGTTCTTCAAGTGGATTGAGTTGGTGGCACTTCTTGACAAGTCTAGTGAAAGAATAGCTTACTCGTTCCTGGATCAAGTTCTCAGTCATTTTGGTGCACTAGCTAAGGTTTTGACTGATCAGGGTACAGAGTTCTTGGGGGAGTTTCAGGTCTTGTGTGACAAGGCTTTGATTGATCATCATACTACATCCCGGATCACCTTGAGGCAGATGGCTTAGCAAAGAGAGTGGTTCAGACGGTGAAGAGAGGATTGCAAAAGTATGGTTTGCAGAGAGGCTACTTGGGAGATTGGGATCTCCAGTTACCTTGGTTGGCCATGGGCTATTGGTTCAGCCGGCAAGCCTCCTTAGCATCCTTCTCTCCATACTTTCTACTCTATGGACAAGATCCAGATTTACCTGTAGCCATTCGTCAAGATATTACTGTAGTTTTGGACTTGGATGACCCTAATGTATGGATGAGTGCATGTTCTCAGTAGGGAGAGATCTTTCAGAGAGTGATGCCGGTGGCCTTTGAGAACTTGGCGATTGCTCAGCATAGAGATACTTTACGCTATGCTACCATTCGAGGAGGAGGTTATAGACCCTCAATCCATTGATTTCATCCAAGCAACTATGTATATCTACAGCAGACAGCACCGACGACACTTGATGTTTCTACAGGCCGCACTATCTTGAGAGTGCGCGAGGTTTTGCCATCTGGAATCCTTGTGCTAGAAGGATGTGATGGTGCTATTTGGAAGGATCATATGCATAATTGTGCATCATGCCACCTTCCAAACATTGATGGTACTATGGACCCAAGCTTGGCACTTGTACGTGCAGGCTTGAGGTGTATGTTATGTGGCTCTTCTGATGGAGCTGCTATTATGTTAGTATGTGATAGCTGTTCAAGAGGATGGCATATGGCATGTATGACTCCTCCCCTCACTGTGGTTCCTCAGGGATAGTGGTTATGTCCTAGATGTACTTGACCTATAGCTAGTTCATTCTTTATATGGTATAGATTGCAAGCAGGCGACTAACGATAGGGCTCCATAGCACCCGGCCTCTTGATCTTTGCCCATTAGAGGGTATACCATATACTTAGAGTAGATGGCTATCTGGAGTTAGAGGGACCTAACCGCTAGCTAGGGAGGCGATTGTGGCACTTTAGAGTCTATGTATGACTTATGTGTGAGTTGTGCTTCTATAGTGTATGATGTTGACAGCGATGTATGTTGTGTAGCAATGTATATACGCACGATAGTTGTCACGCCATTTGTAGTGCCGCATCTAGATGCTTGGACACTAGAGTTCCAATGATAGTAGTTAGAGTTATTTCAGCAGTTTCTCAACGACTACTTTCTGACGGTTAGATTTTGTGTTTAGGGTACTGACTTCACAGTGGGGCCCACCGTCACTTTGCACCATTTGCACCGTCGAGTGTGCCGTCAGAGAGACCGTTAGGGTTTCAGAGCTAGCTTGAGTCCAGGGGGTATAGTTACGAAGTGAGGTCCAGAGAGCTCACTTCTCTAATGTTGAGCCTTCGAGTTCCTGGCTATGGTGGACAGAGGCCGGCAAGCATCACCTGGATTCTCTATGCTTGAGTGGGTGTGGCTTGACTGTAATCAGTGCCCAGTTGTTGGCAGTTTATAGAGTGATAGATCAAGTACTGACCTGAGTGGAGTTGAGTTGAGAGTGGTAAGCAATCTGATTATTGTGGCACTTTAGAGTCTATGTATGACTTATGTGTGAGTTGTGCTTCTATAGTGTATGATGTTGACAGTGATGTATGTTGTGTAGCGATGTATATATGCACGACACTTGTGAAAAAATTGATTATTGTGGCACTTTAGAGTTCATGTATGATTTATGTGTGAGTTGTGCTTCTATAATGTATGATTTGACAATGATGTATGTTGTGTAGCAATGTATATATGCACGACAACCTATTGCCTCATTACTTCATACCTTTTGCAAAATATTTTTATTTGGGATTCAATTTTCTCAACCCCAAGGAGAGAATACAAATGGTATCACATTTCCATTCAAACTTATGTTTCTTGACATCAACCTCAATACATTGGCTTGAAACCTGATACCCCAAAAGAATTCCTTCATTCATTGCGAAGAAGGATTTCTTTAGGTGTAATGATAGACCGGAAAAACAACACCTTCACATGTTTGGCAAAAGTAATCCAAATTTACTTCTCTTTGCCCAAACACACAAAAATCATCAATGAAGACGTCCACACATTTTCTCAAGAAATCTTTGAAGATTGCATTCATCATCCGCTAGAAAGTAGCGGGAGCATTACACAACCCAAAGGGCATTTAATGGTAAGCAAAAGTGCCCCACCGGTAGTGAATGTGGTTTTGTCCTTGTCTTCTTCTTGGATGGATACTTGATTATAGCCTGAAAATCCATTAAGAAAATTTTAACAAGGATGACCAACTACTTGGTCCAAAATTGTATCCATGAAAGGCAAGGGACGATGCTCTTCCTTGTGACTGCATTCAACTTGCAAAAATCGTGGCACACACAAATCTTCCCAATCTTCTTTTTTAGAACAATGACAATGGGGGAGACCCACTCATTGCTCAAGATGGGAAAGATTATCCCAGCTCCTAAATACTTGTCAATTTCATCTTTCACCAAGAGTTAGTACTTTGGGTTCAAGTAATACTGTCTTTGCCACACCGGAACTACAGTTCAACAAGATCAATACGATGTTCTCCAAATTGGCATAGAGTACCTTTCATTTGATCAATAAACCAAGCAAATACATCTTGGTACTCTATAAATAGTGCAGAGTATCTTGCCAACTCCTCCAAAGTGACTCTTTGAAATCTTTAAAGTTTTTCATTTAGACAAGACAACGTATTGATAATCATCGGGGTTGATGACTCCTTCAACATGACTGACTTGGCTTAACCTGAGTTGAACTGCAATCAAACCTCCTTCCTCCAAATCATTTTCACTCAAGGCAATGTCATATGGGTCTTCATCTTTGACCTCTACCTCGTAGTATTCCAAATAATTGACTTGGACTTTGTCCTCAAAGTCATCTGAAGATGAAGATGATGAATCTTCATCCTCATCTTCTAACAAAATGGTCTCCCCAAGGTGAGGAACCTTCATCCAACTCACTATCACTAGCTTCAGGTCTTTGGACAAAATGTCCTTGAACCTCAACTTTTGTTGGTGCCAACCCACAACTTGGGCATTGTACAACCAAGGTCTACTGATCAAGAGTGGGTAACCAATTTTGGTTATTGGTTGTAACACAATGTCATTTAACTTGGAGGACACACCTCCAATGATTGTTTTTATGTTTGACAGTATGCCCAAAGGCCATCTCCTGGTTTGATCCACAAAATTCAAAATTTGGGGTGTTGGCTCAAACGTAGTATACCCCTATTGATGTGTAGTGTCTTGTATCATGACATTCACACCCAATCCCAAATCAATAAGTATGGATGTGATCATGCACCTTGTGAGATCCCAAATCTTCTTGCTCAATATGATAGATTGTTGGCAAGTCCTTCTTGGTCCTTCTTGGTCATAACTTTCTTGAGGGCTGAACTCATGTAACAACCTAGCAAATATCACTTTTGTGGTAATCGGGTAAGTTCATGCAGAGATACAAGTCAGAATTGGTCAAATACAAAGTCAAATGGTAACAAGCAATTCTTCTTGAGTTCTTCTTTAATCTCTGGGGTAGAAACTACACCCAAAAGAGAGTCTTGTCATGAATTAACACTCTTTAATCAAAGTCATTGTTTGACTTGGTGGGGTTGGTTGGGGTAAGTTTGAACTTGATGGGACCAAGGAGCTAGCTGGTATTGACGCCGTGTTGACAGCCCAAGGGCTCCAATTTGTCAAGTTCAAAGTAGAGTCTTCTTTGACGATTTCTCCTCTATGGGTGTCAACTTCAACCCAAGTAGAAGAATCAGGCTCACACCTTCCGAGTGTTCTTCAAAATTCCTTCGAGACAATCAAGGAATCGTTTGTAGAAGGTGTTGACACTCTTCTTCCATCAGTGCCCATGCTGTCTTTTCTCAAACAAAGTTCTTTAAAGATGTGACTTCCTTTATAGCTCTTGGGGAAGTCGGTGTATTGGGCCGTAATGAATATGTCTGGCCACTTGAGTCTTTCTTCTTCTTGGAAGATGGGGATGCAAAGTAGCCTTGCCAACCGCCTTCGTGTTTCTTTTGGTCAAGTTCTCGCAAGGCTTCTTGCACTTCGTGAAGAAGTTGAAAGTCCAACGCCTCTCATTTGGTTTCGTCAAAAGTAGATTGGATCTTCAGGCTTTCTTCTTCATGATGCAATGTTCATCTTCAAACTTTCTCTTCTTGTTGTTCTCTTGATCCTGACATTCATATTGCTTTGACACCCAATTTTGAAAATTGGCTTTGTATTCTTCCACTTCTGAGATTTGTATCCCCGGCAGCGGCACCAAAAATCATGTGACAGCCCAGAAAATATCACTTTTGTGGTAATCCGGTAAGTAAAGTTTGTTCCCGTAGAGATATTGGTCAAAATTGGTCAAATACAAAGTCAAATGGTAACAATCAGTTCTTCTTGAGTTCTTTTTTAATCTCTTAGGTAGAAACTACATCCAGAAGAGAGTAACAAGCACTGATTTGCAATCTTGTCACAAATTAACACTCTTTAATCACAAATTGATCAATCTTTAATCACAACTTTTGATCTACAATTCCACTAGCAGGTAATCCTTCCAAATCCTTATCTCTTGACCCACTCTTCTCTAAAGTGTCAAATGTCAAATCCAAAGAAACCTGCACTCCTATCTCTCTTACTTCGGGTCTTTGTACTTCTTGTACTTCACTATAAATGTTAGCTTAGTCCATTCTAACAAGATCTAGTCTGAGACACACATTGTCTCATACCTCTAACATCTTCTTATCTATACAATCCCGTAGACAAATAAATAGATTATTCAATTCCGTGTCCTTTGCCTTCCTCTTACACGTCTCTTGCACTAACAACCTCAGCTCATGCAATCTCGCCTCTTTGAGTTTACACTCAACATCCGTGCTCAGCATGGCCTTGATTTCATTGATGACTCCTTCTACTTTGTCAGCTTCTCCTACGACTATAAGCTTTTCCTTCTTCCTTTCTTCCTCCAATTCACTATGATACATTTGGAGCTCATCTTCAAATTTGATAGTTTGACTTCCCATACCCACTTCTCTTGATGATTTGGGTTTCTTCCTTTTTTCTAAAACAAGTTTTGATAGCTTCAAAACTCTTAAGCTCAAAATAATAGAATAGGAAGATGTGGGTTTGTCAAAAGATTTTTTTGAGGTGTGGTCCTTGTCAAACATTGCATTTACTTGTCATGATCTAATTTTCCATGTAAAGTATGTTGCTTCATACTCAAATATGAAGGGTCATCTTCCACTTGGCATTATTTTGTGTTTGAATCCAAAACATCACATGTGTGGCATTTTTTTCCATTGAATGCAACTCCTCAAGGATGTAATCATTTTTTCTTATAACTATAATCATCATTTTATCCTACTAGAATTAGAAGATTCTTGCAAAGATTTTTCATTTGCACATTGTATTGTCTTTTGAGTTTATATCCCAATTCAGGTTTGGGACATGATATCCTATCATGAACAAGAACCCACAATTGATCATGTAGTTCTTCCTAAAATCCTTCAAATCCCAAGGGCAAACATTCTCATGATGTGTATTCCATAGAATAGTCCATATGGGAAACTCATTGTATGGTAAAATGATGGTTTTCTCATGGTAGCTTCTCTTCTTGACCGCATAGGAGAATATAGTGGGGTTTGTAGAGTCTACACTTTAAACCATTGGGGTAAGATTCCGAAGTCTCTAACTAGATGGACCTTTTGCCAAAAACCTCTCATGCACTATAGGAACCAAGCCATTTTTTGGTAAATTTACTATGTAATTGGTCAAGCCAAGCATTGAACTTGAGCACCAAGTCTTTCTTGTAAATTGGAAATTCTTTTGTCTTCTTGTCAAAATAGAATTTTTGCTTGGCTGGAGTATTGTATTGTGTGTATAGAGCACATAAATAATTTGTCTTTCAAATCATGAATCACAAAAGCCTTTTCCTCCATGGTTTCTACTTCCTCAAATTGAGATGTCCTTGTCAAGTCACTAGTAAGGATTCTGAGGGGAAGGGACTAAGATTTCGATTGGCAAACTAGCCTCTTGCTCATAGACAAGTTGAAACGGGGTGAATAATGTAGTGAGCTTTTTTGTGGTGCAATGAACCCATAGTTCACCTAGTAACTTCTGATCCCAATCAATGGAATTTAGACTGAAAATTATTTAGGATAGTCAAAAGAATGCCATTAATACATTCAACCTGACCATTTGCCTAGGAGTGCACTAGTCGACCGTTAATATTGGATCTGTATGCATTTGTTAAATCTTGTACTCCTTTGTTGATGAAATGAAACCCATTGTCTATGACAAGGGATAAGGGGATATCAAATTGGGATATCATTTTTTGTGTAGAAACTAAATGGCAATCATGGTTGAGTTGTTGATAAAGGATTTTACTATTGCCTATTTGGTGATGTAGTTGACCACAACTATGATGTTACAATGTTGAATACATCATGCTTCAAGATTGGCATGCACCACAAAGTCAAGTTCCTATTGCCAAGATGGTTTTGCTGCCAACATCGGGTGGAGGTACATGCAATATCAAGTAGGTTTACCAACTCGTAGATAGGCATCACATGTTTAAGCATATTTTTTTGGTGTCATGGATCATTGATGGCCACTAATATCCTGCCAAATAAGCTCTCCTAAAAGGTGCCTCCCAATTCATCAAAATGGCATGCCTTTAATACTATGGGAATTTCTTCAAGGCTTATGCAACATTGGAGCACTTAGTCTACTCCCAAAAAATAGATATCTCCTTGTAGGCTTATGAAAGGAAGAGGTGATATATGAAAAATCTTTTGGTTTGTTTGTGGTAAATCAGATGGCACCTTTCTCATAGGCAAGAAATGTTTGATTTGATCCATCCAAGTTGTTTGCTGAGAAAAGTAGGTACTAATAGCACTGTAGACTATGGGCAAATTGGTGCTATGAGATATGGATTGTGGGACTTCTATTATGAGAAAATTGCTATGGGACTTCAATTGTGGGATTCTCTCCATAGGACAAATAAGAGAACAAGTAAGAACACTATGGGTATGTAGAATAGTAAGACAAAGACATCATGCATATGTCTACATAAGAATCAAGGATAAGGAGCTAATTGGCATTGATTGGAGTGGCAATAGAAGGAGAAAACCACCATGGAGGAAGGATTAAGAAGGAGGAAAATTTATTCTTTTAGGGTATAAAAGGGAACTTAGTCCATGATAGACTGTTGGTTGATTGATGAATGATAGTTGGCATTAGTTTCATGAGTCTTGAGTCAATTGATAGCCACTTAGTAGAGAACGAGGAGTAGGACTTGGACTAGAAGAGGAGTAGCTAATAGCAATAGAGGCAATCTTTGCAAGGCAAGACCAAGAATGGTCCTCTATTGTAAAATGATAGGCTGCACCTAGGGGTTATAGAGCTTAAGTGCCTTGTCTAATATGGCTCTTGGTGTCCCACATGGATGATTGCTAGACTCTATGGATGAATGCAAGCTTGTATGAATTGATGTTTTAGTTGATCCTTGCTAACTTATGATCCCACAACAAGATGTCTTGTAGTCTTTTGGTAAGCATGAGGATTGGTGAGTACAGAATGACAGCCAAGAAGGATGACTATGAGCCATCTCTAAAGGTAAGTGTCCTACAATAGACTTGGTCATGTAGTATGGCTAAATGCACTATTGTGCATATATACATCGCTACACAACATCATTGTCAACATCATTCACTATAGAAGCACAACTCACACATAAGTCATACATGGACTCTAAAGTGCCACAATAATCAGTTCTTCATAAACTTGAATCAACTCAAATCAGATTAGTACTTGATCATTCACTCAACAATCTGCCAAAAATTGAGTTGATTAAAGTCAAGCCACACCCACTGTAGCTAAGAGACTCTAGGTGATGCTTGCTGGCTTTCTGTCCACCATAGCCAAGAACTCAAACGCTCAACATCAGCAAAGTGAGCTCTTTGGAGTTGCACTTCAAAGGTATACCTCTAATTTTGACCTAGATCTCCAACCCTAATGGTCCCGCTGATTGCACACCCAATGGTGCAAATGGTGCTAGTGATAGTGGGTCCTACCATGCAATCAGTACCCTAAACATGAAATTGAATTGCCAACAAGTAGTCTACAAGTAACTACTAAAATACCTCTGACTACCAACACTACTACTCTAGTGTTTGTTTGAGCAATCTAGCTTTGACACCACAAATGTCATGATAGTTATCATGCATATATATATTTTTGTCAACATCATACACTATAGAAGCAAAACTCACACATAAGTCATACATGGACTCTAAAGTGCCACAATTGCTCCCCTAGCAAGTGAGGAAGAGAGAGTCACAATGGCATTCAAGGGAGGATGTCAGGGTTTTTCCATCTTGGTCAATAATCTTATGATTAAAAGAGTTGACATGGTGGCTTGATTTGAAGTCTTGAGCTGACTTTGGATCACTTTCCTCACATGGAATTGGAACTTGACTTTTCCAAGATTGATGATGGAAATTGCAATGAGCAACTATGAGGAAGGTCCAAGTGAGGTTGGGAAGAAAGGAAATCCTATCTGATGGACTAAAGCTAATTGAATATTGGTATTGGGAAGTGATATAAGAGAGCCTATGGAGATCATCTTTGATTGGAAGTGAGATTCTTGAGAACAAATGGAGGAATTGAAGGTATCCTTTCTTCACTAAACCTTTCAAAAAGAATGGGTATAAGGTAGAAAAATATATGGACCCGGTGAGGCAAAGTATCATTAAGGCAATGATGGCTATGATGAAGGTAGAGCGGATCACCTACATAACAAAGCAATAGGCAGTCTTCTTCTACATGATGTTTGTAGGAGCGAGTGTGAACTGGGTGGGATGTTTTTACCAAAGGATGATTTAGGACGGTGGGGCAATGGAAGATGGATAAGCCATCCCATTAATTTTTACCCTCTGTAGTGCACTACTTGTGTGACAACCTAGCAAGTACCACTTTTGTGGTAATCAGCAAGTAACAATTTGTTCCCATAGAGATACAATTCAGAAATGATCAGATACAAAATAAAATATCACAATTAGTTCTTCTTGGTTCCATCTTTAATCTCTCAAGTAGAAAGTACACCTAGAGGAGAGTAACAAGCATTGAATCACAGTCTTGTCACAAATCATAACACTCGTAATCACAATTCATTCATATCCTTCCAAACCAATCTTGATTATGATGATTCAGTTCTCCCAAAGAAGGCAACTTCACCACAAAAAAATTTTGCCTTGGAATTTTGTTCCATCCCTCCATTGAAGGCACAACCTCCTCAACCAAAGTTGCTTTGCATCAATCCAATGCTGCACTCACAATTGCAAAATACTACCAACACTACAATTCCTCACGGATCTATTAATGCATTGCTTTGATTACTATCTACTAAAGATCAAACATAGACAATGAAATCAATACTATGGAATCTAATATCCAACAAGCTCATTGACTTGCACCTTGAATTTCTCCAAACACTCACAAACACATACATAGGATTGATACTTGGAATTTAGCTAAAATGACAAGCATTGAGTTATAGCACTTTGCTTTACTCAAATTTTTAATAACATTACTGAATTAAACTGAATAAACTACAACATTGCAAATTCTTCCTTTAAATAGAATTTGCACTTTGACAATTATCTAATTGAATACCATTCTAAAACAACTTTACCAACCTATAGATCCAAAATGACAAACCACCTCTTCATATTTGCCTCTTCATATCTCAAAATTGTTATTAATTTGATCTGATGTCTACCTCAACTTTGGCTTCTAAACCCAATTTTCCTACAATCTTCTCTTCTACTTCTCTAGTTTGATCTACAACTTCTACATCTTCTTCTCACTTTGTCACATCTTCAAATTGAATCGCAACTGAATTTATTACTAAATTATCTACCTTCTCCTTTGCTACTCTGATTTCTTAAGACAACTCAGATATCTGACCCAAAGACACATGAACTCTTAATTCTACAACCTCATATCTAGCTTCTTCCTTCACACTACTCCAAAGTTTATATAATTTGGATTTCACTAAATCTAATCTGAGGCTCATATTGTCTCCTACTTCTAACATCTTCCTATCTGCCCTCTCTCTTAAACAAATTAAAAGATTATTCAGCTTAGTGTCCTTTGCTTTTCTCTTCCTTGTCTCTTGCACCAACAACTTCAACTTGTGCAATTGTGCTTCCTCCAACTTCCCTTTTGCTTCTGTACTCAATATCACCTTCCTTCTCCTGACAATCTCACCTACCAATTTTGATGTATACCCATGAGTGCGCTCTACCTTCAACTCATCCCGATACATTTGCATTCAACTTCATACTCAACCATCAGCATCTTTTTCTCCTCTGCATATTGCACAATCTGGCTTTTTATACTTCTTACCAGACCTTGTAGTCTTTCTTCCTCTTGATGTCTGCTCTTCAACTCACAATTCCATGATTAATCTTTCTACATTGCACTTGATCTTAAGCTCTCCAGCTCTTGCTCCATTATTGTTGCAATGGCCTTTGGATGTATTGATTTCAATATTAGCTTCTCCTACTTTGCTCTTCATCTTCTCAAATGCTACCTTTTGATTCCTTAACTCTCCAGCTTGAAAGTCAAGGTCTCTTTCATGATGCTCAAAACTCTCTTGCAAGTTCTCTTGAGCCTTCTTCCTTAGTATTGTATCCACCCAAAGTTCTTTGGCTTCTTCTTCTCTTTGGGTTAACCTCTCCTTTAATTCTTGTGCTTTTTTGCTAAGATACTTCATCACTTGCAACTTGTTCTTCACCGCCAGATGATCTTCCATATCTTCTCCTTCTTCCTCTGCAATTGCAACAACAATGGACACATGATCATCAATAAATACTCAACTCCATCAATTTCTTGCACTCCTTCCTTGCATTCTTTATCTTCTTCTTCTATAGGCAAATCCTCCTTCAATACCTTACCTCAAAGTTGCAATCTTTGTACCTTCAAGGTCATTTCTTCCAAGCTTTGTTCTTTGTCCTCCTTCACTTGGCTTGGACCTATAGGTTCAATCTGCAATCCCCTCCTTGGATCACCTTCTTTGACTCTTTTTCCATCTCCTCTATAGGAAACTCCAAACAAGGAACATCTCCTCCTTCAATATAATCAATCGCCGCATAGAACTCCTCATTGTCTTCTCCCACTACTTTGTCCACTAACTGCTGAACTTTGGGCTCACCTTCACTCTCGTTGCTAGACTTCCTACTCTGCAATGTGAGTTCTTCTTCTTTTGAGTCTTCTCCCTTAGACTCTGCCTCACCTTCAGATTTTTCTCTTGAAGATAGGTCCATTGCCACTACCTTGCTCCTTGGGTTTAGTCTTCTTGTCTTTCATGGCTGGACAGGTAACACTACCCCTTTGGGTTCAGTCTGCTTCTTTGTCTTTGGACTTGTCACTTCCATGATCTTCTTTTGTCCCATCTTGGCAAAGTGTTCATCACTTGACCAACATTGCAGGATAGAATGTTGCTCATCTTCACCTGCTTCATGATATAAATGCGGACGGAAGTAAGAAACCATGTTATGTTTCTCCTCCATCATCAGCAAGTTTAACCAAAGATAAAAATGTACTACAAATGGTACAAAATAGTGAGGTGGCGTATTCATCCTCCAATTAAAATCATTTTCCTTATCCTCGGATGGAAGCATTTTGCCTAATTCACCTTCTCACATTTAGTGGAAGAAGACTGGTTGATTCATCATTACATACATAGTTTGCTTGGGCTTGAACATAGCCATCATTGCCCCAACAATTCTTTGCTTCATTGGATCTTGATAGGTATCCACCTTGTAACCATTGTTAAAAGAAGGAATTTCTCACGTCTATGGTCTCTTCTAAAGCCTCACACTTCTGATAAAAGGTGACTCCGGTTGCATCTATGAATTCCTTCCCCAAGACTAACTTCCAAACCAAATAAGTCAAGATTTCCTCTCTTCCTCACTAATTTGGGACCATCCTTACAATTGCTAGTAGCTATCTCTGCCAAGAAACCTAGAAAACTCAAGTTCCAATTCCAAGCCAAAAACATAATCCAAAGTCTACTCAAGACCTTGATTTGTGGCACTGCATCTAATCTAAAAATTGTGAGACTCCTTATTGCAAGTGAGGAGCTCTTCTTACCATCTTTATTGGCCATTGTGTGCTCATGGGTTCTTTGGCATTGGAACACTATCCCATCTCCTAGATGTCTGATCTTAACCCCCTCTGGACTTCAGAAAATTTAACTCTTATTTGGCTTTGTGACATGCATTCCTTCAATACAACTACTCAAAGGAACAAGATATCTTCTTGGCATTTCTGATTTCCCTTGGCAAAGTCTTAGTTTTATAGTCCTATGAGATGCAATCATTCTTCAATCAATTTTGAAATCAACTCTCACCACTTTTGCAAGTTTGTTTCTTGTCACTCTCAAAGCATTTGTCTCACAACTCAGCTGTTTCTTTAATTGTACCTTCTTGACTAGCCTGTCTCAAAGAAAAGTTGTTACAACTTCTTTGGATTGGTTTAAGCCTCCCAATATGAAGATACACTTCTTTGGGTCTACCACTTTATAACTTCCCTCTAAGTACTTCTTCCCTTGATCCAAAGTCAACCTCTTTGGGTCTACTCCAAACACATACAATTCCATTCTTTTCTTCTTCATTTGGCTGCAATTTGGTTTCTACAATATGCTTCTTCTTTAAAACTTGTAAAAACAAAAAATGTGGGTACCACAACTACCTAAGGTTAAATCTACTCTCTCCCCAAGAATAGCAACCAATAGTGTCTCATTTTCATCAAGAAGAGACACCATATATGGAAGAGGTTAAGCAAAACAACCAATTCTTTGCTAGGATAGGACATGAGAAGACAATATCAGTCCCAATACCAAGGCCAAAGAAGAGGATCCAACCCAAGGCAAAAAGGAGGACTACTTGGCAATTGAACCCAAGTTGAGCAATGGCAATGGCAATGGTTGAATTGTCTTCTAGAGCAGAAGAAGAAGTGGAGTCTCACTTGGAGGAGTCCTAAGAAGAGCTGGCTCTCAGGAACAAAGAGTCAAGTAGTGAGAGTGAGGGAGAACCTAAATTCCAACAATTGAATGAGGAAGCAATTGAAGATGGGTCCGATTAGGAATTCCATGAGGAGATCAAGTGCATGGAAGGCGGCTGTGGTACCCAAATTTTATTTTTGTTGTGTTTTTTGAAGAAGTGCATAGTGGAAGGTGAGTTGAAGCCAAATGGCAGAAGGAAGGAGAAGAATCATGTCTTTGGGTCAGACCAAAAGAAGCATACTTTGGGTCAAAAGAGCAGAACTTGGATCGGACTCGGCCAAGGGTAAACCCAAAGTAGGAAGACTTCACCTTGGGGTATCAACCTGATGCAAAGACACTATAACTACTTTCCTTTGAGTGTGCAAGTCAAGAATGTATGATCAAGAAAATGGCTGAATCTTGAGGAGTTGAGAGTGATAGGAGTAATCAATGCGGACAGTGTGATTTGTAAGTGAATAGAGACTGAGGAATGATCGCACATTGCAAAGATGAATACTCAGTTGAGAAAACTTGAAGATGTCAAGCAAAAATCTTGTGCCTCTGAGAAGTCATCCGAAGGAATGTGGATTATGAAGCTAAGTGAGAGTTCAATTTTCAAGAATCCAGAGAAAGTGAGGATTTTGTGTCCAAGAGACAAGAGGATCCTTATCCAACTACCACAAGTAAGAGATAACATGATGCCAATGAAGGGTGAGAAGAAGAGTCCCTCACTCATAGTGAGAAATCCTATCATTTGGAGTTAGATATGATAGCAAGGATCAAAGTCTTGAGTAGACTTCATATAACAATTTTTGCCTAGAACTAGAACTTGAGTTTTCTAGGGTTCATGGCAAAAGTAGCTATGAGTGATTATGGGGAGGGTCTTGATGAAGAAGGGAAGAGAGGAAATCCAACTTGATGGACAGAGGCAGATTGGAGATTAAATCTAGGGAGAGGCTGGTGAGGAAACCGGAGCTACATTCCTTGGGAAAGGAGAGTTTGTGGAGGAGACTGCAAAAATCTGCAATTCCTTCAGTGCTCTGTGTACAAAGAATAGATATAAGGTCCATACCTATTGAGGTCTATACCTAGTAAGGTGAAGTATTTTTGGGGTGATGATGGTGCTCTTCAAGCCAAATTGAACCACATACATGATGAAGCACCAAGCATTGTCCTTCCACCAAATGGTTGGAGGAGCACTGGTGAATTGGGCAAAGTGTTTTCACTAGCAAATGAGGCCTACGGTGTGCATCAGCATACTACTTTTGTCGATTTTGCGCAATCTGTAACCTGTGCTTAGCGCTCTCCACACCTTGTTGGATTCTAGAAACAAATGTGTTGACTGCATCAACCTTGGTAGTCACTGGACGGATCTTCATCAAGCTAGAAGGTGTGAAGGGATGCTCACCATACATGAGGAAGAACAGAGTGACTTGGGTGGAAGCATTCACTGAATTGTTGTAAGCAAATTCCACCAACGGTAGTAGGGTGTCCCACCTCTCTTGCTCTTCTAAGGTGAAGCCGCGTAACATGTCTTCAATCGTGCAATTAGCCCGTTGTGTTTGGCCATCTGTTTGTGGGTGGTAAGCTGTAGACATGGCCAACTTGGTTTTGAAGAAACCAAAGAGTGTTTGCCAAAACAAACTGGTGAATTGGGTGCCTCTATCAGTGATGAGTACTCTAGACAAGCCATGGTGAGCAAAGACTGCATCTAAGTATAGTTGAGCTAGTTGTGGAGCGGTCACCTCCTTGGTGGTAGGGCGTACATGAATCATTTTGCTGAGCCGGTCCACAAAGACCACAATAGAGTCAAACCCTGAGGTGGTCTTGGGTAATTCACAGACGAGATCCATACTCACTTGTTCCCAATGTTGGGTAGGAGTGGGGAGAGGTTGAAGGAGCCTTGTAGGAGCTTGATTAGAAGCTTTGTTCTGTTGACAAAGTAGGCAGCTATGCACATAGTCCATCACGTCTGTGCTCATCTTGGGCCAATAGTAATGGCACTTGACTGCCTCCAAGGTCTTGTCCACTCCGACATGAGCTGCAATGGCCAAATCATGACATTCCGCTAGAATGGTGGTGCATAATTCTGGGACATTTGGGATCCACAATTGGCCCTCCCAAAAGGTGAGTCCTTGGGTGTTGGTGACACCTTTGGACGATTGCGCTTCTACAATCTGTGGATCAATTTTTGTAGCAGCTAGAATCTCTTGCCAGAATTCAAGGTTAATCTTAACCTCTGCCACCAAGTTGTTGGCCATTGGCATGCGGGTGAATGCATCTGCAAGTTGCTTCTTACCTTGCATGTAGGTGATTGTCATGTTGAAGCATTGTCGCCACTCTGCCCACCAAATTTGGCGACGAGATAGATCCTTCTGCGTCTCGAGGTAGACTAGAGGTTTGTGGTCTGTCTCTACTACAAATGCCTTCTCGCCCAGGTAGTGCTTCCAATGCTTGGTTGCTAGAACGATGGCCAGCTCTTCTCGTTCTGTGGTGTGGTAGTTGCGCTCTACCGGTAACAACTTTCAAGAGAAATATGCAATTGGATGCCATCCGTCATGCCACTCTTGTTGTAGGACTGCTCCTATTGCAATGCCTGATGCATCCGTAGCCAACTTGATTGGACGTTTTGGGTCATACCACTTCAAGATTGGTGCATGTAGCAAGGCGGCCTTCAATTCTTGAAAGGCCAACTCTTGTGCGGTTCCCCATGACCACTTCTTCCCCTTGCCAAGTAGTGTCGTTAAAGGCTGTGCAACCTTGGAGAAGTCCTTGACAAATCTATGATAGAATCCCGTCAACCCCAAGAAGCTCTTAAGTTGACTCTTATCTTCTGGGGCACTCCATTTTTGAATGACCTCTATTTTATCTATCAATACTTGAATGCCCTCTGCACTTACTCTATGCCCTAAGTAGTCTACTTCCGACTTGCCAAACTCACACTTTGAGATTTTGGCGTACAACTGATTCTGTCGTAGAATCTGGAGGACCTCTCGTAGATGTTGTTTGTGTTCTGTCATCGTGCTACTATATACTAATATATCATCCAAGAAGACGATAGCAGACTTATCCAAGTATGGATCAAATATGTCATTCATTAGGCTCATGAAAGTAGCAGGCGCATTGGTGAGGCCAAAAGGCATCACAAGATACTCAAAGTGGCCATACCTGGTTCAAAAGGCAGTTTTGTACACATCCTCCTCTGCAATTTGGATTTGATTGTAACCGCTCCGCAAGTCCAGTTTGGTGAAGTATCTCACTCCATGGAGTTGATCAAACAGTTCATCCATGCAAGGTAAGGGGTATTTGTTCTTCACTATTTGCTGATTGAGACCCTGATAGTCAATGCACATGCACATTGTGCCATCCTTCTTCTTCACAAACAAGACAGGGGCCCCATATAGTGATATGCTAGGTTGGATGAACCCTTTCTGTAGCATCTCCTCAATTTGAGTCTTACACTCCTCCAACTCATGAGGTGATAGGCGATATGGGGCCTTACAAGGAGGTGTCTTCCCCGGGAGTGTCTCTATTTTGTGATCTATTCGCCTTTTAGGTGGTAATCCTGAGGGTAGATCATCAGGAAAGACATCTTGAAACTCATCCACCACATCCTTCAATTTCTCAAGAATTTGTCCAGCGAGATGTGCACTCTGGACTTCTCTTATTAGACCCATAAAACATCTATTGGTCTTACAGACAGTTGTCGTCCCTATGACATATAGAGGCAGTTTTTGCATGTGTGATTTTTCTTTAACCCCAATGATTGACCATTGGTGGGTTCTCACTACTTTCTTCCTCTAATCCACCATTGGGTTGTACTGCTCCATCCATGGCATGCCTAAAATTGCATCATAACGGGCTAACTATATCACTTGCCACTCAATGGCTTCTTGATATTCTCCTACAGAGAGGGTTACCCGTCTAGGTAATGATTCAATCCTCTCTATTTGCCCATTTGGTAACTCTACTTCTTCACTTCCATCTCTCTCTAGATCCATTCCCAAGCTTATTGCAACAGAGTGAGACAAGAAATTCTCTGTTGCTCCCGGATCTATTAATACTCTCACTTGATTACCTTCTAGGATTCCATTC
The DNA here is from genome assembly GCA_948567375.1 of Lunularia cruciata. Taxonomy (NCBI): domain Eukaryota; kingdom Viridiplantae; phylum Streptophyta; class Marchantiopsida; order Lunulariales; family Lunulariaceae; genus Lunularia; species Lunularia cruciata. The sequence continues at coordinate 44,238,126 of OX419757.1, forward strand.
ACGACAATCAATTGTGAGGTTGCCTTTCGGGATCTTTGCGCATTATTCTTCTTCCTTCCCTTGCTTCTCTCTTCCTTATTGAGCCAGTAAGGCCGTGAGGTACATTTACTAGCAATCTTCATTTTCCGAAGTGGTTTCCACCTCCTCCTCTTCAATGTGCCTCTCCATGTTGTTCAAAGATTGCCTGTATGAAGGCCGAGGGCCTCTAGGAAAACGAGTGCGACAATTTGTAGATATGTGCCCAATTCAGCCATAATTGTAACAACGGCGTTGTTCTCCTTGAGTCCCTTCTCCTCGTGGGACGCCATCTCTTTGTTCTTCTATCCGTCCCCGCTCTCCTTGACGCGGCCGTGCTCCTTGATCCCGGAATCAAAGGTTGCCCAATTCCATTGGTACTGGTCCACCCATGTGTGGCATTTCTGCCCGATAATGTTGAGGTGGAACTACTCCTTCACCTCCACCTAATGCTCCGGCTATTCTCTACGCACAAGCAATAGCTTCAAATACCGTGCGAGGGTTTTGCACCATGAGTTCTTGGCAAATCTGCTCTTTCAACCCTCGTTTGAAATTGTCAAGAGCCTCTGCTGGACTCATGTCGGTAATTGCAACTTGTAGATCCAAAAATGCCTCCACATACTCTTGTACGCTATTCTTCTGTCTCAATCCCCATAGTCGGGTTCGAGCCATCTGCACAGAATCCACTGATTGGAAATTCTTGAGCAGTCCTTCTTGCATTGCTGTCCATGTGACCTCCCTTCTCTCTGCCAGCATGGATCGTTCCCAAGCATCATACCATGTGAGGGCTTTATCGGTCAAGTACCCACATGCAAACACGCCTGCAGCATGCTCTGTGATCTCTGTTGAGAACAATCAAAAATATCGATTCATTCTCGAGATCCAATTCTCCACTACTCCCATCATACGCTGCCCCTTATAAGGCTCGATGTTGCAGGTCTTCTTCATCCGGAGTAGCAATGTGGCTTCATCGTTGATAGGGTTTGTAGGCACGGGTGCCTCTCCAAGTACTTCAGTCACAGGTACTGGATTTTGAGACGGCTCTTCTTCTTGCATGGCTTGATCGTTCCTGAGGATCTGCACTTGACTTTGTAATGTCTCCATGGTCATCTTAATCTCTCAAAATTCATTCAACATCCCTTGCATTCCTTGCACCAGCTCTTGCAACTGCAGATCCATGGTTCCTGCAACACCCAATTGCTAACGTCTACTTCAATATAGAGTCAATATAATCACTCTGGAAGGCGCACAAACTATCGGAACTACCATTGGGACCTCAAAAGCTATCACTCGTTGATAATACTCCTCACCAAAATTCCTAACCACAAAATCTCTAAACATCACTTTCGGCCTCACTACATAACGGATTTCTACTTGAGTGTTGAAAGGGAGAGGATTTGGGATATTCATATCCATATTATCATAATAGAATGTAGATCGTCAAATCCCACTCTCTATCATATATCACCACAGGTAGAATCACCGGGTTTGGTGAGTTCATCACTCTGTCCATGAATTCCGCGCCAAAGTGATAAACTAGCGATACTCTCATCTGCTCACGCTGGATGAACATAACCTTGATGTGGAATGGGTTTGAGAATGGAAAGCTAGGTGCAGGAAATTGTCCCCCTGGCGCATCCATCCCATCCGCTCTCTAAAGTCCTTCCTAAGTCTAGCGATTACTCTATGTTCTCCACCTCAAATTACTCAGTTTCAATAGTTCGTGCTATTCCAAGAGGGGTGATCCACTCTCTTGGACTAGAACACTCGCTCTGATACCATTGTAATACTCCGAGGACAAGAGAAGAGAGAAAATACAGATTGCACACTCAAACATTTGATGCCCCAAGGGAGCACCTTCTCTTTATTATATAGACAAAGAGGATCTCCTCCAAGGAAGCTCCACCATAGGATTAGGGACACAGATAGGTGACCTGTCAGCAAGCTCCACCCTTGGATTACTTACTTGGATGGGTGACTTGTCTGGTCTAGGTCCTATCTGGTTGGTCAAACGAGCTTTGACCGGAGGGAATCTTTTAGGGAATCTTCCTGTAGGAATCTCAGAATCACATGAGTAAGGTACCGTTGGAAAGCTCTTGACGAGACAAACCAGGGGGGAGGGAAGGCCAGCCTTTCCACTGTTGGGGGGGGGAATCTGCACATTTTCGAGGCCTAATTCATCTATTTAGGCCTCCGAAATTGCATTCAAAGATTTTTGGCATATTTTGGTTCCTACTCTATTTGTAGAAGTCCTCTTTTGGTGATACCTCTTTCTGATCTGTTTAGTCCATCATGTGTAACATCCTTCCAGATGTTACCAAACCAATTCTCACCTTTAAATCATATGTCTAGCTATTGGTTCTAAGGTTCTCAAGTCTGTTTCGGTTTCTGCCCTATTAGTAGAAGTACTCTTTTGGTGATACTTCTATCTGATCTATTTTGACCATCATGTATAACATCATTCTAGATGTTACCAAACCAAATTTCACATCTAGATCATATGGCTAACCCTTGGTATTACACATTTGCAGCATACTTCTACTTTGGGTTGAATCTGATGAAGGAGGTAGAGTGGAAGAAGATGGTGTCTCACTTTCATTTGGATGAATGAAAAGAAGTAGATGAGACGGAGCAGCAATACATCTTACAACTCCAAAGTAGTGATAAGCACTTGCAAGAATGGGCCAAAACACAAAGGTAGCAATCACTATTCTAAAGATGAAGAAGCAGAGTCATCCCAAGGAGATGGTGTCACCAATTTAACCAAGAAAGATAAGGAAGGTGAACCCAAAGCACAAAATTGTACTAATCAATGAGTCATTGGGGGCAAAAGAATCAGAAGGAGAAGCCTAAGTTAAGTCAAAAGACTCAAGTAGAGAGGAAGAACCAAAGCTCATCCTACAAAGTGAAGAGTCAAGTTGTGACAACCCAACAATATCACTGATGTGGTAATCACACAAATAAAGTTTGTTCCCACAGAGATACACATCAAAAATATTCAAATACAAAGACGAATGGTAGCAAGTAGTTCTTCTTGGTTGCGTCTTTAATCTCTTAGGTAGAAACCACACTCAAAAGGGAGTAACAAGTACTGATTTGCAGTCTCATCACAAATTCACACTCGCTAATCATAACTACATCAAATTCTGTCGAAACAAATCTTGAATGTGGTGATTCAGATCCTTCTGAAGATGGCTACTTCACTGCACAACACCTTTGCCTCAGAATTGTGTTTCATTCCTCCATTGAAGGCAAACCTTCCTTAATCAAAATTGCTTCACATCAACCTTGCACTACAATGACAAATGCAAAAAACTACCAACGCTACAATTCCTTTCAGATCTGTCAAGGCATTGCTCCAATTGCACTTCACTCAAGATCAAACACACAAAATGAAGATCAAGGCTATGGAATTAACATACAACAAGCACACAGACTTGCACTTCAAAATTATCTCAACACTCACAAATACAAACATTGAATTGGCACTCGAAATTAAGCTCAAGCAACGATGATTGCTTCACAAACAAGGATCGCTTTATCTATCTTCAAAAATCTGGAATACTGAACAACATAACACTACGATTGCCCCTTTTAGATAGGCTAAGCACTTGATAGTTATCTAACTTCCTAAATTGCTTCCAAACAACTTTACCAACCTATAGATCCAAAATGACAATGCACCTCTTCATATCAGCCTCTTCTTATCTCAAAATTAGTTCTAATTCAATTTGATATCTACTTCTTCTTAGGCTTCCAAACTCGTTGATCCTCCAAGTATTTCTCCTTCTTTGGGTCTAGCTTTGGGTCTATCAACTACCAAAACCTTCGCTATTTCTACCACTTCTTCACTCTGATCTGCAATTAAACTCATTGTGACAACCCGTCATATATCACTTTTGCGGTAATCAGGTAAGTAAAGTTCGTTCCCGCAAAGATAGTAGTCAGAAATGTCAAAATACAAAGTCAAACAGTAACATGTAGTTCTTCTTAAGTTCTTCTTTAGTCTTTCAGGTAGAAACCACACCTAGAAGAGAGTAACAAGCACTGATTTGCAGTCTTGTCACAAATTAACACTTCTTAATCACAACTCCATCAAATCTTTCCAAATAATCTTGATTGTGATGATTCAAGCTCTCCCAAAAATGTCACTTCACTGCAAAACTACTTTGTCTCAGAATTGGGTTCCACCCTTCCACTAAAGGCACAACTTCCTTGATCTAAATTGCTTCACATCAACATTACACTGCACTCACAAATGCAAAATACTACCAACACTACAATTCCTCTCAGATCTATCATGGCATTGCTCCGATTGCACTTCACTCAGGGTCAAACACACAGAATGAAGATCAAGGCTGTGGAATCCAACATCCAACAAACACATTGACTTTGAATTTCTCCACATACTCACAAACACAAGCACAACGTTGATACTCAGAATCAAGCTCAAGCAACGAGCAGTGCTTCACAGCACTTTGCTTTATCTATTCTCAAAAATTATAAGCACTAAACAACATAATACTGCGAATGCCACTCTTAAATAGTGAAGCAAACGAAAATTCTAACAACTCTATTGTTCTACAACAACTCTTCTAACATGTAGATCCAAAATGACAATGCACTTCTTCATATCTACCTCTTCAAATCTCAAAACTGTTACTACCCTGATCCGATGTCAACCTCTTCATCTACTTCCAAACCCCATCTCAAAGTAACTTCACTTTCTAATCTATCCTCAGGTTTCACAACTACTACTTCCTCTACAAATTCTAACATTTCTTCATCTTGATCTGCAATTCCACTAGTGGGTAATCTATCTAACTCCTTATCTCCCGACCCACTCTTCTCAAATATCTCCGATGGTAACTCCAAAGATATCTGCACTCTTATATTATCTACTTTGAGTTTAGCTACTATCAATTCCTTTGCTAATTCCACTATATCCTCATCAATAGTTGTTACTGAAAGCATGAGTACACTATCTACACTTTCAATTTGTAACCCACTTTCCCCTAATCACTCATGTTACTGGCCCGAATACACTTATTGTCTGATCTTGCACTTTGGGTTTATTCACTATTGCTATTTCTCCTCTAACTCTATCCTATCTTCAATCAAAACTGAAATTGAAGTCATGGGTATCCCAACTATCTATTTTTTTCTCTATCCTTACTCTCTCTAATGCCTTTGGCAAGATTCCAAAAGTCACTTTCACTACACTCCGAAGTCTGACTATCTCAAATCTAGTCATCATCGTCTTGAGGCAAAGAAGCTTCTAACCCAAAGTTGTGTAAACCTGAAGTCCAAAATCCAAAGTCCAAAGTCCAAAGTCTGAAGTTCAAAGTCACATTGACCCAAAGACACCAACCCGAAGACATCTACTCCCAAAACTTCAAATACTTATAACTTCTTGTACAAGCCTCTAAACTCTGCAATTTTGGTGGCAATGGAAAGCCCTAAACAAGATGCTTCTAACGAAATATAGCATGCATGATTTGGACTTGTCGTCACTGAGATATGGCCCCTGCAAGAATCTGGACCTGCAACTTCCCTTCCTCCTTCGGGTCTGCCTTCCTTTTGCATCTGATCTGATTTTTTTCTTCCTTTGACATGAAGTAAGCTTCTTCAGGTCTGATCCATTCAGAGTCCTTCTTCCTCAAACACAAAGTTGACTTCCTCAAGCTTGATTAAAACACAAGTTTCCCATCATTTCTTCTCCATTTGGTTTCAATTTGGTTTCAGCAAGGCACTTCTTCTTCAAAACTTGTCCAAGATGAAAAATGTATGTACCAGACTCATAGGTAATCTATCTACTTCCTAATCTTGCAACCCACTCTTTTCTAAAGTCTCAAGTAACTAACCCAAAGACACTTACTGTCTAATCTTGCACTTCAAGTTCATTCATTAAAGCTATTTTCTCTTCTAATTCTATCTTATCTTCAATCTGAACTAAAATTGAAGTTCGGGGCATTCTAAATATCTTCTTTCCCTACTCTAACTTCCTTTGATGCCTCTAGCAAGACCCTCAAAGTCACCTTTACTGCACTCCAAGGTCCAACTACCTCAGATCTGGTAACCTTTGTCTTAAGGCAAAGAAGCTTCTAAGCCAAAGTCTCTATGCACAAAGTCATATAAGTCCAAAGTCGTATAGACCAAAAGAACATAAACCCAAAGTAATGTGGACCCAAAGGACCTCAACCCGAAGTCACACAACTACTCCATACGTCTACTAGAGAAACTTCAAATGCTTGTAACTATTGACCTCCAAACTTTGCAATTTTGGTAACAGAAAGCCTTGAACAAGACACTTCCAACAAGATATAGAATGCATGATTTTGACATGTTGTCATTGAGATATTGCACCCACAAGAATCCTGACTTGCAACTTCCATTTCTCCTTTGGGTCTACCCTCCTTTAGTCCGATCTGAGTTCTTCTTCCTCTAACATGAAATTGACTTCTTTGGGTCAAAGCAAAATATAGACTTCTCATCATTTCTTCTCGATTTGGGTTCAATTTGGTTTCAGTAATGCACTTCTTCTTTAAAACTAGTCCAAATGAAAAATGTGGGTACTACAAGAGCATTGGAAGTGAGGATGAATTTGAAGTTAAGCAACAAAGAGAGAATGATGTTGAGGAAGAAGATTGGGAGTTCCATGGCACAATTGATTGCATGGGAGGAGGAGATATTCCTTGTCTAGAATTGCCACATATAGATTCAAGAAACCCAAGAAGTCAAACCAAAGTTGGGGTTTCAGAAAGCGGATGAGATCAAAGAGAAGTGTGCAGACCATAGTTGGAAAATTGAGTTAAGCAAGTAAAGTAGATAAAGAGGGAGAAAGCTTGGATGAAATGACACTGAATGTAAGAAGATCAAGACTTTGGAGCAAAGCTCAAGTAGAAGAAGCAATGAAGGAGGCAAAGCCCAAAGATCAAAAAATTATAAGAGACTTTGATGGGGTGGAATACTTGTCAAAGATTGTATGTCCATTGTTATTGCAGTTGAAGAAGAAGAGAGAAGAGTTGAAGAGAATTCATTCATAGTAAGTTGAAGAGAATTCATTCATTCACGGATGAATTTAGAGAAGTAAAATATATGAGTGAAGAAAGTTTGGAGTTAAGAAGGAAGTTAATCCGAGGAGAAAAGGAAGCCAAAGAACTTTGAGCTGAGGCAGAACGTTGGAGGAAGGAATTCAAGAGCTTGATAGAAGACTTTGTAAAGAAAGGCAAAGCAATGCAAAGCAAGACAAAGATCAAGGGGGGCAGATGGCAAAGATTGAGGCATTGAGGGTCAAAGTCCATGACGCTCAAGTGGAAGTTATTCATTTAAAGCCTATGGCAGCAATGATGGGATGAGTGTTGGATAGCTTGAAAATGAGTGTGGCAAAGAAAGATCAAGCTTGGCAAAGAGAATTGACCACACAAAATTAGGAGGAGGAAAGATTGTGATGTTTAATCATAAGAATGGAAGTGTAACTCAGACAGATGCAAAGGAGAAGGAAGCAATGAAAGCCAAATTGGAAGACAAGTTGATGTATAAGGAGGAGTTGCAAGTGAAAAGAGAAAATAAGCCAGAGACAATTGATGAAGCAATTGTGAGAGTGAAAGTGATGCTCATTACAATATCTAAAGTTCAATTGGAGGAAGCAAGATTGCACAAAAGGAAATTGTTAGTGCAAGAGACGAGGAAGAAAAAAGTGAAGGATGTAAATTTGAATAAGTTATTGATTAGTTTAGGGGAGAGAGTAGATAGGAATATGTTAGAAGAAGGAGAGAATGTTGTGTCAAATTAGCTTTAGCAAGAAAGGAGTTAGATGAACTCAGGAGTAGCCTTCTTTAGGAGAATCTAAATCATCATAATCAAGATTTGTTTGGACAAAATTTGATAGAAATTGTGATTAAGAGAGTTTTTAATTTGTGATAAGACTATGATCATTGCTTGTTACTCTCTTTTGGGTGTGGTTTCTACTTGAGAGAGATTAAAGGTACAACCAAGAAGAACTAAGTGTTACTTTTTTACTTTGTATTTGACCATTTTTTACTTGTATCTTGGTGGGAACAAACTTTACGTATTGATTACCGCAAAAGTGATATTTGTCGAGTTGTCACATGATTTTTGGCACCGTTGCCAGAGATACAAATCTTGAGAGTGAAAGAATACAAAGTCAAATCTGAAATTGGGTGTCCAACAAATATGAATGTTTGCATCAAGAGAACAATAGGAAGAGAGACTTTGTAAGCAAACTTTGCACCTTGGAAGAGGAAGAACACCAAAAGAGCCATATCACCTTTGACAAAGCTGAGAAGGAGGCGTTGGACTTGCAACTTCCTCACAAGGTTCATGAAGCATTGAAAGATCTTGAGCAAAAGAAACAAGAGACAGGTGGTAAGGTTACTTTGCATCTCCAAATCCTAAGAAGAACAAAGATGCAAGCAAACAAAAATATTTGCTATGACCCAATACACCTTCTCCCTCAAGAGCTATCAAGGGAGCCGGTTTCATAAAAGAATTCATTCATGAAAAGACCACATAAATTCTTATGGGAGAAGAGTGTCAATATATTCTTCATACAATCCCTTGACTTGTTCAAAGAGATTTCAAAGAGCTAATGGAAGAAATTGAACCTCTATCTCCGACTTGAGTTGAAGTTGACATACCAATAGAAGATCCATCTGTCAACAAAGACTCCACCTTGAACTTGGTGAACCCTTGAGCTAAATGCAATGCACAAACACCAGCCAATACCTTTGCTCCATCAAGCCTCACTTTACCATAGCCCATTTTCTAGAGTGTTAGAATGACTTTGTTACCCATAACCCAATATGCATATAAAAAATACAAGGAGATGGAGCAAGATGAAGATCCTGATGAATTCATCAAAGAATTTGAAGTCATCTCCTTTGCCAATAAGGAGCATGACTCTGCTGACCGACAACAAATTTTCCAAGTCTACTTCAAAAGAAAGCTCAGAGCTGGTACACACATGTAACCTAAAAGTGGTTCAGACCAGTGGACTGGGCGGACTTGCAAAACAGCTTCCTAGAATGATTCCAAGAAGTGGATTATGATACAAGTGTCTTCGCGGCACTCAATGATTTTGATAAAGGGAAGAAAGAGAAGTTGAGAGACTACTCTGAGCGGTTCAAGGCCCTCTTGAACCAATTTTTCAAAGCAATCCAGTGTGGTGGGTTACTCCGATGCCCAATCTATCACCTGGTTCCTTAGTGGATTGTCACCAAAGATTCATATCTTTGCTAGGGAGAAGAATGTAACTTCCCTAGACAAAGTGCTCAAACATTTTGCCAGATATGAGGCAGCCTACTCTCACTCTTCTGGTAACCAAAAGAATCAAGAGAAGAAAGGCAAGAAGCCCAAACAAAGAGCTTCTTGTAGCTCCTCCACTTCAAAAGAATCCTCCATGTCTTCAAGTTCTTCTTTGGAATCTGAAGAAGAATCAAAGCCAAGAAGAATACAAAGGCAAGGAGGAAAGAAACCCTTGACACCTCCAGCAAAAAGTGTAAATAAAACTGGCAATAAGCTGGAGACCCTTATAAAAGAGTTTGTGGATTTTAAGATCCAAATGATTGGAGCAAAGGACCAAAGAAAGTCTCCTTCATTTGGCAGATCCAATGTATGGTGCACCACATGTAGCAAATCAGGCCATGCCAACATAGAGTGTCTCACCAGCAATGCCTTTCTAGTGCAACAAATTGACAAGGTTCCAAGATGGGACCAAAATGAGGAGGAAGATGCAGTGTACCAGACTCAAGAGATATAGCCTCATGCCAATACATCATATCAAGGTCTAAGGTATGGACCAAGGGAGTACAACAACAATGCTTCCCAACAAAGACCACCAATGGGCAGCCAGAATTAGCCTTAGAATGTTGCATCGGGTGCATGTTATAATTGTGGCTCTTTGGGCCATTGTCTCCGAATTGCCCTAAGCCAACGCATTAGGGTTAGGTATGTTCCACTCTATGGAAATTGTAAAGGATCAGGCCACACTGGTAATCAGTGCCCACAACCACCTAACCAAAAGCCTCTGGTAAAGTATGTACATACCATAGTTGAGCATGTTGCACTTCAGTCCAATATAAATTGCATAACACTTGAGGAAGAGGGAGTCCAAATTCAGAAAGAGAATGGCCAGACCTTGAAATTTTGAAGGTTGAGACATGCTTAAGTAAGAAGAAGCATGACCCCAAAGAAGTGAGTACTACTTCTTTGTATTCATGGAAGGCAAAGAGGCTACGCCGAAAAGCTATTCTTTCTGCAAAGGAGGAGAAGATCCTAGCCAAAGCCTTGCAGAAAGAAATCCAAGAGGCAAAGAACTTGGGAGATGAGTTTGGAGGAAAGTATGAAGAAAAAGCCTCCAATGTTTCCAGCTAGCATCAGACCCAAAGTCAAGGATCTCATCCAAGCCAAGATGGGTAAACCTAAAGAATCTTGGGCCAAGACCACCGGTACTTTGGTCACCATCATGAAGCGCCTTGATGTCCAATTTGAACACGGAGAGACATCAAACCTGAAGTCAAAGGTGAAGAAGGTGAAATTGGGAAGAGTATCCCAATACGACATTGTGGTAGATTTGGCATCCACAAATGCTAATGTCACATTTAAGCAATTGTGGGAGGACAACAAGCCATACAAGAAACAGCTAAGTTTGGCCATCAAGAAAGTAAGGGTGATGACCAAGAAAGAGTTGCCCTCAATACATTGTATTGAGCAAGAGGATTTGGGATCCCCCAAAGTAGGTGCAAAGATCACGGGTTGTAGGATCATATTGATACCCATTGATTTGGATTTTGACATGAATTCATGACAGAAGACACCACATATCACACGTTTGGTATCACACGTTTGAGCCAACACTTCAAATTGTGAAGTTTGTGCACCAAACCGGAAGATAGCCTTTGGGTATGCTATCAAATATTACCATGATCATTGGAGTGATACCTTTCAAATTAAATTACATTGTGTTGAGGCCAGTGACCAAAACCGGTTATCCACTATTGATTGGACAACCCTAGTTGTATAGTGCCCAAGTTGTTGTGGATTGGCACCAATAGAAGCTACGGTTTAAGGACACTGTGTCCAAGGACTAGAAGCTGGTGATTGTGAGTTGGACAAAGGTTCCACACCTTGGGGAAATGACTTTGTCAAAAGACAAAGATGAATCCAAAGATTCTTTTTCTTTGTCTTCCAAGGACTCCAAAGATGAAGTCCAAGTCCATCAATTGGAATGCTACAAGGTAGAGGTTAAAGACAAAGACCCATATGACATCACCTTGAGTAAAAACAATTTGGAGGAAGAGATTTTGACTATAGTTCAACTCAGGTTAAGCCAAGTTAGTCATGTTGAAGGAGTCATCAACCTCAATGATTGTCAAGATGTTATCTTGTCTGAAGGTAAAATTTGAAAATTTTGAAGACAATCACTTTGGAGGAGTTGGCATGATACACTGCCATGTTTATAGAATATTATGATGTATTTGCTTGGTCAATTGATCAAATGTTGGGTATTCTATGCTAATTTGGAGAACATTGGATTGATCTTGTTGAAGGTGCAGTTCCAGTTTGGCAAAGGCAATATTGCTTGAACCTAAAGTACTCACTCTTAGTGAAAGATGAAATTGACAACTACTTAGAACCCAAAATAATCTTTCCGGTCTTGAGCAATGAGTGGGTTTCCCCCCATTGGCATTTTTCCAAAGAAGAAGACTGGGAAGGTTTGAGTTTACTAAGACTTTTGCAAGCTGAATGTAGTCATAAGGAAGGATCATTGCTTACCTTTTATTGATACAATTTAGGATCAAGTGATCATCCTTGCTATAGCTTTCTTGATGGATTTTCAAGCTATAATCAAGTATCCATCCAAGAAGAATACAATGAAAAAACCACATTCACTACCAATTGGGGCACTTTCTCTTACAATCAAATGCCCTTTGGGTTGTGTAATGTGCCTGCTACTTTCTAGTGGATGATAAATGCAATCTTTAATGATTTTCTACCCAAATTTGTGGAAGTCTTCATTGATGATTTTTGTGTGTTTGGATGAAGAGAGATACATTTGGATTACCCTCACTAAACTTTTGAAATGTGTCAATTTTTCAGTTTGTCATTACATCCAAAGAAATGCTTCTTTGCAATGAAGGAAGGTATTCTTCTAGAGCATCGGGTCTCAAGCCGAGGTATTGAAGTTGATGTCATGAAGGTGAAAGTCATCTCAGCTTTGGAATCCCTAAAAACATTTGGTAGTTGATGGCCTTCTTGGGACATGTTGGATACTACAGATGCTTTGTATCAAACTACGCAATGCTTGCTACACCCCTAACAAAGTTTTTGAAGAAGTCTGAAGACAACTTGTGGGAAGCAAAACAAGAAGAAGCTTTCCAAGAGTTGAAGAAGAAATTAGTTGGAGCACCAATTATGAGGGCCCCAAATTGGGATGCCCCTTTTCATGTGTTTTTGGACACTTCATCCATGGCAATTGGAGTCATCTAAAGTCTATAACACCCATTTGTGCATGTGTGTAGTATTATGATATTTAGCTTGGTATAAAAAATACTTGAGAGATATTATTTATATAGAGATAAAGAATGGTTCTACATTAGTAATGATTAGCCAAAGTTATTCATAGCTAAGATAAAGAGGACCTTACTTTAGAGGAAGTGGAAAAGATGAGCACCATTATTTTAGATTTGAGTGTATTGACTTGGTATTATTCCTAGGTATTTAGATTTAAGGAAAGAGTTGAGAACTCTTGGGCCCACAAGCCTTTTTGTTTTGGATTCCTCTATAGTCCAAGGATAGCCCATGTGAAGGAATCCTTAACTTAGTGGTTTGGTCAAGATAAGATCATTTGCTTAGTGGAATATTCCCATGAGTATGGATATTCCTTTACCTTTTTGACTTGATTTGACTTTTAACCTAGTAACTTGAGTTAATCCAGTAATCAGTAACTTTCGTGTGTAATAATTTCACAAGTATATAAACCAAGGGTGAAGAGGTACTCATTATCCTTTCATTTGCAACTATCTCTCTCTCATTGAGTTCTCTAGTGAGCAATGTCTTGAATCTTGGAGTCTTAGCCTTGGAGGAGTATGATGGAGTTGAGGTTCCTTGCCTTCTTAGTCCATGGTGCACTACCATAATAGCCATTAGAAGTTCATCTTGAGTGAGAGACAGGCTGGCTCACAAGTCAGAAGGACAAGAAGAAGAAAGACTATCTGATTTACTATGCCAATTGATAGCTTTTAGTTGCAAAAAAGAACTTTTTGATGATTAAAAGAGAAGCATTGGGAATGTTGTATTCTTGGAAGAAGTTTTGCCATTGTTTGTTGGGATATGGTTTGTCTTCTATGTGGACCATTATGCTTTACAACATCTGGTCAAGAAGGCAGATTTGTTTGGGCAAATTGCAAGATGGATCTTGTTGTTACAAGAATTCACATACACTATACAAATAAGGAAGGGAGCTTCTCATTTGAATGTGTACTTCCTGTCCAGGTTGGAAACTCAAGACCAAGACTTGGAAGTTGACGATTGGTTTCTTGATGAAGAGTTATATCATTTGATGGGAATGCAAAGTACAAGGTATGCGGTACAATATCATCATCTGCATACTTGCCATTGTCTTGAGAGACAAGACCTAGAGTGAAGGGCAGTCTTCCTAAGGAACATGGGACTATACCGGCTAAAACACAATATTTTATCTAAAATGAGCAAAGACAAAGTACTTTGAAGATGCTTGGAAGCATAAAAAGTTGGAGGAGTAATTGAATCCTTACACTCAGAAGCATCGGGAGGACACTATGCCCTAAAAATATTGTAAAGAAGATTCTTTCATTGGGGTATTGGTGTCTTATGATGTATAAGGACACTCATGCCCATATCCAAAGTTGTAATGCTTGTCAATGAACAAGAAAGCCGACGGATACTTCCCAGTGGCCTTTGAGACCAATTTTGCCATTGGCTCCATTTGAGAAATGTGGAATTGATTTTTTTGGTCCAATTCAACTAGTAACCTGATTCACAAGGAAGAGATACATCCTAGTATGCATTGATTATGCTATCAAGATGGTTGAAGTTGAGGTAACTTGAAGAGATGATGCGGAAACAATCACAAAATATTTCTTCCAAACATCATTTCAGATTAAAGATGTCCTCTCGAATTGGTTAATGATTAGGGGACTCATTTTTTGAACTCCATGGTGGAAGCATTAACCAAATACTTCTAGATTAAACATCAAAAGATGACTCTATATAATCCAAAACCAAATGGACTAACTAGGAAAGCAAATGGATTGTTGTGCAAAATTTTTGATAAGGTAATGGTCAATTATGCCTATGATTGGGACACAAAGTTACCAGCAGCTTTGTGGGGCATATAGAACAACTGAAAGGACTACCACCAAACAAACTTCCTACTTCCTGACATACAGCTTGCATTACATACTACCAACTGAATTTGAAGTACTGATACATCTGATTATTTGTGAGGATTGATTCTTGAAGGAAGAAAGCCAAGAGCTTTGGATCCATCAACTGATATGGTTAGAAGAGAAACTAATAAATGCAATGAAAACCACAAAGGAAGTACAAGAACAATGGAAAGTCAGGCATGACAAGCAAATTAAGCCTATTGTTGTTCAAGAGAGCAATTTGGTGTTATTATATGACAATCTCCAAATACTTTTTCCAGGCAAACTACACTTAAGGTGGATAGGGCACTGTCATGCAATGCATATTTATGAAAATAGCTCTATTCAGCTTGCAAACTTGGAGGGGAATCCATTTGCCACTCGAATGAACAGGTGGAGAGTTAGAAAATATTGGACCGTGGACTCAAACTTGTACAAAGAACCCAAAGTTGGTGTTTGTAGGGACGCTCACATTTGAGGGAGGAGTATGTGGTACCCATATTTTTTTAATGTTTTTTGAAGAAGAAGTGCATAGTGGAAGGCAAATTGAAGCCAAATGGCAAAAGAAAGGAGAAGAATCGTGTCTTTTGGTCAAACCCAAAGAAGAGTACTTTGGGTCAAGAGAGCAAAACTCAAATCAAGCTGGGTAGAAGGTAAACCCAAAGTAGGAAGACTTTGCCTTGGGGTAATCATCTTGATGCAAGGAACCTGTAACAGCTTTCCTTTGGGTGGGCCAATCAAGAACGTATGATCAAGAAAATGGCTGAATCTTGAGCGGGAGAAGGGCTACGAGTGATAGGAGTAATCCATGCAAACAACGTAATTTGGAAGTAAAGAGTGACTAAGGAATGACTGCACATTGCAAAACTATAAGGTGAATACTTGGTAAAGGAATCTTTAAGATGTCAAGCAAGTATCATGTGCATTTGAGTAGTCATCCCAAAGGAATGTGGATTACGAAGCCAAGTGAGAGTTCAATTTTCAAGAATTTAGAGGAAGTGAGGATTTTGCATCCCAGAGATAGGAGGATCCTTTTCTAGCTACCATGAGTAAGAGATCACATGATGCCAATGAAGGGTGTGAAGAGTCCTTCACTTATAGTGAGAAATCCTATCATTTGGAAGTTAGATATGATAGCAAGGATCAAAGTCTTGAGAAGACTTTGTACCACATTTTTGGCCTAGAATTGGAACTTGAGTTTTCCAAGGTTCATGGCAGAAGTAGCTGTGAGTGATTGTGAGGAGGTTCCCAAGGAAAAAGAGAAGAGAGGCAATCCAGATTGATGGACAGAGGAAGATTGGAGACTGGTTCTAGGGAAAGAGGCTGGTGAGGAAATTGGTACTACATTCCTTAGGAAGGGAAAGTTTGCAAAGTAGACTGCAAAAATCTCTTATTCCTTCAGTGCTATGCATACAAAGAACAGGTATAAGGTCAATACCTATAAAGACCTAGTAAGGCAAAGTTTTGTTGGGGTGATGATAGAGCTCTTCAATCCAGATCAAATCACATACGTGATGAAGCACCAGGCAGTGTTCTTCACCAGATGTTTGCAGGACTACCAATGAATTGGGCAAGGTGTTTTCACCATCAAACGCCATAGATGGTGTGAAGTTGGAGAGATCGGGCAACTCCACACTATTTGGTGCCATTTGCAATAGACTTCTACTTTGGTTGAATATGATGAAGGAGGTAAAGCAAAAGAAGATAGTAGTATCTCACTTTCATCCAGATGTACAAATAGAAGCGGATAATGAGGAGCAATAGTACATCCAACAACTCCAAAGTAGTGATGAGCACTATGCAAGAATGGGCCAAAAAACAAAGGTAGTGGTGTCTATTCCAAAGACAAGGTAGCGGAGTCATCCCAAGGAGATGGTGTCACCAGTTCAGCGTAGAAAGACAATGAAGGTGAACCTAAAGCACAACATTATAGTGACCAATGAGTCATTGGGAGCAAAAGAATCAGAAGGAGAAGTTGAGTATAAGTCAAAAGACTTAGGCGGAGAAGAAGAACCAGAGCTCATGCTACAGAGTAAAGAGTTGAGCAGTGGAAGTGAGGATGAACATAAAGGTCAATGATGAGGAGAGAATGATGTTGAGGAAGAAGATTGGGAGTTCCATGCTGCGATTGACAACAGCATGGGAGGAGGAGATATTCCTTGTCTAGAATTGTTGTAGATGGAGATTGAAGAAACTCAAGAAGCAGAACCAAAGTTGGGGTTTCAAAAAGGGATGAGATCAAAGAGAAGTGCATAAACTGCAATTGCAGAACCAAGTTAAGCAAATAAGGATAAGGTTGGAGAAATCTCGGATGAAATGACTCTAAATGTAAGAAGATCAAGACTTTGGAGTAAAGCTCAAGTAGAAGAAGTGATGAAGGGAGTAGAGCCCAAAGATCAAGAAACTATAAGAGAGTTTGATTGGGTAGAATACTTGTCAAAGATTGTCTATCCATTGTTATTGCAATTGAAGAAGAAGAGAGAAGAGTTGAAGGGAAGTCATTAAGAGTTGAAGAATAAATTGAGAGTAGTAAAATATATCAGTGAAGAAAGTTTGGAGTTAAGAAGGAAGTTAATCCAAGGAGAAAAGGAAGCCAAAGAACTTTAGGCTGAGACAAAACTTTGGAGGAAGGAATTTGAGAGCCAGATAGAAGACTTTGTAAAGAGAGGCAATGCAATGGCAAAGCAAGACAAAGATCAAAGGGAGAAGATGGCAAAGATAGAGACATTGAGGATGGAAGTGCATGATGCTTGAGTGGAAGTTAATAATTTGAAGGCTATGGTAGCCGTGATGAGATAAGAGTTGGATAGCTTGAAAACTAGTGTGGAAAGAGAAAGATCAAGCTTGGCAAAGAGAATTGATTGGGCAAAGTCAGGAGGAGGAAAGATTGCAAGGTTTAATCAATGGAATGGAAGTGCAACTTAGAAAAAATGCAAAGGAGAAGGAAGCATTGAAAGCCAAGTTGGAAGACAAGTTGAAGATGTATAAGGAGGAGTTGCAAGTGGAAAGAGAAAAACTAAAAGACAAATAAGCCGGAGACAATTTATGAAGCAGTCATGAGAGTGAAGGTGATGCTCAACACAGTATCTATAGTTCAATTGGAGGAAGCAAGACTTCATGATTTGAAATTGATAGTGCAGGAGACAAGGAAGAAGAAAGTGAAGGATGTAAATTTGAATAAGTTATTGATTAGTTTAAGGGAGAGAGTAGATAGGAAGATATTAGAAGTAGGAGAAAATGTTTGTCTTAGATTAGATTTTGTGAGAAAGGGGTTAGATGAACTTTAGAGTAAGAAGAAGAAGAAGAAGAATATTTGATCCAAAGTAGCAAAGGTAGGAGTGGAGGTATCTTTGGGTGAGTTTCTTGAGATATAAGGAAGTAGATAGCTTACCTATGTCTGCAATTCTAATTTAGAGTGTAGAGGTAGTCAAAACAATAGAAGATTTAGTAGTAGTAGTAGTAGTAGTAGTAGTAGTAGTAGTAGTAGTAGTAGTAGTAGTAGTAGCAGTAAGACCTAGAGAAGAGGAAACTTGTGAATTAGAATTGGTTTTGGAAGCCAAAGTCAAAGTGAACATCAGATTGGAGTAGTAATAATTTTGAGATAGGAAGAGGTAGATATGAAGAGGTGGTTTGTCATTTTGGATTTGCAAGTTGGAAATTTGTTGAAGAACGGTATATTAGTTAGCTAGCTGTCAAAGTGCTCTGCCTATTGAAAGGAAGCATTCATAGTATGTTATTGTTCAGTATTCATATTTCTGAAGATATATAATTTGAAGTGTTGAATCTCAGTGCTTGTCGTTTGAGCTTAATTTTGAGTATCAATCTTATGTGTGTAATTGTGAGTGTTTTGAGAATTTCTAAGTGCAAGCTAGTATGTTTGTTGGATGTTAGATTCCATAGCGCTGATCTTCATTTTGTGTGTTTGATCATGAGTGAAGTGTAATCAAAGCAATGCCTTGACAAATTCATGAGGAATTGTAGTGTTGGTAGTATTCTACATTTGTGAGTGCAACGTGAGTTTGATGTGAAGCAATTTTGATCAGGAAGTTGTGCCTTCAATGAAGGGATGGAACAAAATTTTGAGGCCAAGTTGTTTTGCAATGAAGTAGCCATCTTTGGGAGATCTGGATCATCACAATCAAGATTTGTTTTGATAGAATTTGATAAAGTTGTGATTAAGAGAGTTCTTGATTTGTGACAAGATTGTGATCAGTGTTTGTTACTCTCTTTTGGGTATTGTTTCTACCTAAGAGATTAAAGATGCAACCAAGAAGAACTAAGTGTTACTATTTTACTTTTTATTTGACCATTTTTGACTTGTATCTTTGTGGGAACAAAATTTATTTATTGATTACTGCAAAAGTGATACTTGTCGGGTTGTCACAACGGCAATGCCTTATGCATGGACCTATTTGAAGATGACATTCCAAGAGAGAAGAAAGAAAAGATGAGGATGATATTCCAATGAGGGATAAAATCTGGCCAAATTGCCAAAGCAATTCATGTCAGGCCAAGTAGACCTGAGGAGGAGGAAGAAAGTTCCAAGGAGATTAGTCTGAAGGTAAGAAGATCTTGACATTGGGCTAAGGTGCAGGCAATCATGTTTGAAGACAAAGGAGGACAAGAAGATGATACCTTCTATGGGGTCAATTATCTATCAAGTATTGTCTATCCTTTGTTGGTACATTTACAAGAATGGATGCAAGAAGTGAAGGAGGAGGATTTAGAGGTGAAGAAAGAGCTCCAAATGGTACAGGCTTTGAGTACAAAAGTAAAACAGCTGAAGGCAATCCTGGCTTAGAGTAGATATGAAGCCAAAGTACTATAAGTCAATGTTGTGGTTCAACAATAGAGCCTAACTGACCTGCAAGGAACTTCCAAGCAACAAGGCAAGTATCTCACATGTTGGTGGAACAAAGGGAGGCTCAAGAGAACTTGAAGGAGGAATTTGAGGACATGCAAACAGATTTAGTACACCATATTATACAAGTTTTCCTCCAAGAATAAAGTGATGGTGGAATTAAGGTAAGTCATTACCAGAAAGGATCAAGATTGGTTGAAGGAGATAGCCAATTGAGCTGAAGAAGAACAATGCATTCACAATCTCATCAGCAAGTTGAAGCTCATGTTGCCAATACTAAAGTGGAGAAGAAGAAGATGAAGGTGAATCATGCTATTGAATTGCAGTGACTTTGGATATAATTGGCAAAAGAGGTGACCCAATGCAAGTCACTATCAATGAAGGAGAGTATGAGTTTAATGACCAAGGCGTCATGCGTATATACATCGCTACACAACATACATCGCTGTCAACATCATACACTATAGAAGCACAACTCACACATAAGTCATATATAGACTCTAAAGTGCCACAATAATCAGAGAAGTGTATTGCTTAATCAGAGAAATTGCTTAACATTCTAAACTCAACTCAACTCAGATTAGTACTTGATCTGTCACTCTATAAACTGCCAACAGTTGGGCACTGATTACAGTCAAGCCACACCCACTCAAGCATAGAGAATCCAGGTGACGCTCACCGGCCTCTGTCCACCATAGCCAAGAACTCGAAGGAACTCAAAGGCTCAACATCAGAGAAGTGAGCTCTCTGGAGCTCACTTCAAAACTATACCTCCCTGGACTCAAGCTAGCACTGAAACCCTAACAATCCCACTGGCGGCACACTCGACGGTGTGAATGGTGCAAAGTGCCGGTGGGCTCCACCGTGAAGTCAGTACCCCAAACACCAAATCTGACTGTCAGAAAGTAGTCCCTGAGAAACTGCTAGAATAACTCTAACTACTATCACTGATACTCCAGTGTACGAGCAGCTAGATGTGGAACTACAAATGGCGTGATAGCTGTCGTGAGTATATACATCGCTACACAACATACATCGCTGTCAACATCATACACTATAGAAGCACAACTCACACATAAGTCATACATAGACTCTAAAGTGCCACAATCGCCCCCCTAGCTGGCGGTTAGGTCCCTTTAACTCCAGATAGCCATCTACTCTAAGTATATGGTACACCCTCTAATGGGCAAAGATCAGGAGGCCGGGTGCTATGGAGCCCCATTGTTAGTCGCCTGTCTGCAATCTATGCCATATAAAGAATGAACTAGCTATAGGTCAAGTACATCTAGGACATAACCACTGTCCCTGAGGAACCACCGTGAGAGGAGGAGTCATACATGCCATATGCCATCCTCTCGAACAGCTATCACACACTAACATAGTAGCAGCTCCACCAAAAGAGCCACATAACATACACCTCAAGCCTGCACATACAAGTGCCAAGCTTGGGTCCATAGTACCATCACTGTTTGGAAGGTGGCATGGCGCATAATTGCGCACATGATCCTTCCAAACAACACCATCACGTCCTTCTAACACAAGGACTCCAGATGGCAAAACCTCGCGCACTCTCAAGATAGTGCGGCCTGTAGAATCATCAAGTGTCGTTGGTGATGTCTGTTGTAGATATACATAGTCGCCTGGATGAAATTGACGGATCAAGGGTCTATAACCTCCTCCTTGAATGGTTGCATAGCGTAAAGTATCTCTATGTTGAGCAATCACCAAGTTCTCAAAGGCCATCGGCATCACTCTCCGAAAGATCTCTGCCCGCTAAGAACATGCGCTCATCCATACATCGGGGTCATCCAAGTCCAAAACTACAATAGCATCTCGACGAATGGCTGCAGGTAAATCTGGATCTCATCCATAGAGTAGAAAGTATGGAGAGAAGGATGCTAAGGAGGCTTGCTGGCTGAACCGATAGCCCATGGCCAACCAAGGTAATTGGAGAGCCCAATCTCCCAAGTGGCCTCTTTGCAAACCATACTTTTGCAATCCTCTCTTCACCATCTGAACCACTCTCTCTGCTAAGCCATCTGCCTCAGGGTGATCTCGGGATGTAGTACAATGATCAATCAAAGCCTTGTCAGACAAGACCTAAAACTCTCCCAAGAACTCTGTACCCTGATCAGTCAATACCTCAGTTGGTGCACCAAAATGACTAAGAACTTGATCTAGGAACAAGTAAGATGTCCCTTCACTAGACTTGTCAGGAAGTGCCACCAACTCAATCCACTTGGAGAAGTGATCCACCATAACCAAAACATACCGATGATGTCTCACAGTCAGCGGTAAAGGTCCGGCGAAGTCCAAACTCCAACGGTAACCCAATCCCATGATAGGTAATGGGTATAACTGTGGCGTAGGAGCATTGAATGATGCTCTAACTCGGTCACAAACCACACATCTGGCAACAAACTACTGTACCTTGGTCTGCATACCGCGCCACCAATAATGACTCTAAAGTAAGCTATATGTACGCTTTACTCCAAAATGTCCTAGCTCCTCATGAGCATGATGGACCAACTGTGGTCTCTGTGATGGAAGTGGTACTACTCACACTCTACCATCCTCCCATACACGCAAAAGGTGTCTACCCTCCAATCTGAACTGTTTGTCTCACTGAAGAACACCGTCTCTCTCCTTGGCCCCAACTGTGCCACCCACAACACCAATGCAAAGATAGTCCATCACTAAGACATCATCATGAATGTCTCGCTGAATTGTACCAATATCTTCACTCTCTGGATCTGTGACCTCAATAACTCCTCCTGTATGCACTGAGAGAGATACCACCAAAGTCTCTGCAAATATACACAGAAAGGCCGATGCATGCCAACCTGGCACCATCTCCTCATCTGTCTTGTAACACCCATTTGTGCATGTGTGTGGTATTGTGATATTTAGCTTGGTATTACAAGTACTTAAGAGATATTATTTATATAGAGATAAAGGATGGTTCTATATTAGTCATGGTTAGCTAAAGTTAGTCATAGCTAAGATAGATGGGACCTTACTTTAGAGGAAGTAGAAAAGATGAGCACCACTATTTTGGATTTTAGTGTGTTGACTTGGTATTATTCCTAGGTGTTTGGCTTTGGGAAAAGAGTTGAGAACTCTTGGGCCCGCAAGCCTTTTTGTTTTGGATTCTTCTTTAGTCCAAGGATAGCCCATGTGAAGGAATCCTTGCTTTAGTGGTTGGGTCAAGATAAGGGGAATATGCCCATGTGAATGGATATTCCTTTCTACTTTTTGACTTTACTTGACTTTTAGTCTAGTAACTTGAGTTACTACGGTAATTAGTAACTTTGGTACGTAACTATTTCACAAGTATATAAACAAGGAGTGAGGAGGTACTCATCATCCTTTCATTTGCAACTATCTCTCTCTCATTGAGTTCTCTAGTGAGCAATGTCTTGAGTCTTGGAGTGTTAGCCTTGGAGGAGTATGATGGAGTTGGGGTTCCTTGCCTTCTTAGTCCATGGTGCGCTACCATAATAGCCATCAGAGGTTCATCCTGAGTGAGAGACAGGCCGGCTCACATTTTTGGTTCCGTTACCGGGACCTCTCTAGAAGGCAAGATAATGTTCCGCGTCCAATTCTACATTAGGCAGAAGGAGGCTATGAGAGCTCACTTGGAGAGAACATTAGGAGAGGAGAGGGCTGAACTTATGTTAGAGAACCAAGATCCATTTGTATACCCTGTAGTTCATTATGATGTCTTTGAGGTGATTTTGTACATCTTGTACACATGAGAGGAATTGGAGAGATTATGTGAGGTGGATTGCAGATTTTGGGGATTAAGGTGATTTTGGGCAAAATCTCAAGTTTGAGATCTGGACTTGAGATTTCTACACATGATAGCTTGGGTTATCTTTCAGTTAGCACACTTGAAATTATTGAGAGAGCTTCTATGCGCACTGGGCTAGAATTTTTGAAAGTTGATAGGGTAAAGTGCTCCCGCAACTGCATGCTCTCTGGAAAATTGTACAGAGTCTGCCATTTCTTCAATTTTTAGTGAATTGTCCTGAAAATTTCCAAGAAAATTCAGTGCATTGTATCCTACCTGGTGCCACAAAAATTAGAGAGAGATCATTTTTGCGCAGTGCGTTATGAGTTTTTGAAGTGAGGGGGATGGTTTTCAGACCAAATCTGAAATATGGGTGCTGAATAGAAAGGTGTCTAGGCCAAATGGCTCGATGAAAAGATCTAAAATTTTGCAGGGAGGGACGCCCTAGAGTTGTGATCAAGTGTGGAAAATTTCAGAGGACTGTGACATATTCGTTGGGAGATTTGAGTGACATTGTGAGGAAGGGTCAATTCTGCAGAGTGGAGATCTCATGCATGAGAAGTTTGAGATCAACAAAAAGCATGTTTGAGTGTTTAGATTCATCTTTGGGAACATGGAGGGTCATCAAGAGTGGAAATTGAGATTATGCAAGGTTCCCCAAGGGTTTGAGGTGATTGTAGGGGTGGATTTGAGGAAAAGAGAGTTTACAATAGAATTTGAAGAGAGTGTTGAGAGGATCCAAAAACCTACACCACTTGGAGGAAAGAGTGAGTCTAAGTGCTTTCTATGTGGAGAGAAGGGACATAAGGCAAGTTCATGTCCATTAACCTTTGAGAGCAAGAGATTGAGGGAAAGGAGAGGCTTACTTGACTTGGGTTTGCATGTTGGACCTTCTTCACCAAGATTGGGAGGGAGAAGATCTAAGACCAAGGAGTTGTGTGAGGTTTGTGGAGTTGAAGGACTTCCAAAAGGACATGAGTGTAGTGGAGTAAAAGCACTTTTGGAAACTTTGGTGAAGGATCTTGGAGAGAGTCTTAGTACAGCTACAGAAATACTACCACCTTCATCAGCTAGTTCTCAAGATTAGTGATGGAGATAATCTTTCAACTTATGGATAAACTATCCATGAGAGTTAGATTAATATGCACTCTAGGATTTGATGTTGCTATAGAAATCTTGGAGCAACCTGAACCTTTTGTGTTCCCTAGAGTGGATTATTCTCAGATGGTGTTAGTCATGTATATACTCTATTAGTAATAGAGTGAGAGAAAAGAAAAGAGAAAAAAAAAATTAAGAGAAAAGAAAGATAGTGAGGGGTTAAGATGGGGAAACTTCCGGTTTTCTTTGGCAAGGATGGAGAAGATGTGGAGGCCTTTGTGAGAGACTTCAAGAGAGCTTGCATAGGAAACAATGAGAGGAGGAAGAATGAGTGGGCCTCATTATTACCAGATTTCTTTGAGGATGCAGCACTTACATGGTATGAGTCAGAATACCAAAAGAGAGAGAGGAGAGAGGGGGAAGAGGAGTCTTGGGAGACTTTGACTTCAGCACTCATTGAGAACTTTCTTCCTGATGAGAGTTATGAGAGATTGATGAGTGAGGTTACATTTCTCAAGCAAGGAGATGGAGAGAAAGTGAGGGTCTATGTGGAAAGAGTGGAAAAGTTGGAGTCCAGATTTCGCATAGTGTTGAGGAAGGGTGGGGATGATGTGGAGACTACAATGATTGGCATAGGGGCCATGCTCACCAAGAATTTTGTGGGAGGATTGAGACCACAAATTAGAAGCAAGGTGAGATATGAGAAACCTTCTTCCAAGGTTGAAGCTATCAAGATCGCAATTCGTATGGAGGAGAGTTTGGAAGGGGATGAGAGTGATTTGGTGGTGAAGGAGGTTGTGCATCCTCCTCAAGGCTACAAGTATGGTGGAACTTCTGATACTTTGGTGACAAGGGTTGCACCACAAGTAGTAGTTGCTCCAATTCTTGCACCTCCACCAAAAGATCCACTCCAAACCATCACAGAACAACTTGCGGATCTCAAGATCAATGTGGTGCAACTATGGGAGAAGAGAGAGGTGGATCAGAATGTAGGGAGAGGACCTAGGAGTTATGGAAACTATCCATATAGAGGAGGCCAACCAGCCAACAATTTCAATGATAGAAATTGTTTTGGTTGTGGAGGAAGAGGCCATATCCAAAGGAATTGCCCAAATTCCACTTACCATGGAGGAAGGGGTTATGAGGGAGCCAATAGAGGGAAAGAGGGAGGTAGTGAAACCCAAGTGGCTCCTAATCCCAACAAAGGTAAGGAGATAGCATCCATAGATGTGGTTGAGAGCAAGTATGAGAAGGGAGAGTGCTCAAACTCCAAGGGTCTTAATTTGGAGCTTTTGGCACAAGAGAAGAAGAGAGCTCGTTTTGCAGAGGATGTTCACTCTTCTCAAGGATTTACTTCAAGCAAGGATACTCCTATGTCTACTAGGAGCACTCGCACCTCAACACCATCAACAACAAAGACTCCAAGGAAGAAGTTGGGGATGGAGGACTTCTTGATCTCAAAGCAACAATGGAACTACAATGTGTTGGAGGATGTTGGTAGTCACAAGGCTAACATCACAGTGGGCCAATTAATTGCTTTGAACCCTACCTTGAGAAAGGAGCTTAGAGGTGGTTTGAGTTCTACAAGGAGCAAAAAGAAGAAGAAGGCAAAAGTTCCAGTATCAATGGGGGTGGTGGATGCCAAGCCAGCACCATGGGAGGCTTGTGAATATGCCTCCAAGATTGATGTGAGAGTGAATGGTCACAACATCAAGGATGCATTGGTTGATGGAGGATCAGCAGTGAATGCCATGTCAGAAAGGTTGATGAAGAAGTTGGGTATGATACCCTCAAGACCTTCAACATTTGTGGTGAGCATGGCAAACAAGCAACAAGTTCGACCAGTAGGGGTGATGGATAAGGTGGTAGTTTCAGTTATGGGAGTTCAAAATCTCATGACTTTCCAAGTCTTGAAGGATTCAAGCTATGACTTACTTCTTGGGAGGCCATGGTTGAGAGCAGCACGCACAACTGATCGATGGCACAAAGGGTACTTGAGGATTGGGCCATCAAACCATAGAGTCACTGTTCCTGTGACTAACACCACCAACACTTCACATTCAGATACCCCATCTTCTAATTATTGGGAATCAGATTCTGAAGAAGGAGCTTCAGGTGTGGACACAAGCATGGAAGAGGAGACTTCCACGGAGGAAGATGAATCTGAATCTGATTCAGATGTGTATCCCTTGTGTGCTATGGATTTTGCACCTAAGCCAGAGGTTTTGAAGGACCCAGATAAATCACCATTGACACTTGAGGAGGTAGAGAGAAGGTTATCTACCCTCAAGTATGGCCCAAATGTTACCAAGGAGGAGAAGGTGAGATTTGAGGAGATTTTCCGCAAGTTCATCCATGTGTTTGCTTTTAGTTACAAGGATTTGAAGGAAGTCACCTTGGAGGAGCACAAGATAGAGGTGGAGTCACATGCAAGACCAATCCGCCAAAAGCAACGTCGCATTAGCCCACCAATATCTTTGGTTGTGAAGGAGGAGATTGATAAGCTCAAGGAGGCTGGATTTATCTTTGAGGTGGAGAATTCAGAATGGGTGTCTCCAATTGTCATTGTGAAGAAAAAGAATGGCAAGCTTCGGGTATGTGTGGATTACAAGAAGCTTAATGCTGTTACCAAGAAGGACTACTACCCATTGCCATTCATTGATGAGATCTTGGAGGAGGTTGCAGGTCATGAGAGGTACAGTTTTGGAGATGGTTATAGTGGATATAACCAAATAAAGATTGCACCAGAGCATCAACAACTCACCACATTCACCACACCTTGGGGAACTTACGCTTTCAAGGTCATGCCTTTTGGGCTTTGCAATGCTCCAGCCACATTCCAACGGTTCATGAACAAGGTATTTGAACCTTTCATTGGGAAATTTGTGAGAGATTTCATTGATGACTTTTGTGTCTATGGGAGCAAGGAGGAGCACTTTGAGCACCTAATCAAAGTCTTGCAACGCTTGGATGAGGCAAATGCATCACTCAACCCAAAGAAGTGCATTTTTGGATGTGAAGAAGGTCTACTTTTGGGGCACATCATCTCCAAGGATGGAATAGCAGTTGATCCTGAGAAGGTGAGGAAAATCTCAGACCTTCCATTCCCTTCAAGCTTGACAAAGTTACGCCAATTCTTGGGAATGGTTGGGTACTATAGGAGGTTCATCTTCTCATTTTCCAACAAGGCTTATGCATTGACCATCTACATGAAGAAGGGTGTAGATTACATGGTGATTTTGGAAGACAATGAGGCTCTCAAAGCTTTTGAGGAGCTCAAGCAATCCCTTGTTGTAGCTCCAATTCTTGCTAAACCTGATTGGAGTAAGCCTTTCATCCTCTACACTGATGCTTCTAATGTAGCTATAGGATGCACTCTTAGTCAATTAGACCAAGATGGGCATGATCATCCAATAGCTTATGCTAGTAGGCAGATGGTTTCAGCAGAGAAGAACTACTCTGTCACAGAGAGAGAAGGGTTGGCAGTGATCTTTGGTCTCAAGAAGTTTAGACACTACTTGATTGGAGGGAAAGCCACAATTGTCACGGATCACAAGGCTTTGAAGTACATCTTCAACAAGCCTAATGTTGAAGGGAGACTAGCAAGGTGGATGATACTCTTGTCTGAGTATGACTACACAATTGAGGATAGGCCAGGAAAGAAACATGCAAATGCTGATTTGTTATCTAGAGCCTATGATCATGATGGAGATGAGCCAGTAGATGATTCCTTCCCGGATGAGGAGCTCATGACAATCTCAGTCACTCAAGAGATTCCAATGGAGTACAAGGAGATTGTGGATTTTGTGACAAGAGGTAACTATCCAGAAGGGATGCATGCTAGGGAGAGGAAGGCCCTTGCAGCAAGATCTAGACCTTACACAATGGTGGAGGATATTCTTTTTCACCAAGGAGCAGATGGTCTACTTCGAAGAGCAGTGGGTAAGGAAGAGTCTATCCTACTCATAAAGGAGTTTCATGAAGGTTTAGTATGTGGAGGACACTTTGCAGGAAAGGTGACTGCTTTCAAGATTCTAGATGCAGGTTACCATTGGAGAGGGATTTTCAAGGATTGTCTTGATTATTGCAAAACTTGTCATGTTTGTCAAGCTTTTGCTAGAAAGTCTACATCCACTCCACCACTTAGATCAATTCCATTGCTAGGACCTTTTGAGAAGTGGGGAATTGATTTTGTAGGACCTCTCAATAGAACCCCAAGGAACAATCGGTACATTGTGGTAGTTACTGATTACCTTACCAAGTGGGTTGAGGCTAGACCATTGAGGGACAAGAATGAAGATGAAGTGGGTAGATTTCTTTATGAACGCATTATCACTAGGTTTGGATGCCCTTTGGAGTTGGTTTCTGATAGAGGAGGAGAGTTTACAGGAAGCATTACTACAGCCATGCTACGACATTTCTCTATCACACATAGAGTAACTACATCCTATAAGCCAAATTCCAATGGCTTGGCAGAGAGAACCAATCAGACCTTGTGCATGATGTTGGCCAAAGATGCAGAAATGGAGGGGGCTAAACATCATTGGGACAAGAGGATTCATGCAGTTTTGTGGGAGTATAGGACAACCATGAAGACTTCCACTGGATATTCTCCATTCCAATTGGTGTATGGTATTGAGTCTACCTTACCTATTCACTTTGATCTTCCTACCTTCCAAAGCATTCATAGGAGATTGAAGAAAGCACAAGGAAGTGATGCAGGGAAGTCAAGGAAGGATCAACTCATGGAGTTGGAAGAGGCAAGAGCAGTTGCTATGGTTCGAGTGGAGCAAGCCCAAAGGAAACAAAAGGAGAGCTATGACAAGAGGCAAGGCAAGAAGAAGGTGGAGCCTTTCAAAGAAGGTGATTGGGTAATGTTGTTTGATTCCATTCGATTCAAGAGAGTGCAAAAGAAGTTTTTGCCTAAGTACTTTGGACCTTTCATAGTAGAGAAGGTGTGGGGCAATTACACCTATGATCTCAAGGAGTTGGGAGGAAGACACTTTGATAGGATTAACCATGATAAGTTGAAGATGTACCATAGAAGGTAGAGAGACCTTCACTTTGAGGACAAAGTGAAAACTTAGTCCGGGGGTAAATGTAACACCCATTTGTGCATGTGTGTGGTATTGTGATATTTAGCTTGGTATTACAAGTACTTAAGAGATATTATTTATATAGAGATAAAGGATGGTTCTATATTAGTCATGGTTAGCTAAAGTTAGTCATAGCTAAGATAGATGGGACCTTACTTTAGAGGAAGTAGAAAAGATGAGCACCACTATTTTGGATTTTAGTGTGTTGACTTGGTATTATTCCTAGGTGTTTGGCTTTGGGGAAAGAGTTGAGAACTCTTGGGCCCGCAAGCCTTTTTGTTTTGGATTCTTCTTTAGTCCAAGGATAGCCCATGTGAAGGAATCCTTGCTTTAGTGGTTGGGTCAAGATAAGGGGAATATGCCCATGTGAATGGATATTCCTTTCTACTTTTTGACTTTACTTGACTTTTAGTCTAGTAACTTGAGTTACTATGGTAATTAGTAACTTTGGTACGTAACTATTTCACAAGTATATAAACAAGGAGTGAGGAGGTACTCATCATCCTTTCATTTGCAACTATCTCTCTCTCATTGAGTTCTCTAGTGAGCAATGTCTTGAGTCTTGGAGTGTTAGCCTTGGAGGAGTATGATGGAGTTGGGGTTCCTTGCCTTCTTAGTCCATGGTGCGCTACCATAATAGCCATCAGAGGTTCATCCTGAGTGAGAGACAGGCCGGCTCACAGTCTCACCATGCCAACGTGCTCCGGTCTGATCTTGCTGGCTGGGACATGGGTTTCTACTCAACCCATCTGCATCATGGTTCACCACTCCAGGTCTGTGAACAACCGTGAAATCATACTCCTATAAAATCAGAGCCCATCGTGCAAGCTTCCCTGAAAGCTTATCGGACTCCATCAACCACTTCAGCGGCTGATGATCAGTGATGAGAGTGAAGGGGTTACCAAATAGGTAACATCGGAAATGTGCTACTGCCCAAACTGCTACCAAGCACTCTCCCTCATATGAACTATACTTTGCCTCCGCTGAATTGTTGGGGCGACTAGCATAGGCCACCACAAACTCCTTCCCCTCATCATCATGCTGGGTGAGCACCGCTCCAAGCCCCAACATACTCCAATCAGTATAAACCTGAAATGGTCGTCCCTTGATCGGTCTCCTCAAAATAGGAGCAAATGTCAACCTCTCCTTGAGCTCTACAAAAGCTCTCTCCTACTCGTCTCCCCAACACCACTCCTGTGTGAGCTTTGTCAGCTTCGTCAAGGCCTTGGCAATGGCACTAAATCCTCTAACATAGCGGCAATAGAAGTTTGCCAACCCAAGGAATGCTCGCAGTCTGCTCACATCCGTAGGCCGAGGAATACGTGCAATAGCCTCCACCTTGGTCTGCTGAACACCAAGTCCTCCAGGGTAGATAGTGTGGCCCAAATACTCAACCTGCTCGTGGAAGAACCTACACTTCCCAGGATGTAATTTGAGTCCATGAGATCTCAACCTCTCAAACACCTCCAACAACTGTCTCTCATGCTCCTCCACATTAGTGCTATAAACCAAAATGTCATCAATATAGCACCGAGCAAAATCCAATCCAGCTAGGATCCTATCCATGACCCTCTGGAACTCAGCAAGAGCGTTCTTCAACCCAAATGGTAAGAACCTCCATTGATATAACACATCCTTGCCGTAAGGATCAATAGCCCAAAATGCTATCTTGGACTTATCCTCCTCCCTAATTGGCAACTGATGATATCCCGCTCAAAGATCCAAAGTACTGAAGACCTTTGCATGCCCAATCGCATCAAAAATCTCCTCTGGTGTAGGCATGGCATACCAATCAGACCTGGTCTATCAATTGATAGGACGGTAATCTCCACACATCCGCCTATCTGTATAGTTGCCATGCATATCCTTCTTGGGTGGCATCATTGTCACTGATGCATACTCTCCATGTGAAATCTCCACCTAACCAGCCTCAAAAAGGTTACTACTCGGGCTCTGAATCAATGTCCTCTCCATATCACTATATCGATAAGGACGTCAGAAAACTGGTGTGTCGCTAGTCAGCTCAATCCGTATACCAGGTCCCTTCAGAGCACCCAAATCCTTCATACTAAAGGCAAAACAACTCGTGTGACTCCTCAGAAACCTCCAAACCCTCCGTCTTTCCTCTCTAGTAAGCTTGGGTCCAAGATTTGGCTCCCAAGTATCCTCTGTAACTGCAGTAAGAGTGGAAGACGTACTGACTGACTGCTACACTGGGCCCTTGGGAGCAATAGTGTCATGCTCTCGACCACTAGAGGTCCCAACCTCAGTGTGAAAAACTCCCTCCACTCTGGATGCAAGCTCCACACGTCCTCTAGCTGCATCCCATGTGGACCAAGGGTGTAATCCAAGTAGCCCACGCTCACCTAGATGGACTCCAAGTAGACCACTCTCCCTAGTAGCTACCGGATGTGTCCCAAGAATACCATGTCCACTCGGTCCATTGCCCCCAACATGTGCCTAAATCGTCTTGATAGGCACAAGGCTCACAAGTGTCCAAGTTGTGATGCCTATCAAGCGCATCCTACGCTGCTCTGCCAAGCCAAGGCTCACAATCCAGGTCAAACAGTTCAGGTCCATAGCCTAACCTAACACCTGACGCCTAGATGCCTCTAACACTACTGGAACAGCGGTAATACCAGTGCAAAAACCCATCGCCCGCTCTCTCTCATCAGCATTGAGCTCCACCAACTGCTGTAATTGTGAGTCCCAAACAAGTCCAGGTCCTCCCTCTCAAAAAGCATGAGAGCATGGGAAACTCATGAGTGTGGGAAATGCAGCTCTAGGCTATCCAACTAGGTTCACCACTGCCATAGGTGACCTATCAGCCACTACCACTGTCTGAGACTGACGTCCAGCATCCAAGATATCATCAACAAGAATGTGGTCTAGTCGTTGAATCCCATCATAACTACGCTATAGAACCTCTCTAAGTAAGAGGTTCGTCCACCAAAGACAAAGACGATGAGCCCGTGATCCCACTCTGGCTACATCTAACAATACAGCAGGTCCCATCCATGAATGGACCTAATGTGTACTCGCCACCACTCTAGTGTGAGAATCACCCATCAATGGAACGTTCTCCAAAAGGTAAGTTGGAGAAACAGATTGATGAACCTGGAGATGTCGTAGTATCCGTAACATCTCCCAAAACAC
This sequence comes from Lunularia cruciata, assembly GCA_948567375.1. NCBI lineage: Eukaryota > Viridiplantae > Streptophyta > Marchantiopsida > Lunulariales > Lunulariaceae > Lunularia > Lunularia cruciata. Next base: position 44,270,574 of record OX419757.1, read on the forward strand.
ACCAGAACGAGGATCCTGAAGACCCAAACCGTGGCCTGCACGTGTATGTCCCTGACATGGCCATCTAGAAATCACCAAGTGAATAGGCCCATGTCTCTTTAGGTCATGCGCCCCCAATAAGGAAATGTCTCCTGGTAAGGCCTTTTGGTAACCTCTAACTGCTGACATCGGTAATAACTTCAGATACCGATAGGCCAAGTGTGCTACATGATGTAGAGATACTTGCCTAGTAGTCTCATCTCTCTCTACATACAAGTACCTCTGTACTCGTATACCCGCATGTAACACCGCAACTAGTCCGGTGCTGATCCCACCAAACAACTCCAATAGACATATCCCCTCTACTGGATACTGCCAAGCAATGAGTGTGGTATCCAGAGGTGTCAAAGCAATCGCCTCTGGAGGCTCATCCTCACACTCATCCCCTGATGGTACGAAGGCTCCACTCTAAGCCTGCTGCACCAACTGATCTGCATGCTGCTGCAATGCCTCCTCTGAACTCCACAATGGAACATCCAAGGTGGATGGAACAATCCCACTCGTACTCCAAAGCCAAGTGATCTCCTCTGGTACTGGAGTATCCTCTACATGGGCGTTCCCCTCCAGCAAGTCACCAGGCCAAGTAACTGCACCGCTGAAAGCTAAAACTGATGCTGCCATGGTCTCGGACTGTAGTGAGCCAAGACTGCCACTACTGAAGCGTATTGGTAGATGACATACCCGTCCCTCACCAGACTGCCAACCAGGTCTATAAGAGGTTGTCTCCTCCCAATAGTCAATGCTGAAACCCATAGGGTATAACACTACTCCCCCAACTAGCACATCATATGACTCAGCTATCGTCGCAATAGCCTGAGCTCTCACCACCGAGCTATCAGTCAGATGACCAGGCTGAACATGGACAACAAGCTCCCCACGTGTGATGTACTGTGTTGAACTACCACCTAGAGATGTCTGGATCTGACATGGACACCTCTCCACATCGGTCTTCCGTAACTCCAGACCGACAACTGCAGCCTTCCCCAACATAAGAGGCTGCGCACCAGAGTCTAACAAGACTCTCTATGGTGTATAGACCTTCCCTGAAGGTCCCACCAAACAAAAAATCCCCCTCTGGTTATCCAATAGGACAACACCAGGTGTAAACCGTGCTTTCTCAAAGGCCGGTCTAGCTGGCAACTCCTCCAGTCTAGCCGCTACTGCCTGCCATAGACCACTGGTTGCTGAACGGATCCCATGCTCCTCAACCAAGTCAGCTCCACTACCAACCACCTCTGCTCCAGTAGTAGGAACTGCACCATCCCTTCTCTCACACAATGTGGCAACCAACCGGAACACTGGGGCTAGGTCAACCCCCAATGTAAACATGTCACTGGCTGAAAACAAAGGATGCCGCATAATCAAATGAGCCGCCCCCAACATCATGCTAGACTCAGTCTGTGTAGTAGCAGGTGGCTGACTAGCAGGTACTCCATCAGGTACTCCATCACCACCTACCACACTTGCACTGGGACGTCTAGGAACCATGGATGTCGTCTGCAATGCCTCAGATAGCGTGAAAGATTGGGGAAGTCTGACCTTTCTCCCAACCTCTCCTCTTTGTAGGTCCAACTCCAGTGATGCTCCTCTAGGCTCTGGAGCACGTATTGCACTCCTAGTCACTGCTGCAGATGCATCCACCTGTGCTACTCCGCACATGAAGTCCAAAGCATCTCTATCAATAGCATATGAGGTAGAAGCCTCAGCACCCGAATCTGATCTCCTCTGAGCAATAGCCATACTAGCCAATCTCTGCTCCAACTACTCAATCCGAGTAGCCATAGCTGTGTCAGAAGTAAGGGCAGGTACTGCACCCCTACTAGGTGTAGATCCTCTACCACCGCCTTGTCCTCCATGAACAAGAGCTCCTCTACTACCTGCCATAGCAGCCCTACCACTCCGTAACTCCGGGTGTAGGTCAAAACACCGGTCACTAGTGTGACCAAATCTGTGGCAATGCTCACACTGCCTCTGTGCTGGCTGTGATGCACCAGAGGTATCAAGTCCGCTGCCCTGAGTACACTCTCTCCTATGGTGAGGTCCACCACAAGTCCAACAAGCAACACCACCACTCACTGGCTGTTGCTGACCCAAAAATGAGGGTAAGGGTCTAACTCCACTAGGCCCTCCACTCGCTCCATAGGATCTGGGCTGTCCACCCTGTCCTCAAAAACCAACTGGGCGTGGTGCACTCTGCTGCACTCTAGAAGAAGTCACAGCCGTGGATGAGGTCTCTCTACCAAATCCAAATGTCACCACTCTCTTCTCCACCATATTGAGCTCAATACGCTCAGCCAAACCAAAGACTATTGCCAAAGTGGGCGAACTAGCCTGCAACAACATAGCATAACGAACTCTATGTCGCAACTCCTTGTCCAGTATCCCATACCAAAACTAGACTGCCTGGGCCTCAGTAACTCCCTGAGTAAAACTGATCAGCCGCCTCATGCAAGGCATACACTCGCATGAGGCTCTCTCTAGCCTTCCGTTGGAACTCTTGCAAGCTCCTCAGCTTGTCAGTCTGCACTCCCTGGTAGTTATGCCTCAAACATAGGAAGAACTCCACCATGGGGCTAAACCCCGGTACCACCCCACCTCCTACAGCGGTATCTCCACTTGTAGTAGCACTATCTCTAGCTAGTGCACCTCCACTAGCTCCATCAACACTACTCGAGCTAGAACTCGTGGGTACAACCGATCTACTCCAGGCCACCAAGCCTGAAGTGATGGAGACATAGTGTGGAGACCAATACTGTCTCCATAACTCAATCTCCTCCAAATAAGCTCTCCTGAACTCATGGTAGTCATCCATCGGTGGACCCTCTAGATGTTGGAACAACCCCTTCCATGCCATGAAGGGTGTGAACAAAGTCGAGTTCCGCATCTGCTGCAGATCACACCAACTATCAAACTCCTGGATGAAGTCATCCAACTCAATGGTACCCACTGTACCAGAGTAACGCATAGGGCCTTTGGAGGCCCCATAAATCTCGTCCATATCCCACAACAATGGTGCGGATACACCAAGTGCACTCTCAACTGAATCAACTCCTGTGTTGAACTCCACTCAAAGTCAATCTCCTCCCTCATTGGGACCTGAGATACAGGCTGATACCGAGCACCACTCCGAGTAAACCCACTATGTATTGCAGGGCTAACTCCTCTAGAATCTCCAAAGAACTCCGTCGTGACAAAGTAACCACACCAGCAAACCCAAACCACCAACTGCAACCGCAAGTCGCAACCGCAAGTACCCCACCAAGTACCAACACCACCACGTGCCAACACCAACTAAACACCACCCACTAATGTAACTCTAACCGAGATAACTACACTAGGGGAAGGGCAACATGTAACCTGCCATCATAACACGCACTCTCATGGTCTGTAGGTCATCACTCGTGCCTCATCGAAGAGAAACAAAGGTAGTCTGACTAGTCATCACTCCAGCCTCACCACCGAGAGCACACCAGAGCACCAACGCTCAAAATTCAGGGCACCTCACACAAACGTGGTGCACAAACAGGAAGCAGAGAATGGAGGGGATCCAATCACAAGAAATCTAAACAAAAACCCTCCATCTCAAAACACAACACGGGACTGACTCTGCCACCATTTGGCATTTGACATAAGAGTAGTTTGTATCTAAGTCCTAAGCTACCAAGATCACCAAGAATGGGATCAAATTGCCTCTCCTAGCCAAAGCTACATGTGTATAGATAACAGTGGCGCAGTCACTTGGACAACAAGTGAGGGTAGACCAGTTGGCTAGGGTACCAGTCTAGGAACAAGAGATCTAGGGGTCAAACCCTGTTGCGCACAATCTAGCAAGAAAGGCAGATTTTGCCAACCAATGACCAAGATCTACTCTAAACTAGCTAGTCTCACGCCAGCAAGCTGGCTTGCTGGCCCTTCTAGGCCTTTGTAGCACACAGCCCTATGCCTTGAAGCCTCGAAACGATGAAATTCAGCCAAATGAGGCCTTTCTTGTTGCCACTTTGAAACGTCCTCCAAAATTGGTGAAACTTCTCCAAATCTGCAAAAGTCCTCCAAACTACGAAACTCCTCCAAATCTGGCCAAACAGCAAAAACTCCAAATCTGGCCCAAAATCTGACGTAAACCCTAAAGATGGCTGTCTGCCAAATCCTCCGCTAACTTTCCACTCGAGCCAAATTGACAAAACGGGTTTTTCCAAATCACAATTTCATGAGAAGAGCTTCCTAACTCCACCTTCAATTTCACTTTCTGAGCCCAACTTGCAGCAAATTGGTCCTGCCTTCAACTCCTGAGCTCAAAATCACAACACTGCTCGAAAATTGCTCCTTCTCTGCTCAAAATTTGGCCAGTGCTTCCACACACCGTCCGCCTAACTGCCAAATCTGAATCACTTGAACGCGCTTCTGCACACTAGCGAAACACAGAACTTGAATCAAGCTACCACGATCCACCAAGCTTGGAGATACCACCAACACTCAACTTTCTTGCACCCGATTTCCCCCTGACTTCACTTCTCTGATGTAATCAGATTGCTTAACATTCTCAACTCAACTCAACTCAAATCAGTACTTGATCTGTCACTCTATAAACTGTCAACAACTGGGCACTGATTACAATCAAGCCACACCCACTCAAGCATAGAGAATCCAAGTGACGCTCGCCGGCCTCTGTCCACCATAGCCAGGAACTCAAAGGCTCAACATCAGAGAAGTGAGCTCTGTGGTATAAGATACTGATTGATGTACATAATTTTATGATAGATTTTTTGCGATATATTTCCTCTAGTAACAATTAAGATATATTGGCTAAATTCTAAATTTTCTTTTTCTCATTTACTTAGTCAGAAGTCTAAGTAAGTGAGAAAAGGAAAAGAGAACTAATTATCATAGGGTTGACTTTTATTAAATTATTATCTTCTTCATCTTATATGATACAATTTTTTACATTTCTATATCTAGTTTGTTTTGTTATATACTTATTATTTGGTAGTACGAAGTGACGCTTCAAAACTATACCTCCCTGGACTCGAGCTAGCACTGAAACCCTAACGTTCCCATTGATGGCACACTCGACGGTGCAAATGGTGCAAAGTGACGGTGGGCCCCACCGTGAAGTCAGTACCCTGAACACCAAATCTGACTGTCAGAACGTAGTCCCCGAGAAACTGCTAGAATAACTGTAACTACTATCACTGGTACTCTAGTGTCCGAGCAGCTACATGCGGAACTACAAATCGCGTGACAAAGGCTACTACAAGTTTCAAGGCAATGCTCAGCACAAGAGCCAAAGAAATGCTAGAGGAAGCATACATGCATGAATTGAAGTTGTTAGTGTAGGAAACAAGGAGGAAGAAGGCAAAGGAAGTAGACCTAAATACCTTCCTTATTCATCCTAGAGATAGAGTAGATAGGAAAGTGACCAAAGTAATGGACAATATTTGCCTTAGATTAGATTTAATTAAGATGAATCAAGTTAGTCTCACTCACACTCTAAGTGAAAAAAGAGTGGCCCAATCCAAAGAAGTTGACATTGGAGTGTAGATAACCATAGTTGACTTACTCAAGTCATATGAAATATTTAGAGTAGAGAAGGAGAAGATAGTTAGAATACATATGACTTCAATTGCAATGCGGATTGAGGATGCAATTGCAATAGTAGTAGTAGTAGAACCCAAAGTGTAGGGACATTTGTAGTGGATTCATGCAAGAAAGCTGAAGTTGAGGTTGTACTCAGATTGGATCCAAGTTAGTAGCAGTTTCAAATCCAAAGTGGTAGAGTTGTAAGTAAGACACTTCATATCTGAATCTTGTAATTGAAATAGTTAAGTAGTTTAGGTAGCTTTTGTAAATTCCAAGTGATTTGCCTATTTAAAGTAGTCCTTTGGATTGTTTTTGTGGTGCCCAAATTTTTTGTTTTTTTCTGTCTTGTTAGCATTTGGAGAAGAAGTAAGCAAGGAAGCTGAATTATGAAGGAAGAATGGATGGAAGTGTCTTTGGAGGGAATCCGACAAAGTCGAATTTGGGTTTGAGAACGGAAATACTCAAAAGGGGAGTACAAAGAGACAAGTCTAAAGATCATTGTCTTTGGATTGGGAAGCAAAGGCCGATACAAAGACCGTCTAACAACCTTTCTACATGGCAAGAAAGAACACTTCAAGAAATGGTGGAGGCAAAAGAAGCATGTCTTGACAGTGACAAGACATCAACACGTAGAAGAAGGGGAAGTTGAGTTTGAAATCAACTAAAGAATAGCTGCAATTTGGGGTAATATAAAATTGCAATTATGCAAGGGAAAGTTGAATATGTCAAGTAGATTTCTTGTTCCTCTGAGTAGTTGTCTTGCAATAATGTGTGTCAAGAAGCCAATTGATAGTAGAATTTTCTGAAATCCAGAAGGGGTTAGAGTGTCTTGTCCAGGAGAGTGAATAGTCTTCCAGTGCCAAAGAACAAGAGAGAAGATCATGGCAAAGAAGGTCAAGAATGCCCTCCCAGTAAGAAGTTTTGCAATTTGGAGGTTGGATGTTGTAGCAAGGATCGAGGTCTTGAACAGACTTTGTATTATGTTCTTAGCATGGAACTGTAATTTCAGTTTCCTTGGAGTCATGGCAGAGATAGCTGCCAATAATTGTGCGGAAGGTCTTGAAGTTGAGGGGAAGAGAGGAAATCCAGCTCAATGGACTGAGTCAGATTGGAGGTTAGTGTTGGGGAAGGAAGCAGGAGAACCAACGGGGATCACCTTCTATCGGAAGTGTGATGCTGTAGAGGAGACTACAGAAATAAGCAATTCATTTTTTTGCTCTATGTACAACAAATGGTTACAAGGTAGAGTCTTATCGAGACCCGAGTAAGTGATGTATCATCGAGACAATAATGGCAATGTTCAAACCAGAAAGAACGATGTATGTGAACATGCAGCATGCGGTCTTCTTCCATCAGATGTTTGCAAGAGTGAAGGTGAATTGGGCGAAGTGTTTTCACTAGCAAACAAGGAAAATAGTTGTCTATTGGAGGACAACTTTGCCTCCACATGGTGTCACATTTTCATCCTGATTTGAGACGGGAAGTGGATGAAGAAGAACAACAATACATGGCACACCTGCAAGCTGCACAACAATACATAATCACTTCTTGAGAATAGGTCAATGGGGGATGGAAGAAGTCGTAAGCCCAAAGATGAAGAAGTGGAATAAACCCAAAGAAGCAGAGTTGCATCTAGTACAAAGAAAGACCCGAAGACTTGTTCAACGGGGTAAGAAGGTGGTGAGAGAAAAACCTTCAGAAACCAAGTCTGAAGGGGAGACCGAGTCTAGAGGAGAAGACTCAAAAGAAGCCAAACTCACATTACAAAGTGGGGAATCTAGAAGTGAGAGTGAGGGTGAAGACAGAGTTCAGCAGTCGGCTGAAGCAAAAGAGGATGAAGCTTTTCATGCGATGATTGACAATATACCAAGAAATGCAAATCACTATGTAGCCCTCGTCATGGAAGAGAAGGTGGCTGAACGTCAGAGGGAGTACCTTGCAAGGCCGAGTTCAGCATGTAAGGAAGAAGAAAGCTTGGAAGCAGTATCGCTGAAGATACAAAGATTGAGTCTTTGGAAGAAGGAGCCGGCAGAAGAGGCAAAGTACAAAGATGGGGCCAAAGACAAAGAGAACTTTGGAGGGATAAAATATTTATCGCATGTTGTAACTCCATTATTGGAGCTACTAAAAGAGTACCAGAAGGTAATCCCACATGATTGTATGAAGGTAACGAATGAGTTGCATGTGGTGAAGTATCTGCTGGCTGAAGTAAAGGGCTTGCAAGAGCGTGTAACCCAAAGAGACGAGGAAGTTGAAGAGCTTTGGGTGAATACAGTCTTGAAGATGAAGACTTTCAAGAAGTTGCAAGAGAGTTTTGAGGCAAGAGGGAAAGAAATGCAGAGTCAAGCCAAAGAGTTGAAGGGTAGACAATGTTGCTGACCAAGATGAAAGAAGAGGTCAATGATGTGTGCATCAAGAGTATTCATGTAAAAGCCATGGCAGTAGTGATGGAGCATGAGTTAGAAAGCTTGAGGAAGAGTGCAGTCAAGAAGGATCAAGCATGGCAAAGAGAGTTGGCATTCAAACATCAAGAAGAAGAAAGATTGAGAGAGTTGGTACGAAGTGCTGAGTTACAAAGTTCTTAGTATGCGGAGGAGAAGAAGATGCTCGCTGCTGAGTACAAAGACAAGTTGAAGATGTTTTTGAGAAGAGTTAAAGGTAGAGTGATCTCAAGGGTATGAGTCGGAATCAGTAGGAGAAGTTGTGGAGAAATTGAGAGCAACGTTGAGCACAGAGGCTGAAGGAAGATTGGAAGAAGCAAGACTACACGAATTAAAGTTGCTTGTGCAAGAAACTCAAAAGAAGAGAGCTAAAGATGTTGATATGAATACTTTTTTAATCCGATTGAGGGAGCGAGTGGATAAGAAGATTTTAGAAGCAGGAGACAATGTCAATCTCAGATTAGATTTAGTGAATTCAGAGTTAGAGAGAATTAGGAGTAGTGTGACAGAGGAGAAAAAGTCTGATGTTGCAGAAGTAGGAATTCATGTGTCTTTAGATCTGACATTTGACACTTTAGAGAAGAGTGGGTTGGGAGATAAGGAGCTAAAAGAGTTACCCATGATCTCAATTGTAGTTCTTAGTGAAGAAGTAGTAGAAACAGTGAAGGACTTGGTAGAATCAGATATACCCAAAGTAGGAGAAGTAATCGGAAGATCAGCGGGTTTGAAAAGCCGATGAGGAGATTGACATCAGATCAGAGTAGTAATAGTTTTTAGATTTGAAGAGGCAGATATGAAGAAAAGCATTGTCATTTTGGATTTGCAAGTAGAAAGAGTTGTTATAGAATGGTATAGTTGTTAGCAACTATCATTTGCTTCAGTATTTAAAGGTGGCATTTGCAGTGAAATGTTGTTCAATGTTCATATTTTTTACGATAGATCAAGCAAAGTGTTGATTTCAATGCTTGTTGCTTGAGCTTAATTGGAAGTGTCAACTTTGTGTGTGTTTGTGAGTGTGTGGAGAAATTCAAAGTGCAAATCAGTGTGCTTGTTGGATGTTGGATTCCGTAGCCTTGATCTTTGTTTTGTGTGTTTGATCCTGAGTGAAGTGCAATCAAAGCAATGCCTTGAAAGATCTGAGAGGAATTGTAGTGTTGGTAGTATTCTACATTTGTGAGTGCAGCGTGAAGTTGATGTGAAGCAATTTTGATCAAGGAAGTTGTGCCTTCAGTGGAGGGGTGGAACACAATTCTGAGGCAAAGTTGTTTTGCAATGAAGTGCCGTCTTTGGGAGAATCTGAATCATCACAATCAAGATTTGTTTGGACAGAATTTGCTACGTTGCGATTATGGGTGTGTGTATTCATGACAATTTGTCAAGATTGTGAGCTTGTTACTCTCTTCTAGGTGTAGTTGCTACCTGAGAGATTAAAGACAAAATCAAGACTGTTACTGTTTGACTTTGTATTTATCCAATTCTAAATTGTATCTCTACGGGAACAAACTTTACTTACTTGATTACTGCAAAAGTGATATTTTCCAAGCTATCACAGTTTTGTATTCAAGAATGAGCAGAAGAATGCATAAGCAAAGTGATAAGAAGCACTCATGATTTCACTTAATTTTGAGTATGAGTTGAATATCTTCATCTATGAGTGTATGGAGAAATTTTGATTGCAATTGAGAGGTTGTAAGATGTTAGATTCTACTAGTCTACATTCCATTTTTTGTGTTTGATCTGAAATGGAGCACATCTAGAGCAATACCTTGATAGATCTATGGGAATTGTAGTGTTGTCAATATTTGTCATTTGTAGTTGCAGAGAAGAGACTGATGCAAAGAAACTTTTGGACTGGGAAGTTTTACCTTCAATGGAAGGGTGGAATACAATTCCAAGGAAAAATCACTTCATAGAAAAGTAGCCTTCTTTGTATCAACTTAATAATCACAATTGACATCAATTTAGATTGAAATTGAAGAATTGTGATTTTAAATGACAATTAATTGTGGCAAGACCATTATGGAGTGTTTACTACTCTCTTTTAGGTCTTATTTCTGCCCAAGAGATTAAAGATGTAACCAAGAGAACTACAAAGTTACCTTTCACTTTGTATTTGACCATTCTTGACCTATATCTCTATGGGAATGAAAAATTACTAACACATTACTACAAAAGTGATACATGCTAGGTTGTCACAGATACATGTAGAAAATTGAATTCCTTGCAAAGAAGTATAAATTTTCCCAAGAGGCAATCTTGCTCCTATAAATACTTTGCAATATTCAATGCTCTCTATACTTACAAACCCAAAGCCTTGATACTTGTGCAAAGGAGCTTTGATAAGAGCTATGACATTGCATTATCAAGAAGTAGATATAAGCATATAGACCTAATCATGCCAAGAATTTTGAGAAATCAGCAAGAAACTCAAGTTACTATGCAAGACAAACAACACCTAATTGCCAAATTAATTGCAAGAGAAATCTTGGATAGCTTACATCAAATAGATCAAGGAGCTTTCATCCCAGAAATATGTAAATTTAATCAAGAAGTGGGGCTTACTAAGTTGACAAGGTTTTACCAACACCAATTCTATAGAAAGCTTTCAAGAAGTCTCCAAAGAGTTGGGAAGGTCAACCAAATGCATCAACATGATAATCCACACAAGCAACAAACCACTCACCAAAAGAAAGAGCCATGGCATTTATTTATATGCAAGCGGGCCACTTATGTGACTTTAGCAATATAGATGCAAAAATAAGGAGAAACATGGAAGAAAGTAGGCTATAGAAAATTGTGGCCCACAAATTCTACCTCCCAACTAACAAGGAGCTTAGCAGAGTAAATTGGATGGTGGAGGATATCCAAGTGGATTTGATAATGATTTACCTGCCGATTCCCATAGGTGATCTAGAGCAAAAACCATTTCCCATGATAGAGGAAAAAATTTGTGGGATGTTCTCCATACCAAGAAGTCATTTGGTGTCCCCCTAGCTTGGAGGGAATTCCAAGTTAGCTTAGATCTCTTACATGGACTTTTCTTTTCAAGCCATCTAAGAGTATGTCAAGAATTATGCACAAGAAAAAGTTCCCTTTGGCGGTAGTAACATACCCACCATTATATTTTGCAATGAGGAACTTCCATTGGCTAATTGAAGGCCAAAGAAATATATCATATTTAAACCTATCCCTAGCAAACTCCATCATCAAAAGTGTAGTCCATGGAGAGGAGTCAAATTACGCTCCAATAATCTTTACAAAACTATGGGAATGATTTATGGGTTCAACAAAATAGGCCCAATTGGGAAAACTAAGGGAGGGAGCCTTCTACAATAGGTCTTGTCTTTGGAAGCCTTTGAGCTAAAGGAGAATTTGGTTAAAGAGATAGCTCTAACATCACAAATGCCAATCTTCAAGAAGAGCTACCAAGAGATGACCAAGTGGATTAGTGGGCAATACGTGAGCCCACATGTAGCAACATAGGTCTCACATTTTACTAAGTGGACCAAGAAAGAGTAGAAACATATCTTGAGATTATGAATAAGTATAATTCCAAGATCCCATGAAATTGAGCTATGGGAGCCCATAATGATTGAGGCCAAGCATTGTAAGAAGAAGAAGACCACAAGCTTGGAGAAGGCAATAACTCTCTCACTGATCTTGATAAAGGAAAAGAAGATGAAGGTAATCTATAGAGAACCAACCAACAATTGCAAGCAAGCAAAGCCAACTCCCTTGAGAATAGGAGGCTCAATATCCAAAGGTGTCACAACCCGACAAATATCACTTTTGCGGTAATTAGGTAAGTAAAGTTCGTTCCCATAGAGATACAAGTCAGAATTGGTCAAATACGAAGTCAAATAGTAACATGTGGTTCTTCTTGGTTGCGTCTTTAATCTCTTAGGTAGAAACCACACCCAGAAGAGAGCAACAAGCACTGATTTGCAGTCTTGTCACAAATTAACACTCCTTAATCACAACTCCATCAAATCTTTCCAAACAATCTTGATTGTGATGATTCAGGCTCTCCCAAAAATAGCACTTCATTGCAAAACGACTTTGCCTCAGAATTGTGTTCCACCCCTCCACTAAAGGCACAACTTCCTCAATCAAAATTGCTTCACATCAACTTTGCATTGCACTCACAAATGCAGAATACTAACAACACTACAATTCCTCTCAGATCTGTCAAGGCATTGCTCCAATTGCACTTCACTCAGGATCAAACACACAGAATGAAGATCAAGGCTACGGAATCCAACATCCAACAAGCACACTGACTTGCACTTTGAATTTCTCCAAACACTCACAAATACAATTGCAAAGTTGATACTCGGAATCAAGCTCAAGCAACAAGCACTGCTTCACAGCACTTCGCTTTATCTATTCTCAGAAATAATGAGCACTGAACAATATTTCCTTGCGAATGCCACTCTTAAATAGTGAAGCAATCAATAGTTATCTCCCTAATGCACCTCTTCCTAATGACTCTACAAACTTGCAGATCCAAAATGACAATGCACCTCTTCATATCTACCTATTCACATCTCAAATTGGTTACTAATCCAATCCGATGTCTACTTCTTCTTTGGCTTTCAAACCCAAACCCAAAGTAACTTTACTTCTTATTACTCTATCCTCGAGTTTCACATCTTCTACTTCTTCTACCAGATCTAGCAATTCTCTTTCCTAATCTGAAATTGCACTAGTGGGTAATCTATCTAACTCCTTGTCTCCCGACCCACTCTTCTCTAATGTCTCCACTGGTAACTCCAAAGACATCTGCATTCCTACTTCATCTACTTCGGGTTTTGCTCTTACATCCTTCCAAAGTCTATCTATATCCAACTTCACTAAGTCTAATCTAATCGTGATATTATCTTCTACCTCTAGTATTTTCCTATCTACACGAGTCCTAAGACTTATTAATAGAGCATTCAAATCTGTGTCCTTTGCATGTCTCCTCCTCATCTCCTGCACCAACAACTTCAACTCGCGCAGCCTTGTCTCTTCAATCCAAATGCTAGCCTCTGTACTTAACATCGCGTTCATTCTGAGGACAATCTCCTTCAATGGCTCCAATCTCATCTTCCTTTCACGCTCTTGATCTGCAAGCCAATCCTTTTTGTACATTGCCAATTCCGCTTCAAACTCAGCTTTCACCGTTTCTTTCTCCTTCTCCTTCTGCTCAATCTTCTCCTCTTGATTACGAAGTAACTCTTGTAATCTCTCTTCTTCCCTATACCGTACTGCCAACTCCCTTTGCCAAAGTTGCTTCTTCTCTTCTACACTCTCCATCACTCTATTGAGCTCTTGTTCCTTCGTTGCTACCCTTGCCATAGCATGGATAAGTTCTAATCTAGAATCAGCAAACTGATGCTTCAAGATTTCATACTCTCCTACTTGTCTTTCCCTTACTATGTCACTCTTCTTAACAAGATCCTCTTGATACATCACCTCTCTCTTCAAGTCTTCAATCACTTGAACCTGTACTACTGCCTCCCTTTGCAGTACTTCCCTTTCCTCCTCACCTCGGGTTATAATCTTCTTCAACTCCGAGTTCTCTTCTTCTAATCTCGATAACACCTGCAAGACAGTCTTTACCTCTGGACAAGTTGACTGCATCTCCTTCTTCCTGTGCTCCAATTTCACCAACAATGGACACACAATCTCCTGCAGGTACTCTACTCCATTGCTTGCAATTACTTCCTCCTACATAGCAATCTCCCTTATTACTTCTTGTTCTCCCAATACTTGCCTTCATCTTTGTAGTCTTCATATCATAATCGACGCCTCACTTCCCAAGCTAGCGTTCACTTCTTCCTTCACCTTACTTGGACCCGCTTCACACTTTGCCTTGCATCTTGAACAAAATCCCCTTTGGATCGTAGACTTCTTCTCCTCGGGCTCAAGTATCTCGTCCTCCAACTTCTCATTATCTTGTGGCTTGAGCTCCACCCAAACTTCTTCTTCTTCTTCCGCAGCAGCTGGTACCAACGTCATTTCTCCACCTTCATTGCTATCGCTACTCATATCTCCACTTTGCAACATTCGCTCCGGTTCTTCATTGCATTCCAAGTCTTTGGACTTGCACTTAGCTTTGCCTTCCAAGTCTTCGTCTTCTAATGTGATCACCACCATGCCTCTCCTAGGGTTTCCTCTCCTGGTCTTTTGAGGTCTTGTCTTGTCTTTGGCTTCTCCTTGCCGACTCCGCTTCTTCAACTTTGGAGTACTTGCTTCTATCTCTACGCTCTTCCCCGTCTTTGCGTAGTACTCATCCGTGCTCTGGATTTGAAGAATGTACTGTTGTTCCTCCACGTCAACTTCTCTTCTCAAATCAGGATGGAAGTGAGACACCATTCAATTTTGCTCTGCCAAGTTGAGCAAATTCAACCCGAGGTAAAAATGTGCTGCAAACGGCATGATGTAGTGTGGAGGCAACTTATCCCACAAATTCCACACCATTTGTCTCATCCTTCCATAGAAGCACCTTGCCCAGTTAATTGGTTCTCCTGCAAACAGCTTATGGAAGAACACCGCTTGGTGTTTCATCACATAAGTCGTTCTCTTTGGCTTCAAGATTGCCATGAGAGCACTCACAATCTCTCTCTTCACTGGATCCTTGTAACTCTCAACCTTATACCCATTCTTTGTTCTCTTCAAAGAGAAAGCATCTCTCACTTCCTGAGTCTCTTCTACTACTTCTCCCTTACCCAAGAATGTGGCACCCTGCTCCGTGCCTGCTTCTCTCCCGAGCACTAATCTCCAATCCGACTCTGTCCAGCAAGCCGGATTTCCTCTCTTCCCCTCTTCCTTGGGGCCATCGAGACACTTGCTCTCAATAATCTCAATCATGAACCTTGGAAAACTAACATTCCAGTTCCATGCCAAGAACGTAATCCAAAGTCGGCTCAAGACTTCGATTCTTGCGATTAAGTCTAGTCTCCGAATTGCATGATTTCTCACTACAAATTTGGACTTCTTCTTTCCTCCTCCCATCTCTCTTGCTTTCTCAATGTCTCTTGGTTTCACTCTCTTGACTTCTCCCTTATACACTAGTGCGTCTTCAACTCTATTTCCCTTCCCACAATCACCTGTAGGACGACTTCTCAACGGCAAAGGAAAATTGCTTGACATTGCTTCGTTGTGAGCCCAATTTTTATAGAGTTGCGCTTTCTTCGTCTCTCTTCAATTTGATTTTCTACCAAGAAATCACACCTCTTGCATGCACTTGTCACTGTCGATCGTACTTCACGTGTATGGGCCGCCGGTTTTGAACGGTCCTTTCTTGAATTTCTTGCCCCAACGAAAGGTTGTTAGACTGTCTTCACCTTGGGTTGAGCTCCCCCGATATGAAGACTCCTTACTTCGGGTTGTATGCTGATAGGGCATTTCTGAGTACTTTGCCTTATGACCCAAAGTCACTTTACTTCGGGTTTCATCCCGAAGACTCTTTTCTTTGCCTTCTTCGGCCATACAAGCACAATCCAACTTCTCTATACACTTCTTCTTCTTTATTTTGAAAAAAACAAAAAATGTGGGCACCACAAAAGGGAAGGGAGCTATTAGAGAAGAGGCATTTGAAGACACAAATGTCATCAACATTGATGATGACTCTCATGGACCTCAAACCAATCCAATGTTCTTGCTAGATTCAAGCAGAACTCTTGTCAAATCTCCATAAATGAAAGGAGATAAGGGTTTGATGTTGATAGTGCAAGACCGCCCAAAGTTGTTGGAACTAGAACCTACCTCATCCACAACATTATCAAGGAAAAGAAAATTTCCTATACTAGAGATGTGACAGCACAACAAGTATACACTTTTGCAGTAATCAGTAAGTAATCATTCATTCCTATATAGATATTGGCCAAAAATGGTCAAAAACAAAGTAAAGGTAACTAAATAGTTCTTCTTGGTTGTGTTGTTAGCCTCTTGGGTAGAAACCACACCCAAAACAGAGTAACAAGCACTTGATCTCAGCCTTGTCATGAATTCACAACACCTATAATCACAATTTGTCAAATCTTTCCAAGCTTATACTGATTGTGATGATTCAGTTCTCCCAAAGAAGGCTACTTCACCACAAAGTGACTTTGACTTGGAATTGTGTTCCAACCCTCCACTAAAGGCACAACTTCCTTAGTAAAATTTGCTTTGCATCAATCCACCACTATGATCACAATTGCAAGATACTTCCAACACTATGACTCCTCACAAATTTGTCAAGGCATTGCCTTGATTGCACTCTACTCTGGATCAAACACATAGAATGGAATCAAAATTCTAGAATCCAACATCTAAGACACTCCAATTCCAATTTTAACTTCTCCAAATGCTCACAAACACACACATAAGATTGACACTCAAAATTAAGTTGAAATGACAAGCATTGAGTTACAATACTTTGCGTTACTCAACTTCAAAAATATAATACTGAACAACATAGCACTACAAATGCTTCCTTCAAAGAGGCAATGCACCCAAAAATTATCTAAACTGCTTCAACTGCTACATTAAAAATCCATAGATCCAAAGTGTCACCTCACTTCTTCATTTTCATCACTTTAAATCTCAAAATTGTTATTCCTAATCTAATTTTATGTCTACTTCTACTTCAGCTTCTACACCCAAAGTACCTTTAAGTGCCTCTTGCACTTTAGGTTCCTTCATCATATCTACTTCTCCTTCTATGATTGTCCTATCCTCAGTCTTAACTAAAACTAAAGTCATAATTGTACTAACTAGTTCTTCCTTCTCTAATCTAACTTCTTCAGCTGACTCATGTAACTCACCCAAAGTCATATCCACTCCTACTTCAACTACTCTGCATTGTATTCCTACCTTCACAATAGTGCAAAGCTCATGTTGTTTTGATCTAACTAAATCTAGTCTTAGATAGACATTATCTCCTACTTCAATAATCTTCATATCTACTCTATCTCACAGACTAATTAAAAATTGTTCATGTCTACGTCCTTCACTTTCCACTTTCTAGTCTCTTGCACAAGAAATTTTGATCTGTGCAATCTAGACTCCTCTAACTTCACCTAGGCCTTAGTGCTGAAAATTGCCTTTAGCCTCTTGATAATTTCCTCCACTGACTCTAATGTCTTCTCTTGAATTGACTCCTCTTGATTCATCTCTTTTTCCAACTTCTCCCAAATCATCTTTAACTCTTCTTCATGCTTTGCCTTCACAAACTTCTTCTCTTCAGTCTTGTAGCTAATCTGAGTCTTTATGTGTTTAATCAAGTCCCACAACCTTCTTTGAACTTACCTTCTTGATTTGTTTGGCCTGAAGGAAAGTGGTTACAATCTCTTTGGATCGGGTTGATATAGGTCGGTTATAGGGTGGTTGTCCCTTGGATCTACCACCCTATAAGTCCAATCCAAGTCTTTCTTTCTCTGACCTGAAGTTGACTTTCTTGGGTCTGAACATGACACACAATTCTTCTCTTTTCTTCATTATTTGGCTTCAACAATACACTTTTTCTTTAAAACTCTTCAAAAAAATGAAAAATTTGGGTACCACACTTTCTAACTAACTCCTTACCAAGTAGTCTAAGTAAGAACTCAATTCTCTAGACTAGTTTACACTTGTAGAGAGCTTGGAGTCTCAAAAATAACTACCTTTTCTTATCTACTATATAATTTAGAAACCAAAAAATGAAAGTAAGTCAAAATCTTGATATCATATTAATCTAATATCTTTAGTGTAGCTTGATTTTGAAGTTTATGATTGTAGGTAAGTTAGATGAAATAAGACAAGTAACTACTTAAAGGTTTAACTATTTTATCATTCAAACATAAAGGTGAATAATCAAAATATGGATTATTATTTTATCTATTAAGAAATTCAATTGTTTCACTTATTGATAATCAAAAAGATTTGATCCAAAAAAGGAAGAAGTGTTCAACTATCAAAGGTTGATTTGAAAAGTAGGATGTTCTAATTAAGAAAAAAGATTCCCCATGCATAAGAACCTTGTAATTTAAATATTTTCATAATAAGAGTCATTTTTAATCTCTTAATCAGTATCCTTAACAGCTTTGGCAATTCATTCATAAATTCACTCTTGAATAATAAGTCTAATAGAAATTTGGCTAAGTATCAAGCCATTTGTAGTCGCATCTGGATTGCTTGGACACTGGAGTTCCAATGATAGTAGTTAGAGTTATTTCAATAGTTTTTCAGAGCCTACTTTCCAACGGTCAGATTTTGTGTTCAATGTACTAACTTTGCGGTGGGGCCCACCATCACTTTGCACCGTTTGCACCGTCGAGTGTGCCGTCAGCAGGACCATTAGGGTTTTAGACCTAGATTGAGTCCAAGGTATAATTTCAAAGTGCAGCTCCAAAGAGCTCACTTCTTTGATTTTGAGCCTTCGAGTTCTTGGCTATGGTGGACAGAGGCCGGCGAGCATCACCTGGATTCTCTTAGCTAGAGTGGGTGTGGCTTCACTGTAATCAGTGCCCAGTTGTTGGCAATTTATAGAGTGATAGATCAAGGATTTATTTTAGTTAAGTGGATTCAAGAGTTGTAAACAATCTGATCACATCAGAGAAGTGAAATCAGGGGGAAATTGGGTGCAGGAACTTTGAGTGTTGATGGTATCTCCAAGCTCGGTGGATTGTTGGTAGCTCGATTGAAGTTTAGTTTTTTCTTGATGTATAGAAGCTCGTTGCTTGATGGAGATTTGGCAATAATGTAGACTGTGTACAAAAGCACTGGCCAATTTTTGAGCACAAAAGGAGCAAATTTTGAGCAGTGGTTGTGATTTTGAGCTCAAGAGGTGAAGGTAGGACCAATTTGTTGCAAGTTGGGCTCAGAAAGTAAAATTGAATTTGGAGTTGGGAAGCTATTCTTGTGAATTTATGATTTGGAGAAACCCATGTTTTCAATTTGGCTCGAGTGAAGAGTTAATAGAGGATTTGGCGGTCAGCCAACTTTAGGGTGTATGTCAGATTTTGCATCAGATTTTGGCAAGATTTTACGTCAAATTTAGAAGAGTTTCGCTGGTTGGCCAAATTTGGAGGGGATTTGGCGGTCAGCCAACTTTAGGTTTTAGGTCAAATTTAACATCAGATTTTGACTGGAATTTATGTCAAATTTGGAGGAGTTTTGTTGGTTGGCCAGATTTGGAGGAGTATTGCAAGTTTGGAAGAGTTTTGCTAGATTTTGGAAGAGGTTTGAAGTGGCAAGAAGAAAGGCCTCATTTGGGCGTTTAGAGGCTTCAAGGCTTAGGGTTGTGGGCTATGAGAAGCTACAAAGGCCTAGAAGGGCCAGCAAGCTAGCTTGTTGGTATGAAACTAGCTAGTTTAGAGTAGATCTTGGTCATTGGTTGGCAAAATCTGCACATCCTGCTAGATTGTGCGCAATAAGGTTTGACCCCTAGATATCTTGTTCTTAGACTGGTACCCTAGCCAACTGGTCCACCCTCACTTGTTGTCCTAATGATTGTGCCACTGTTATCTATACACTTGTAGCTTTGGCTAGGAGAGGCAATTTGATCTCATTCTTGGTGATCCTAGTAGCTTAAGACTTAGATACAAACTTCTCTTATGTCAAATGCCAAATGGTGGCAGAGTCAATCCCATGTTGTTTCATGAGATGGAGTGTTTTCATTTAGATTTCTTGTGATTGGACCCCCTCCACTCTTTGCTTCCTATTTGTGCACCACGTTTGTGTGAGGTGCCCTAACTTTTGAGCATTGGTGCTCTGGTGTGCTCTCAGGAGAGAGGTTGGAGCGATGACCAGTCAGACTACCTTTGTTTCTCTCCAATGAGGCAGGAAGTGATGACCTACAAACCGTGAGAGTGCGTGTTGTGATGGCAGGTTACATGTTGCTCTTTCTCTTAGTGTAGTTATCTCAGTTAGAGTTACATTAGTGGGTGGTGCTCAATTGATATTGGCACTTGGTGGTGTGAGCACTTGGTGGGGTACTTGTAGTTGCAGTTTGTGGTTCTGGTTTGCTGTTGCAGTTTGCGGTTGCAGTTACTTTGTCACAACGAAGTTCTTTGGGGATTCCAGAGGAGATAGCCCTATAGTACATAGTAGGTTTCCTTGGAGTGGTACTCGGTATCAGCCTGTATCTCAGGTCCCGATGAGGGAGGAGATTGAATCTAAGTTGGAGTTTGACACAAGAGTTGATTCAATTGAGAGTGCACTTGGTGTATCCGCACCATTGTTGTGGAACATGGATAAGATTTATGGGGCCTCCAAAAGCCCTAGGCGTTACTTTGGTACAATGGGTACCATTGAATTGGATGACTTTATCCAAGAGTTTGATAGTTGGTGTGATCTATAGCAGATGCAGAACTTGACTTTGTTTACACCCTTCATGGCATGGAAGAATTTGTTTCAACATCTGGAGGGTCCGCCAATGGATGACTACCATGAGTTCAAGAGAGCTCATTTGGAGAAGATTGAGTTATGGAGACAGTATTGGTCTCTGAACTATGTCTCCAAACTATGTCTCTATCACTTCAGGTCCGATGCCCAGGAGTAGATTGGCTATACCTACGAGATCTAGCTTGAGTAGTGTTGGTGGAGCTAGTGGAGGTGCACTAGCTGGAGATAGTGCTACTACAAGTGGAGGTACTACTACAAGAGGTAGTGTGTTACCGGGGTTTAACCCCATGGTGGAGTTCTTCTTGTGTTTGAGGCAAAACTATCAAGGAGTGTGGATTGACAAGCTGAGAAGCTTGTAGGAGTTCCAGCAGAAGGTTGGAGAGAGCCTACGCAAGGCATACACTTGCATGAGGCAACTGATCAGTTTCACTCAAGGAGTTACTGAGGCCTAAGCAGTCCAATTTTGGTATGGGATACTAGACAAGGAGTTGTGACGTAGAGTTCGTGATGCTACGTTGTTACAAGCTACTTTGCCTACTTTGGCAGTGGTCTTTGGTTTGGCTAAGCATATTGAGCTCAACATGGTGGAGGGGAGAGTGGTGACATCTAGATTTGGTAGGGAGACCTCATCCATGGTTGTGAGTTCTTCTAGAGTGCAGCAGAGTGCACCACGCCTAGTTGGTTTTTGAGGATAGGGTAGACAACCTAGATCCTATGGAGCAAGTGGAGGGCCTCGTGGAGTTAGACCCTTACCTTCATTTTTGGGTCAGCAACAGCTAGTGAGTAGTGGTGTTGCTTGTTGGACTTGTGGTGAACCTCACCATCGGAGTGAGTGTACTCAGGGTAGTGGACCTAATACCTCAAGTGCATCAAAGCCAGCACAGAGGCAATGTGAGCAATATCACAGATTTGGTCACACTAGTGACCGATGTTTTGACCTACACCCGGAGTTACAGAGTAGTAGGGCTGCTATGGCAAGTAGTAGAGGAGCTCTAGTTCATGGAGGAGGAGGTGGTAAAGGTGGTGGTAGAGGATCTACACCTAGTAGGGATGCAGTACATGCCCTTACTTCTGATACAGCTATGGCTACTTGGATTGAGCAATTGGAGCAAAGATTGGCTAGTATGGCCATTGCTTAGAGGAGATCAAATTTGGGTGTTGACGCTTCCACCTCATATGTTGGTGATAGAGATGCTTTGGACTTCATGTGCAGAGCAGTGACTAGGAGTGCAATACGTGCTCTAGAGCCTAGAGGAGCATCAGTGGAGTTGGACCCATAGAGAGGAGAGGTTGGGATACATGTTAGACTTCCACAATCTTTCACACTATTTGAAGAATTGCAGACAACATCCATGGCTCCTAGATGTCCTAGTGCAGGTGTGGTAGGTGGTGATGGAGTGCATGATGGACTACCTACTAGTCAGCCACCTACTACTACACAAATTGAGTCTAGCATGATGTTGGGGGCAGCTTAGCTGATTATACGGCATCCTTTGTTTTTGGCCTGTGACATGTTTACATTGGGAGTTGACTCAGCTCCAGTGTTCCGGTTGGCTGCCACTCTGTGTGAGAGTAGGGATGATGCGGTTCCTACTACTAGAGCAAAGGTGGTTAATAGTGGAGCTGACTTGGTTGAGGAGCATGAGATCTGTTCAGCGACGAGTGGTTTATGGCAGGCAGCAACGGCTAGATTGGAGGAGTTGCCAACTTGACCAACCTTTGAGAGAGCACGGTTCACACCTAGTGTTGTGTTATTGGATAACCAGAGGGGGATTTTCCATTTGGTGGGACCTTCAAGGAAGGTCTATACACCATAGAGAGTCTTGTTAGACTCTGGTGCGCAGCCCCTAATGTTGGAGAAGGCGGCCGTTGTTGGTATGGAGTTACGAAAGACCAATGTAGAGAGGTGTCCATTTCAGATCCTAACATCTCTAGGTGGTGGTCTGACACAATACATCACATGTGGAGAACTTGTTGTCTAGGTTCAGCCTGGTCATCTGATTGATAGCTTGGTGGTGAGAGCTAAGGCTATTGCAAAAATAGCTGAGTCATATGATGTGCTAGTTGGGGGAGTGTTATACCCCATGGGTTTCAACATTGACTATTGGGAGGAGACAGTCTCATATAGACCAGGTTGGCAGTCTGGTGAGGAACGGGTATGTCACCTACCAATACACTTCAGTAATGGCAGTCTTGGCTCACTACAATCCGAGACCATGGCAACATTAGTTTTAGCTTTTAGTGGTACAGTTACTTGGCCTGGTGACTTGTTGGAGGGGAATGCCCATGCAGGGGATACTCTAGTACTAGAGGAGATCACTCGGATTTGGAGTACGAGTAGGATTGTTCCATCCACCTTGGATGTTTCATTCTGGAGTTCAAAGGCGGCGTTGCAACAGCATACAGATCAATTGGTGTAGCAAGCTTGGAGTGGAGCCTTTGTACCATCAAGAGATGAGTGTGAGGATGAGCCTCCAGAGTTGATTACTTTGACACCTCTGGACACCACACTCATTGCTTGCCATTATCTAATAGCGGGGATATGTCTATTAGAGTTGTTGGGTGGGATTAGCACCGAACTAGTTGCGGTATTATAGGCAAGTCTACGAGTATAGAGGTACTTGTATGTAGAGAAAGATGAGATTGCTAGGCAAGTCTCTCTACATCATGTGGTACACTTGGCCTATCAACATCCGGAGTTATTATCAATATCAACAGTCAAAGGTTACCAGAAGGCCCTACTAGTAGACATTTCCTTATTGGGGATGTATGATCTAGAGAGACATGGGCCTATTCACTTGGTGATTTTTGGATGGCCATGTCAGGGACATACACGTGCTGGTAGAGGTTTGGGTCTTCAAGATCCTTGTTTTGGTGTGTTTTGGGAGATGTTACAAATACTATGCCATCTCCATGTTCATCAGTCCATTTCTCAAGCTTACCTTTTAGAGAACATTCATTTGATGGGTGATTCTCGCACCATAGTGGTGGCAAGTACACATCAAGTCCATTCTTAGATGGGACCTGTTGTATTTTTAGATGCAGCTAGAGTGGGATCACGGGCTCATCATCTTTGTCTTTGGTGGACAAACCTCTTACCCAGAGAGGTTGTGACAACCCAACAAATATCACTTTTGCGGTAATCGGGTAAGTAAAGTTTGTTCCCACAGAGATATGATTCAAAAATTTCCAAATACAAAGCAAAGTAACAATTTCAGTTCTTCTTGGTTGTGTCTTTCATCTCTTAGGTAGAAACCACACCCAGAAGAGAGTAACAAGCTCACAATCTTGACAACTTGTCATGAATACACACTCTTTAATCACAACATAGCAAATTCTGTCCAAACAAATCTTGATTATGATGATTTCAATTCTCCCAAAGACGGCACTTCACTGCAAAGAAAATTTGCCTCAGAATTGTGTTCCACCCCTCCACTAAAGGCACAACTTCCTTGATCAAAATTTCTCCACATCAACTTTACGTTGCACTCACAAATGCAAAATACTACCAACACTACAATTCCTCTTAGATCTGTCAAGGCATTGCTCCAATTGCACTTCACTCAAGATCACACACATAGAATGAAGATCAAGGCTGCGGAATCCAACATCCAAGAAGCACACTGACTTGCACTTTGAATTTCTCTACACACTCACAAACATACACAAAAAGTTGATACTTGGAACCGAGCTCAAGCGACAAGCACTGAAAATTGCACTTCACTTTATCTATCTTCAGAAATATGAATACTGAACAACATAACAACACGAATGCTTCCCTTAAATACTGAAGCAATTGACACTACTAACAAAAATACCATATCCTTACAACCTTTCCTTCTTGCAGATCCGAACTGACAATGCAACCCTTTATATCTGCCTCTTCATATCTCAAATCTGTTTCTACTACAATTTGATATCTACCTCATCATCGGCTTTCAAACCCAATGATCTTCCTATTATTTCTCCTTCTTTGGGTATATCTGATTCTACCAAATCCTTCACTATTTCTACTTCTTCTACACTAGGAACTACAATCAAGATCATGGGTAATCCATCTACTTCCTTATCTCCTAACCCACTCTTCTCTAATGTCTCAAATAACAAGTCCAAAGACACCGGAATTCCTACTTTTGCAACATCGGACTTTCTCTCCTCTATCACACTACTCTTGATTCTCTCTAACTCTAAATTGACTAAATCTAATATGAGATTGACATTGTCTCTTACTTCTAACATCTTCCGATCTACTCTCTCTCTTGATCAAATCAGTAAAGTATTCATATCCACATCTTTGGCTTTCCTCTTCCAAGTTTCCTGCACAAGCAACTTTAACTTGTGTAATCTTGCTTCTTCCAATCTTCCTTCAGCCTCAGTGCACAACATAGCTCTCAATTTTGCCGCAATGTCTCCTACTGATTCCGACTCATACCTTCAAGATCACCCTACCTTCAACTCTTCTTGGTATATCTTCAATTTGTCTTTGTACTCAACAACAAGCATCTTCTCCTCCTCTGCATACTAAGAACTCTACAACTCAGCACTTTGTACCAACTCGTGCAATCTTTCTTCTTCTTGATTTCTGAGTGCCAACTCTCTTTGCCATGCTTGATCCTTCCCGGCTGCACTTTTCCTCAAGCTTTCCAACTCTTGCTCCATTACTGCAGCCATTGCATTCACATGAATACTCTTGATGCACACATCACTGACCTCCTCTTTCATCTTGATCAGCAACATTGCATGCTCTTTCAATTCTCTGGCTTGCTTTTGCAGTTCTTAACTTCTTGACTCAAAACTCTCTTGCAACTTCTCCAAAGTCTTCTTCTTCAAGACTGCATCCACCCAAAGTTCTTCAACTTCCTTGTCTCTTTGGACTACTTGCTCCTGCAAATCCTTCACTTCAGCCAGCGGATACTTCACCACCTGCAGCTCATTCGTCACCTTCATACGATCTTGGGGAATTACCTTCTGGTGCTCTTTTAACAGCCACAACAATGGAGTGACCACCTTTGATAGATATTTTATTCCTCCCAAGCTCTCTTTGTCTTTGGCTCCATCTTTGTACTTTGCCTCTTCCACCGGCTCCTTTTGCCAAAGTTGTGATCTTTGTATCTTCAGCAACACTACGTCCAAGCTTCCTTCTTCCTTACCCATTGAACTTGGACCCGCAAGATACTCCTTTTGTCTTCCAGCCTCCTTCTCTTCCACAACCAGGGCTACGCAATGATTCTTCTTTCCAGGTACACTATCAATCATTGCATGACAAGCTTCACCTACTCCAACTGATTGCTAAACCTCATGTTCCCCCTCACTCTCACTTCCAGATTCCTCACTTTGGAAAGTGAGTTTGGCTTCTTCTCAGTCCTCTCCTTGAGACTCTATCTCCCCTTCAGACTTGGTTTCTGATGGTTCTTCTTCCACCACCTTCTTACCTTGCAAAACCAGTCTTTGAGTCTTCCTTTGTGCTGGAGGCAACTTTGCATTTTTGGGTTTACTATGCTTCTTCTTCTTTGGGCTTGTGACTTCTTCCATCTTCCATTGTCCCGTTCTCAAGAATTGATCATCACTAGCTCACAGGTGTGCCATATATTGTTGCTCTTCTTTATCTGCTTCCCTTCTCAAATCAGGATGGAATTGCAACACCATGCAATGCCTCTCCTTTGTTGTCAGCAAGTTCAACCCAAAGGAGAAGTGGGCTGCAAACGGTGCAAAATAATGTGGAGGTGAACTTGTCTTCCAATTGACCACCATCTACCTTGTTTGTTGGTGGAAGCACTTTGCCCAGTTCACCTTCACTCCTGCAAACATCTGGTGGAAAAAGACAGCCTGTTGCATGTTCACATAAGTCATTTGTTTTGGTTTGAACATGGCCATTATTGTCCCCATGATACTTTGTTTAATCGGGTACCAATAGGACTCCACCTTGTAACTATTTGTGGTACATGGAGCAAAGAACAAATTTTGTATGTCCGCCATCTCCTCTACAACATCACACTTCTGATAGAAGGTGATCCCTGTTGGTTCTCCTGCTTCCTTCCCCAATACTAACCTCCAATCCAACTCAGTCCATCAAGCCGGATTTCCTCTCTTCCCCTCAACTTCAAGGCCTTCCTCGCAATTACTAGCAGTTATTTATGCCATGTTTCCTAGGAAACTAAAATTCCATTTCCATGCTAATGTGACAACCCGACAAATATCACTTTTGCGGTAATCAGGTAAGTAAAGTTTGTTCCCTCAGAGATACTAGTCAAAATTGGTCAAATACAAAGTCAAAAGTCACAATATGGTTCTTCTTGAGTTCTTCTTTAGTCTCTCAGGTAGAAACCACACCTAGAAGAGAGTAACAAGCATTGATTCTTAGTCTTGTCACGAATTCACTCCTTAATCACAACTCCATCAAATCTTTCCAAACAATCTTGATTGTGATGATTCAGGCTCTCCCAAAAATAGCACTTCACTGCAAAACTACCTCGCCTTAGAATTGTGTTCTACCCTTCCACTAAAGGCACAACTTCCTTGATTGAAATTGCTTCACATCAACTTTGCACTACACTCACAAATGCAGAATACTACCAACACTACAATTCCTCTCAGATCTGTCAAGGAATTGCTTTGATTGTACTTCACTCAGGATCAAACATACAGAATGAAGATCAAGGCTACTGAATCCAATATCAAACAAACACACTGACTTGCACTTCAAAATTCTCCACACACTCACAAACACAAACACAAAGCTGATACTCGGAATCAAGCTCAAGCAACGAGCACTACTTCACAGCACTTTGCTTTATCTATTCTCAAAATTATGAGCACTAAATAACATGATATTGCAAATGCCACTCTTAAATAGTGAAGCAATCAACAGTTATCTTTCTAATGTACCTCTTCCTAATAACTCTACTAACTTGCAGATCCTGAAATGACAATGCACCTCTTCATATCTGCCTCTTCAAATCTCAAATTGGTTACTAATCTAATCCAATGTCTACTTCTTCTTTGGCTTTCAAACCCAAACCCAAAGTAACTTTACTTCCTACTACTCTGTTCTCGGGTTACATAACTCCTACATCTTTTACCAAATCTAATAGTTCTCTTTCCTGATCTGAAATTTCACTAGTGGGCAATCTATCTAACTCCTTATCTCCCAACCCACTCTTCTCTAATGTCTCCAATGGTAACTCCAAAGATATTTGTACTCCTACTCCATCTACTTTGGGTTTTGCTCTAACATCTTTTTGAAGTTTATCTATCTCCAATTTTACTAAGTCTAATCTGATAGTGATATTGTCTTCTACCTCCAATATCTTCCTATCTACACAAGTTCTGAGACTAATCAACAACATATTCAAATTGGTATCCTCCGCATGTCTCCTCCTTGTCTCCTGCACCATCAACTTCAACTCGTGCAGCCTTGTCTCCTCGATACGCACATTGGCCTCTATACTCAACATTGTGTTCATCCTAGTTACAATTTCCTTCAAGGGCTCTAGTCTCATCTTCCTCTCACGCTCCTGATCCGCAAGCCAATCCTCTTGGTACATTGCCAATTCGGCTTCAAACTTGGCTTTCACAATTTCCTTCTCCTTGTTGACTCCGCTTCTTCTACTTTGGAGTACTTACATTTACCTGCACACTCTTCCCCATCTGTGCGTAGTACTCATTGCTACTTCGGATCTGAAGAATATACTATTGCTCCTCCGTGTCGACCTCCTTTCTTAAGTCGGGATGAAAATGCAACACCATTCTGTTGCGCTCCGCCGCATTGAGCAGATTCATCCCGAGGTAGAAATGTGTTGCAAATAGCACAATGTAATGTGGAGGCAATTTATCTCGCAAGTTCCACACCATCTGTCTTGTTTTCCCATGGAAGCACCTTGCCTAGTTGATTGGCTCTCGTGCAAACATCTTATGGAAGAACACTGCTTGGTGCTTCATCACATAAGTTGTTCTTTCCGGCTTCAGGATTGCCATGGGAGCACTCACGATCTCTCTCTTGACTGGATCTTTGTATTTCTCTACTTTGTACCCATTCTTTGTACCCTTCAAAGAGAATGCATTCCTCACTTCTTGGGTTTCTTTGGCTACCTCTTCCTTCTCCAAAAACGTGGCACCCTACTCTATGCATACCTCTCTTCCGAGTACCAATCTCCAATCCGAATCCGTCCAGCAAGCCGGATTTCCTCTCTTCTCCTCTTCCTCGGGGCCATCAAGACATTTACTCTCGATTATCTTGGTCATGAATCTTGGAAAACTCACATTCCAGTTCCACGCCAAGAATGTGATCCAAAGTCAACTCAAGACTTTGATTCTGGCAATCATATCTAACCTCTGAATCGCATGATTTCTCACTACAAATTTGGAGTTTTTCTTTCCTCCTCCTATCTTTCTTTCTTCCTCATTGTCTCTCAGATTAGCTCTCTCAAATTCTCCTCTACACACCAACACGTCTTCAACTCTACTTCCCTTCCCATGATCTCATGCAAGACGACTCCTCAATGGCAAAAGAAAATTACTTGACATTGCTTTGTCATTAGCCCAATTTTTATAGAGTCGCACCTTCTTTGTCTCTCTTCAATTTGAGTTTCTACCAAGAAATCACACCTCTTGCATGCACTTGTCACTGTCAAGTGTCCTTCATGCATATGACCACCGGTTTTTTTGAACGGTCTCTTCTTGAATTTCTTGCCCCAAAAAAGTTGTTTCACTCTCCTTGCCTTGGGTTGAGCACCCCCAATACAAAGACTTCTAACTTCGGGTTGTATGCTGACAGGGCAAGTCCGAGTACTTCACCTTATGACCCAAAGCCACGTTACCTCGGGTTTCATCCCGAAGACTCTTTTCTTCACCTTCTTTGGCCATACAGGCGCAATCCAACTTCTCTATATACTTCTTCTTCTCCATTTCAAAAAAAAACAAAAAATGTGGGTACCACAGCTAAGAAAGTCATACAAAGTCTATTCAAGACTTTGATTCTTGCTACAACATCCAACCTACAAATTGCAAAACTTTGTACTGAAAAAGTGTTTGTGACCTTCTTTGCCATGATCTGCTCTCTCATTCTTTGGCACTGGAACACTATTCCTTCTCCTAGATGAGACACTCTAACCCCTTCTGGATTTTGGAAAATTTCACTCTCAATTGGCTTCTTGACACACATTACTGCAGGACAACTACTCAGAGGTACAAGAAATCTACTTGACACATTTAACTTTTCTGTATGCAATTGCAATTTTATATTACTCCAAATTGCAGTCATTCTTTAGTCTATTATAAAATCAACTCTTGCTTCTTTTGCGTGTTGTTGTATTGTAAAGACATGCTTCTTCTGCCTCTGTCATTTCTTGAAGTGTACTTTCTTGCCATGTAGAAAGGTTGTTTGATGGTCTTTGTATCGGCCTTTGCTTCCCAATCCAAAGATGATGCTCTTTGGACTTCTTCTTTGTACTTCTCTTGTGAGTACTTCCATCATCAGACCCAAAGTCGGCTTCTTTGGATCTCCTCCAAAGACACTTCTATCCGTTCTTTCTTTTGCAATTCGGCTTTCTTGCTTACTTCTTCTCCAAATGCTAACAAAACAAAACAACACAAAAAATGTGGGCACCACAGAGGTTCTATAGTGTGCTTATGATGGGATTCAACAACTTGACCACATCCTTGTTGATGATATCTTGGATGTTGGATGTGAGTCTTTGACAGTGGTAGTAGTTGATAGGTCACCTATGGCAGTTGTGAATCTAGTTGGACAGCCTAGAGCCACATTTCTCACACTCATGAGTTTCCCAAGCTCTCATGCTTTTCAAGAGGGAGGACCTGGACTTGTTTAGGACTCATAGTTACAGCAGTTGGTGGAGCCCAACACTGATGAGAGAGAGCAAGTAATGGGTTTTTGCACCGGTATTACCGTTGTTCCAACAGTATTAGAGGCATCCATGCATCAAGTGTTAGGTCAGGCTATGGACCTGAACTGTTTGACCTGGATTGTGAGCCTTGGCTTGGCAGAGCAATGTACGATGTGCTTGATAGGCATCACCACTCGGACACTTGTGAGCCTTGTGCTTGTCGAGACAATTCAGGCACATGTTGGGGGCGATGGACTGAGTGTGCATGGTATTCTTGGGACACAAGCAGTAGCTACTAGGGAGAGTGGTCTACTTGGAGTCCCTCCAGGTGAGCATGGGCTACTTGGATTACACCCTTGGTCCACTTGGGATGCAACTAGAGGACATGTGGAGCTTGCAGCCAGAGTGGAGGGAGTTTTTCACATAGAGGTTGGGACCTCTAGTGGTTGGGTTCATGACACTATTGCTCCCAAGGGCCTAGTGTAGCAGCCAGTCATGACATCATCCACTCCTACTACAGTTACAAAGGATACTTGGGAGCCAGATCTTGGACCCAAGCTTACTTGAGAGGAAAGACAGAGGGTTTGGAGGTTCTTGAGGAGCCACACAAGTTGTTTTGCCTTCAGTATGAAGGATTTGGGTGCTCTAAAGGGACCTGGTATACGGATTGAGCTGACTAGCAATACACTGGTTTTCCAACATCCTTATTAATATAGTGAGATGGAGAGTACATTGATTCAAAGTTGGAGTAGTGACCTTTTTGAGGCTGGTTTGGTGGAGATTTCACATGGAAATATCACTTTTGCGGTAATCGGGTAAGTAAAGTTCGTTCCCGCAGAGATACAAGTCAAAAATGTCCAAATACAAAGCAAAGTAACAATTTAGTTCTTCTTGAGTTCTTCTTTAGTCTCTCAGGTAGAAACCACACCTAGAAGAGAGTAACAAGCACTAACTTGCAGTCTTGTCACAAATTAACACTTCTTAATCACAACTCCATCAAATCTTTCCAAACAATCTTGATTGTGATGATTCAGGCTCTCCCAAAAACGGCACTTCACTGCAAACGACTTTGCCTCAGAATTGTGTTCTACCCCTCCATTGAAGGCACAACTTCCTCGATTGAAATTGCTTCACATCAACTTTGCACTGCACTCACAAATGTAGAATACTACTAACACTACAATTCCTCTCACATTTGTCAAGGCATTGCTCCGATTGCACTTCACTCAAGATCAAACACACAGAATGAAGATCAAGGCCGTGGAATCCAACATCCGACAAGCACTCTGACTTGCACTTCAAATTTCTCCACACATTCACAAACACAGACACAAAGTTGATACTCAGAATCAAGCTCAAGCGACAAGCATTGCTTCACAGTACTTTGCTCTATCTATTCTCAGAAATAATGAGCACTGAACAACATTTGACTATGAATGTCACTCTTAAGTAGTGAATCAATCAACAGTTCTAACAACTATACCGTTTTACAAAAACTGTTCTAACCTGTAGATCCAAAATGACAATGCACCTCTTCATATCTTCCCCTTCAAATCTCAAATCGGTTACTACTCCGATCCGATGTCTACTTCTTCCTTGGCTTTCAAACCCGAACCCGAAGTAATCTTACTTCCTATCATTTTTTCCTCGGGTTTCAGATCTCCTACTTCCTCTACTAGATCCAGCAATTCTCTTTCCTGATCTGAAATTTCACTAGTGGGTAATCTATCTAACTCCTTATCTCCCGACCCACTCTTCTCTAATGTCTCTGATGGTAACTCCGAAGACATTTGGACTCCCATGTTATCTACTTCGGGTTTTGCTTCAACATCTTTCCAAAGTTTTTCTAGCTCTATTTTCACTAAGTCTAATCTAATTGAAATGTTATCCTCTAGCTCTAGTATTTTCCTATCTACACGAGTTCTCAATTTGATCAGCAAAGCGTTCATCTCAGTGTCTTTTGCTTGTCTTCGCCTCGTCTCTTGCACCAACAATTTTAACTCGTGCAGGCGCGCTTCTTCAATTTGAACGCTGGCTTCTGTACTTAACATCGCGTTCATCTGGAGGACAATTTCCTTTATTGGGTCCAACCTTGTCTTCCTTTCTTGTTCCTGATCTGCAAGCCATTCTTCTCTGTACATCGCCAATTCTTCCTCGAATTCGGCTTTCACTGACTCCTTCTCTTTCTCCTTCTATTCAATCTTCTCTTCCTGATTATGAAGTAACTCTTGTAATTGGTCTTCTTCTTTGTATCATGCCGCCAACTCTCATTGCCAGAGTTGCTTCTTCTCCTCCATACTCTCCATCACTCTATTGAGCTCTTGATCCTTTGCAGCTACTCTCGCCATAGCATGGATTACTTCTACTCTTGAATCAGCAAACTGCTGCTTCAAGATCTCATACTCCGCTACTTGTCTCTCCCTTGCTATGTCACTCTTCCTCGCAAGATCCTCTTGATAGCTTACTTCCCTCTTCAGGTCTTCAATTACCTAACTTCTCTTGACTGCCTCCACTCGCAGTACTTCTCTCTCCTCCTCACCTCGGGTTATACATCTCTTCAACTCTGAGTTCTCTTCCTCTAATCTTGATAAGACCTGCAAAACAGTCTTCACCTCTGGACAAGTCGACTGCATCTCCTTCTTCTTGTACTCCAACTTCACCAACAAGGGGCACACTATCTCTTGCAGGTAATCGACTCCATCAGTGGCAACTTCTTCCTCCCGTGGAGTGGTCTCTCTTTTCTCCTTGTGTTCTCCTGATACTTGCCTTCTTCTTTGGAGTCTTTGTATCGGGATTGATGCCTCACTGCCCAAGCTTTCTTCTACCTCTGCCTTCACTCGACTCGGCCCCGCCTCACACTTCGCCTTACGTTGCAAGCAAACTCCTTGCTGCACTGCGATCTTCTTGTCCTCTGGCACCGGTACTTTGTCTTCCAGCGCTGTATTGTCTTTGGCTTCTACCTCGGCTTGCACTTCTTCTTCGTATTCTTCAGCCGCTGGCGCTGAGGTCATCTCTCCACCGTCTTCACTATCATTGCTTATATCTCCGCTCTATAGTGTCAGCTTAGGTTCCTCCTCATGTTCTGAGTCCTCCGTTTTGAGCTCGGCCTCGCCTTCTGAGTCTTCATCTTCTGACTCAATTACCACCATTCTTTGCCTCGGGTTACTTCTTTGCATCTTCCAAGTTTTCTTGTTTTCTTTGGCTTTTGCTTGTCGAGTCCTCTTCTTTGTCGGGGTACTCACTATGACCTCCACGTCCGTGCTCCGGATTTGGAGAATATATTGTTGCTCCTCGACATCGACCTCCTTCCGCACATCAGGATGGAAGTGCGACACCATCCGATTCCGCTCTGCCGAGTTCAAATTGAGCCCGAGGTAGAAGTGTGCTGCAAACGGCACAATGTAATGTGGAGGCAACTAATCCCGCAGATTCCACACCATCTGCCTTGTTCTCTTGTGAAAACACCTTGCCCAATTTATAGGCTCTCCTACAAACAACTTATGGAACAACACCGCTTGGTGTTTCATCACATAAGTCATTCTCTCCGGCTTCAAAATTGCCATGAGAGCACTCATAATCCATCTCTTCACTGGATCCTTGTAACTCTTACCTTGTACCCATTCTTCATTCTCTTCAACGAGAAGGCATCTCTCACCTCCTGAGTTTCTTGGGCTATCTCTCCTTTCCCCAAGAACGTGGCTCCCTGCTCCGAGCCCGCCTCCTTCCCGAGTATGAGTCTCCAGTCTGACTCTGTCCAGCAAGCCGGATTTCCTCTCTTCCCTTCTTCCTCGGGTCCATTGAGACACTTACTCTTGATGATTTCTGTCATAAATCCTGGAAAACTTACGTTCCAGTTCCATGCCAAAAAGGTGATCCAAAGTCGGCTCAAGACTTCGATCCTCGCTATCACATCTAATCTCCGAATCACATGATTTCTCACTATGAATTTGGAGTTCTTCTTCCCTCCTCCCATCTCTTCTGCTTTCTCACTTTATCTTGATTTCACTCTCGCAACTTCTTCCTTACGCACTACCACAAGTCCAACTCTATTTCCCTTTCCTTGATTACCTGCAAGACGACTCCTCAACGGCAAAGGAAAATTGCTCAACATTTCATCGTTGTAGTTTCAATTTTTATAGAGTTGTGCTTCTTTGTCTTCCGTCACTTCGAGTTTCTATCGAGAAAACACACCTCCGGCATGCACCTATCATTGTCAATCAACCTTTGCGCGTATGAGCCGCCAGTTTTGAAACAGCCTCTTCTTGAATTTCTTGCCCCGACAAAAGGTTGTTAGATGGTCTTTGCCTCCGGTTGAGCTCCCCCCGATCCAAAGACAATTTACTTCATATTGTATGCTGATAGGGCATTTCTGAGTACTTTGCCTTATGACCCAAAGTCACTTTACTTTGGGTTTCCTCCCGAAGACTCCTTTCTTTGCTTTCTTTGGTCATACAGGCGCAATCCGACTTCTCTATACACTTCTTCTCCTTTATTTTGAAAAAAACAAAAAATGTGGGCACCACAAGCACCTCCAACAAGATTTCGATGGAGTCTGACAAGCTTTCAGGGAAGCTTGCACTATGGGCTTTGATTTTACAGGAGTATGATTTCATAGTTTTTCATAGACCTGGAGTGGTGAACCTTGATGCAGATGGGTTGAGTAGAAACCCATGTCCCAGCTAGCAAGATCAAATAGGAGCATGGTGAGACAAATGAGGAGATGGTGTCAGGTTGGCATGCACCGGCCTTTCTGTGTATATTTTTAGAGGCTTTGGTGGTATCTTTCTCAATGCATACATGAGGAGTTATTGAGGTCATAGATCTAGAGAGTGAAGATATTGGAAGAGTTTAGCAAGACATTCATGATGATATCTTAGTGATGGACTATCTTTGCACTGGTGTTGTGGGTTGGCATAATTGGGGCCAAGGAGAGTGTGGTGCCCACATTTTTTGTTTTTTTCAAAATAAAGCCGAAGAAGTGTATAGAGAAGTCGGATTGCGCCTGGTTGGCCA
Source organism: Lunularia cruciata (assembly GCA_948567375.1). Lineage (NCBI taxonomy): Eukaryota > Viridiplantae > Streptophyta > Marchantiopsida > Lunulariales > Lunulariaceae > Lunularia > Lunularia cruciata. The sequence continues at coordinate 44,305,840 of OX419757.1, forward strand.
AAGAAGACGACGAAAACTGTCTTTGGGGTGAAACCCGAAGTAAAGTGGCCTCGGGTCATAAGGCAAAGTACTCTGAAATGCCGTGTCAGCAAACGATACGAAGTAAATTGTCTTCGGATCGGGAAGGGGAGCTCAACCCGAGGCAAAGACAGTCTAACAACCTTTCGTCGGGGCGAGAAACTCAAGAAGGGGCGGTTTCAAAATTGGCGGCTCATACGTGTGAAGGTGAGGCGACAGTAACGGGTGCATGCAGGAGGTGTGATTTCTCGGTAGAAACTCGAAGTGACGGAAGACGAAGAAGTGCAACTCTATAAAAATCGAGACTGCAACGACGAAATGTCAAGCAATTTTCCTTCGCCGTTGAGGAGTCGTCTTGCAGGTGATCGGGGAAAGGGAAATAGAGTTGGACTTGTGTTAGTGCGTAAGGGGGAAGTCGAGAGAGAGAAATCGAGAGACCGAAAGAAAGCAAAAGAGATGGGAGGAGGGAAGAAGAACTCCGAATTTGCAGTGAGAAATCATGCAATTCGAAGATTAGATGTAGTAGCGAGGATTGAAGTCTTGAGCCGACTTCGGATCACCTTTCTGGCATGGAATTGGAACATAAGCTTTCCAGGATTCATGACAGAAATCATCGAGAGTAAATGTCTCGATGGTCCCGAGGAAGAAGGGAAGAGAGGAAATCCGGCTTGCTGGACAGAGTCGGATTGGAGACTCGTACTCGGGAAGGAGGCAGGCTCGGAGCAGGGGGCCACGTTCTTGGGGAAAGGGGAGATAGCCCAAGAAACTCAGGAGGTGAGAGATGCCTTCTCGTCGAAGAGAACGAAGAATGGGTACAAGGTCAAAAGTTACAAAGACCCTGTCAAGAGAGGAATTGTGAGTGCTTTGATGGCAATCCTGAAGCTGGAGAGAACTACCTATGTGATGAAACACCAAGCGGTGTTCTTTCACAAATTGTTTGTAGGAGAACCAATTAATTGGGCGAGGTGTTTTCACGGGAGAACGAGGCAGATGGTGTGGAATCTGCGGGATAAGTCCCCTCCACATTATATTGTGCCGTTTGCAGTGCATTTCTATCTCGGGCTCAATTTGCTGAACTCGGCGGAGCGGAATCGGATGGTGTCGCACTTCCATCCGGATGTGCAAAAGGAAGTCGATGCGGAGGAGCAGCACTACATTCTTCAAATCCGGAGCGCAGACGATTACTACTCGAAGACAGGGAAGAACATGGAGGTCGTTGAAAGTACCCCGACGAAGAAGAGAACTCGGCAAGCAGACGCCGAAGAAAACAAGAAACCTCGGAAGGTGCAGAGAAATAACCCAAGGCGAAGAATGGTGGTGATCGAGTCGGAAGATGGAGACTCAGAAGGCGAAGCCGAGCTCAAGACGGAGGACTCGGAACGTGAGGAGGAACCTGAGCTGACACTGCAGAGTGGAGATACAAGCAGTGATAGTGAACTCGGTGGAGAAATGACCTCGGCACCAACGCCTGAAGAATACGAAGAAGAAATTCAAGCCGAGGTAAAAGCCAAAGACAATGCAGCGCTGGAAGACGAAGTATCGGTGCTCAAGGAGAAGAAGATCGCAGTACAGCGAGGAATTTGCTCGAGACATAAGGCGAAGGGGGAAGCGGGACCGAGTAGAGTGACAGAAGAAGTAGAAGGAAGCTTGGGCAGTGAAGCATCAATTCCGATACGAAGACTGCAGAGAAGAAGGCAAGTATCGGATGAACACAAAGTACAAAGAGAAGTAGCCGCACGAGAAGAAGTGATCCCGAGTGATGGAGTGGAGTACCTGCAGGAAGTGGTGTGTCCGTTGTTAGTAAAGTTAGAACATAAGAAGAAGGAGATGCAGTCCACATGTCCGGAGGTAAAGACTGTATTGCAGGTGTTGGCAAGATTAGAAGAAGAAAACTCGGAGTTGAAGAAGATTATGACCCGAGGTGAGAAGGAGAGAGAAGTACTGCAATTGGAGGCAGTGGAGAGGAGTCAGGTAATCGAAGACCTGAAGAGAGAAGTGAGTTATCGAGAAGATCTTGCGAGGAAGAGTGACATCGCAAGGGAGAGACAGGTAGCGGAGCATGAAATCTTGAAGTAGCAGTTTGCTGATTCAAGAGTAGAGCTCATCCATGCTATGGCAAGAGTAGCATCGAAGGATCAAGAGCTCGATCGAGTGATGGAGAGTATGGAGGAGAAGAAGCAACTTTGGCAGTGAGAGTTGGCTGCGAGATATGGAGAAGAAGAGAGATTACAAGACTTACTTCGTAATTAGGAAGAAAAGGTTGCACAGAAGGAGAAAGAGAAGGACGCGGTGAAGGCCAAATTCGAAGAAGAGTTGGCGATGTACAGAGAGGAATGGCTTGCAGATCGGGAACGAGAAAGGAAGACAAGATTAGAGCCATTGCAGGAGATAGTCCTCAGAGTAAATGCGATGCTAAGTACAGAGGCCAGCGTTCAAATTGAAGAAACGCGTCTGCACGAGTTGAAGTTGTTAGTGCAGGAGACGAGGCGAAGGCAAGCGAAAGATACAGATCTAAATGCTTTGTTGATTAAGTTGAGAACTCGTGTAGATAGGAAGATCTTAGAAGTAGAAGACAATATCACCATTAGATTAGACTTAGTAAGAATAGAGTTAGAAAAGCTTCGGCGGGATGTTAAAGCAAAACCCGACGTAGATAACATCGGGATCCAAATGTCTTCGGAGTTGGTCTCAGGAACAGTAGAGAAGAGTGGGTCGAAAGATGAAGAGTTAGATAGATTACCTGTTAGTACAATTTCAGATCAGGAAAGAGAATTGTTAAATCTGGTAGAAGAAGTAGAAGATATGAAACCCGAGGACAGAATAGTAGGAAGTAAGATTACTTCGGGTTCAGAGTTGAAAGACGAGGAAGAAGTAGACATCGGATCGGATTAGTAACCGATTTGAGATTTGAAGAGACAGATATGAAGAGGTGCATTGTCATTTCGGATCTGCAGGTTAGAACAGTTGTTGTAGAACGGTATAGTTGTTAGAACTGTCGATTGCTTCACTATTTAAGAGTGGCATTCGCAGGAAATTGTTGTTCAGTGCTCATTACTTCTGAGAATAGATAAAGCGAAGTGCTGTGAAGCAGTGCTCGTCGCTTGAGCTTGATTCCGAGTATCAACTTTGTATTTGTGGTTGTGAACGTTTGGAGAAATTCATAGTGCAAGTCAGTGTGCTTGATGGATGTTGGATTCCACAGCCTTGATCTTCATTCTGTGTGTTTGATCCTGAGTGAAGTGCAATCGAAGTAATGCCTTGACAGATCTGAGAGGAATTGTAGTGTTGGTAGTATTCTGCATTTGTGAGTGCAGTGCGAAGTTGATGTAAAGCAATTTCGATCGAGGAAGTTGTGCCTTCAGTGGAAGGGTGGAACACAATTCTGAGGCGAAGTCGTTTTGCAATGAAGTGTCGTTTTCGAGAGAGCCTGAATCATCACAAATCAAGATTGTTTGGAAAGATTTGATGGAGTTGTGATTGTGGAGTGTTAATTTGTGACAAGACTGCAAGTCAGTGCTTGTTACTCTCTCCTGGGTGTGGTTTCTACCTGAGAGACTAAAGAAGAACTCAAGAAGAACTGAAATTGTTATTTTGCTTTGTATTTGGACATTTCTGACTTGTATCTCTGCGGGAACAAACTTTATTTACCCAATTACCGCAAAAGTGATATTTGCCGGGTTGTCACAGAGAGAGACCGTTTTCTTTAGCAAACCAAACGGTTCAAATTGGAGGGAAAACATCTTTTGCGTGTATGGGAGGATGGTAGAGTGTGAGTAGTACCACTTCCATCTTAGAGACCACAGTTGGTTTGTCATGCTCATGAAGAGCTAGGACATTTTGGAGTAAACCATACATATAGCTTACTCTAGAGTCATTATTGGTGGTGCAGTATGCAGACCAAGGTACAATAGTTTGTTGCAAGATGTGTGGTTTGTGATCGAGTTAGAGCATCATTCAATGCTCCTATGCAACAGTTACACCCATTACCTATCATGGGATTAGGTTACAGTTGGAATTTGGACTTTGCTGGACCTTTATTGCTGATTGTGAGACATCATCAATATGTTTTGGTGATGGTGGAGCACTTCTCCAAGTGGATTGAGTTGGTGGCACTTTGTGACAAGTCTAGTGAAAGGACAGCTTACTTGTTCCTGGATCAAGTTCTTAGTCATTTAGGTGCACCAATTGAGGTTTTCATTGATCAGGGTATAGAGTTATTGGGGGAGTTTCAGGTCTTGTGTGACAAGGCTTTGATTGATCATTGTACTACATCTCGAGATCACCCTGAGGCAAATGGCTTAGCAGAGAGAGTGGTTCAGATAGTGAAGAGAGGATTGCAAAAGTATGTTTTGTAGAGAGGCCACTTGGGAGACTAGGATCTCCAATTACCTTGGTTAGCCATGGGCTATCAGTTTAGCCGGCAAGCCTTCTTAACATCCTTCTCTTTGTACTTTCTACTCTATGGACGAGATCCATATTTATCTGTAGCCATTTTTCAAGATGCTACTATAGTCTTGAACTTGGATGATCCTGATGTATGGATGAGTGCATGTTCTCAGCAGGTAAAGATCTTTTGGAGAGTGATGTTGATGGCCTTTGAGAACTTGGCAATTGCTCAGCATAGAGATACTTTACGCTATGTGTCACGCCATTTGTAGTTTTGCATCTAGCTGCTCGGACACTGGAGTTCCAGTGATAGTAGTTAGAGTTATTCTAGCAGTTTCTCAGGGACTACTTTCCGACAGTCTGATTTGGTGTTTGGGGTACTGACTTCACAGTGGGGCCCACTTTCACTTTGCACCGTTCACACCGTCGAGTGTGCCGTCAACGGGACCATTAGGGTTTCAGTGCTAGCTCAAGTCCAGGGGGGTATAGTGTTGAAGTGAGCTCCAGAGAGCTCACTTCTCTGATGTTGAGCCTTTGAGTTCCTGGCTATGGTGGACAGAGGCCGGCGAGCATCACCTGGATTCTCTATGCTTGAGTGGGTGTGGCTTGACTGTAATCAGTGCCCAGTTGTTGGCAGTTTATAGAGTGACAAATCAAGTACTGATTTGAGTTGAGTTGAGTTGAGAATGTTAAGCACTCTGATTACATCAAAGAAGTGAAGTCAGGGGGGAATTGGGTGTAGGAACGTTGAGTGTTGGTGGTATCTCCAAGCTCGGTGGATCGTGGTAGCTTGATTCAAGTTCTATGTTTCCTTAGTGTGTAGAAGCTTGTTCAAGTGATGCAGATTTGGCAGTTAGGCAGACGGTGTGCGGAAGCGCTGGCCAAATTTTGAGCAAAGAAGGAGTAATTTTCAAGCAATGTTGTGATTCTGAGCTCAGGAGGTGAAGGCAGGACCAATTTGCTGCGAGTTGGGCTCAGAAAGTCAAATTGAAGGTGGAGTTGGGAAGCTCTTCTCATGAAATTGTGATTTGGAAAAACCCGTTTTGTCAATTTAGCTCGAGTGGAAAGTTAGCGGGAGATTGGGCGGATAGCCATCTGTAGGGTTTACGTCAGATTTACGTCAGATTTTGGGCCAGATTTGGAGGAGTTTTTTTTGTTTGGCCAGATTTGGAGGAGTTTCGTTAGTTTGGAGGACTTTCACAGATTTGGAGAAGTTTTGCCAATTTTGGAGGAGGTTCGAAATGGCAACAAGAAAGGCCTCATTTGGCTGAATTTTGGTGTTTTGAGGCTTCAAGGCTTCGAGGCATAGGGCCGTGGGCTATGAGAGGCTACGAAGGCCTAGAAGGGCCAACAAGCCAGCTTGCTGGCGTGAGGCTAGCTAGTTTAGAGTAGATCTTGGTCATTGGTTGGCAAAATCTGCCTTTCCTGCTAGATTGTGTGCAACAAGGTTTGACCCCTAGATCTCTTGTTCCTAGATTGGTGCCCTAGCCAACTAGTCCACCCTCACTTGTTGTCCTAGTGACTCCGCCACTATTATCTATACACATGTAGCTTTGGCTAGGAGAGGCAGTTTGATCACATTCTTGGTGATCTTAGTAGCTTAGGACTTAGATACAAACTGCTCTTATGTCAAATGCCAAATGGTGGCAGAGTCAGTCTCGTGTTGTGTTATGAGATGGAGGGTTTTTGTTTAGATTTCTTGTGATTGGATCCCCTCCATTCTTTGCTTCTTGTTTGTGCACCACGTTTGTGTGAGGTGCCCTGACTTTTGAGTGTTGGTGCTCTGGTGTGCTCTCGATGGTGAGGCTGGAGTGATGACCAGTTAGACTACCTTTGTTTCTCTCCGGTGAGGCACAAAGTGATGACTTGCAGACCGTGAGAGTGCGTGTTATGATGGCAGGTTACAGGTTGCCCTTCCCCTAGTGTAGTTATCTTGGTTAGAGTTACATTAGTGGGTGGTGTTTAGTTGGTGTTGGCACGTGGTGGTGTTGGTACTTGGTGGGGTACTTGCGGTTGCGACTTGCGGTTGCAGTTGGTGGTTTGGGTTTGCTGGTGTGGTTACTTTGTCACGACGGAGTTCTTTGGAGATTCAAGAGGAGTTAGCCCTACAATACGCAGTGGGTTTACTCGGAGTGGTGCTCGATATCAGCCTGTATCTCAGGTCCTAGTGAGGGAGGAGATTGACTCTGAGTTGGAGTTTGACACAAGAGTTGATTCAGTTGAGAGTGCACTTGGTGTGTCCGCACCGTTGTTGTGGGACATGGACGAGATTTATGGGGCCTCCAAAGGCCCTAGGCATTACTTTGGTATAGTGGGTACCATTGAGTTGGATGACTTCATCCAGGAGTTTGATAGTTGGTGTGATCTGCAGCAGATGCGGAACCCGACTTTGTTCACACCTTTCATGGCATTGAAGGGGTTGTTCTAGCATCTAGATGGTCCGCCAATGGATGACTACCATGAGTTCAGGAGAGCTCATTTGGAGGAGATTGAGTTATGGAGAAAGTATTGGCCTCCACACTATGTCGCCATCACTTGAGGCTCGATGGCTAGGAGTAGATCGGTTGTACCCACAAGTTCTAGCTCGAGTAGTGTTGGTGGAGCTAGTGGAGGTGCACTAGCTGGAGATAGTGCTACTACGAGTGGAGGTACCACTGCATGAGGTGGGGTGGTACCGGGGTTTAACCCCATGGTGGAGTTCTTCCTGTGTTTGAGGCAGAACTACCAGGGAGTGCGGACTGACAAGCTGAGGAGCTTGCAAGAGTTCCAGCGGAAGGCTAGAGAGAGCCTACGCAAGGCATACACTTGCATGAGGCGGCTGATCAGTTTCACTCAGGGAGTTACTGAGGCCCATGCAGTCCAGTTTTGGTATGGGATACTGGACAGGGAGTTGCGACGTAGAGTTTGTGATGCTACGTTGCTGCAGGCTACTTCGCCCACTTTGGCAGTAGTCTTTGGTTTGGCTGAGCGTATTGAGCTCAACATGGTGGAGGAGAGAGTGGTGACATCTGGATTTGGTAGGGAGACCTCATCCACGGCTATGACTTCTTCTAGAGTGCAGCAGAGTGCACCACGCCCAGTGGGTTTTTGAGGATAGGGTGGACAGCCCAAATCCTATGGAGCGAGTGGAGGGCCTAGTGGAGTTAGACCCTTACCCTCATTTTTGGGTCAGCAGCAGCCAGTGAGTGGTGGTGTTGCTTGTTGGACTTGTGGTGGACCTCACCATCGGAGAGAGTGTACTCAAGGCAGTGGACCTGATACCTCTGGTGCATCACAGCCATCACAGAGGCAATGTGAGTATTGCCACAGATTTGGTCACACTAGTGACCGGTGTTTTGACCTACATCCGGAGTTACAGAGTGGTAGGGCTGCTATGGCAGGTAGTAGAGGAGCTCCAGTTCATGGAGGACAAGGTGGCAAAGGTGGTGGTAGAGGATCTACACCTAGTAGGGGTGCAGTACCTGCTCTTACTTCTGGCACAGCTATGGCTACTCGGATTGAGTAGTTGGAGCAGAGATTTGCTAGTATGGCTATTGCTCAGAGGAGATCAGATTCGGGTGCTGAGGCTTCCACCTCATATGCTGGTGATAGAGATGCTTTGGACTTCATGTGCGGAGCAGCACAGGTGGATGCATCTGTAGCAGTGACTAGGAGTGCAGTACGTGCTCCAGAGCCTAGAGGAGCATCAATGGAGTTGGACCCACAGAGAGGAGAGGTTGGGAGACATGTCAGACTTCCCCAGTCTTTCACGCTATCTGAGGCATTGCAGACGACATCCATGGTTCCTAGACGTCCTAGTGCAGGTGTGGTAGGTGGTGATGGAGTACATGATGGACTACCTGCTAGTCAGCCACCTGCTACTATAGAGACTGAGTCTAGCATGATGTTGGGGGCGGCTCAGCTGATTATGCGGCATCCTTTGTTTTCAGCCAGTGACATGTTTACATTGGGAGTTGACCCAGCCCCAGTGTTCCGGTTGGCTGCCACGTTGTGTGAGAGTAGGGATGGTGCAGTTCCTACTACTAGAGTAGAGGTGGTTGGTAGTGGAGCTGACTTGGGTGAGGAGCATGGGATCCGTTCAGCGACCAGTGGTTTATGGCAGGCAGCAGCGGCTAGACTAAAGGAGTTGCCAGCTAGACCGGCCTTTGAGAGAGCACGGTTTACACCCGGTGTTGTCCTATTGGATAACCAGAGGGGGATTTTTTGTTTGGTGGGACCTTTAGGAAAGGTCTATACACCACAGAGAGTCTTGTTAGACTCTGGTGCGCAGCCCCTTATGTTGGGGAAGGCTACAGTTGTCGGTCTGGAATTACGGAAGACCGATGTAGAGAGGTGTCCATTTCAGATCCAAACAACTCTTGGTGGTGGTTCGACACAGTACATCACACGTGGAGAGCTTGTTGTCCAGGTTCAGCCTGGTCATCTGACTAATAGCTCGGTGGTGAGAGCTCAGGCTATTGCGACGATAGCTGAGTCATATGATGTGCTAGTTGGGGGAGCAGTGTTATACCCCATGGGTTTCAGCATTGACTATTGGGAGGAGACATCCTCTTATAGACCTAGTTGGCAGTCTGGTGAGGGACGGGTATGTCGCCTACCAGTACGCTTCAATAGTGGTAGTCTTGGCTCACTACAGTCCGGGACCATGGCAGCATCAATTTTGGCTTTCACCGGTGCAGTTACTTGGCCTGGTGACTTGTTGGAGGGGAACGCCCATACACAGGATACTCCAGTACTAGAGGAGATCACTTGGCTTTGGAGTACAAGTGAGATTGTTCCATCCACCTTGGATGTTCCATTGTGGAGTTCAGAGGAGGCATTGCAACAGCATGTAGATCAGTTGGTGCAGCAGGCTTGGAGTGGAGCCTTTGTACCATCAGGGGATGAGAGTGAGGATGAGCCTCCAGAGGCAATTGCTTTGACACCTCTGGATACCACACTCATTGCTTGGCAGTATTCAGTAGAGGGGATATGTCTATTGGAGTTGTTTGGTGGGATCAACACCGGACTAGTTGCGGTGTTACAGGCGGGTATACGAGTACATAGGTACTTGTATGTAGAGAGAGATAAGACAATTAGGCGAGTCTCTCTACATCATGTGGCACACTTGGCCTATCGGTATCCGGAGTTATTACCGATGTCAGCAGTCAGAGGTTACTAGAAGGCCTTACCAGGAGATATTTCCTTACTAGGGGTGCATGACCTAGAGAGATATGGGCCTATTCACTTGGTGATTTCAGGATGGCCATGTCAGGGACATACATGTGCGGGCCACGGTTTGGGTCTTTAGGATCCTCGTTCTGGTGTGTTTTGGGAGATGTTACGGATACTACAACATCTCCAGGTTCATCAGTCTGTTTCTCCAGCTTACCTTTTGGAGAACGTTCCATTGATGGGTGATTCTTGGACTAGAGTGGTGGCGAGTACACATCAGGTCCATTCTTGGATGGGACCTGCTGTATTGTTAGATGTAGCTAGAGTGGGATCACGGGCTCATCGTCTTCGTCTTTGGTGGACGAACCTTTTACCCAGAGAGGTTCTACAGCGCGCTTATGATGGGATTCAGCGACTTGACCACATCCTTGTTGATGATATCTTGGATGTTGGGCGTCAGTCTTAGACAGTGGTCGTGGCTGATAGGTCACCTATGGCAGTGGTGAATCTAGTTGGACAGCCTAGAGATGCATTTCCCACACTCATGAGTTTCCCAAGGTCTCATGCTTTTTGAGAGGGAGGACCTGGACTTGTTTGGGACTCATAGTTATAGCAGTTGGTGGAGCCCAACGCTGATGAGAGAGAGCGGGCGATGGGTTTTTGCACCAGTATTACCGCTGTTCCAGCAGTGTCAGAGGCATCTAGGCGTCAGGTGTTAGGTCAGGCTATGGACCTGAACTGTTTGACCTAGATTGTGAGCCTTGGCTTGGCAGAGCAACGTAGGATGTGCTTGATAGGCATCACCACTTGGACACTTGTGAGCCTTGTGCCTATCGAGACGATTCAGGCACATGCTAGGGGCGATGGACCAAGTGGACATGGTATTCTTGGGACACATCCGATAGCTACTAAGGAGAGTGGTCTACTTGGATTCCATCCAGGTGAGCATGGGCTACTTGGATTCCATCCAGGTGAGCATGGGCTACTTGGATTACACCCTTGGTCCACATGGGATGCAGCCAGAGGACGTGTGGAGCTTGCAGCCAGAGGGAGTTTTTCACACAAAGTTTGGGACCTCTAGTGGTCGGGAGCATGACACTATTGCTTCCAAGGGCCCAGGGTAGCAGTCAGTCAATACGTCTTCCACTCCTACTACAGTTACAGAGGATACTTGGGAGCTAGATCTTGGACCCAAGCTTACTGGAGAGGAAAGACGGAGGGTTTGGAGGTTTTGAGGAGTCACATGAGTTGTTTTGCCTTCTGTATGAAGGATTTGGGTGCTCTGAAGAGACCTGGTATACGGATTGAGCTGACTAGCAACACACTAGTTTTCCGATGTCCTTATCAATATAGTGATATGGAGAGGACATTGATTCAGAGTCGGAGTAGTGACCTTTTTGAGGCTGGTTTGGTGGAGATTTCACATGGAAAGTATGCATCAGCAACAGTGATGACAGCCAAGAAGGATATGCATGGCAACTATATAGATAGGTGGATGTGTGGAGATTACCGTCCTATCAACCGACAGACCAAGGCTGATCGGTATGCCATGCCTACACCGGAGGAGATTTTGGATGCGATTGGGCATGCAAAGGTCTTCAGTACTTTGGATCTTCGAGCGGGATATCATCAGTTGCTGATTAGGGAGGAGGATAAGTCCAAGACAGCATTTTAGGCTATTGATCCTCACGGTAAGGATGTGTTATATTAGTGGAGATTCTTACCATTTGGGTTGAAGAACGCTCCTGCTGAGTTCCAGAGGGTCATGGATAGGATCCTAGCTGGATTGGATTTTGCTCGGTGCTATATTGATGACATTTTGGTTTATAGCACTACTGTGGAGGAGCATGAGAGACAATTGTTGGAGGTGTTTGAGAGGTTGAGATCTCATGGACTCAAACTACATCTTGGGAAGTGTAGGTTCTTCCACGAGCAGGTTGAGTATTTGGGTCACACTATCTACTCCGGAGGACTTGGTGTTCAGCAGACCAAGGTGGAGGCTATTGCACGTATTCCTTGGCCTACGGATGTGAGCAGAGTGCGAGCATTCCTTGGGTTGGTGAACTTCTATCGCCGCTATGTTAGAGGATTTAGTGCCATTGCCAAGGCTTTGACAAAGCTGACCAAGCTTACACAGGAGTGGTGTTGGGGAGATGAGCAGGAGAGAGCTTTTGTAGAGCTCAAGGAGAGGTTGACATCTGCTCATATTTTGAGGAGACCGATCAGAGGACGACCATTTCAGGTTCACACTGATTGGAGTATGTTGGGGCTTGGAGCGGTGCTCACCCAGCATGATGATGAGGAGAAGGAGTTTGTGGTGGCCTATGCTAGTCGCTCCAACAATTCAGCGGAGGCAAAGTATAGTTCATATGAGGGAGAGTGCTTGGCAGCAAGTTTGGGCAGTAGCACATTTCCGATGTTACCTATTTGGTAACCCCTTCACTCTCATCACTGATCATCAGCCGCTGAAGTAGTTGATAAGGTCCGACAAGCTTTCAGGGAAGCTTGCACGATAGGCTCTGATTTTATAGGAGTATGATTTTACGGTTGTTCATAGACCTGGAGTGGTGAACCGTGATGCAGATGGGTTGAGTAGAAACCCATGTCCCAGCCAGCAGGATCAGACCGGAGCACGTTGGCATGGTGAGACAGATGAGGAGATGGTGCCAGGTTGGCAGGCATCGGCCTTTCTGTGTATATTTGCAGAGGCTTTGGTGGTATCTCTCTCAGCACATACAGGAGGAGTTATTGAGGTCACAGATCCAGAGAGTGAAGATATTGGTATAGTTCAGCGAGACATTCATGATGATGTCTTAGTGATGGACTATCTTTGCACTGGTGTTGTGGGTGGCATAGTTGGGGCCAAGGAGAGAGACCGTGTTCTTCAGCGAGCCAGACGGTTCAGATTGGAGGGTAGACACGTTTTGCATGTATGGGAGGATGGTAGAGTGCGAATAGTACCACTTCCATCACAGAGACCACAGTTGGTCCGTCATGCTCATGAGGAGCTAGGACATTTTGGAGTAAAGCGTACATATAGCTTACTCTAGAGTCATTATTGGTGGCGCGGTATGCAGACCAAGGTACAATAGTTTGTTGCCAGATGTGTGGTTTGTGACCGAGTTAGAGCATCATTCAATGCTCCTATGCCACAGTTACACCCATTACCTATCATGGGATTGGGTTACCGTTGGAGTTTGGACTTCACCGGACCTTTACCGCTGATTGTGAGACATCATCGATATGTTTTGGTGATGGTGGAGCACTTCTCCAAGTGGATTGAGTTGGTGGCACTTCCTGACAAGTCTAGTGAAGAGACAGCTTACTTGTTCCTGGATCGAGTTCTTAGTCATTTTGGTGCACCAGTTGAGGTTTTGACTGATCAGGGTATAGAGTTCTTGGGGGAGTTTCAGGTCTTGTGTGACAAGGCTTTGATTGATCATCGTACTACATCCCGAGATCACCTTGAGGCAGATGGCTTAGCAGAGAGAGTGGTTTAGACGGTGAAGAGAGGATTGCAAAAGTATGGTTTGCAGAGAGGCCACTTGGGAGATTCAGATCTCCAGTTACCTTGGTTGGCCATGGGCTATCGGTTCAGCCGGCAAGCCTCCTTAGCATCCTTCTCTCCATACTTTCTACTCTATGGACGAGATCCAGATCTACCTGCAGCCATTCGTCAAGATGCTACTGTAGTTTTGGACTTGGATGACCCCAATGTATGGATGAGCACATGTTCTCAGCGGGCAGAGATCTTTCGGAGAGTGATGCCTTTGAGAACTTGGTGATTGCTCAGCATAGAGATACTTTACGCTATGCTACCATTTGAGGAGGAGGTTATAGACCCTCAATCCGTCGATTTCATCCAGGCGACTATGTATATCTACAGCAGACAGCACCGACGACACTTGATGTTTCTACAGGCCGCACTATCTTGAGAGTGTGTGAGGTTTTGCCATCTGGAGTCCTTGTGTTAGAAGGACATGATGGTGTTGTTTGGAAGGATCATGTGCGCAATTGTGCGCCATGCCACCTGCCAAACATTGATGGTACTATGGACCCAAGCTTGGCACTTGTACTTGCAGGCTTGAGATGTAGGTTATGTGGCTCTTCTGGTGGAGCTGCTACTATGTTAGTGTGTGATAGTTGTTCGAGAGGATGGCATATGGCATGTATGACTCCTCCCCTCATGGTGGTTCCTTAAGGACAGTGGTTATGTCCTAGATGTACTTGACCTATAGCTAGTTCATTCTTGATATGGTATAGATTGCAGACAGGTGACTGACGATGGGGCTCCATAGCACTCGGCCTCCTGATCTTTGCCCATTAGAGGGTATACCATATACTTAGAGTAGATGGCTATCTGGAGTTAGAGGGACCTAACCGCCAGCTAGGGGGGCGATTGTGGCACTTTAGAGTCTATGTATGACTTATGTGTGAGTTGTGCTTCTATAGTGTATGATGTTGACAGCGATGTATGTTGTGTAGCGATGTATATACGCACGACAACTGTCATGCCATTTGTAGTTCCGCATCTAGCTGCTTGGACATTGGAGTTCCAGTGATAGTAGTTAGAGTTATTCTAGCAGTTTCTCAGGGACTACTTTCCGACAGTCTGATTTGGTATTTGGGGTACTAACTTCACGGTGGGGCCCACCGTCACTTTGCACCGTTCGCACTGTCAAGTGTGCCGTCAGCGGGACCGTTAGGGTTTCAGTGCTAGCTCAAGTCCAAGGGGTATAGTTTTGAAGTGAGCTCCAGAGAGCTCACTTCTCTGATGTTGAGCCTTTGAGTTCCTGGCTATGGTGGACAGAGGCCAGCGAGCGTCACCTGGATTCTCTATGCTTGAGTGGGTGTGCTTGACTGTAATCAATGCCCAATTGTTGGCAGTTTATAGAGTGACAGATCAAGTACTGATCTGAGTTGAGTTGAGTTGAGAATGTTAAGCAATCTGATTATTGTGGCACTTTAGAGTCTATGTATGACTTATGTGTGAGTTGTGCTTCTATAGTGTATGATGTTGACAGTGATGTATGTTGTGTAGCAATGTATATACGCTCGACATATGCTACCATTTGAGGAGATGGTTATAGACCCTCAATCCGTTGATTTCATCCATGCGACTATGTATATGTACAACAAACAGCACCAACGACACTTGATGTTTTGACAAGTCGCACTATCTTGAGAGTGTGTGAGGTTTTGCCATCTAGAGTCCTTGTGTTAGAAGGACATGATGGTGTTTTTTGGAAGGATAATGTGCGCAATTGTGTGCCATGCCACTTCCCAAACATTGATGGTACTATGGACCCAAGCTTGGCACTTGTACGTGTAGGCTTGAGGTGTATGTTATGTGGCTCTTCTGGTGGAACTACTACTATGTTAGTGTGTGTTAGTTGTTTGAGAGGATGGCATATGGCATATGGCATATGGCATATATGACTCCTCCCCTCATGGTGGTTCCTCAAAGATAGTGGTTATGTCCTAGATGTACTTGACCTATAGCTAGTTTATTCTTGATATGGTATAGATCGCATACACGCAACTAACAATGGGGCTCCATAGCACCAAGACTCCTAATCTTTGCCCATTATAGGGTATACCATATACTTAGAGTAGATGGCTATCTGGAGTTAGAAGGACCTAATCGCCAGCTAGGAGGGCGATTGTGGCACTTTAGTGTCTATGTATGACTTATGTGTGAGTTGTGCTTCTATGGTGTATGATGTTGGCAATGATGTATGTTGTGTAGCAATGTATATACGCACGATAGCTATCACACCATTTGTAGTGTAGCATCTAGATTGTTTGGACATTGGAGTTCCAATGATAGTAGTTAGAGTTATTTTAGCAGTTTCTCAAAGACTACTTTTTGACGGTCAGATTTTGTGTTCAAGGTATTGACTTCACGGTGGGGCCTATCGTCACTTTGCACTGCGAGTGTGCCGTCAGTGGGACCATTAGGGTTTCAGACCTAGCTCGAGTCCAAGGATATACTTTTGAAGTGCAGCTCCAAAGAGCTCACTTCTCTGGTGTTGAGCCTTCGAGTTCCTGGCTATGGTAGACATAGACCGGCGAGTGTCACCTGGATTCTCTTAGCTAGAGTGGGTGTGGCTTGACTGTAATTAGTGTCCAGTTATTGGTAATTTATAGAATGATAGATCAAGTACTGATCTGAGTTGAGTGGATTCAAGAGTTGTATACAATCTAATTATTGCGACACTTTAGAGTCTATGTATGACTTATATATGAGTTGTGCTACTATAGTGTATGATATTGACAGCGATGTATATTGTATAGTGATGTATATACGCACGACATAAGTTTACTATAGGCTAAGGCTTACAAAATATATCTTATGTGTATTGTATAGGTTTCTTATCGGAACTAATTATCTAATTAAAAGAATTATATGTTTCTTCCTTGTTGGACAAAAATAAACCAACCAACTTTGCTTACAGCTTGTTTTAAAAAATATATATCATTATACAATTGGTTGCAAGGAACAAACTTCAAAATATTAGAGTCACAAGAAGCTTTTGATTCTTTCATAATGCACCAACTCTAAAACGAGTGATATGGGTTATGTATAACTCTCTCCCTTTAGAGTATTCGAAGATATGGTCTTACCATACAAGAACTTAAAAACACCATCTATTTGGGTGCACATACTTTAGAATCTTCCTTGCTAGTTAATAGCTGCTTATAGACTGGTCATCCTTTTCTCTTTGTATTTATCATTGTAGTGGATTCGAGGATATTGGACCTTTAACCAAAGAGCCAAAGATATAACTATATCTTTGGCTGTCTCAGATCTGCCGACTGGATGCGATCCGACCAAACCTCTAGACGCCAGGACGCCATTGGGTTTACCTTGTTGACAAACGGTCAGCAGGAAAGTCGTTTCGATTTAATAAATTTGTTTTAAATTAGGAGTCCAAGAAAGACACAATATGTAATTTACCTAGCACGAAGCGATTGCTAGTCCTAGCTTGTACGATAGACTATATGTATGATATAAGCATTTATAAGCTCTTTATGAGTATATATATTCTCGGACCCTTACTAGATTCCTTATTGGGATGCATTCGTTCTTGATATGGCTAAGGGAGAGTGGTAAGAGGGGTTCTAGAGCTTAAATCCATACTTTTCTTTTTCTTTTTCGTTTACTTTTAGGGGTTTATTATAGCAGTCCATGTACAATAAAAGTTTACCACTAGACCATTGTGCATGTATATATCAATACAATATGCAAGACATGTAGGTTTTGTCATGTGCGATGGACGTAAAGCATACCAAAATCCATGATGCTCTTAGGGATATAAAATCAACATATAAATCGTAACGTATAGATTTTATCATGTGCTGTGGACGTTAAGCACACCAAAATCTATGATGCTCTTAAAGATATAAAATCAACTTATAAGCTATAAACGTTTTGTAGTATACTTTGGGTATAAAGCACATCAATGATGCTATTAAGGATGTAGAGGGATAATCTTCTGGTCTACATATTCCCAAGTATAGATTAAGTTGTCGTTAAATTTACTACATCCACTTCCTTGCAAGGTGAAAGTGGACATTATTACTGCCATTAATGTGACAAGGAGTGTAAAAGCAAACATAATTACTTTCACCAATTAGAGAAAGATGTTGCTTTTTGTAATTGTTGGCAACTCTCTGGAAGCAAAGACTTTGGCAGAGGAAGCCACCGAAGCAAGGGTGGTAATGAACATTGCTATTGGATCAGGGATGACATTTGCCGTAACTAGCCTCATGTGCTTTTATACCCTTTGCACTAGAGATCTTTGGTCTCTTCACCATCTTTATTGTCTTCTCTTCGAGAACCTCTACACGCCTCAATGAGTTTCATATGCTTTGCACCCTTTGCATAAGAGATTGCTGTGCATCTTCACTATCTCATAGTCTTCTTTGAGAAGTAACACAAAGATCTTTGTAGAGAAGAGGAGCTATGACAGTTTTTCTGGCCGTTCTTAACTTATATTGTTGAAAGAGGCTTAGTCCGTGTATAGTCCCAAGTTTAATCAATGGCCCCATTGGGTGTTCGAAGACGAGCAGTAGTAGTGAGAGTTCCCATCGCGCCGTGGACACTTCCACATTTCTTACTAGAGATACCATATATGACCTTTGGCTTAAATTCAGCACTAGACATTTTAGTGTGATTACTAGGTCGGATTTGTATACATGAATTTTTTTTTGGATTAGGCTTTGCCTTCTTTCCAAGGGTCTTGTGCTCTTTCTTCTGTTTTGCAAACTTTTTCTGTGCCTTGTGCTGCATCTTCTTCGTTTTCTCCTTCGAGGTACATAATATTTGGTACGGATTTCCACTCAATCGGGGGAGCCAATATCGCACAACAGATCGAGAGATGTCTAACAAACGTGCTGCACACAAGGAAATATCACGATGTGCGTGCATAAAACTGCTGTTCGTTTAAAAGTTACTTGCAAACAAGCCATGTTACAAATGAAGCAAATGATAAATCCTTACATATTCTTCACCAAATTATGAACTTGTGACATTTCTTGAACAGCAATTAACCAAGGATGGATATGGAATCTCCATCCTCCGTTAATTGCTAATGAATCGCATATTGGATGGATGGTAATAATGGATGATCCGAACTCTCAAAGTAGAAAGTGTGCGTTTTACAAATCAGTAGATAAATGTTTGAATATTTCCACATCCCATATACGAGGAGCCACTACGCTAGACAATACTGCTTCGGCGGTACACTAGGTCGTGATTCGTAATTTGGCGAAGCGGTTAGTGTGCCCGTTACTCTTTCTTGTCCTTAAGCTCTGCTTATACTGTGTAATCGTCGGAACACAGCTTACACCTCGTCCTCACAATGAGGATGAGATGAAACTGTTACGCTGTCTGTTTGAGAACATATAGTAAATAGAATGGGACCGAGTTTTAGAGCGCCACTAGATGTGCGTAGTCCATAAGAGGCCGAGGAATTTCACGGTTCTCAAAAGGATACTCTGCAAACTCTTGCCTCCATCGACTTCAATTCCATTGTCTGTCTCTAGCCTCGAATCTGAGCTTTCACTAAGACACCCTTCTCTTCTGTTGTGAGTTATTTATGAACGCGTGCTGCTAATTCTAATCCCTCCCTTGGAAAATGTCGTCGTACTTTTCTGTCAGAGTACAGTTCTCGTGTTGACACTCTATCCCTTGACGCAATTTAGGCTGCTCTGAGTCTCTTGCTTTATGATCTAGTTAGTCAAACACACTGTGCAGGCTTAACTTCCTTCATTTTGTTTCTTCCCGCTCCACCTCCTCCGTCGTTAGATCATTGCCTGCTCACAATGCCTCGTCTCACCGAAACTTATGCCAGTCCTTAAAAGTCAGAAGGGTTTCTTTTTTGGTTTTTCCAAGAGCCAGGTTAGGCACCTTTGATCATCAACCAAACATCGAACAGATCAGAGGATGTAAAATGATGGTTTCAAACTGAAGGTACGAAATTGATCTGAGTTGACGGTGTTCAACACATATTGTCACCAACAGCTCCTTTGCAATGGAACCATTAAGGTGCGTGTTCCCTGCACTGGTTATACATCTCACAGCCCTTTTTGAGCTCAACTTCGTCGAAGTATCATCCCTGGGGTTGGTCGTAAGCTGTGCTCCGCGCCATGGTTCGCGTGCCCATGCTTCTCCTTTGTCTTCGTTTTCTCATCACAATGTACTGTTTATACGTCGCGATACCATTTTGCTGGTTGTAATCCATCCTCTTGAACCTCGATTAACAAACGTAAGTTTGACTGCTCTTACTTTCGTACTTAGTCTGTTCGTTCCCTGGTTGTTGCACTGTTCCCTTCATTCATAGAAAGCGACAAGAAGAGGAACACAGTTTCCCGAGTGGTCTTACCATCTCCATAACGTCGATCCTATCATGTCAGCCACTTCACCCGTATCAGTGTGGCTATCACGCTCTCTTCACAGCGTAGAGGTCGCGTCCCAATCTTTTGTTTCAACCTCGTCCACTCTTCTGTGATCTCTCTGCTCTTAATGCCTGTCCCTGTTATACCTCGATCCTCCCACGACCTCTATTTTTCATTCCGCTAATGTTGAGGGGGATGTCCCATTCGTCATTACGACTAGGATCTGTTGCCTGGGGATGACACTATTTAAACCTCGCGTCCCTCTCTTTTGTTTGATCGTCAATCCATTCTAATGCCCTTTATGTTTTGGCCGTATTCCAATGAAGTGTGCACCTCACCCCAGCAATGATATGTTGATGGCATGTTCGCTTTATAAAACTGTTGCTTTTCGGGTCGCCTCTCTTCTTTCCCCAAAGAGTGCTTATAAATGGATATGCTTTGTTTAGGGGTTTTTGGCTTTAAGTTTCATTGCCGTTGAAGTTACTCAGCAAGCTCAATTAGCTTTCGCTTTTATGGTTCATCCCTGGCGAATCTGCAGACTGGCACAAAGCGCAGTGACCTGGGTTCACCGGTTTACAGTACGGCAGTTTATAATCGCACTCCAGAACACAGCGCTGACAAAGTGCAATCAAGTTTGAAGCACCGACCTTCTGTATGAACTAGCGAAAATTGCAGTCGACATCAGTCTAGACAAGTCAGCGGTAGAGGAGATGCGAAGAAGAGTCAATTTCACCTTGCTCACTAAAGACCCAGATCCAGATGGCAAAGGAAAACCAATGACAGGAATGAACAATCAGGTCTCAGCTGATTCTAGGTACAGCTAGTTTACATTCCCTTTCAGTAGCTCTAATTCGCAACCAGGATAAGCGTTAACATCATCGTGTGTAGCCTAAGGTGAGTTCTCATGACTATATTTGCAAAAGTTAGGCCTCATACCACAAATTCTCAGACTAGCACGTCGTAAGATGTACTCGCAACATCTCCAACAAGGACGTTTCAGCCCTTTTTGGGCCCCAGTACAATATCATTTATCACAGATAAGCTCTATAAATTTTAAAGGTCAAAGATTCATAAGGGGCTTTCCCACGTTCTCCAAGCCCTTCCGTCGTAGACCAAGTCCCGACTGGGTCTGATATGTTATATAGTCCACAAAGTGGACTAGTATGTACCATATGATACTTCTTGTGGGCTATATCCCTAACAAGAGGTTTAAATCATGCTATGCTACCATAGCCAGGTGTGTAGATGATACTTCTTGTGGGCTATATCCCTAACAAGAGGTTTAAATCATGCTATGCTACCATAGCCAGGGTCAGGATTTATGGGCTCCTTTGTTGTCGCCGTTCAACGTAGCCCTGTGTAATTTGTTTGTTTACGCCTAGCCTTTCTGTGGGGGATATCAACTAGCGTATTCTTCATCACGATGCACCGCACGGCGGGACCTGTCGACTTGCACTTATCGCCGTAGATGTGACTGTACTGTGCTGTTGGTTTGTTTTAAAGTCTGCGACCTCCTCACGTCGCGCTCCTCTGAACTGCGTAGAGTAGACACGTTGCTCTAGCGACGAAAACTCATGGAGTCCAAGAACGTAGTTGAATTCAAGGGTAATGGAGGAACCCCGTTCTCGCACCGTTGACAACGCCACTCGGTGTCTCAGACCCGAAGATACAGCATGTGCGTATTCTAGATTATAGAAACGTGCGTATTTGGACCTGTTCGCAGGCTAAGAATACTAACAGACAGCAAGGAAACAGCGCTCGCAAAACAGCACTGCACCGTGGATACGTAGTCCACACTACGCTTTTGGGGCATCATCCACAGCAATTTAGCACATGCCAAAGTTTGTACGGGAAAATAGCACGTGTGTTTTCTCTTCGCAAACAACGCGCGTGTTTTAAACCCCCGTACGTAATTTGACCTGTGACCCGCAGTCGAATTCCCATCGAATTCCGGCCTTTATAACTTTCTCAGTACTGTGATATCCTCCTTATCTGTTTTGTTCGAGAGTACAGTACATCTGAGATGCCTACTGTAGGCGTGTTGAAGTGCCGGTAGGGATAGGGATGTAACATTTTGTATCGTTTATCGATTTTTTTCCCAGCCCGTAGTAACATTTGTGTATTATTTTGGTTACAATTGTCGTCGATTATTTTTTATGTATAATTATATATATTAAATTATGATATTTACATTTAAAATTTTATTTAATTATAATTAATATTATTAAATATAATTAAATTTTTTATTTTAAATAATTAATATATTCGTGTTTTTATTATAGTTTAATTTTTAATAAATTATTTTTTATTATTTAAATAAATTAATAAATATTATTTTATTATTTAAATATATAATTATTTTTATTATACATAAATTTTAATAATATACTATTTTTATTCATTTAAAATATTTTAAAAAAATAAAAACATCACATCATTCTTTCTAAAATATAAAACACACGTAATCATTTCTAAAACATAAAACACACATAACATCTATGTGTTCATTATATGTACACATAGATTATTACACGCGCACCTGAATGGAAGTTCTGGATAGGGCCAAACTTATTGAACAGTTGGTGAGAGGTTGTAGGCATACAGTATGTCCTTATATCGATCAACAGCCTGGAGTGGTCCTGTTCCTGTCAGAACCGAAACCAATGTAAAGTAGCTGATGATAACGAGTACACTACGTCACTACGCTAGTAGAGATGGTGGATCATAGAGCAGTGCAGTTATAACCGGTTGAGGTTCAGTTTCACCGTTATGGGATGAGAGAAAGCGAAACGAAGAAAAAATTCCATTGCATTTCACAAGAAATTATCAGCTAAAAGAGTAAGTCACTGTTCATCAATGTTAACGTCAACGTTGGCGGCGTATTCTTAGCGGAACAGAACTCTAACAAACAAAGGAAGTCCTTTTGATTCTTAGCTACCGGGGTGCTCCCGAATGGTAGCAAGTGACGGATTATAGAATAACAAGAAGGATAGGAGACTCGAACGAAGATAAAATCTAACATGTAAAATGGGTCTCAATTTGAATAGAATCTGAATAAATTTGTATTTTATCTAGAAGGCTAGAGCTATGGACGTTAAATAGTTTATAAACCAATGGAGTCTCTGAATAAGCAGTGTTTGAGGAAGCAGTATCATATAGTACTTCCTTCAAGTGATGTATCGCATAGTGTGATTGCTATCTGAAGAAGTGTTACATAGTCAATAGCACTAGTCCATGTTCTGTTTACAACAATGGACATGGTTTAAGTAAACTTTAAAACTAAATGGAGACGTAATATCCTACCCTTTGTTATTTGATAAGGTAAGTTCTCCGGTTATCCTTGACAAATATGTCAAATAGTATTCCCATATATCTATTAACTCTAAAGCTAAAGGAACAAAGAGGTTACGTTGCTACAAACCTCTACACTTGGTCCCCAAGTAATAGAATGTATTTGTAGTATTTGTAGCTTATTCTGTTGTAGCTTTGCTCACGGTACATCCGAGAGGAAAAGTGATGATCCCTTCCAAAATGCATTGTGTGTGAGATTTGTAATCACAACTAATTCTATTATCATCCAATGTCTTTTAGCATATACAAGTCTATCTTAACTCATGTCATACGTAAAGCATATTTATGCTTCCTTCAATTGATGTAAACACTCACTTGTGCCATCATAAACATTATATCTTTAATGACATTATGAGTAATATTCTTTATCCTCCCAAAAGACAACAAGTCATATAAATTCTTGTATATCACCTTGTTGCAGTTAAAGTAGTACCATACTTATAAATAAGTAACTTTATGAGTGATGAAGATGTGGATGTGTGAACTATCATTTTAGAGAAAGTACTTGATATGAGTTTGCATGCATTAATGCAACATCAAACTAGAATGCTAGAACCTACATGCTTGCCAAAGTAAGAGCAAAGATGTGTTGTGATTGCACAATGAATGGATCCAAGAGCCTATATGCTTGCCAAAGTAAGAGCAAAGATGTGTTGTAATAGGAGAATGAATGGATCCATCCACTAGAAGAGACTGTAGAGCCTATTGAAACTATTGGTCTATCAAGGAACATTGAAAACCTCTAGTCTAATTGGACAGTAAAGAGGAAAAGTATGGAAGATCTTCTAGTGCTTAAGGAGATACACCATCTCTTTTTAATTGCAAAAGTACTTAAAGTGAAAAGTTATCTTTCCTCCGCCTCTCATCATATTTGTCTCCAATATTAGCTTATCAACAAACACCAAATGGAAGGAAAGCAAAGGAATAAGTACAAAATACTACAAATGTTAGCTTGTTCATAAATAATATGCCTACCTCTTCACACAAAATCAATAAAGATATTTGTATATGTTTCAAGTCCCCCTAGCACACACTCAAAAGTCCCTTGTCTATTAGTACCACCAAAGACTCCTATGATCTTCCTATCAAAGGCTCTTACATATGACAAGAAGGTTGGAGAAGGGAGAATTATGTAAAGTAGGTAGGTTGGTTGACAAGCAACAATAGAGTATAGTATACTAAATGCCATCTATAGAGTCTCTAATAAAAGAAAGTGATCTACATGAAAGATATACACTACAAGGGTGATGTATGCAAAGCATAAGACAGAATCCTTGGACTCAATTAGCACCCAAGAATGCATAGTCTACTTGTAGATGTAATAATTCCTCATCTCTAGAAATGAGGAATACCTAATAAAGGGATGATGATACACTCTCAAGTCTATATGATGAAGCTCAATGTAAAGTAGTCAAAAGAATTATCTAATTTTTTTTACAAGGCCCATAATATCTATACCATCCGCCAAAGAGTGAAATAAAAACCTAGTATAACCAAAATAGTAGGAAAAATAAACCACCACAACTAGAAGTCCCTCTAAGAGATCTCCTTGTTAAATACTGGTAGTTGACTCAAAAAATATATCAAAAGTGGTTAGAGAAGGATAAATATTCTTATGACTCAAAAGATATACTCAAAGTAGTAAACAAAAGAAATAGACATATTGATTGTAATATTGATATAGTTATATTGATATAGTTATATGTCCCTTATGTACATCCCAAGTGGTCCAATCATGATACTTATATCTCTTTCTTGTGCGAGCTTGCATCCCCTATAGCTATAGTGCAAAAATTGGATGACATGCCATACACAATGTGTTTCACGTTGCTCTAGAAAACTCCACATAAAAAGTAAAGCAATAATTAGCACAAAAAGAATGATAATAATATGAGATGTTAATTTTTTTTCTCTTCTTGTTCTTACAAAGCCACAAACCTTCACTTGATTAGATATCAACTCGCAAAACCCTTGAAACTATAAATTCTTGTAACTTCTATTTCCTATTTTTATAGTTTTCAAACTACACTCCAATCAAACCTAGATATTAAAACAAAAATCTCAATCCATCCTTCTTATACTAATCCAAAGACTCAATATCCATGAAAATGCTAAATGCAATCAACTTCCCACTAAGTTCTCTATAGCTTTGAAATTAAGCACCGCGGAACCTGAATTGAAAAACAAAACAAAATTCCACTATTTAGTTCTAACCTAATGTAATGAAAAAGTTCTTCTCATGTCCCTCGTCTGCTTTTATCTCGTCGTGGCCTCCCCTCCCCCTTCCAAACCTGTGAAAAATACGAAAATCAATTAAAATAACTTGAAATACGTTGCGATTTGAAGAAAGCGTGATTTACTCCGTCCATGCTTATGTATTTTGCTGATCATTTCCGATTACTTAGGTCACAATAGAAGCACGTGCTTCAATCCAGTACAACGTGACCAAATAGTTTCTGAAGTGATGGTCCGTAGTCACACGCAGGACAAGTCATGGTCTCATGAAGGCACCGGGGCTCAGGCTGGGCTACCGAAGTGGACAGTAGCACGTCATGGAAAGGGGGCCGACTACTTGTAGACTTTGAGGCTCCGACCTTGTCGCGAGAATGAGAATGGTAACGGGACGGCGGGCTGCTGCCGCCTAGGTGAGATGTACAAACCGCCTGAAAAGGTCTCAGAATATTCCGTTCCATTCTGTTAGGACGGGAGCCGAATTGCCGGCGAGGATTGATCGTGACGCCGCCAGGATCCGTTTTCTGTCTGGCCTCCATGCTCCGAGGGTCAACATCGACACACACACACAGTCCGACAGGAGTCCTCGCTCCTAACCGCTACCAAGCTGAAGAGAGAGTAGCGCTGTCTCGTCTCGTTGCATTGGAGATACCGAGTGGGGAACAAGAAAATGCATATTATTCTCCAAATCGTCATAGGGCATGATTTGAGGTGGAAGACTCTTAGGTACGAGATGGCATCATAAGTGGCTAACTTCCATATAACGTTGTTTAGTTGACCTGAATGAGAATAAGAGACTCTCAATTTATGTGTGGAGACTCTAGTATCGACAGTAATTTGGAGGAGTCGCCACAAAGGAATTGCAACTCGGTGAGGCAAAACAGTTGGGGAGGGGCTGATCGATGCTCCGGTCGATGGTCACGGTTGAAAGTATCAATCCTATCATAGGAAGAGAGCTTTGGAGTAAGCCGCAAGCCAAGTGTCCGGCAGATGTGAATTGTACACTCGGCTTTCTGTGAGATGAACTTTTGTCCGTCCGATTGTCCAACGTACCAGGGAATTTCATACCGTCCTTCGGCTCCGGCGTAGAAGAAAAGTCGAGACGGCGAACTGGCGACTCGTCAGCTTCCTCCCGTGCCCCCTGACAAAATAGGTCTCAGCTATGCCTGTCACGATTTCTCTTGAATGACGGCGCGAGGCTTCCCTGGGACGTGTAGGGCACCGTCGTGACGACGGTCCCCGAACCAACCATCCAAGGACCTAGGATCGAGAGAGACGGTGGGAGGAAAAGAGTGAAGGGTGGGGGCCTCCGTATCATTGTAGGGAACGCGTCGAGTTGCGAAGGTGCAGCGACAGAGAGGGGGGAGAACGAGGAGGAGCAGACGAGCGAGAGGGACGGAAGGCTGAGGAAGGAAGCAAAGGGTTGGAACACAGGGGCAGGGCAGACAAGGTAGAAGCGGGCTCGTGTCGCTCCGCGTAGAAGCTAGGAGTCACATGGCCGAAATGCTAAGTTGCCGCGTTGTTGTGCCATGCTCAAAAGCACTGGATTGTCAGTGCGAGAATCCATTCTGCAAACATTCAGCGGCTCAAGAAGCTGAAGGTGAAGAATCAGAAGCTTGTCCACCTCTGCTTGCTTTCTCTGCTGATGAAAGCTGAGTTGAACGACTCACTGAAAGCGGTTTAAGGGATTGGAAGTCTTCGCTATTCTCTACGAAGAACAATCTGAGTCTTAGAATTGTCAACCAGGTTGGAAGGGTCATAGATAGGAACGGAGATTGAAGCACAACGACTAAACGAAAGCGAATGAGACGATTTTTTTCTCGTACAGACAGACAGATAGACAAACAGGGCGAAGTTGGTGCTTTGTGTAACTGAAACTGGAAACTTCGCGAAGAGGGGAATTCTTCTGGAGTAAATGAGTTGTGAATGAGAGTTGAGGGAACGGCGTCGCTGGAAGACCTCCGTTGGTACTTGCCCATTGCTCGGGCGCCTTCGGGAACCAACCAATAACCCGAATTGCGCAGCAGCTTTCGCTGCCGCGCACATTTTTTCCTCTCTGGATCAAACAATTTTTCTTGACAGGATAATGGCAGAGCTCAACAGCACGCTCTGGGACTTGCTCCAGACCATTCAATGGTCTTATGCTGCGCTTTGGGTACTCACTCCCGATCGCAGGTGGGTTCCCTCTCATCCAGCTCGTCCAGCTTTCTCTGAGCTTGATGGAAGAAAAGCATTGGAGGGCTTTGTGACTTATTTACTTTTCATTTGATTCGCAGGATGCTCAAATGGCAAGAAGGGTGGTTCAATCTGAAAGCTACCGGGGACAGCGAAGGTGGCGATTCGGACAACAAAAATGCAGAGCTCTTCTACTTCTTATACAACCCACTAACCTTCGGGCCAGGAGTCGGGTACTACTCCAATTTATTTTATTTTATTTTAAACTGATCGAGAATCTGCGAATGATCGATAACGGAGCCAGAAGTTCTTCACGAAATTACTCAACGAATCTTCAATTTCAGTTACTAGGAAAATTTGAACTTCAAGTTTTGCGAGGTTGAAGTAGTGCACTAATCTGGACAATGCGGTGGGTCACTACAGGTATGCAGGTCATGCTCTTCAGAACCTCGGTGATCAAATTTTGTGGCTGGCTGGAGATATGGCTCTTCGGAGCATTCCACACCAAGTCGAGAATCAGAATCTCTTCATCAAGGTAGAAATTTGACCTATGCGAATGTGTCGAACAAACTTGGATTGGATGATTGAGACCTTCCTTCTTGTGTGCACTCGAACTTATTATTGAAGGTGAACCACTCTCGCCCAGGGGGCGCTTCGTATTCAATATATATGTAAATATTCGGGGTATTTCCTGTTACCGGTAGTTGTTCCTGAGGAGATACCTACTTACAGTTAACTTTGAGATAAATAATTTAATTTAGTGAAGCCATTAATTATTCACTGCTTCTGAGATAATCGAATTTCTGAGAACTCGGAGTAGCTGACTTCAGAAAATAGGTCTCCATTTAAAGAAAATGGGTGATTAGAAGTCAAATTAGACTGAGTGGTTTGAATCGAACCCACCTATCTTGAATTGGAGAAGCAAAATCTAATGTCGTAACATTACGTAGTACTAACATCGCATGATGGAGAACCGGGCCTAACTTTCTCGGTGTGTAAATTGTCATCTCCAGGAAGCTGGTATTCGGACTACAATCTGCATCCCTCTAGATGACAAAGTCTTAGAGCTTGGCACGGTCGATATGGTGAGTCGAACGAATGGGGATCTACCCACTCTTACCTTTCATGGGTGTCGCACTGTTGCAATTGTCTGTCTAACACATATCGATGAGAAAGGTGCTAACACCGGAACATTTTCCAGGTCCCGGAAAATGATGAACTCGCTCACTGTATCAAGAAGATTTTGTTCAACTTATTGGCCCGGTATTGGAAGAAGCCCGACCCGGTTCAGTTTTCCGAGCTGAGCTTCGGACTGGACATGGACAATCTACCAACATCGACAGGAGCTGGACCATCGATGGTAGCCGCACTTCGCAACGAGCTCTCCTCTCTAACAGCGAAACCAATGAACCAATTAATGGCGATAAACTTGCCACCGGTTTACGGCGACCTGGATGTGGACTACATTGTACCGCAGGTTTCCGCTCCAGAATTGATGCAGAATCACATGCCTTGGACTCCAGAGCAATTGACGATGCCGTTGGTATCGACTGACTTAGAATCCATATGGAGCACATCAACATTAGCGGCGCTTCAGAATCATGGATTGTCCGCGTCTTCTGTGGGAACATCCAGCCTCATGGTGGATCACATTGAGCAGGGTCTGCCGGGCTTTCCCTTACCAGGAATGCAATTTATAGATAGCGACTCGAGTTTACTGGCAGCATCAACATCCGTGGTCGAAGCTACTAGATCTCTTCGTGATCGATCGTCCTCCAGGAGCTCCCTTCCGTCTGGGGCGCAGATCGAAGATAATGAAATTTCTTCAGTTGCGAAAGTGTACGCAGATTGCCAAATCTCCGAAATCAAACTTGGAGTTGGAGCAGGAAGGGAATCTGAAAGCAGCTGGATGCCTACTGGCCGGCCCCGTCGCTCCCCATCCCCAAAAGAAATGTCACCAGATTCGATGACGAGCGGGTTGCCGAAGCCCAGGAACCTTGGCCATGGCCAACAGCAGTCTCTCAAGTTTCATCCTGGGGTTACTTCGTCGGGACCAAGCCCGCAACGACCACGGCTAGAACGACAAAGTTCTAGCACTCAACAGCATGATTCGACGCCTGTACTCGTGCAGTTGGGAAATGTCTTGCAATTAGGAAATGCGAGAGGACAAGTAGCAGAGGCTCCTCCGGTGGAACACGATGAGGCGGCGGTGTCGCACATGTTGGCAGAACGTAGACGAAGAGTCAAGCAAAATGCGAATTTTGTTCAGTTGAAAGCTCTAGTTCCGAGTGCAGCTAAGGTGAGAGCGTCCAAGTCCAGAGCTGTGGTTTCAAGCCAGGGATCAGAATTTCGGCATAATTTCTAGCGTGCTTTTTAATCATAATCTTTTCCCAACTGGTTTGCTGACAGAGACGTGTGTGTTCATTTCTTCAGATGGATAAAGCATCGGTTCTTGCTGAAACCATAGTATATATCAATAGTTTGAAGGCGCGCCTTGAAACTCTGGAGCAGTGCAATCAATCCTTGAAATTTTTGGTCGATCGTGCCGCGGATCTTCCAGCTGCAGGGGAGTCATATCCTTCTCCAACTCAAATTCCAAGTACTTCACGGGCAGTTTTACGAGAAGCAGACAAGATTGAAGTGATATCAGACGGGGAAGGAAATCTGAGAATCGAGATAAGGAATCCTTGTGCTCAGCCAGAAACTGCGATCCAAATTCTCGCGTCTTTGAAACAGATGCAACTCAAAGTCATAAGTTCTCAGATGTCTATTGATGATAATAGAATCACTGCGAACTTTGTAGTTAAGGTACGTCGGACCGTCTATGACATGACAAAGTTTTCTTCCTCAGTTTTCCTCTGTCCCATATCTCATAACGCTAAGATCCAGTTTGATTTAAGTTTCACAACATTCGAAAACTATTCGTCATGTCTCTCTTACGGATGTGTTTGGATTTGCATGCGAGTACTTTGCATCGAAGAACTCGAACGGCAGATGATCCACTCAATAACCCTCTCTGACTCGTCGCATAAGTGCATTGACATCAATGATTGTCAGAAAGCAATCTTGTTCCTCCATGTTCGAACAAGGTAGCTGAGACGTTTTGACATCGGTCTGTGCAGATGAAAAGAAAGAATTCGACTGGCCAAAACGAAGTCTGTGCAAATGTGACAAGCGAACTCAGAAGATGCTTAGGCCTTTAAGTGGTGTGGAAAAAACCTTTTCTCGGTACTTAAATCCTAAGCAGGAGTGATGTACAAAGCTTTCTACCGTTTCTTTTTCTTTCCTTTCGTTTCTCTACCCTGTTCACAGTAGAGACATGGAGGCACTCACATGGCTCAATTGCTTGTAAGATAGCAAATTTCATATCTCGCCGACACCACCTCGCTCGTACCTAGTGTACATACGGCCTCAAATCATTTCTCTTAGAGAACATCGTCGTGCTGCCCGCCCCGTAAGAATCGAGGAAAGAGACAGCTCAACGTCAACTTCAACTATTCATTGATGTGATCTGATCACATCACCAAATCAAGATTTTGATCTCATATTAGGTTTGAACACTTCGACACTAGACAGATTGATCCTCTCATTGTTTCTGTGGGAAATCAGTGGAGGCAAAGAAAATGTGTTCCTCAGATGTACACATTTTTGCCACTGGCAAACTTATAAATTGAAAGATTGAAACTTCTCACTCGCAGACTACTATTACACCAAGTGAATGGTGAAACAACCCACACTGATAACTTCATGTGTGCAATTACGTGGTATGGCGATATGGAATAATTGGATGTATTTTGTGACAGCCAGCAGATAGATAATTCGGCGACGATACATATTTTCCTTGTGTCGTTAGCTTTTTACAAGTGCAGCCAGTGCAGCCCGCGTGTAGCCAAAGAAATATTTCTTGAAGAGCAGGAGCGAGGAAGACTGGTGTTTCTGAATGGGATATTGAATGTGCAAACACTGCGAGTCGGATTGAATTAGAAGAGGAGCCCGCGTGTTGGTTAGAATAGTCGTTGACTTATAGAAGATCTTCATACCATAACCTATGTCCTACAGAAGAAGGTGAAGGATTGTCACAGTTGTTTGGCTTCTCATGGTGGCCATCATTCAAGGTAGGGATTGTTGCGGGCGGGAGCGTGCCAACGTGTATAGCGATGGAGATGTTTCGTCCCTGATTTTGGGTCGGCCCACTTGCGTATTTTTTGTGGCAGTGAGGATATCTGTTGGTGTTCACTTGTCAAATGGTGCCCGTCAATGAAGGAACTCAATACAAGCGTTTATCTTCACTTATCCTTTCGTGCACCCGTGAGAACTTCAAAATAATATATGTACAGTGAGTAGTTCGATCTTAGGTATCGATGAGGAGATGCTGTGAAAAAAATAAAATATTGGGGATTGATAACAAACTCTTAGCTTTAGATTTGAAACGCCAGTTGCGCTATGGAGCAACTAAGTGCTCGGAATCTGCAATAATTCCCAATTTATTTCATAACGAACACACGACTGGCTCTGTCTCATGTCAGAAAGAAATGTACCTACACAGCGTGTTGTGACAGATATTCTGTTCTGCTGGGGAAGGCTAGGAACTTTGTAATTCAATGCAAAATAATTGATAATATCGAGAACAGATCTCCATAAAGTCAAGAATAATTGCAAACGGAGGGATGTACAACATTCACTTTGGATGAATTGACTAAAAATGACTATGTAAGAAACTATGAAAAAAAAATCCTCTACAGAATAAAAGATAAAATAAAGTAAATTATAATGATATCGAATAATATATAGAAAAATATAATTTATAATAAAAAATTATTTTAAATTATAATTTAATTATAATTTCTTATTATATATTATATATATTTTAAAATTATAATATATATCATTATATATTAAAATTATTTTTCAAATAAATATATATTTAAAAAAACAAATGAAAATATAACACCGATAATAATATTTTTTTAAAAATTAAATCAAATGAGCCGCCAATAAATATACCTCTCAAGACACTAGAATGAGATAAGCCGCAAATAAATATATTTTTCAAGAAACTTGATCTTGAAACTCTTTTAAAAAATTAAATCAGATAAGCCGCCAATGAATACACCTCTCAAGAATCTGGAATGGGATAAGCCGCAAATGAATATACCCTTCAAGAAACTTGATCTTGAAACTCCCAAGGTTTGACCGCGGAGCACGGTGGTGTGTCACAGGAATTTTTTTTTTCTTATATGGCGTCTCTATAAAGAAGACCATCCTCGACGACTTCCAAGGTTTTATAGCGCAGGTGCGCTGGAGAACGAATGATATTAATATATGTTTATGACGTGCGTTGCAGCTTGAAAGCATTTGCTCTACCTCACCAATGATTTGAAGCCGAAGGTCAAAAGCAAACTGCCTGGTGAAAAGGCTACCTTCTTTTGAAAATATGGTAAATTTCTCTAGCGTGGAGTGGAAGGCGAAACACCAACGAAGGGGACGGGACAATATGCCCAAGGATGTCTCTATAAATAAAACCATCCATTCCATCCTGGACGACTTGACGCTGGACTGCGAAGCCACTTGACTTATTTGGCATATGTATCTTACATATGTAGGTATGCAGAATTTGACAGTTTTAGTCGCCTTCCAACAATGTGAGTATCGTACTAAGAGATGAGGTTTTGGCGTACTTGAGTCCAACTTAAAATACCGAATCCGGGAGGATACAGGACTAATGAATCATCTATTGCACAAGTTTTTCAAGGGGGCTGTCCCTGTGGAGATGTATAAGGAGAGCAGTAGGTTGAAGACTCACTGAGTCTTCTCTTTGACACGGAAATTGCCACGTTTTCATGGCTTCTCTTCAAATTCTGAACTCCTCAGCGTCAAGGCTCAGTTATGAAGAATGTAGTAGGAACCAAACTCGTGCGCAACACGTTGTTTTAACTTTGACCTTATTGATGCCGAGAATGTCACCTTCTTCACATGTTGCCTTAGGAAGATCTCGTTGTCCATGACCTGGACCATCTGTTAAAGTCAAGATTCAACCTGCATCCATTTGATCCCAGAACAACCTTGCAACTTCGTAGGCAATGGGTCTCCTTATGATGCTGTTCTACAGTCCACTGTAGTTCGCCTGCGGCCCTGGTCTTACGATGAACAGACTCCAGTCAACTTTATGCTTTTCAGTCCGGTGTTCAATCATCGCCTATATTGCTCCTGATCACGTCTCCTTGCATTCGTCACGAGTCACGGTAGTCCCGCGTCAGCAAAAGTTTATTTCGATCTCCCATCCCGCAGAACAGCCATCTGTCTACAACTTCAGTGTATTGCGCTTGCACTCGGAAGACTGCCTGCGGGTATGCCACGTTCTATACTGTACTTGCTGACAGCTGTAGACCGACTATCCAAATACAAATGCTATACAGTAGTATGGGTATTCGATTTTAGTCCGAAGGTATCGTGAAGTAATTCTTCTCAAAACGGTCAGGCGATGCATTACAAGTTTATCCACGCTTCTTTTCTACACGTCGAAATATTCTTCACACCTGCGCAGCTCGTATTTATGACAAGAGACACGTATCCCATATTTACGTTCGGTTATCTGATTAGGTAGCTAAGGAATCATACTGCTAATGTCAACTTTATTCATAATTGGCACTAAAAGTACTTTCGGAGTGCATTTGAGTTGCAATGATTTTGACTGTGTGCCAAATTTTGCATATGTAATTATATAACACACTATTCCTTGCTTTTTTCTCCTAAAAGGAATGTTGGTAATAGTAAATAATATATATTTTCGACCCGGACAGGCCAGGGTAGTTATTTGGTTAACTACTATATGGTACTGTCCTCATAAAGCAACCGACCACTTCAATTATTGACATGAAGCAAGTGCTGGAGACTGTTCATTTATGATCTGAGATGAGATACGTTCAGCGAAACAATTTGTGAGTAGGATTCGTTCCAATATCCTTCGAAGATACGTTTCGAATTCTTTCTCTAATTCCATGGTGGTCTAACTTGTTCCAGAGAATCCAAACCCTAGAACCGTGGACTGAAATCTGGTCCCTGAAATCCATATGGGTTATACTGTGAAGGCTACCGGAAATTCCTGAATCAGCTAGGTCTTTGTCAGATCGAATTCATGACTGAAGACGGAACAGTGGAGTTCGTTCAGCTGTCAAAGTAGGGAGTCCTTGAGGAAAACCAAAAAGGAAGTCCTAGGAACACTATTGAAGAATATCCAGCCTCTTCTACGAACAGATACAAAAGATGAGGAGATATTTAGTTGGACATTCGCGTTTTATTATGTCTTTCACAAATCTAACAACCATAAAATATTATGCGTACGTCATAAGGATCAACATTTGTTTGTCGGAGATTTCCCTGAATTACCATTCTATCAAACGAACTCTTCTTCTCTCTTGTGTCTTCAACCGCAACTTTTGTAGATCTCCGTAATGATTGTGCATTTCATCTAACCGAAATGAGGTAACAAGTTTTAGTTTGGGTATGCATAGTTTACCCTTGGGTACTTGTTTTCAACATTCATCGATAAGGGGCAGGGATGTTTAGGCTACTCCCGGTAGACATGACAAGGTGCGAAATCCGCTGCCGAGGAAAGAAGGAAGAAGAGATGGCAATGCAAAGTCATATAAGACAAGCATTTTCTTGGGGGACGGAGAGAATGAAGTCATGGGACGAACCTGGAATTACGGGCGTTGCGCGCTCAACAGGAGACAGAAAGCACACAAAAGGGCACAGAATCGTGATCGTCTCTTCATCCACCCACGAGTCTGAACATACTGCTCCGCTGTTGTAAATACATCGCAGATGCCGTCTCTGAAATCTCGTTCGTCATGACAAGCTCCCCCAATTTGCTGGAAGCATCTTTTCAAATGGTAACCTTTGTTAAACCCGGGTAGTAACACTAGTCGAAGACAGTGCCGAAGACAGGGCACTGTCTTCGAATAGTCTGCAAATAAAGACAGAATTAGGTGAAGGGAAGTTATGGCGATCTGTAAACAAAATGATTTTCCAGTTGCTGAGGCGTGAAGGAGGCATTTCTTATATGCAGTACACAGTGAAATACAGGAGATGATTGGTGTTGAGTTAATTGTATGACGATGTTGTAGGAGGAAGGAAGACAGCACGCACATGCGGCAGGTGTGAAATGACGAAGAGAAAGCAAGCATTCAAACTCCATCGAGAAGAAATTAGTCAGTGCAGGTGTTGCTGAACTCTGGAATTTATTAGGCAATGGTGACGCCAGTAGATGCTTTTGCCCGGCCAATGTGAGTACAGATCTGTGGTAGTGATATGGTTACAGTGATGTTTACAGTGCTTGTAAGGATTCAACTTGTGCTTGAATTTGCATGACTCGCCCCGACTCTCTAACTCTCACTCTAACCCATCAACTTCCCCTAACAACAAGTGACCACTCACAGTGAATTGCGAGCGTCATTCTAGCTGTCACAGCACGTGGCCACCCACATGTGTCATACTGATCCACAATATTTTATGAACTGTCCATCAAATTACTGTTTTAGACTGGAGACGATATTGTGCACGTATCAAGGTGAACGAGTCGAGATAAACGCACTGGTGATTTGGAGAATGCGCCTCCTGTACCGGAATTGTAGTTTCAGCACAGTCATCTCAGATGTTCACCACCAATCAAAAATCTTTAGCTTCCAGGTGATGTTGGGCTCGAGAGATCATATTGTCATGAAAAGGTTGAACATTCAAACACCTGAAAATGGTGCGAATGGAACAAAAAGTTGTCTCCGAGAATCTAGCAGGTGAATTATCAGGTTTGGATAAAGTGAATCTCTTTTGATTCCGACATTGGATTTTATATCCAGATCGCATTGGATAAAGTGTATCCTTATCAACATATTGGGTTTTGTTCAAAGTGAATGAACAAAGTGAATAAAATTTAATTTTTTAATATATAAATATTAAAAATATATATAATTAAATAATTATATATAGTATAATTATTCGTGTCAACATTATAGTTTATAAATTTATATTATAAATTTATTTTTTATTAAATTAATTTATATATTAAATATTTAAAAAATAAAATTATATTTTAAATATTTTATATAAAAATAATTTTATTAAATTAAATATTATAAATATATTAATATTTTTAAATTTAAATTTATTTTTTTAATATTTTATTAATTAATAAAAATAAATTAATATATTTAAAATAATTTTTTAAATATTGTAAAATAAAAAAAATAATAATATAATATTACAAAAATAAATTATTATATATAAAAATTTTATATTTAATATGAAAATAATATTATATATATATTTTATAAAAATTTTTTAATATTATAATTATATTAATTATTAAAAATATATTGAATATTATTATAAAAAAATGACAAATATATAATTAAAAATTTCATTATAAAATATAGTGAATTGATAGGTAATAATAAAAATCACTTTAAAAAAAAGAAAAAATAAAAATGAATCTAAAAGAGAGCCTAGATTGATCTATGATTGTGTTTCTAGCTAAATGCATAACCTTCTCATAAAGAAATAAAAAATAAAGATGTGTATATTGACTTGTTTTTTTGACAATTTTAAACCACAAAAAGACGAGCTTTGACTTCTTGTGAGAAGGAAGGTAAAGTGGATAGAAAAGAGGAAGTGTTGTAGAAATTGAAAGATATAGAGAAATTATTTTGGGAAAAGGAGACTTGACCATAATGTAGAAAGAAAGAGAGGATATGGTACTTGCTTGCTTGAAGAAGTTGTTAGCAAACTCTATATTAAGAGAAGATTATCCTTATAATAAATGTTTTTACCATAATAATTAAGAATAATTTTAGCATCTGATTTATTTGAGATTTGAGTTCCATGAGATATTCAAAGAAGCACTAAAAAGTGATAAAAGAAAACATTGAAGAGGTACATAAGAAACTTCTTTGTAGGATTCATTTGATTCCTCTACATCCGCTAAGCCAAAAGGTAGACAATAAGAACTTAAGGGAATATTTCCAAAATGGGAGAAGAAGCTCTTAGAGAAGATTTGAGAAAAGAAGGAATGCAACACCTCCAAAGAAGCTCATCAATTATCATCTCAAGAAGACGACCTCCTGCTTGTTTTGATCTTGACATTTGTTGCCTATATTCAAGGTAGAATAGAAGAATTGTTACAAGTAGAGTTCTCCAAGACACCAAAGGATAATCCAATCATGGTAACCCTCCTAAAGCAAACTGTGGATCCATCTAGTGCATGATCTAAGACAAGCTCTATAAGGACCCAAAGAAATTAAAGAATAATGTGGGGCCAAAGCAAAACGAAAAAGTCATAGTAAGTCATCAAGAACAAAGACAATCTCAAATAATTCCTTAATATAATATAGTTATGGACCTGGCCAAGTCTAAAGTAGACATCTTGTTTAAACAATACAGACTCTATTGGAGCTTAGCCCCGTGTTACCTTTTTTGTCTCTCCCTTGTACGGCTTGATGGGGTCTTCCCATCCTTCTTTTTTCCTATGCGGTCGCCTTTTTTTGTTTAAACAATTATAGGAACATAACAAGTTGTACAAGAAACAACTTGGGTTTGCACTCAAATGAGGTAAACAAGTGAAATGGAAAGATTCTCCTATCTATTGAATAAACAAAGGGGATTTAGGTTCTCCTAAAATTGAAGTGGAATTTCATGCTTTATTATATTGATTTAATAGTCATTGATAGGATTGAGAGTTAATGTCATGACCAAATACACTACCTATAAATTAGGGTAATTTGAATTCAAAGCAACCTCTTGAATATTGCACTTTGTAGAGCAGACCCAAAGAAGACCTTTGGTACAACTCTCCAAGGTATTGACCACCATTGGAGGAGTACATGTTAAATTGACATAGATTGTTCTTTGTCCTATCTTCAAAGTATGTTATCCTTCATTGATTGGTCAATTGTGGTTATACAACATTCCTGAGATTATCAATTGATCTTAGCACAAGTT
Organism: Lunularia cruciata; assembly: GCA_948567375.1. Lineage (NCBI taxonomy): Eukaryota > Viridiplantae > Streptophyta > Marchantiopsida > Lunulariales > Lunulariaceae > Lunularia > Lunularia cruciata. The sequence goes on from OX419757.1 coordinate 44,344,051, forward strand.
GTGCTTCAAGGATCCTAAAAAGACCAATAAAAAGTTTATCACTTATGTCTTGGAAGAAGATACCTCACCTTTGATAGGGATACACCTCAAAGACATCAAAAGTGTTATTAGAAGAAGACAAGGTGAATTATCTCAAATGCTACAAAATAAATGAGTTCAAGGTAAATGAACATGATTCAATAAAAGGGGAGATTGAACACAAAGACAAACCATGGCTAAGCACAAAAATGTTGGGATTTAGCCATGTAAGTTGCATGGAAAGAATTATCAATCTAGACTATTGTTAGAATGTGATTTTAAGAGAAGGTAAAATCTTGAAGATTTCAAAGTATGTGTCTACAAAGGAATATAAGGCATACAAAAAACTCTTCAAAAAATATCAAGATGTCTTTGCCTAGAGTATCAACAAAATACCAAGAATATGATACAAATTTGGGAGACCTTGAATTGATTTAGGTCAAGAAAGCAATATCTGTTTGCAAATGTTAATTTAGGCTCAATCCAAAGTATTGCTAATCAAGGATGAGATATACAAATATCTTCAAGCCAAGATCATATTTCTTGTACTAAGTAATTAAAGAGTATCTCCCTTTGTTATTGTACTTAGAAGAAGACAAGTAAGATCCAAGTCTATCAAGATTTCAAGAAGTTGAACTGTATCACAAAGAAGGATTATCACCCATTGCCATTCACTGATGCACTTCTAGATCAAGTGGTTGGTTATGCTTGTTACAAGGATAAGACTACCTTCACAATTGATTGGGACAATTATGAATATAATCAGATGCCCCTTGGAATTTTTAATGCACCTAATACTTTTGAATGAATGATGAACATCATCTTCAATGACTTTTTGCATAAATTTATGGAAGTCTTCATTAATGAAATTTGTGTCTTTTATCTTTAGCAAAAGATAAAATCATCTCTTTTATCTTTGCCAAAACATTTGACAAGTGTTGAAACTTGGAGTTGTCTCTTCATTCAACAAAATTCTCTTTTGTGATGAAAATAGGAATCCTATGGTACACACAATTTTTTGGTAGAATTGAGAGAAATTAGAAGTGGAAAGAGTTATTATGTAGGTAAGCGTAATACTCCAAGGACAAGAGAACCCCCAAGAGAGAAAGCAAGAACACACAAAGCTTTGCACTCAATACTACGGTGCCCCAAAGGAACACCTTGTCTTTATTATTTTCATGCCATTGTAGCATCAAACCTAGATTGCTCAAACGCTAGAGTAGTAGTGTTGGTAGTCAGAGGTATTTTGGCAATTACTCATAGGCTACTTGGCGGTCAAAGTTCATGTTTGGGGTATTGCCTACATGATGAGGCCCACTATCACTTGCACCATTTGTATTGCCAAGTGTGCCATCAGCCAGACCATCAGGTTTGGAGATCTAGATCAAAGTTAGAGGTATATGTGGTACCCACCTTTTTTTTAATGAGTTTTAAAGAAGAAGTGTGTTGTTAAAGCCAAACAAAGGCTATATGCGGAAGAAACAAGAAGAATCATGTGTGTGGCATAGACCTTGGGTCAAAGTCAGAAGGACACAGGTTGGATGGGCAGAAGCATGAAGCCAAAAAATAGAGGACTTTGTATCAAGGTGTGCAACCCAATCCAAAGAACCTGTAACAACTTTTCCTTGGGTTCAGCCAATCAAGAAAGTACATGTAAAGAAAGTGACTACCTTGGGATCAAAAAGACATTGAGAGTGATAGAAAACAAACAAACAAAATTGTCATGTCAATTGAAGATCAACTGAAGAATGACCAACCAGTGAAAGATTATAAAATTGAGACGTCATTGAGGGCATTCTGAAATCTCATGACAATATCCTATGTCTCTCAATAGTTGTCCCAAAGAATTTATAATCTCAAGTTTCGGGGAGGGTTTGATCTTTCAGAGACGAGAGTGAGGAAGCACACAATGGCCCCAAAGAGGAATAAGCAAAGCACTGTGTAATTCATCAATTAGATGTAGTGGCAAGGGTTGAAGTCTTGAATAGACTTTGCATCATATTTTTGGCATGGAATGGAATTTGAGCTTTCCATTTTTCATGCAAAAATTGCTGCTAGCAATTGGAGAGATGAGCCCAAGCATGAAGAGAAGAGAGGAAATCTAGCTCAATGGACTGAGTTGGATTGAAGATTAGTCTTAGGGAGAGAAGTAGGGAGAGTCACCTTCTATAGGAAGCGTGAGTCTTTGGAAGATGCCAAGGTGAAGAATTCTTTCAACAAAATTCACACCAATAATGAGTACAAGGTGGATAGTTATAAGGACATAATATGAGGGGGGGATTGTTAGGATGATGATGGATATGATTAAGCTAGAGCAAAAAACCTACGTAACAATACAGTAGGTGGTGTTCTACCCCCAAATGTTTGCAGGAGAGGAGGTAGATTAGGCAAAGTGTTTGCACCAATGCGTTGCGCAAATGATTACCAATTGGAGAATAGATATGCCACTCCATTACTTCATACCCTTTGCAACTCACTTCTACTTTGGATTAAACTTAGTTATTTTGAAGGAGAGAGGACAGATGGTGTCTCACTTTCACCTCAACTTACAAAGAGAAGTAGATGTAGATGAGCAATATTATATCAATTGGGTTTGAGAAGGCAATGAGTACTACCTCAAGAGTAGGCAGGAGAGGATAGTGTCAATGGACATGCTAAGAAAGAGAAGTAGACCAATATGAAGAATAACACTAATACAACTACAAAAGATAAAGGCTGAATTTGCAGCTAGCTCTAGTAGATGTGAAGGAACCGTCTTTGGAGGAAAATTTGGAAGGAAAAATTGAGTCAAAGTGTTAAGACTTAGGAGCATAAGAAGAGTTCACTCTGCATAGTGGAGAGTCTAGCAGCAATAGTGAGGGAGAGCTCAAAGTTCAGCAATCAAAGAAAGAGGTTGTTGGAGAGGAAGAGCGTGAGTTCCACAAGGCAATTGACCAAATGAAGGGAGGAGACATGCCTTGTTTGGAGTTGCCAGAGGCCTTGTTTGGAGTTGCCAAAGCACAAGAGGTGGTTTGTCATTTAGGATCTATAGGTTGGTAAAGTTGTTGTAGCACGGTATTTTTGTTAGTAACTATCAATTGTGAAGCCTATTTAAAGGAAGCAGTTGCAGTATGTTGTTGTTCAATATTCATATTTTTGAAGTTGAATAAAGCAAAGTGTTGTAACTCAATGCTTGTCATTTCATCTTAATTTTGAGTATCAATCTTGTATGTGTGTTTGTGAGTGTTTGGAGAAGTTTGAAGTGCAATTCAATAAGTTTGTTGGATGTTGGATTTTGTAGTGCTGATTTCATTCTATGTGTTTGATCTTGAGTGGATAGCAATCAAAGCAATGCCTTGATAGATCTATGAGGAATTATAGTGTTGGTAGTATTTTGCATTGGTGAATGCAACATTGGATTGATGCAAAGCAACTTTGATTGAGGAAGTTATGCCTTCAATGGAGAGGTGGAACACAATTTTGAGGCAAAGTTGTTTCATAGAGAAGTAGCCTTCTTTGGGAGAGTTTGAAAGATCACAATTGAAGTTTGTTTGGAAAGATTTGAAGTATTGTGATTATGAGTGTTATTAATTATGACAAGAATGTGAATCTGTGATTGTTATTCTCTTTTGGGTGTGGTTTCTACTTGAGAGATTAAAGATGCAACCAAGAAGAATTTTTTGTTATATTTTACTTTGTATTTTACCATTTTGAATCATATCTTTGTGTGAACAAACTTTACTTACCGATTATTTCTAAAGTAATATTTGCTAGGTTGTCACATGAATTTTGGCACCACTCTTGAGAATGAAAATCTCAAGAGTGGAAGAATATGAAGCCAAATCTTACACGGAGTGTCCAACCAATACAAATGTCTACATCAAGAGAACAATGGTAAGAGAGGTAATAAAAAAACTTTGCATCATGAAGAAGAAGAATGCCAAAAGAGCCAATTCACCTTTGACAAAGCTGAGAAGGAGATGTAGGATTTACAACTTCTTCATAAAGTTCAAGAAGCCTTGAAGGACCTCAAACAAAAGAAACAAGAGATTGGGTGGCAAGGCTACTTTGAATCTTTGAATCCCAAGAAGAAAGATGTAAGTGGACAAATATATTTAGTGTGACCCAATACACCGTCATCCTCAAGAGCTGTCAAGGGAGCCAATTTCATTAAAGAATTCATTTGTGACAACACAAAATTTGATGAAAGAAGAGTGTCAATACCTTTTACATTCAAATCCTTGACTAGTTTGAAAGGATCTTAAGAGCCATCTAAAGATATTGAACCTCTTTCTTCAACTTGGGTTGAAGTTGATGTACCAACAAAAGAGCAACCTGTCAACAAAGACCTCATTTTGAACTTGATGAACCCCTAGGTGAACCAAGAAGTGCCATTACCAGCCAATCCCTTGGGCCCATCAAGTCCAATACCACCACAGCCTAATCCACAAAGTTACAGAAGGACTTTGTTGTCCATCATCTGACACACATACCATAAGTACAAGGGGACGGAACAAGATGAAGACCTTGATGAATTCATCAAAGAATTCAAAGTCATCTCCTTTGCCAACAAGGAGCATGACTCCACTAATTATCTGCAAATTTTCCAAAGTTTGCTCTGAAAGAAAGCTCAGAGTTGGTACATGTATGTGATCCAAAAGGAGTTCAAACCAGGCAATTGTGCAGACTTGAGAGACAACTTCTTGGAAAAATTATGGGAAGTGGATTATGATATGAGTGTCTTTGTGGCACATTGATCTCAACCAGGGAAAGAATGAGAAGTTAAGAGACTACCTTGAGCGGTCCATGGGATTATTGAACCATGTGCCAAAGCAATCCGGTGTGGTAGGTTACTCTAATGCTCAACCTATCACCTAGTTCCTTGGTGGATCATCACTAGAGATTTGAATCTTTGCCAAGGAGAGGAACATAAATTCCTTGGATAAGGTGCTCAAACACGTCACTTGATACAAGACAGCCCACTCACTCTTCTAGTAATCAAAGAAATTGGGAGAAAAAAAGGCAAGAAGCCCAAACAAAGAGCTTCTTGCAATACATCCCCTTCTTTGGAAACATCTTCCACATCTTCCAATTCTTCTTTGGAATCTAAAGAAGACTCAAAGCCAAGAAGAAAAAAAAGGCCAGGAGTAAATAAAGTATCAACACCCCCACCAAAATTTGTAAATAAAACCAACACTAAGCTAAAGAATCCTATCAAAAGAGTTTGCGTGGAACACCCAAGGTGGATGAAACAATCCCACTCGTACTCCAAATCCAAGTGATCTTCTCTTGTACTAGAGTATCCTTTGCATTGGTGTTCCCCTCCAATAAATCATCAAGCCAAGTAACAAAACCATTGAAAGCTAAAATTGAAGCCGCCATGGTCCTGGATTGTTGTGAGCCAAGACTACCACTACTGAAGCATACTAGTAGGCAACATACTCATCCCTCACCAAATTGCCAAACTGGTCTATAGGATAATGTCTTCTCCCAATAGTCAATATTGAAACCCATGAGGTATAACACTGCTCCCTCAACTAACACATCATACAACTCAACTATCGTTGCAATGGCCTGAGCTCTCACCATAAAGCTATCAATTGGATGATCGGGCTGAATTTGAACAACAAGCTCTCCACATGTGGTGTACTATGTAGAACCACCACCTAGAGATGGCTGGATCTAGAATGGACACCTCTCCACATTGGTATTCCGTAACTCCAAACCGCCAATTGCAGCCTTTCCCAACATAAAGGGTTGCGTACCAGAGTCAAGGACCCTTTGTGGTGTATGTGACTATGTGGGACCTTCTTTGAAGGTCACACCAAACAAAAAATCTGAATGCTTGTGATGACTATGTTGGACCTTCTCTAAAGGTCCCACCCAACAAAAAATCCCCCTTTGGTTATCCAATAGGATAGGTGTAATTTGTGCTTGCTCAAAGGCCGGTCTAGTTGGTAGCTCCTCCAGTCTAGCCGTTGCTGCATGCCATAAACCACTGGTTCTTGAGCGGATCCCATGCTCCTCAGCCAAGTCAGCTCCACTATCAACCACCTCTACTTTTGTAGTAGGAACCACATCATCCCTACTCTCAAAAAGCTTGGCAGCCAACCAAAATGTTGGGGGTTTAAACTTCCAATATACACATGTCATTGGCTAAAAATAAAGGATAGCGCATAATGAGCTGAGTTGCCCCCAACATCATGCTAGACTTAGTCTATGTAGTAATAAGTGGTTGACTAGTAGGTAGTCTTGTGAGCCGACATGTCTCTCACTCAAGATGAACCTCTGATGGCTATTATGGTAGTGCACCATGGACTAAGAAGGCAAAGAACTCCAACTCCATCATACTCCTCCAAGGCTAACACTCCAAGACTCAAGCTATTGCTCACTAGAGAACTCAATGAGAGAGATAGTTGCAAATGAAAGGATTATGATTACCTCCTCACTCCTTGTTTATATACTTGTGAAATAGTTGCTAAAGTTACTAATTACTGGTGTAACTCAAGTTACTAGGCTAAAAGTCAAATAAAGTAAGAAAGCAAAGGAATATCCATATTCATGAGAGTATTCTTCAAAGCATATGGTCAAGGATGCCTTTACATAGGCTATCCTTGGACTATAGAAGAATCCAAAACAAAAAGGCTTGTGGGTCAAAGAGTTCTCAACTCTTTCCTCAAAGCCAAACACCTAGGAATAATACCAAGTCAATACACTAGAATCCAAAATAGTGGTGCTCATTTTTTCTACTTCCTCTAAAGTAATATCCCCTCTATCTTAACTATGACTAACTTTAGCTAATCATAACTAAGGTAGAACTAACCATTATCTTTATATAAATAATATCTCTCAAGCACTTGTAATACCAAATTAAATATCATAATACCACACACATGCACAAATGGGTGTTATAGTCCATCATGCATCCCATCACCACCTACCACACTTGCATTAGGACATCCAAGAGCCATGGATGTCATCTATAGTGCCTCAAGTAGTGTAAAATATTGGGGAAGTCTGACTTGTCTACGAGCCTTTCTTCTCTATGGATCAAACTCCATTGATGCTCCTCTAGGCTCTAAAGCACATATTGCATTCCTAGTCACTATGGCAAATGCATCCATATGTACTAATTTGCATATGAAGTCCAAGGTGTCTCTATCACCTACATGAGGTGGAAGCCTCAACACGTGAATCTGATCTCCTCTAAGCTATGGCCATGCTAGCCAATCTTTGCTCCAATTGCTCAATGCGAGTAGCCATAGTTGTATTAGAAGTAAGAGCAGGTACTGCATCTCTACTAGGTGTGGATCCTCTACCACCACGTCTACCACCTTTTCCTCCATGACTAGAGCTCCTCTACTACCTACCATAGTAGCCTAACCACTCCGTAACTCAAGGTGTAGGTCAAAGCACCAATCACTAGTATGACCAAATCAATGGCAATGCTCACACTATCTTTGTGTTGGTTGTGATGCACTAGAGGTTTCAAGTCCACTGCCTTGAAGGCAATCTCTCTTGTGATGAGGTCCACCACAAGTCCAACAAGCAACACCACCACTCACTGGTTGCCACTGACCCAAAAATGAAGGTAAGGGTCTAGCTATAGTAGGCCCTCCACTCGCTCCATAGGATTTGGGTTGTCCACCCTATCCTCAAAAACCAACATGGCATGGTGCACTCTACTACATGTTGGAAGAAATAACTATTGTGGATGAGGTCTCCCTACCAAATCTAGATGTCACTACTCTCCTACACCATGTTGAGCTCAATACGCTTAGCTAAACCAAAGACCATTTCCAAAGTAGCTTGCAACAACGTAACATCACAAACTCTAAGTTGCAACTTCTTGTCCAATATCCCATACCAAAACGAGATTGCTTGGGCCTCAATAACTCCCTGAGTAAAACTGATCAACCCTCTCATGCAAGTGTAGGCCTTGCATAGGCTCTCTTCAGCCTTCCATTGGAACTCTTGCAAGCTCCTTAGCTTGTTAGTCCGTACTCCTTGGTAGTTCTACCTCAAACTAGAAGAACTCCACCATGAGGTTAAACCTTGGTACTACACCACCTCTTGTAGTAGTACCTCCACTCATAGTAGCACCATCTCCAAGAGATCCACCAACGCTACTAGAGCTAGAACTCATGGGTACATCCGATCTACCTCTAGAAACCGAGCCAAAAGTGATAGAGATATAGTTTGGAGACCAATACTGTCTCCATAGCTCAATCTCCTCCAAGTGAGCTCTCTTAAACTTAGTAGTTATCCATTAGTGGACCCTCTAGATATTGAAATAACCCCTTCTGCACCACAAAGAGTGTGAAAAAAGTTAAGTTCTGCATCTGTTGTAGATCACACCAACTATCAAACTCTTAGATGAAATCATCCAACTCAATGGTACCCACTATACCAGAGTAATGCTTTTGACCTTTGGAGGCTCCATAAATCTTGTCCATGTCCCATAACAATGATGCTGATACACCAAGTGCACTCTCAACTAAATCAGCTCCTATGTCAAACTCTGACTTAGAGACAATCTCCTCCCACACTAGGGATTGAGATATAAGCTGACACCAAGCGCAACTCTAAGTAACCCACTATGTACTACAATGTTATCTCCTCTGGAATCCCCAAGGAACTCATTTGTGACAAAGTAACCAAGAAATGCAATCCATAACTGCAACCTCTGCAAGTACCCCACCAAGTACCAACACCACCAACTAAATGCCCCCGACTAATGTAGCTCTAACTACAACAACTACACTAGAGGAAAGGGCAACTTGTAACTTGCCATCACAACACAGACTCTCACGGTTTGCAGGTCAACACTTCCTTCCTCACCAGAGAGAAACATGAGTAGTCTGATTGGTCATCACTCTAGCCTCACTACCAAGAGCACACCCAAGCATCAATGCTTTAAATTCAAGGCACCTCACACAAAACATGGTGCACAAACCAGAAGTAGAGAATGGAGGGGGTCCAATCACAAGGAAGCTAAAAAAAAATACTCGACCTCATAAATCAACACCAGACTAACTCTCCCACCATTTGGCATTTGACATAATTGGAGTAGCTATCTACTTCTTGAGCTACAAGGATCACCAAGAATGGGATCAAAGTTTGTCTCTCCAAAATCTAACATAAACCCTTCACAAAATCTGACATAAAATTTGACATAAATCCCTAAAAATAGCTGACCGCCAAATCCTCTACTAACTCTTCACTCAAGCCAAGTTGGAAAGATGAGTTTTGTCCAATCTCTAATTCATAGGAGTGGGTTCACAACTCCACCTTCAATTTCACTTCTCAGCTCAACTCGCACTAGATTGGTCTTGTGTTCACCTCTTGAGCTCAAAATCACAATTACCGCTTGAAATCAACTCTCTTTGGCTCTAAATTTGGCCAGCACTTATGCACACAATCACTTCCAGGGATATCAAAACTGCGATCAAGGTACTACAATCCTTTGGGCTTGGAGATACCACTACCACCCTAAGGTCTTGCACCTAATTTCTTCATGACTCTCACTTCTTTGTTGTAATTAGTTCATTTACATTCAATTAGATCAGTACTTGATCTATCATTCAATAATCTGCCAACAATTGGTCACTGATTACAATCAAGCCACACCCATTCTAGCTAAGAGACTCCAAGTGATACTTGCTGGCTTTCTATCCACTCTAGCCAAGAAATCAAAGGCTCAACAATAGAGAAGTGAGCTCTATGGAGCTGCACTCCCAAGGTATAATCTTGATTTTGACCTAGGTCTCACACCAATAGTCCTGCTAATGGCACACCTAATGGTGCGTGTGATGGTGTCTCCACCATGAAGTCAATACCCAAACACAACATCTGACCATCAAAAAGTAGTATATGAATAACTACCAAAATACCTCTAACTACTATCACTATTACTCTAGTGTTCAAGCAATCCAAATGCGATGTTACAAATGGCGTGATAATGCAAACCAAGATGTATCTCTTCCTCATGAATTAGGTCATTTGTTGGATTGGACCCACAAAATCAATTCCACATTTCTCAAATAGTGCTAATGGTAAAATCAATCTCAAAGGCCATTGGGAGTAGATGTGTGCTTTCTTCTTCTTTGACAAGTATCACAACTTTGGATGTAGGCTTGAGTATCCTTGTACATCATAGGCCACTAGTACCCTAATGAAAGAATTTTCTTTATGGTATTCTTCAAGGCATAGTGTTCTTATGATGCATCCAAGTGTAAGAACTAAATGACTCCTACGACTTCATATGCCTCCAAGTATCTCCAAAGTAATTTGTCTTCACCAATTTTAAGTAAAATGTTGTGCTTCAATTGGTATTGTCCCATGTGGAACCCACAACTTTTTTTTGAAATGGAGAAGAAGAAGTGTATAGGAAAGTCGGATTGCGCATGTATGGCCGAAGAAGGCAAAGAAAAGAGTCTTCGGGATGAAACCCAAGGTAACGTGGCTTTGGGTCATAAAGCGAAGTACTCGGACTTGCCCTGTCAGCATACTACCCAAAGTAAGAAGTCTTTGTATTGGGGGGGGGTGCTCAACCTGAGGTGAGGACAATGTAACAACTTTTCTTTGGGGCAAGAAATTCAAGAAGGGACCGTTCAAAAACCGGCGGTCATACGCATGAAGTACACTTGACAATGACAGGCGCATGCAAGAGGTGTGATTTCTCTTTAGAAACTTGAATTAAAGAGAGACAAAGAAGGTGCAACTCTATAAAAATTGGGCTAACAACAAAGCAATGTCGAGCAATTTTCCTTTGCCATTGAGGAATTGTCCTACAAGAGATCGTGGGAAGGGAAGTAGAGTTGAAGAGACACTGGTGTGTAGAGGAGAATTTGAGAGAGCTAACCCGAGAGATAGTGAGGAAGAAAGAAAGATGGGAGGAGGAAAGAAGAACTCTAAATTTGCAGTGAGAAATCATGCAATTTGGAGGTTAGATGTGATTGCAAGGATTGAAGTCTTGAGCCGACTTTGGATCACATTCTTGGCGTGGAACTGGAATGTTAGTTTTCCAAGATTCATGACCAAGATAATCAAGAGTAAATGTCTTGATGGGCCCAAGGAAGAGGGGAAGAGAGGAAATCTGGCTTGTTGGACGGAGTTGGATTGTAGATTAGTACTCGGAAGAGAGGCATGCATAGAGCAGGGTGCCACGTTCTTGGGGAAGGGAGAGGTAGCCAAAGAAACCCAAAAAGTGAGAGATGCATTCTCTTCGGAGCGGCCAAAGAATGAGTAAAAAGTAGAGAGTTACAAGGATCCGGTCAAGAGAGTGATCGTGAGTGCTCTCATGGCAATTCTCAAGCCGGAGAGAACGACTTATGTGATGCAGCACCAAGCGGTGTTCTTCCATAAGATGTTTGCAAGAGAGCCAATCAATTGGGCGAGGTGGTGCTTCCATGGGTGAACGAGGCAGATGGTATGGAATTTGCAAGATAAGTCGCCTCCACATTACATTGTGCTATTTGCAGCACATTTCTACCTCAGGCTGAATCTGCTCAATGCGGTGGAGCACAACAGAATGGTGTCGCATTTTCATCCCAACTTAAGAAAGGAGGTTGACACGGAGGAGCAGCAGTACATTCTTCAGATCCAAAGCAGTGATGAGTACTACGCACATATAGGGAAGAGTGCATAGGTGGAAGTAAGTACTCTGAAGTCAAAGAAGCGGAGTCGACAAGGAGAAGGCAAAGACGTCAAGAAAATGAGACCTCAAAAGACTAGAAGGGTAAACCCGAGGAAAGGTATAGTGGTGATCGTGTCGTCAGAAGAAGAATCGGAGGGCAAAGCCAAGTGCAAGTCCAAAGACTCGGAACACGAGGAAGAACCCGAGCTTACACTACAGAGTGGGGATACAAGTAGTGATAGTGATGAAGGTGGGGAGATGACATCAGTGCCCACAGCAGAAGAAGAGGTTTGGATGGAGCTCGAGGAAGAGAGTAATGCAAAGTTCAAAGACAAAGTGCCCAAGCAGGAGGAAAAGAAGATTACCATTCAGAGAGGAGTTTGGTCCAAGCAAAAGGCAAAGTGGGAAGCGGGTCCAAGAAAAGCAAGGGAAGAGGAGAATGCCAGTTTGGGGAGTGAAGCATCCATTTCGATACGACGACTATAGAGAAGAAGGCAAGTATCGAGAGAAGAAGAGGTAAAGAAGGAGATCACTCTGCAAGTTGAAGTAGTTGTGAGTGATGGAGTGGAGTACTTGCACAAAGAAGTGTGTCCTCTGTTGGTGAAATTGGAACACAAGAAGAGGGAGATGCAGTCAAAGTGTCTGGAGGTGAAGACTGTATTGCAAGCATTAGCACAACTAGAAGAAGAGAACTTGGAGTTGAAGAAGAGTATAATACGAGGTGAGGCGGAAAGGGAAGTATTGCAAGTGGATGCTGTAGTGCAGAGTCAAGTAGTAGAAAACTTGAAGAGAGAAGCAAGGTATCAAGAGGAACTTGTGAAGAAGAGTGACATAGCAAAGGAAAGACAAATTGCTGAATATGAGATCTTGAAGCAATAGTTTGTTGATTTGAGACTAGAAATTATCCATGCTATGGCAAGAGTAGCAAAGAAGGAACAAGAGCTCGATAGGGTAATGGAGAGTGTAGAAGAGAAGAAGCAATTATGGCAACGAGAGTTGAAAGTGAGATATAGGGAAGAAGAGAGATTGCAAGAGTTACTTCGTAATCACAAAGAGAAGGTTGTACAGAAGGAGAAGGAGAAGGAAACTGTGAAAGCCAAGTTCAAAGCAGAATTGGCAATGTACCAAGAGAATTGGCTTGCAGATTGGGAGCGCAAGAGGAAGATGAGATTGGAGCCCTTGAAGGAGATTGTAATCAAGATGGATGCGATGCTGAGTATAGAGGCCAGTGTGCGTATCGAGGAGATGAGGCTGCACGAGTTGAAGTTGTTGGTACAAGAGATGAGGAGGAGATATGCAAAGGATACCAATTTGAACGCATTGTTGATTAGTCTCAGAACTCGTGTAGATAGGAAGATATTGGAGGCAAAAGACAATATCACAATCAGATTAGACTTGGTAAAGTTAGAGATAGATAAACCTTGGAAAGATGTTAGAGCAAAACCCAAAGTAGATGAAGTAGGAGTACAAATGTCTTTGGAGTTACCATTGGAGACATTAGAGAAGAGTGGGTCAGGAGATAAGGAGTTAAAAAGATTACCCACTAGTGAAATTTCAGATCAGGAAAGAGAACTATTAGATTTGGTAGAAGATGTAGGAGTTATGAAACCCAAGGATAGGATAGTAGGAAGTAAAGTTACTTCAGGATTGGGTTTGAAAGTTGAAGAAGAAGTAGATATTGGATCGGATTAGTAACCAATTTGAGATTTGAATAGACAAATATGAAGAGGTGCATTGTCATTTCGAATCTGCAGGTTTGTAGAATCATAAGGAAGAGGTACATTAGGAAGATAACTGTCAATTGCTTCACTATTTAAGAGTGGCATTTGCAGTCTATGTTGTTCAGTGCTCATAATTTTGAGAATAAATAAAGCGAAGTGCTGTGAAGCAGTGCTCATTGCTTGAGCTTGATTCAGAGTATAAGCTTTGCAATTGTGTTTGTGAGTGTATGGAGAAATTCAAAGTGCAAGTTAGAGTGCTTGTTGGATGTTGGATTCCGCAGCCTTGATCTTCATTCTGTGTGTTTGATCTTGAGTGAAGTGCAATCAAAGCAATGCCTTGATAGATTTGAGATGAATTGTAGTGTTGGTAGTATTTTGCATTTGTGAGTGCAACATGAAGTTGATGTGAAAAAATTTTGGTCAAGGAAGTTGTGCTTTCAGTGGAGGAGTGGAACATAATTCTGAGGCAAAGTCGTTTTGCAGTGAAGTGCCATTTTCAAGAGAGCCTGAATCATCACAATCAAGATTGTTTGGAAAGAGTTGAAGGAGTTGTGATTAAGGAGTGTGAATTCATGACAAGACTGCGAGTCAGTGCTTGTTACTCTCTTTTGGGTGTGGTTTCTACCTGAGAGATTAAAGACACAACCAAGAAGAACCACATTATTACTGTTTGGCTTTGTATTTGACCAATTCTGACTCATATCTTTGCAGGAACAAACTTTACTTACCTGATTACCGCAAAAGTGATATTTGCCGGGTTGTCAAATGATTTTTGGCACTACTACCAAGGATACAAATCTTGGAAGTGGAAGAATACAAAGCAAAATTTGAAACTGGGTATCAAAGCAATATGAATGTCTGCATCAAGAGAACAACAGGAAGAGAGAGTTCAAAGATGAGCATTGTAACATGAAGAAGATAAACATCTGAAAGTCCCATCTTCTTTTGACAAAACCGAATGAGAGGCATTGGACTTTCAACTCCTTCACAAAGTGCAAGGAGCCCTACGAGAACTTGACCACAAGAAACACAAATGTGGTTGGCAAGGCTACTTTGTATCTCCCTCTTCCTCCAAGAAGAAGAAAGACTCGAGTGGCCAGACATATGCATTACGGCCCAGTACACCGACTTCCCCTAGAGCTGTAAAGGAAGTTGCGTCCTTAAAGAACTTTGTTCAAGAAAAGACAACACAGACACTAACGGAAGAAGAGTGTCAAAATCTTCTACGAATGATTCCTTGGTTGTCTTGAAGGAATTTTGAAGAACACATCGAAGGTGTTGAGCATGAGTCTTCCAACCGGGTTGAAGTCGACACCTTCATAGAAGAAATTGTTGAAGAAGACCCTACCTTGAATTTGACGAATTGGAATCCTGGGCTGACAACACGGTGTCAATTCCTACCAATTCCTTGGTTCTGTCAAGTTCAAATCCACCCCAACTGATCCCATTGCATCAAACAATGACTTTGTTGCCTATCACTCGACACACCTATCAAAAGTATAAGGAGACAAAACAAGACAAAGACCCCGATGAATTCATTGAAGAATTCAAAGTCATCTCCTTTGCTAACAAGGAGCATGACTCAGCGGATCAACTGCAAATTTTCCCAAGTCTGCTCTAAAAGAAAGCTTGGAGCTAGTACACCCATGACCCAAAAGAGTTCATACCGGCACATTGGGCGGACTTGAGAAACAACTTCCTAGAACAATTCCAGGAGGTTGATTACAATACAAGTGTCTTTGCGGCACTCAATGATTTAGATTAAGGCAAGAAGGAGAAGTTGAGAGACTACTCTGAGCGGTTCATGGCACTCTTGAACCAAGTCCCTAAGCAATTGGGGGTGGTGGGTTACTCCGATGCCCAAGCCATTACTTGGTTCCTGGGAGGACTTTCACCAGAGATTCGAATCTTTGCAAGGAAGAGGAACGTAACTTCCCTTGACAAGGTACTCAAACATGTCACATGCTACAAGGCGGCTCACTCTCACTCTACCGGCAACCAAAGGAATCAAGAGAAGAAAGGCGAGAAGCCCAGAAGGAGCGCTTCTCGCAGTACATCCCTTTCTTTGGAGGAATGTTCCACATCTTTGAGCTCTTCTTTGGAATCCAAAGAAGAATCAAAGCCAAGACGAGTAAGAAGATGTGGGGGTAAGAAACCAATGACTCCTCCAGCAAAGAGTGTACATAAGGCGGATACCAAGCTGGACGCTCTCATCAAGGAGTTTTTGGATTTTAAGATCCAAATGATTGGGGCTAAAGACAGAAGGAAGGCCCCAACATTTGGCAAATCAAATGTATGGTGCATTGCATGTGGCAAGTCAGGCCATGAAAACACGGAATGCAATACTCGTAATGCATTCCCGGTGCAACAAATTGATTGGGTTCCGAGATGAAACCAAGAAGAGGAAGAAAAGGTTGTGTACCAAACCCAAGAGGTACAACCTCAGGCAAGCACATCATATCAAGGTCCAAGATACGGACCAAGGGAGTATAACCCAAATGCTCCCCCATGAAGACCACCGATGAGCAACCAAAATCGACATGAGAATGTTGCACCTGGAGCATGTTACAATTGTGGCTCAATGGGACATTGGTCTCCAAACTGTCCGAAGCCAAGAAGGCAAATCGGGTACGTTCCACTATGTGGAAATTGTAAAGGATCAGGCCATACGGGCAACCAATGCCCTCACCCACCAAGCTTGAAGCCGCTTGTAAACTATGTACAGACCCCCGCTGAGTGTGCAGCAATTTAGGCAAAGGGGGATACCAATGTAAATTGCATCACGCTTGAGGAGGAGAGACCTTAGGAAGGAAGTCCGGCCTCAGAAGAGGAATGGCCGGACCTTGAAATTTTGAAGGTTGAGACACGTGCACATAAGAAGAAGCGTGATCCCAAAGAACTGAGTACGATCTTGTCGTCTTCCAGAAAGGTGAAGAGATTGCACCCAAAGGCAATTCTTTCTGCCAAGGAGGAAAAGATCCTCTCTAAAGCCAAAGCTAAAGCCTTGCAAAAAGAACTTAAGGAGGTGCTACTAAGAACTTGGGAATTGAGTTTGGAGGAGGAGATGAAGACAAAGCCTCCAATTTTTCCGGCGGACATCCGATCCAAAGTATAGGGTCTGATCCAAGCCGAGGTGGGCTAACCCAAGGAACCTCGGGTTAAGGCCACTAGCAATCCCATCACCATCTGAAAATGTCCCAAGGTCAAAATGGAACATAGAGAGACTTGAAACCCGAAGCCAAAGGCAAAGGTGGTCAAATTGGGAGGAGTACCCCAATACAATATTATAGCGGATTTGGCATCCACAAATGCCAACATTACATTCAAGCAATTGTGGGAAGACAATAAGCTGTAAAAGAAGTAGCTGAATTTGGCCCTTAAGAAGGTAAGGTTGATGTCAAAGAAGGACCTACCCGCTATTTATTGTATTGAACAAGAAGATCTGAGATCTCCTGAGGTTGATGCGGAGATTATAGGGTGCATGATCACATCGATACCCATTGATTTGGGTTCTGGCATGAATGTCATGACCGAGGATACTACAAATTGACTGGGGTATTATACGTTTGAGCCAACACCCTGAGTCTTGAAATTTGCAGACCAAACCAGGAGATGGCCTTTGGGCATGCTGTCAAACATTACCACAATCATTGGAGGGGTACCCTTCAAGTTGAATTACATTGTGTTGCAACCAGTGACTAAGACTGGTTATCCTCTATTGATTGGAAGACCTTGGTTGAACAATGCTCAAGTTGTAGTGGATTGGCATCAGCAAAGTTACGATTCAAGGACATTTTGTCCGAAGGTCAGAAGCTGGTGACTGTGAGTTGGACAAAAGTTTCCCATCTTGGGGAAACTAATTCGTCAAAAGATGAGGACAAATCCAAAGACAAAGTCCAAGTCAATTACTTGGAAGGTTACGAGGTGGATGTCAAAGACGAAGATCCATATGACCTCGCCTCAGGTGAACCTGACTTGGAGAAAGGATGTTTGATGGCAGCTCGCCTTGGGTTAAGCCGAGTAAGCCACATTGAAGGAGTCATCAACCTCAATGATTGTCAAGATGTTGTTTTGACTAAAGAGAAAATTTTAAAATTTTTGAAGACAATCACTTCAAAGGAGTTGGTAAGATACACTGCCCTGTTCATAGAATTCCAGGATGTATTCGCCTGGTCTATTGATCAAATGTTAGGTATTCCATGAGAATTTGGAGAACACTGGATTGATCTGGTTGAAGGTGCAGTTTTGGTTCGGCAAAGACAACACCGTCTGAACCCAAAGTACTTGCTTTTGGTGAAAGATGAAATTAACAAGTACTTAGGGGCCAGAATCATCTTCCTTGTCTTAAATAGTGAATGGGTCTCCCCCATTGTCATTGTCCCAAAGAAGAAAATAGGGAAGATCAGAGTATGCCAAGACTTTCGTAAGTTGAACATAGTCACAAGGAAGGATCATCATCCCTTGCCTTTTACCGATACAATTCTAGACCAAGTAGCTGGTCACCCTTGTTATAGCATTCTCAATGGATTTTTAGGGTACAATCCAGTATCCATTCAAGAAGAAGACAAGGATAAAACTACATTCATGACCTATAACACCCATTTATGCATGTGTGATATTGTGATATTTAGCTTGGTATTTCAAGTACTTGAGAGATATTATTTATATAGAGAGAAAAGATGATTCTACATTAGTCATGATTAGCTAAATTTAGTCATAGCTAAGATAGAGGGGACCTTACTTTAGAAGAAGTAGAAAAGATGAGCACCACTATTTTGGATTTTAGTGTGTTGACTTGGTATTATTCCTAAGTGTTTGGCTTTGAGGAAAGAGTTGAGAACTCTTGGGCCCGCAAGCCTTTTTGTTTTGGATTCTTCTTTAGTCCAAGGATAACCTATGTGAAAGAATCCTTGATTTAGTGGTTGGGTCAAGATAAGACCACATGCTTAGGAGAATATGCCCATGTGAATGGATATTCCTTTCTACTTTTTGACTTTACTTGACTTTTAGCCTAGTAACTTGAGTTACTCCAATAATTAGTAACTTTGGTGCATAACTATTTCACAAGTATATAAACAAGGGATGAGGAGGAACTCATCATCCTTTCATTTGCAACTATCTCTCTCCCATTGAGTTCTCTAGTGAGCAATGTCTTGAGTCTTGGAGTGTTAGCCTTGGAGGAGTATGATGCAGTTGGGGTTCCTTGCCTTCTTAGTCCATGGTGCGCTACCATAATAGCCACCAGAGGTTCATCCTGAGAGAGAGATAGGGCGGCTTACAGACCAATTGGGGCACTTTTGCTTACAATCAAATGCCCTTTGGGTTGTGCAATGCTCATGCTACTTTTCAGCGAATGATGAATTCAATCTTCAAAGATTTCTTGCGCAAATTTGTGGAAGTATTCATTGATGATTTTTGTGTATTTGGGCAAAGAGATGTACATTTGGATTACCTCTGCCAAACTTTTGAAAGGTGTTGTTTTGCCGGCTTGTCATTACACCTAGAGAAATTCTTCTTTGCAGTGAAGGAGGGAATTCTTTTGGGGCATCGGGTGTCAAGCCGATGTATTGAAGTTGATGTTGAGAAGGTTAAAGTAATTGCAGCTTTGGAATCCCCGAAGAACATCCGGGAGCTGAGAGCTTTCTTGGGACATATTGG
Organism: Lunularia cruciata; assembly: GCA_948567375.1. Lineage (NCBI taxonomy): Eukaryota > Viridiplantae > Streptophyta > Marchantiopsida > Lunulariales > Lunulariaceae > Lunularia > Lunularia cruciata. The sequence continues at coordinate 44,363,065 of OX419757.1, forward strand.
ATACTACAGACGCTTTGTGTCAAACTATGTGGTGCTTACTGTACCCCTTACAAAGCTTTTGAAGAAATCCGAAGACTATCTATGGGAAGCAAATCAAGAAGAAGCTTTCCAAGTGTTGAAGAAGAAACTGGTTGAAGCACTAGTTATGAGGGCCCCAAATTGGGACGTCCCCTTTCATGTATATATGGACACTTTGTCCATGGCCATTGGCATCATCTTAAGTTAGAAGGACGAGAAGAAGAAGGACTACCCGGTGTATTATGCCAACCGACAACTTTCAGTTTCTGAAAAGAACTATTCAACGACTGAAAGAGAAGCACTTGGAATGGTGTATGCCTGCAAGAAATTTTGCCACTACTTGCTAGGATACAAGTTTGTCTTCTATGTTGACCATTATGCATTGCAACATTTGGTCAAGAAGGCAGATTTTTCCGGGCTAATTGTAAGATGGATCTTGTTGTTACAAGAATTCACATATACTATACAAGTAAGGAAGGGAGCTTTGCATTCAAATGTGGACTTCTTGTCTAGGTTAGAAACTCAAGACCAGGAGTGGGAAATTGACAAATGGTTCCATGATGAAGAATTATATCAATTAACAACAATGTGAAGTACAAGATATGCATCAGAAAATCATTACCTGCATACTCTCCATTGTCTTGAAGGGATGGACCCGGAATAGAGGGCAGTCTTTCTTAGGAAAATGGGGTTGTACCAGCTCAAACACAACATTCTCTTCAAGATGGGCAAAGACAAAGTACTTCGGTGATGCTTGGAATCATATGAAGTAGGAGGCGTGATTGAATCTTTACACTCCAAAGCATCGGGAGGACACTATGCTCTGAAGAATATTGTAAGAAGATTCTTTTGGCAAAGTATTGGTGGCCTACAATGTACAAAGACACGCATGCTCATATCCAAAGCTGTGATGCTTGTCAAAGAACGGGGAAGTTGATGGCTACTTCTCGATGGCCTTTGAGACCAATTTTGCCTTTGGCCCCATTTGAGAAATCCCCATTTGAGAAATGGGGAATTGATTTTATGGGTCCCATTCAACCAGTGACCCGAGTCACAAGGAAGCGTTTGGTTTGCACTAACTATGCTACCAAGATGGTTGAAGCTGAAGCAACTCGTAGAGATGATGCCAAAACCATAGCGGAATTTTTCTTTTGAAACATCATCTCCCGATATGGGTGTCCTCTAGTATTGGTCAGCGATTGAGGGACACATTTTTTGAACTCTATAATGGAGGCGTTAACCAAGTACTTTCAGATTAAACATTGGAAGATGACTCCTTATAACCCAAAAGCAAATGGCTTAACGGAAAAGGCGAATGGGTTACTTTGCAAAATTTTGAATAAGGTGACTGTCAATTATGCCTATGATTGGGATACAAAATTACCAGCCACATTGTGGGCATATTGAACAAAAGAAAAGATTACAACCAAACAAACTCCATACTTCTTGACATATGGCTTGCATCCCATACTACCAGTTGAATTTGAAGTACCAACATATCGGATTCTTTGCAAAGAACGATTGTCGGAGGAAGAAAGCCAGGATCTTTGGATCCATCAACTAATGTGGTTAGAAGAGAAAAGAGACAATGCAATGCAAGCCATGAAGGAAGTACAAGCGTAGAGGAAAGTCATGCACGATAAGCATATCAAGCTTGTGGCTATGCACAAAGTAGATTTGGTTTTATTATACGACAATTGCCGAATATTTTTTCCATGCAAGTTGCATTTGAGATGGATGAGGCCTTATTGAGTTCTTCATCTTTATGAAAATGGGTCCATTCAGCTTGTAGACCTGGAGGGCAATCCTTTTTCCACTTGAGTAAACTGGTGGAGAGTTTGGAGATATTGGACCATAGACTTGGACACCCAAAGTCTATGTTCACAGGGATGCTCACATTTGAGGGAGGCGGTATGTGGTACCCACACTTTTTGTTTTTTTTGAAATGGAGAAGAAGAAGTCTATAGAGAAGTCGGGTTGCACGTGTATGGCCAAAGAAAGCAAAGAAAAGAGCCTTCGGGATGAAACCCAAGGTAATGTGGCTTTGGGTCATAAGGTGAAGTAATTGGACTTGCCTTGTCAGCATACAACCCGAAGTAAGAAGTCTTTGTTTCGGGGGGGGGGGGTGCTCAACCCGAGGCGAGGATAGTGTAACAAATTTTCTTTGGGGCAAGCAATTTAAGAAGGGACCATTCAAAAACCGGTGGTCATACGCATGAAGTACACTTGACAGTGACAAGCGCATGCAAGAGGTGTGATTTCTCGATAGAAACTAGAATTAAAGAGAGACAAAGAAGGTGCGACTCTATAAAAATTGGGCTAACAACAAAGCAATGTCGAGCAATTTTCCTTTGCCGTTGAGGAGTCGTCTTGCTAGAGATTGTGGAAAGGGAAGTAGAGTTGAAGATTTGTTGGTGTGTAGAGGAGAATTTAAGAGAGCTAACCCGAGAGACAATGAGGAAGAAAGAAAGATGGGAGGAGGAAAGAAGAACTCCGAATTTGTAGTGAGAAATCATGCAATTTGGAGGTTAGATGTGATCGCAAGGATCAAAGTCTTGAGCCAACTTTGGAACACATTCTTGGTGTGGAACTAGAATGTTAGTTTTCCAAGATTCATGACCAAGATAATCAAGAGTAAATGTCTCAATTGAGATTTTCCTAAGGAAGATTGCCCTCTGTTCAAGTTCTAGTCCCTCAAGACATTGACAAGTATGCATATAGTGATCTCTGGCTGCATACCTTGTACTTCCACAAATTTTTGTAAGAAATCTTCAAAAATTATAGTAATCATCTAGTAGAAAGTAAAAGGAGCATTACACAACCTGAAGGGCATTTGATTGTAAGAAAAAGTGCCTAAATTGGTAGTGAATGTGGTTTTATCCTTATTTTCTTCTCAAATGAATACTTGATTATAGCCTTAAAATCTGTCAAGAAAACTGTAGCAAGGATGACTAGCTACTTGGTCCAAAATTGTATCAATAAAGGGCAAAGGAAGATGATCCTTTCTTGTGATTGCGTTCAATTTTTAGAAATCTTGGCACACTTGAATCTTCCACGTCTTCTTCTTTAGAACAATTACAATGGGAGAAACCCACTCATTTCTCAAGACTGAAACATTATCCCGACCTCCAAGTACTTGTCAATTTCATCTTTTACCAAGAGTGAGTACTTAGGGTTCAATTGGTATTGTCACTAACTGACCAGAACTGCACCTTCAACTTGATCAATCCAATGTTCTCCAAATTGTCATGGAATACCCAACATTTGATCAATAAATAAGGCAAATACATCCTGAACTCTACAAACAAGGCAATGGATCCTGCCAACTTGTTTGAAGTGACTATCTTTAAATTTTCAAAATTTTGCCTTTGAACAAGACAACATCTTGACAATCATTGAGGTTGATGACTCCTTCGACATGACTGACTTAGCTTAACCTAGGTTGAACAACATTCAAACTCCCTTCCTCCAAATTATTTTCACCCGAGGCAATGTTATATGGATCTTTGTCTTTGACCTCTACCTCATAGTTTTCAAAAGACAAAGACAACAAATCTTTGGATCTTTGGACGAGATGTCTTTGAACCTCAACTTTTGTTGGTGCAAATCCACAACAACTTGAGCACTCTACAACTAGGGTCTTGGTTACTAGTCTCAACACAATGTATTTTGCTTGAAGAGCACTCCTCCAATGATCAATGATCATGGTAATATTTTACAACATGCCCAAAGGCCATCTCCTATTTTGATCTACAAATTTTATGATTTGGAGCATAGGTTCAAACGCATGTGTGGTACCCACATTTTTTTTTCTCAATTTTGAAGAAGTGTATAGAAGAAGTCAAATTATGCCTATATGGCAGAAGAAGGCAAAGAAAGGTGTCCTTGGGGTGTAAACCAAGGTAAAGTGACTTTGTGTCAGAAGGCAAGGTACTTGGAATTGCCCTATCAGCATACAATCCAAAGAAAGGAGACTTTGTCTTGGGGATGCTCAACCCAAGGCAAGGATAATGGAACAACTTTCCTTTGGAGTGAGACATTCAAGAAGGTACCGCTCACAAAAATGGCGGTCATACACGTGAGGGAAAATTAACAATGACAAGAGCATGCAGGAGGTGTGATTTCTTGGTAGAAACTCAAAGTGAAGAAAGACAAAGAAGGGCTATAAAATTTGGGCTAGAGACAAAGCAATGACAAGTAATTTTCCATCACCGTTAAGAAGTTGTCCTATAGGAGATCATGGGAAGGGAAGTGTAGTCGCATACTCAATGGTGTGTCAAGAGGAAGTCAAGCAAGTTAATCCGAGAATCAGTAAGAAGAATAGCCCCCAACTCAAAGTAGAAGAGAGAAAGATGGGAGGTGGGAAGAAGAACTACAAATTTGCAATGAGAAATCATGCAATTTAGAGGTTAGATGTGATTGCAAGAATTGAGGTCCTGAGCAGGCTTTGGATCACATTCTTGGCATGGAACTGTAATGTTAGTTTTCTAGGTTTCATGATTGAGATTATCGAGAGTAAGTGTCTTGATGGCCCTAAGGAAGAAGAGAGGAGGGGAAATCCGGCTTGATGGACAGAGTCGGATTGGAGATTAGTACACGGGAGAGATGCAGACACAAAGCATGGTGCCACGTTCTTGGGTAAGGGAGAAGTAGCCAAAGAAACCCAAGAAGTGAGAGATGCCTTCTATTCAAAGCGCACAAAGAATGGCTACAAGGTGGAGAGCTATAAGATCATGTAAAGAGAAGGATTGTGAGTGCACTTATGGCAATCTTGAAGCCGGAGAGAACAACTTATGTGATGAAGCACCAAGCGGTGTTCTTCCATAAGATGTTTGCAGGAGAGCAAATTAATTGGGGAAAGTGTTTCTTTCAAAGGACAAGACAAATGGTGTGGAATTTGTGAGACAAGTTGCCTCTGCATTATGTGCCATTTTCAACCCACTTCTACCTAAGGCTGAACTTGCTCAATGCGGCGGAGAGACACAAGATGGTGTCCCATTTCCACCTTGACTTGAGAAGAGATATTGATGTGGAGGAGCAATAGTACATCCTGCAAATCAAGAGCAACAATGAGTACTACACGCAGACGAGGCAGAGTGTGTAGTTGAAGGTGAGTACTCCAAAGTTGAAGAAGAGGAGTCGACAAGGAGAAGAAGAAGAAGTTGCAATGGCGAGACCTTGGAAAGCCAGAAGAGTGAACCCGAGGAAAGAACTGGTGGTGATTGCAATGTCGGATGAAGAGTTGGAAGGGGAGGCGGAGTGCAAGTTTGAAGACTTGGAGAAGGAGGAAGAATGTGAGTTCACGCTACAGAGTGGGGACACAAGCAATGACAGTGATGATAGAGTGGAGATGTTGTTGGTATCCAAAGAGAAGGAAGCAAAGATGGAGATGGAGGAGAAAGGTAACCCGTACCTTGAAGACAAAGTTCTAGAACAAGAGGAGAAGAGAGTTACAATTCAAAGGAGGGTCCATTCTAGACATAAGGCAAAGTATGAAGCGGGACCAAGTAAGGTGAGAGAAGTGGAGAGTGGAAGTTCGAGGAGGAAAGAATCCATTCCCACAAGGCAAATGTGGCTGAGAAGACGAGTGTCAAGTGAGGAAGAGACAGAGAAGGAGATGAGTCTGCAAGCCAAGGTAATTTCAAGTGAAGGAGTGGAGTATCTACGAGAGATTGTGTGCCCATTGTTAGTCAAATTGGAGCACAAGAAGAAGATGTAGTCAAAGTGTCTAGAGGTGGAGATTGTATTGCAGGTGCTTGCTCGATTAAAAGAAGAGAACTCAGAATTCAAGAAGAGTATAATCTGAGGAAAGGAGGAAAGTGAAGTATTATGAGTAGATGCAGTAGTGTAGAACCAAGTTATCAAGAACTTTAAGAAAGAAGTGGGGAGTAGAGAGAGAATCATAGAGCAGAATGACATAGCAAGAGAAAAGCAAGTAGCTAAGTATGAAATCTTGAAGCAGCAATTTGCTGATTCAAGATTAGAAATTATCCATGGTATGGCGAGGGTAGGAGAGAAGGAGCAAGAGCTCAATAGAATGATGGAGAGTGTAGAAGAGAAGAAGCAACTCAAGCAAAGAGAGTTGATAGTGCGATATAGGGAGGAGGAACAATTAAGAGAGTTACCTCTTAATCTGGAAGAGAAGATTGCGTAGAAAGAGAAGGAGAAGGAGAAAGAGACAATGAAAACCAAGTTCAAGGTAGAACTTGCAATGTATAGAGAAGATTGGTTTGCAGATCAAGAATGGGAGAGAAGAATGCAATTGGAGCCATTAGAAGAGATCGTGATAAAGATGAATGCAATGTTGAGAATTAAAGCCAATGTGCAAATTGAAGAAACACGAATGCACGAGTTGAAGTTGTTGGTGCAAGAGAAGAGGGGGAGAAATGCAAAGGATAAGCCTTACTTATCAATCTCAGAACTTGTGTAGATAGAAGATATTGGAAGTGGAAGACAATATCACAATTAGAATAGACTTAGTGAAATTAGAGATAGATAAAGTTTGGAAGGATGTAAGAGCAAAGCCTGAAGTAGATGACATAGGGGTACAAATATCTTTAGAATTACCATTGGAGATATTAGAGAAAAGTGGGTCGGAAGATAAGGAGTTAGATGGATTACCCACGAGAGGAATTGTAGATAAGGGAGAAGAAGTGGTAGAAGAGTTAGTAGTTGTGAAACCCAAGGACAGAGTAATAAGTGAAATTACTTTGGGTTTTGAAGTCGAGAAAGAAGTAGACATCAGATCAGAGTAGTAACATTTTTGAGATCTAAAGAGGCAAATGTGAAGAGATGCATTGTCATTTTGGATTTGCAGGTTAGGAAAGTTGTTATCAAACGGTATAGTTGTTAGTAACTATCATTTGCTTCACTATTTAAGAGTGGCATTTGTAGTATTATGTTGTTCAGTGCTCATTATTTCTGAGAATAGATAAAGCAAAGTATTGTGAAGCAGTGCTTGTTGTTTGAGCTTAATTCCGAGTATCAATTTTGTGTGTGGGTTTATGAGTGTTAGGAGAATTTCAAAGTGCAAGTCAGTGTGCTTGTTGGATGTTGGATTCCGTAGCCTTGATCTTTACTCTGTGTGTTTGATCTTGAGTGAAGTGCAATCAAAGCAATGCCTTGACAGATCTGAGAGGAATTGTAGTGTTGGTTGTATTTTGCATTTGTGAGTGCAGCATAGAGTTGATGTGAAGCAATTTTGATCAAGGAAGTTGTGCCTTCAGTGGAAGGGTGGAACATAATTTTGAGGGAAAGTTGTTTTGCAATGAAGTGTCATTTTTGGGAGAGCCTAAATCGTCACAATCAAGATTTTTTGGAAAGATTTGATGGAGTTGTGATTAAGAAGTGTTAATTTGTGACAAGTGTGGTGCCCACATTTTTTGTTTTTTTCAAAATAACAAAGAAGAAGTGTATAGAGAAGTTGGATTGCGCCTATATGGCCAAAGAAGGCAAAGAAAAGAGTCTTCGAGATGAAACCCAAAGGAAAGTGGCTTTGGGTTATAAGGCGGAGTACTCGAAAATGCCTTGTCAACCCGAAGTAAGGAGTCTTCGTATTGGGGGGAGCTCAACCGGAGACAAAGTCTATCTAACAACCTTTCGTCGGGGTGAGAAATTCAAGAAGGGACCGTTCAAAAACCGGCGGCCCATACGCGCGAAGTATGATTGACACTGATAGGTGCATGCAGGGGGTGTGATTTCTTGGTAGAAACTCAAAGTGAAGAAAGACAAAGAAAGTGCAACTTTATAAAAATCGAGCTCATGACGAAGCAATGTCGAGTAATTTTCGTTTGCCGTTGAGAAGTCATCTTGCAGGTGATCGTGGGAAGGGAAATAGAGTTGGAGACGCGCTAGTGTGTAAGGGAGAAGTTGCAAAGTGAAACCGAGAGACAGTGAGAAAGCAGGAGAGATGGGAGGAGGAAAGAAGAACTCTGAATTCACAGTGAGGAATCATGCGATTCAGAGGTTAGATGTGATCGTGAGGATCAAAGTCTTGAGCCAACTTTGGATCACCTTCTTGGCATGGAACTAGAACATGAGGTTTCCAGGTTTCATGACAGAGATAATCGAGAGCAAGTGTCTCAATGGACCCGAGGAAGAAGGGAAGAGAGGAAATCCGGCTCACTGGATAGAGTCAAATTGGAAGTTAGTACTCGGGAAGGAAGCAAGCGCGGAGCAGAGTGCAACGTTCTTGGGGAAGGGAGAGATAGTCAAGGAAACCCAAGAAGTGAGGGATGCATTCTTGTCAAAGCGGACAAAGAATGGGTACAGAGTGGAGAGTTACAAAGATCCTATCAAGAGAGGAATTGTGAGTGCTCTGATTGCAATCCTGAAGCCGGAGAGAACAACCTATGTGATGAAACACCAAGCGGTGTTCTTTCACAAATTTTTTGTAGGAGAACCAATTAATTGGGCAAGGTATTTCCATAGGAGAACGCAACAAATGGTGTGGAATCTACGGGATAAATCGCCTCCACACTACATCGTGCCGTTTGCAGCTCATTTCTACCTCGGGTTGAATTTGCTGAACTCGGCGGAGCGCAGTAGGATGGTGTTGCATTTCCATCCTGATTTGAGAAGGGAAGTCGACATAGAGGAGCAGCAGTACATCTTACAAATCAGAAGCACCGACGAGTACTAAAAGAAGACGGGGAAGAATGTGGAGATAGAAGTGAGTACTCCAAAATTGAAGAAGCAAAGTCGGCAGGGCAAGCCAAAGACAAGACGAAACCTTGGAAGACAAGAAGAGGAAACCCAAGGCAAGGCATGGTGGTGATCGAGTCAGAAGATGAAGACTCGGAAGGTGATGCCGAGCGCAAGATAGAAGACTCGGAACACAAGGAGGAGCCCGAGCTAACGCTACAGAGTGGAGATACGAGTAGCGACAGCGGTGGAGGAGAAATGACATCGGGGCCAGCTGCTGCAGGGGAGGAAGAAGAAGTGCATGCAAAGACCAAGGCCGAGGACAACACGAAGTTGGAAGATGAGGTACCCGAGGCCAAAGAGAAGAAGATCGCAGTTCAGAGGGGAGTCCGCTCGAGACGTAAGGCAAAGTGCGATGCAGGTCTGAGTAACATGAAAGAAGAAGTGAATGAAAGCTCGGGAAGCAAGGCGTCCTTTCCAATACGAAGATTGCAGAGAAGAAGGCAAGTATCGGATGAACATGAAGTACAAAGAGAAGTTGCTACGCAAGAGGAGGTAGTAGCAAGCAATTGAGTTGAGTATTTGCGGAAGGTTGTTTGTCCATTGTTGGTGAAATTGGAACACAAGAAGAAGGAGATGCAATCAAAGTGTGCGGAGGTGAAGACTGTCTTGCAGGTGTTATCAAGATTAGAAGAAGAGAACTCGGAGTTGAAGAAGATTATAACCCGAGGAGAGGAGGAAAGGGAAGTACTGCGAGCGGAGGCAGTAGTGAGGACTCAGGTAATTGAAGACCTGAAGAGAGAAGCGAGATATTGAGAAGAGCTTGTTAAGAAGAGTGACATAGGAAGGGAAAGGCAAGTAGCAGAGTACAAGATTTTGAAGCAACAGTTTGCTGATTCAAGAGTAGAACTTATCCATGCTATGGCAAGGGTAGCGGCAAAGGACCAAGAGCTCAATAGGGTGATGGAGAGTGTCAAGGAGAAGAAGCAACTCTGGCAAAGAAAGTTAGCAGCACAATATAGGGAAGAAGAGAGATTACAAGAGTTAATTCGTAATCAGGAGGAGAAGATTGTACAGAAGGAGAAGGAGAAGGAAATGGTGAAAGCCGGGTTTGAAGCGGAGTTGGCAATGTATAAGGAGAACTGGCTTGCAGATCGAGAGCAAGAAAGGAAGATGCGATTGGAGCCATTGAAGGAGATAGTCCTCAGAATGAACATGATGTTGAGTACAGAGGCCAGTGTTTGAATTGAAGAAACGCGGCTGCACGAGTGGAAGTTGTTGGTGTAGGAGATGAGGCAAAGACAAGCAAAAGATACCGATTTGAACGCACTGCCGATAAGTCTTTAGACTCGTGTAGATAAGAAAATCTTAGAGGTAGAAGACAATATTTTGATTAGATTAGACTTAGTGAAATTGGAGATAGAAAAACTTTGGAAAGATGTTAGAGCCAAACCCAAAGTAGATAACATGGGAGTGCAGATGTCTTCGGAGTTACCATCGGAGACATTAGAGAAGAGTGAGTCGAAAGATGAAGGTTTAGAAGGGCTACCCACTAGTGGAATTTCAGATCAGGAAAGAGAATTGCTGGATCTGGTAGAAGAAGTAGGAGATATGAAACCCGAGGACAGAGTAGTAGGAAGTTAATTTACTTTGGATTTGGGTTTGAAAGCCGATGACAAAGTAGACATCGGATCGGATTAGTAACAATTTTTGAGATATGAAGAGGTAGATATGAAGAGATGCATTGTCATTTTGGATTTGTAGGTTAGAAAAGTTGTTGTAGAACGGTATAGTTGTTAGAATTGTCAAGTTGTTCACTACTTAAGAGTGGCATTCGCAGTATCATGTTGTTCAATGCTCATAATTTTTGAGATTAGATAAAGCAAAGTGTTGTGAAGTAGTGCTCGTCGCTTGAGCTTGATTCCGAGTATCAATGTTGTACTTGTGTTTGTGAGTGTGTGGAGAAATTTGAAGTGCAAGTCAGTGTGTTTCTTGGATGTTGGATTCCGTAGCCTTGATCTTTACTCTGTGTGTTTGATCTTGAGTGAAGTGCAATCAAAGCAATGCCTTGACAGATCTGAGAGGAATTGTAGTGTTAGTAGTATTCTGCATTTGTGAGTGCAGTGCAAAGTTGATGTGAAGCAATTTTGATCAAGGAAGTTGTGCCTTCAGTGGAGGGGTGGAACACAATTCTGAGGCAAAGTTGTTTTGCAGTGAAGTGTTGTTTTTAGGAGAGCCTGAATCATCACAATCAAGATTGTTTGGAAAGATTTGATGGAGTTGTGATTAAGGAGTGTGAAATTTGTGACAAGACTATGAGTCAATGCTTGTTACTTTCTTCTGGGTGTGGTTTCTACCTGAGAGATTAAAGATGCAACCAAGAAGAGCTAAAGTGTTATTGTTTGATGTCGTATTTGACCAATTCTGACTCGTATCTCTGTCGAAACGAACTTTACTTACCTGATTACCGCAAAAGTGATATTTGCTGGGTTGTCACAACAAGACTGCAAGTCAATGCTTGATACTCTCTTTTGGGTGTGGTTTCTACTTGAGTGACTAAAGATGCAACCAAGAAGAACTACATTGTGACATTTGACTTTGTATTTGACCAATTCTGACTAGTATCTCTGCAAGAACAAACTTTACTAATGGCAATCTTGAAGCCAGAGAGAACAAATTATGTGATGAAGCACCAAGCGGTGTTCTTTGATAAGATGTTTGCAGGAGAGCCAATTAATTGGGCAAAGTGTCTCTATCAAAGGACGAGACAAATGGTGTGGAATTTGGGAGACAATTTGCCTCTTGTCTCTTGCCTCTTGCCTCCTTTGTAATTTGCCTCTACATTACATTGTGCCATTTGCAGCCCACTTCTACCTAGGGCTGAACTTGCTCAATGCGGCAGAGAGACACAAGATGGTGTCCTATTTCCACCCCAACTTGAGAAGAGATGTCGATACGGAGGAGCAGCAGTACATCCTATAAATCAGGAGCAACAACGAGTACTATGCGTAGATGGGGCAAGGTGTGCAGTTGAAGGTGAGTACTATGAAGTCAAAGAAGAGGAGTTGACAAGGAGAAGGAGAAGAAGTCACAATGGCAAGACCTTGGAAAGCCAGAAGAGTGAACCCGAGGAAAGAACTAGTGGTAATCGCAACGTCAGATGAAGAGTCGGAAGGGGAGGCGGAGTGCAAGTCCAAAGACTTGGAGAAGGAGGAAGGACCAGAGTTCATGCTACAAAGTGGAGCAGCGACACATGAGCAGCAACAATGATGATGGAGTGGAGATATCATCAGTACCCAAAGAGAAGGAAGCAAAGACGGAGATAGAGGAGAAAGGTAACCCAAACCTTGAAGACAAAGTTCTTGAACAAGAGGAGAAGAGAGTTACAATTCAAAGGGGGAGTCCATTCTAGATGTAAGGCAAAGTATGAAGCGAGGCCAAGTAAGGTGAGAGAAGTGGAGAGTGGAAGTTTGAAGAGCGGAGAATCCATTCCTATAAGGCAAATGTGGTTGATAAGGCGAATGTCGAGTGAGGAAGAGACAAAGAAGGAGATGAGTCCACAAGCCAAGGTAATTTCAAGCAAAGGAATGGAGTATCTACAGGAGATTGTGTGCCCATTGTTAGTCAAATTGGAGCACAAGAAGAAGGAGTTTCAATTGAAGTCTCTTGAGGTGAAGATTGTATTGCAAGTGCTAGCTTGATAAGACGAGAACTTGGAATTGAAGAAGAGAACTCAGAATTGAAGAAGAGTATAATCCGAGGAAAGGAGGAAAGGGAAGTACTACGAGTAGTCAAGAACTTGAAGAGAGAAGTGGGGAGTAGAGAGAGAATCATAGAGCAGAATGACATAGCAAGAGAAAAGCAAGTAGCTGAGTATGAAATCTTGAAGCATCAGTTTGCTGATTTGAGATTAGAAATTATCCATGCTATGGAGAGGGTAGCAGGGAAGGAGCAAGAGCTCAATAGAGTGATGGAGAGTGTAGAAGAGAAGAAGCAACTCTGGCAAGGAGAGTTGACAATGCAATATAGGGAGAAGGAACGATTAAGAGAGTTACTTCATAATCTAGAAGAGAAGATTGCACAGATGGAGAAGGAGATAGTGAAAGCCAAGTTCAAGGTGAAAGTCGCAATGTATAGAGAAGATTGGCTTGTAGATCAAGAATGGGAGAGAAGAATGCAATTGTAGCCATTGGAGGAGATTGTTATAAAGATGAATGCAATGCTGAGTATAGAAGCCAACGTGCAAATTGAAGGAACACAACTGCACGAGTTGAAGTTGTTGATGCAAGAGATGAGGAGGAGAAATGCAAAGGATAAGGACTTGAACACCTTACTTTTCAGTCTCAAAACTTGTGTAGATCGGAAGATATTGGAAGTGGAAGGCAATATCACAATTAGATTAGACCTAGTGAAATTAGAGATAGATAAACTTTGGAAGGATGAAGATCAAGAAGAAGAAGTAGTAGAATTGGTAGAAGAGTTAGTAGTTGTGAAACCCAAGGACATAGTAGTAAGTGAAGTTACTTTGGGTTTGAAAGCCGAGGAAGAAGTAGACATCGGATCATAGTAGTAACAGTTTTGAGATCTAAAGAGGCAGATGTGAAGAGGTGCATTGTTATTTTGGATCTGTAGGTTAGGAAAATTGTTATTAAATGGTATAGTTGTTAGTGATTGTTGTTTGATTCACTATTTAAGTGTGGCATTTGTAGTATTATGTTATTCAATGCTCATTATTTTTGAGAATAGATAAAGCAAAGTACTGTGAAGCAGTGCTTGTCATTTGAGCTTAATTCCAAGTATTAATTCTAGGTGTGGGTTTGTGAGTGTTGGGAGAATTTTGAAGTGCAAATCAATGTGCTTGTTGGATGTTGGATTCCGCAGCCTTGATCTTTACTCTATGTGTTTGATCTTGAGTGAAGTACAATCAAAGTAATGCCTTGATAGATCTGAGAGGAATTGTAGTGTTGGTAGTATTCTGCATTTGTGAGTGCAACATAGAGTTGATGTAAAGCAATTTTGATCAAGGAAGTTGTGCCTTTAGTGGAGGGGTGGAACAAAATTCTGAGGGGAAGTCGTTCTGCAATGAAGTGCTATTTTTGGGAGAGCCTGAATCATCACAATCAAGATTGTTTGGAAAGATTTGATGGAATTGTGATTAAGAAGCATTAATTTGTGACAAGACTACAAGTCAATGCTTGATACTCTCTTCTGGGTGTGGTTTCTACCTGAGAGACTAAAGATGCAACCAAGAAGAACTACATTGTGACATTTGACTTTGTATTTGACCAATTCTGACTACTATCTCTATGGGAACAAACTTTACTTACCTGATTATCACAAAAGTAATATTTGCCAGGTTGTCACAACATGATACCCAAATGATGTGTGGTATCCTCTATCATGACATTCACACCAAACCCCAAATCAATGGGTATTGATGTGATCATGCAGCCTGTGATCTCTACATCCACTTTGGGAGATCCTAAATCTTTATGCTCAATATGATAGATGGCCGGTAAGTCTTTCTTGGTCATCATCCTTACTTTCTTGAGAGCCAAACTCAGCTGCTTCTTGTACCGCTTGTTGTCCTCCCACAATTGTTTGAATGTGATGTTGGCTTATGTGGATGCCAGATCTGCCACAATATTGTATTGAGGCACTTCTCCCAACTTCACCTTCTTCCCCTTTGAATTTGGGTTAGAAGTCTCTCCTCATTCCAACCTAACTTTGGATCGCCTTAAAATGGTGACCAAAGTATTGGTGGTCTTGACCTAAGGTTCTTCAAGTTTACCCACCTCAGCTTGAAACAGATCCTTGACTTCAGATTGGATATCAACCAAAAGAATTGGAGGCCTTGTCTTTGTATCCTCCTCCAAACTCATCTTTTGAGTTCTTTGTACTGCCTCTTGAATTTTCCTTTGCAAGGCTTTAGCTTTGGCTTTTGCCAAGATTTTCTCCTCCTTGGTAGACACAGATTGCTTTCAGACATAGGCACTTTGCCTTTCTTGAAAAACAAAGATGTAGCTCTCACTTCTTTACAATTTCTACAAAAAGGGGAATGTGCCAATCTGCCATCTTAACTTAGGACAATTTGGAGACCAATAGCCCATAGAGCCACAATTCTAACATGCTCACAGAGCAACATTTGAGGCCTATTCTAGCTCCCCATTGGTGGTCTTCATGGAGGAGCATTGTTGTTATACTCCCAAGGTCCATACCTTAGACCTTGGTATGATGTGCTTGGTTGAGGTTGTACCTCTTGGGTTTGGTACACTACCTCCTCTCCCTCATTTTGGTTTCAACCTAGAACCCAATCAGTCTACTGCACTAGAAATGCATTTTGGGTCAAGCACTCCGTGTTGGCATGGCCTGACTTGCCACACGTAGTGCACCATACATTTGGTCTGCCAAATGCAGGAGGTTTTCCTTTGGTCCTTCATCCCAATCATTTGGATTTTAAAATCTGCAAACTCTTTTATAAGTGTCTCCAGCTTAGTGTTTGTTTTATTCATAACTTTTGCTATTTTCAATATTTTTTCCTCCTCACCTTTGTATTCTTCTTAGCTTTGAGTCTTCTTTGGATTCCAAAGAAGAATTGGAGGACGTGCAGGATTTTGTCAAAGAAGAGGATGTACTACAAGAAATTATTTGTTTGGGCTTCTTACCTTTCTTCTCTTAATTTCTTTGGTTACTAGAAGAATGAGAATGGGCCGACTTATATCTTGTGACAAGTTTGAGTTCTTTGTCTTGGGAAGTTACATTCCACTCTCTAGCAAAGATTCAAATTTGAGGTGACAAACCACCAAGGAATTAGGTGATAGCTTGGGCATCAAAGTAACCCACCACACCGGATTGCTTTGGCACTTGGTTCAATAAGGCCATGAACCACTCAAAATGATCTCTCAATTTCTCATTCTCCCCTTGGTCTAGATCATTGAGTGCCGCAAAGACACTCATATCATAGTCAACTTCCCAAAATCATTCCAAGAAGTTGTCCCTCAAGTCTGCCCAATTGGCGGGTTTGAACCCCTTTTGGGTCACATGCATCTACCAACTCCTAGCTTTCTTTTGAAGCAAGCTTGGGAAAATCAATAGCCGGTCAATAGAGTCATGCTCCTTGTTGATGAAGGAGATGACTTCAAATTACTTCATGAATTCACTAAGATTTTCATCTTGTTTTGTCCTCTTATACTTTTGATATGCGTGTCGGGTGACTAGTAACAAAGTCATTTTATAACTTGGTGGAGTAGGCTATGATAGTGTAGAACTTGGTGGACCCAAGGTACTGGCTGGTAATTGTGCATCTTGGTCAGCCCAAGGGTTTCAATTTACCAAGTTCAAAGCTAGGTCTTTGTTGATAGGTCGTTCGTCTATGGGCATGTCAACTTCAACATGAGTTGGAGAAAGAGGTTCAATATCCTCAATTTGCTCTTTAGGATCCCTTTGAACTAGCTGAGGAATTGTATGTAAGAGGTGTTGACACTCTTCTTCTTCAAGATTCATGTTGTCTTTTCACAATGAATTCTTTTATAAACCAAGCTTCCTTTATAGCTTTGGAAGAAGTTGGTGTACTAGGTTGCAACAAAAATGTTTGTCCGCTTGCATCTTTCTTCTTCTTGGGATTTGGAGATGCAAAGTAGCCTTGCCACCCTACTTTGTGTTTCTTTTGTTTGAGCTCAAGCAAGGCTTCTCAAACTTTGTGAAGAAGTTGTAGATCCAACACCTCCTTCTTAGATGCTTCACTTGTGGTTGGGCTCTTCTGGCATTTTTCTTCTTCATGTTGCAAAGTTTGTTTACTATTCCTCTCCTCTTGTTGTTCCCTCAATGCAAAAATTCATATTGATTGTACACTTAGTGTAAGATTTGACTTTGTATTCCTCCATTCCCAAGATTTGTATCCTTGGTAGCGGTGCCAAAAATCATGTGACAACCCAACAAGTATTATTTTTGCAGTAATAAGTAAGTAAAGTTTGTTCACACAAAGATACAATTTAGAAATAGTCATATAAAAATTAAAATATCACCAATAGTTCTTCTTGGTTGAGTCTTTAATCTCTTAGGTGGAAACTACATCCAAAAGAGAGTAACATGTATTGAATCAAAGTCTCATAACAAATTAAGAACACCCATAAATCACAATTCTTCAAATCCTTTCCAAATTGACATTGATTGTGATGATCCAATTCTCCCAAAGAAGGCTACTTCACTGTGAAATGACTTTGCTTCAAAATTTTGTTCCATCCCTCCATTGAAGGCACAACTTCCTCAATTGAAATTTCTTTGCATCAATCTAACATAGTGGTCACAACTGCATAAAATTACCAACACTTTAGTTCCTCATGGATCTGTCAAGGCATTGCTTTGATTGCTATCCATTCAAAATCAAACACACAAAATGAAACCAGTAATAAAAAATCCAACATTCAACAAGCTTATTGAATTGTGTGGTACCCACAATTTTTGTTTGGTAAAGTTTTGAAGAAGAAGTGTATTGAGAAAGCCAAATTACAAAGGAAAGAATGTACTTATGTGTCTTTGGAGTAAACTTGAAGAAGTCGATCTTGGGTCAGGAACCAAAAGTATTCGGATAGGATTACAAAGAGATAAATCCAAAGAAGGGTGTCTTCAAAATGGGAAGTGAAGACAATGTAACAACCTCTCTATGTGTTAGGCCAGTCAAGAACACACACTTCAAGAAACGGTTGAGGCAGGAGAAGAATACCTTGACAATGGCATAAACCAACACGCAAAAGAAGACTAAGAATGCACGTGTAGAGAGGAGTTTTGCAATTTGGCGATTAGATGTCATAATTAGGATCAAAGTCTTGAATAGACTTTGGATCACATTCTTGGCATAGAATACAAATGTCAATTTCCAGGCATCAAAGGTAGAGATAGCTGCCAGTAATTGTGAGGAAGGCCCCAAAGTTATGGGGAAGAGAGAAAATCCAACTTGATGGACTAAGTCAGACTGGAAGTTAGTATTGGGGAAGGAAGCAAGAGAGGCAACTGGGGTCACATTCTATCAAAAGTGTGATGTTGTAGAGGAGAGTATGGAAATTTGAAATTTGTTCTTTGCTCTGTGGACCAACAATGGCTACAAAGTGGAGTCCTATCGGGACCCACAGAGCATTGTGGGGGCACTCATGGCCATGTTCAAGCCCAAGAGAATAACGTAAATGAACATGCAGCAGGTGATTTTCTTCCACCAAATGTTTGCAAGGGTGAAGGTGAACTAGGCAAAGTGTTTCCATCAAAGAACAAGGTAGATGATCATCAATTGGAGAACCAATTTTCCACCACACTACTTTGCACCGTTTGCAACACACTTCTACTTTGGATTAAATCTGTTGACAATGGAGGAGAGGCAGCGTATGGTGTCACATTTCCATCCTAATCTTTGACAAGAAGTGGATGAAGAAGAGCAACAATACATGTTACAATTGCGAGTAAGTGACAACTATTTCATCAAAATGGGACAGAGGGAGATGGGGAAGAACAAAGTCCAGAGACAAAGAAGTGGACTAAACCTAAAGAGGTAGCCTTACCCCATCCACAACGCAAGATCTGAAGAGGCAAGTTGTGAGGTAAGAAGGCGGTGAAGGACAAGACTTTGGAGATAGAGTTTGAAGGAGAGACAAAGTTGCAAAGAGCTCCAAAGAAGCTGAGCTCACATTATAGAGTGAGGAATCTGGGAGTGAGAGTGACTATGAAGAGGAAGTCCAACAATTGTTGAGGCAGAAGAAGATGAGGCATTCTATATGGCAATTGATTGTATGGAGGAAGGAGATAGCCCTTGCTTAGATTTGCCCATGGAGGAGATAGATGAAGAGCCAAAGAAGGAAGATCGGAAGGGAAGAAGAACCAAGAAGTCCATAACAGCTGAGCCTGTAGGTCCAAGCTCAATCTACAAGGAAGAAGTAAGCTTGGAGGGAATGTCATTGAAGGTACAAAGATCAAGACTTTGGGGGAAGGCTCTGGCACAAGAAGCAAAGTACAAAGAGAGTTCCAAAGATGAATAAGACTTTGATGGGATGAAGTACTTATTGCATGTTGTAAGTCCGTTGTTAGAGTTGTTGAAGATGCAAAAGAAGGTGATCTAGCAAGATCATATGAAGGTAAAGAATGAGTTGCAGGTGGTGAAGTATTTTCTAGATGAAGTGAAGGAATTGAAGGAGGTTGCAACTCAAAGAGAAGAAGAAGTTGAGGAACTTTTTTTGGATGCAGTCTTGAAGAAGAAGACTTTAGAGAACTTGCAAGAGAGTTTTGAGAAGCATGGAAGAGAGATGCACAATCAAGCTGAGGAATTGAAAGAGCAAAAAATGTTGTTGGCAAAGATGAAAGGTGAGGTCAACAAAGTTTGCATTGAAAGCATTCATGTGAAGGTGATGGCGGCTGTGATGGAGCAGGAGTTAGAGAGCCTAAAGAAGACTGTGATAGGGAAGGATCAAGCTTGGTAGAAGGAGTTGGCAATCCGACACCAAGAGGAGGAGAGATTGAGAAGCTTGGTAAGAAGTGATGAGGTACAGAGTGGTAAGTATGTAGAGGACAAAGAAGATGCTTGCCGTTGAGTATGAAGATAAATTGAAGATTTACAAAGAGGAGTTAAAAGCATAAAAATCTTGAGGGTATGCATCAAAGTCCATAGGAGAAGTTGTTGGAAGATTAAGAGCAATGTTGAGCAAGGTATCTAAAGGAAGATTTGAGGAAGCAAGACTACATGAGTTGAAGTTGCTTGCATCAAAAACTCAAAACAAAAGAGCAAAAGATGTAGGTATGAACACTCTATTGATTCATCTAAGGGAATGAGTAGAGAGGAAGATAATTGAGGTAGAAGATGATGTAAGTCTTAGGTTAGACTTGGTGAATTCAAAGTAAGAGAGACTTTAGAGTAGTGTGTAGGAAGAAAAGAAGTCCAAAGTTACAGAAGTAGGAGTGCAAGTGTGTGACAACCCGGCAAATATCACTTTTGTGGTAATCGGGTAAGTAAAGTTTGTTCCCGTAGAGATACTGGTCAGAATTGGTCAAATACAAAGCAAAGTAACAATGTAGGTCTTCTTGAGTTCTTCTTTAATCTCTTAGGTAGAAACCACACCCAGAAGAGAGTAACAAGCTCACAATCTTGACAACTTGTCATGAATGCACACTCCTATAAACACAACATAGCAAATTCTGTCCAAACAAATCTTGATTGTGATTCTCCCGAAAACGGCACTTCATTGCAAAAACAACTTTGCCTTAGAATTTTGTTCCACCCCTCCACTAAAGGCACAACTTCCTTGATCAAAATTGCTTCACATCAACTTTGCATTGCACTCACAAATGCAAAGTACTACCAACACTACAATTCCTCTCAGATCTATCAAGGCATTGCTCCGATTGCACTCAAGATCAAACACATAGAAAGAAGATCAAGGTTGTAGAATCCAACATCCAACAAACACACTGACTTGCACTTTGAATTTCTCTACACACTCACAAACATAGACACAGAATTGATACTCGGAATCAAGCTCAAGCGACGAGCACTAAAAAAAACACTTCACTTTATCTATCTTTAGAAATATGAATAATGAACAACATCCCACTATGAATGCCACTCTTTAAATAGTGAAGCAAACAATATTTACTAACAAAAATATTGTTCTACAACAACTCTTCTAACCTGCAGATCTAAACTGACAATGCAACTCTTCATATTTGCCTCTTCAGATCTCAAATCTGTTACTACTTTGATCCAATGTCTACTTCCTCATCGACTTTCAAACTAGATGATCTTCCTATCACTTCTCTTTCTTTGGGTATATCTAATTCTACCAAATCCTTCACTATTTCTACGACTTCTACACTAGGAACTACAATTGAGCTCCAGAGTAACCCTTCTATCTCCTTATCTCATGACCCACTCTTCTCTAATGTCTCTTATAATAAGTCCAATGACACCTGAATTCCTACTTCTGCAACATCTGACTTCCTCTCCTCTATCACACTACTCCTAATTCTCTCTAACTCTGAATTTACTAAATTTAATCTGAGATTGACATTGTCTCCTACTTCTAACATCTTTCAATCTACTTGCTCCTTTAATTGGATCAATAAAGTGTTCATATCCACATCTTTGGCTTTCCTCTTTTGAGTTTCCTACACAAGCAACTTTAACTCGTGTAGACGTGCTTCTTCCAACCTTCCTTTAGCCTCCGTGCTCAAAATTTCTTGCAACTTTGTTGCAACTTCTCCTACTTGTTCCGACTCATAACGTCAAGATTGCTCTACCTTCAACTCTTCACGGTACATCTTCAACTCATCTTTGTACTCAGTAGCAAGCATCTTCTTCTCCTTTGCATACTGAGAACTCTATAACTTAGCACTTTATACTAGCTCATGCAATCTTTCTTCTTCTTGATGCTTGCCTGCCAGCTCTCTTTGCCATGCTTGATCCTTCCAAGCTGCACTCTTCCTCAAGCTTTCTAATTCCTACTCCATTATTGCGGCCATCGCCTTCACATGAATACTCTTGATGCACACATCACTGACCTCCTCTTTCATCTTGGTCAGCAACATTGCCTACTCTTTCAATTCTTTGGCTTGCTTCTGCATCTCCTTACATCTTGACTCAAAACTCTCTTGCAACTTCTCAAAAGTATTCTTCTCCAAGACCGCATCCACCCAAAGTTCAACTTCCTTGTCTCTTCAAGTTACACGCTCTTGCAAACGTGTCACTTCAACAAGCAGATACTTCACCACTTGCAACTCATTCATCACCTTCATACAATCTTGGGGAATTACCTTGTGGTGCTCCTTCAACAGTTCTGACAATGGAGTGACAACCTTTGATAGATACTGTATTCTGCCAAAGTTCTCTTTGGCTTCGGCCCCATCTCTGTACTTCACCTCTTCCATCGGCTTCTTTTGCCAAAGTCGTGATCTTTGTATCTTCAGAGACACTGCTTTCGAGCTTCCTTCTTCCTTACCTACTGAACTCGGTCCTGCAGGGTACTCCTTCTATCTTTCATACCCCTTCTCTTCCACAACCAGGGCTACACAATGATTCATCTTTCTTGGTACACTGTCAATCATTGCATGACAAGCTTCACCCACTCCAACCAATTGCTGAACCTTGTGTTCACCCTCACTCTTGCTTCTAGATTCCTCACTTTGTAAAATGAGTTTGTCTTCTTCTGAGTCCTCTCCTCAAGACTCTATCTCCCCTTCAGACTTGGTTTCCGACGGTGCTTCTTTCTTCATCTTCTTACTCTAAAGAACCAGTCTTTGGGTCTTCCTTTGTGCTAGAGGTGACTTTGCTTCTTCCAGTTCATTGTGCTTCTTCTTCTTTGGGCTTGTGACTTCTTCCCTCTTCCGTTGTCCCGTCCTCAAGAAGTGATCATCACTTGCTTGCAGGTGTGCCATATATTGCTGCTCTTCTTCATCCGCTTCTTGTCTCAAATCAAGATGGAAATGCAACACCATGTGACACCTCTCCTTTGCTGTTAGCAAGTTCAACCCAAAGTAGAAGTGTGCTGGAAGCGGTGCAAAATAATTTGGAGGCAAACCTGTTCTCCAATTGACCACCATCTGCCTTGTTTGTTGGTGAAAACACTTTGCCTTGTTCACCTTCACTCCTGCAAACATCTGGTGAAAAAAGACCGCTTGCTGCATGTTCATGTAAGTCGTTTGTTTTGGTTTGAACATGGCCATTATTGTCCCTACAATACTTATGATAATCGTGTCCAAATAGGATTGTGGTACCCACATTTTTGTTTTTTTCTCAATTTTGTAGATGAAGTGTACAAAGAAGTCAAATTGCACCTGTATGGCCGAAGAAGGTGAAGAAAAGTGTCCTTGGGATGTAACACAATGGAACATGACTTTGGGTCATAAGGCAAGGTACAAGCATACAACTTAAAGTAAGGAGTCTTTGTCTTGGTGGTACTCAACCCGAGGCGAGGACAGTGTAACAACTATCCTTTGGAGTGAGACATTCAAGAAGGTACCATTCAAAAGTGGCGGTCATATGCGTGAAGGACACTTGACAATGACGGGAGCATGCAAGATGTGTGATTTCTTGTTAGAAACCCAAATTGAAGAAAGACGGAGAAGGCAATTAAAAATAAAAATTGGGCTAAAAACAAAGCGATGACAAGCAATTTTCCATTGCTGTTAAGAAGTTGTCCTACAAGAGATCGTGGGAAGGTAAGTATAGTCAAAGACGCATTGGTGTGTTGTGGTGCCAACATTTTTTGTTTTTTTTCTGTTTATTAGCATTTGAGGGAAGAAGTAAGCACAGAAAGCCAAATTGTGAAAGAAGAATGGACGGAAGTGACTTCGGAGGAAATCCAAAGAAGGCGAGATCGGATCCGATGATGGAGGTACTCAAAAGAAGAGTATGATGGAAAAAATTCCGAAGAGCATCATCTTCAGGTCAAAAGGCACAAGTGATACAAAGACCGTCTAACAACCTTGGTATGTGGCAAGAAAGTACACTTCAAGAGACAGCGGAGGCAGAAGAAGCATGTCTTGACAGTGACCGGACATCAACACGCAAAAGAGGGGAAGTCAAATTTGAAATTGACTAAAGAATGATTGCAATTTGGGGTAATATAAGATTGCGATTGCGCAGGGACAAGTTGAATATGCCAAGTAAATTTCCAATTCCTTTGAGTAGTCATCTTGCAGTAATGCGTGTTCGGAAGCCAATTGAGAGTGGAATTTTCCAAAATCCAAAAGGGGTTAGAGTGTCTCATCCAAGAGAGGGTATTGTCTTTTAGTGCCGAAGAACGAGAGAGCAGAT
This sequence comes from Lunularia cruciata, assembly GCA_948567375.1. Taxonomy (NCBI): domain Eukaryota; kingdom Viridiplantae; phylum Streptophyta; class Marchantiopsida; order Lunulariales; family Lunulariaceae; genus Lunularia; species Lunularia cruciata. The sequence goes on from OX419757.1 coordinate 44,386,514, forward strand.
CATGGCGAAGAAGGTCACAAATGCTCTAGCAATGCAAAGTTTTGCAATTCATAGGTTAGATGTGGTAGCCAGAATTGAGGTCTTGAATAGACTTAGTATTACGTTTTTTGCATGGAACTGGAATTTTAGTTTCCCAAGAGTGATGGCAGAGATAGCTACCAATAATTATGAGGAGGGTCCCAAAGTTGAAGGGAAGAGAGGAAATCCGACTTGATGGACTAAGTCAGATTGGAGTCTAGTGTTGGGGAAGGAAGCAGGAGAACCAACGGGGATCGTCTTCTATCGGAAGTGTGATGCTACAAAAGAGACGGCGGAAATCCGAAACTCTTTATTTGCTCTGAGAACCAAGAATGGCTACAAGGTGGAGTCCTATCAAGATTGGATTAGGAGAAGTATTGTGGGGGCGATGATGGCCATGTTCAAGCCAGAACAAACAACTTACGTGCACATGCAACAAGCGGTCCTCTTCCACCAGATGTTTGCAGGAGTAAAGGTGAATTGGGCAAAGTGTTTTCACCACCAAATGGGGCAGATGGTAATCAATTGGCAGACAAGTTTGCCTCCCCATTATTTTGCACCATTTGTAGCATTGTTCTACTTTGGGTTGAATTTGCTAACAATGGAGGAGATGCATCACATGGTGTCCCATTTCTATCTTGATTTAAGACGGGAAGCGGATGAAGAAGAGCAACAATAGATGACACACCTGCGAGCCAATGATGAACACTTCTTGAAGACAGGACAATGGAAGATGGAAGAAGTCACAAGTCCAAAGAAGAAGAAGCACAGTAAATCCCAAGAGGCAAAGTCACCTCCAGCTCAAAGGAAGACTCAAAGACTAGTTGTGCAGAGTAAGAAGATGGTGAGAGAAGCATCATTGAAATTAAAGTCTGAGGCAGAAACAGAGTCGCAAGGAGAGGAATCAAAAGAGGATGAACTCACCTTACAAAGTGAGGAGTTTGGAAGTAATAGTGAGGGGGAATCAAAGGTTCAACAAGCAATGGGAGTCAGTGAAGCTTGTCATGCAATGATTGACAGAGTACTAGGAACAACGAGTCATTGCGTAGCCCTGGTGGTAGATAAGCAGAGACCAGAGGAAAAGGAGGAGTATCTTGCAAGGCCAAGTTCAATTGGTAAAGGAGAAGAGAGTTCAGAAGTGGTGTCTCTAAAGATATGAAGATTGCAACTTCAGCAGAAGGAGCCAATGAAGGAGCCAAAGAATGAAGACAAAGACGGTGACAAAGATAAAGATAACTTTGGTGGGATATTGTATCTAACAAAGGTTGTCACACTGTTGCTGGAGCTACAGAAGGAGCATCAGAAAGTAATTCCCCAAGATTGTAGAAAGGTGATGAATGAGTTGTAGGTGGTGAAGCATCTGTTGAGTGAAGGGGTTGTAGGAGCAACAAGTCCAAAGAAATGAAGAAATTGGAGAACTTTGGAGAGAGGAAGTCTTGAAGAAGAAGACTTTTGAGATGTTACAAGAGAGCTACGAGTCAGAGGGAAAGAACTACAGAAGCAAGTAGGGGAATTGAAGGAGCAAGTGATGTGGCTGAGCAAAATGGAGGAGGAAGTGAGTGATGTGCGCATCAAGAATATTCATTTGAAGGCGACAACAACAATAATTGAGCAAGAGTTGGATAGCTTGAAGAAGAGTGTAGCTGGGAAGGATCAAGCATGGCAGAGGGAGTTAGCAGTCAAGCATGAAGAAGAAGGACGATTGCGAGAGCTGGTATGAAGTGTTGAGTTACAGAGTGCACAATATGTGGAGGAGAAGAAGATGTTCACTGCTGAGTACAAAGATGAGTTGAAGATATATCGTGAAGAGTTGAAGGCATAACAATCTCGAGGGTATGAGTCGGAATCAATAGGAGAAGTTGCAGGAAAGTTGCAAGCAATCTTGAGCACGAAGGCTAAAGGGAGATTGGAAGAAGCACGTCTGCATGAGTTAAAGTTGCTTGTGCAGGAAACTTGGAAGAGAAAAGCCAAAGATGTGGATATGAACACATTGCTGATCCGATTAAGGAAGCGAGTAGACCGGAAAATGTTAGAAGTAGAAGACAACGTTAGTCTTAGATTAGATTTAGTCAATTCGGAGTTAGAGAAAATTAGGAATGGTATGACAACGGAGAGGAAGTCCAATGTTGCAGAAGTAGGAATTTAGGTGTCATCGGACTTGTTATTTGACACATTAGAGGGGAGTGGGTCAAGAGATAAAGAGTTAGATAAGTTACTCCTTAGTGCAATTGTACACCCTAGTGTAGAAATAGTAGAATTAGTGCAGGAATTGGTAGAATTAGATATACCCAAAGAAGGAGAAGTAGTAGGAAGATCATCGGGTTTGGAAGCCGATGATGAGGTAGACATCGGATTGGTGAAAGTACCAATTTTGAGATAGGAAGAAGCAGATATGAAGAGATGGATTGTCAGTTTGGATCTGTAGGTAGGAAGAGATGTTAGGAAGCGGTACAATAGGAAGAGAACTGCCGTTTGCTTCAGTATTTAAGGGGAGCATTCTTAATACTATGTTATTCAAATTTCTGAAGATAGATAAAGGGAAGTGTTGTTTTTAGTGCTCGTCGCTTGAGCTTAATTCCAATTGTCAATTCCGTGTTTGTGTTTGTGAGTGTGTGGAGAATTTTGAAGTGCAAGTCAGTGTGTCTATGAATGTTGGATTCTGCAGCCTTGATCTTCATTCTGTGTGTTTGATCTTGAGTGAAGTGCATTGGAGCAATGCCTTGACAGATCTGAGAAGAATTGTAGTGTTGGTAGTATTATGCATTTGTGAGTGCAGCACAAAGTTGATGTGAAGCAATTTTGATCAAGGAAGTTGTGCCTTCAGTGGAGGAGTGGAACACAATTCTGAGGCAAAATCATTCTTTGCAGTGAAGTGCCATCTTTGGGAGAATCTGAATCATCACAATCAAGAGTTGTTTGGATAGAATTTACTATGTTGTGATTATGTGTGTGTGTATTTGTGACAAGTTGTCAAGATTGTGAGCTTGTTACTCTCTTCTGGGTGTAGTTGCTACTTGAGAGACTAAAGACACAACCAAGAAGAACTACATGTTACTGTTTGACTTTGTATTTGACCAATTCTGAATTGTATCTCTGCGGGAACAAACTTTACTTACCTGATTACCGCAAAAGTGATATTTGCCAGGTTGTCACATGTGTCGGGAGGAAGTCAAGAGAGTTAATCCGGGAATGAGTAGGAAGAATAGTCCCCAGCCTAGAGTGGATGAGAGAAAGATGGGATGAGGGAAGAAGAACTCTAAATTTGCAGTGAGAAATCATGCAATTTGGAGGTTAGATGTGATCACAAGGATTGAGGTCTTGATCACATTCTTGGCATGGAACAAGAATGTTAGTTTTCAAGTTTCTTGACTGAAATCATTGAGAGTAAAAGTCTTGATGGCCTCAAGGAAGAAAGGAAGAGAGGAAGTCAAGCTTGATGGAGAGAGTCGGATTGGAGGTTAGTACTCGGGAGAGAAGTAGGCATAGAGCATGGTGCCACGTTCTAAGGGAAGGGAGAAGTAGCCAAAGAAACCCAAGAAGTGAGAGATGCCTTCTCTTCAAAGTGCACAAAGAATGGCTACAAAGTGGAGAGCTAAAAGGATCTTGTCAAGAGAGGGATCTGTAACACCCATATGTGCATGTGTGTGGTATTGTGATATTTAACTTGGTATTACAAGTACTTAAGAGATATTATTTATATAGAGATAAAGGATGGTTCTATATTAGTCATAGCTAAGATAGAGGGGACCTTACTTTAGAGGAAGTAGAAAAGATGAGCACCACTATTTTGGATTTTAGTGTGTTGACTTGGTATTATTCCTAGGTGTTTGGCTTTGAGGAAAGAGTTGAGAACTCTTGGGGCCCGCAAGCCTTTTTGTTTTGGATTCTTCTTTAGTCCAAGGATAGCCCATGTAAAGGAATCCTTGACTTAGTGGTTGGGTCAAGATAAGACCACATGCTTAGGGGAATATGCCCATGTGAATGGATATTCCTTTCTACTTTTTGACTTTACTTGACTTTTAGTCTAGTAACTTGAGTTACTACGGTAATTAGTAACTTTGGTACATAACTATTTCACAAGTATATAAACAAGGGGTGAGGAGGTACTCATCATCCTTTCATTTGCAACTATCTCTCTCTCATTGAGTTCTCTAGTGAGCAATGTCTTGAGCCTTGGAGTGTTAGCCTTGGAGGAGTATGATGGAGTTGGGGTTCCTTGCCTTCTTAGTCCATGGTGCGTTACCATAATAGCCATCAGAGGTTCATCCTGAGTGAGAGACAGGCCGGCTCACAGATCGTGAGTGCTCTAATTGCAATCTTGAAGCCGGAGAGGACAACTTATATGATGAAGCACCAAGTGGTGTTCTTCCATAAGATGTTTGCAAGAGAGCTAATTAATCGGGCAAAGTGTCTTCATGGGAGGATGAGACAAATGGTGTGGAATTTTTGGGACAAGTCGCCTTCACATTACATTGTGCCATTTGCAGCCCATTTCTATTTGGGGCTGAACTTGCTCAATGTGGTAGAGAAAATAAGATGGTGTCCCATTTCCATCTTGAAAGGAGATGTTGATGCAAAGGAGCAGCAATACATTCTTTAGATCAGGAGCAGTGATGAGTACTACGTGCAAACGGGCAGAGTGTGCAATTAGGAGCAAGCACTCCGAAGTCAAAGAAGAGGAATCGACAAGGAGAAGAAGAAGTAGAGAAAGTGAGACCCCGGAAAGCTAGAAGGGTAAACCCAAGGAAAGAGCTGGTGGTAATCGCATTGTCGGAAGAAGAGTTGGAAGGAGAAGCCGAGTGCAAGTCTGAAGATTTGGAGAGGGAGGAAGAACCCAAGTTCACGCTGCAGAGTGGAGACATGAGTAGTGACAATGATGATGGAGTGGAGATGAAATTGGTACCCAAAGAGGAGGAAGCCAAGATGGAGACGGAGGAGAAAAGTAACTTGAAACTAGAAGACAAAGTTCTTGAACAAGAGGAGAAAAGAGTTACAATTCAATGGGGAGTCCGTCCAAACAAAAAGGTGAAGTATGGAGTGGGGCCAAGTAAGGTAAGAGAAGAGGAGGATGGAAGTTTGGGGAGCAAAGAATCCATTCCTATAAGGCGATTGTGGCTTAGAAGGTGAGTGTGAGTGAGGAAGAGGTGAAGAAGGAGATTAGTCCATGAGTCAAAATGAATGCAAGTGAAGGAGTAGAGTATGTGCGGGAGGTTGTGTGCCCGTTGTTGGTGAAGTTAGAGCATAAGAAGAAGGAGATGCAGTCAAAGTGTCCAGAGGTGAAGAATGTGTTGCAGGTGTTAGCTCAATTAGAAGAGGAGAACTCAGAGTTAAAGAAGAGTATAATCCGAGGTGAGGAAGAAAGGGAAACACTACGAGTAGATGCAGTAGTACAAAATCAAGTGATCGAGAACTTGAAGAGAGAAGTGAGGAGTAGAGAAGAACTCATAGAGCAGAGTGATATAGTGAGGGAAAGGCAAGTAGCTGAGTACAAAATCTTGAAGCAGCAGTTTGCTGATTCGAGATTAGAAATTATCCATGCTATGGCAAGGCTAGTGGAGAAAGAGCAAGAGCTTGATAAAGTGATGGAGAGTGTAGAAGAGAAGAGGCAGCTTTGGCAAAGAGAGTTAACAACACGATACAAAGAGGAGGAAAGATTGAGAGAGTTACTTTGTGTGGTACCCACATTCTTTTGTTTTGCTATGTTTAGTCGTGTTTAAGAGAAGAGGCAAGCACTGAAAGTCAAATTGCGGACGAAGAATGGACAAAAAAACTAACTTCAGAGGACATCCAAAGAAGATGACATTGGATCCGATGATGGAGGTACTCGGAATAGGAGTACGACGGAAAAAGTCCAAAGATCACCATCTTTGGGTTAGAAGGTGCAGGAGAGATGAAGACCGTTGAAAAACCTTGGTACGTGGCAAGAAAGTACATTTCAAGAAACGGCGGGGGCAGAAGAAGCATGTCTTGATAGTGACCTGGAGTTGCACGCAGAAGAGAGAAATTTGAAGTTGAAATTGACTGAAGAATGACTGCGATTTGGGGAAATATAAAATTGCAATTGCGTAGAGAAAAGTTGAATGTTCTGAGTAAATTTCCAATCCCTTTGAGTAGTCGTCCTGCAGTAATGCATGTCTGGAAGCCCATCGAGAGTGAAATTTTCTAAAACCCTGAGGGAGTTAGAGTGTCTCGTCTAGGAGAGGGTCTCATCTTCCAACATCATAGAACAAGAGAATAGATCATGGCAAAGAAGGTGGCCAATGCGCTGGCAATGCAAGGTTTTGCAACCCAAAGAGTAGATGTAGTAGCTAGAATCAAAGTCATGATTAGACTTTGTATTACATTTTTAGCATGGAATTGGAATTTCAGTTTCACGGGAGTGATCACAGAGATCGCTGCCAGTAATTGTGAGGAGGGTCCCAAGGTGGAAGGGAAGAGAGGCAATCCGTCTTGATGGACTGAGTTGGATTGGAAGTTAGTATAAGGGAGAGAAGCAAGAGAGCCAATGGGGATCACCTTCTTTTGGAAGTGTGATGCTGTAGAGGAGACGGCGGAGATCCGCAACTCATTTTTTGCTCCGAGAACTACGAATGGCTACAAGGTGGAGTCCTATCAGGATCCGATCCAAAGAAGCATTATGGGAGCAATGATGGCCATGTTCAAGCCAGAATGAACCACCTACGTGAACATGCAGCAAGCTGTCTTCTTCCATCAAATGTTTGCAGGAGCTCCCATGAATTGGGCAAAGTGCTTTCACCACCAAACGAGGCAGATGATGGTTAATTGGCAAATGGGCTCGCCACCACATTACTTTGCACCATTTGCAGCGCACTTCTACTTTGGACTGAACTTGCTGACCAAAGAAGAGCGTCACCGTATGGTGTCTCACATGCATCCGGATTTATGATGGGAAGCAGACGAGGAAGAGCGCCAGTATATGCTACATCTTTGAGCAAATAATGAATACTTCTCGAAGACCGGACAATGGAAAGTTGAAGAAATTACCAGTCCAAAGACAAAGAAACGTGGCAAACCCAAAGAAGCAAGGTCGCCTCCCACGCAAAGGAAAACTCGGCGGCTGATTTTAAAGACTACGAAGATTGTAAAAGAGGCATCATCGGGATCGGAGTCTGGAGAAGAAACTAAGTCGCAAGAGGAGGAATCTGAAGGAGAGGAGCTCACCTTAAAAAGTGAGGAGTCTGGGAGCAATAGCAATAGGGAGCCAGAAGTTCAGCAATTGGTGGCAGTAAGTGAGGCTTGTCAGGCAATGGTGGTGAACAAGTTGAGACCAAAAGAGAAAGGGAAGAATCCCGTGGGGCCGAGTTCAAGAGGCCAAGACAAAGAAAGTACCAAAATGTTGAAGATACAAAGATCACGACTTTGGATGAAGGAGCCAATGACAGTGGAGAAGACTCTAGACGAAGATGGCGATGAAGAGGAAGAAAAATTTGGCAGGATATCATATTTGACAAAGGTGGTCACACCGTTGTTGGAGTTGTTGAAGGAGTATCAGAGGGTAATTCCCCAAGATCGTAGGAAAGGGGTGAATGAGTTGCAGGTGGTGAAGCATCTATTGAGTGAAGTGAAGGTGTTGCAAGAGCAACAATTCCGAAGAAGTGAGGAACAGGAAGGACTTTGGAGGGAGGAAGGCTTGATGAAGAAAACTTTGACCATGCTACAAGAAAGCTACAAAGAAAAAATAAATAAATTGTAGAGGCAAGCCAGAGAATTCACGGAACAGGCAATGTGGCTCAGCAAGATGAAGGAGGAAGTGAGTGATGTACGCATCAAGAATGTTCATTTGAAAGCGATGACCATTGTAATGGAGCAAGAGTTGGACAGTTTGAAGAAAAGTGCAGCAGCAAAAAATCAAGCATGGCAGAGAGAGTTGGCAGCCGGGCAAGAAGAAGAGGAATGATTACGAGAACTTGTTGGGAGCGCGGAAAGGCAGAGCATGCAGTATGCAGAGGAGAAGAAGATGCTCGCTGTAGAATACGAAGATGAGTTGAAGATGTATTGTGAGGAGTTGAAGGTAGAGCGCTCTCAAGGATATGCATCGGAATCAGTAGGAGAAGTTGCAGGGAAGTTAAGAGCAATCTTAAGCACGGAGACTGAAGGGAGATTGGAGGAAGCTTGCCTACATGAGTTGAAGTTACTTGTGCAAGAAACTCGAAAGAGAAAAGCCAAGGATGTGGACATGAACACATTATTGATTTGATTGAGGGAACGCGTAGATAGGAAAATGTTAGATGTAGAGAAGAATGTTTGTCTTAGACTAGATTTAGTCAATTTGGAGTTAGAGAAGATTCAGAATAGTGTGACAGTGGAGAAGAAACCCAATGTTGCAGAAGTAGGAATTCAGGTGTCATCGGACTTGATAATTGACACAGTAGAGAAGAGTGGGTCAGGAGATGGAGAGTTAGATAAGTCACTCCTGAGCTCAATTGTAGTTCCTAGTGTAGAAGTCGTAGAATTAGTGAAGGAATTGGTAGAATCAGCTATACCCGAAGAAGGCAAAGTATTAAGAAGATCATTAGGTTTGGAAGCCACTGATGAGGTAGACATTGGATTGGGTAAAGTATCAATTTTGAGATAGAAAGAGACAGATATGAAGAGATAGATTGTCAATTAGAATCTGCAGGTAGGAAGAGATGTTAGGAAGCGGTGTCTAGGTAGGCAAGTCTAGCGTTTGCTTCAGTATTTAAGGGGAGCATTTGAAGTCTTATATTATTCAGTATTCATATTTTTGAAGATAGATAAAGCAAATTGTTGTTCTCAGTACTCGTTGCTTAAGCTTAATTCCAATTATCAATTTTGTGTTTGTGTTTGTGAGTGTGTGGAGAATTTTGAAGAGCAAGTCAGTGTGTCTGTGGATGTTGGAATCTACAACCTTGATCTTCATTTTGTGTGTTTGATCCCGAGGGAAGTGCATCGGAGCAATGCCTTGACAGATCTAAGAGGAATTGTATTGTTGGTAGTATTTTGCATTTGTGAGTGCAACACGAAGTTGATGTGAAGAAATTTTGATCCAGGAAGTTGTGCATGTACTGGAGGGGTAGAACACGATTCTGAGGTAAAATCATTCTTTGCAGTGAAGTGCCATCTTTGAGAGAATTTGAATCATCACAATCAAGAGTTGTTTGGACAAAATTTGCTATGTTGTGATTATGTGTCTGTGTATTCGTGACAAGTTGTCAAGATTGTGAGCTTGTTATTCCCTTCTAGGTGTAGTTTCTACCTGAGAGATTAAAGAAGCCCTCAAGAAGACTACAATTGTGACTTTTGACTTTGGATTTGACCAATTCTGGATAGTATCTCTACGGGAACAAACTTTACTTACTCGATTACCGCAACAATAATATTTTCCAGGTTGTCATATGATTTTTGGCACTGCTGTTGGGGATACAAATCTTGGAGTGGAAGAATACAAAGCCAAATTTGAAAGTGGGTGTCCACACAATATGAATGTCTGCATTGAGAGAACAACGGGAAGAGAGAGCTCAAAGACGAGCAGTGCAGCGTGAAGAAGATGAACGTTTGAAAGTCCCATCCACTTCGGACAAAATCAAACGAGAAGAGTTGGACTTTCAACTCCTTCCGGAAGTGCAAGAAGCCCTGCGTGAACTTGACCAAAAGAGACGTGAAGGAGGTTGGCAAGGCTACTTTTCATCCCTGTCTTCCAAGAAAAAGAAAGACTCAAGCGAGCAGACATACGCACTACGACCCAATACACCAACTTCCCTTAAAGCTGTAAAGGAAGTCGATTTCATTAAGAAGTTTGTTTGAGAAAAGATAGCACAAACACTTACAAAAGAAGAGTGTTAGTATCTGGTACGAACAATTCCCTGGTTATCTCAAAGAAGGTTCAAAGACCAGATTGAAGTTGTGGAACCTCTTACTTCTGATCGGGTTGAACTCAACACAACCAGAGAAGAAGAAATTGTTGAAGAAGACCCCAATTTGAGCTTGACAAATTGGAACCCGTGTGCAGACAACACGGTGTCCATACCAAGTAGCTCTTCGGTTCCTGTAAGTTCAAACTTACCACAACCAAATCCACCGCACCAAACGATGTCTTTGTTACCCGTAACCCAACATGCTTATCAGAAGTATAAAGGTATAGAGCAAGACAAAGATCCTGACAAATTCATCGAGGAATTTGAAGTCATTTCCTTTGCCAACAAGGAACATGACTCCACGGATTGACTTCGGATTTTTCCAAGTCTGCTCTAAAAGAAGGCTCGGAGCTGGTATACTCATGTAACATAGAAAGGATTCACACCAACAGACTGGGCAGACTTACAAAATGGCTTCCTGGAATGATTTTGGGAAGTGGATTATGATACAAGTGCCTTCGTGGCACTTAATGATTTGGATCGAGGAAAGAAGGAAAAATTGAGAGATTACTCTGAGCGGTTCATGGCCTTATTGAACCGAGTCCCAAGACAATCCGGTGTGGTGGGTTATTTCAATGTCCAAGCCATTACCTGGTTTCTCGACGGGCTTTCACCGGAGATTCAAATCTTTGCCAGGGAGAAGAATGTAACTTCCCTGGACAAAGTCCTCAAACATGTCGCCCGATATGAGGCGGCTCATTCTAACTCATCCAATAACCAAAGAAATTGTGAGAAGAAGGGCAAGAAGCCAAGACGACAAGCTTCTTGCAACACTTCTCCTTCTTCGGAGGAATCCTCCACATCTTCTAGTTCTTCTTTGGAATCCGACAAAGAACCCAAGCCGAGAAAAATACAAAGATGCGGAGGAAAGAGGCCAGTAACACCGCCAATAAAGAATGTATCTAAGGCGGATCAGAAGTTGGAAACTCTTATTAAAGAGTTCACGGATTGCAAGATCCAAATGATTGGGGCGAAGGACCAAAGAAAACCCCTGTTAATTGGGTGACCAAATGAATGGTGCACTGTGTGTGGTAAATCCGGCCATGCTAATACGGAGTGTTTAACTCGCAAGGCATTTCCAATGCAACAAATTGATTGGGTTCCCGGATGGGATCAAGGCAAAGAAGAAGAGACGGTATACCAAACCCAAGAAATACAGCCTCCATCAAGCCTATCATATCAAGGTCCCAGGTTTGGACCATGGGAGTATAATCTTACTGCTCTCCCATGAAGACCCCCGATGGGTGGTCAAAATCGACCTCAAAATGTTGCACCGGGTGCTTGTTACAATTGTGGCTCGATGGGACATTGGTCTCCAAATTGTCCGGAGCCAAGACGACAAAGTGGGTACGTACTCCTTTGTGGGAATTGTAAAGGATCGGGGCACACATGAAATCAGTGCCCGCAACCACCTAGTCCAAAGCCCCCTATCAAGTATGTTCAGACTCCCGCTGAGCGTGCTGCGCTCCAGGCAAAGGGAGACACTAATGTCAATTGTATCACACTTGAGGAAGAGAGGCCTCAAGAAGGGAGTCCAGCTTCAGAAGGAGATTGGCCGGACCTCAAAATTTTGAAGGTAGAAACTCACGCAGAGAGGAAGAATTGAGCTTCCGAAGAAGCAAGTATTGCGTCTTCTTCCTCATGGAAAATTAAGAGACTGCAAAATCTATCCTTTCTGCAAAGGAGGAAAAGGTCCTAGCAAAAGCTAAAGCAAAAGCCTTGCAGAAAGAAATTAAGGAAGCAGTACTACACACGCGGGAGATGAGTGTGGAGGAAAATACAAAGACACAACCTCTCGTATTTCCGGCAGATATCAGGTCTGAAGTAAAAGACTTGATCCAAGCTAAAGTTGGTCAACCCGATGATCATTGGGTCAAGCACCTACGCACTTTGGTTACCATCCTCAAGCATCCCAAAGTTCGCTTTGAACAGGCAAACAATTTAGAACCAAAGCCAAAGACAAAGCAGGTGAAATTGGGGGGAGTTCCACAATACGATATTGTGGCAGATATGGCGTCTACAAGCACGAATGTCAAATTTAAACAATTATGGGAGGACAATAAGCTTTATAAAAAGTAGCTAAGTTCAGCCCTCAAGAAAGTAAGGGTGATGACCAAGAAAGACTTGCCCGCAATTTATTGTATTGAATAGGAAGATTTGGGATCTCTCGAGGTGGATGCAGAGATAGTAGGCTGTATGATTACATCCATACCCATAGATTCGGGGTTGGGTGTGAATGTCATGACAAAAGACACTGCACATCGATTGGGGTACACAACGTTTGAACCAACACCCCGAATACTGAAGTTTGCGGATCAAACAAGGAGACGGCCCTTGGGCATGTTGTCAAATATCACTACGATTATAGGAGGGGTGCTCTTCAAATTAAATAACATTGTGTTACGACCAGTAACTAAAACTGGCTACCCTCTCTTGATTGGGAGACCCTGGTTGTATAGTGCCTAGGTCATGGTGGATTGGCACCAGCAAAAATTACGATTTAAAGATATCTTGTCTAAAGAACAAAAGCTAGTGACGGTGAGTTGGACGAAGGTTCCTCATCTTGGGGAAACTACTTCGTCAGAAGACGAGGATGAATCCAAAGATTCATCGTCTTTGTCTTCCGAGGACTCCAAAGACAACATCCAAGTTACTTATTTGGAATGCTACTTCGGACTGAACTTGCTGACCAAAGAAGAACGTCACCGTATGGTGTCTCACATGCATCCGGATTTACAATGGGAAGTAGACAAGGAAGAGTGCCAATGCTGCATCTTTGAGCAAATGATGAATACTTCTCGAAGACCGGACAGTGGAAAGTTGAAGAAATTACCAGTCCAAAGACAAAGAAATGTGTCAAACCCGAAGAAGCGAGGTTGCCTCCCACGCAAAGGAAGACTCGGTGGCTGATTTTAAAGACTACGAAGATCATAAAAGAGGCATCATCGGGATCAGAGTCTGGGGAAGAAACTAAGTCGCAAGAGGAGGAATTTGAAGAAGAGGAGCTCACCTTAAAAAGTGAGGAGTTTGGGAGCGATAGCAATGGGGAGCCAGAAGTTCAGCAATTGGTGGCAGTAAGTGAGGCTTTTCAGGCGATGGTGGTGAACAAGTCAAGACCAGAAGAGAAAGGGAAGAATCCCACGGGGCTGAGTTCAAGAGGCCAAGATGAAGAAAGTACCAAAATGCTGAAGATACAAAGATCACGACTTTGGATGAAGCAGCCGATGACAGAGGAGAAGACTCCAGACAAAGATGGCAATGAAGAGGAAGAAAAATTTGGCGGGATATCATATTTGACGAAGGTGGTCACACTGTTGCTGGAGCTGTTGAAGGAGTATCGGAGGGTAATTCCCCAAGATCATAGGAAAGGAATGAATGAGTTGCAGGTGGTGAAGCATCTATTGAGTGAAGTGAAGGCGTTGCAAGAGCAACAAGTCCAAAGAAGTGAGGAAGTGGAAGGACTTCGGAGGGAGGAAGGCTTGATGAAGAAAATTTTGACCATGCTACAAGAAAGCTACAAACAAAAAAAAGAAAACTGTAGAGGTGAGCCAGAGAATTCACGGAACAGGCAATGTGGCTCAACAAGATGAAGGAGGAAGTGAGTGAAGTGCGCATCAAGAATGTTCATTTGAAGGCGATGACCATCGTAATGGAGCAGGAGTTGGACAGTTTGAAGAAAAGTGCAGCAGCGAAAGATCAAGCATGGCAGAGAGAGTTGGCAGCCAGGCAAGAAGAAGAGGAACGATTATGAGAACTTTTCAAGAGCGCGGAAAGGCAGAGCATGCAGTATGTAGAGGAGAAGAAGATGCTTGCTGTAGAATACGAAGACGAGTTGAAGATGAATCGTGAGGAGTTGAAGGTAGAACGCTCTCAAGGATATGCATTGGAATCAATAGGAGAAGTTGCAGGGAAGTTAAGAGCAATCTTAAGCACAAAGGCTGAAGGGAGACTGGAGGAAGCTCGCCTACATGAGTTGAAGTTACTTGTGCAGGAAACTAGAAAGAGAAAAGCCAAGAATGTGGACATGAACACCTTATTGATTCGATTGAGGGAATGCGTAGATAGGAAAATGTTAGATGTAGAGAACAATGTTAGTCTTAGACTAGATTTAGTCAATTCGGAGTTAGAGAAGATTCGGAATAGTGTGACAATGGAGAAGAAACCCAATGTTGCAGAAGTAGGAATTCAGGTGTCATAAGACTTGATAATTGACATAGTAGAGAAGAGTGGGTCAGGAGATGGAGAGTTAGATAAGTCACTTCTGAGCTCAATTGTAGTTCCTAGTGTAGAAGTCGTAGAATTAGTGAAGAAATTGGTAGAATCAGCTATACCCGAAGAAGGCAAAGTATTAAGAAGATCATCAGGTTTGGAAGCCAATGATGAGGTAGGCATCGATCGGGTTAAGTATCAATTTTGAGATAGAAAGAGACAAATATGAAGAGATAGATTGTCAATTAGAATCTGCAAGTAGGAAGAGATGTTAGGAAGCGGTGTCTTGGTAAGCAAGTCTGCCATTTGCTTCAGTATTTAAGGGGAGCATTTGCTGTCTTATGTTATTCAGTATTCATATTTTTGAAGATAGATAAAGCAAAGTACTGTTCTCAATACTCAGCGCTTAAGCTTAATTCTGATTTTCAATTTTGTGTTTGTGTTTGTGAGTGTGTGGAGAATTCCGAAGAGCAAGTCAGTGTGTCTATGGATGTTGGAATCTGTAGCCTTGATCTTCATTCTGTGTGTTTGATCTTGAGTGAAGTGCATCGGAGCAATGCCTTGACAGATCTGAGAGGAATTGTAGTGTTGGTAGTATTCTGCATTTGTGAGTGCAACACAAAGTTGATGTGAAGCAATTTTGATCCAAGAAGTTGTGCCTTCAGTGGAGGAGTGGAACACAATTCTGAGGCAAAATAGTTCTTCATAGTGAAGTGCCGTCTTCGGGAGAATCTGATTCATCACAATCAAGAGTTGTTTGGACAGAATTTGCTATGATGTGATTATGTGTGTGTATTTGTGACAAGTTGTCAAGATTGTGAGCTTGTTACTCTCTTATGGGTGTAGTTTCTACCTAAGAGATTAAAGAAGCCCTCAAGAAGAACTGCAATTGTGACTTTTGACTTTGTATTTGACCATTTCTGGATAGTATCTTTGCGGGAACAAACTTTACTTACCCGATTACCACAAAAGTGATATTTGCCGGGTTGTCATACTTTGCAATCAAGAGGAGAAGATTGTGCAAAAGGAGAAGGAGAAGGAGATTGTGAAAGCCAAGTTTGAAGCGGAATTGGCAATGTACAGAGAAGATTGGCTTGCAGATCAAGAATGGGAGAGTAAAATGCAACTGGAGCCATTGAAGGAGATTGTGATCAAGATGAATGTGATGTTGAGTATAGATTCCAGCGTGCAAATTGAAGAAACAAGACTGCACAAGCTGAAGTTGTTGGTGCAAGAGACAAGGAGGAGAAATGCAAACGATAAAGATTTGAATGCTTTACTTATCAGTCTCAGAGCTCATGTAGATAGAAAAATATTGGAAGTAGAAGACAATATCACAATTAGATTAGACTTAGTGAAATTAGAGAAAGATAAACTTTAGAAGGATGTAAGAGCAAAACCCAAAGTAGATAACATAGGAGTGTAGATGTCTTTGAAGTTACCCTTGGAGATATAAGAGAAGAGTGGGCGAGAGATAAGGATTTAGATGGATTACCCACTAGTGTAATTGCAGATCAAGAAGAAGAAGTTGTAGAATTGGTAAGGGAATTAAAAGTTGTCAAACCCAAGGACAAAGTAGTAGTGAGTGAAGTTACTTTGGGATTGGGATTGAAAGCTGAGGAAGAAGTAGACATCGGATTGGATTAGTAACAGATTTGAGATTTGACAAGGTAAATATGAAGGGTTGCATTGTCATTTTGGATCTGCAGGTTTGTAGAGTTGTTAGGAAATAGTATAGTTGTTAGAACTGTCATTTGCTTCACTATTTAAGAGTGGCATTCGTAGCATTATGTTGTTCAATGCTCATAAGTTCAGAGAATAGATAAACTGAAGTACTATGAAGTAGTGCTTGTTGTTTGAGCTTGATTCCGAGTATCAACTTTGTGATTGTGTTTGTGAGTGTGTAGAGGAATTCAAAATGCAAGTCATTGTGCTTGTTGGATGTTGGATTCCGTAGCCTTGATCTTCATTCTATGTGTTTGATCCTGAGTGAAGTGCAATCAAACCAATGCCTTGATAGATTTGAGAGAAATTGTAGTGTTGGTAGTATTCTGCATTTGTGAGTGTAGCGTAGTGTTGATGTGAAGCAATTTCAATCAAGGAAGTTGTGCCTTCAGTGGAAGGGTGGAACAAAATTCAAAGGCAAAGTTGTTTTGTAGTGAAGTGCCATTTTTAGGAGAGCTTGAATCATCACAATCAAGATTGGTTGTAAGATTTGATGGAGTAATGATTAAGAAGTGTTAATTTGTGACAAGACTGCGAGTTAGTGCTTATTACTCTCTTCTGGGAGTGGTTTCTACCTAAGAGATTAAAGACACAACCAAGAAGAGCTGAAGATTATTACTTTGCTTTGTATTGACCAATTTTGACCAGTATCTCTGTGGGAACAAACTTTACTTACCTGATTACCGCAAAAGTGATATTTGCTGGGTTGTCACAAGGACTCCACCTTGTAACCATTCATTGTGCGCGGAGCAAAGAACAAATTTTGTATGTCTGTCGTCTTCTCTATAGCATCACACTTCCAATAGAAGGTGATCCTCGTTGGTTCTCTTGCTTCCTTCCCCAACACTAACCTCCAATTTGACTCAATCCATCAAGCCAGATTCCTCTCTTCCCCTTAACTTTGAGCCCTTCCTTGCAATTACTGGCAGCTATCTCTGCCATGACTCATGGGAAATTGAAATTCCAATTCCATGCTAAGAAAGTAATACAAAGTCTATTCAAGACTTTGATTCTTGCTACAACGTCCAGCCTACAAATTGCATGACTTTGCACTGCTAGGGTGTTTGTGACCTTCTTTGCCATGATTTGCTCCCTTGTTCTTTGGCACTGGAAAACTATTTCTTCTCTTGGACGAGACAATCTAACCCCTTTTGGGTTTTGGAAAATTTCACTCTCAATTGGCTTCTTGACACGCATTATTGTAGGACAACTACTTAGAGGGATAGGAAATCTACTTGACATATTCAACTTGTCCCTGCATAATTGCAATTTTATATTACCCCAAATTGCAATCATTCTTTGGTTGATTTCAAAATCAACTTCCTCTTCTTCTGCGTGTTGTTGTCCTATCATTGTCAAGACATGCTTCTTTTGCCTCTGCCATTTCTTGAAGTGTACTTTCTTGCCACGTACCAAGGTTGTTAGATGGTCTTTGTTGTCAGCCTTTGCTTCCCAATCCAAAGATGATGCTCTTTGGACTTCTTTCTTCATACTCCTCTCCTGAGTACCTCCATCATTGGATCCAATCTCAACTTCTTTGGATTTCCTCCGAAGACACTCTTGTCCAGTCCTGCTTTTGCAATTCAGTTTTCTTTGCTTACTTCTTCTCCAAATGCTAATAACCAGAAAAAAATAAAAGATGTGGACACTACATATCCCCTCCCTCAAATGTGAGCATCCCCACAAACACCGACAACCAGTTCTTTATACAAAGTCCGGTCCGTGGTCCAATATTTTCTAACCCTCCACCCGTTTACTTGAGTGGCAAAAGGATTGCTGTCCAGGTCTGCAAGTTGAATAGAGCCATTGCCATATATGTGCATAACAGGGTATGATCTTTTCCACCTCAAATGCAGTTTCCCTAGAAAAAATATGTGGTGATTGTCATATAACAACACTAAGTTTGTGGTGCCCACATTTTTTTGTTCTTTTCAAAATAGAGAAGAAGAAGTGTATAGAGAAGTCGGATTGCACCTGTATGGCCAAAGAAGGCAAAGAAAAGAGTCAAGAGCAAGTGTCTCGATGGGCTTGAGGAAGAAGGGAAGAGAGGACATCCGACTCGCTAGACAGAGTCAGATTGGAGATTAGTACTCAGAAGAGAGGCAGGCGCGGAGCATGGTGCCACATTCTTGGGGAAGAGAGAGGTAGCCAAAGAAACTCAAGATGTGAGGGATGCATTCTCTTCAAAGCGGACAAAGAATGGATACAAGGTTGAGAGTTACAAGGATTTAGTGAAGAGAAAGATTGTGAGTGCTCTCATGGCCATCCTGAAGCCAAAGAGAACGACGTATGTGATGAAACATCAAGCGGTGTTCTTTCACAAACTTTTTGTAGGAGAACCAATAAATTGGGCGAGGTGCTTCCATGGAAGGACGTGACAAATGGTGTGGAATCTGCGGGATATGTCACCTCCACATTACATCATGCCGTTTGCAACACATTTTTACCTCGGGTTAAATTTGCTCAACTTGGCCGAGCAAACTTGAATGGTGTTGCATTTCCATATCGACTTGAGAAGAGAAGTGGATGTAGAGGAGCAGCAGTATATTCTTCAAATCCGAAGCACAAACAAGTAGTACAAGAAGACGGGGAAGAACGTGGAGATAGAAGCAAGTACTCCAAAATCAAAGAAGCCAAGTCCGCAGGCCAAAGCCGAAGACAAGATAAAACCTTGGAAGACCAGGAGAGGAAACCCAAGGCGAGGCATGGTGGTGATCAAGTCAGAAGACAAAGACTTGGAAGATGAAGCCGAGTGAAAGTCCGAAGACTCAAAATATGAGGAAGAACCCGAGCTAACGCTGCAAAGCGGAGATACGAGTAGTGACAGCGATGAAGGTGGAGAAATGACGTCGGTACCAGCTGCTGCGGAGGAGGAAGAAGAAGTTCAGGTAGAGCTCAAACCAGAGGACAACACGAAGTTGGAGGACTAGATACCTGAGCCCGAAGAGAAGAAGACTGTAATGCAGAGAGGAGTTTGCTCAAGACGCAAGGCAAAGTGTGATGCAGGTCCAAGTAAGGTGAAAGAAGAAGTGAATGAAAGCTTAGGAAGCAAGGCATCAATTCCGATATGAAGGCAAGTATTGAGCAAACAAGAAGTGAGAAGGGAGATTGCGATGCAGGAGGAGATAGTTGTGAGTGATGGAGTGGAGTACCTACAGGAGATTGTGTGTCCGCTATTGGTGAAATTGGAGCACAAGAAGAAGGAGATGCAGTCAACATGTCCGGAAGTGAAGACTGTTTTGCAGGTCTTATCGAGATTAGAAGAAGAGAACTCGGAATTGAAGAAAATTATAACCCAAGGTGAGGAGCAAAGTGAAGTACTACGAGCAGAGGCAGTAGTGAAGACTCAGGTAATTGAAGACTTGAAGTGAGAAGTCATGTATTGGGAGGAGCTTGTGAAGAAGAGTGACATGCGAGGAGAAACATGTAGCAGAGTATGAGATTTTGAAGCAACAGTTTGCTGATTCAAGAGTAGAACTTATCCATGCTATGGCGAGAGTAGCAGCAAAGGAACAAGAGCTCGATAGAGTCATGGAGAACATAGAAGAGAAGAAGCAACTTTGGCAAAGGGAGTTGGCAGTACGATATAGGGAAGAAGAGAGATTACAAAAGTTACTTCGTAATCAGGAGGAGAAGATTGAACAAAAGGAGAAGGAGAAAGAAACGGTGGAACCCAAGTTCAAAGCAGAGTTGGTGATGCATAGAGAGGATTGGCTTGCAGATTGGG
Organism: Lunularia cruciata; assembly: GCA_948567375.1. Lineage (NCBI taxonomy): Eukaryota > Viridiplantae > Streptophyta > Marchantiopsida > Lunulariales > Lunulariaceae > Lunularia > Lunularia cruciata. Next base: position 44,406,089 of record OX419757.1, read on the forward strand.
AGCGAGAAAGAAAAATGAGATTGGAGTCATTGAAGGAGATTGTCCTCAAGATGAATGCAATGTTAAGTACACAAGCCAACGTTTGGATTGAAGAAATAAGGCTGCACAAGTTGAAATTGTTGGTGCAGGAGACGAGGCAAAGACAAGCAAAAGACACTAATTTGAACATGCTGTTGATAAGTCTCAGGACTCGTGTAGATAGGAAGATATTAGAGGTAGAAGATAATATTGCGATTAGATTAGACTTAGTAAAGTTGGAGATAGACAAGCTTTGGAAGGATGTTAGAGCCAAACCCGAAGTAGACAAAGTAGGAGTGTAGATGACATTGGAGTTAGCAATAGAGACATTAGAGAAGAGTGGGTCGGAAGATGAGGAGTTAGATAGATTACCCACTAGTGGGACTTCAAATCTAGAAAGAGAATTGTTGGATCTGGTAGAAGAATTAGAAGTTGTGAAACCCGAGGACAGAGTAGTAGGAAGTAAATTTACTTTGGGTTGGGGTTTGAAGGCCAATGACAAAGTAGAGTTCGGATTGGATTAGTTATAGTTTTGAGATTTGAAGGGGCAGATATCAAGAGGTGCATTGTCATTTTGGATCTGCAGGTTAGAAGAGTTGTTGTAGAACGGTATAGTTGTTAGAATTGTCAATTTGTTCACTATTTAAGAGTGGCATTTGTAGAGAAATGTTGTTTAGTGCTCATTATTTCTGAGAATAGATAAAGCAAAGTGCTATGAAGCAGTGCTTGTCGCTTGAGCTTGATTCTGAGTATCAACTTTGTGTTTGTATTTGTGAGTGTTTGGAGAAATTCAAAGTGCAAGTCAATGTGCTTGTTGGAATGTGGATTCCATAGCCTTGATCTTCATTCTGTATGTTTGATCTTGAGTGAAGTGCAATCAAAGCAATGCCTTGACAAGATTTGAGAGGAATTGTAGTGTTGGTAGTATTTTGCATTTGTGAGTGCAGTGTGAAGTTGATGTGAAGCAATTTCAACCAAGGAAGTTGTGCCTTCAGTGGAGGGGTGGAACACAATTCTGAGGCAAAGTCATTTTGCAATGAAGTGCCGTTTTTGGGAGAGCCTGAATCATCACAATCAAGATTGTTTGGACAGATTTGATGGAGTTGTGATTATGGAGTGCTAATTTGTGACAAGACTGCGAGTCAGTGCTTGTTACTCTCTTTTGGGTGTGGTTTCTACCTGAGAGATTAAAGACGTAACCAAGAAGAACTACATTGTTACTTTGCTTTGTATTTGGACATTTCTGACTCGTATCTTTGCGGGAACAAACTTTACTTACCCAATTACCGCAAAAGTGATATTTGCCAGGTTGTCAAATGATTTTCAGCACCGCTGCCGGGGATACAAATCTTGGAAGTGGAAGAATACAAAGCCAAATTTGAAACTAGGTATCAACACAATATGAATGTCTACATCAAGAGAACAACGGGAAGAGAGAGCTTGAAGACAAGCACTATAGTATGAAGAAGATGAACATCTGAACGTCCTATCCATTGTTGACGAAACTGAATGAGAGGCGTTGGACTTTCAATATCTTCACGAAGTGCAAGAAGCCCTGCGAGAACTTGACCACAAGAAACACGAAGGCGGTTGGCAAGGCTACTTTGCATCTCCCTCTTTGTCCAAGAAGAATAATGACTAGAGTGGCCAAACATATGCATTGCGGCCTAGTACACCGACTTCCCCTAGAGCTATAAAGGAAATCACGTCCTTAAAGAATTTTGTTTGAGAAAAGACAGCATAAACACTTACGGAAGAAGAGTGTCAACATCTTCTACAAACAATTCCCTGGAGGAGTTTTGAAGAACAAATCAAAGGTGTTGATCCTGAATCTTCCACTCGGGTTGAAGTCGACATCCTCATAGCAAAAATTGTCAAAGAAAACCCCACCTTGAATTTGACAAATTGGAACCCTTGGGCTGACAACATGGCATCAATACCAGCCAATCCTTCAGTTCCGTTAAGTTCAACACTACCTCAGCCAATCCCAGTGCATCAAACGATGACTTTGTTGCCTGTCACCCAACACGCCTATCAGAAGTACAAGGGGACAGAACAAGATGAAGACCCTGATGAATTCATTGAAGAATTTGAAGTCATCTCCTTTGCTTATAAGGAGCATGACTCGGCGGATCAACTAAGAATTTTCCCAAGTCTGCTTCGAAAGAAAGCTCGGAGCTGGTACACCCATGTGACCCAGAAGGAGTTTGTACCTGCAGATTGGGCAGACTTGCAAAACAACTTCCTGGAACGATTTTGGGAGGTTGATTACGACACGAGTGTCTTCACGGCACTCAATGATTTAGACCGAGGCAAGAAGGAGAAGTTGAGAGACTACTCTGAGCGGTTCATGGCACTCTTGAACCGAGTTTCCAAGCAATCGGGGGTGGTGGGTTACTCCGATGCCCAAGCCATTACGTGGTTCCTCAGGGGACTTTCACCAGAGATCCGAATCTTTGCAAGAGAGAGGAATGTAACTTCCCTTGACAAAGTACTCAAACATGTCGCTCATTATGAGGCGGCCCACTCTCACTCTGCTGGCAAAGGCAAAGAAGCCCAAAAGGAGAGCTTTGTGTAGTACATCCCTTTCTTCGGAAGAATCCTCCACGTCTTTGAGCTCTTCTTTGGAATCCGAAGAAGAATCAAAGCCAAGATGAGTAAGAAGACAAAGGGGTAAGAAATCCGTGACTCTACCAGCAAAGAGTGTAAATAAGGTAGATACCAAGCTGGATGCCCTCATCAAGGAGTTTTTGGATTTCAAGATCCAAATGATTAGGGCCAAAGACAGAAGGAAGGCCCCATCATTTGGGAGATCAAATGTATGGTGCACCGCATGTGACAAATCAGGCCACGCAAATACCGAATGCAACACTCATAATGCATTCCCGGTGCAGCAAATTGATTGGGTTCCGGGATGGAGCCAAGATGAGGACAAAGAGGCGGTGTACCAAACTCAAGAGGTACAGCCTCAAGCTAGTACATCGTACCAAGGTCCAAGGTTTGGACCAAGGGAGTATAACCCCAATGCTCCTCCACGAAGACCACCAATGAGCAACCAGAATCATCCTCAGAATGTTGTATCTGGAGCCTGTTACAATTGTGGCTCGATGGGACATTGGTCTCCAAACTGTCTGGAGCCAAAAAGGCAAATCAAATATGTTTCCTTGTGTGGAAACTGTAAAGGATTGGGGCATACGGGCAACCAATGTCCTCACCCACCAAACCCAAAGTCGCTTGTAAAATATGTACACCCCCGCTGAGCATGCAGCAATTCAAGAGAAGGGGGATACAAATGTAAAATGTATCACGCTTGAGGAGGAGAGACCTCAAGAAGGGAGTCCGGCCTTGGAAGGAGAATGGCTGGACCTTGAAATTTTGAAGGTTGAGACATGCTCCAATAAGAAGAAGCATGATCCCAAAGAGCTGAGTACAATGTTGGCGTCTTCCAGAAAGGCAAAGAGACTGCGTCCAAAGGTGATTCTTTCTGCCAAGGAGGAGAAGATCCTTGTAAAAGCCAAAGCTAAAGCCTTGCAGAAAGAACTAAAGGAGGCACTACTCAGGACTCGGGGACTGAGTTTAGAAGAGGAGACAAAGATGAAGTCTCCAGTTTTTCCGGCGGACACCCAATCCGAAGTAAAGGGTCTGATCCAAGCCGAGGTGGGCCAACCCGAGGAACCTTCGGTTAAGGCTACTAGCAATCCCGTCACTTTTTTGAAGCGTCCCAAAGTCAAGATGGAACATGGAGAGACTTCGAACCCGAAGGCAAAGGCAAAGACCGTCAAATTAGGAGGAGTACCCCAATATGAGATTATACCAGATCTGGTAGCCACAAATGCCAACGTTACATTCAAGTAATTGTGGGAAGATAACAAGCTGTACAAGAAGCAGCTGAATTTGGCACTCAAAAAGGTGAGGTTGATGTCAAAGAAGGACCTGCTTGCTATCTATCATATTGAACAAGAAGATTTGGGATCTCGAGGTAGATGCGGAGATTGAAGGGTGCATGATCACATTGATACCCATTGATTTGGGGTCCGGTGTGAATGTCATGACTGAAGATACTGCAAATTGACTCAAGTATCATACATTTGAGCCAACACCCCGAGTGTTGAAGTTTGCAGACCATACCAGGAGACAACCTTTGGGCATGCTGTCAAACATAACCACAATCATTGGAGGGGTTCCCTTCAAGTTGAACTACATTGTGTTGCGACCAATGACAAAAACTAGTTACCTCTGTTGATTGGAAGACCCTGGTTGTACAGTGCACAAGTTGTGGTGGATTGGCATCAGTAGAAGTTAAGATTCAAGGACATATCGTCCGAAGATCAGAAGCTGGTGATTGTGAGTTGGACAAAAGTTCCCCACCTTGGGGAAACAAGTTCGTCGGAAGAGGAGGACAAATGCAAAGACTCATCGTCTTTGTCCTCAGACGAATCCAAAGACAAAGTCCAAGTTAACTATTTGGAATGCTACGAGGTGGATGTCAAAGACGAAGATCCATATGCCCTCGCCTCGGGTGAACCTGACTTGGGCGAAGGGGGTTTGATGGCAGCTTGCCTTGGGTTAAGCCGAGTAAGCCACGTTGAAGGAGTCATCAACCCCGATGACTGTCAAGATGTTTTATTGATCAAAGGAAAAACTTTAAAATTTTTGAAGACAATCACTTCGGAGGAGTTGGCAGGATACACTGCCCTGTTCATAGAATTCTAGGATGTATTCGCCTGGTCTATTGATCAAATGCCGAGTATTCCAGAAGAATTTGGAGAACACTAGATTGATTTAGTTGAAGGTGCAGTTCCGGTTTGGCAGCAACAATACCGCCTGAACCCAAAGTACTCACTTTTCGTGAAAGATGAAATAGACAAGTACTTAGGGGACGGAATCATCTTCCCTATCTCAAGTAGTGAATGGGTCTCCCCCATTGTCATTGTCTTGAAGAAGAAAACAGGGACGATTCGAGTGTGCTAAGACTTCCGGAAGTTGAACGCAGTCACAAGGAAAGATCATCATCCCTTGCCTTTTACCGATACAATTTTAGATCAAGTAGCGGGTTATCCTTGTTATAGCTTTCTCGATGGATTTTCAAGGTACAATCAAGTATCCATTTGAGAAGAGGACAAGGATAAAACCACATTCACGACCGATTGGAGCACTTTCGCTTACAATCAAATGCCCTTTGGGTTGTGTAATGCTCCTGCTACTTTCCAGCGGATGATGAATTCAATCTTCAAAGATTCCCTGTGCAAATTTGTGGAAGTTTTCATTGATGATATTTGTGTGTTCGGGTGAAGAGATGTACATTTAGATTACCTTTGCCAAACTTTTGAAAGGTGTTATTTTGCCGGCTTGTCATTACACCCGGAGAAATGCTTCTTTGCAATGAAGGAGTGAATCTTCTAGGGCATTGGGTGTCAATCCAAGGTATTGAAGTCGATGTCAAGAAGGTTAAGATAATTGCAGCTTTGGAATCCCCAAAGAACATCCAGGAGCTGAAAGCTTTCTTGGGACATGTCGGATTCTATAGACGCTTCGTGTCAAATTATGCAGTGCTTGCTGCACCACTTACAAAGCTTATGAAGAAATCCAAAGACTATTTGTGGGAAGCAAATCAAGAAGAAGCTTTCCAAGTGTTGAAAAAGAAACTGGTTGAAGCACCCATTATGAGGGCCCCAAATTGGGACGTCCCTTTTCATGTATATGTGGACACTTTGTCCATGGCCATCGGAGTTGTCTTAAGTCAGAAGGATGAAAAGAAGAAGGACTACCCAATGTATTATGCTAGCCCACAACTTTCAGTTTTTGAAAAGAATTATTTGATGATTGAAAGAGAAGCACTTGAAATGGTGTATGCCTGCAAGAAATTTTGCCACTATCTGTTGGGATATGAGTTTGTCTTCTATGTTGACCACTACGCATTGCAACATTTGGTCAAGAAGGCAGATTTATCCGGGCGAATTGCAAAATGGATCTTGTTGTTACAAGAATTTACATACACTGTACAAGTAAGGAAGGGAGCTTTGCATTTGAATGCGGACTTCCTGTCCAGGTTAGAAACTCAAGACCAGGAGTGGGAAATTGACGATCAGTTCCCTGACAAAGCGTTGTATCAATTATCAGCAATGTGAAGTACGAGGTATGCAGCAGAATATCACTATCTGCATACTCTCCATTGTCCTGAAGGGATGGACCCGGAGCAGAGGGCAGTCTTTCTCAGGAAAATGGGGCCGTACCAGCTCAAACACATCATTTTATTTAAAATGGGCGAAGACAAAGTACTTCGGTGATGCTTGGAGTCATACAAAGTAGGAGGAGTGATTGAATCTTTACACTCCAAAGCATCGGGAGGACATTATGCTCGGAAGAATACTGTAAAGAAAATTCTTTTGGCAGGGTATTGGTGGCCTACAATGTACAAAGACGTGCATGCTTATATCCAAAGTTGTGATGTTTGGCAAAGAACAGGGAAGCCGACGGCTACTTCTCAATGGCCTTTGAGACCAATTTTGCCTTTGGCCCCATCTGAGAAATGGGGGATTGATTTTGTGGATCCCATTCAACCAGTGATCCGAGTCACAAGAAAGCAATACATTTTGGTTTGCATTGACTATGCTACCAAGATGGTCAAAGCTAAAGCAACTCGCAGAGATGATGCTGAAACTGTGGTGGAGTTTTTCTTTCAAAACATCATCTCCTGATATGGGTGTCCTCTAGAATTGGTCAGTGACCGAGGAACACACTTTTTGAACTCGATAATGGAGGCGTTAACCAAGTACTTTCAGATTAAACATTGGAAGATGACTCCTTATAATCCAAAAGTAAATGGCTTAATGGAAAAGGTGAATGGGTTACTTTGCAAAATTTTGAATAAGGTGACTGTCAATTATGCCCATGACTAGGATACAAAATTACCAGCCGCGTTGTGGGCATATCGAATGACATAAAAGATTACAACCAAAAAAACTCCATACTTCTTGACATATGGCTTGCATCCCATACTGCCAGTTGAATTTGAAGTACCGACATATTGGATTCTTTGCGAAGAACGACTGTCGGAGGAAGAAAGTCAAGATCTTCAGATTCATCAACTGATGTGGTTAGATGTAATACCAAGAGCTAGCCATATGATCTAGATGTGAAATTTGGTTTGGTAACATCTAGAATGATGCTTTACATGATGGTCAAAATAGATAAGATAGAAGTATCACCAAAAGAGTACTTCTACTAATAAGGCAGAAACCGAAATAGACTTGAGAACCTTAGAACCAATAGCTAGACATATGATTTAAATGTGAGAATTGGTTTGGTAACATCTGGAAGGATGTTACACATTATGGACTAAACAGATCAGAAAGAGGTATCACCAAAAGGGGACTTCTACTAATAGATTAGGAACCGAAATGTACCTAAAATCTTTGAAGGCAATATCGAAGGCCTAAACGGATGAATTAGGCCTCGAAAATGTGCAGATACCCCTCTCAACAGAGGAAAGGCTGGCCTTCCCTCCCCCCGCGTTTGTCTCATCAAGAGCTTTCCAACGGTACCTTACTCATGTGATTTTGAGATTCCTACAGGAAGATTCCCTAAAAGATTCCCTCCGGTCAAAGCTTGTTTGACCAACCAGATAGGACCTAGACCAGACATGTCACCCATCCAAGTAAGTTATCCAAGGGTGGAGCTTGCTGACATGTCACCTATCTGTGTCCTGTGAGCCGGCCTGTCTCTCACTCAGGATGAACCTCTGATGGCTATTATGGTAGCGCACCATGGACTAAGAAGGCAAGGAACCCCAACTCCATCATACTCCTCCAAGGCTAACACTCCAAGACTCAAGACATTGCTCACTAGAGAACTCAATGAGAGAGAGATAGTTGCAAATGAAAGGATGATGAGTACCTCCTCACTCCTTGTTTATATACTTGTGAAATAGTTACGTACCAAAGTTACTAATTACCGTAGTAACTCAAGTTACTAGACTAAAAGTCAAGTAAAGTCAAAAAGTAGAAAGGAATATCCATTCACATGGGCATATTCCCCTTATCTTGACCCAACCACTAAAGCAAAGATTCCTTCACATGGGCTATCCTTGGACTAAAGAAGAATCCAAAACAAAAAGGCTTGCGGGCCCAAGAGTTCTCAACTCTTTCCCCAAAGCCAAACACCTAGGAATAATACCAAGTCAACACACTAAAATCCAAAATAGTGGTGCTCATCTTTTCTACTTCCTCTAAAGTAAGGTCCCATCTATCTTAGCTATGACTAACTTTAGCTAACCATGACTAATATAGAACCATCCTTTATCTCTATATAAATAATATCTCTTAAGTACTTGTAATACCAAGCTAAATATCACAATACCACACACATGCACAAATGGGTGTTACATTTACCCCCGGACTAAGTTTTCACTTTGTCCTCAAAGTGAAGGTCTCTCTACCTTCTATGGTACATCTTCAACTTATCATGGTTAATCCTATCAAAGTGTCTTCCTCCCAACTCCTTGAGATCATAGGTGTAATTGCCCCACACCTTCTCTACTATGAAAGGTCCAAAGTACTTAGGCAAAAACTTCTTTTGCACTCTCTTGAATCGAATGGAATCAAACAACATTACCCAATCACCTTCTTTGAAAGGCTCCACCTTCTTCTTGCCTTGCCTCTTGTCATAGCTCTCCTTTTGTTTCCTTTGGGCTTGCTCCACTCGAACCATAGCAACTGCTCTTGCCTCTTCCAACTCCATGAGTTGATCCTTCCTTGACTTCCCTGCATCACTTCCTTGTGCTTTCTTCAATCTCCTATGAATGCTTTGGAAGGTAGGAAGATCAAAGTGAATAGGTAAGGTAGACTCAATACCATACACCAATTGGAATGGAGAATATCCAGTGGAAGTCTTCATGGTTGTCCTATACTCCCACAAAACTGCATGAATCCTCTTGTCCCAATGATGTTTAGCCCCCTCCATTTCTGCATCTTTGGCCAACATCATGCACAAGGTCTGATTGGTTCTCTCTGCCAAGCCATTGGAATTTGGCTTATAGGATGTAGTTACTCTATGTGTGATAGAGAAATGTCGTAGCATGGCTGTAGTAATGCTTCCTGTAAACTCTCCTCCTCTATCAGAAACCAACTCCAAAGGGCATCCAAACCTAGTGATAATGCGTTCATAAAGAAATCTACCCACTTCATCTTCATTCTTGTCCCTCAATGGTCTAGCCTCAACCCACTTGGTAAGGTAATCAGTAACTACCACAATGTACCGATTGTTCCTTGGGGTTCTATTGAGAGGTCCTACAAAATCAATTCCCCACTTCTCAAAAGGTCCTAGCAATGGAATTGATCTAAGTGGTGGAGTGGATGTAGACTTTCTAGCAAAAGCTTGACAAACATGACAAGTTTTGCAATAATCAAGACAATCCTTGAAAATCCCTCTCCAATGGTAACCTGCATCTAGAATCTTGAAAGCAGTCACCTTTCCTGCAAAGTGTCCTCCACATACTAAACCTTCATGAAACTCCTTTATGAGTAGGATAGACTCTTCCTTACCCACTGCTCTTCGAAGTAGACCATCTGCTCCTTGGTGAAAAAGAATATCCTCCACCATTGTGTAAGGTCTAGATCTTGCTGCAAGGGCCTTCCTCTCCCTAGCATGCATCCCTTCTGGATAGTTACCTCTTGTCACAAAATCCACAATCTCCTTGTACTCCATTGGAATCTCTTGAGTGACTGAGATTGTCATGAGCTCCTCATCCGGGAAGGAATCATCTACTGGCTCATCTCCATCATGATCATAGGCTCTAGATAACAAATCAGCATTTGCATGTTTCTTTCCTGGCCTATCCTCAATTGTGTAGTCATACTCAGACAAGAGTATCATCCACCTTGCTAGTCTCCCTTCAACATTAGGCTTGTTGAAGATGTACTTCAAAGCCTTGTGATCCGTGACAATTGTGGCTTTCCCTCCAATCAAGTAGTGTCTAAACTTCTTGAGACCAAAGATCACTGCCAACCCTTCTCTCTCTGTGACAGAGTAGTTCTTCTCTGCTGAAACCATCTGCCTACTAGCATAAGCTATTGGATGATCATGCCCATCTTGGTCTAATTGACTAAGAGTGCATCCTATAGCTACATTAGAAGCATCAGTGTAGAGGATGAAAGGCTTACTCCAATCAGGTTTAGCAAGAATTGGAGCTACAACAAGGGATTGCTTGAGCTCCTCAAAAGCTTTGAGAGCCTCCTTGTCTTCCAAAATCACCATGTAATCTACACCCTTCTTCATGTAGATGGTCAATGCATAAGCCTTGTTGGAAAATGAGAAGATGAACCTCCTATAGTACCCAACCATTCCCAAGAATTGGCGTAACTTTGTCAAGCTTGAAGGGAATGGAAGGTCTGAGATTTTCCTCACCTTCTCAGGATCAACTGCTATTCCATCCTTGGAGATGATGTGCCCCAAAAGTAGACCTTCTTCACATCCAAAAATGCACTTCTCTGGGTTGAGTGATGCATTTGCCTCATCCAAGCGTTGCAAGACTTTGATTAGGTGCTCAAAGTGCTCCTCCTTGCTCCCATAGACACAAAAGTCATCAATGAAATCTCTCACAAATTTCCCAATGAAAGGTTCAAATACCTTGTTCATGAACCGTTGGAATGTGGCTGGAGCATTGCAAAGCCCAAAAGGCATGACCTTGAAAGCGTAAGTTCCCCAAGGTGTGGTGAATGTGGTGAGTTCTTGATGCTCTGGTGCAATCTTTATTTGGTTATATCCACTATAACCATCTCCAAAACTGTACCTCTCATGACCTGCAACCTCCTCCAAGATCTCATCAATGAATGGCAATAGGTAGTAGTCCTTCTTGGTAATAGCATTAAGCTTCTTGTAATCCACACATACCCGAAGCTTGCCATTCTTTTTCTTCACAATGACAATTGGAGACACCCATTCTGAATTCTCCACCTCAAAGATAAATCCAGCCTCCTTGAGCTTATCAATCTCCTCCTTCACAACCAAAGATATTGGTGGGCTAATGCGACGTTGCTTTTGGCGGATTGGTCTTGCATGTGACTCCACCTCTATCTTGTGCTCCTCCAAGGTGACTTCCTTCAAATCCTTGTAACTAAAAGCAAACACATGGATGAACTTGCGGAAAATCTCCTCAAATCTCACCTTCTCCTCCTTGGTAACATTTGGGCCATACTTGAGGGTAGATAACCTTCTCTCTACCTCCTCAAGTGTCAATGGTGATTTATCTGGGTCCTTCAAAACCTCTGGCTTAGGTGCAAAATCCATAGCACACAAGGGATACACATCTGAATCAGATTCAGATTCATCTTCCTCCGTGGAAGTCTCCTCTTCCATGCTTGTGTCCACACTTGAAGCTCCTTCTTCAGAATCTGATTCCCAATAATTAGCAGATGGGGTATCTGAATGTGAAGTGTTGGTGGTGTTAGTCACAGGAACAGTGACTCTATGGTTTGATGGCCCAATCCTCAAGTACCCTTTGTGCCATCGATCAGTTGTGCGTGCTGCTCTCAACCATGGTCTCCCAAGAAGTAAGTCATAGCTTGAATCCTTCAAGACTTGGAAAGTCATGAGATTTTGAACTCCCATAACTGAAACTACCACCTTATCCATCACCCCTACTGGTCGAACTTGTTGCTTGTTTGCCATGCTCACCACAAATGTTGAAGGTCTTGAGGGTATCATACCCAACTTCTTCATCAACCTTTCTGACATGGCATTCGCTGCTGATCCTCCATCAACCAATGCAGCCTTGATGTTGTGACCATTCACTCTCACATCAATCTTGGAGGCATATTCACAAGCCTCCCATGGTGCTGGCTTGGCATCCACCACCCCCATTGATACTGGAACTTTTGCCTTCTTCTTCTTTTTGCTCCTTGTAGAACTCAAACCACCTCTAAGCTCCTTTCTCAAGGTAGGGTTCAAAGCAATTAATTGGCCCACTGTGATGTTAGCCTTGTGACTACCAACATCCTCCAACACATTGTAGTTCCATTGTTGCTTTGAGATCAAGAAGTCCTCCATCCCCAACTTCTTCCTTGGAGTCTTTGTTGTTGATGGTGTTGAGGTGCGAGTGCTCCTAGTAGACATAGGAGTATCCTTGCTTGAAGTAAATCCTTGAGAAGAGTGAACATCCTCTGCAAAACGAGCTCTCTTCTTCTCTTGTGCCAAAAGCTCCAAATTAAGACCCTTGGAGTTTGAGCACTCTCCCTTCTCATACTTGCTCTCAACCACATCTATGGATGCTATCCCCTTACCTTTGTTGGGATTAGGAGCCACTTGGGTTTCACTACCTCCCTCTTTCCCTCTATTGGCTCCCTCATAACCCCTTCCTCCATGGTAAGTGGAATTTGGGCAATTCCTTTGGATATGGCCTCTTCCTCCACAACCAAAACAATTTCTATCATTGAAATTGTTGGCTGGTTGGCCTCCTCTATATGGATAGTTTCCATAACTCCTAGGTCCTCTCCCTACATTCTGATCCACCTCTCTCTTCTCCCATAGTTGCACCACATTGATCTTGAGATCCGCAAGTTGTTCTGTGATGGTTTGGAGTGGATCTTTTGGTGGAGGTGCAAGAATTGGAGCAACTACTACTTGTGGTGCAACCCTTGTCACCAAAGTATCAGAAGTTCCACCATACTTGTAGCCTTGAGGAGGATGCACAACCTCCTTCACCACCAAATCACTCTCATCCCCTTCCAAACTCTCCTCCATACGAATTGCGATCTTGATAGCTTCAACCTTGGAAGAAGGTTTCTCATATCTCACCTTGCTTCTAATTTGTGGTCTCAATCCTCCCACAAAATTCTTGGTGAGCATGGCCCCTATGCCAATCATTGTAGTCTCCACATCATCCCCACCCTTCCTCAACACTATGCGAAATCTGGACTCCAACTTTTCCACTCTTTCCACATAGACCCTCACTTTCTCTCCATCTCCTTGCTTGAGAAATGTAACCTCACTCATCAATCTCTCATAACTCTCATCAGGAAGAAAGTTCTCAATGAGTGCTGAAGTCAAAGTCTCCCAAGACTCCTCTTCCCTCTCTCTCCTCTCTCTCTTTTGGTATTCTGACTCATACCATGTAAGTGCTGCATCCTCAAAGAAATCTGGTAATAATGAGGCCCACTCATTCTTCCTCCTCTCATTGTTTCCTATGCAAGCTCTCTTGAAGTCTCTCACAAAGGCCTCCACATCTTCTCCATCCTTGCCAAAGAAAACCGGAAGTTTCCCCATCTTAACCCCTCACTATCTTTCTTTTCTCTTAATTTTTTTTTTCTCTTTTCTTTTCTCTCACTCTATTACTAATAGAGTATATACATGACTAACACCATCTGAGAATAATCCACTCTAGGGAACACAAAAGGTTCAGGTTGCTCCAAGATTTCTATAGCAACATCAAATCCTAGAGTGCATATTAATCTAACTCTCATGGATAGTTTATCCATAAGTTGAAAGATTATCTCCATCACTAATCTTGAGAACTAGCTGATGAAGGTGGTAGTATTTCTGTAGCTGTACTAAGACTCTCTCCAAGATCCTTCACCAAAGTTTCCAAAAGTGCTTTTACTCCACTACACTCATGTCCTTTTGGAAGTCCTTCAACTCCACAAACCTCACACAACTCCTTGGTCTTAGATCTTCTCCCTCCCAATCTTGGTGAAGAAGGTCCAACATGCAAACCCAAGTCAAGTAAGCCTCTCCTTTCCCTCAATCTCTTGCTCTCAAAGGTTAATGGACATGAACTTGCCTTATGTCCCTTCTCTCCACATAGAAAGCACTTAGACTCACTCTTTCCTCCAAGTGGTGTAGGTTTTTGGATCCTCTCAACACTCTCTTCAAATTCTATTGTAAACTCTCTTTTCCTCAAATCCACCCCTACAATCACCTCAAACCCTTGGGGAACCTTGCATAATCTCAATTTCCACTCTTGATGACCCTCCATGTTCCCAAAGATGAATCTAAACACTCAAACATGCTTTTTGTTGATCTCAAACTTCTCATGCATGAGATCTCCACTCTGCAGAATTGACCCTTCCTCACAATGTCACTCAAATCTCCCAACGAATATGTCACAGTCCTCTGAAATTTTCCACACTTGATCACAACTCTAGGGCGTCCCTCCCTGCAAAATTTTAGATCTTTTCATCGAGCCATTTGGCCTAAACACCTTTCTATTCAGCACCCATATTTCAGATTTGGTCTGAAAACCACCCCCCTCACTTCAAAAACTCATAACGCACTGCGCAAAAATGATCTCTCTCTAATTTTTGTGGCACCAGGTAGGATACAATGCACTGAATTTTCTTGGAAATTTTCAGGACAATTCACTAAAAATTGAAGAAATGGCAGACTCTGTACAATTTTCCAGAGAGCATGCAGTTGCGGGAGCACTTTACCCTATCAACTTTCAAAAATTCTAGCCCAGTTCGCATAGAAGCTCTCTCAATAATTTCAAGTGTGCTAACTGAAAGATAACCCAAGCTATCATGTGTAGAAATCTCAAGTCCAGATCTCAAACTTGAGATTTTGCCCAAAATCACCTTAATCCCCAAAATCTGCAATCCACCTCACACAATCTCTCCAATTCCTCTCATGTGTACAAGATGTACAAAATCACCTCAAAGACATCATAATGAACTACAGGGTATACAAATGGATCTTGGTTCTCTAACATAAGTTCAGCCCTCTCCTCTCCTAATGTTCTCTCCAAGTGAGCTCTCATAGCCTCCTTCTGCCTAATGTAGAATTGGACGCGGAACATTATCTTGCCTTCTAGAGAGGTCCCGGCAACGGAACCAAAAATGTGAGCCGGCCTGTCTCTCACTCAGGATGAACCTCTGATGGCTATTATGGTAGCGCACCATGGACTAAGAAGGCAAGGAACCCCAACTCCATCATACTCCTCCAAGGCTAACACTCCAAGACTCAAGACATTGCTCACTAGAGAACTCAATGAGAGAGAGATAGTTGCAAATGAAAGGATGATGAGTACCTCCTCACTCCTTGTTTATATACTTGTGAAATAGTTACGTACCAAAGTTACTAATTACCGTAGTAACTCAAGTTACTAGACTAAAAGTCAAGTAAAGTCAAAAAGTAGAAAGGAATATCCATTCACATGGGCATATTCCCCTTATCTTGACCCAACCACTAAAGCAAGGATTCCTTCACATGGGCTATCCTTGGACTAAAGAAGAATCCAAAACAAAAAGGCTTGCGGGCCCAAGAGTTCTCAACTCTTTCCCCAAAGCCAAACACCTAGGAATAATACCAAGTCAACACACTAAAATCCAAAATAGTGGTGCTCATCTTTTCTACTTCCTCTAAAGTAAGGTCCCATCTATCTTAGCTATGACTAACTTTAGCTAACCATGACTAATATAGAACCATCCTTTATCTCTATATAAATAATATCTCTTAAGTACTTGTAATACCAAGCTAAATATCACAATACCACACACATGCACAAATGGGTGTTACAGTCCCTAATCCTATGGTGGAGCTTCCTTGGCGGAGATCCTCTTGTTTATATAATAAAGAGAAGATGCTCCCTTGGGGCATCGATTGTTTGAGTGTGCAATCTGTGTTTTCTCTCTTCTCTTGTCCTCAGAGTATTACATTAGAAGAGAAAAGAGACAATGCAATGCAAAACACAAAGGAAGTACAAGCACTGAGGAATGTCAGGCATGATAAGCATATCAAGCCTGTGGATGTACGTGAAGGAGACTTGGTTTTGTTATATGACAATCGCCGAATATCTTTTCCAAGCAAGCTACATTTGAGGTGGATGGGTCCTTATCGAGTTCTCCATCTTTATGAAAACAGGTCCATGCAGCTTGTAGACCTAGAGGGTAATCCTTTTGCCACTCGAGTAAACGGGTGGAGAGTTCGGAGATATTGGACCATAGACTCGGAAGTCTCTAAGACACCCGAGGTCTATGTTTGCGGGGACGCTCACATTTGAGGGAGAGGGTATGTGGTGCCCAAATTCTTTTGTTTTTTTCAAAATAGAGAAGAAGAAGTGTATAGAGAAGTCGGATTGTGCCTGTATGGCCGAAGAAGGCAAAGAAAAGAGTCTTCGGGATGAAACCCAAAGTAAAGTGACTTTGGGTCATAATGTGAAGTACTCGGAAATGTCCTTTTAGCATACAACCCAAAGTAAGGAGTCTTCATATAGGGGGTAGCTCAACCCAAGGCAAAGTCAGTCTAACAACCTTTCGTCGGGGCAAGAAATTCAAGAAGGGACCGTTCAAAACCGGTGGCCCATATGCGTGAAGTACGATTGACAGTGATAGGCACATGCATGAGGTGTGATTTCTCGATAGAAACTCAAATTGAAGAGAGACCAAGAAAGCGCAACTCTATAAAAATCTGGCTCGCAACAAAGCAATGTCGAGCAATTTTCCTTTGCCATTGAGAAGTTGTCTTGCAGGTGATCATGGGAAATAGAGTTGAAGACGCGCTAGTGTGTAAGGGAGAAGTCGAGAGAGTGAAACCTAGAGACAATGAGAAAGCAAGAGAGATGGGAGGAGGAAAGAAGAACTCCAAATTTGTAGTGAGGAATCATGTGATTTGGAGGTTAGACGTAATCGCAAGAATCAAAGTCTTGAGCCGACTTCGGATTATGTTCTTGGCATGGAACTGGAATGTTAGTTTTCCAGTTTTCATGACTGAGATCATCGAGAGCAAGTGTGTCAATGGGTCCAAGGAAGAAGGGAAGAGAGGAAATCCGGCTCGCTGGATAGAGTCAGATTGGAGATTAGTATTTAGAAGAGAGGCAGGCGCGGAGCAGAGTGCCACATTCTTGGGGAAGGGAGAGGTAGCCGAAGAAACTCCAGAAGTGAAGAATGCATTCTCTTCAAAGCGGACAAAGAATGGATACAAGGTTGAGAGTTACAAGGATCCAGTGAAGAGAGGGATTGTGAGTCCTCTCATGGCCATCCTGAAGCCAGAGAGAACGATGTATATGATGAAACACCAAGCGGTGTTCTTTCACAAACTTGTTGCAGGAGAACCAATAAATTGGGCGAGGTGCTTCCATGGAAGGACGCGACAAATGGTGTGGAATCTGCTGGATAAGTCGCCTCCACATCACATTGTGCTGTTTGCAGCACACTTTTACCTCGGGTTAAATTTGCTCAACTTGGCGGAGCAAACTCAAATGGTATCACATTTCCATCCCAACTTGAGAAGAGAAGTGGATGTAGAGGAGCAGCAGTATATTCTTCGAATCCGAAGCACAGACAAGTACTACAAGAAGGCAGGGAAGAACATGGAGATAGAAGCGAGTACTCCAAAATCAAAGAAGCAAAGTCGGCAGGCCAAAGCCAAAGACAAGATAAAACCTTGGAAGACTAGGAGAGGAAACCCGAGGCGAGGCATGGTGGTGATTGAGTCTGTAACACCCATATGTGCATGTGTGTGGTATTGTGATATTTAACTTGGTATTACAAGTACTTAAGAGATATTATTTATATAAAGATAAAGGATGGTTCTATATTAGTCATGGTTAGCTAAAGTTAGTCATAGCTAAGATAGAGGGGACCTTACTTTAGAGGAAGTAGAAAAGATGAGCACCACTATTTTGGATTTAAGTGTGTTGACTTGGTATTATTCCTAGGTGTTTGGCTTTGAGGAAAGAGTTGAGAACTCTTGGGCTCGCAAGCCTTTTTGTTTTGGATTCTTCTTTAGTCCAAGGATAGCCCGTATGAAGGAATCCTTGACTTAGTGGTTGGGTCAAGACATGACCACGTGCTTAGGGGAATATGCCCATGTGAATGGATATTCCTTTCTACTTTTTGACTTTACTTGACTTTTAGTCTAGTAACTTGAGTTACTACGGTAATTAGTAACTTTGGTACATAACTATTTCACAAGTATATAAACAAGGGGTGAGGAGGTACTCATCATCCTTTCATTTGCAACTATCTCTCTCTCATTGAGTTCTCTAGTGAGCAATGTCTTGAGTCTTGGAGTGTTAGCCTTGGAGGAGTATGATGGAGTTGGGGTTCCTTGCCTTCTTAGTCCATGGTGCGCTACCATAATAGCCATCAGAGGTTTCAAATGAGTGAGAGACAGGCCGGCTCACAAGTCAGAAGATGAAGACTCAGAAGGTGAAGCCGAGTGCAAGTCCAAAGACTCAAAACGCAAGGAAGAACCTGAGCTAACGCTGCAAAGTGGAGATACGAGTAGTGACAGCGATGAAGGTGGAGACATGACGTCAATACCAGCTGCTGCGGAGGAGAAAGAAGAAGTTCAGGTAGAGCTCGAACCAGAGGACAACACGAAGTTGGAAGACGAGATACCAGAGCCCGAGAGAAGAAGACTGTAATGCAGAGGCGAGTTTGCTCAAGACCTAAGGCAAAGTGTGATGCAGGTCCGAGTAAGGTGAAAGAAGAAGTGAATGAAAGCTCGGGAAGCTCGGCATCAATTCCGATACAAAGACTGTAGAGACAAAGGTGAGTATTGGGCAAACAAGAAGTGATAAGGGAGATTGCAACGCAGGAGGAGATAGTTGCAAGTGATGGAGTGGAGTACCTATGGGAGATTGTGTTTCCACTAATTGGTGAAATTGGAGCACAAGAAGAAGGAGATGCAATTGACATGTCCGGAAGTGAAGACTTTTTTGCAGGTCTTATCGAGATTAGAAGAAGAGAACTTGGAATTGAAGAAAATTATAACCCGAGGTGAGGAGGAAAGTGAAGTACTGCGAGCGGAGGCAGTAGTGAAGACTCAGGTAATTGAAGACTTGAGGAGAGAAGTCATGTATCGAGAGGAGCTTGTGAAGAAGAGTGACATAGCAAGGGAGAGATGGGTAGTAGAGTATGAGATTTTGAAGCAGCAGTTTGCTGATTCAGAAGTAGAACCTATCCATGTTATGGCAAGAGTAGCAGCAAAGGAACAAGAGCTCAATAGAGTCATGGAGAACATAGAAGAGAAGAAGCAACTCAGGCAAAGGGAGTTGGCAATATGATATAGGGAAGAAGAGAGATTACGAGAGTTACTTCGTAATCAGGAGGAAAAGATTGAACAAAAGGAGAAGGAGAAAGAAACGGTGGAACCCAAGTTCAAAGCAAAGTTGGCAATGTACAAAGAAGATTGGCTTGCAGATCAGGAGCGAGAAAGAAAAATGAGATTGGAGTCATTGAAGGAGATTGTCCTCAGGATGAATGCAATGTTAAGTACACAGGCTAACGTTCGGATTGAAGAAACAAGGCTGCACAAGTTGAAATTGTTGGTGCAGGAGACAAAGCAAAGATAGGCAAAAGACACTAATTTGAACGCGTTGTTGATAAGTCTCAGGACTCATGTAGATAGGAAGATATTAGAGGTAGAAGATAATATCACGATTAGATTAGACTTAGTAAAGTTGAAGATAGACAAGCTTCGGAAGGATGTTAGAGCCAAACCCGAAGTAGACAAAGTAGGAGTGTAGATGACTTTGGAGTTAGCAATAGAGACATTAGAGAAGAGTGGGTCGGGAGATAAGGAGTTAGATAGATTACCCACTAGTGGAATTTCAGATCAGGAAAGAGAATTGCTAGATTTGGTAGAAGAATTAGAAGTTGTGAAACCCAAGGACAGAGTAGTAGGAAGTAAATTTACTTCAGGTTCGGGTTTGAAGGCCGATGACAAAGTAGACATCAGATCAGATTAGTAGCAGTTTTGAGATTTGAAGGAGCAAATATGAAGAGGTGCATTGTCATATTGGATCTGCAGGTTAGAAGAGTTGTTGTAGAACAATATAGTTGTTAGAACTGTCCATTTGTTCACTACTTAAGAGTGGCATTCGCAAAAAAATATTGTTTAGTGCTCATTATTTCTAAGAATAGATAAAGCAAAGTGCTATGAAGCAGTGCTTGTCGCTTGAGCTTGATTCCGAGTATCAACTTTGTGTTTGTGTTTGTGAGTGTTTGGAGAAATTCAAAGTGCAAGTTAGTGTGCTTGTTGGATGGTGGATTCCACGGCCTTGATCTTCATTCTGTGTCTTTGATCCTGAGTGAAGTGCCGTTTTGGGAGAGCCTGAATCATCACAATCAAGATTGTTTGGACAGATTTGATGGAGTTGTGATTATGGAGT
Source organism: Lunularia cruciata (assembly GCA_948567375.1). Lineage (NCBI taxonomy): Eukaryota > Viridiplantae > Streptophyta > Marchantiopsida > Lunulariales > Lunulariaceae > Lunularia > Lunularia cruciata. Next base: position 44,426,214 of record OX419757.1, read on the forward strand.
GCTAATTTGTGACAAGATTGCAAGTTAGTGCTTGTTATTGTAACAATATGGAGTTTAGCGATGAAGTTAGTCGGGCTTACAAAGTAGCACATAAGACAAAGTAGCCTAGAATATTCCGGAAGTATCTATGAAGCTTCCCGGTTAACTTAGCTTGCACCTTAAGTAAGTAGCTTCTAGAAGGAAGCTTCTAGAAGCTTCCAACTAGCTTAGCTTGCACGCCAAGTAGGCGGCTTCTAGAAGGAAGCTTCTTGAGAAGCTTCCTAGTTAACTTGGCTTGCACTCTAAGAAAGTGGCTTGAGGAAGCTTCTTGAGAAGCTTCTCAAGGGCCTTGTATGCTACCTATAAATACCAAAGCCAAAGCTCATGCTAGGCATTTGGAGTTTTCCCTCATTCAAGTGTCCCAATGTGAGTTTCCATTCTCCTATTTCTCTCCTCGGATTCGGTCTTTTACATTGGTATCAGAGCAAGAATGGGATGGATGGAATTTATGGAATTTATGGACCACCAAATCCACTTCCACCAAACCATTGGGATTTTTGCATCCAAATACTACCCAAGCATCGTTGCACACAGTTCATCACCTCGCACTTTGGACAAGATTTTCTGCATATGATCACCATATTTGAGGAACCCTTGGTGTCTCCGGTTGTAACTTATGGAGAACGGTGGACGTGCTGTTTCTATGTGTTAATAAATTAGATAGATTGGGAGTGGTGTGATAGAGGAGCAACCATGGCGGCAATACCTGCTGTTATCCTTGCTATGCAACAACAAATTGAGCACCTTACTCGATTGTTGGATGAACGAGATCTTCAACAACAAGAGCTGGTGGAGAGAGTACCAATTCAAGAAGGAGAAGATCGGATCAGATTCCCTAAACCCAAGGTATTTGAAGGCAAGAATCTCTCGGGTGTAGTGGAGAATTTTGTGTTTGATTGTGAACGTTATTTTGAAGCTACCAATCTACAAGATGAGCGAAAACAGATTCTCTTGGCTTCTAGCCAATTGGATGGAGTAGCAAAGCTATGGTGGAGATTTCGAGTGGAGCAAGCCAAACGACAAATGGTTGCACCAATCTTGACATGAGTAGAATTCAAGAACGCAATAATCAGTCGATTCCAAACTATAAATGCCACACGAGCTGCACGAGATAAGTTGGCAGAGTTGAAACACATTGGCTCTGTAAGAAGTTACATCACGCAGTTCCAAAACACCATCATGCAAATTCCAAATATTTTGGAAGGTGAAGCTTTGGATCGATTTGTGAGGGGCTTGAAGGCAAGAACCAAATTAGAGGTAACCATGTGAGAGCCATAACACTTGGAGGAAGCCATGCGGTTGGCCGAACGTTTTGATTCCTTGGTGGCAACAACTTGGTCTTGACCTTGACCCCCACAAAGCCTGCCAATACACTACACACAAGTGGAGGAGCCAGCACCAATGGAGATTGATGCAATTCAACGAAGACCACTAGGCATGGCAGACAGGGAGAAACTACGACAAAATGGTGGTTGTTTTTATTGTTGCCAGTTGGGGCATTGCATTGCTAAATGTCCACTTAAGAATGGACACCTTGACAAGTTGCGCAAGTGGAGGTTGTGGAACAGAATGATCAGGGAAACGAGGAATCCCAATAGGAGATTTTGAGCCGCGTACTGGGAGCTTGATTAGTTCCAATGGGATTGAAGGCTCGACCTATGCAAGTCTGCTTCACTTGCAAGGTATGATATCTAATAGGGGTTGTAGGATTTTGGTTGATTCTGGAAGTTCAGAGAATTGCATGTCTATGCAAGTAGCAAAGGAATTGGGTATTCCTATCAAGCCAGTGATTGGAAGTAGTTTGATGATGGTGGATGGTAGAAAGGGTTCTGCATTCCGCACCTCGCATCCTATTACCTTCAAGATTAGGAAGGAGTATTTGGAGTGTATGAGGTTTGTAGTGGCACCTCTAGACTATGATATCATTCTAGGTCTACCTTGGCTTGAATGTCATAAGGTTCAATTCGATTGGACCTGATGCTAAATTCAAGTACAACACCAAGGTAGAAATTTCCGATTAGGTTGTCTGGCACCTCTGAGTAAGACACCTAAGAATAGTCAGTCCCAAGATGGGAAGTTTGTCAAGAAGGTAGCCATAGAGCGAGTCTGGAAGGGAGATGAGTCCCAAGATGGGAAGTTTGCCAGGAAGGCAACCATGGAGCAAGCTTGGAAGAGAGATGAGTCCCTAGAAGGAAAGTTTGTTAAGGAAGCAGCCATAGAGCAAGCTTTGGAGGAAGATAAGTTTGTATTTGCGGTGTGGATCAAGCCGATTGCACAAGAACAATCTGAGGAGAGCCAAGTGCGTATCAAGCAATGGTTGATCGGATAGTTCAGGAGTTTGCAGATGTGTTTCCGGATGATCTGCCAAAGGGATTACCCTCCAACCGAGGTATGCCCTTCAAGATCAAGTTATTGCCAGGGAGTACTCCAATGAGTAGACCAATCTATTGGCTCTCACCAAAGGAGTTGTAGGAGTTGTGAACAACACTTACAGAGTTGTTGGAGAAGGATTTCAAACGACATAGTACCTCTCCTTGGGGAGCACCGGTACTATTTGTTCCAAAGAAGGATGGAGGACTTCGTTTCTGTATTGATTACCGTGGGCTCAATAAGCAAACCATGGAGAATGCATATCCCTTGCCTCGGATTGATGACTTACTTGATCAACTAAGTGGAGCATGTTACTTTTCCAAGTTGGATCTTCGTAGCGGCTATTGGCAAATTTGGATTGATAGAGAAGATGTGCAAAAGACTGCCTTTCGCACAAGGTATGGACATTTTGAGTGGAGAGTTCTACCTTTCGGACTCATTAATGCTCCAACAGTCTTCATGGATCAGATGCATTGGGTGTTGGATGGACTATTGGATCGGTCAGTGGTGGTGTTCTTGGATGATATCTTAATCTTTAGCAAGACAAAGGCAGAACACGTGAATCATGTACGAGAAGTCCTAAGACGACTACGACAATGGAAAATTTTCTGCAAGTCAAAGTGTGCTTTTTGGCAGAAGGAGGTTACCTTCTTGGATCATAAGATCTCATCAGAGGGGATCAAGATGGAGGAAGAGAAGATCAAGGCCATTACTGATTGGCCTACCCCAAAGGATGCTACAGAAGTAAGGGCATTCAATGGATTGGCCAGTTTTTATCGGCGGTTCATCCACTATTATACCATGTGGCTGCACCATTGACTGACCTCTTGGGAAAGAACTTGAGCTTCTAGTAGAACACCAAAGAAGAAGAAGAATGAAGAAGCATTCCAGAAGTTGAAACATATGGTGTCTTCAAGACCCATTCTTCAACCATATGATCCTCAACTACCTTGTGTGGTTGATTTTGATGCTTCTAACTTTGCAATTGGAGTTGTGTTGCAACAAGAAGTTCCGGATGGACTACATCCCATTGCCTTTGTGTCTTGCTGACTAAATACAGCTGAAAGAAATTACTCTGCTCAAGATTGGGAACAACTTGCAATGGTATATGCCACCAAGGTATGGAGGCATTATCTCTTGGGGAAACAAGTGATCATGCAAACTGATCACAAGCCATTGTTGCAGACCTTACACTTGGAGCACATGAAGAGTCGACATCATCAATGGGAAGAGCAACTTCAATTGTTCGACATCAAACTTGAGTACAAACCAGGTCGGTTCCATGTCATCCGTGATGCTCTATCACAACAACCTGATTTGATGTCCCTTCCTCTCATCGCGGCAGCAATTACGATGGTGTCAATTGACCCCAAGATCCATAACGAGTTTTGGTTAGCTCTACAACAAGATCCCTTCTTCCAAATGGTACATGGTTGTCTAACAATAGGTGACAAGGAGTACAACACCTTCTCCTTCAAGGAAGGTCTTCTATTCCATGTGGACCGGATCTATGTTCCAGCCAAAGGTGATCTTCGACTTGTGCGCCTTCAAGAAGGCCATGATTTACCCATCGCTAGTCACATGGGTGTAGACAAGAACTTGGGTACCCTCCAACGTCAATGGTGTTGGCCCAACATGACACGAGATGTACAAGAATTTGTCAGATCGTGTGAGAGCTGCCAACGTAACAAGGCTAGTAACCAGAAGCTGAGTGGACTCCTTCAACCACTCACCATTCCATCCGCTCGCTGGGAGCATATGAGCTTGGATCTCATCACATCCTTGCCAAAGACAAAACAAGGACACACCGAAATTGTGGTGTTTGTGGATAAGCTTAGTAAGCAAATCCACTTGGCACCAACCTATGATACCGTGGATGCTCCAACCTTAGCGCAAATCTACTTCAACAATGTCTTCAAGCATCATGGGATGCCACATGTACTCATCTCTGACCGTGATCCTTGATTTACTGGGAACTTTTGGCAAGCACTCTTCCAGATACTCGGCACCAAGCTTGCTTTGTCCACGGCCTATCATCCTCAAACTGATGGACAAACCAAACGTGCAAATCGTACATTGGAGGATATGTTGCGGGCCTTTGTCAATGTCCACCATACCAATTGGGATGAATGTCTTGTAGTTGCAGAATTTGCCTACAATAATTCCAAATAGGCAAGCACCGGATTTTCTCCCTTCTTTCTCAATTTTGGCCAAGATCCGCTTGTTCCAGATTCTCTTCTTGATTCCCCTCCATCTCAGGTTCCTCATACTTCCACATTCTTGACCACTATATCTCAATTGCTCCAACAAGCCAAGTCTCACCTCCTTGTTGCGTAGAATCGCCAAAAACAATATGCAGACCACCATCATCGTAATCTCACCTTTGAAGTTGATGATAAAGTCATGCTATCCTCCAGTAACCTCCCTCTCCCACTTGATACCCAAGTTTGTAAACTTGCACCTAACTGGATAGGACCCTTTGATATCACCCAAATTGTCTCTCCTGTTGCTTATCGACTTGCCTTACCTTGTCACATGCGTATCCATCATGTCTTTCATGTTTCCAAGTTGAAACCCTTTGTTCCTAACCCCTCTTCCTTTTCCTCTCAAGCCCAACCTGCCCCTCTTCCCATCCCTATCAATGATCATGAGGAGTACAAAGTTGATCGTGTCCTTGCGTGTTGCCATATCCAACGAGGTCGTCACCAACATACGGAGTACAAGGTTCTTTGGAAAGGGTATCCCCTTCATGATGCCACCTGGGAGCCTCTTTCTTACCTCCAGAATGCATAGACAGCCATCTAGGAATTTGAAGCTTCACTGGCGACAAGGACGTTACCAACTAGCGGCGGGGGAATATATAACAATATGGAGTTTAGCGACAAAGTTAGTCGGGCTTACGAAGTAGCACATAAGACAAAGTAGCCTAGAATATTCGAGAAGTATCTAGGAAGCTTCTTGGGAAGCTTCCTGGTTAACTTAGCTTGCACCTTAAGTAAGTAGCTTCTAGAAGGAAGCTTCTAGAAGCTTCTAACTAGCTTAGCTTGCATGCCAAGTAGGCGGCTTCTAGAAGGAAGCTTTTTGAGAAGCTTCCTAGTTAACTTAGCTTGCACTCTAAGAAAGCGGCTTGAGGAAGCTTCTTGAGGGCCTTGTATGCTACCTATAAATACCAAAGCCAAAGCTCATGCTAGGCATTTGGAGTTTTCCCTCATTCAAGTGTCCCAATGTGAGTTTCCATTCTCCTATTTTTGTCCTCGGATTCGGTCTCTCTTCTGGGTGTGGTTTCTACCTGAGAGATTAAAGACACAACCAAGAAGAACTACATTGTTACTTTGCTTTGTATTTGGACATTTTTGACTCATATCTGTACGGGAACAAACTTTACTTACCCAATTACCGCAAAAGTGATATTTGCCAGGTTGTCACAAAGTCCCCTTCTTGAACAGCCATAGGCTTGATTCTTTTATTGTGCCTTACCTTCCGCTGTTCTTGGATTTCCTTTGTGGTTTGCATTGCATTGTCCCTTTTCTCTTCTAACCACATCAGTTGATGGATCCGAAGATCTTGGCTTTCTTCCTCCGACTATCGTTCTTTGCAAAGAATCCGATATGTCGGTACTTCAAATTCAAGTGGTAATATGGGATGCAATCCATATGTTAGGAAATAAGGAGTTTGCTTGTTAGTTATCGTTTCAGTTGTTCTATATGCCCACAAAGATGCAGGTAACTCTGTGTCCCAATCATAGGCATAATTGACTGTCACCTTATTCAAAATTTTCCACAACAATCCATTGGCCTTCTCCATGAGTCCATTTGCTTTTGGTTTGTAAGGCATGGTCTTCTGATGTTTAATTTTGAAGTACTTGGTTAATGCTTCCACCATTGAGTTCAAAAAATGAGTTCCCCAAGCACTGACCAATTCCAGAGGACACCCGTAATGGGTAATTATGTTTGGGAAGAATAATTCTGCAACTGTTTTTGCATCATCTCTTTGTGTTGCCTCCGCTTTTACCATCTTGGTTGCATAATCAATGCATACCAATATGCATCTCTTCCTTGTGATTGGTTGAATGAGACCCACAAAATCAATACCCTATTTCTCAAATAGAGCCAATAGCAAAATTGGTTTCAAAGGCCATTTGGAAGTCGCTGTTGGTTTCCCTGTTCTTTGATAGGCATCACAACTTTGAATATGGCCATAAGTATCTTTATACATCGTAGGCCACCAATACCCTGCTGAAAGGATTTTCTTCACCATATTTTTCAGGGCATAGTGTCCTCCCGATGCTTCAGAGTGTAAGGATTCAATGACTCCTCCGACTTTGTATACCTCCAAACATCTCCAAAGTACTTCATCTTTGCCCATCTTAAACAAAATGTTGTGTTTTAATTGGTATGGCACCATCTTCCGTAGGAAGACTGCTCTCTGCTCCGGGTCCAGCTCCTCAAGACAATGACATATATGCAGATGATGATATTCAGCCGCATACCTTGTACTTCAAACAACCATCAAATGATATAGCTCTTCATCAGGAAACTGATCATAGACTTCCAAGTCTTGGTCTTGAGTTTCTAACCTAGATAAGAAGTCCGGATTCAAATGTGAAGCTCCCTTCCTTACTTGTACAGTGTATGTGAATTCTTGTAACAACAAGATCCATCTTGCAATTTTCCTGGACAAATCTGCCTTCTTGACCAAATGTTGCAATGCGTAATGGTCAACATAGAAGACAACTCGTATCCCAACAGGTAGTGGCAAAATTTCTTGCAGGCATACACCATTCAGAGTGCTTCTTGTTTAGTTGTCAAATAGTTCTTTTTTGAGACTGATAATTGTTGGCTGGCATAATAAACTGGATAGTCCTTCTTCTTCTTGTCCTTTTGACTTAAGACAACTCCAATTGCCATGGACAAAGTGTCCACATACACATGAAAAGGGACGTCCCAATTTGAGGCCCTCATAACTGGTGTTTCAACCAGTTTATGCTTAAATACTTGGAAAGCATCTTCTTGTGTGGCTTCCCACAAGTAGTCTTTGGACTTCTTTAGCAGCTTTGTAAGGGGTGCAACAAGCACCACATAGTTTGACACAAAGCATCTGTAGTATCCGACATGTCCTAAGAAGGCTCTTAGCTCCCGGATGTTCTTTGGGGATTCCAAAGCTAAGATTACTCTAACCTTTTTAACATTGACTTCAATACCTGGCTTGACACCCGATGCCCCAAGAGAATTCCCTTCTTCATTGCAAAGAAGCATTTCTCTTGGTGTAATGACAAACTGGAAAAATGACACCTTTCAAAAGTTTGGCGAAGGTAATCTAAATGTACATCTCTTTGCCCAAACACACAAAAATCATCAATGAAGACTTCTACAAATTTGCATAGAAAATCCTTGAAGATTGCATTCATCGTCCATTGAAAAGTAACGAGAGCATTACACAACCCAAAGGGAATTTGATTGTAAGCAAAAGTGCTCCTATTGGTGGTGAATGTAGTTTTATCCTTGTCCTCTTCTTGGATGGATACTTGATTGTTCCCTGAAAATCCACCAAGAAAACTATAACAAGGATGACTAGCTACTTGGTCCAAAATTGTATCAAAAAAAAGGCAAAGGATGATGATCCTTCCTCGTCACTATGTTCAACTTGCAAAAATCCTGGCACTCTTGTCTTCTTCTTTGGAACGATAACAATGGGGGAAACCCACTCATTGCTCAAGATAGGAAAGATTATTCCGGCCCCTAAGTACTTGTCAATTTTGTCATTCACCAAGAGGGAGTACTTTGGGTTCACGCGGTATTGTCTTTGCCGAACCAGAACTGCACCTTCAACCAGATCAATCCAGTGTTCTCCAAATTCTCATGGAATGCCTGGCATTTGATCAATAGACTAGGCAAATACATCTTGGAATTCTTGACTGTCTTCGAAATCTTCAAAAAAATTCCTTCAGTCAAGACAACATCTTCACAGTCATTGGGGTTGATGACGCCTTTGAAATGGCTTACTCGGCTCAATCCAAGACGTATTGCAGTCAAACCTCCTTCCTCCAAGTTGTGTTCACCCAAGGCAATGTTGTATGGGTCTTTGTCTTTGACCTCTACCTCGTAGCATTCCAGATAATTGACTTGGACTTTGTCCTTGGAGTCGTTTGAAGACAAAGACAATGAATCTTTGGATTCATCTTTGTCTTCCGACAAAGTGGTTTACCCGAGGTGAGGAACCTTTGTCCAACTCACGGTCACTAGCTTCTGATCTTCAGACGAAACGTCCTTAAACCATAACTTTTGTTGGTGCAAATCCACAATAACCTGGGCATTGTACAACCAGGATCTTCCAATCAAGAGAGGGTAACTAGTTTTGGTTACTGCTTGCAACACAATGTAATTTAACTTGAAAGGCACTCCTCCAATGATTGTAGTTATATGTGATAGCATGCCCAAGGGCCATCTCCTGGTTTGATCTGCAAATTTTAGAATTCAGGGTGTTGGTTCAAGCCTTGTATACCCCAATCAATGTGTTGTGTCTTCTGTCATGACATTCACACCCGACCCCAAATCAATAGGTATGGATGTGATCATGCAGCATGTGATCTCCGCATCCACTTTGGGAGATCCTAAATCTTCCCGTTCAATATGATAAATTGTGTGCAAGTCTTTCTTGGTCATTGCACTTACTTTCTTGAAGGCTGAACTCAACTACTTCTTGCACAGCTTGTTGTCCTCCCACAATTGCTTAAATGTGACATTAGTACTTGTAGACGCCATATCAGCCACAATTCATACTCTGGGACTCCTCCCAATTTCACCTTATTCACCTTTATCTTTGGGTGCAAAGTCTGTCCTTGTTCAAATCAGACTTTAGGGTGCTTCAAGATGGTCATCAAAGTACGGATGGCCATGACCAGATGATCTTTGGGTTGACCAATTTTGGCTTGGATCAAGTCTTCTACTTTGGACCTGATATCCACCGGAAAAACTAGAGGTTGTGTCTTCATGTTCTCCTTCAAACTCATCTCCCACGTGTGGAGTACTGCTTCCTTGATTTCTTTCTACAAGGCTTTTGCTTTAGCTTTTGCTAGAATCTTTTCCTCCTTAGCAGAAAGGATAGCTTTTGGGCGTAACCTCTTTGCCTTTTGTAAAGACAAAGAAGTAGTACTCACTTCTTTGGGATCATGCTTCTTCTTACCCACACGTGTCTCTACCTTCAAAATTTTGAGGTCCGGCCATTCTCCTTCTGAAGCGGAACTCCCTTCTTGAGGCCTCTCTTCCTCAAGTGTTATACAATTTACATTTATATCCCCTTTCACTTGGAGCGCAGCACGCTCAGTGGGGGTTTGTACAAACTTTACAGGCAGCTTTGGGTTGGGTGGTAAGCGGGCATTGATTTTTTGTATGCCCCAATCCTTTACAATTTCTGCAAAGTAGAATGTACCCAATTTGCCATCTTGGCTCCGGACAATTTGGAGACCAATGTCCCATCAAGCCACAATTGTAGCAAGCACCTGATGCAACATTTTAAGGTCTATTTTGGCCGCCCATTGGTGGTCTTCGTGGGGAAGAGTTATTGTTATACTCCCTTGGTCCATACCTCGGACCTTGATACAATGTGCTTGCCTGAGGCTATACCTCTTGGGTTTGGTACACATCCTCTTCTTCCTCACTTTGGTCCAAATTGGGAACCCAATCAATTTGTTGCACTAAAAATGTAGTGTGGGTCAAACACTCCATATTAGCATGGTCGGCTTTACCACACGTAGTGCACCATACATTTGGTCGGCCAAATGACGGAGGCTTTCTTTGGTCCTTAGCCCCAATCATCTGGATCTTGAAATCTGCAAACTCTTTAATAAGAGTCTCCAGCTTTTGATCTGCCTTAGGTACATTCTTTGCTGGCGGTGTTACTGGTTTCTTTCCTCCGTGTCTTTGTATTATTTGTGGCTTTGATCCTTCTTTGGATTCTGAAGAAGAACTCAAAGATGTGGAGGATTCCTCCAAAGAAGGGGATGTACTGCAAGAAGCTCTCCTTCTAGGCTTCTTGCCTTTCTTCTCCCAATTTCTTTGGTTGTTGGACAAGTGGGAATGAGTCACCTCATATCAGGCGACATGTTTGAGGACTTTGTCTAGGGAAGTTACATTCCTCTCCCTGGCAAAGATACAAATCTCCAGTGAAAGTTCACCAAGGAACCAGGTAATGGCTTGGGCATCGGAGTAACACACCACACCAGATTGTTTTGGAACTCGGTTCAATAGGGCCATGAACCACTTGGAGTAATCTCTCAAATTTTCCTTCTTCCCTTGGTCCAAATCATTAAGTGCCACAAAGACACTTTATCATAATCCACTTCCCGAAATCATTCCAGGAAGCCATTTTGTAAGTCTGCCCAATCTATTGATGTAAACTCCTTCTAGGTTACATGGGTATACCAGCTCCAGGCTTTCTTTTGGAGCAAACTTGGGAAAATCCACAGATGATCCGCAGAGTCATGTTCCTTGTTGGCAAAGGAAATGACTTTGAATTCTTTGATAAATTCATCAAGATCTTTATCTTGTTCTGTCCCCTTGTACTTCTCATAGGCATGTCGGATCGTAGGGAACAAAGTCATCATTTGGTTTGGCAGAATCGGCTGTGGTAAGTTTGAACAAGAGGGAACCAAAGAGTTGCTTGGTATGGATGCCTTGTTGTCGGCCCAAGGGTTCCAATTAGTCAAGTTCAAAGTGGGGTCTTCTTCAACAATTTCTTCTTCTCTGTTTGTGTCAACTTCAAACCGAATAGAAGTAAGAGGTGCAACACCTTCCAAGTGTTCTTCAAAATTCCTTCAAGACAACCAAGGAATCATGCATAAAAGATGTTGACACTCTTCTTCTGTTAGTGTTCGTGATGTCTTTTCTCAAATAAAGTTCTTTAGAGATGCGACTTCCTTTATAGCTCTAAGGGAAGTCGGTGTACTAGGCCATAATGAATATGTCTGACCGCTCGAGTCTTTCTTCTCTCTGGAAGATGGGGATGCAAAGTAGCCTTGCCAACCGCCTTTGTGTTTCTTTTGGTCAAGTTCTTGCAAGGCTTCTTGCACTTTGTGAAGAAGTTGAAAGTCTAATGCCTTTCGTTTGGTTTTGTCAAAAGAAGATTGGATCTTCAGGCATTTGTCTTCTTCATGATGCAACATTCATCTTTAAACTCTCTCTTCCTGTTGTTCTCTCAATGCAGACATTCATATTGCTTTGACTCCTAGTTTCAAAATTGGCTTTGTATTCTTCCACATCCAAGTTTTGTATCCTTGGCAGCGGCGCCAAAAATCATGTGACAACCCAAAAAAATATTACTTTTGCGGTAATTGGGTAAGTAAAATTTGTTCCTACAGAGATACTGGTCAAAATTGGTTGAATAAGAAGCAAAGTAACAATGAAGTTCTTCTTGAGTTCTTCTTTAATCTCTCAGGTAAAAACCACACCCAAACAAGAGTAACAAGCTCACAATCTTGACAACTTGTCACAAATGCACACTCCTATAATCACAACATAGCAAATTCTGTCCACACAAATCTTGATTGTGATGATTCAGATTCTCCCGCAGACGGCACTTCACTATGAAAACAACCTTGCCTTTGAATTGTGTTCCACCCCTCTACTGAAGGCACAACTTCCTTAATCAAAATTGCTTCACATCAACTTTGTGTTGCACTCACAAATGCAAAATACTACCAATACTACAATTCCTCTCAGATCTGTTGCTCCGATTGCACTTCACTTAGGATCAAACACACAGAATGAAGATCAAGGCTGCGGAATCCAACATCCAATAAACACACTGACTTGCACTTTGAATTTCTCTACACACTCACAAACATAGATACAGAGTTGATACTTGGAATCAAACTCAAGTGACGAGCACTAAAAACAACACTTCACTTTATCTATCTTCAGAAATATGAATATTGAACAACAGCCCACTGCCAATGCCACTCTTTAAATAGTGAAGCAAACAACAGTTACTCACAAAAATACCGTTCTACAACAACTCTTCTAACCTATAGATCCAGACTAACAATGCAACTCTTCATATCCGCCTCTTCAAATCTCAAATCTGTAACTACCCCAATCCAATGTCTACTTCCTCATTGGCTTTCAAACCCAATGATCTTCCTATCACTTCTCCTTCTTTAGGTATATTTAATTCTACCAAATCCTTCACTATTTCTACAACTTCTACACTAGGAACTACAATTGAGCTCAAGAGTAACCCTTCTATCTCCTTATCTCCTGACCCACTCTTCTCTAATGTCTCTAATAATAAGTATGATGAATAGGACTTCCTCTCCTCTGTCACACTACTCCTAATTCTCTCTAACTCTGACTTGACTAAAACTAATCTGAAACTGACATTGTCTCCTACTTCTAACATCTTCTAATCTACTTGCTCCCTTAATCAGATCAGTAAAGTGTTCATATCCACATCTTTGGCTTTCCTCTTCTGAATTTCTTGCACAAGAAACTTAAACTTGTGTAGACATGCTTCTCTCAACCTTCTTTCAGCCTCTGTGCTCAAAATTGCTTGCAACTTTCTTGCAACTTCTCCCACTGATTCTAACTCATAACCTTGAGATCGCGCTGCCTTCAACTCTTTGTGGTACATCTTCAACCCATCTTTGTACTCAACAGTGAGCGTCTTCTTCTCCTCCACATACTGAGAACTTTGTAATTCAGCACTTTGTACCAGCTCGTGCAATCTTTCTTCTTCTTGGTGCCAGACTGCCCGCTTTCTTTGCCATGCTTGATCCTTCCGGGCTGCACTCTTCCTCAAGCTTTCTAACTCCTGCTCCATTATTGCGGCCATCGCCTTCACATGAATACTCTCAATGCGCACAACACTGACCTCTTCTTTCATCTTGGTCAGCAACCTTGCCTGCTCTTTCAATTCTTTGGCTTGCTTCTGCATTTTCTTACATCTTGACTCAAAGCTCTCTTGCAACTTCTTGAAAGTCTTCTTCTGCAAGAATGCATCCATCCAAAGTTCTTCAACTTCCTTGTCTCTTTGGGTACATGCTCTTGCAAACCCTTCACTTCAACAAGCAAATACTTCACCACCTACAACTCATTCGTCACCCTCATATAATCTTGGGGAATTACCTTCTAGTACTCCTTCAACAGTTCCAACAATGGAGTGACAACCTTTGATAGATACTATATTCCGCCAAAGTTCTCTTCGTCTTTGGGCCCATCTTTGTACTTCATCTCTTCCATCGGCTCCTTCTGCCAAAGTCACAATCTTTGTATCTTTAGAGACCGCTTCTTCCAAGCTTCCTTCTTCCTAACCCATTGAACTTGGCCCCGCAGGGTACTTCTTGTGTCTTTCATCCCCCTTCTCTTCCACAACCAAGACTACGCAATGATTTGTCTTTCTTGGTACACTATCAATTATTGCATGACAAGGTTCACCCACTCCAACCAATTGCTGAACCTTATGTTCATCCTCACTCTTGCTTCCAGATTCCTCACTTTGTAAAGTGAGTTTGTCTTCTTTTGAGTCCTCTCCTTGAGACTCTGTCTCCCATTCAAACTTGGTTTTTGATGGTGCTTCTTTCTTCATCTTCTTAGTCTGCAGAACCAGTCTTTGGGTCTTCCTTTGTGCTGGAGGTGACTTTGCTTCTTTGGGTTTATTGCACTTCTTTTTCTTTGGGCTTGTGACTTCTTCCCTCTTCCGTTGTCCCGTCCTTAAGAAGTGATCATCACTGGCTTGTAGGTGTGCCATATATTGTTGCTCTTCTTCATCCGCTTCTGGTTTCAAATCAGGATGGAAATGCAATGCCTCTCCTCTGCTGTCAACAAGTTCAACCCAAAGTAGAAGTGTCTTGCAAACGGTGCAAAATAATGTGGAGGCAAACCTATCCTCCAATTGACTACCATCTGCCTTGTTCATTGGTGAAAACACTTTGTCCAATTCACCTTCACTCCTGCAAACATCTGGTGGAAAAAGACCGCCTGCAGCATGTTCACGTAAGTCATTTGTTCTGGTTTGAACATGCCCATTATTGTCCCCACGATACTTTTGATAATTGGGTCCCAATAGGACTCCATCTTGTAACCATTTGTTGTGCACAAAGCAAAGAACAAATTTTGTATGTCCATCATCTCCTCTGCAGCATCACACTTCCAATAGAAGGTGATCCCTGTAGGTTCTCTTGCTTCCTTCCCCAACACTAACCTCCATCCGGCTCAATCCATCAAGCCGGATTTCCTCTCTTCCCCTTGACTTTGGGGCCTTCCTCACAATTACTGGTAGCTATCTCTGCCATGACTCTTGGTAAACTGAAATTCCAATTCCATGCTAAGAAAGTAATGCAAAGTCTATTCAAGACTTTGATTCTTGCTACGACATCCAACCTACAAATTGCAAAAATGTACACTGCCAAAGCGTTTGTGACCTTCTTTGCCATGATCTGCTCTCTTGTTCTTTGGCAATGGAAAACTATTCCTTCTCTTGGACAAGACACTCGCACCCCTTCTAGATTTTGGAAAATTTCACTCTCAATTGCCTTCTTGACATGCATTACTACAAGACAACTACTCAGAGGGATAGGAAATCTACTTGGCATATTCAACTTGTCCCTATGCAATTGCAATTTTATATTATCCCGAATTGTAGTCATTCTTTGGTTGATTTCAAAATTGACTTCCCCTTCTTCTGCATGTTGCTGTCCTATCACTATCAAGACATGCTTCTTTTGCCTCCACCGTTTCTTGTTAAGTGTACTTTCTTGCCATGTACCAAGGTTGTTAGATGGTCTTTGTATTGGCATTCGCTTCCCGGTCCAAAGATGATGCTCTTTGGACTTCTTTCTTTGTACTCCTCTCTTGAGTACCTCCATCATCGGATCTGATCTTGACTTCTTTGGATTTTCTCCAAAGACACTCTCGTTCAGTCCTTTTGCAATTCAGCTTTCTTTGCTTACTTCTTCTCCAAATGCTAATAAACAGAAAAAAAATGAAAAATGTGGGCACCACAAGGTGTCATTGGGTTAATTATCTGAGACATTAGAGAAGAGTGGGTAGGGGGATAAAGAGTTAGATAAGTTATCCACCAGTGCAATTGTAGTTTGTAGTAAAGAGATAGTAGGAACAGCCAAGGAATTAATAGAATTAGATAGACCCAAAGAAAGAGAAGTGATAGGAAAATCATAGGGTGTGGAAGCCAAAGAAGAAGTAGACATCAGATCGGAGTAGGAATAGATTTGAGATTTGAAGAGGTAGTTATGAAGAGGTGCATTGTCATTTTGGATTGTAGGTTTGTAGAGTTGTTGTAGAACGGTATTTTTGTTAGTAATTGTTGATTGCTCTACTATTTAAAGGAAGCATTCACAATCTTATGTTGCTCAGTATTCATAATTTATGGAGATAGATAAAACAAAGTGCTGATTTAAGTGCTCATCGCTTGAGCTTAACTCCAAGTGTGAATTCTGTGTTTGTGTTTGTGAGTGTGGACAAGTTTGAAGTGCAAGTTTGTGTGTTTGTTAGATGTTGGATTCCACAACCTTTATCTTCATTCTGTGTGTTTGATCTTGAGTGAAGAGAAATCAAAGCAATGCCTTGATAGATCTGAGAGAAATTGTAGTGTGGGTAGTATTCTGCATTTATGAGTGTAGTGCTGAGTTGATATGAAGCAATTTTGATCACGGAAGTTGTGCCTTCAATGGAGGGGTGGAACACAATTCTGAGGTGAAGTTGCTCTATAGTGAAGCAACCATCTCTAGATGAATTTGAATCATCACAATCAAAATTTGTTTAGATAGAATTTAATGGAGTTGTGATTTAGGAGTGTTACTTTGTGACAAGACTGCGAATCAATGCTTGTTTCTCTCTTTTGGATGTGGTTTCTACCTGAGAGATTAAAGATGCAACCAAGAAGAATTGCTTGTTATTATTTGACTTCATATTTGACCAATTTTGAATCTCTATATGAACAAACTTTACTTACCTAATTAACGCAAAACTGATATTTGCTAGATTGTCACAACTTTCACTTCAAACTTTTCCTAACACAAAAAAGCACACATAGGATTGATACTCATAATTAAGTTGAAATGCCAAGCATTGAGTTTTACAACACTTCATTGTAATCAACTTTGAAATTAAAATATTGGACAACAACTCACTACAAATGCTTCCTTTAAAAAGGCAAAGCACTTTATAGTTATCTAACTAAAATACCATTCTATAACAAATACCAACGTGCTGATCCATAATGACAAACAACCTCTTCATATCCCCCTCTTACTATCTCAAAATTGTTACTAATCCAATTTGATATCTACCTCAACTTCAGCTTCCAAACCTAAGGTTCCTACAATCATTTCTCCTTCTTTGGGTCTATTCAATACTACTACTTCCTCCACTATTTCTATTATTTCTTTCATATGAACTGAAAATGGAATCATGGCTAATCCATCTACATTCTCATTCTCCAACCCAATCTCTCCTAATGTCTCTTACAACTCATCCAAAGACACCTGCACTCATACTTCTAAGACTTTGGCCTTTGCATTTATCTTCACCTCATTATGAAGTTTATCCAAGTCTGATCTAACAAAATCTAGTCTGAGACTGACATTGTCTCCTATCTCCAATATCTTTATGTCTACATGTTCTCTCAAGCAAATCAACAAATTATTCAGGTCAACCTCTTTTGCCTTCCTCTTTCTTTTCTCTTGCACCAACAACTTCAACTTGTGCAGTCTTGCCTCTTCCAACTTAACCTCAACATGAGTACTTAGCACCATTTTAAACTCTACCACAACTGCTCCTATTGAATCTGACTCCATACTCAGAACTATCTTCTCCTTACTTCTCTCCACTTCCAACTTCTTTTGGTACATTGTGAACCCATCCTCAAATTTTGCCTTAAACGCTTCCTTCTCTTCCACATACTAGACTAGTTAAGCTTCTATACTTCTGATCAAACTCCGGAATCTGTCTTCCTCCCAATGTCTAATAGTAAGCTCCCATTGTCAAGCTTGATCCTTCTCTATTGCACTCCTTCTCAAACTCTCCAACTCTTGCTCTATTACTGTTGCAATTGCCTTTGAGTGTATACTTTCTACTCTTGCATTAGTGATTTAATTCTTCATCTTCTAAAATGACGCCTTCTACTCCTTCAATTCTTCACTATGCTCCAAGAAGTTCTCTTGCAAGGTATCAAAACTCTTCTTTCAAAGAATTGCCTCCACCCAAAGGTATCCAAACAAGGTATCAAAACCCTTCTTTCAAAGAATTGTTCAATATTCATATTTTTGAAGTTGATAAAGCAAAGTGTTGTAACTTAGTACTCATCATTTCAACTTGATTCCTAGTATCAATCCTTTGTGTGTTTCTGATTGTTTGGAGAAATTCAAAGTGCAATTCAATGAGCTTGTTGGATGTTAGATTCTGCAATGCTAATTTCATTTTGTGTGCTTGATCTTGAGTGGATAACAATCAAAGCAATGCCTTGACACATTTGAGAGGAATTGTAGTGTTGGTAGTATTTTGCAATGTTGAGTGCAACACTAGATTGATGCAAAGCAACTTTGATCAAGGAGGTTGTGCCTTTAGTGGAGGGGTGAAACACAATTCTAAGGCAAAGTAATTTCATAGAGAAGTAGCCTTCTTTGGGAGAATATGAATCATCACAATTGAAGTTTGTTTGGAAAGATTTGAACTATTATGATTATGGGTGACATTTTGTTGTGATGAGACTGTGATTCAATGCTCTCTTTTGGGTGTGGTTTCTACCTGAGAGATAAAGATGCAACCAAGAAAAAAAATTTGTTACTGTTTACTTTGTATTTGACCATTTTTAAATTGTCTCTCTACTTTACTTGCTGATTATTGCAAAAGTGATATCTTTCGGGTTGTCACATTCTTCTTCAACTTTCTTGGCCCTACTCAACTTGCACTCCTCTCTTCAATCTTTCTGCCCTTGGAAATACCAAGGCCATCTCTCCTTCTTATTCATCTTCTAACCTGATTGTAGGTAACTCTAGACAAGGCTCATCTCTTCCTTCTATGTGGTCTATCGCCTCGTAGAACTCCCATTCTTCTTCTCCAACAACTTCTTCTCCCAATTGCTGAACTTTGAGTTCTCCCTCACTATTGCTACTTGGACTCCCTCCTTTGCAAGGTGAACTCTTCTTCTACTCCTAAGCCTTCAAACTTTGACTTGGTTTCTCCTTTCAATTCTTCCTGTGAAGAGAGGTCCTTCACTACTACTAGCGCTGTTTGGATTCAACCTTCTTGTCTTCTATGGCTGTATTGGCAATATTCTTCCTTTGGGTCTACTTCTCTTTCTTGGCATGGAGATTTTTGCTAATGCTATCTTCTCTTTTCTGTTCTTGAGGTAGTAGTCATTGCCTTCACAAACCCGCTTGATGTAATATTGCTCATCTCCATCCGCTTCTCTTTGTAAATTGGGGTGAAAGTGGGACACCATCCTTCCTCTCTCCTTTGAGCTAAGTAAGTTTAATCCAAAGTAGAAGTGAGCTGCAAAGAATACAAAGTAATGGGATGGCATATCCATTCTCCAATTGGCAATCATCTAACCTATGCATTGGTGCAAACACTTCACCCAATCTACTGCCTCTCCTACAAACATTGGTGAAAGAACATTGCCTATTGCATCATTGCATTAGTGGTTTGCTTTGGTTTGCTTTGGTTTGCTCTAGCTAAACATGGCCACCATCACGCTAATGATCCCCCTTTGTTTTGGGTCTTTATAACTATCCACCTTGTACCCATTCATTCCCATTATACGAGGTCTATTGAAAGAATTCTTCACCCTAGTGGTTTCTTTTGAAGAATCACACTATTGATAAAAGGTGACTTCCCCTAACTCCCTTGCTTCTCTCTCCAAGACTAATCTCCAATCCCACTCAATCCATCAAGTTGGATGGCCCTTCTTCTCTTTTATCTTGGGACTATCTTTGCAATTGTTGGTAATTTCTGCCATGAACCCTAGAAAACTCAAATTCCAATTCTATGCTAGAAAGATAATGTAAAGTCTATTCAAGACTTCAATCCTTGCCAATACATCTAATTAAAAAATTGCAAGACCCTACATCACATTCTGCTTACTTCCCTTTGGGGCATTGTGTGCTTCCTCGCTTTTGGTCTCTAAAAGATCAACCCCTCCCTCAAAATCCAAGACTCTTTTTCCTTTGAGACAACTATTGAGAGGCATGGGATACAATCATGACATTTCAGAATGCCCTTGTCAAAGTCTCAATCTTATAGCCTTTCATTGATTAGTCATTCTTCAATTGATCTTCAATCAACTGACTATTGCGTGCTTCCTCACTTTTGGTCTTTAAAAGATCAACACCTCCTTGAAACCCAAGATTCTAACTCCTTTGAGACAACTATTGAGAGGCATAGGATATCATCATGGTATTTCAGAATGACCTTGACAAAGTCTCAATCTTATAGTCTTTCATTGATTAGTCATTCTTCAATTGATCTTCAATTGACATGCCAATTCTACATGCTTGTTTTCTATCACTCTAAATGTCTTCCTGATCTTGAGGTCATTGCTTTCCTTACACATACTTTCTTGATTGGCTAGACCCAAGGAAAAGTTGTTATAAGTTCTTTGTATCACATCTTGATATGAAGTCCTCTATCTTCAAACCCATACTTCCATCCATCCAACCCAAGTCCTTCTAACTTTAACCAAAGGTCAACTTCAAGTCTATGCCAAACACACAATTCTTCTTGTTTCTTTCCCGTAAGCCTTCCTTCAACTTTGACAATGCACTTCTTCTTTAAAACTTGATAAAAAAATGTAGCTACCACACTGATAATAGCTTTTGAGAGAAATATGCAATTGGGTGCTATCCATCATTCTATTCTTGTTGTAGGACTGCTCTTATTGCAACACTCAATACATTTGTAGCCAATTTGATTAAATGTTTTGGGTCATATCATTTCAAGATTGATGCATGTAGTAATATGTCTTTCAATTCTTGAAAGGCCAATTCTTGTGTGGTTCTCCACATCTACTTCTTCCTCTTGCCAAGTAGTGTTGTTAGAGGTTATGGAACCTTGGAGAAGTCCTTGATAAATTGATGATAGAACCTCATCAATCCCAAGAAACTTGAGTTGAGTTTGATCTTTTGATCTTTTAGAGCACTCCATTTTTGAATGACATTTATTTTATCTATTAATACTTGGACACCTTTTACTCTATGCCCCAAGTAGTCTACTTTAGATGCCAAACTCACACTTTGAGATTTTGGTATATATTTGATTTGATTGTAGATTCTGAAGATCTTCTTGTAAATGTTGCTTGTGCTCTATCATCGTCCTACTATAGACTAAGATGTCATCAAGCAGAATGAAGATTTATCCAAGTATGGACAAAAAATATCATTCATTAAACTCATGAAAGTGTCTAGCACATTGGTGAGGCCAAATAACATCACCAAGTACTAAAAGTGACCATACCTTGTTAAAAAGGTAGTTTTATGTGACAACCTAACAAGTATCACATTTGTGGTAATTGGCAAGTAACAATTCATTCCCACAAAGATATTGATAAAAAATGGTCAAATACAAAGTAAAACATCACAAATAGTTCTTTCTTGAGTTCATCTTTAATCTCTTGAGTAGAAACCATACTAAGAAGAGAGTATCTTGTCACAAGAAGAGAGTAAGAAGCAATGTATCACAATCTTGTCACAAATTAACAACACCTTTAATCACAATTCATCCAATTATTTCCAAAAAAATCTTGATTGTGATGATCCAGTTCTTCCCAAAGAAGACTACTTCACCACAAAACTTCACCCTAGAATCATGTTCCACCCTTCCATTAAAGACATAACTTCCTCAATGAAAATTGGTTTGCATCAATCCAATATTGCACTCACAAATGCAAAATACTACCAACACTACAATTCTTCACAGATCTGTCAATGCATTACTTTGATTGCTATCCACTCAAGATCAGACACACATAATGAAATCAGCATTGTGGAATCCAATATCCAACACTCAATGGCTTGCATTTTGAATTTCTCCAAACACACATACAAGATTGATACTCAAAATTAAGTTGGAACGACAAACACTAAGTTACAACACTTTGCTTTACTCAGCTTTAGGATTGTAGTATTGAACAACAACAACACTACAAATGCCTCCTTTAAGTAGATAGAGTGTGACAACCTGGCAAATATCACGTTTTTGGTAATGAGGTAAGTAAAGTTTGTTCCTATAGAAATACAATTTAGAAATATCCAAATACAAAGTAAAGTAACCAAATCAGTTCTTCTTGAGTTCTTCTTTAATCTCTCAAGTAGAAACCACATCCAAAAGAGAGTAAAAAGCACTAAAATGCAATCTCATCACAAATCACAACACCCATAATCACAAATCTTTCAATTTTGTCCAAACAAACTTGATTGTGATGATTCAGTCTCTCCCAAAAATGGGTACTTCATTGTAAAAGGATTTCACCTTGGAATTGCGTTCTACCCCTCCACTAAAGGTACAAATTCCCTGATCAAAATTGTTTCAAATCAACACCACTCTGCACTCACAAATGCAAAATACTACCAACATTACAATTTCTCTCAGATCTATCAAGGCATTGCTTTGATTGCTATCCACTCAAGATCAAACACACAAAATGGAATCAAAGACGTAGAATCCAACATCTAACACTCAAAATTGCACTTCAAATTTCTTCCAACACTCACAAACACACACATAGAGTTGATACTTGGAATTAAGCTCAAGCGACGAGCACTAAGATCAACACTTTGCTTTATCTATTCTCAAGATATGGAAACTAAACCACAACACACTATGAATGCCTCCTTTAAATAGGCAAAGCTTCAGCAATTATCTTAAAACCTAACTACCTCTTAATGATCTTTAGATCTGAAATGGTAACCCACTTCTTCATATCCGTCGATTCCTATCTCAAATTGGTTATGAATCCAATCCTATGTCTACTTTTACCGCATCTTCTAAACCCAAAGTAACTTCCTGCACTTCTCTGTCTTTGGGTCTATCTATTACCATTAAATCTTCAGTCAATTCTACTACTTCTTTGGATTGAACTTCAATTGAGATCATAGTTAATCTATCTACATCTTTATCTTGTAAACCACTCTCTTCTATGTCTCAAGTAATTGACCCAAAGACACCTACTATCTAATCTTGCATTTTAGGTTCATTCATTATTGCTACTTCTCCTTCAATTTCTATCCTTTCTTCAATTTGAACTGAAATTGAAGTCATGGATATCCTAACTATCTCTTCTTTCTTTGTCCTAACTTTTTTAGACAATTCAGATATCTGACCCAAAGACTCTTGCATTCAATGTTTGACTACCTTGGATTTGGTCACCTTCATCTTGCGGTGAAGTTTCTTGACCCAAAGTCATGGAAACCAAAAGTCCAAAGTTGTATAGACCCAAAGAACCCAACCCAAAGTCACTCAACTACTCAATACATCTACTACAAAAATTTCAAATACTTGTAACTTTTGCTACAAACCTCCAACTTTATGATTTTGGTGGCAATGGAAAGCCCTAAAAGAGACGCTTCCAATGAGACATAACATGCACAATTTGGACATATGATCACTAAGATACGGGCCTTGGAGTCATCTTGACCTGCAACTTTCATTCTGATGCAAAGTATCCTTACTATCCTTCCAGACCAATCCGAGTTCTTTTTACTCTGACATAAAGTTAATCTCCTCAGGTCAAATCAAAACATATGCTTCTTCTCATTTCTTTTCCATTTGAGTTCAATTTGGTTTTAATAATGCACTTCTTCTTTAAGACTCATCCAAAATAAAAATGTGGGTACCACATAGAGCACCTTGATAGTCACTAACAACATATAATTCTACAACAACTTTACCCACCTATAGATCCAATATGACAAACCACTTCTTCATATGTGCCTCTTCAAATTTCAAAATTGTTACTTATCCAATCCAATGTTTACCTCAACTTTGGCCTCTAAACCCAATGTAACTTCTATTGCTTCATCTACTTCAACTACAACTTCTTTTAATTCTATCACATCTTCAATCTAAACTAAAATTGAAATCATTACTATACTATCTACATTCTCCTTCTCTATTCTAGCATCTTCATTCACTTCAGATATCTGACCCAAAGAAACTTGCATTCCTACCTCTACTACCTCATACTTAGCTCCTACCTGCAAATCAGTATAAAGTTCATCTAATTCTGATCTAACTAAATCTAATCTGAGATAGATGTTGTCTTCTACTTCTAATATCTTCCTATCTACATGATCTCTCAAGCGCATCAACAATTTGTTCACATCCATGTCCTTTGCTTGCCTCTTCCTTGTCTCTTGCACCAACAACTTCAACTCATGTAGTCTTACTTCTTCCATTCTGACATCAAACTCAACTCTTAATATCACCTTCAGCCTTTTGACAACCTCTCTTACCAACTTTGAAATCATCTTAGGAACTATCTTCTCCCTATTCCTTTTGCATCTAATTCATTTGATACATGTTCAACTCCTCTTCAAACTCAGCTTTCAACACGTCTTTCTCTCCTACATATTGAACAAGTTGAGCCTCCATACTCTTGATCAGCCCATGCAATTTGACTTCCTCTTGATTTCAATTTGTCTATTCTTGCTACCTTTGATTTCAAACTCTCCAATTCTTGCTCCATCACAATAGCAATTGCTTTCAAATGCACTACTTCTAGGTAAGTTTCTTTCAATTCTCCTTCCGTCTCTTGAATGCCATCTTTTGTACTCTCAATTCCTCTTCTTGATGTTCTAGAGCACTACCATACTTTTTTAAAATCTTCTTGCAGATTCTCAAAACTTTGCTTCCAAAGTACCATATCAACCCAAAGTACTTTAGCTTCCTCTTCTCCTTGAATTACCTTCTTCTTCACCTTTAAGACTTCTTCACTCAAATGTTGCACAACTTGCAATTTATTCTTCACTTATGGATGATCTTTCTCCACTTCCTTCTTTGTCTCCTTCAATTGCAAAATTAAATGGCAAACAATCTTGGATAGATATGCAACTCTTTTGCATTCTCTCACTTCTACATTGTCAACTCTTGCAAGCAATTCTTTCAATGGGACTTCCTTTTAAAGTAATTATTGTATCTTCACTCCAATTTCTTTTGAGTGATCCTCTTCTTCTTTCTCTTAACTCAACTCTATTGTTGCAAATATTGAAGGCTTCTTCTCAATTGTATACCCCACAGAAATACTATCCTTGGTTCTTCTTCTATCTCCTCTACAAGTAACTCTAGACATAGAACCTCTCTTCCTTCCATATGATCAATTGCCTCATAGAACTCTTGTTCTTCTTCAACAACAACCTTTTCTACCAATTGATGTACCTTGGGTTCACCTTCACTTTCAATACTTGAGCTTTCATTCCATAAGGTGACCTTGTCTTCTTCTTCTTCTTCAAATTCCTCTCCTTGGGACTCAACTTTGCTTTCAAACTCTTCTTGCTACGCTACATTTTTGTGTTGTGGTTTTTGTAGCCTATGAAAAAGTAAACTTGTGTGGTGTATCTTTGTAAAGATGGAGTGGGTTGTATGATGGATCCCATGGTGTGGTACCCATATTTTTCATTTTTTTAGTTTTTGTGTGATTGTGACAACCCGACAAATATCACTTTTGTGGTAATCGGGTAAGTAAAGTTCATTCTCGTAGAGATACTAGTAAAAAAAGTCCAAATACAAGGTCAAACAGTAACATGGAGTTCTTCTTGGTTGCATCTTTAATCTCTTAGGTAGAAACCACACCTAGAAGAGAGTAATAAACATTGATTCACAGTCTCGACACATATTCACACTCCTTAATCACAACTCCATTGAATCTTTCCAAATAATCTTGATTGTGATGATTCAGGTTCTCCTAAAAATGGCACTTCACTGCAAAATGACTTTGCCTCAAAATTGTGTTCTATCTCTCCACTGAAGGCACAACTTCCTCAATCAAAATTGCTTCATATCAACTTTGCACTATACTCACAAATGCAGAATACTACCAACACTACAATTCCTTTCAGATCTGTCAAGGCATTGATCAAATTGCACTTCATTCAGGATCAAACACACATAATGAAGATCAAGGCTACGGAATCCAACATCCAACAAGCACATTGACTTGCATTTCAAAATTCTTCAAACACTTACAAGCACAATCACAACGTTGGTACTCGGAATTAAGCTCAAGCGACGAGAACTACTTCACAACACTTCACTTTATCTATTCTCATAAATAATGAGCACTGAACAACATTTTATTGCAAATGCTTCTTTTAAATAGTGAAGCAAACAACAGTTCTAACAACTATACCGTTCTACAACAACTTTTTCTACTTGTAGATCCAAAATGACAATGCACCTCTTCAAATCTGCCTCTTCAAATCTCAAATTTGTTACCACTCCAATCCAATGTCTACTTCTTCCTTGGGTTCCAAACCCAAAGTAACTTTACTTACTACTCTGTCCTCGGGTTTTACAACTCCTTCTTTCTCTACTAATTCTAACAATTCTCCTTCTTGATCTATAATTCCACTAGTAGGTAATCTTTCTAAACCTTTATCTTCCAACCCACTCTTCTCTAATATCTCAAATAGTAATTCCAAAGATATCTGCACTCCTTTGTCATCTACTTCGGGTTTCACTCTTACATCCTTCCAAAGTTTATCTATTTCTAATTTCACTAAGTCTAATCTAATTGTGATATTGTCTTCCACTTCCAATATCTTCCTATCTACACGAGTTCAAAGACTAATAAGTAAAGCGTTCAAGTCTTTATCTTTCACATTTCTCCTCCTTGTCTCTTGCACCAACAACTTCAACTTGTGTAGTCTTGTCTCTTCAATTTGCACACTGGCTTTTGTACTCAACATCACATTCATCTTCATTACTATCAATAGCTCTAGTCTCATTCTTCACTCCAGTTCTTGATCTGCAAGCCAATCTTCTCTATACATTGCCAATTTGGCTTTGAACTCGGCTTTCACTGTCTCCTTCTCCTTCTCCTTCTCCTTCTGCACAATCTTCTCCTCTTGATTGCGAAGTAACTCTCTTAATCTTTCCTCCTCTCTATATCTCACTGTCAACTCTCTTTGCCAGAGCTGCTTCTTCTCTTCTACACTCTCCATCACTCTATTGAGCTCTTGCTCCTTCTCTGCTACTCTTGCCATAGCATGGATAATCTCTAATCTCGAATCAGAAAACTATTTCAAGATTTCATACTTAGCTACTTGTCTTTCCCTTGCTATGTCATTTTGCTCTATGGTCCTCTCTCTACTCTCCACTTCTTCCTTCAAGTTCTCAATTACTTGATTCTGCACTATTGCATCTACTCGTAGCACTTCCCTTTCCTCCTCACCTTGGATTATACTCTTCTTCAATTCCGAGTTCTCTTCTTCCAATCGAGCTAACACCTGAAAAACAGCCTTCACCTCCAGACACGTCGATTGCATCTTTCCCTTCTTGTGTTCTAACTTCACTCACAATGGGCACACAATCTCCCGTAGATAATCTACTCCTTCACTCGGAATTACTTTGGCTTGCGGACTTATCTCCTTCTTCTTCTCTTCCTCACCCTACACTCACCTTCTTAGCCGCAATTGCCTTATAGGAATGGATTCTTTGCTCCCCAAACTTCCACTCTCTACTTCTCTTACTTTACTTGGCCTCGCTTCATACTTCACCTTTACGTCTGGAATGGAATCTCCTCTGAATTGTAACTCTCTTTTCTTCTTGACCTGGAACTTTGTCGTCCATTTTTGAGTTACCTTTCTCCTCCATCTCCATCTTGGCTTCCTCCTCTTTGGTTACCAACTGCATCTCTACTTCATCATCATTGGCACTACTTGTGTCCCCACTCTGAAGCGTGAACTCTGGTTCTTCCTCCTTCTCCGAGTCTGCTCATAGTACTCATTGCTACTCTTGATTTGCAAGATGTACTGCTGCTCCTCCGCATCAACATCTCTTCTCAAGTTTGGGTGGAAATAGGATACCATCTTGTATATCTCCGCCGCATTGAGCAAGTTCAGCCCCAGATAGAAGTGGGCTGCAAACGGCACAATGTAATGTAGATGCAACTTGTCTTGCAAATTCCACACCATTTGTCTTGTCCTCTAATGAAGACAATTTGCCCAGTTAATTGGCTCTCCTACAAACAGCTTATGGAAGAACACTGCTTGGTGCTTCCTCACATAGGTCATTCTTTCTGGCTTCAAGATTGCCATTAGAGCACTCACAATCCTCCTCTTGACAAGATCCTTATAGCTCTCCACTTTGTAGCCATTCTTTGTGCGCTTTGAAGAAAAGGCATCTCTCACTTCTTGGGTTTCTTTGGCTACTTCTCCCTTCTCCAAGAACATGGCACCATGCTCTGTGCTTGCTTCTTTCTTGAGTACTAATCTCCAACCTGACCTGTCCATCAAGCCGGATTTCCTCTCTTCCCTTCTTCCTTGGGGCCATTGAGACACTTACTCTTGATGATCTTGGTCATGAAACTTGGAAAACTAAGATTCTAGTTCCATGCCAAGAATGTGATCCGAAGCTTGCTTAGGACCTCAATTCTCATGATCACATCTAACCTCCGAATTGCATGATTTCTCATTGTGAATTTGGAGTTCTTCTTCCCAGGTCCCCTCTTTCTCTCTTCCGCTCTAGGTTGGGGACTATTCTTCCTAGTGATTCCCAGATTTACTCTCTTGACTTCCTCTCAACACACCAACGCATCTTTGACTACACTTCCCTTCCCATGATCTTTTGCATGACAACTTCTTAATGGTGGTGGAAAATTGCTTGTCATCACTTTGTCTCTAGCCCAAATTTTATAGTGGTGCATCTCCTCCGTCTTTCTTCACTTTGAGTTTCTACCAGGAAATAACACCTTCTTCATGCTCTTGTCATTGTCAATTGTCCCTCACGCATATGCCTGCCATTTTTGTGAACGGTTCCTTCTTGAATGTCTCAGCCCAAAGGAAAGTTGTTACCCTGTCCTCGCCTCCGGTTGAGCACCCCTGAGACAAAGTCTCCTTACTTCGGGTTGCATGCTGACAGGGCAATTCCAAGTACCTTGCCTTCTGACACAAAGTCACTTTACCTTGGGTTACACCCCGAGGACACCTTTCTTTGCCTTCTTTTGCCATACAAGCGCAATTTGACTTCATTTGTACACTTTCTCTTCAGAAATAAGACAAAAACAAAAATGTGCGTACCATAGTGATTTTGAAGGAGAAGTGTATAGATGAAGTCAAATTGAACCCAAACGGCATTGGAAGGAGAAGAATGGTGACTTTGGGGTGAAATCCAAAGTAATGTGACTTTGAGTCCAAAGTGAAGTACTCATGTGAGAATTGTCCAAGAGAGACCTAAAGTAAGAGGACTTTGTCTTAGGGTGATCAACCTGATGCAAAGACATCGTAACAACTTCCCTTTGGAAGGACAAATCAGGAAAGTATGGGCAAAGAAACGTCATACAAGGTGCAAATCACTAAACCTATATAACGCCAAGAGGAAGTCATGCAAAAGGGTGTGTTTCAATGACAAGCAACAAAGGAATGGCTGATCAACGAGGAACTATAAAATCGGGACTTTGTTGAGGGGATTTTGAAATGTCCCGCAAGTATCCTAAGCCACTAAGTAGTCAACCCAAAGGAGTGCCTATAGAGAAGCCAATTGAGTGTTTGATGTTTAACAAGTGTGAAGGAGTTAGGATCTTGAGACCAGGGGACAGTAGAATTATTTTTCAATTACCATGCAATAGAGATCACACAATGCCAAAGAAGGGTGAGAAGAAGATTCCTTTGTTGGCAGTCAGAAATCCAATGATTCAAAGATTAGATATGATAGCTTGGGTTGAAATTTTAAGTAGACTTTGGATCACTTTTCTGGCATGGAACTAGAATTTGAGCTTTCTAGGGGTCATGGCCAAAGTAGCCTTGAGTGATTTTGAGGAGGGACTTAAGGATGAAGGAAAGAAAGGCAATCCAGGTTGATAGACAAAGTCGGATTGGAGATTGGTGTTGGGGAGGGGCCGGTGAGGAAATTGGGGCCACATTTCTTGGGAAAGGAGAGTCTATGGAGGAGACGGATGAGATCCAAAACTCTTTTACAGCACCATGCACAAAGAATGGATACAAGGTGGATACCTATCAAGACCCAGTTAGGCAAAGCATCATTAGGGCAATGTTGGTACTTTTCAAGCCCAATCGCATGAACTTTGTAATGAAGCATCAGGCCATCTTCTTCGACAAGACGTTTGTAGGTGCTCTAGTAAATTGGGCAAAGTGCTTGCACCAAAGGATGTGGCAGATGGTGTGGTGTTGGAGAGACCAAGATGCACCTCACTATTTGGTGCCATTTTCTGCCCGTTCTAGTTTGGATTGAATTTGATGAAGGAGTCTGAGCAAAGAAAGATGGTGTCACATTTCCAACCAAACTTATGAAAGACTATAGATGGCAAGGAACAACAATACATTCAATAGATCCAAAGTAGTGATGAGCACTATGTGCGCACATGGCAGTATCTCCAAGTAGCAGTGGCCATCTCAAAGACAAGGAAGTGAAGTCTTCCAAAGGCGAGTTTGTTGCCAAAAGAAGAGGGGGAAAGTTCAGATGAAGTACCTTGAAGGTTAGAAGATTAAGGCTTTGGAGTAAAGCTCTAGTAGAAGAGGTAAGAAGCAAAGAGTTGAAGCAAGTTGGGAGCTCCGGAGTCTTTGATGGGGTAGAATACTTGTTACGGGTAGTTTGTCCCTTGCTGGTATAGTTGCAGAAGAGGAGAGAAGATTTGAAGAGAGATCACTCAAGAGTGAAAGATGAATTGGCAATAGTGCAGTACATGAGTGATGAAAATTTGGAGTTGAGAAGGAAGTTGAGTCGGGGAGAGCATGAGTTAGTAGAGCTTTGGACTAATGTAGAGCTGAGGAGGAAGGAAATTGAGAGTCTAATGAAAGAATTTGCAAAGAGAGGCAAAGCCATGGCAAAGCAAGAAGAAGATCAGAAGGAGCAATTGGTGAATTCTGAAGCCTTACGGGTAGAAGTATGTGATACACAAGTAGAAGTGATAAATTTGAAGGCAATGGCTGCTATCATGGGTCAAGAGTTAGAAAGTTTGAAAGCAAGTGCAGCAGAGAAAGATCGGGCTTGGTAATGGGAATTGGCTATGCAAGATAGAGAAGAAGCACAATTGCAAGGGTTAGTGAGGGGAATCAAAGAACAACTCAGGCAGAGTGTGAAGGAGAAAGAAGCACTAAAGGCCAAGTTGGAAAATGAGGTGAAGATGTATCGTGATGAGCTAGTAGCGGAGAGAGAGAAGATGCAAATGCCAAGACAAGAGGCAAGCAAAAGACGTTGTTGTAAGAATGAAGGTAATGTTATGGACAATGTCTAAAGTTTAGTTGGAGGAAGCAAGTTTGCACAAATTAAATTGTTAGTGCAAGAAACAAGGAAGAAAAAAGCAAAGGACATTGAATTGAACAAGTTGTTGATTTGTTTGAGAGATCAAGTAGATAGGAAGATATTAGAAGCATGAGACAATGTGTGACTTAGGTTGGACTTAGCACATTCAGAATTAAAGAGACTTTGTAGTTCCATGAAGTTAGAGATGAGGTCCGAAGTTGTAGAAGTAGGAGTGCATGTGTCTTTGGATCAATTACTTGAGACATTAGAGGAGAGTGGTTTGGGAGATAACAATTTAGATAAGTTACCGACTAGTGCAATTGTAATTGCACTAGTGGGTAACTTAGCAAAGGAATTAGTAGAATTAGATAGACCTAAAGAAGGAGAAATACTTGGAGGATCATTGGGTTTGGAAGCCAAAGTCAAGGTTGATTTTGGATAGGATTAGGATAATTTTGAGATAGGAAAGAGGCAGATATGAAGAGGTGCATTGTCATTTTGGATTTTTAGGTTGGTAAAGTTGTTATGAATTGGTTTAGGAAGTTAGATAACTGTCAAGAGATCTGCCTATTTAAAGGAGGCTTTGCAATAAATTTTTTGTTCAGTATTCATTTTCTTGAGAATAGATAAAGCAAAGTGTTTATCTCAATGCTCATCGCTTGAGCTTAATTTTGAGTATCAATTTTGTGTTTTTGTGTTTGTGAATATTGAGAGAAATTCATAGTGCAAGTCAATGTGCTTGTTGGATGTTGGATTCCACAACATTGGTCTTCATTTTGTGTGTTTGATCCTGAGTGAAGTGCAGTCGGAGCAATGCCTTGATAGATCTGAGAGGAATTGTGGTGTTGGTGGAATTTTCCATTTGTGACTGCAGCGTTGAGTTGATGTAAAGTGATTTTGATTGAGGAAATTGTGCCTTTAGTGGAGGGATGGAACACAATTTTGAGGTGAAGTTGTCTTACAACAAAGTAACCATTTTTGGGATGAATTGAATCATCACAATCAAGATTATTTGGAAAGATTTGATGAATTTGTGATTAAGGAGTGTTACTTTGTGCAAGACTGAAATTCACTGCTTGTTACTCTCTTCTAGGTGTGGTTTCTAACCAAGAGATTAAAGAAGAACTCAAGGCAAACCATGCTTGTTATTTTTTGACTTCATATTTGAACATTTTTGACTTGTATATCTATGGGAACAAAGTTTACTTACTTGATTACCGCAAAAGTAATATTTGTCAAGTTGTCACACACGGTTGAGCTATTGCCATGTGAGCAATATATGTATGTATACACAATTGGCTACATGGATTATGGTCTTGTCTTCTTTGAGGGCTCTTATGTATATAGGTGGTGGAGAGTTGCGAGGGAGGTGTGTTTTAGTTGGAGGAGTCTTGAGCGAGAGGAGGATGTTGAGAGTGAGAGTTGTAGCAGGGCATGGAGGCTAAGTGTCAAAGAGAGCAATTGAGTAGGGGATGTCCCATGCTCCCAATCTACCACTCCCAAATCCTTTTCTCATTAGGCTTTAGATTTTACACTGTAATGGCTTACGAGACTAAATGGGTACATTTCTTCACAAAGTCAATGATGGAAAATCTAAATCCTATTGTCCTTTTGGTGCTTACTTACAAACAAGTCAGGGACTTGACAATCTATGTGCTCTTGTAGATGTAGAATGGCTCAATTTTGCTCATGGTGTTCAAGGTGGAGTTGTAGGGTCCACTTGTCAAAAAGTGAAGAGGCTAAATGACAAAATTGCAAGAGATTGGGTTCCAAGGGAGAAGTTGGGGAGTTTTGGACCATCAAAGGAGTTTGATGGTCCATTCAAAGAGAAAAGACCATGGTTGGAGAGGAAAGCTAACAGGCTATAATTTGAAGACTAAAATTGAGTGATTTGGATCAATTCTTTGGGAGATATGATCACTTAAATCAAGGGGGGTAGAATTCATATATAGGAGCACAAAATAGGTGATTTAGAGAACTTCATGCAACATCTTCATAATCTGTCAGTTGGGTTGGAGTGTTGATGGAATTTTTGTACTACAAAGCTCAAGAAATTTTAGAGTTTGATCAATCTAAAATCAGATCTAACCAATTGAAGTCTGGAGCTTCCAAAAATAAGAAGTTGGAGATGAGATGCTTATCTTGTTTGAAGATTTGGTCACTCCTAAAGTTGTGGTCTGAATCACCTTGTGAAAATTTCCAATATTGTTGGTGGTTAGGGTTTGTACTTTTGTACAGAGATTTCATGTGAATTCCTCAAACAGAGAATTCAAGGTCTAGGATCAAGCATACTTGGGTCTACAGAGCTCACAAGTTAGCCCAGCTCTATAACATCCATTTGTGCATGTGTGTGGTATTGTGATATTTAGCTTAGTATTACAAGTACTTGAGAGATATTATTTATATAGAGATAAAGCATGGTTCTACATTAGTCATGATTAGCTAAAGTTAGTCATAGTTAAGATAGAGGGGATTTTACTTTAGAGGAAGTGGAAAAGATGAGCACCACTATTTTGGATTCTAGTGTGTTGACTTGGTATTATTCCTAGGTGTTTGGCTTTGAGGAAAGAGTTGAGAACTCTTGGGTCCACAAGCTTTTTTGTTTTGGATTCTTCTAGAGTCCAAGAATAGCCCATGTGAAAGAATCCTTGACTTAGTGGTTGGGTCAAGATGAGATCACATGCTTAGTGGAATGTGCCTATATGGATGGATATTCCTTTATACTTTTTGACTTTACTTGACTTTTAGCCTAGTAACTTGAGTTACTCTAGTAATTAGTAACTTTGGTGCATAACTATTTCACAAGTATATAAACAAGGGGTGAGGAAGTACTCATCGTCCTTTCATTTGCAACCATCTCTCTCTCATTGAGTTCTCTAGTGAGCAATGTCTTGAGTATTGGAGTGTTGGCCTTGGAGGAGTATGATGGAGTTGGGGTTCTTTGCCTCCTTAGTCCATGGTATGCTACCATAATAGCCATTAGAGGTTCATTGTGACAACCTGGCAAATATCACTTTTGTGGTAATTGGAGAAGTAAAGTACATTCCCGTAGAGATATGAGTCAAAAATGTCCAAATACAAAGTCAAACAGTATCATGTAGTTCTTCTTGGTTGCGTCTTTAGTCTCTCAAGTAGAAACCACACCGAGAAGAGAGTAACAAGCACTGATTTGCAATCTCGTCACAAATTAACATTCCTTAATCAAAACTCTATCAAATCTTTCCAAAAAAACTTGATTGTGATGATTCAGGCTCTCCTAAAAATGGCACTTCATCACAAAACAACTTTGCCTTAGAATTTTGTTCTACCCCTACACTAAAGGCACAACTTCCTTGATCAAAATTGCTTCACATGAACTTTGCACTGCACTCACAAATGATGAATACTACTAACACTACAATTCCTCTCAGATCTATCAAGGCATTGCTCTGATTGCACTTCACTCAAGATCAAACACATAGAATGAAGATCAAGGCTACGGAATCCAACATCCAACAAACACACCGACTTGCACTTTGAAATTCTCCCAACACTCACAAACACAAACACAGAGTTGACACTCGGAATTAAACTCAAGCAACGAGTACTACTTCACAGCATTTTGCTTTATATATTATCAAAAATAATGAGCATTGAACAACATATGACTACAAATGCCACCTTTAAATAGTGAAGGAAATGACAATTACTAACAAAAATACCGTTTCCTAACAACTCTTCCTACTTGCAGATCCAAAATGACATGCACCTCTTCATATCTGCCTCTTCAAATCTCAATTCTGTTACTACTCCAATCCAATGTCTACTTCTTCCTCAGCTTCCAATCCTAAAGTAACTTCACTTCCTACTCTGTCCTTGGGTTTCACATCTACTAATTCCTCTACCAATTCTACTACTTCTTCCTTCTGATCTACAATTCCTCTAATGGGTAATCCATCTAACTCCTTATCTTCTGACCACTCTTCTCTAATATTTCTCATGGTAATTCCAAAGATATTTGTACTCCTATGTTATCTACTTTGGGCTTTGCTCTACATCCTTCCAAAGTTTATCAATCTCTAATTTCACTAAGTCTAATCTAATTGTGATATTGTCTTCCACTTCCAATATCTTCCTATCTACACAAGTTTTGAGACCGATAAGTAAGGCGTTCAAGTCCTTATCCTTTGCACTACTCCTCCTCGTCTCTTGCACCAACAACTTCAACTTGTGCAGTCATGTTTCTTCAATTTGCACGTTGGCTTCTGTACTCAGCATTGCATTCATCTTTATCAAAATCTCCTTCAATGGCTCCAATTGCATTCTTCTCTCCCATTCTTGACCTACAAGCCAATCTTCTCTATACATTGCAAGTTCCACCTTGAACTAGGCTTTGACTATCTCCTTCTCCTTTTCCTTTTACGCAATCTTCTCCTCCAGATTACAAAGTAACTCTCTTAATTGTTCCTCCTTCCTATATTGCATTGTCAACTCTGTTTGCCAAAGTTGCATCTTCTCTTCTACACTCTCCATCACTCTATCAAGCTCTTGCTCCTTCTTTGCTAACCTCGCCATAGCATGGATAATTTCTAATCTCAAATTAGCAAATTGTTGCTTCAAGATTTCATATTCAGCTACTTGCCTTTCTTGTGCTTTGTTGCTTTGCTCTATGATTCTCTCTACCCCCCAATTCACTCTCCAAATTCTTGATTACTTGATTTTGTTCTAATGCATCTACTCATAGTATTTTTGTGACAACCCGGTAAATATCACTTTTGTGGTAATCGGGTAAGTAAAGTTCATTCCCGCAAAGATACAAGTCAGAAATGTCTAAATACGAAGTCAAACAGTAACAATGTAGTTCTTCTTGGTTGTGTCTTTAATCTCTCATGTAGAAACCACACCCAGAAGAGAGTAACAAGCACTGATTCTCAATCTTGTCACAAATTCACACTCCTTAATCACAACTCCATCAATTCTTTCTAAACAATCTTGATTGTGATGATTTAGGCTCTCCTGAAAATGACACTTCACTGCAAAATGACTTTGCCTCAGAATTGTGTTCCATTCCTCCACTGAAGGCACAACTTCCTCAATCAAAATGCTTCACATCAACCTCGCACTGCACTCACAAATGCAGAATACTACCAACACTACAATTCCTCTCAGATCCATCAAGGCATTGCTTTGATTGCACTTCACTCAGGATCAAACACACAGAATGAAGATCAAGGCTACGTAATCCAACATCCAACAAGCACACTGACTTGCACTTTGAAATTCTCCACACACTCACAAACACAATTGCAAAGCTGATACTCGGAATCAAGCTTAAGTGACGAGCACTACTTCACAACACTTTGCTTTATCCATTCTCAAAATTATGAGCACTAAACAACATAATACTGTGAATGCCACTCTTAAATAGTGAAGCAATTGACAATTATCTTCCTAATGTACCTCTTCATAATGACTCTACAAACCTGCAGATCTGAAATGACAATGTACCTCTTCATATCTGCCTCTTCAAATCTCAAATCAATTACTAATCCAATCCAATGTCTACTTCTTCCTCGGCTTTCAAACCCAAACCCGAAGTAACTTTACTTCCTACTACTCTATCCTCGGGTTTCACAACTCCTACATCTTTGACTAGATCTAACAATTCTCTTTCCTGATCTGACATTTCACTAGTGGGTAATCTATCTAACTCCTTATTTGCTGACCTATTCTTCTCTAATGTCTCCAATGGTCACTCCAAAGACATATGCACTCCTACTTCATCTACTTTGGGTTTGGCTCTAACGTCTTTCCGAAGTTTATCTATCTCTAACTTCACTAGATCTAATCTAATTGTGATATTATCTTTGACTTCCAATATCTTCCTATCTACCCAAGTTCTAAGACTAACTAACAAAGCATTCACGTCTGTATCCTTTGCATGTCTCCTCCTCGTCTCCTGCACCAACAACTTCAACTCGTGCAGCCTCGTCTCTTCAATACAAACACTGGCCTCTGTACTCAGCATTGCATTCATCCTAATTACAATCTCGTTCAATGGCTCCAATCTCATCGTCATTTCATGCTCCCGATCTGCAAGCCAATCTTCCCTGTACATTGCCAACTCTGCCTTGAACTCGGCTTTCACAATTTCTTTCTCCTTCTCCTTCTGCACAATCTTCTCCTCTTGATCACGAAGTAACTCTTGTAATCTCTCTTCTTCCCTATATCTCACTGTCAACTCCTATTGCCATAGTTGCTTCTTCTCTTCTACACTCTCCATCACTCTATTGAGTTCTTGTTCCTTCTCTGCTACCCTTGCCATAGCATGGATAATTTCTAGTCTGGAATCAGCAAATTTTTGCTTCAAGATTTTGTACTCTACTTCTTGTGTCTCCCTTGCTATGTCACTCTTCTTCACAAGTTCTTCTCGATACCTCACTTCTCTCTTCAAGTCCTCAATAACTTGACCCTGTGCTACTGCATCTCCTTGCAATACTTCCCTTTCCTCCTCACCTTGGGTTATACTCTTCTTCAACTCCAAGTTCTCTTCTTCCAATCTTGCCAAAACCTGCAACATAGTCTTTACCTCCGGACATGTCGACTGCATCTCCTTCTTCTTGTGCTCCAACTTCACCAACAATGGGCACACAATTTCTTGTAGGTACTCCATTCCATCACTCGCACCTACTTCCACCTGCGGAGTGATCTCCTTCTTTACTTCTTCTTCACCCGATACTCGCCTTCTTCTCTGCAGTCGTCGTATCAGAATAGACGCTTCCCTCCCTGAGCTAGCATTCTCCTCTTCCCTTGCCTTGCTCGGACCCACTTCACACTTCTCCTTGCGTCTCGACCAAACTCCCCTTTGGATCGTAATCTTCTTCTCCTTTGGTTCGGGTACCTTGTCTTCCAACTTTGCATTTCTTTCTTCCTTGAGCTCCACCCAAACTTCTTCTTCTTCAGAAGTAGGTACCTACGTCATCTCCCCACCTTCATCACTATCACTACTTGTATCTCTACTTTGCAGCGTGAGCTCTAGTTCCTCCTCGTGTTCCAAGTCTTTGGACTTGCACTCGGCTTCACCTTTCAAGTCTTCCTCTGATGACGCAATCACCACTATGCCTTTCCTCAGGTTTCCTCTCCTGATTTTTTGAGGTCTTGTCTTCTCCACGTCTTCTCCTTCTCCTTGTCGACTCTGCTTCTTTGACTTTGGGGTACTCACTTCTACCTCCACGCTCTTGCTTGTCTGTGCATAGTACTCATCCGTGCTTTGGATTTGAATAATGTATTGTTGCTCCTCCGTGTCAACTTCTCTTCTCAAGTCGGGATGGAAGTGAGACAGCATTCTGATGCGCTTTGCCAAATTGAGCAAATTCAACCTGAGGTAGAAATGTGCTGCAAACAGCACGATGTAGTGTGGAGGCAACTTATCCCACAAATTCCACACCATCTGTCTCGTCCTCCCATGGAAGCACCTCACCAAATTGATAGGTTCTCCTGCAAACATCTTATGGAAGAACACCGCTTGGTGTTTCATCACATAAGTTGTTCTCTTTGGCTTCCATTGCCATGAGAGCACTCACGATCCCTCTCTGATTGCCATGAGAGCACTCACAATCCCTCTCTTCACTAGATCTTTGTAACTCTTGACCTTATACCCATTCTTTGTTCTCTTTGAAGAGAAGGCATCCCTCACTTCTTGGGTTTCTTTAGCTACCTCTCCTTTCCCCAAGAACGGGGCACCCTGCTCCACGCCTGCCTCTCTTCCGAGCACTAATCTCCAATCTGACTCTATCCAGCAAGCCGGATTTCCTCTCTTCCCCTCTTCCTTGGGGCCATCAAGACACTTACTCTCGATTATCTCAGTCATGAAACCTGGAAAACTTACATTCCAGTTCCACGCCAAGAATGTGATCCAAAGTTGGTTCAAGACTTTGATTCTCACGATCACATCTAACCTCCAAATCGCATGATTTCTCACTACAAATTTGGAGTTCTTCTTTCCTCCTCTCATCTTTCCTACTTCCTCACTGTCTCTCGGTTTAAATCTCTTGAATTCTCCTCTACACACTAGCGTGTTGTCAACTATACTTCTCTTCCCACAATCTCTTGCAAGACACCTTCTCAATGGCAAAGGAAAATTGCTCGACATTGCTTTGTCGTTAGCCCGATTTTTATAGAGTCACGTCTTCTTTGTCTTTCTTCAATTTGAGTTTCTACTGAGAAATCACACCTCTTGCATGCATCTGTCATTGTCAATTGTACTTCACACGTATGGCCGCTGGTTTTGAACGGTCCCTTCTTGAAAATTTATCACCCCAAAGAAAGGTTGTTACATTGTCTTTGCCTTGGATTGAGCTCCCCCCGATACAAAGACTTCTTACTTTGGGTTGTATGCTGATAAGGCAAGTATGAGTACTTTGCCTTATGACCTGAAGCCACTTTACCTTGGGTTTCATCTTGAAGACTCTTTTCTTTGCCTTGTTTGGCCATACAGGCGCAATCTGAATTCTCTATACACTTCCTCTTCTCTATTTCGAAAAAAAACAAAAAATGTGGGTACCACAACTTCCCTTTCCTCCTCTCCTTAGATTATACTCTTCTTCAATTCCAAGTTCTCTTCTAATCGAGCTAGCACCTGCAATACAGTCTTCACCTTTGGACACTTTGATTGCATCTCCTTCTTCTTGTGCTCCAATTTGACTAGCAATGGGCACACAATCTCCCATAGATACTCCATTCCTTCACTTGGAATTACTTTGGCTTGTGGACTTGTCTTCTTCTTTGTCTCTTCCTCACTCAACACTTGCCTTCTCAACTCTTGCATTTGCCTTATGAGAATGGATTCTTTGCTCCCCAAATTTCCACTCTCCACTTCTCTCACCTTACTTGGCCCCACTTCATACTTTGCCTTGCATCTAGAACGGACTCCCCTTTGAATTGTTACTCTCTTCTCCTCTTGTTTTGGAACTTCGTCTTTAGGGATCAAGTTACCTTTCTCCTCCGTCTTTGTCTTTGCTTCCTTCTCTTTGGGAACCGATGACATCTCCAATCCATCATCACTGTTGCTGCTTGTGTCCCCACTTTACAGCATGAACTTGGGGTCTTCCTCCTTCTCTGAGTCTTTGGACTTGCACTCCTCCTTCCCTTCCAACTCTTCATCCGACGTCACAATTACCACCAATTCTTTCCTTGGGTTCACTCTTGTTGCTTTCCTAGGTCTCCATATTGCTACTTCTTCTTCTTCTCCTTGTTGAATCCTCTTCTTTGACTTTGGAGTACTCACCTTCAACTACACACTCTGCCCCGTCTGCATGTAGTACTCGTCGCTGCTCCTGATTTGCAAGATGTACTAACTCTGTCCATCAAGCCAGATTTCCTCTCTTCCCTTCTTCCTCAGGGCCATTGAGACACTTCCTCTTGATGATCTTGATCATGAAACCTGGAAAACTAACATTCCAGTTCCATGCCAAGAATGTGATCCAAAGCCTGCTCAAGACCTCAATTTTTGCAATCACATCTAACCTCTGAATTGCATGATTTCTCACTTCAAAT
This sequence comes from Lunularia cruciata, assembly GCA_948567375.1. NCBI lineage: Eukaryota > Viridiplantae > Streptophyta > Marchantiopsida > Lunulariales > Lunulariaceae > Lunularia > Lunularia cruciata. The sequence continues at coordinate 44,466,581 of OX419757.1, forward strand.
TTGGAGTTCTTCTTCCCACCTCCCATCTTTCTCTCTTCCGCTTTGGGTTGGGGGCTATTCTTCCTACTGATTCCCAAATTAACTCTCCCGACTTCCTCTTGACACACTTGTGCATCTGCAACTACACTTCCCTTCCCACAATCTCTTGCATGGCAACTTCTTAACTCCAATGGAAAATTGCTTGTCATTGCTTTGTCTCTAGCCCAAATTTTATAGTGGCGTGCTTTCTCCGTCTTTCTTCACTTTGAGTTTCTACCAAGAAATCACACCTCTTGCATGCTCCTATCACAATTGATTTTCCCCTCATGCATATGACTGCCATATTTGTGAGTGGTACCTTCTTGATTGTCTCACCTTGAAGGAAAGTTGTTATATTGTCCTTGCCTTGGGTTGAGCACCCCCAAGATGAAGTCTCCTTACTTTGGATTTTATGCTAACAAGGCAATTCCAAGTACCTTGCCTTCTGACACAAAGTCACTTTACCTCGGGGTGATACCCCAAGGACACCTTTCTTTGCCTTCTTTTGCCATACATGCACAATACAACTTCTTCTGTACACTTCTTCTTCAAAATTGAGAAAAAACAAAAATGTGGGTACCACATTCATCTTGAGTGAGAGACAAGCCGGCTCATAGCTCAAGAATTGATCCATATCTAGGGTTGAAGAAGAAGAAGAAGAAGAAGAAGACTCAGAGAGGTTACTCTGAAGGTAAGAAGATCAAAACTTTGGTGTAAGGCTGTCATGCCATTTGTAGCATTGCATCTAGATTGCTTGGACATTGAGGTTGTAGTGATAGTACTTAAAGGTTTTTTGGCAGTTACTTGTAGACTACTTTTTGATGGTCAGATTTCATGGAGTATTGACTACATGGTGGGGCACACTGTCACTTGCACCGTTTGCACCATCAAGTGTGCCATCAATGGAACCATTGAAGTGAGTCCTAGGTCAAAATCAAGAGTATACCCTGGAAATGTAGCTCCAAAGAGCTCACTTCTTTGTTGTTGAGCGTTTGAGTTCTTAGCTAGAATGGATAGAAAGCCGGCAAGTGTCACCTAGAGTCTCTTAGCTAGAGTGAGTGTGGCTTGAATGGAATCAATGGTCAGTTGTTGGTAGATTATTGAGTGACAGATCAAGTATTGATCTTTTAAGTGTGATTTGAGTTGTGTAAATGAATTGATTACAACAAAGAAGTGAGAGAGAAGAGGAAATCAAGTGTAGGAATTGAGGGTGGTGGTGATAACTCCAAGCCCGGTGGATCATGGTACCTTGATTGCACTTCTGATTTCCTTGGGAGTAATTGTGTGCGGAAGCGCTGGCCAAATTTGGAGCTAGAGGGAGTCAATTTCAAGTGGTAGTTGTGATTTTGAGCTCAAGAGGTGAAAACAAGACCAATCTAGTGCAAGTTGAACTCAGAAAGTGAAATTGAAGATGGAGTTTGGAACCCATTCTTGCAAATTAGAGATTTGACGATCCTCATCTTTCCAATTTGGCTTGAGTGAAGAGTTAGCAAAGGATTAAGCCAACTTTTAGGGATTAAAGTCAAATTTTATGTTAGGTTTTACATCAAATTTATGTCAAATTTTTTGAAGGATTTATGTTAAATTTTGGCAAGAAAAACTTTGATGGTGATTCTCATAGCTCAAGAAGTAGATAGGTAGTTTCATTATGTCAAAAACCAAATGGTGGTAGAGTTAGTACAGTGTTGATTTATGAGATGGATGGTTTTTGTTTAGCTTTCTTGTGATTGGACTCTCTCCATTCTTTGCTTCCTGTTTGTGCACCATGTTTGTGTAAGGTGGCCTAAATTTAGAGCGTTGGTGCTCTGGTGTGCTTTGGTGTGCTCTTGGTAGTGAGGTTGGAGTGATGAATAGTCAGAATATCTATTTCTCTTTGGTGAGGTAGGAAGTGATGACCTGCAGATCGTCAGAGTGCATGTTGGGATGGCAGGTTATAGGTTGCACTTTCCCTTGTTGTAGTTGTCATAGTTAGAGCTATAGTAGTTGGTGATGTTGGCACTTGGTGGTGATTTTTGTTGAGATACTTATGGTGGTTCTAGTTGTGGGCTATAATTCTTGGTTACTTTGTCATGACGGAGTTCTTTGGGGATTTTGGAGGAGATAGCATTGTAGTACATAGTGGGTTTACTTGAAGTGACACTCAATATCAGCTTGTATCTTAAGTCCTTGTGAGGGAGGAGATTGACTCTAAGTTGGAGTTTGACACAAGAGTTGATTCAGTAAAAAGTGCACTTGGCATGTCAACACTATTTGTGTGGGACATGGACAAGATTTATGGGGCCTCTAAAGGCCCCATGCATTACTCTGGGAAGGTGGGTATCATTGAGTTAGATGACTTCATACAAGAGTTTGATAGTTGGTGTGATTCGCAACAAATGCAAAACCCAACTTTGTTCACACCTTTCATGGCATGGAAGGGGTTATTTCAACATTTGGAGGGTCTGCCAATGGACAATGACCATGAGTTTAGGAGAGCTTACTTGGAGGAGATTAAGCTATGGAGACAATATTGGTCTCCAAACTAAGTCTCCATTATTTCAAGCTCAATTTCTAAGGGTAGATCGATAGTACCCATAAGTTCAAGATCAAGTAGCATTGGTAGATCTCTTGGAGATAGTGCTACTATGAGTGGAGGTAGGACTACATGAGGTGGTGTAATACTTGGATTTAACCCCATGGTGGAGATCCTCCAATATTTGAGATGGAACTACAAAGGAGTGTGGACTGACAAGATGAGGCACTTGCAAGAGTTCCAATAGAGGGCTATAGAGAGCCTACACAAGGTATACACTCGCATGAGACCACTGATCAATTTTACTCAGGGAGTTACTAAGATCCAAGTAGTTTGGTTTTGGTATGGGATATTGGATAGGGAGTTGTAGTGTAGAGTCCGTGATGCTACATTGTTACATGCTACTTTGCCCACTTTGGTAAGTTTTGGTATGGGATATTGGATAGGGAGTTGAGACATAGAGTCCATGATGCTACATTGTTACATGCTACGTTGCCTACTTTGGCAATGGTCTTTGGTTTGTTTGAGTATATTGAGTTGTGACAACTCGTTAAATATCACTTTTGCAATAATCAAGTAAGTAAAGTTTGTTCCTGTAGAGATATTGGTCATAAATGTCCAAATACAAAGCAAAGTAACAACTTTAGTTCTTCTTGGTTGTGTCTTTAATCTCTCAAGTAGAAACCACACCCAAAAGAGAGTTACAAGCACTGACTCATTGTCTCATCACGACAATTTGTCACACTTAATCACAACTCCATCAAATATTTCCAAAAAATTCTAATTGTCATGATTCAGGCTCTCCCAAAAATGGCACTTCACGACAAAACAACTTTGCCTCAAAATTGTGTTCTACTCCTCCACTGAAGGCACAACTTCCTTGATCAAAATTGCTTCACATCAACTTTGCACTACACTCACAAATGGAGAATACTACCAACACTACAATTCCTCTCAGATCTGTGAAGGCATTGCTCCAATTGCACTTCACTCAGGATCAAACACACAAAATGAAGATCAAGGCTGCGGAATCCAACATCCAACAAGCACACTGACTTGCACTTCAAAATTCTCCCAACATTCACAAACCCACATGCATAGTTGATACTCCGACTTTAGCTCAAACAACGAGCACTACTTCACAACACTTCGCTTTATATATTCTCAAAAATAATGAGCACTAAACAACATATGGCTGTGAATGCCACCTTTAAATAGTGAAGCACTTCAGCAATTACTAACAACAATACCGTACTACAACAACTTTTCCTACCTATAAATCCAAAATAACAATGCACCTCTTCATATCTACCTCTTCAAATCTCAAATTTGTTACTTCTCCGATCCGATGTCGACTTCTTCCTTCTGATCTACAATTCCTCTCATGGGTAACTCCTGATCTTCCGACCCACTCTTCTCCTTAAATAGTGAAGCACTTCAGAAATTACTAACAACAATACCGTACAACAACAACTTTTCCTACCTATAAATCCGAAATAACAATGCACCTCTTCATATCTACCTCTTCAAATCTCAAATTTGTTACTTCTCCAATCCGATGTTGACTTCTTCCTTCTGATCTACAATTCCTCTCATGGGTAACTCCTTATCTTCCGACCCACTCTAATATCTCCGATGGTAATTCCAAAGACATTTGTACTCCTATGTCATCTACTTTGGGCTTTGCTCTTACATCCTTCCAAAGTTTATCCATCTCTAATTTCATTAAGTCTAATCTAATCGTGATATTGTCTTCCACTTCCAATATTTTCCTATCTACATGAGTTTTGAGATTGATAAGTAAGGCATTCAATTCCTTATCCTTTGCATAACTCCTCCTCATCCCCTACACCAACAACTTCAACTTGTGTAGTCATGTTTCTTCAATTTGCATTCTAGCTTTTGTACTCAGCATTGCGTTCATCTTTATCACGATCTCTTGCAATGGCTCCAATCGCATTCTTCTCTCCCATTCTTGATCTGCAAGCCAATCTTCTATATACATTGCGAGTTTTGCCTCAAACTTGGCTTTCATTGTCTTCTTCTCCTTCTCCTTCTCCTTCTCCTTTTGCACAATCTTCTCCTCTAGATTATGAAGTAACTCTCTTAATCATTCCTCCTCCCTATATTGCACTGCCAACTCTCTTTGCCAAAGTTGCTTCTTCTCTTCTACACTCCCCTCCACTCTATTGAGCTCTTGCTCCTTCTTTGCTACCCTTGCCATAGCATGGATAATTTGTAATCTCAAATTAGCAAACTGTTGCTTCAAGATTTCATATTCAGCTGCTTGCCTTTCTCATGCTATGTCAATCTGCTCCATGATTCTCTCTCTACTCCCTACTTCTCTCTTCAAATTCTTGATTACTTGATTCTATACCACTGCATCTACTTGTAGTACTTCCTTTTCCTCCTCTCCTTTGTGACAACCCGGCAAATATCACTTTTGTGGTAATTGGGTAAGTAAAGTTTGTTCCCACAGAGATACGATTAAGAAATGTTCAAATACAAAGTCAAACAGTAACTTGTAGTTCTTCTTGATTGCTTCTTTAATCTCTCAGGTATAAACTACACCCAGAAGAGAGTAACAAGCTCACAATCTTGACAACTTGTCACAAATACACACACACATAATCACAACATAGCAAATTTTGTCCAAACAACTCTTGATTGTGATGATTCAGATTCTCCCAAAGATTGGCACTTCAAATTCTCCCAAAGAAGGCACAACTTCCTTGATCAAAATTTCTTCACATCAACTTTGCACTGCACTCACAAATGCAGAAGACTACCAACACTACAATTCCTCTCAGATCTATGAAGGCATTGCTTTGATTGCACTTCACTTAGGATTAAACACACAGAATGAAGATCAAGGCTGCGGAATCCAACATCCACAAGCACATTGACTTGCACTTTGAATTTCTCCACGCACTCACAAACACAAACATAAATTGGTATCAGATCTTGCAGCCGGATTAAGAGATTATTTAACTTGGTATCCTTTGCCTTCCTCTTGCACTTTTCCTTTACTAGCAACTTTAGCCCATGCAACCTCGCTTCTTTGAGTTTACATTCCACTTCTGTACTCAGCATGGCCTTAATTTCATTGACAACACCTTCTACTTCACTAGTTTCTTCCATCACCGTACACTTCTCCTTCTTCTCTCTTCTTCCAATTCACTATGATACATCTGAAGCTCATCTTCAAATTCAGCTTTCAATGCTTCCTTCTCCTTCCGATGTACAGAGAGTTGTTCCTCTACGTCTTGCATCAACCCTCTCAATTGATCTTCTTCCCTACTACGCTCCGTCAACTCTTGTTGCCAGGCCTGATCTTTCTCTGCTGCCCTCTTCTTAAGGCTCTCCAACTCTTGCTCCATCACCGCAGCAATTGCGTTGGAGTGTATCAACTCGACAAGCACCGCTGCAAGTTCTCCTTTCAATCCCACAGTCATCGCAGTCATCTCCTTCACTTCCTCACAATTCTTGACTAACTCTTCCCTTGTCACCTCAAAGTGCTTAATCCAAAGAACCTCCTCAACCCAAAGTTCTTTGACCTCCATCTCCACTCTTGTCAGCTTACTTCGTAACAATGAGGTTTTGGCACTCCAGGCTTTCACCACCGCTAATTCATCTGGTACGTTGAGCTTGGCACTTATCATCTCCATCTTCTTCTGCTGCAACATTGCCAACAACGGGCATACTACCTTGGACAAATAGTCCACTCCTTTGCACCTTGCATCCTCGGCTTGGACTTTGCATTCCGACTCTTCTATATTTGGTACCTTGCTCCAAAGTCAAGATCTTTGCACCTTCAAACTTTCCTCCTCAGAACTTTCTCCTGTGGCAAAAGTTACTTGCATTTGAAGTTTTTATAGTAGATGTTTGGAGTAGTTGAGTGACTTTGGGTTGGGTTCTTTGGGTCAATGTGACTGAGGAACCTTTACAGGTTCCTCGAGTTTAGAAACTACTTTGCCTCAAGACTAAGGTGACCCAATTTGAGGTAGTCAGACATTAGATGCAAGAGTCTTTGGAAGTTTATCTGAAGCTTTTGAAATAGTTAGGACAGAGAAAGAAGAGATAGTTAGGATACTCATGACTTTAATTTTTGTTCAGATTGAAGATAGGATAGAAATTGAAGGAGAAACAATAGTAATAAATGAACCCAAAGTGCAAGATCAAATAGTAGGTGTCTTTGGGTCAATTACTTGAGACATTAGAGGAGAGTAGGTCTCAAGATAAAGATGTAGATAAGTTACCCATGATCTCAATTATAGTTCATAGTGAAGAAGTAGTAGAAATAGAAGTTGTAAGAGTAGTATTAGAAATTCATGAAGTTACCTTGGTTTTGGAAGCCAAAGTAGAAGTAGACATTGGATTGGAGTCATAACAAATTTGAGATAAGAATTGACAAAATATAAAGGAGTGAGTTGTCATTTTAGATCTAGAGATTGAGAAGTAGAGATTTGAAGCAGTAGTAAGATGATTCAGATCTAGAGATTTGCAAAGAGTAGTTGAGTGCTCTGCCTATTTGAAGGAGGAAAATTGCAATGTTGTGTTGTTCAATATTGATATTTTTGAAGTTGATTAACTGAAGTGTTGTAAGTTAGTGCTCGTCATTTTAGCTTAATTCAGAGTATCAATCCTATGTGTTTGTTTGTGAGTGTTTGGAGAATTTAAAGTGCAAGTTATTGTGCTTGTTGGATGTTGGATTCCATAGCATTTATCTTCATTTTGTGTGTTTGATCTTGAGTGAAGTGTAATCAAAGCAATGCCTTGATAGATTTGAGAGGAATTGTAGTGTTGGTAGTATTTGCATTTTTGAGTGCAGTGCAAGGTTGATCCAAAGCAATTTTGATCAAGTAAGTTGTACCTTCAATGGAATGCAATTCTGAGGTGAGATTTTTTTGCATTGAAGTAATACTCATTGAGGAATTTTGAATCCTCACAATCAAGATTGTTTGGAAAGATTTGATGGAGTTGTGATTATGGAATGGTAATTTGTGACAAGGCTACGAATCAATACATGTTACTTTCTTTTGGGTGTGGTTTCTACGTGAGAGATTAAAGATGCAACCAAGAAGAACTACACTGTGATTTTTTGATTTGACCATTTGATTTGTATTTCATATTTGACCATTTCAAAGTTGTATCTCTTTGGGAACAGCTTTATTTACCTAATTACCACAAAAGTGATACTTGCTAGGTTGTCATAAGTGTTAACCAAGTACTTCCAAATTAAACATTGGAAGATAACTCCTTACAATCCAAAGCCAATGGACTAACAAAGAAAGCAAACAGATTATTGGGCAAAATTTTGAACAAGGTGACATTCAATTATGCCTACAATTAGAATACAAAGTTATCTACAACTTTGTGGGTATAGAACAACTAAAAAGATCACAACTGAACAGATACCTTACTTCTTGACATACGGCTTACATCCCATACTACAAGCTAAATTTGAAGTACCAACATATTGGATTCTATGTGAGGAACAATTGTCGGAAGAAGAAACCCAAGATCTTTAGATTCATCAACAAATCTGGTTAGAAGAGAAACAAGACAATGCAATGCAATGCAAACCTTGAAGGTAGTACAAGAACAATGGAAATTCAAGCATGATAAGCAAATCAAGCTTGTTGCAATTTAAGAAGGCAATTTGGTGTTGTTATATGACAATTGCCAAATATTTTTTCCAAGAAGGCTCCACTTAAGGTGGATGAGGCCATACCATGCGATGCACATCTATGACAAAGGCTCTATTCAACTTGCAGACCTGGAGGGAAATCCTTTTGCCACTAAAGTGAACGGGTGGAAAGTTAGAAAATATTGGACCATAGACTCGGCCTTGTACAAAGAACCCAAAGTGATGTTTGTGGGGATCCTCACATTTGAAGGAAGAGGTATATGTATTCCCCATTTTTTGGTTTTGTTATATTTTGAAGAAGAAGTGTATAGTTGAAGTTGTATTGAACCCAAATGGCAACAATAGAGGGAGAATCTTGTCTTTGAGGTGAACCCAAAATAATGTACTTTGTGTTAGGAAAGAAGAACTTGGATCAGACTTGTCACATAGAAACCCAAAGTAAGGAAAATTTGCATTGTGGTGATCAACCCAATGCAAAGACAGCATAACAACTTTCCTTCAAGGCTATCAACCAAGAAAGTACAAGCAAGAAAATGCCTAAGATGCAAGTGAGCTAAACTTGATAGTGCCAAGAGGAACTCATGCAGAGTGTGTGATTATTAGTGAAGAGTGATGGAGAAATGACCATGTAGCAAAGGACTATAAAACCAAGACTTTGTCAAGGGGATTTCAAAATGTCACACAAGTATCCTAAGCCACTAAGTAGTTAACCCAAAGGAGGGCCTATTATGAAGCCATCCAAGATTTTGATGTTTAATAATCTTGAGGGAGTTAGAATCTTACGTCTAGGAGACAAAAGAATTATCTTCTAATTACCACAAGTAAGAGATCACATGATGCCAATGAGTAGTGAGAAGAAGAGTCACTCACTCATAGTGAGAAATCCTATGATTTGGAGGCTAGATGTAATAGTGAGGATCAAAGTCTTGAGTACATATGAAATCACTTTTCTGGCTTGGAACTTGAAATTGAGTTTTCTAGGTTTCATGGCATAAGTAGCTATGAGTGTTTATGAGGAGGGTCTGGAGGAAGAAGGAAAGAGAGGCAATCTGGCTTGATGGACAGAGTTGGATAAGAGATTGGTCTTGGAAAGAAAGGCTAGTGAGGAAATGGGAGCAACATTCCTTAGGAAGGGGGAGTTTGTAGAAGAGACCGAGGAAATCCAAAATTCCTTTAGTGCTCCATGTATAAAGAAGGAGGAGGTTACTCTTAAAGTGGGAAGATCAACACTTTGGAGTATTTATATAGAGATAAATGATGGTTCTAAATTAACCATGATTAGCTAAAGTTAGTCATAGCTAAGATAGAGGAGACCTTACTTTAGAGTAAGTGGAAAAGATGAGCACCACTATTTTGGATTCTAGTGTGTTGACTTGGTATTATTCCTAGGTGTCTAGCTTTGAGGAAAGAGTTGAGAACTCTTGGGCCCACAAGTCTTTTTGTTTTGGATTCTTCTATAGTCCAAGGATAGCCCATGTGAAGGAATCCTTGACTTAGTGGTTGGGTCAAAATAAGATCATATGCTTAGTGGAATATGCCCATGTGAATAGATATTCCTTTATACTTTTTGAGTGTACTTGACTGTAAGCTAAGTAACTTGAGTTACTATGGTAAATAGTAACTTTAGTGCATAACTATTTCACAAGTATATAAACAAGGGGTGAGGAGGTGCTCATCATCCTTTCATTTGCAACTATCTCTCTCGCATTGAGTTTTCTAGTGAGCAATGTCTTGAGTCTTGGAGTGTTAAACTTAGAGGAGTATGATGGAGTTGGGTTCCTTGCCTTCTTAGTCCATGGTGCACTACCATAATAGCCATCAGAAGTTCATCTTGAGTAAGAGACAGGCCGGCTCACATTTTTGGTTCCGTTGGACCTCTCTAGAAGGTAAGATAATGTTCCATGTTCAATTTTACATTAAGAGAAGGAGGCTATGAGAGCTCACTTGGAGAGAACATTAGGGGAGGAGAAAGCTGAACTTATATTAAAGAACCAAGACCCATTTTTATACCCTGTAGTTCATTATGATGTCTTTGAGGTGATTTTGTACATCTTGTACACTTGAGAGAATTTGGAGAGATTGTGTGAGGTGGATCGCATATTTTGGAGGTTAACGTGATTTTGGGCAAAATCTCAAGTTTTAGATCTGGATTGAAATTTCTACACATGATAGCTTGGGTTATTCTTCATGTAGCATTATTATGAGAGTTACAATGCGCATTGGGCTAGAGTTTTTTGAAAGTTGATAGGGTAAAATGAGTCCTGCAACTGCATGCTCTCAGGAAAATTGTAAAGGGTATGCCATTTACTCAATTTTTTAGTGGTTTGTTGTGAAACTTTTTGATAAATTTTAGTGCATTATATCCTACCTTTTGACAGAATAATTAGAGAGAGATCATTCTTGCATAGGGAGTAATGAGTATTTAAAGTGAAGGGGGTGGTTTTCAGACCAAATCTGAAATATGTGTGCTGAATAGAAAGGTGCTTAGGCCAAATGGCACAATAAGAAGATCTGAAATTTTGCAAGGAGGAACACTTTGGAGTTGTAATCAAGTGTGCAAAATTTCAGTGGATTAAAACATACCAATTGAGAGATTTGAGTGACATTGTGAGGAAGGGTCAATTCTGTAGAGTTTAAATCTCATGCATGAGGAGTGTGAGAGCAACAAAAAGTATGTTTGAATGTCTAGACTCATCTTGGGAACAGGGAAGGTAACCAAGAATGGAAATTGAGGCTATGCAAGGTTCTACAAGGGTTTGAGGTGATTGTAGGGGTGGATTTGAGGAAAAGAGAGTTTAGAATAGAATTTGAAGAGTGTTGAGAGGATCCAAAAACCTACACCACTTGGAAGAAAGGGTGAGTCTAAGTGCTTTCTATGTAGAAAGAAGGGACATAAGGCAAGTTCATGTCCATTGACTTTTGAAAGCAATAAATTGAGGAAAATAGGAGGCTTACTTGACTTGGGTTTGCATGTTGGACCTTCTTCCCCAAGATTAGGAGGGAGAAGATCTAAGACCAAGGAGTTGTGTGAGGTTTGTGGAGTGGAAGGACTTCCAAAAGGACATGAGTGTAGTGAACTTAAAGTATTTTTGGAGACTTTGGTGAAGGATCTTGGAGAGAGTTTTAGTACAACTACAGAAATACTATCACCTTCATTAGCTAGTTCTCAAGATTAGTGATGGAGATAATCTTTCAACTTATGGATAAACTATCCATGAGAGTTTGATTAATATGCACTCTAGGATTTGATGTGTCATGCCATTTGTAGTTCCACATCTAGTTGCTTGGACACTAGAGTTCCAGTGATAGTAGTTAGAGTTATTCTAGTAGTTTCTCAGGGACTACTTTCCGACAGTCTGATTTGGTGTTCGGGGTACTGACTTCACGGTGGGGCCCACCGTCACTTTGCACCGTTCGCACCATCGAGTGTGCCGTCAGCGGGACCATTAGGGTTCCGATGCTAGCTCGAGTCCAGGGGGGTATAGTTTTGAAGTGAGCTCCAGAGAGCTCACTTCTCTGATGTTGAGCCTTCGAGTTCCTAGCTATGGTGGACAGAGGCCGGCGAGCGTCACCTGGATTCTCTATGCTTGAGAGGGTGTGGCTTGACTGTAATCAGTGCCCAATTGTTGGCAGTTTATAGAGTGACAGATCAAGTATTGATCTGAGTTGACTTGAGTTGAAAGTGTTAAGCAATCTGATTACATCAAAGAAGTGAAGTCAGGGGGAAATCGGGTGCAGGAACGTTGAGTGTTGGTGGTATCTCCAAGCTCGGTGGATCGTGGTAGCTCAATTCAGGTTCTGTGTTTCCCTAGTGTGCATAAGCTCGTTCAGTTGATGCAGATTTGGCAGTTAGGCGGATGGTGTACGGAAGCGCTGGTCAAATTTCAAGCAAAGAAGGAGCAATTTTCAAGCAGTGTTGTGATTTTGAGCTCAAGAGGTGAAAGCAGGACCAATTTGCTGCGAGTTGGGCACAGAAAGTGAAATTGAAGGTGGAGTTGGGAAGCTCTTCTCATGAAATTGTGATTTGGAAAAACCTGTTTTGTCAATTTGGCTCGAGTGGAAAGTTAGCGGGGGATTTGGCAGACATCCATCTTTAGGGTTTACGTCAGATTTTACGTCAGATTTTGGGCCAGAATTGGAGGAGTTTTGCTGTTTGGCCAGATTTGGAGAAGTTTTGCTAGTTTGGAGGAGTTTTGCAGATTTGGAGAAGTTTTGCCAATTTTGGAGGAGGTTCGAAGTGGCAACAAGAAAGGCCTTATTTGGCTGAATTTTGGCGTTTCGAGGCATAGGGCTATGGGCTATGAGAGGCTACGAAGGCCTAGAAGGGCCAGCAAGCCAACTTGCTGGCGTGAGGCTAGCTAGTTTAGTGTAGATCTTGGTCATTGGTTGGCAAAATCTGCCTTTCTTGCTAGATTGTGCGTAATAGGGTTTGACCCCTAGATCTCTTGTTCCTAGACTGGTGCCCTAGCCAACAGGTCCACCCTCACTTGTTGTCCTAGTGACTGCGCCACTGTTATCTATACACATGTAGCTTGGGCTAGGAGAGGCAGTTTGATCCCATTCTTGGTGATCCTGGTAGCTTAGGACTTAGATACAAACTGCTCTTATGTCAAATGCCAAATGGTGGCAGAGTCAGTCCCGTGTTGTGTTATGAGATGGAGGGTTTTCGTTTAGATTTCTTGTGATTGGATCCCCTCCATTCTCTACTTCCTGTTTGTGCACCACGTTTGTGTGAGGTGCCCTGACTTTTGAGCGTTGGTACTCTGGTGTGCTCCCGATGGTGAGGCTGGAGTGATGACCAGTCAGACTACCTGTGTTTCTCTCCGGTGAGGTAGGAAGTGATGACCTGCAGACCGTGAGAGTGCGTGTTATGATGGCAGGTTACAGGTTGCCCTTCCCCTAGTGTAGTTATCTTGGTTAGAGTTACATTAGTGGGTGGTGTTTAGTTGGTGTTGGCACGTGGTGGTGTTGGCACTTGGTGGGGTACTTGCGGTTGCGACTTGCGGTTGCAGTTGGTGGTTCGGGTTTGCTGTTGCAGTTACGTGGTCACGACGGAGTTCTTTGGAGATTCTAGAGGAGTTAGCCCTGCAGTACGCAGTGGGTTTACTCGGAGTGGTGCTCGGTATCAGCCTGTATCTTAGGTCCCAGTGAGGGAGGAGATTGACTCTGAGTTGGAGTTTGACACAAGAGCTGATTTAGTTGAGAGTGCACTTGGTGTGTCCGCACCGCTGTTGTGGGACATGGACAAGATTTATGGAGCCTCCAAAGGCCCTAGGCATTACTCTGGTACAATGGGTACCATTGAGTTGAATGACTTCATCCAGGGGTTTGATAGTTGGTATGATCTGCAGCAGATGTGGAACCCGACTTTGTTCACACCCTTCATGGCATGGAAGGGGTTGTTTCAGCACTTGGAGGGTCCGCCGATGGACGACTACCATGAGTTCAAGAGAGCTCATTTGGAGGAGATTGAGTTATGGAGACAATATTTGTCTCCACACTATGTCTTCATCACTTCAGGCTCGGTGGCTAGGAGTAGATCGGCTGTACCCACGAGTTCTAGCTCAAGTAGTGTTGGTGGAGCTAGTGGAGGTGTACTAGCTGGAGATAGTGCTACTACGAGTGGAGGTACCACTGCAGGAGGTGGTGTGGTACCGGGGTTTAACCCCATGGTTGAGTTCTTCCTATGTTTGAGGCAGAACTACCAAGGAGTGCGGACTGACAAGCTGAGGAGCTTGCAGGAGTTCCAGCGGAAGGATGGAGAGAGCCTACGCGAGGCATATACTCGCATGAGGCGGCTGATCAGTTTCACTCAGGGAGTTACTAAGGCCCAGGCAGTCCAGTTTTGGTATGGGATACTGGACAGGGAGTTGCGATGTAGAGTTCGTGATGCTACGTTGTTGCATGCTACTTCACCCACTTTGGCAGTAGTCTTTGGTTTGGCTGAGCATATTGAGCTCAACATGGTGGAGGAGAGAGTGGTGACATCTGGATTTGGTAGGGAGACCTCATCCACGGCTATGACTTCTTCTAGAGTGCAACAGAGTGCACCATGCCCAGTTGGTTTTTGAGGACAGGGTGGACAGCCCAGATCCTATGGAGCGAGTGGAGGGCCTAGTGGAGTTAGACCCTTACCCTCATTTTTGGGTCAGCAGCAACCAGTGAGTGGTGGTGTTGCTTGTTGGACTTGTGGTGGACCTCACCATAGGAGAGAGTGTACTCAGGGCAGCGGACCTGATACCTTTGGTGCATCATAGCCAGCACAGAGGCAGTGTGAGCACTGCCACAGATTTGGTCACACTAGTGACCGGTGTTTTGACCTACACCCGGAGTTACGGAGTGGTAGGGCTGGTATGGCAGGTAGTAGAGGAGCTCCAGTTCATGGAGGACTAGGTGGTAGAGGTGGTGGTAGAGGATCTACACCTAGTAGGGGTGCAGTACCTGCCCTTACTTCTGACACAGCTATGGCTACTCGGATTGAGCAGTTGGAGCAGAGATTGGCTAGTATGGCTATTGCTCAGAGGAGATCAGATTCGGGTGCTGAGGCTTCCACCTCATATGCGGGTGAAGGATAGGAATTTTCGAAATGTGAAAGGAGTCTTGAAGGGCTGAAGGCTTTTGGAGATGCCTTAGGACTGTGTTTTGGACCAGGATAGGAAATTTCGAAATGTGAAATGAGTCTTGGAAGCAGATTTGTGTTATGAATTGTGACTAGAGTTGAGGAAACTCCATTCTAGGATCTCTCAGTCTGGTCTAGGTGAAAAGCATAATTAAATGATCTGAGTGCCGGATTTATGTTCAGTTAGATCACTCAATTGTTGTTTATTTTATTTTATCAAAGGGCCACCGGACCTAGGTCTATGAACTGCTAGATCCCGAACCATAGCTTGAACCTGACGAGAAAATAGGATATGAGACCAAGCAGAGGTAGAAACCATAACACCAGCCTCGCATGACAAGATTGGTTTTACGAAAGTCAAGGATAAAACAAAACCTTCAGGGTGAGTCAACCTCAGGAAACTAAGCACAAGCAGCCATGTGCTCGGCGCACTCTCAAGACCAAACGTTCCCCACGACATAAGTGGCGACCATGCTGGGGAATCTTGAGGCTTGTGCTTAGAGGTTACGACTAGTTGGAGTTGGGGAAGGGAACAAGGACAGATTGGACTGATCTAAGTGGACAGGAGTGAGCTGTGCTGAGGTAGAGATGGGCCCAGAGGCTTCATCTTCAGCTATGACAAGGGAACAGGAGATCTCACTAATTGTCATGGCAACCATGAGAGCCATGAAGGATCAAGACGAAGAAAGAGACAAGTTGAGAGCGCAGTCTTCACAAGTCACGAAGTGTTTGCGCCCTGTGGTAGATCAGCAAGGGGAATTTGATGGTAAGGATGTGACCAAGTACCTGAAGGTCTACTGGAGAGAGGTTAAGCTTCATGATCTGGATGAGAACATTGCCATTGCTAGGTTTCCTACGTTGGCTGAGCTCGAAATCAGGAGGGTGGTTGAGGGCTTGGTGAGAGGGGCGGAGACATGGGAGGAGTTCTCCCAGATGATGAAAGAGGAATTCTTGCTGCAGGATGCAGATCGGGTCACCCAGGCCATGTTCTTGGATTGGGTGAACGATAGGAGTAAAAACTTGGGCCCTCAAGATCTCCTAAGAGAGTTTAACAAGAGACTGGGGCATCTGTCAGCTTGTGAAGCTGAGGCCATTAGACTATAGAGGTCTAACTACTTTCTATGAGCTGCGGATAGTCGTTTGCGGGATGAGTTGGAGTATGCACTCGATTTGCTCCAGCCTGATCGGTTGGGAGCGGTAGAGTGGGGAAAGATTGAGGAGGCGGTTGTCTGGGTAAGCCGTAGGCGGAGGCAGAGAGAGCTAGATGAAAAAGCAATAGCCAAAGCGCCTATTCGGAGTAATGTGGTTGGGTCCGGGAGAGGGAAGGAGGGGCAGCGAGTGAGTGAGATGCCCAAAGAAGGAGCAGTAGATGAGATCTCGCGATTGATGGAGGGGTTGAAGATTCTGACCACCAAGGTCGACCAGTTGCAGAGTGGGAGTAGCACTGCAAGGACAGATGGAGAGAGGAGGCAACCCTAAGGGTGCATGTGGTGTGACAGTAAGAGTCATGCAAAAAGGGACTGCCAAGAGCTATCAGAAGCAGTACGCAAACAGTGGGTGAAGTTTGTTGGAGAACCCGGGATGAAGAAGATAGCCTTCTATGATACTGGGGAGCCAATACCGCTAAACGGTAACAGGGGAGGGATGAAGGCTCTGCTGCAAAGACACATGGGCAAACGTGAAGTAAGTATGGCAGTCGCTGCATTTGAGCCTGGTGTGTATAGTGCAATGAGTGAAGTGAATAATTGTGCAGACCTAGGAGAAGTTGAGAAGAAGAGACTAGCAGAGCAGGTCCGGAGGAAATCAGGGTGGGATGTGCCGGTGGTAATAACTGCCATCACTGCTGAAGTTGGTGCCACTTGGGATGCTATGGTGGAAGAGAAACGAAAATCTGATCAACGGGTAGATAGTGAAGGGCAGCCAAGGGAAAAGCAACAGCGAGTGGAACCGGAGAGGAGGCAGGTTAGAAGGAAAGAGGTGCAGTTCAGTGATGCACAAAAGAGCAGGGATCAGAATTTGGGCGTTGGAGAAGAGTCACGGATGGACATAGAAGGGGCAGCGAACCAGAAGCCGGGAGAGAGATCTCCTAGGAAGGGGTCGGGTTGGCTGTTGAGCCGGGACATAGAAATGGAACTGGATCCGCAAGAGATTGCCAAAAAGTTCTGGAAACAGGAGGTGAGGGGTTTCACAAACAAAGAGTTCTTTGGTAGCTTGAGGAAGGATGTGCAGGACCTTATCCTTGTCAAGGCAAAGAAGAAACAATTCTACAAGGAAGGACCGCACACATCCTTGTTGTACGAGGACGAGAGTGAGGCTGAAGGAGAGGTGGGGACTTTCGGGCTTGAGCTTGAACAGGAAAAACCAGAGGATGAGACCCGAGAAGCACGTGTCTATGATGCTGCTCTTGAGGATGAGAAGTCATTTGTGCCCTTGTCAGAGGAGGTTCAAGACTCTTTTTGGGCGAGAAGTTGCAGCGAGTGTGAGATCGAGATACAAGGAGTGAAAGCACCGGTGAGAGCGCTGATTGATTCCGGATCTGAAGTCAATCTCGTGTCAAAGGCGGTCTATGATGAAGGGCGATGGAAGGTGGATCATGACATTGATTGGAAGGTAAACTCAGTGAATAGAACCAGAAATGCATTGTGGGAGCTTGTCCGGATGTCAAAATCAAGAAAGGGAATGTGGTAGAGCCTATTAATGTGTTCGTGCATGATACCTTGCCCTACCCAGTGATCCTAGGACAGCCCTTCATTACTCAGTTTAGAATGGAGAGCAAAGTTCTGAATGATGGGACTCATGTGGCGAAGGTTAGAAGTCAGAATGGGACAAGAATAGTGCAATTCCCTACTGTGTTGCCGGGCAGCGACAGGAACAGGAGAGAGTTAAGGGATCCAGAAAAGCCTACTGGAAGGTGGGGTTTCCACTAGGCATCTTGTCAAAGAAGGTGGGGAGACAAGGCGCCCTATGCTACATTCCACCGCAAGAGATCAGTGAGGAGGACTGTTTTGATAGGACCTATGTGGGAATCCAGAGTGGTAGAACTGTTTGCTTTGCACATGTAGGGAGTACCATGGGAATTTTGCAGAAGAGAATGAAAAGGAAAGAGAGAGTTCTGAAAACAGCAAGGGAAATGGATGATAGCGAGACTATCATTGGATTGTTGGAGGATTGGGGAGAAGGTAGGGCAGTCCAGAAGGTGATCAGAGCAATGGAGAAAGGAAAACCCGTGATTGAGATAGGAAAGGAGCTTCATGAAACACTTTCAAAGTTGGTTCATGAAGTGAGATGTGACACTAAGTACAAAACAGTGGACAAAAAGGTTCGTCCTATTGCTGTCCCATTGCCATTGGATGCTTCTGATTTGATGCGTAGGACCAGAGAGGAACCGAGACTGAGGCAGGAAAAGGATATTGGTCATTCGTTTACTAAAGAGACCTTGGATGAGCTTACAGTCGGAGGGGATGGATTGCTCACAGAAGTTGAGCACCGTGCATTCAAGGAAATGATTGGGAAGTGCGGGAAGGCTTTTGCTTTCACGATCGAGGAGATTGGGTGTGTGAACCCGTAGGAAATCACACCGATGATAATTTTCACAGTTCCCCATGTACCGTGGGATCTGAGGCCAATACCAGTGCCAAAGGCGCTTCTGCCCCAGCTGACAGAACTACTGAAGGAGAAAGTTCAGGCAAAGATTTTAGAACCTTCAGAAGCGCCATACTCAAATCGTTGGTTTACCGTCCGGAAGAAGAATGGTAAGTTGCGGTTCATACAGGATATGCAACCGCCAAATAAGGTAACAATCCGGAATTCTGGTGTTGGACCGGCTGTGGATGAGTTTGCTGAGGAGTTTGCAGGGAGGGCAATCTATTCTATAGGAGATTTGTATTCAGGTTATGATCAGTTTCAGCTTGCTGAAGGGAGCCAGGACATAACCACGATGCAAACACCATTAGGGCTGATGCGTATGTGCACTCTCCCAATGGAGGCTACTAACTCTGTGGCGCATATGCAAAGCGCTATGAATCAAATTCTGCAGTCTTTTATCCCTGAGAAAACCCGTCCATTCTTGGATGATATACCTGTCAAAGGCTGCACAGAGAGTGAGAAAGATGAAACTTTGGTGGATGGAGGTATTAGGAGGTTTGTCATGGATCATATTCAAGATGTGGAGGCGATATTGAGAAGGTTGATGGAAGCGGGGGTGACTCTCTTTGGAGAGAAGTCGGCATTTGGACTTGGAGAAATCCTTGTGGTGGGACACCTGTGTGGCTCGTATGGAAGGAAGCCAAATCCGGAAAAGGTGGACATAATAGGGAAGATCAAGGACTGTTCCTCAGTTCAGGAGGTAAGAAGGTTCTTAGGGGCATGCGTTTTCTACCGTATATGGATTCCGCACTTTGGTCATGTTGCAGAGCCGCTCTACCAGCTTTTGAGGAAAAGGATCAGGTTTGTTTGGAGATTGGAACATTCGGTTGCTATGGCAAAACTGAAGAAAGCGCTGCAGAACCCACCTGTGCTCCACCCGCTTGACTACCGCTGTGGACGACCAATTATAGTTACGGTTGACTCAAGTCCCTATGCTGCTGGTTGGGCTGTGGGCCATGACGACGAGAATGGCAACAGATTTGCAGCAAGGTTTGGAGCAAGGATCTTCACGGAACGGCAACAGAGGTACCCTCAGATCAAACGGGAATTGTGGGGTGCCAAGATAGCACTAAGACAGGATAGAAATTGCCTAATAGGGACCTATGTCATCCTAGAGACAGATTGCTTGCCGCTGCTTGGAATGGTTGCCAACTGTGACACTCCAGACATTGCCATGTTGCGATGGATAGCGTTCATTTGGATGTTTAATCCAGAGCTAAGGTACATAGCTGGGAAGGACAATCCGGTAGCTGATATGTTGTCTAGAGCATGTTATGAAGGAGCTGAAAATGATTGTATGGTGGATGTGCATGAGCTGGACTTGAACTTACCCTTTAGAGAAGAACTATATAAGGATGATCTTCTGGCTATTGGGAAGTATCTTAGTTCTCTAGAGAAGAACTCCGAATGGACCAGGGAGGAGTTTGAGAAGATAAGAAGGAGATCGGGAAAATTCTTGTTGAAGGACGGGTATCTTTGGCGAAGACCCAAGGGCAGCTCTGGAGTTCCATTGAGAGTGTTGGGAGATGAGGAGACGAAGCAGAGAGTGCTACGGGAGTCGCATGATGCGGATGCTGCCGGACACCGTGGGGTTCAGGGTACATACGAGCGCATCCGGGGTTTGTACTGGTGGCCAGGTATTTATACAGAGGTACGACGGTATGTGGAAACCTGTGAAATCTGTCAGATCTACTCCAAGGTAAGGCACAGAGATGGGTTGAAACCTACTTATCCGCTGAATCTCCATTTTCAGTGGGTTTTGGACTTGGTTCATATGCCTTTAGGAGTCCGAGGAGCTAAATATCTAGTACTAGCTAGGGAAGACTTGTCTAATTATGTGGAAGGAAGAGCATTGTCATCTATACATACCCAACAGGTGTGTCGGTTTGTCTTAGAGGATATCATTGCCAGGCACGGATGTTTCTACCGGATGAGGGCAGATCGAGGTGAATTGGATGCAAGGGAAGCAGCTGACTTCTTTGCTAAGTTCAATATCAAGCTGAACCTGACTACTGCCTACAATCCGGAAGCCAATGGTAAGAGTGAACGAGGTCATCCGCCAATAGTGAATGCTTTGGTGAAGGCTTGCCAAGGTGAGACATACAGATGGCCTGATTTGCTGCCCTTAGCACTTATGGCTGATAGGTTAACTTGCAGCTCGGTAACTGGGATGCCACCTACTGAGTTAGTATCAGGACACTTACCTATTATGCATGTGGAAGAGGACATCATTAGTTGGAGAACTGTTCAGTGGGGGGATAATGTGTCCACAGAGGAGTTGATAATGCGCAGGATCAAGCACTTTAACCTGACACCACAGAGAATACAAGTGGCACGCGAGAAGGTGAAGGAAGCACGGCTGAGGAACAAAGTATACTTTGACAAGACTCACCGACTGCGACCGATGCCTATCAATGAAGGGGATTGGGTGCTGGTTTCTGATAACAGCCTAGACATACAACATTCGACCCTCAAAAAGTTTGCCCGCCGTTGGCATGGCCCATTTGTTGTTACCAAAGTTCACGTGAATGCCACCTACAGTGTGCGAGAGCTCGATGGTACTAAACATCGTCTGCCATATGCAGGAAAAAGGGTTAAACTTTTCAAGAGGCGATCAGGAGCCGAGGAGGAAAGAGATAGTGACTTCGGCTCAGGAGGGGATTTGGACGATGCCACTGAAGAATGCTGATATTGATCACTCTGGACTTGCTGGTGCAGACCGGTGGCTGCACAGGATTGGTGGGGGTGGATGTCGTCGGGAAAATAGCCCACGTGTACCCTTGAGGCTTTTGGTGTGATGAATTTTCTTTTCTCTTTTATTTGTTGTAAGGAACAGGGATTTATGATAATATATCTCGGGTGTGGTTTAGCTATCTTGTTTTGGGAGAAAGTGAGGAGACAGAGAAGGGCTGAGGGTTTTCACAAAATGCCAAAAGATTTCGAGAGGGTTTGGCAGAGGATTTCGAGAGGAGTGGCAGAAATTTTCGGGAGAAGAAAGGAGTAGGGTTTTTTTTTTCGGGAATGACAGGAGGAGTTTGGGGGCAGAGGACAGAAGGTGGGCAGGAAGGAAGTGAATCGAAAGGGACTGGAATGATCAGGAAGGAGGAGTCATGAAGGCTTTTCAGGGACAGAGGAAAAATCAGGAGAAAAAATTTCGAGTTGGACAGGAGAGGGTTTGGCAGGGGGAGAAATTCTCGAGAAGCTGGAGGGTTTGGACAGAGGAACACACACAAGAGAGGATTTTCGAGTTGGACAGGAGGGCTTGAGAATGCAGGGGAGAAAATTTCTTGAGAACTGAAGGGTGGAAGAGGAACAATCATGGCCAGGATTTTCGAGTTGGACAGGAGAGGAATTTTGAAATGTGAGAGTGCAAGGCTATGCTTGGACCAGGAGAGCAATTTCGAAATGTGAGAGTGCAGGGCTGTGCTTGGACCAGGAGAGCAATTTCAAAATGTGAGAGTGCAAGCTGTGTTTGGACCAGGAGAGGAATTCTGAAATGTGAGAGTGCAGGGCTGTGCTTGGACCAGGAGAGCAATTTCGAAATGTGAGAGTGCAGGGCTGTGCTTGGACCAGGAGAGGAATTTTTGAAAGGTGAGAGTGCAGGCTGTGCTTGGACCAGGAGAGGAATTTTTGAAATGTGAGAGTGCAGGGCTGTGCTTGGACCAGGAGAGCAATTTCGAAATGTGAGAGTGCAGGGCTGTGCTTGGACCAAGAGAGCAATTTCGAAATGGGAAGATGCATGAGGGCTGTGTTTTGGACCAGGACAGAAATTTCAAAATGTGAAGGGAGTTTTGAAGGGCTGAAGGCTTTTGGAGATGCCTTAGGACTGTGTTTTGGACCAGGATAGGAATTTCAAAATGTGAAAGGAGTCTTGAAGGCTGAAGGTTTTGGAGATGCCTTAGGACTGTGTTTTGGACCAGGACAGAAATTTCGAAATGTGAAGGGAGTTTTGAAGGGCTGAAGGCTTTTGGAGATGCTTGAGGGCTGTGTTTGGACCAGGAGAGAACTTTCCAAAATGTGAGAGGAGTTTTGAAGGGCTGAAGGCTTTTGAAGATGCATGAGGGCTGTGTTTTGGACCAGGACAGAAATTTCAAAATGTGAAGGGAGTTTTGAAGGGCTGAAGGCTTTTGGAGATGCCTTAGGACTGTGTTTTGGACCAGGATAGGAATTTTCGAAATGTGAAAGGAGTCTTGAAGGGCTGAAGGCTTTTGGAGATGCCTTAGGACTGTGTTTTGGACCAGGATAGGAAATTTTGAAATGTGAAATGAGTCTTGGAAGCAGATTTGTGTTATGAATTGTGACTAGAGTAGAGGAAACTCCATTCTAGGATCTCTCAGTCTGGTCCAGGTGAAAAGCATAATTAAATGATCTGAGTGCCGGATTTATGTTCAGTTAGATCACTTAGTTGTTGTTTATTTTATTTTATCAAAGGGCCACCGGACCTAGGTCTATGAACTGCCAGATCCCAAACCATAGCTTGAACCTGACGAGAAAATAGGATATGAGACCAAGCAGAGGTAGAAACCATAACACCAGCCTCGCATGACAAGATTGGTTTTACAAAAGTCAAGGATAAAACAAAACCTTCAGGGTGAGTCAACCTCAGGAAACTAAGCACAAGCAGCCATGTGCTCGGTGCACTCTCAAGACCAAACGTTCCCCACGACAGTGTACATATAGCTTACTCCAGAGTCATTATTGGTGGCGCGGTATGCAGACCGAGGTACAGCAGTTTGTTGCCAGATGTATGGTTTGTGACCGAGTTAGAGCATCATTCAATGCTCCTACGCCATAGTTACATCCATTACCTATCATGGGATTGCGTTACCATTGGAGTTTGGACTTTGCCGGACCTTTACCGCTGACTGTGAGACATCATCGGTACGTTTTGGTGATGGTGGAGCACTTCTCCAAGTGGATTGAGTTGGTGGCACTTCCTGACAAGTCTAGTGAAGGGACGGCTTACTTGTTCCTGGATCGAGTTCTTAGTCATTTTGGTGCACCAGCTGAGGTTTTGACTGATCAGGGTACAGAGTTCTTGGGGGAGTTTCAGGTCTTGTGTGACAAGGCTTTGATTGATCATCGTACTACATCCCGAGATCACCCTGAGGCAGATGGCTTAGCAGAGAGAGTGGTTCAGACAGTGAAGAGGGGATTGCAAAAGTATGGTTTGTAGAGAGGCCACTTTTGGAGATTGGGATCTCCAGTTACCTTGGTTGGCCATGGGCTATCGGTTCAGCCGGCAAGCCTCCTTAGCATCCTTCTCTCCATACTTTCTACTCTATGGATGAGATCCAGATTAACCTGCAGCCATTCGTCGAGATGCTACTGTAGTTTTGGACTTGGATGACCCTGATGTGTGGATGAGCGCATGTTCTCAACGGGTAGAGATCTTTCGGAGAGTGATGCCAATGGCCTTTGAGAACTTGGCGATTGCTCAGCATAGAGATACTTTACGCTATGCTACCATTCAAGGAGGAGGTTATAGACCCTCGATCCGTCGATTTCATCCAGGCGACTATGTATATCTATAGCAGATAGCACCGACGACACTTGATGTTTCTACAGGCTGCACTATCTTGAGGGTGTGCGAGATTTTGCCATCTGGAGTCCTTGTGTTAGAAGGACGTGATGGTGTTGTTTGGAAGGATCATGTGCGCAATTGTGCGCCATGCCACCTCCCAAACATTGATGGTACTATGGACCCAAGCTTGGCACTTGTACGTGCAGGCTTGAGGTGTATGTTATGTGGCTCTTATGGTGGAGCTGCTACTATGTTAGTGTGTGATAGCTGTTCGAGAGGATGGCATATGGCATGTATGACTCCTCCCCTCACGGTGGTTCCTCAAGGACAATGGTTATGTCCTAGATGTACTTGACCTATAGCTAGTTCATTCTTTATATGGTATAGATTGCAGACAGGTGACTAATGATGGGGCTCCATAGCACCCGGCCTCTTGATCTTTGCCCATTAGAGGGTATACCACATACTTAGAGTAGATGGCTATCTGGAGTTAGAGGGACCTAACCGCCAACTAGGGGGGCGATTGTGGCACTTTAGAGTCTATGTATGACTTATGTGTGAGTTGTGCTTCTATAGTGTATGATGTTGACAGCGATGTATGTTGTGTAGCGATGTATATACGCACGATAGCTGTCACGCCATTTGTAGTTCCGCATCTAGTTGCTCGGACACTGGAGTTCTAGTGATAGTAGTTAGAGTTATTCTAGTAGTTTCTCAGGGACTACTTTCCGACAGTCTGATTTGGTGTTCGGGATACTGACTTCACGGTAGGGCCCACCGTCACTTTGCACCGTTCACACCGTTGAGTGTGCCGTCAGCGGGACCGTTAGGGTTCCAGTGCTAGCTCGAGTCCAGGGAGGTATAGTTCCAAAGTGAGCTCCAGAGAGCTCACTTCTTTGATGTTGAGCCTTCGAGTTCTTGGCTATGGTGGACAGAGGCCGGCGAGCGTCACTTGGATTCTCTATGCTTGAGTGGGTGTGGCTTGACTGTAATCAGTGCCCAGTTGTTGGCAGTTTATAGAGTGACAGATCAAGTACTGATCTGAGTTGAGTTGAGTTGAAAGTGTTAAGCAATCTGATTATTGTGGCACTTTAGAGTCTATGTATGACTTATGTGTGAGTTGTGCTTCTATAGTGTATGATGTTGACAGCGATGTATGTTGTGTAGTGATGTATATACGCACGACAGATGTTTCTATAGAAATCTTGGAGCAACCTGAACCTTTTGTGTTCCCCAAGGTGGATTACTCTCAAATGGTGTTAATCATTTATATACTCTATTAGTTATAGAGTGAGAGAAAGAAGAGAAAAAGAAAAAGATTGAGAGAGAAGAAAGATAATGAGGGGTTAAGATGGAGAAACTTCTGGTTTTCTTTAGCAAGGATGGAGAAGATGTGGAGGCCTTTGTGAGAGACTTAAAGAGAGCTTGCATAAGAAACAATGAGAAGAGGAAGAATGAGTGAGCCTTATTATTACCAGATTTCTTTGAGGATGCATCACTTATATGGTATGAGTCAGAATACCAAAAGAGAGAGAGGAGAGATGGGCAAGAAGAGTCTTGGGAGAGTTTGACTTTAGCAATTTCTTCTAGATGAGAGTTATGAGAGATTGATGAGTGAGGTTACCTTTCTTAAGGAAGGAGATGGAGAGAAAGTGAGAGTCTATGTGGAAAGAGTAGAAAAGTTAGAGTCCAGATTTTGCATAGTGTTGAGGAAGGGTGGAAAGGATATGGAGACTACTATGATTGGCATAGGGGCCATGCTCACCAAGAATTTTGAGGGAAGTTTGACACCACAAATTAGAAGCAAGGTGAGACATGAGAAACCTTCCTCCAAGATTGAAGCTATCAAGATTGCAATTCGTATGGAGGAGAGTTTGGAAGGAGATGAGAGTGATTTGGTGGTGAAGGAGGTTGTTCATCCTCCTCAAGGTTACAAGTATGGTAGAACTTCTGATACTTTGGTGGCAAGGGTTGCACCCCAAGTTGTAGTTGCTCCAATTTTTGCACCTCTACCAAAAGGTCAACTTCAAACCATCACTGAACAACTTGTAGATCTCAAGATCATTGTGGTACAACTATGGGAGAAGAGAGAGGTGAATCAGAATGTAGGGAGAGGACCTAGGAGTTATAGAAACTATCTATATAGAGGAGGCCAACCATCTGACAATTTCAATGATAGAAATTGTTTTGGTTGTGGAGGAAGACGCTATATCCAAAAGAATTGCCCAAATTCCACTTACCATGGAAGAAGGGGTTATGAGGGAGCCAATAGAGAGAAAGAGGGAGTAGTGAAACCCAAGTGGATCCTAATCCAAACAATGGTAAGGGGATAGCATCTATAGATGTGGTTGAGAGCAAGTATGAGAAGGGAGAGTGCTCAAACTCCAAGGGTCTTAATTTGGAGCTTTTGGCATAAGAGAAGAAGAGAGCTCATTTTGCAGAGGATATGCACTCTTCTCAAGGATTTACTCCTAGCAAGGATACTCCCATGTCTACTAGGAGCACTTGCACCTCAATACCATCAACAACAAAGACACCAAGAGAGAACTTGGGGATGGCAAACTTCTTGATCTCCAAGCAACAATGGAACTACAATGTGTTGGAGGATGTTGGAGGATGTTGGTAGTTACAAGGCTAACATCATAGTGGGCCAATTGATTGCTTTGAACCCTAACTTGAGAAAGGAGCTTAGAGGTGGGTTGAGTTGTACAAGGAGCAAGAAGAAGAAGAAGGTAAAAGCTCCAATATCAATGGGGGTGGTGGATGCCAAGCCAGCACCATGGGAGGCTTGTGAATATGCCTCCAAGATTGATGTGAGAGTGAATGGTCATAACATCAAGGATACATTGGTTTATGGAGGATCAACAATGAATGCCATGTTAGAAAAGGTGATGAAGAAGTTGAGTATGATACCCTCAAGACCTTCAACATTTGTGGTGAGCATGGCAAACAAGAATGGCAAGCTTTGGGTATGTGTGGATTACAAGAAACTCAATGATGTTACCAAGAAGGACTTCTACCCATTACCATTCATTGATGAGTTCTTGGAGAAGGTTGCAGGTCATGATAGGTATAGTTTTGGAGATTGTTATAATGGATATAACCAAATCAAGATTACACCAAAGCATCAACAACTCACCACATTTACCACACCTTGGGGAACTTACGCTTTTTCAAGGTCATGCATTTTGGGCTTTGCAATGCTCCAGCCACATTCAAACGGTTCATGAACAAGGTATTTGAACCATCCATTGGGAAATTTATGAGAGACTTCATTGATGACTTTTGTGTCTATGGGAGCAAGGAGGAGCACTTTGAGCACCTAATCAAGGTCTTGCAATGCTTGGATGAGGCAAATGCATTACTCAACCTAGAGAAGTGCATTTTTGGATGTGAAGAAGGTCTCCTTTTGAGGCACATCATCTCCAAGGATGCAATAGCAGTTGATCTTGAGAAGGTGAGGAAAATCTCAGACCTTCTATTCCCTTCAAGCTTGACAAAGTCATGCCAATTCTTAGGGATGGTTGGGTACTATAGGAGGTTCATCTTCCCATTTTCCAACAAGGCTTATGCATTGACCATCTACATGAAGAATGGTGTAGATTACATGGTGATTTTGGAAGACAATGAGGCTCTCAAAGCTTTTGAGGAGCTCAAGCAATCCCTTGTTGTAGCTCCAATTCTTGCTAAACCTGACTGGAGTAAGCCTTTCATCCTCTACATTGATGCTTCTAATGTTGCTATGAGATGCACTCTTAGTCAATTAGACCAAGATGGGCATGATCATCCAAAAGCTTATGCTAGTAGGCAGATGGTTTCAGCAGAAAAGAATTACTCTATCACGGATAGAGAATTAGCACTAATCTTTGGTCTCAAGAAGTTTAGACACTACTTGATTGGAGGGAAAGCCACCATTTTCATAGATCACAAGGCTTTGAAGTACATCTTCAACAAGCCTAATGTGGAAGGGAAGCTAGCAAGATGGATGATAGTCATGTTTGAGTATGACTACACCATTGAGGATAGGCTAGGGAAGAAACATGCAAATGTAGATTTGTTATCTATGGCCTATGTTCATGATGGAGATGAGCTAGTGGATGATTCCTTCCTGGATGAGGAGCTCATGACAATCTCAATCACTCTAGAGATTCCAATGGAGTACAAGGAGATTGTGGATTTTGTGAAGAGGAAACTATCCAGAAGGGATGCATGCTAGGGAGAAGAAGGCCCTTGTTACAAGATCTAGACCTTACACAATGGTGGAGGATATTCTTTTTCACCAAGGAGCAGATGATCTACTTTGAAGAGCAGTGGGTAAGGAAGAGTCTATCCTACTCATAAAGGAGTTTCATGAAGGTTCAGTGTGTGGAAGACACTTTGCAAGAAAGGTGATTACTTTCAAGATTATAGATGCAAGTTACCATTGGAGAGGGATTTTCAAGGATTGTCTTGATTATTGCAAAACTTGTCATGTTTGTCAAGCTTTTGCTAGAAAGTCTATATCTACTCTACTACTTAGATCAATTCCATTGCTAGGACCTTTTGAGAAGTGTGGAATTGATTTGTAGGTCTTCTTAATAGAACCCCAAGGAACAAACGGTACATTGTGGTAGTTACTGATTACCTTACCAAGTGGGTTGAAGCTAGATCATTGAGGGATAAGGATGAAGATGAAGTGGGTTGATTTTTTTATGAATGCATCATAACTAGGTTTGGATGCCCTTTGGAGTTGGTTTCTGATAAAGGAGGAGAGTTTACAGGAAGCATCACTACAGCCATGCTACAACATTTCTCTATCACAAAGAGAGTAACTACATCCTATAAACCAAATTCCAATGGCTTGGCAAAGAGAACTAATCAGACCTTGTACATGATGTTGGCCAAAGATGTAGAAATAGAGGGGGCTAAACATCATTGGGATAAGAGGATTCATGTAGTTTTGTGGGAGTATAGGACAACCATGAACAATTCTATTAGATATTCTCTACTTCAATTAGTATATGGTATTGAGTCCACACTACCTATTCACTTTGATCTTCTTTGATCTTCCTAATTTCCAAAGCATTCATAGGAGACTGAAGAAAGCACAAGGAGGTGATGCAGAGAAGTCAAGGAAGAATCAACTCATGGAGTCGGAAGAGGCAAGAGCAATTGCTATGGTTTGAGTGGAGCAAGCCCAAAGGAAACAAAAGGAGAGTTATGACAAGAGGCAAGGCAAGAAGAAGGTGTAGCCTTTCAAAGAAGGTGATTGGGTAATGTTGTTTGATTCAGGAGAGTGCAAAAGAAGTCTTTGCCTAAGTACTTTGGACCTTTCATAGTGGAGAAGGTGTCGGACAATTACACCTATGATCTCAAGGAGTAGGGAGGAAGACACTTTAATAGGATTACCCATGATAAGTTGAAAATGTATCATAGAAAGTAGAGAAACCTTCACTTTGACAACAAAGTGAAAAATTAGTCCGGGAGTAAATGTAACACCCATTTGTGCATGTGTGTGGTATTATGATAGCTTGGTATTACAAATACTTGAGAGATACTATTTAAATAGAGATAAAGGATGGTTCTACATTAGTCATGATTAGCTAAAGTTAGTCATAGCTAAGATACAAGGGACCTTAATTTAGGGGAAGTAGAAAGGATGAGCACCACTATTTTGGATTCTAGTGTGTTGACTTGGTATTATTGTTAGGTGTTTAGCTTTGAGGAAAGAGTTGAGAACTCTTGGACCCGCAAGCCTTTTTTATGGATTCTTCTACAGTCCAAGGATAGCCCTGTGAAGAAATCCTTGACTTAGTGGTTGGGTCAAGATAAGATCACATGCTTAGTGGAATATGCTCATGTGGATGGATATTCCTTTATACTTTTTGACTTTTCTTGAGCCTAATTACTTGAGTAATTGTGGTAAATAGTAACTTTAGTGTGTAATTATTTCACAAGTATATAAACAAGGGGTGAGGAGTTACTCATCATCCTTTCATTTGCAACTATCTCTCTCTCATTGAGTTCTCTAGTGAGCAATGTCTTGAGTCTTGGAGTGTTAGCCTTGGAGGAGTATGATGGAGTTAGGTTCCTTGCCTTCTTAGTCCATGGTGCACTACCATAATAGCCATTAGAGGTTCATCTTGAGTGAAAGATAGGCCGGCTCATAGTACAATGTTGAGAGTAGAAGCCAAAGTAAAGATAGAAGAAGTACGTCTGCATGAGTTGAAGTTGTTAGTGTAGGCAATGAAGAAGAGGGAGGCAAAGGAGAAAAATCTGAATAATCTTTTGATTTCCTTGAGAAAAAGAGTAGATAGGAAAGTTGGTGAAGTAGGAGATAATGTTTGTCCCAATTTAGAATTAGTGAAATCTGAGTTAGAATAGATTCAAAGTAGTGTGAAGTTAGGAACCCAAGCTGAAGTAAGAGACATAGAAGTGCAAGTTACTTTGGATGAGTTCTCTAAGATATTAGAGAGTAGTGGGTCAGAAGATAAAAAGATAGATAGAATGCCCATGAGTTCAATTGCTGTTTGGAAGGTAGAAGTAATAGAAATAATAGAATGTGTAGAAGTTGTTAGATTTGAAGTGGATGAAGCAAAGGAAGTTACATCGGGTTTGGTAGAAGAGGAAGAAGTAGACATCAAATTGGATTCACAATTGATTTGAGAGTCAAATTGATAGATATGAAGAGTTGACCCACTCTTCATATCTATCATTTTGGATCAGAAATCATTTTGGATTTTGTCATTTTGGATCTGGAGATTGTTAGTGAATGGTATAGTAGTTAGATAACTATCAAAGTGCTTAGCATATTTTAAAAAAAACATTCATAGTGTTGTGTTGTTAGTGTTTATATTTTTGAAGTTGATAAAGTGAAGTGCTCATCATTTCAGCTTAGTTCCAAGTATCAATCTTGTGCATGTGCTTGAGTGTTTAGAGAATTTTGAAGTGCAAGTCAATGAGTTTGTTGGATATTGGATTCCACAGCGTTGATCTTCATATTGTGTGCTTGATCTTGAGTGAGGTGTAATCAAAGCAATGCCTTGACAGATTTGAGAGGAATTGTAGTGTTAGTATTATTTTGCATTGGTGAGCACAATGCGGGATTGATGCAAAGAAATTTTGACCAAGGAAGTTGTGCCTTCAGTGAAGTGGTGGAATGCAATTTTGAAGTGAGATCATTTTGTAGTGAAGTAGCCTTCTTTGAGAAAATTTGAATCATCATAATCAAAGGTTGTTTGGAAAGAGTTGATAGTATTGTGATTATGGAGTGTTAATTCATGACAAGACTGCAAGCAAGTGCTTTTTACTCTCTTTTGGGTGTGGTTTCTACCCAAGAGACTAAAGAAGAACTCAAGAATAACTGAAGTGTTATTGTTTACTTTATATTTGACCATTTTTTACTTGTATCTCTATGGCAACAAACTTTATTTACCTGATTACCACAAAAGTGATACTTGCTGGGTTGTCACAACTTCTTTGGGTTTACTCCAAAGACACATAATTCCATTCTTCTCTTCTTCCTTTGGCTGCAATTTGGTTTTCTGTATGCATTTCTTCTTCAAAACTCATCAAAACAAAAATTGTGGGTACCACACAAGGGCTCAATCCTTGCAGGCTCCACCTCCACCTCCCTCTCTTGACTTCCACGCTCTAAGAATGACAACCCATATCTATCTATCTGAGTACCATAAGAGATGCTCTCTAAATAGTTGAGTCAATGAAGAGCTACTCTCTCTATAGTTAGTTTGAGTCTGCATTGCTACCTTAATCTCCATATCTACAAACTCTTCATAAGCTTTTTGGGTATTTGCAAAAAATCCTATGGTAATAAGCAACTCTTTCTCATAGAACTTCTCATCTAATTGATATTCTAGGCCATGGCATGTTGGTGGGATATCAGGCTATCTAACTCTACATGCTCACTTTGGGATATCCTAAATGGCTCCTCCATCTTAGATAGACTAGACTCTCTCTCAAGGACAATAGCTCTTGCTATGCTAAGCCTCTCTTTCTTTCTAAAACCACATGCTCCTTCTCCACTAAGACATCCTTCCTAGCAAGAGCCTCATCTTCCCTAAGTGCTAATCATGGAGGACTTAGAAGATTAAAAGATGGACTCATATCCTCATACCCTAACCTCAATACAGGAAACAGGATGACCTTCTTGCCTACTCTCACAACTCTTCCCTCTAATCCTTTAGCCCCTAACACTCTTCCTCTAAGCTCCTAGCTCTAGCATGTCAATAAAAGTAGTGTCCTTGTTAGAAATGAGTGCCATCTAAAAGGAGGATGTCATCTACAATGACATCATTTGTAGGGAGTATGGGAGGGCCACCTAGATGGGGATGTGTATCTAGCAAAGAGTACATGTGTCATGTACAAACTCATGATTTTGTCCTCTGCAAAATAAAGTCTTAAAATCTACAAAAATTGAAGTTAAATATAGCATTAAAAACACAAAATAGGCTAACCCACAAATCAATATCAAGTAACAAAGGTTGGAAGTGGCATAAAAATTGGAAGTTTGATTGCAACACAAAATATATTTCATCCTCTGTGGCTTATGACTTATTATTCAACATAGCAAATACTCATGGAGTTTTGTGTCATAGAATTTAGCACAATTGAAACTATAAAAAACTTCATCCAACTTTCTTAAGTGTTTTAATTTCATTAAATGGTGGAAATATAGCTCTCAATCATGATAACAACATGCTAAAATACATAATTTTGAATCTTGTACATCTACTTTCACTCACTTCCCTCTACAAAATCATCTCTCATATGATCCATGGACATCATTCTCCTTATTTGGACTTGGTAGAGAACCATAGGAAACTTCTTTCCTCTTCTATGAATCCACCCTCCAAAAACAAATGGGTGATGAGTTGTTCAACAAATGTTTGGTTGAAGCATTACCCATATGGTTGCCAGATCTGCTTTTATAAAAAGACCAACTTTGCATCAATTGCAGTAATAATCATCTCTCTCTAGTCATAGTCCTCACTTATCCTCTCAACCTTACTCTTCTCATTCAATGCCAAAGTCCATGTATTGCCTTTGGATGCCTGGCTTGTATGAGAACACAACTTAACATCTCAAAAAATGGACTCCAATCTCTATATACACTTTGTCTTGCAAGGTACCTTTGGGTAGTGAGGTCTCTCACCAAAAACCAATCTTGTATAAACAAGTAAGATACAACTCTCCTTTTTCCTCTCATGCCAACCTATAGTGCCAAGGCATCTCTAATAGGCTCAAGAGCAAGAGTGAAAGGTCTCTTGTGCACCAAACTTGTATGAGTAGTGCAGTTTCATGATCTCACAAACTCAATGCAGATAAGAATCTGCGCTCACAAGCACACAAACATAACTTAGAGCAAAAAGGCAACAAACAAGGCATGATCATCAACATCATGGGAATGGGAGGAGTACTGCTAGGAGAGCCAAGGTTGGAAGCAAGATCACCCACAATGCATGGGGTCCTACAATAGGAATCACTTGGGAGGGGGGAGATCATTGGGCTCAGGAGTAGAAATGGAGGACTAGTAGAGGAGCGGGGCCAAGATTACCAATAGTGCATAGGATCTTGAGATGGACATTGTCAAAAAGGGTAGGAGCAACCGTGGGATTCCCCGTGGTGGGAGTCCTAAAATGGAGGATTGCTCAAAGACAAGAGTGGGGTTGGGACTACTAGCAATAGGGGATGACGGGTAGAGGATTGGTCAAGGGGCGGTGACAAGATCTTTGTAGCACAAGTAGCAAGAGGGGCTTGGGTGGGGTGTTGGTATCAAATTTGTTGGGATCAGCCAATTTCTTGGAGGCAAGAGCAGGATCATTTTAGGGGTTGGACAAAGGCAAAAGATCATGTGCAGAATAGAAGCATTCATAATTCAACAATCTCAATTTGGAAATCACAAAACATACTTACATTTGGGCAAGGAAAATAAAATCTGATATAGACTTTCAGCTCTAATAAATTGAGATCTCTCCCCCAAGTACTTTCTGCCAATAGTTGGATTTGATCTATGTCCAACTACACCCATTTTATAAACATCATGTAATCGCCCTTCAAATAGAACCCAATTAACCAGTCTCCTTCATCAAACTCCTCCATGTTTGGCATATCAAAAACCATGTCATATTCAGTCATTGCCAACTATCGGGCCTTCTTTCAACCTTCCACATGTGACAATTACCTTCCTTTCTAAAGCGGCACTTTCAATGCACTCCTCCCTTCAAATTCTATTCTCCCTTAAAAAAAATCTGTCTCTTTGAATGTCCCTCCTTCCTTCCCTTCAAAAATCTGTCCCTATGTCCCAAATTCCTCCCTTTAAAAATTCTATGACACTCTCTCCGAGTGTTTTGTCCCTTGGCCTCCCTCCCTTCTATACCCTCTTCTATACTCTTTCGTGTTTCTGTCCCTCCCTTTGGATTGATACTCTCTATTCTTCCCTTAGCTACTCTTCTCCGTGTGCAAATCTGTCCCTTTCCCTTCAAAAATCCCTCCCTAAAACCCTCTCTTTCCCTGAAACTACTCTCTTCTTGTTTATCTTTTCCGCTCCTCCGTCCTCCGGCCTCCCTTCTGGTATATATTTGGATTTCAGACTTTGGACCCCAATGTTGCCTTTGAAATTCCTTGATTAAAATTTTGACCTTTGCTCGTAACAAAGATGGCTAATGTTTCTTCTTTTTATACTTGAGAGCACTTTGATTTATTATGCCAGCATCTCCAGTATGCAACCAGAAATCTATATTCTCAATGCCACAATCTAGACAGTCACAAGCGGAAATCTATATTTCGACAATCAAAATGTATATTCTCTCACAGTTCAAGATCCATATTCCTTTTGACCCAAATCTGTACTATGTAGCATAGAACTCATATTTCCTTATAGCCCCATTTTTGTCAATGTCATGTGAATCAATGTGCTCCTTACTATATGCAATGAGCTCTGTATTAATGTGATAATGAATCCATTGTGATTACATGCTTAATTTACAATTGAATCATGACATCAAATTATAATATATCCCGTGAACCGATAAGACATCCAAAAATGATAGGATACAGTTCGAAAGTCAAAATTTCTACCCCAAAAATATTCCTTCTTTTTATTGAAGATCAAAAAATACACTGGGCTGCCTATTGTATGCAATACGCATCACTACTTCTCTAATCTCGTCTCTAGGTCTTTGAGGAAATCCCTGATTATTTATTTCTAACTCAGTTTCTATACTTTTTCTAGCAGGAATTCATCCTCCTTGATCATTTAAGTCTGGTCCTTTGCCCCCTTCTTGAGCTAACTCTATTTTGAGATCCTCCTCTATCCAAGCATTGCTCCTATTGATGAGGAAGTTATGCAATATTATACAACATTTTATCCACCCATCAAAAGAAATTCTTGATCTTACTTTTAAGTTAAGGGATGCAAGCATGCCTTCAACACACCAACGTAATGCTCATAAAGGACTCATGCTCTTGCAACACATTTTTACACTCCTTTTTATCCTCTATTCAAGGGAGCTTGTATGAAAGTACATGCCTAGAATTGCCAAGGAGATACAGGTGGTGCTCAAAAGAAATATTTGACACTCTTTGATTCATATCACCCTACAATGGTAATTTTTTGATGCAAGTCATGTCATGAAAGGACCAAGGCATCCCTACAACCAAACACCTTTCATTTTCAGAACTAAAAGTATCATTATCATGACTGGACTTATGTAGTAACATCCCTATCACAACAAGACTATGCACCAAAACTTGCAATGCAATGAAGCAAGAAGAGCTAAAGAACACTCCCGCATGGACATATGGACCAAAATACATGCTTTCCTCACACAGTTCTGACCAAAAACTCATTCCGTGGGGCATGGGTGAACACTCACCTCCAAATAAATGTATTATTTATTGCATGTCATTTGTATACCACTTGGATATTGATTGAATATGAACCTTTGCTACTAGAATAAAATGCTTGATCCACTTTAGGGTGTTGAACAAGAGAAAATACAGTACCATCCACTAATCCTACACATCCTTTAAACCCTTTAATTGCAAAGATGTTTGAAATTCTATTTCTCTCTTCTATCAAATCGGGACGGGAGAGTGTGGGGAGAGTGTGGAGACGGGAGAGGAGAGGGAGAGACTATGAGACCATTTCTGTAATTTCTGAGGGCTCTCTAGCATTTAGCATTTGAGTGAATAGTCTATTTTCTTCTTTTTTCAATTTTGGTTCCATTGGCACCTAGATTGAAGACTATGGAGAATGGAGTAGAAAGTTATGAGGATTTTTAGATTTGTTAGGGTTTAGAGTGATCATTATAAATTGAGAGTGATGGGTTTGGGATTTTCATTTCCAATCTCTTGGTTTTCATGATTAAGTTCTATGGGAATTTAGTTTGAAAATTTTGGAGATGGAAATTGAAAGTTATGAGATTTTATAGATTTTAGGGTTTGGAGAAATTGTTTTCTTATGTGAGTTGGGATGTGAGGGGTTGTGGTTTTGCAGATATGGGGAGATATGGAGAGGAGCAGCATGTGTTACTATCATTATTCTTGTGCTAGCCATGGCTACACCATCCCATGTGGAGTTGCCTAGAGCGGGTCGGGATACACCATGCTCTGCTTTACCTCGCAAGGGGTAAGGACCCATGTAGGAAGGATGGACAAGGACTATGATTGGACCACTTGGGATGCCCATGTGAGATGAGAAACCACATCAACAACAGTGACACTCGGGATTACACACCTTCTTCTATACCTTTGTTGATCATTCCAGGGATACCGATCGAGTCATGGGAGTGGTTAGCTTCTCAGGCGGGTTGCATTTTAGGGTTATTTGAGACTATTTTTCCATGTCCACGTCTGTTCCATAGGCTACCCTGCACACTCCATGATGAGGCTAGACAGGCTTTTTGCCTACCACTAGACCGTTTGGCTTGTGATTCCTTGGATGAGTTAGCATGGTTCCTATTCCTCTTACTCCCTCGATGGTGTCTTCGTTATGCTAGAAGGGGACGTTTGGGGCATAGAGAGGTGGCTGCTAGATTTTGTCGATTTTGAGCGGGGGATTAGGCAGCCCTTCAAGAGGAGCCTGTTAGGGCTACACAATTTAGGAGACAAGCATTGCCATAGGATACCACAGATTCCATTTGATTACGATGATGTAGGACTATGACAACCCGGCAAATATCACTTTTGCGGTAATTGGGTAAGTAAAGTTCGTTCCCGCAGAGATACGAGTCAGAATTGGTCAAATACGAAGCAAACAGTAACAATGTAGTTCTTCTTGGTTGTGTCTTTAATCCCTCAGGTAGAAACCACACCCAAAAGAGAGTAACAAGCACTGACTCGCAGTCTTGTCACAAATTCACACTTCTTAATCACAACTCCATCAAATCTTTCCAAACAATCTTGATTTGTGATGATTCAGGCTGTCCCAAAAACCGCACTTCACTGCAAAACGACTTTGCCTCAGAATTGTGTTCCACCCCTCCACTGAAGGCACAACTTCCTCGATTGAAATTGCTTCACATCAACTTCGTACTCAGAAATGCAGAATACTACCAACACTACAATTCCTCTCAGATCTATCAAGGCATTGCTTCGATTGCACTTCACTCAGGATCAAACACACAGAATGAAGATCAAGGCTGTGGAATCCAACATCCAACAAGCACACTGACTTGCACTTCAAATTTCTCCAAACACTCACAAACACAATTGCAAAATTGATACTCGAAATCAAGCTCAAGCGACGAGCACTGCTTCACAGCACTTTGCTTTATCTATTCTCAGAAATAATGAGCATTGAACAACAATTTCCTGCGAATGCCACTCTTAAATAGTGAAGCAATCGACAGTTCTAACAACTATACCGTTCTACAACAACTATTCTAACCTGCAGATCCGAAATGACAATGCACCTCTTCATATCTGCCCCTTCAAATCTCAAATCGGTTACTAATCCGATCCGATGTCTACTTCTTCCTCGGCTTTCAAACCTGAACCCGAAGTAATCTTACTTCCTACTACATTTTCCTCGGGTTTCACATCTCCTACTTCTTCTACTAATTCTAACATTTCTCCTTCCTAATATGAAATTCCTATCATAATTAAGCCTTCTAAATCTCTATCTCTTGACCCACTCTTCTCTGTAGTGTCAAATGTCAAATCCAAAGACACCTACACTCCTATCTCTCTTACCTCGGGTTTAACTACTATCAATTCCTTTACTAATTCTATTGTGTCATCGTCAACAATTGTAATTGAAAGCATGAGTACACTATCTACACCTTCAATTTGTAACCCATTTTCCCGTAATCACTCATGTAACCAACCCGAAGACACTTACTGTCTGATCCTGCACTTTGGGTTTATTCACTACTGCTACTTCTCCTTCAATTCATGTTCCATTTTCAATTAGAACTGAAATTGAAGTCATGGGTATCCTAACTAACTTCTTTCCCTACTCTAACTTCCTCTGATCCCTCTGGCAAAACTCCCAAAGTCAACTTCACTGCACTCCGAGGTCCAACTACCTCAGATTTAGTCATCTTCATCTTGAGGCGAAGTCTTTAGACCCAAAGTCATGTAAACACGAAGTCCGAAGTACGAAATCACATTGACCCGAAGACACTTTGACCCGAAGTACATCTACTCCCGAAACTTCAAATGCTTGTAACTTCTTCTACGGACCTCTAAACTTTGCGATTTTGGTGGAAATGGAAAGCCCTGAACGAGACGTTTCCAACGAGATATAATATGCTTGATTTGGACTTATGGTCATTGAGATATGGCCCCCGCAAGAATCCTGACCTACAACTTCTATTTCTCCTTCGGGTTTGCGCTCCTTAACGTCTGCTCCGAGTTTTTCCCTCCTCTGACACGAAGTAAGCTTCTTTGGGTCTGATCCAAACCGAGCCCTTCTTCCTCTTACATGAAATTGACTTCCTCGGGGCTTGATCAAAACACAAGTTTCCACTCATTTCTTCTCCATTTGGTTTCAATTTGGTTTCAGCAAGGCACTTCTTCTTCTAAACTTGTCCAAAATGAAAAATGTGGGTACCACAAGGACATTGGGTCAAGCAGGAGAGTTTAGTAGAGCAACACGAGCACTACACCCTTTGTCTATAGCGAGTCCTACTGATGAGACCATCTCTTCCCTACGCTCACTCCATCCTATAGCAGTAGAGGGACTACCACTAGAGGTCTTAGATTATTAGCCTAAGCAGCCTTTATGTCTTAACAGGTCACTATTTGCACAAGCATTGTACACCGCCCCTTGCCTTTCCTCAGGAGGCTTGTCAGAGATGGTTTATAAGCACCTTAGAGATTGCTTCTAGGTAGATGATCCTTCTAGTGGTTTTACCAAGTTGTTTCAGGTGGCTGCAGTAGTAGCGAGAGGAGACATCCCTATATCTGTTAGTTGGGTGTTAGGTGCTAGTTGACTTCTCGTGATGGAGAAGGACAGGGGAGGCATTAGACCGATTGCTATTGGAGAGATCTTTTTGTGTTTGGTCAGTCGTACCACTGTCCTTTAGCATCATTCTTACTTTTGACAACATCTTAGTCTACATTAGTTTGGAGTAGCTACATTGGGAGGATGTGAGGCTATATCTCTAGGTATTAGAGCACTCCTAGATATCCATCTGGAGTGGGTCATCCTACAGGTGGATGTTAAGAACACTTTTAATAGCGTCTCACCTGCATCCATCTTTAGAGAGCTTAGGGAGGCTAGTGGATCCTTGGCGAGTCTCATTTCTTTTGTGCGGTCTTTTTATGGCTCTCTGGCTTCCCTTTTACTACCACCATGGTGGTTCACAGGAGGGAGTCACCGTCTTGGAGTCAGCTGTTGGTACACGTCAAGGAGATCCTTTAGGGGGGCTCTTATTTGCCATGGCTCACTTTAGAGCTCTCCTATCTACTACTTTGG
Organism: Lunularia cruciata; assembly: GCA_948567375.1. Lineage (NCBI taxonomy): Eukaryota > Viridiplantae > Streptophyta > Marchantiopsida > Lunulariales > Lunulariaceae > Lunularia > Lunularia cruciata. The sequence goes on from OX419757.1 coordinate 44,506,471, forward strand.
CCATGCCAGGTTGTGTATTTCCCTCCTTGGCAGATGATACACACATCATAGGCCCTGTAGATCAGATTGGGCAGGCCTTTGACTACTTGACTACCAAGCTACACCTAGTAGGCTTGAGAGTCAAGGTGTCAAAGTGTAGGGCATGGTCCCCTTTAGGTATCCCTCCCTACCTTGAGCTTCCAGAGGGTTGTATCACATCCACAGATGGACTTCGTGTTCTTGGAGTGCCAATAGGATTGGAGGATTTTGTCACACGCATCTTAGACGTTGCCCTTGCAGAGGATGTTCTCCATGTGGATGACCTTCCATTACTAGGAGATCCGCAAGTGGCATTTGGTATACTCTCTTCTAGTATCGCTCGTTGACCATCCTACCCCATCCGTACAGTTCCCTCCTCACCGTCCTTCCTATCACATCAAAGAGCATTTGATAGGAGGATTATGGGAGTCTTTGGTAATATTATTGGACCAGGGACTTTTGAGTGTGTGACAGGGGATTTGGTACGTAGACAGACAGCTCTACCGATCTCATGTGGTAGGGTTGGCTTGCTTTCTATGGAGGAGACAACACCTATAGCATTTTTGGGTAGTTGGACTCTCTCGGCACCGCTACTTTCCTCTCATTTTGGAGACGTATGTGACAGAGGTGGAGGGAGGATCCTTTTCTCTCCAGGTGTTATTGTGGCAGATGAGAGATAGTCTATCCCCACGAGCACGAGAGGATTTTCCACCTTTTGCTTCACTATCGTCAGATTGGACTAGAGGTTTATAGTCTTCCTTGATGGAGCGACACTGTGAGCATATGCTACATTCTCTCTTAGTCGACTCGTCCATTCCTTAGGCTACTAGAGCATGTCTTCGCTCTTGCTCCGGCAAGGGTGTAGGCTCTTGGATCCTAGCTTGATCGTGCATTAGGGTTTCCGACTTGCACCAGCTACTTGTTCTACAACGAGGAGGTTTTGCCTAGGTTTGGTCCACCCATTTGCATCTTCATTACTCACTTGTGAGTGTGGTTCTACACTAGATGCAGCAGCGGTCCACATGACATGGTGTCCTTTTGGAGGACAGAGGATAGCTACCCATGATGCCATTAGAGACATGGTGTTTGCTATGGCACAAGAGAGTGGATACTTGGCTTGGAGGGGAGCGTTTGTATGCTTTGCAGACGACATGTGTCAGGGCAGACTTATACTTGGTCTGAGATGATCAGGTAACAGTAGCGGGTGTCGTTGTTACAGACCCTATGCATGATACAGTTTTGGAAGGAGTGATTACCCATCCCCCTGGATGGGCGGCGAGTGCAGCAATAGGTCGCAAGGTCTCCAAGTATAGGAGTATGCAGCAAGGTCACCTCTTTGTTCCTCTAGCCTTGGAGTTATATGGAGCGATGGACACGGCATTTGACACATTTGTCAAGGAGTGTGCAAGAGCTTATCATGTTAGGCGTCAGGGAGTACCACTCTCACTCTCATACTTTGTAGCATATTTTAGACAACGTGTGTCCATTGCTCTATAGAGGGCAGTGGCTGGTGCAATCCATAGGAGAGCAATCACATTAGGTGATGTTTCTTTGGATGCTCTAGTTGTGTGTAGACCGTACGACTTGCATAGCTCAGATATCTTAGGTGCGGTAGTGCAGATTTCTCATATAGACTCTATTGGGGCTTAGCCCCATGTTACCTTTTTTGTCTCTCCCTTGTACGGCTTGATGGGGTCTTCCCATCCTTTGTTTTTCCTACGCGGTCGCCTTTCTTCTTCTATGTCCTGCCAAGAAACTTCTTCACTCAGAATGTCTACAATGACTCTCTCTGTATATTTAGTTGTAGATCTTGAACTAATTCCCCACAGATTTGTACCCCTGGTTACATACACACCATTTCCATTATGTCCCTATCAATCATAAGTGACTACAAATTGAACACACACTATGGATTGCAACTTTGTTTTGTTTCTCTTTTTGAAAACATCATGTTCTTGGATGAGATTAAGTAAAGAAAGAAAAGATTTAATGTCCATTCACTCTAGTTGTCTAAAAGAATACGGATCCACATCTCAAAATAATTTATAAGCTAACTCTGTGCTCCTGCTGTAAAAAATTTGGTCAAGCAAATATCTCATGGAATGAAAAAAGAAAAACCACCATTTCAGTATTAGATTGTCGTCCATCTCGTAATCAAAATCATCAAAATCACTTTAAAAATCATTCAAATCACTCCAAGTTCTATATTATATTCTAAACTTGTTGAAACCACCATAGTCTAATCCATATTTAGCGAAGTGAAGATTGCTTTCTCTCTCGTACATTTGATTCCACGTGCTTCTCTTAATTTCTTTCACTAATAATTGCAGTGTGCTGGAGTGGGGCCTTTGGGAAAGAGTTTTCACATAATCTATAAACCCACTAACCTGCACTATGCAATCACTCCCTCAATCGGATAGAACCAGATAACTCACTGAACAAGATTGAACAACTCACATGTACCATGAAAAATTTCACTAAACATACAATTTTGGGAAACATGCGAAAAAAGAAATTTCACAAAACATACAATTTTGGGAAACATGCGAAGAAAGAAATGCCACAAGGACTGCTAATTGAATCCAACCCTCTAAATGCCTCGCTTCCTAAAGTTACTACACGCCGCGGCTCTTCTGTCAAATTCAAATATCATATACAATTAAGAATCCTTATGGGTTCATTAAGAGTTGCAGATAGACCCCGTAACTCCTCTAGCGATTTTACATCTATAGGTGATCCACGCTAAATATTGTTCGCAACCTCTCCCCGCCCGCCGTAAAGAATTTTCTTGATGCCCATAATTATTTTGCGGGAGCTCTACGTGCAGTGAAAAAAGTGTATTTGAAGGAACTATATCCTCTTGAACGCCAAAACGAGAAGGATCGTTTCGAGTGTACTTTCGGGAATTTGAAGTTGCTCATGTTCTTGCCTCCTTTAGAAACAGAACCTGAAATTTGTACTCTTGAAGCAGGTCAGTACTCTTGTAAGAATTGATCCAGCTGAATCCAAAGATTGGGTCCTGTCACTTTCTGGGCACAGTCGACTATCAGTTTCATTGAAAGGTCGACACGTAAAGGTGCCTCTAGGCGAACAGACGCGATTTTCCGGGGTATTACTTTCTACGGGAGGTGTTTGGCTTGTTCCTAGCTCCTCACAGACTGAAGCTGAAGAGGACAGGAGGGAATGCATCTCGATAATGAAATAACAGAATGGGCTAGGGACTGAATTTTGAGGTGTAGTGTCTGCGAGGGGGCTTCTGAATGACTCGAATTTGAGAACAGTCTGCTCGCACGTCTCCAGGTTAATTGGCCGATTGTCTTAGATTCGATCATCCCGATACTGATCCGAAAAAATCCGGGAGAAGATGTCTAGAACGAAGAAACGTCAGAAGCCAGGGACGAATCCAGCAGCAAATTTTGTGGAATCTGGAAATACGAAGCAAGTAGACTCCAAGGGGAAACCAGTGGATGTTAACAGACCCCAGCACTATTACTCCACCAGGCCGCGAGGCTATTATAAACCCTTTCCTAAGCCCAGGGGTTATACTCATGCACCAATTCCGATCTTTAAAGAGAAACCAACTACACCCTGTGCGCCCTGTCCATCAATCACGTTTCCCTCCCGCCGATCAAGAAGTGCGTCTCCTAGTCCCGAATACCACCAGAGTCATCCTACCAAAAGTCGTCCACGATCTCGAAGTTGTTCGCGAAGTCACTCTTATAGCCCCAGACATTATGCTCCTCAGCGTGATTTCCACAGCTATGCTCTCAGATACCTCGCTAAGAAAGCGATAAAGCACAGCAGAAAGTATGCAACCGAACGGCACTTAGAACGAGAAAGAGAGCGAGATAGGTATTACGAACGGAATCCTCCTCCTCTCAGAACACGACATAAACACCGCTACGGACATAAGCCTTTCAGAAAGAACCGGACCGTATTACAGATTGTGGGTAATGCCCTGAAGGGAGGGTTTAATGCCATCAAAACTTTGATTGAAGATTCACCGCTTGGAGACTCGGCGAGGTACTGTAGGCGAAGGGTGAAAAGGATTCTGAGACCGATCTGGTGCAATTGCTTGGGGCGAATATGTTTAGGAAAGCCGGCGGACAAGGTTCAGCGTCACGTTTATTCAACAGGACATACAGTTCGAGACCGTGCTGAACTCTGGAAGAAACAACATCCACGACCCCCCACTCCCATGCCATCAAGCCCCGAACTGTCTTCTCCAGAACCGGAGCTTAGCATTATCGGTACTTTTGTGGAGAAAGAGAGTGAAAGTAGCCGGTGCAAGAAAGAAGCCACGGCAAGATGGTGTTTCTCCGGGATTTCAGAATCTCATCCTCCACCCAAATCGCCAGGATGTTCAGTTTGCAGCCTTTTAAATTCCGATGACTTGCCGCCTGTGGGCCACACGCACTCATATCCCCAACCAAACGGCGGACGAGTCCTCCACATGTGACGCGCACGAATGCTCCAAACGAGTCATGACTGTTTTTACAGATCAAACATAACTCCTGGATCCCGGTGTCCCGACTCCTGAGGTCCTCCCAGAGACGACGGTACCCCATGCACCCGGTTCTGAGTGGCCACAATATCCCCCAAAGCATGCTCTTACAAAAGCTGCGCTGGAATTGTCACTGGGAGGCGCTGTTTTCACCGGGGCAGTCTCTGATTGTCATCAGCTCGGCGGAAATATGGTAAAAAGATGAGGGTTTCTTTGAACTGATAACAGCCACAACATTACGTAAAGAATCTCATTTTGAAGACCGAGAACAAGTTGGTTGCTCATAGCCAGAGTTGTGCACACAGGAAGGGCGAAAATGCGCTTTTCTGGAGAATACAGTACCTGAGGTGTCCAGGTACGAACTTTTCTGTGGCCCTACCGTGACTTTTTTTTGGTATGATATGAGCCCGGTGGAAATGAATTTTGTGATGGATTGTGCGCACCCTTCCTGTTGCGTCACTAATATGATGCTTCATCACCTTCCCCCGGAAATTCCCTCCATGTTTCTTGAGTTATGTTGTTTTTATGAAGGAAACACACGATTTCCATTCATATACAGCACCGTTCTCTGAAGGGAACGATCACATGGAAAGAAATATTCGGAAACAATTTTCCTGGACCTTGGCCATCTGTACTGTAAAATATTGAAATGCTTAGTGCGCTTTGGACTGATTATATAGGCTACGCTCTCGCGTTACAGTAATTGTGCTTCTATAAAACTTGCACATGCTTAGTGCACTTTGGACTGATTATATATAGGCTACGCTCTCGTGTTACAGTAACCGTGCTTCTGTAAAACCTGCACGCCACTCGTAAATGATGAATCACTCAAATGATGTTTCAACGATCCCTTTGACATCTCACTTGAACGAAGAATATCACTGAAATTCTTTAAAAGCAGCTTCACCTACAAAGATTACTTTGGCAGTTGGGTTCCGATGACGAGTGCCTTATTATCCGCAACAGCTCGGCGGATCTTTATCAGACCTACAGTACTTGCCCGTACAGTACTGTACAGTACAATCGACTCTCGATCAATACAGAAAATAAATAAATAGAAAGTGGTGTACTTGAAATATTTCAGACATGTGATTTTCATAAATTTTGGTTAAAAATTAAACCACACTTATAAACATACTGTAATGATCCGAGTTGGATTTCATTGCCTTCATGAAAAGTACAATGAATTGCACTTACTCGTGTAATCTTTCTATCCCAAAAATTCACTGCTTGCACCGAGAGTTGGCAATCATGCAACTTTTTCGCGAGTCGACATTATGTGTGTTGTTTCTCGACGGCTCGCTTTCAGTGTGTTTTGTTCCTCTTTCATACGAAGTCTTAGGCACTTTTCCTGGTGTTATATAGGTGTGTTTGCTTTATCTCTCTCTTGATATGGATTGCTGATTCCAAGACTTATTACACACTTTGAAAACATTTGAATGGAAACCTTTTCGGTGAAACGTCAGTTACTGCTGTTGAGGTAAGACTCTAGAAAACATCCCAAGAAACCAAGTGACCAAAGTTCACGTTTAAAAGCGTCGACAACTTATATCCGTGAGTTAGGAAAGATTATCGATCCAGGGTTCTCTACTTATATTACACAATGTATTTCACATTTCCTTACTCTACATTTGGAACGTTTTAAATATTCTGGACGGCTGATCACTCTCCTCTTCGGTTCTAAAGGCGGGGTCCCTCGGGTTTCTAGGGGGACACCGCAGTACTGTGTATTTCTAAAATTCGTATGTCGTAGTCGGATGGACCATCCTTTTAAAATTTTGAGTAACCAAATGTTTCAGCTCTAAAAAGGTCACAAAACTATATTTGTAGGCCATAAGTTTCTTTTACAATGAACTCAAATAGAAGTTAGCGAGATTATTATAAACACATATAGTTTTAAAATGCTTCGCTTCCATCCACAAGAATCATGTACTGTTACTTTGAATAATAATTGGCCGTTAGGATGGTAGTGGCTACTTTAAATCATCAAATGCAGAATAGAGTATACCATTAATAAATTCTTAACATTTTTGACGATATTGGAAAGATTCTTCTCAATTATATGGACCACCTGTGCTTACCACCAATCTTAGTAGTTCTTGCCATAAGAAGTATAAATAAAAGTTTAATCCATGAAAGAGCTGGCAATCGTTTGGTTGCAAGTTCTGTCCATCAACAAATGTATTGGTCTTATAGAGAGCCATTATGTGATTCTTTTTATCAAAATAGATCAAGAACTCATTTAAGTATTTCCAGATAATTTTTTACAGCTTAAGGTACTTTCATTTTACAATAAGACATATATGAAATTCTTTTTCTTGGATATAGCATTACCATATGCCCTTATGCAACAAGTCAAGATACTATCCACATCTGAAAGACATGCTACAAGACTTATATATGGATATTAAAATTGGTGGTTTTATAAGTAAAAGAGAAACATAACCAACATGCATAAATGAATTATTATATAACTTTGCAAGAGAAACAAATAATTGGAAGTTACATCCTAGAGAAACAAGCCTACAATAGGGTGATATCTTAGATTCAGATATTTTCTTATAGATTTATGGTAGTATAAATATCCTAAATGCATCACATCTTTCGCTCAAAGTGACATTTTGGAAGCAACATATATGTAATTCAATGTGACTTTCATATGCAATAAATAGATGTTCAAAAAATTTTACAAGATTTTTGTTTCTATCTGCATATTAGATGGAGCACATTCATAGAGATTTTCAACTATAGATCTGCTCTATATTTATCGTATTATGGATTACCTAATATATTAATCCTATGACTGAAAATAAAGACATATTCAATACCAAAAAATAATTCAAAGTGACACCTAAGATTCACCATGTTAATATTTCAAAACAAACATAGATATCTTAGATGAATTTTTTGTAGTATAGATATTGTAGACAAGATATCTAAATTTTGAAACAAATATAGATATCTTAGGTATATTTTGATTTTATATGCATCATAGATATAGCATAACTATATTTTAAATTGAATATAAACATCTTAAATGCAACACATCCATAATTCAAAGTGTTATCATAGATAGACCATATCTATAGGCTTTATGATAGTATAGACATCTTAGATGCAACTTATCTATATTTCAAAACAAATATAGACTTCTTAGATGGATTAGTTCTAGTGTAGAACTCTAAGGTACTAAACATATGTAGTTTAAGATAGATAAAAATTCTTTAATAGATTTGTGATAGTGTTGGAATTTTCAATGTTGCAAAACTATTTTGAGAAAATATGCAAACTAATATGATAGCAATAAGTAGCTAATATCAATTTTGATTTTTGTGATAATAATCACTTGAAGTTAAATTTTATTAATATTCAACCAAATATTTTTGATATGAAATGCTTTCATATGATATAATTTTAATTCTTTTTACTTTTATATCATATAAAATCACTTGATATCAACAATCTTTTGTTGAATATCAATAAAATTTAACTTCAAAACAAACAAACATCTTGGATGTGATACCTTTGATTCAACATTTCCTAACTTCTATGATTCAAAGTGATATGATAAATAGAGAAAATGTATAGTTAACATATTCTATATTTTTAAGTAGCATCTTAAATGAAATGCATCTATAGTACGAAAAATGCAATATATTCATTAGCATAGATATTTTGCCTCATTGCAGCACATCTAACACTCTCAAAATACATAAATATCTCAGATCATCACAAAGTCAAATACAAAAAATGAAGATATCTTAGATGCAACATATCTATGCTTCAAATAACATCACATCTATAGTTTAAAACTTTTATTGGTTTTGTGGTAATATTAATGTTACATATTGAAGGGAGAAATGGAAGAATCAACTAAGGAAACTTTGGATGCTTGGGCTCAGCCTGGAATTTGGTATTATAGGTAAACAAAGTAGAAGCTTTCAAAGAAGTTTCCTTCTAGAACTACAAATTTTTTCTTGGACTAGGTACTTATTTCATATACTCAACCCTTTACAAGTTTATAGAAATTTCTTAACAAGAATTTTTTTATACTTTTAGAACACTCTTAGAATTCCTAGCTTAGAATATCTAAGATATCATAGATATTACACAACTTTAGTTCAATGCTTCTCTAATTTGAACTATATGCATAAATATCCTAAATCTATAGCTTAGAACTTCTATATGTTTGGTGTTTATATAATATGCAGATAAATTACATCTAAGGCTCAAATAGATTTAGAAATATTAGATGTGATTTCTAGATAGAATACAACCAAAGGTCAAATGAGAAAATTGTTTCACTCTATAGTTCAAAAAAATATACATCTCTTAGATATCACATTTTGTATGCAAAAATAATGGTAATTCCAAAAAAAATTGTTTTTATCTATAGTGGAATATATACAAAGCAAAGTAAAGCATCAACTTTGAATTGAACTCACCACCAAGTTATTCACAAAGAACCTTTACTCCTAGTAAACACTTGTATACAAATTTCTAATCTTCATCACTCTTAAATAATTTGAAATAGAAGCTTGTGATAGCCCAATGTCAACATACTAATAGTAAAAGTGGTGAGAACAGGTCATCCATTAAAGAATGTGTCAATTTATGGTTCTTTGTTATTTTCTAATTATATTTCTGGGCAAAACTATGCCTAGAAGAGTGTAGTATCACCCTCCGATGGTGCATTACAAGAAAGGGAAAAAAATCTTTCACTACAAATCTATTTCAAATTATTATTGAAGGTGATGGCTCATTTCACATTGAAGATTACCACTCCAAAAGCTATGCACTTCCTAGAAGGTATGGCTTCAAAGCAGTCTTTTGTATCAATTAATTGGCTTGCTCTATGTTTTTGTAGTACTTTCAATGCTATAGGTTACCCAAAAGCCTTCCATACATTACCTTGCTTCTTCAGAACTCCAAAGATCAAACACCTCAAATAGGGGTGAATGTCCTTCTACACTCAAGCGCCTATGTTCTTACTTCAAGGTTTCTCCCTACTACTCAACAAAATCATCCAATCAATATTCGTTGTGTAGAGAGAGAGAGAGTTTAAAAGATCGCTTTGTTAATTTCCTTGATTACCAAAAATTAGACTTAAAACACATCAGGCCAAAGCTCAATATACATGTGCCTAATTCTCACCAAAGAGATCAAATGACTAAGTGGAATTGAAGATCTTCTATATACATTTGCATCATCTATGACTAATTTTACCTTATATAATGTGGATTAATTAGGCCTCTTCCATGTGTCAAGGAAGATATCAAGTCTTTCTTGGAACATTTTGTGCCTTGGGGCTTCTGATACTAAAGGTCTTTAGCTACAAAATTTTCCTAATTCTATGAAGGCATTCCATGCCAAAGATATTTTCCACACCATAGGTGTCTTTCACTGTAATGGTCTTTTATACTTAGAATATTTGCACTTACTATGCTTTGGCTACATCTAGCCTATAACCCAAAGGTCTTAAACTACAAAGATCTTTGGCTATCCTATTGCAAAGAACTAACCTTTGTCTCTCAAGATTCTAATCAGCATGCACCTTCCTTTTGTAACATATGAATTTGAGGAAGATAGTGTTGATAGATTCCATGAACTTCTGGTTAGTGTGCTCTATTAGTTACTATGACAATTGAGGAAGTTGATTTTTTCAATAGACCTTCACCTCCAAAGTCTGAATCTACAGCTTTAGCTATAGACTATGAATCACTCCCTTTTGCTTATGTAGATTGTGCTTCTTTGTGCTACTCCTTGTTCTCCTCCTCTCCAAAAGATGATCCTACAAACATAAGGGGGTTCTCCACTTCTTGCTTCTCTTTGCTCTTGGTGTCTTTGGCTTCCCTCTCCAAAGAATCCTCCACTACCTATGGGTTCTTCCTCACTTTCTTTGCTTGCGCCTTTGGTATGGCCGGTGTTGTTCTTTTCAGCACTTTGTTGTAGCCCAAGGTGTTCTTTGCTTTTTCCATAAGGCACAAACTTGCCTGAACATGCATAACTACATCTGCTAATTTATACTTTGGATAGAAATGGCTTGGGAAATTCTTCTTATCTTCCTTGGTGAGGATGTCCATTACCATATAAAATGCAATAAAAATAAGGAAAGATGGGTTACTCCTTTCTCCTTGTTCATGTTACCATACATGTCTTAAATCAAGGTATAGAATATGTATGCCCAATTCATCTACTACTTTTCATACATGAATTGCAAGAAAATTGCCTTGCTAATGTTGAGATACATTGTCATCTTTGACTTGAAATTTATTATAATTGCTTTGACTATGGTTCTTTGTGTGGATCCTTGCAACTTGCTACACTCCATCCATCATTTGTCTCTGGTTTGTTGAAAGAGTCCTTCAACACCATCTATATCCTTGAAAGGTCAATGCCCCTATGTCTCTAAGGTAATTTTTCTTGGTATAGAGTTCTTTGGACTGAGGACATCTCTTTAGTGCTCCTCTATCTAGGAGAATAGGTTTCCTCTCAAATTGCCACTACATAGATCTTAATTATCTCTAATCGTCTAGATCATACTTGAGTGGCTTAATTCCAAGTTCCATAACAAGAAACATAATTTCTTGCTATGGATGAACTCTAATTTATAATGTAAAGCCTACTTATTCATTATTGGTGGTACTGTAACACCCATTTGTGCATGTGTGTGGTATTGTGATATCTAGCTTGGTATTACAAGTACTTAAGAGATATTATTTATATATAGATAAAGGATGGTTCTATATTAGTCATGGTTAGCTAAAGTTAGTCATAGCTAAGATAGAGGGGACCTTACTTTAGAGGAAGTAGAAAAGATGAGCACCACTGTTTTGGATTTTAGTGTGTTGACTTGGTATTATTCCTAGGTGTTTGGCTTTGAGGAAAGAGTTGAGAACTCTTGGGCCCGCAAGCCTTTTTGTTTTGGATTCTTCTTTAGTCCAAGGATAGCCCATGTAAAGGAATCCTTGACTTAGTGGTTGGGTCAAGATAAGACCACATGCTTAGGGGAATATGCCCATGTGAATGGATATTCCTTTCTACTTTTTGACTTTACTTGACTTTTAGTCTAGTAACTTGAGTTACTACGGTAATTAGTAACTTTGGTACGTAACTATTTCACAAGTATATAAACAAGGGGTGAGGAGGTACTCAACATCCTTTCATTTGCAACTATCTCTCTCTCATTGAGTTCTCTAGTGAGCAATGTCTTGAGTCTTGGAGTGTTAGCCTTGGAGGAGTATGATGGAGTTGGGGTTCCTTGCCTTCTTAGTCCATGGTGCGCTACCATAATAGCCATCAGAGGTTCATCTTGAGTGAGAGACAGGCCGGCTCATAGTACGAGGATTACATTAGGCATGCATTTGTGCTGCCTTGGTACACTCATTACCTTACCTACTGTCACCATGTTCTCTTGTTCTCCTTTTGACAAAATTGAAGAAGAATTCCTACTATCGATGCTTGTGAAACTTCATACATAAGGTCAAAGAGATTATCAACTGCTTTGGGCTTGTAACTAACTTTGATCTACATAAAGTGAAGGATTGCCCACTTTGGCCTTGATTTTATAGGCTCCACTTGCTAGTATTTATTGATTGAACCATGGTTAGGTAGTCTCAATCAATACATGCAAAGGCTTTGGTGCATGATAATGGTTATTGAGTGTTGTTATTTTGTGATAACCCGGCAAATATCACTTTGCAATAATCAGGTAAGTAAAGTTCATTCCTACAGAGATATTGGTACAAAATTTCCAAATACAAAGTCAAATGTGACAAATCTAGGTCTTCTTAATTTCTTCTTTAGATTCTTGGGTAGAAACCACACCCTGAAAAGAGTAACAAACACTCAATCTTGACAACTTGTCACAAATCACTCACTCATAATTACAACATAGCAAATCTTCCCATACAATCTTGACTGTGATGATTAAATTTTTCCCAAAAATGGCTACTTCACTTCAAAACACTTCTGCCTCAAAATTGTGTTCCACCCCTCCATCAAAGGCACAACTCAAAATTGCTTCACATCAACTCAATGCTGCACTCACAAATTCAAAATACTCCCAACACTATAATTCCTCTCAGATCTATCAAGGCATTGCTCTAATTGCAATTTACTCAAGATCAAACATATAGAATGAAGATCAAGACTATGGAATCCAACATCCAACAAACTCACTGACTTGCACTTCAGAATTCTCCAAACACTCACAATTGTAAAAACATAGAGTTGATACTTGGAATTAAGCTCAAGCTACAAGCATTGTAATCAACACTTTGCTTTATCTACTCTCAAAATTATATAGACTGAACAACAACCTTTAATGAATTCCCCCTTTAAATAGGCAAAGCACTTGACAGTTATCTAACTTCCTAAACTACGTCCTAACAAATTTACCAACCTGCAGATCCAAAGTGAAAATGCACTCCTTCATATTTGCCCTTCAAAATCTTGAATTTGTTACTACTCTGATCCAATGTCTACTTCTTCTTTGGCTTCCAAACCCGGAGTAACTTCACGTACTACTCTATCCTCAAGTTTTACAACTACTAATTCTTCTACCAATTCTAACACCTCTTCTCCCTGATCTTCAATTACAATCATGGGCAACCTACATACATCTTCTTCTTGCAATCCATCCTTCTCTAATATCTCCAATGTCAACTCCAAAGATATTTGTACTCCTACTTCCTCTACTTTGGGTTTCATTCTTACCTCATTCCAAAGTTTATCTACTCCTAACTTAACTAAGTCTAATCTGATTGTGATATTGTCTTCCACCTCCAATATCTTCCTATATACACAAGTCCTAAGACTAATCAATAATGCATTCAAGTCCTTATCCTTTGCATTCTTCTCCTCCTCTCCTGCACCAACAACCTTAACTCGTGCAACCTCATTTCTTCAATTCTTTTACTACCTTTGGTACTCAGCATTGCATTCATCTTCACTACCATCTTCTTCAATGGCTCAAGCCTCATCCTTCTCTCATGTTCCCTATCCACTTGCCAGTCTTCTCAGTACATTGTCAGTTCTATCTCAAACTCGGCCTTCACATTTTCCTTCTCCCTCTCATTCTGCATTATCTTCTCTTCCAGATTACAAATAAGTTCCTGCAATCTTTCTTCTTCTCTATACCGCACTATTAACTCTCTTTGCCTGAGTTGCGTCCTCTCTTCTACACTCTACATTACTCGGTCAAGTTCTTGCTCTTTCTCTACTACCCTTGCCGTGGTATGGATGACTTCTATTCAAGAATCAGTAAACTATTGCTTCAATATTTCATACTCAACTATCTATCTTTTTGTGAGAACTTGGCAAATATCACTTTTGCGGTAATCAAGTAAGTAAAGTTTGTTCCCGTAGAGATATTGGTCAGAATTGGTCAAATACAAAGCAAAGTAATAATATCACTTTCTTCTTGGTTGCCTCTTTAATCTCTTAGGTAGAAACCACACCCAGAAGAGAGTAACAAGCACTGACTTGTAGACTCATCACAACAATTTGTCACACTTAATCACAACTCCATCAAATCTTTCCAAACAATCTTGATTGTGATGATTCAGATTCTCCCAAAAATGGCACTTCATTGCAAAACAACTTTGCCTCATAATTGTGTTCCATCCCTCCACTGAAAGCACAACTTCCTTGATCAAAATTGCTTCACATCAACACTGGGCTGCATTCACAAATGCAGATTACTACCAACACTACAATTCCTCTCATATCTATCAAGGCATTGCTCTAATTGCACTTCACTCAGGATCAAACACACATAATGAATATCAAGGCTGTGGAATCTAACATCCAACAAACACACTGACTTGCACTTCAAGATTCTCCAAACGTTCACAAACACACACATAACGTTGATACTTGGAATCAAGCTCAAGCGACTAGCACTGCTTCACAACACCGCTTTATCTATTCTCAAGAGAATGAATACTAAACAACATATGACTGTGAATGCTCCCTTTAAATAGTGAAGCTCTTCAGCAATTATCTAACAACTATACCGTTTCGTAACAACTCTTCCTACTTGCAGATTAGAACTGACAATGCACTTTTTCATATCTACCTCTTCAAATCTCAAAATGGTTACTACTTCAATCAGATGTCTACTTCTTCAATGGCTTCCAATCCCAAAGTTACCTCACATACTACTCTATCCTTGAGTTTCACAACTACTAATTCTTCTTCCAATTCTAACACTTCTTCTTCTTGATCTACAATTCCCGTCATAGGTAACGTTCCTAACTCTTGATCTCCCAACCCACTCTTCTCTAATATTTCCAATGGTAACTCCAAAGATATCTGTACTCCTATCTCATCTACTTTGGGCTTTGCTCTTATATCCTTCCAAAGTTTATCTCTCTCTAACTTAACTAAATCTAATCTAATTGTGATATTGTCTTCCACTTATAATATCTTCCTATCTACACAAGTTTTGAGACTAATCAGCAAAGCATTCAAATCCTTATCCTTTGCATTTCTTCTCCTCATCTCTTGCACCAACAACCTTAACTCATGCAATCTTGTTTCTTCAATCCTCACACTGGCTTCTGTACTCAACATTGCATTCATTTTTACTACAATCTCCTTCAATGGCTCAAACCTCATTCTTCTCTCCCTTTCTTGATCCGCTTGCCAATCTTTACATTGCCAATTTTATCTTGAATTCGGCTTTCACCATCTCCTTTTCCTTCTCCTTCTGAACCATCTTCTCTTCCAGATTACAAAGTAACTCCCTTAATCTTTCTTCCTCTCTATATCTCACTGTCAACTCTCTTTGCCTAAGTTGCTTCTTCTCTTCTACACTCTCCATCACTTTATTGAGCTCTTGCTCCTTCTCTGCTACTCTTGCCATAGCATGGATGATTTCTAATTGTGAATCAAAAAACTACTATTTCAAGATTTCATACTCAGCTATTTGTCTTTCTCTTGCTATGACATTCTACTCTATTATCCTCTCTTTACTTCCCACTTCCTTCTTTAAATTTTCAATTACTTGGTTCTGTACTATTGCCTCTACTCATAGTACTTCCTTTTGCTCCTCTCCTTGGGTTATGATCTTCTTCAACTCCGAGTTCTCTTCTTCTAACTACACCAACACATGCAACAAAATCTTTACCTCCGGACACTGTGACTGCATTTCTCTCTTCTTCTCCTCCAACTTCATTAACAATGGGCATACAACCTCCCACAAATACTCTACTCCTTTGCTCTGATTTACCTTGGCTTGCGGGCTTTTCTCTTTCTTCACTTCTTCTTCACTTGACCCTCTTCTTCTCAGCTATAGTTGCCTTATTGGGATGGATTCTTTGCTCCCCAAACTTCCACTCTCCACTTGTCTTCTTCTACTTGGCCTTGCCTCACACGTTGCTTTCCTTCTAAAATGGACTCCTCTCTGAATGATCACCCTCTTCTCCTCCTTCTCCAGAACTTCATCTTCTTGTCTTGGGTTACCTTCTTCTACCGTCTCCAACTTTCCTTCTTCCTCCGCTGGTACCGGCTGCATCTCCACTCCATCTTCACTCTCACTACTTGCTTCACCACTCTACAATGTGAGTTCAGGTTCTTCCTCTCTCCCGAGTCTTCTAACTTGTACTTGGCTTCTCCTTTTGATTCCTTGCTTAACAATGCAATCACCACCAAGTCCTTTCTTAGGTTTATTTTTTAAGCTCTTCTGAGATCTCATCAATGCTACTTCTTCTTCTTCTTTTTCTTGTCGACTCCTCTTCTTTGACTTTGTAGCATTCACCTCCAAATGCATGCTCTGCTCCGTCTGTGCGTAATACTCATCACTACTTGTGATCTATAGAATGTATTGCTGCTCTTCTACATCAGCATCTCTTCTCAAGTTGGGATGGAAGTGCAACACCACCATCATCTTTCCACTGCTGCATTCAGCAAATTTAATCCCAAATAGAAGTGGATTGCAAACTGCACAATGTAGTGTGGAGGTGACTTGTCCCGCAAATTCCACAACATCTATCTTGTGCGCTGATGGACACACTTTGCCTAGTTGATTGATTCCCCTACAAACATCTTATGGAATAACACCGCTTGATGTTTCATCACATAAGTGGTTTGCTTTGGCTTGAAGATAGCCATCATTGCTCCTACAATGCCTCTCCTCATAGGGTCCTTGTAACTCTCAACTTTATAACCATTCTTTGTGCATTTGGAAGAAAAGGCATCTTGCACTTCGTGGGTTTCTTCAGCTACTTCTCCTTTCCCCAAGAATGTGGCTCCGTGCTCTTCACCCGCCTCTCTTTTGAGTACTAAACTTTAATCCAACTCTATCCATTGAGCCGGATTTCCTCTCTTACCTTCTGCCTTGGGGTCCATCATGACATTTACTCTCGATGATCTTGGTCATAAAACTTGGAAAACTAAGGTTCCAATTCCATGCCAAAAATGTGATCCAAAGTCTACTCAAGACTTTGATTCTTGCAATCACATCCAATCTCAGAATTGCATGATTTCTCACAATGAATTCCAAGTTCTTCCTTCCACCTCCTATCTTACTCTCCTCTACTCTGGGTTGGTAGCTACTCTTCCAACCGACTCTTGGACTATCTCTCCTAACTTCCTCTTGATGCACCAATGCGTCTCTTACTTCACTCCTTTTTCCATGATCTCCCCTTAGGACTACTCCTTAATGACAATGGGAAATTACTTGTCATCTCTTTATCTCTATCTCCAAACTTATAGTGGCGTGCCTCCTCCGTCTTTCTTCACTTTGAGTTTCTACCAAGAAATCACACCTCTTGCATGCTCTTGTCACTATCAATTTTCCCCCGCTCATAGGCCAGCAGTTTTTATGTGCAATACCTTCTTCAATGTCCAACCCCAAAGCAAAGTTGTTACACTAACCTTGCCTCGGGTTGAGCACCTCCACTCCAAAGTCTCCTTACCTTGGGTTGAGTGCTAATAAGACCAACCAAAGTACTTTGTCTTCTAAAACAAAGTCACTTTACCTTGGGTTACAACCCAAAGGCACCATTCTCCACCTTCTGATGCCATATAGGCACAATATGACTACTTTTATACACTTCCTCCTCAAAAATAAGAAAAAAAGCAAAAATGTGGGTACCACACTTTCCATGGCTATGACATTTTGCTCTATCATTCTATCTCTACTTCCCACTTCTCTCTTTAAATTTTCAATTATCTGATTCTATACTACTACATCTACACGCAATATCTCCCTTTCCTCTTCTCCTTGGTTATACTTTCCTTCAACTCCAAGTTTTCTACTTCTAACCGCTCCAGCACCTACAACACAATTTTTACCTCAAGATAACATGGCTTCATTTCTTTCTTCTTCTTCTCCATCTTTATCAGCAATGGGTATACAATCTTCCATAGATACTCCACCCCTCTAGTTTGGTTCTCTTCTCTTGTGGGCTTCCCTCATCCTTCTTCTTTTTTTTGCTTGACATTCTCCTTTTCAGTCAGAGTAGTATAATTAGAATTGATTTCTTGCTCTCCAAATTATCACTTTCTATTTCCTTCCTTTTACTTGGCCCTCCCTCATGCATCATGCTTCTTCTTGATCTGACTTCTTTTTGAATGATAACCTTCTTCTCCAATTTCTCAAGAACTTCATCTTCTTCTTTTTGGTTATCCTTGTCTGCAATCTTTGGCTTTTCCTCTTTTCCCTCTGGTACTGACTGGGTGACAACCCGGCAAATATCACTTTTGCGGTAATCGGGTAAGTAAAGTTAATTCCCGCAAAGATACGATTCAAAATTGGTCAAATACAAAGTCAAACAGTCACTTGTAGTTCTTCTTGATTTCTTCTTTAATCTCTCAAGTAGAAACTACACCCAGAATAGAGTAACAAGCTCACAATCTTGACAACTTGTCACAAATACACACACACACATAATCACAACATAGCAAATTCTGTCCAAACAACTCTTGATTGTGATGATTTAGATTCTCCTGAAGACGGCACTTCACTACAAAGAACAATTTCATCTCAGAATTGTGTTCCACCCCTCCACTAAAGGCACAACTTCCTCGATCAAAATTGCTTCACATCAACTTCATGCTGCACTCACAAATGCAGAATACTACCAACACTACAATTCCTCTCAGATCTGTCAAGGCATTGCTCCAATGCACTTCACTCAGGATCACACACACAAAATGAAGATCAAGGCTGCAAGATCCAACACCCACATACACACTGACTTGCACTTCAGAATTCTCCACACACTCATAAACACAAACACAGAATTGACAATCGGAATTAAGCTCAAGCAACGAGCACTAGAAACAACACTTTGCTTTATCTATCTTCAAAAATTTGAATACTGAACAACATAAAACTACAATTGCTCCTCTTAAATACTGAAGCAAATGGCAGTTCTTCCTACCTATGCACCACTTCCTAACATCTTTTCCTACCTGTAGATCCAAACTGACAATCCATCTCTTCATATCTGCCTCTTCCTATCTCAAAACTGGTACTTACACCGATCCGATGTCTACCTCATCATCGGCTTCCAAACCTGATGATCTTCCTACTACTTCTCCTTCTTCAGATGTATCTACAGCTACTAATTCCTTCACTACTTCTGCTACTTCTACACTAGGAACTACAATTGCACTAAGGAGTGACTTATCTAACTCTTTATCTCTTGACCCACTCTTCTCTAATGTCTCTAATAATAAGTCTGATGACACTTGAATTCCTACTTCTGCAACATTGGACTTCCTCTCCGCTATCACACTATTCCTAATTTTCTCTAACTCCAAATTAACTAAATCTAATTTGAGACTAACGTTGTCTTCTACTTCTAACATTTTCTGGTCTACTCGCTCCCTTAATCGGATCAACAACGTGTTCATATCCACATCTTTGGCTTTTCTATTCCAAGTTTCCAGCACAAGTAACTTTAACTCATGTAGACGTGCTTCTTCCAATCTCCCTTTAGCCTCTGTGCTCCAGATTGCTTGCAACTTTCCTGCAACTTCTCCTACTGATTTAGACTCATACCCTCGAGAGCGCTCTGCCTTCAACTCTTCACAGTACATTTTCAACTCATCTTCATACTTAGCAGCAAGCATCTTCTTCTCCTCTGCATACTGTGCACTCTGTAACTCAGCACTTTGTACCAGCTCTTGCAATTGTCCTTCTTCTTCATGCCTGACTGCTAACTCCCTCTGCCATGCTTGATCCTTCTTAGTTGCACTCTTCTTTGAGCTGTCCAACTCTTGCTCCATTATTACTGCCGTCACCTTCAAATGAATATTCTCGATGCGCACATCACTCACTTCCTCCTTCATTTTGCTCAGCCACATCGCCTACTCATTCAATTCTCTTGCTTGCTTTTGCAGTTCTTTTCCTCTTGACTCGTAGCTCTTGTAACATCTTGAAAGCCTTCTTCTTCAAGACTTCCTCTCTCCGAAGTTCTCCAATTTCTTCATTTCTTTGGACTTGTTGCTCTTGCAACCCCTTCACTTCACTCAATAGATGCTTCACCACCTGCAACTCATTCATCACTTTTCTACAATCTTGGGGAATGATGTTCCAATGCTCCTTTAGTAGCTCCAGCAATGGTGTGACAACTTGTGTTAGATACAATATCCCACCAACGTTATCTTTATCTTTGTTGCCATCTTTGTCTTCATTCTTTGGCTCCTTCATTGACTCCTTCATTGGCTCCTTTTGCCAAAGTTGCGATCTTTGTATCTTCAGAGACACCACCTTTGAACTCTCTTCTCCTTTACCAATTGAACTTGGCCCCGCAGGATACTCTCCTTTTCCTCTGGTCTCTGCTTGTCGACCACCAGGGCTACGCAATGACTTGTTGTTTCAGGTACTCTATCAGTCATTGCATGACAAGCTTCATTGACCCCCACCAATTGCTAAACCTCAGGTTCTCCCTCACTATCACTTCCAGACTCCTCACTTTGTAAGGTGAGTTCATCCTCTTTTGATTCCTCTCCTTGCAACTCTGTTTCTTCTTCAGACTCTGATTCTGATGATGCTTCTCTCACCATCTTCTTACTATGCACAACGAGTCTTTGAGTCTTCCTTTGAGCTGGAGGTGACTTTGCCTCTTTGGGTTTACTGCGCTTCTTCTTCTTTGGACTTGTGACTTCTTCCATCTTCCATTGTCCTGTCTTCAAGAAGTGTTCATCATTGGCTTGCAAGTGTATCATATATTGTTGCTCTTCTTCATCTGCTTCATTTGCAGCACACTTCTACTTCGGGTTGAACTTGCTAACAGTAGAGGAGCGGCATTGCATGGTGTCCTATTTCCATCTTGACTTAAGACAGATGGAAATAGGACACCATGCAATGCCGCTCCTCTACTGTTAGCAAGTTCAACCCGAAGTAGAAGTGTGCTGCAAATGGTGCAAAATAATGGGGAGGCAAACTTGTCTACCAATTGATTACTATCTGCCTCATTCGGTGGTGAAAACACTTTGCCCAATTCACCTTTACCCCTGCAAACATCTGGTGGAAGAAGACCGCTTGCTGCATGTTCACATAAGTTGTTTGTTTTGGCTTGAACATGGCCATCATCACCCCCATGATACTTCTCCTAATCAGATTCCGATAGGACTCCACCTTGTAGCCATTTGTGGTTCTTGGATCAAAGAAAGAGTTTTGGATTTCCGCCGTCTTTTCTGCAGCATCACACTTCCAATAGAAGGTGATCCCCCTCTATTCTCCTGCTTCCTTCCCCAATACTAACATCCAATCCAACTCAATCCATCAAGCCGGACTTCCTCGTTTCCCTTCAACTTCAAGACCCTCCTCACAATTATTGGCAGCTATCTCTGCCATCACTCTTGGGAAACTGAAATTCCAATTCCATGCTAAAAATGTAATACAAAGTCTAGTCAAGACCTCGATTTTGGCTACCACATCAAACCTACGAATTGCAAAACTTTGCACCGCTATAGCATTTGTGACCTTCTTCACCATGATCTGCTCTCTTGTTCTTTGACATTGAAAGAAGATGCCCTCTCCTGAACGAGACACTCTAACCCCTTTTGGATTTCAAAAAATTTCACTCTCAATTGGCTTCCGGACACTCAATACTGCAGGACAACTACTCAAAGGAATTGGAAATTTACTTGGCATATTCAACTTGTCCTTGTGCAATCACAATCTTATATTACCCCAAATTGCAGTCATTCTTTAGTCGATTTCAAATTCGACCTCCCCTCTTCTGCGTATTGATGTCCAGTCATTGTCAAGACATGCTTCTTCTGTCTCTTCTGTTTCTTGAAGTGTACTTTCTTGCCATGTACCAAGGTTGTTAGACGGTCTTTGTATCACTTGCGCCTTTGTCCCGAAGATGATGCTCTTCAGAATTTTTTCCGTCGTACCCTTCTTCTGAGTACCTCCATCATTGGATCTGATCTTGCCTTCTTCGGATTTCCTCTGAAGTCACTTCCGTCCATTCTTCTTTTGCAATTTGGCTTTCCATGCTTACTTCTTCCTTCAAATGCTAATAAACAAAAAAAAACAAAAAATGTGGCCACCACATATTGCATCCCTACCCTATCTTCACTCTCTCTGCTTGTCTCACCACTCTACAACGTGAGTTCCTCTTCTCTCTTTGAGTCTTCTGACTTGTACTTGGCCTCACCTTCTGATTCCTCCTCTGACGACTCTATTACCACCAATCCTTCTTCAAGTTCACTTTCCTAGTCTTTTGTGATCTCGCAACCGCCAATTCTTTGCACCATAAAATCTTCTTCTTTGGCTTTAGAGCAGTCACTGCCAATCTCACACTCTGCCTCTGTCTATGCATAGTACTCATCATTGCTTCTAATCTGAAGAATGTATTGTTGCTTGTCCACATCAACATCTCTCCTCAAGTTGGGATGGAAGTGTGACACCATCTTTTGTCACTTTGCTGCATTCAGTAGATTCAATCCCAAGTAAAATGGGCTACAAATGGCACAATGTAGTGTGGGGCATCTTATCTTGTAAATTCCACACAATCTATCTTGTGCATTGATAAAAGCACTTTGCCCAATTGATAGGTTCCCCTACAAACATCTTATGGAAAAACACCACTTGGTGTTTCATCACATAAGTGGTTTGCTCAGGCTTGGAAATGGCAATCATTGCTCTTATGATGCCTCTCCTCACAAGGTCCTTATAACTCTTGACCTTCTATCCATTCTTTGTGTGTTTTGAAGAAAAGGCATTTCTTTGGCTACTTCTCCCTTCCCTAAGAATGTAGCTTCTTGCTCCTCACCAGCCTCTCTTCCAAGTACTAATCTCCAATCCAACTCTGTCCAACAAGCCAAATTTCTTATCTTCCCTTCCTCCTCGGGTCCCTCTAGACACTTACTCTCTATTATCTTGGTCATGAAACCTGGAAAACTAAGGTTCCAATTCCATGCTAGAAATGTGATCCAAAGCCTGCTCAAGACTTTGATACTAGCAATCACATCTAACCTCCAAATTGCATGATTTGTCACTATAAATTCAAAGTTATTCTTTCCACCTCCCATCTTACTCTCCTCCACTCTAGGTTTGTGAAAACTCTTCCTCTTGATTCCCGGACTGACAATCCTAACTTCCTCTTGATGTACAAAGGCATCTCTTACTACAATCCCTTTTCCATGATCTCCCTTAGGATCACTTTGTAATGGCAAGGAGAAGTTACTTGTCATTCCTCTTCGCTTTGTCTCAATCCCAAATCTTATAGTGGCATGTTTTCTTAGTCTCTCTTCACTTTGAGCTTCTACCAAGAAATCATACCTTTTGCATGCTCTTCTTCTGTCCATGTCAATTTCTCATGCTCATAGGCTAGCCATAGCCATTACCTTCTTGAATGTCCAACCCCAAAGGAAAGTTGGTCTACTATCTTTGCCTTGGGTTGAGCACCCTGAGACAAAGTTCCATTACATCGAGTTGAATGTGGATGGACTCAATCCAAGTACTTTGTTTTTGACACGAAGTCATTTTTATTTTGGGTTACAACGTGAAGACACCATTCTTTGCCTTCTGATGCCATATAGGTACAATATGACTTTGTCTATACACTTCTTCAAAATAGGATGAAAACTAAAAAAAACAAAAATGTGGGTGGTGGTACCCACATTTTTCATTTTGTACAAGTTTTGAAGAAGAAGTGCATTGCTTAAACCAAATTGAACCCAAATGGAAGAAATGATGAAAAGCATATATTTTGATTTGACCCCAAGAAGTTGACTTTGTGTTAGAGGAAGAGGAAGAGGAAGAAGGAGGTCAAACGCCGCAGAAGGGTTTCTTTGTATCGAATGGAGGTTACAAGTCAGGATTACTGCGGGGGCCATATCTCAATTACCACATGTCCAAATCATGAGTGATATACCTTGTTGAAAGTGCCTCGTTTAGAGCTTTCCATTGCTACCAAAATTGCAAAGTTTGGAGGTCTGTAGCAAAAGTTACAAGCAATTGAAGTTTTGGGAGTAGATGTATAGAGCAGTTGAGTGTCTTTGGGTTGGTGTCTTTGGACCTATACAATTTTGGGTCTAAAGAATTTGCCTCAAGAAAAATATGATTCAACCCAAGATAGTCAGACATCAGATAGGGAAGTCTTTGGGTCAAATATCTGAAGCGTTTGAAATAGTTAGGATAGAGATAGTTAGGATACCCATAGTTTCAATTTCAGTTTTGATTGAAGATGGGATAGAAATTGAAGGAGAAATGGTAGTAGTGAATGAACCCAAAGTGCAAGATCAAAAAATAAGTGTCTTTGGGTCAATTATATGAGCAATTAAGGGAAGCTGTGTTACAAATTGAAGGCATAGATAGTGTACCCATGCTTTTAATTACAATTGTTGATGAGGATATAATAGAATTAACAAAGGAATTGATAGTAGTTAGACCCAAAGTAAGAGAAGTAGGAGTAGTGCATGTGTCTTTGTAGTTGTCATTTGAGACATTCGAGAAGAGTGGGTCATGAGAAAAAGAGGTAGATAAGGTACCTACTAGTGTAATTGCAGATCAAAGTGAAGAAGTAGTACATATAGTGAAGGATTTGGTAGTTGTAGATATACCTGAAGAAGGAGAAGTGATAAGAAGATCGGGTTTGGAAGCCAAAGAAGAGGTAGACATTGGATTGGAGTAGTAACCATTTTGAGATTTAAAGAGACAGATATGAAGAGGTGCATTGTCATTTTGGATCTACAAGTAGGAATAGTTTTGTAAAATGGTATAGTTGTTAGCAACTATCGATTGCTTTACTATTTAAAGGGAGCATTCACAGTCATATATTGTTCAGTATTTATTATCTTTGAGAATAGATAAAGCAAAGTGCTGATTTAAGTGCTTTTTACTTGAGCTTGATTCCAAGTATCAACATTGTGATTGTGTTTGTGAGTGTGTGGAGAATTTCAAATTGCAAGTCAATGTGTTTGTTGGATGTTGGATTCCACAACCTTGATCTTCATTTTGTATGTTTGATTTTGAGTGAAGTGCAATCGAAGCAATGCCTTGACAAATCTGTGAGGAATTGTAGTGTTTCTAATATTTTGCATTTGTGAGTGTAGTGTAGTATTGATGTGAAGCAATTTCAATCGAGGAAGTTGTGCCTTCAGTGGAGGGATGGAACACAATTCTAAGGTGAAGTCATTTTGCAATGAAGTGCAGTCTTTAGGAGAATCTGAATCATCACAATCAAGATTTGTTTGGACACAATTTGTTAAGTTGTGATTACGAGTGTGAGATTTGTGATAAGTTGTCAAGACTTATCACAAGGTTGAGTGCTTGTTACTCTCTTCAGGGTGTGGTTTCTACCTAAGAGATTAAAGATGCAACCAAGAAGAACTACTTGTTACTGTTTGACTTCATATTTGGACATTTCTGACCAGTATCTCTATGAGAATGAACTTTACTTACCTGATTACCACAAAAGTGATATTTTTTGGGTTGCAACATGGGTACCACATATTTACCCAAGTGGTGGCAAAATCAATCCATTGTACTTACATTTGGGTCAAAGGTCTTCCAAGGCAAAGGTCTTTGGGCCAAAGGTTGGCTATGGAGAAGGTCCTTAAGATTGTACTCCTTTGGCATGGAACATTTGTTTACTCATCCCCTTTGGGTTCATATCTTCCATGAGTATTTCCTCCTTTTTACTCATTCTTCTTACCTATGCAGTTGCCTTCCACTCCAAAGGTGAACAATGTAAAACCAATCCTTGGTCTCAAAAAGTCTATAACTTAGCATAAGATAAGAATAAGACATAAAGTTGGAAAAAAATTCTTTTTGCAAAATAGAGGTCATTACAAGCATAATTCATGAATAAATTGCAATGATCAATAGTAATGGAAACTCTACATTTCACATTGAATTGAAATATCAAAGATAAATGAAAGATTTGCTATACTTAAGTTATTTTGGAGATATAAATCCATAATGCAAATCTTATAACTTTCTTGAGTGTGGATCTAAGTGCTTTACCAAGCTTGCAATTTATTCAATAAATGGCAATGGAAGTTCAATACCTCACTTCTGATTACAAGAGACATCTCATAATACATCTCATGTGGATATATAAAGTTATGGTATTCAAATCTAGATGGAAGGAGAGATATCTTGAAAATTGTTGGTATATTACTATGGTGCACACCCTTTTAGAAAAAGCTGTAATTTTGTTTCATTTTATTTGTCTTGTAAGGAAGGAGAGCATGGAAATTTCATGTTTAGGAGAAGAAACCTCTTTTATGAGTGTTCTTTGGAGTTCATGTGTGTGCTTGTTTGGAAGCAAAGAAGACATCATTTATGAAGTAGATGTTTGAACCAAGAATAATCACATTAGTAAGTTGCAAAATGATCTACACTAAGAAAATGCAAGAAGTGCAGATTGAGAAGTAATCTTAGAGGAATACAAGCAAGGAACAATCCTTAAGCTTGAAGATCAACAAGAGGAGATTAGGAAAGAAGAAGAGGAAAGGACCACAAATGAGAAGAAACTTTGAGAGGATGTTACCGCAAAAAAACATAAATTTTATAGTTTTAAGGAGGAAGTTACTTTGTTAATCTATAATCTTAAGAACTTAGAGGAGATCATAGATTAGATGCTAAAGATCTAGAAGAATCTACAATAGGAAAAATTGCTAAGGCAAAGATCCATGAGTTGAAACTTTAAGCTCAAACTCTTAGTGCTCAAGTATAAAATGATCCCAAACTAGAGCATGTATCCTTGAAGTTGGGAAGTTTATGTATATTTGTATAGGAAGTTTATGGAGACATATGACATAGTAGTATAAGAGATTATAGACTATGAGAAGCAAACTGAAAGTCTCCTTAGAAAGCTATAGGCAAGGGTAGTTCTTTGAAGTAGAGTAGTATAAAGAGTCATTCATTGAATGAATATTCTTTGCAATTCTACATTTCTTCTTAGTTGTGTAATCTTTGGAGTAGGAGTCCAAATAGGAAAAATTGATTTTCTTTGAAGAGAATTAAAATACTTTTCCAAGACATATGTTAGTAGTGTAAACATCAGCAAATTAGGATAAAGCATGATAATAAAATCATAATTATACAGTCCAAATGCAAGAAGTGAAATTTTGTTTGGTCTTTGCACTTCTACAACCATTAGATTTCTTAGGTTGTGTGTACCCACCTTTTTTTGGTTTTGTTATATTTTGAAGAAGAAGTGTAGGGTTGAAGTTGTATTGAACCCAAATGGCCACAAAAGAAGGAGAATAATGTCTTTGGGTTGAACTCAAAGCAATTTACTTTGTGTCAAGGAAGAAGAACTCGGATCAGACTTGTTAGATGAGAAACCCAAAGCAAGGAAATTTGCCTCGGGGTGATCAACTCGATGTAAAGACAGCATAACACTTTTCCTTTGGGTTTATCAACCAAGAAAGTACAAGCAAGAAAATGGCAAAGGTGCGAGTGGGCTAAAATTGACAGTGCCAAGAGGAACTCATGCAGAATGTGTGATTATAAGTGAAGAGTGATTGAGGAATGACCATGCAACAAAGAACTATAAGATCAAGACTTCCTCAAGAGGATTTCAAAATGTCACATAAATATCCTAAGCCAGTAAGTAGTCAACCTGAAGGAGCACTTGTTATGAAGCTATCCAAGGCTTTGATGTTTAACAATCTTGAGGGAGTTAGAATTTTGCATCCAAGAGATGAAAGAATTATTTTCTAGCTACCTTGAGTAAGAATGACAATGAAGGGCAAGAAGAAGAGTCCCTCACTCACAATGAAGAATCCTATTGATTTGGAGGTTAGATATGATTGCAAGGCTCAAAGTTTTGAGTAGACTTTGGATCACTTTTTTGGCTTGGAACTGGAACTTGAGTTTTCCAGGTTTTATGGCAAAAGTAGCTACAAGTGATTGTGAGGAAGGGGCTAAGGAAGAAGGGAAGAGAGGCAATCTGGCTCCATGGACAGAGTCAGATGGAGAATGGTGTTGGGGAGCAAGGCTGGTGAGGAAACCAAAGCTACATTCTTAAGGAAGGGAGAGCATGCAAAGGAAACTACAGAGATCCGCAATTCTTTCATTGCTCCACGTACAAAGAATGGGTATAAGATCAATACCTATCAAGACCCGATAAGGGTATGTAGTATTTTCGGGGCAATGATGGCACTCTCTAAGACAGATTGAACCACACATGTAATGGAGCACCAGGCTATATTCTTCAACCAGATGTTTGCAAGAGCACTTGTGAATTGGGCAAAGTGTTTTCACCAGCAAACGTTGCAAATGATGTTGACTTGGAGAGATTGAGCTGCTCCACACTATTTGGTGCCATTTTCAACACACTTCTACTTTGGATTGAATCTGATGAAGGAGGCAAAGTGGAAGAAGATGGTGTCTCACTTTCATCCGGATTTGTAAAAAGAAGTAGATAAGGAGGAGCAGTAGTACTTCCAACATATCCAAAGTAGTGATGAGCACTATGCAAGAATAGGCTAACACATGAAGGTAGTGGTAACTATTCCAAAGATGAAGAAGAGAAGTCATCTCAAGGAGATGGCATCACCAATTCAGCCCCAAAAGACAAGGAAGGTGAACCCAGAGCACAACATTGTTGATGAGTCATTTGAGGTAGAAGAATCAAAAGGAGAAGCCAAGTACAAGTAAAAAGACTCAGGAAAAGAGGAAGAACCAAAGCTCACACTGCAAAGTGAAAGCATTAAACAATGGAAGTGAGGATGAACCTGAAGTTCAACAACAAGAGAGAAAAATGTTGAGGGAGAAGATCGGGAGTTCCATGCCACAATTGACCATATAAGAGGAGGAGATATTCCTTGTCTGGAATTGCCACGGATGGAGATTGAAGAAACCCACATAGCCAAACCAAAGTTGGGGTTTTAGGAAGAGATGAGATCAAAGAGAAGTACACATGGTACCAAGGATACATTGCATCTCCAAATCCCAAGAAGAAGAAAGATGCTAGCAGACAAACATATTTGTTGCAACCTAGTACACCAACTTCCTCTAAAGCTATCAAGGGAATTAGCTTTATGAAATAATTTATTTATGAGAAGACAACACAAATCTTAACGGAAGAAGAGTGTCAATACCTCTTACATAAAATTCCTTGGTTGGCTCAAAGGGATCTTGAAGAGCAGTCCAAGGGTGTTGAACCTCTTCTTCCTCCTCCAGTTGAAGTTTATGTAACTAGAGAAGAAGCATCTATCAACAAATACCCAACTTTGAACTTGGCAACTTGGAAATTTTGGGCTAACAACACAACATCAATTCCAATCAGTTCTTTGAGGCCGTCAAGTTCAACATTACCAGTCTATTCCATAGAGTTTCAGAATGACTTCATTGCCCATCACCCAACATGCCTACCAGAAATATAAGGGGACGGAACAAGATGAAGATCCTAACAAATTCATCAAAGAATTCAAAATAATCTTCTTTGCCAATAAGGAGCATGACTATGTGGATCACCTACAGATCTTCCCAAGTTTGCTCCAAAAGAAAGCTCAGAGTTGGTACACACATGTAACCAAAAAGGGGTTCAGACTAACAGACTAGGTGGACTTGAGAAACGATTTCATGGAGTGATTCTGAGAAGTTGATTATAATATGAGTGTGTTTGCAGCACTCAATGATTTGGATCAAGGAAAGAAGGAGAAGTCAAGAGACCACTTTGAGCGGTTCATGGCCTTAATGAACCAAGTTCATAAGCAATCCGGTGTGGTGGGTTACTCCAATGCCCAAGCCATCACTTGGTTCCTTGGTGGATTGTCACCAAAGATTTGTATCTTTGCCAAGGAGAGGAATGTAACTTCCTTGGACAAAGTGTTCAAACATGCTATATATGAGGCAGCCAACTCTCACTCTTTTGATAACCAAAGGAATCAAGAGGAGAAAGAAGCCTAAATAAAGAGCTTCTTGCAATACCTCCCCTTCTTCAAAAGAATCCTCCATGTCTTCAAGTTCTTTGGAATCCAAAGAAGAATCAAAGCCAAAAAGAATACAAAGACAAGGAGGAAAGAAACCATTGACACCTCCAGCAAAAAAGTGGAAATAAAACCGATAATAAGCTATAGACTCTTTTTAAAGAGTTTGCAGATTTCAAAATCCAGTTGATTGGGGTGAAGGACTGACAAAAGCCTCCTTCATTTGACCAACCAAATGTATGGCATATTGCATGTGGCAAGTCAGGCCATGCCAACTTGGAGTGTTTGACCCAAACTGCATTTCTAGTCCAACAAATTGATTGGGTTCCGGGATGAGAGCAAATGAGGAGGAAGAGGTAGTGTATCTAACACAAGAGGTACAACCTCAGGCCAGCACATCAGACCAAGGTCCAAGGTATGGACCCATGGAGTATAATAGCAAACAATGCCTTTCAATGAAGACCACCGATGGGTGGCCAGAACATGCCTCAGAATGTTACAATGGAAGCATGTGTGACAACCCGAAAAATATCACTTTTGCAATAATTGGGTAAGTAAAGTTTGTTCTCGTAGAAATATGAGTCAGAATTGGTCAAATACAAAGCAAAGTAACAATTTCAGTTCTTCTTGGTTTTGTCTTTAATCTCTCAAGTAGAAACCACACCCAGATTAGAGTAACAAGCATTGATTTGCAGTCTTGTCACGAAGTAACACTCCTTAATCACAACACCTTCCATTCTTTCCAAACAATCTTGATTGTGATGATTCAAGCTCTGCCAAAAATGGCACTTCACTACAAAACAACTTTGCCTTAGAATTTTGTTCTACCCCTCCACTAAAGGCACAACTTCCTCGATCAAAATTGCTTCACATCAACACTGCGCTGCACTCACAAATGCAAAATACTACCATTACTACAATTCATCTTAGATCTGTCAAGGCATTGCTCCAATTGCACTTCACTCAGGATCAAACACACAGAATGAAGATCAAGGCTATGGAATCCAACATCCAACAAGCACACTGACTTGCACTTCAGATTTCTCCAAACACTCACAAACACAAACACAAAGTTGATACTCAAAATCAAGCTCAAGCAATGAGCACTACTTCACAGCACTTTGCTTTATCTATTCTCAAAAATAATGAGCACTGAACAACAATTTCATGCAAATGCCACTCTTAAATAGTGAAGCAAACAACAGTTCTAACAAAAATACCGTTTCCTAATAACTCTACAAACCTGTAGATCCAAAATGACAATGCACCTCTTCATATCTGCCTCTTCAAATCTCAAATCTATTACTAATCCAATCCGATGTCTACTTCTTCTTTGGCTTTCAAACCCAATCTTGAAGTAACTTCACTCACTACTACTCTGTCCTTGGGTTTCACAACTCCTAATTCCTCTACTAAATCTAACAGTTCTCTTTCCTGATCTGAATTTCCACTAGTGGGTAATCTATCTAACTCCTTATCTCCCGACCCACTCTTCTCTATTGTCTCCAATGGTAATTCCGAAGACATCTGCACTTCCACTTCATCTACTTTAGGTTTTGCTTTGACATCCTTTTGAAGTTTATCTATTTCTAATTTGACTAAGTCTAATCTGATTGTGATATTGTCTTCTACTTCCAATATCTTCCTATCTACACGAGTTCTTAGACTGATCAGTAAAGCATTCAAGTCTTTGTCCTTCGCATTTCTTCTCCTTGTCTCCTGCACCAACAACTTCAATTCGTGCAGTCTCGTCTCTTCAATGTGCACACTGGCCTCTATACTCAGCATCGCATTCATCTTGATCACAATCTCTTTTAATGGCTCCAACCTCATTTTCCTCTCCCATTCTTGATCTGCAAGCCAATCTTCTATGTACATTGCCAATTCTACACCAAACTCAGCTTTCACAACTTCCTTCTCCTTCTCTTTCTGCACAATCTTTTCCTGCTGATTGCAAAGTAACTCTCTCAACTTTTCTTCTTCTCTATACCTCACTGTCAACTCTCGTTGCCACAACTAC
This sequence comes from Lunularia cruciata, assembly GCA_948567375.1. Taxonomy (NCBI): domain Eukaryota; kingdom Viridiplantae; phylum Streptophyta; class Marchantiopsida; order Lunulariales; family Lunulariaceae; genus Lunularia; species Lunularia cruciata. The sequence continues at coordinate 44,538,375 of OX419757.1, forward strand.
TTCTTCTCCTCTACACTCTCCATCACCCTATTGAGCTCTTGCTCTTTCTCTACTACTCTCGCCATAATATGGATAATTTCTAGTCTTGAATCAGCAAACTGTTGCTTCAAGATCTCATATTCAACAATTTGTCGTTCCTTTGCTATGACACTATGCTCTATCAATTCCTCCCGATTCCTTGCTTCTCTCCTCAAATTCTCAATCACTTGATTCTGTACTACTGCATCTACTCGTAGTACTTCCCTCTCCTCCTCACCTCGGATCATACTCTTCTTCAATTCCAAGTTCTCTTCTTCTAATCCTACCAACACCTATAACACCATCTTCACCTCCGGACACTTTGACTGCATCTCCTTCTTCTTGTGCTCTAACTTTACTAATAATGGGCATACAACTTCCCGTAGATACTCCACTCCTTCACTCAAAGTTACCTTGACTTGTGGACTTGGCTCTTTTTTTGCCTCTTCTTCTCTTGATACTTGCCTTCTAAGCTGCAATTGCCATTTAGGAATGGATGCTTCACTCCCCAAACTTTCATTCTCCTCTTCTCTTACCTTACTTGGCCTTGCTTCACACTTTGGCTTTTGCTTGGAACAAACTCCTTGTTGAATGGTAATTTCCTTTTCTTCATGCTTTGGCACTTTGTCTTCCAACTTTAAGTTACCTTTCTCCTCCATCTCCATCGTGGCTTTCTCTTTCTTGGGTACCAATGTCATCTCCTCTCCATTGTTGCTATCACTACTCATGTCTCCACTCTGTAATATGAGCTCATGTTCTTCTTCTCTTTCCAAGTCTTTGGACTTGCACTCGGCTTCGCCCTCTGATTCTTCCTCCAATGATTCAATTACCACCATTCCTTTCCTAGGGTTTACCCTTCAAGAATTTTGAGGTCTTGCTTTCTCAACGTCTTCTCCTTCTCCTTATCGACTCCTCTTCTTTGACTTTGGAGTACTCGCTTCCAACTGCACACGCTTCCCCGTCTGCGCATAGTACTCATCACTGCTCCTGATTTGAAGAATGTATTGTTGTTCCTCCGTGTCAACATCCTTTCTTAAGTTGGGATGGAAATGCGACAATATCCTATTGTGCTTTGCCGCATTGAGCAAGTTCAGTCCCATATAGAAATGAGCTGCAAATGGCACAATGTAATGCGGAGGTGTCTTATTCCGCAAATTCTACACTATTTGTCTTGTCCTCCCATGAAGACACTTCACCCAATTAATCGGCTCTCCTGCAAACATCTTATGGAAGAACACCACTTGGTGCTTCATCACATAAGTTGTTCTCTCCGGCTTCAAGATTTCCATTAGAGCACTCACAATCCCTCGCTTGACAAGATCCTTGTAACTCTCTACTTTGTAACCATTCTTTGTGCGCTTCAAAGAGAAAGCATCTCTCACCCCCTGAGTTTCTTCTGCTATTTCTCCCTTCCCCAAGATCGTGGCGTCATGCTCCGTGCTTGCTTCTCTTCCAAGTACTAACCTCCAATCCAACTCCGTTCTGCAAGCCAAATAACCTCTCTTCCTCTCTTCCTCGGGGCCATCAAGACATCTACTCTTGCTGATCTCAGTCATGAACCCTAGAAAGCTTACATTCCAGTTCCATGCCAAGAATGTGATCCGAAGTCTACTCAAGACTTCAATTCTTGCAATCACATCCAACCTCCAAATTGCATGATTTCTCAGTGCAAATTTGGAGTTCTTCTTCCCTTCTCCCATCTTTCTCTCTTCCACTCTGGGCTGGGCACTATTATTCCTGCTGATTCCCGGATTAGCCCTCTCAAATTCTCCTCTACACACCAATGCGTCTTTGACTCTACTTCCCTTCCCACAATCTCCTGAAGGACGACTTCTTAACGGCAAGGGAAAATTGTTTGTCATCGGTTTGTCTTTAGCCCAATTTTTATAGAGTTGCGCCTTCTTCATCTTTCTTCACTTCGAGTTTCTACCAAGAAATCATACCTCCTACATGCTCCTGTCATTGTCAAGTATCCTTCACGCATATGACCGCCACTTTTGAACGGTCCCTTCTTGAATGTCTCACCCTGAAGGAAAGTTGTTACATTGTCCTTGCCTCGGGTTGAGCACCTCCAATACAAAGACTCCTTACTTTGGGTTGTATGCTGACAAGGCAATTCTAAGTACCCCGCCTTATGACCCAAAGCCACGTTACCTCAAGTTCCATCCCAAGGACACTTTTCATTGCCTTCTTTGGCCATATAGGCGCAATTTGACTTCTCTATACACTTCTTCTTCCAAATTTCCAAAAAATCAAAAATGTGGGTACCACATCATGTTACAATTATGGCTCTATAGGCCATTGGTCTCCAAATTTTCCTAAGCTGAGGCATCAAGTTGGGTATGTTCTCTTTGGTGGGAATTGTAAAGGTTTGGGCCACACGAGAAACCAATGCTCTCAACTACCCAACCGACCCAAACCCGCCAGTGAAGTATGTATTGTAACACCCATTTGTGCATGTGTGTGGTATTATGATATTTAGCTTGGTATTACAAGTACTTGAGAGATATTATTTATATAGAGATAAAGGATGGTTCTACATTAGTCATGATTAGCTAAAGTTAGTCATAGCTAAGATAGAGAGGACCTTACTTTAGAGGAAGTGGAAAAGATGAGCACCACTATTTTGGATTCTAGTGTGTTGACTTGGTATTATTCCCAAGTGTTTGACTTTGAGGAAAGAGTTGAGAACTCTCGGGCCCGCAAGCCTTTTTGTTTTGGATTCTTCTATAGTCCAAGGATAGCCCATGTGAAGGAATCCTTGACTTAGTGGTTGGGTCAAGATAAGATCACATGCTTAGTGGAATATGCCCATGTGGATGGATATTACTTTCTACTTTTTGACTTTACTTGACTTTTAGTCTAGTAACTTGAGTTACTACGGTAATTAGTAACTTTGGTACGTAAGTATTTCACAAGTATGTAAACAAGGAGTGAGGAGGTACTCATCATCCTTTTATTTTGCAACTATCTATCTCTCATTGAGTTCTTTAGTGAGCAATGCCTTGAGTCTTGGAGTGTTAGCCTTGGAGGAGTATGATAGAGTTGGATCTCCTTGCCTTCTTAGTCCATGGTGTGCTACCATAATAGCCATCAGAGGTTCATCTTGAGTGAAAGATAGGCCAACTCACATTTTTGGTTTCATTGCCAGGATCTCTTTATAAGGCAAGATAATGTTCCACGTACAATTCTATATTAGAAAGAAGGAGGCTATGAGAGCTCACTTGGAGAGAACTTTAGATGAGGAGAGTGTCATGCCATTTGTAGTGCTGCATCTAGATGCTCAGACACTAGAGTTCCTGTGATAGTAGTTAGAGTTATTTCAGCAGTTTCTCAACGACTACTTTCCAATGGTTAGATTTCATGTTTGAGGTACTAACTTCACGGTGGGGCCCATTGTCACTTTGCACCGTTTGCACCATCAAGTGTGCCGTCAGCGGGACCGTTAGGGTTTCAGAGCTAGCTCGAGTCCAAGGGGTATAGTTTCAAAGTGACTCCTAGAGAGCTCACTTCTCTGATGTTGAGCCTTCGAGTTCTTGGCTATGGTGGACAAAGGCCGGCGAGCGTCACTTGGATTCTCTATGCTTGAGTGGGTGTGGCTTGACTGTAATCAGTGCCCAGTTGTTGGCAGTTTAAAGAGTGACAGATCAAGTACTGATCTTAGTTGAGTTGAGTTGAGAGTGGTAAGCAATCTAATTACATCAGAGAAGTGGAGTCAAGGGGAAATTGGGTGCAAGAACTTTGAGTGTTGGTGGTATCTCCAAGCTTGGTGGATTGTTGGTAGCTCAATTCAAATTCAGTGTTTCCCTAGTGTGCAGAAGCTCGTTCAATTGATGCAGATTTGGTAGTTAGGCGAACGGTGTGCGGAAGCGCTAGCCAAATTTTGAGCAAAGAAGGAGCAAATTTCAAGCAGTGCTTGTGATTTTGAGCTCAGGAGGTGAAGGCAGGACCAATTTGATGCAAGTTGGGCTTAGAAAGTCAAAGTGAAGGTGGAGTTGGGAAGCTCTTCTCATGAATTTGTGATTTGGAAAAATCCGTGTTGTCAATTTGGCTCGAGTAGAAAGTTAGCGGGGGATTTGGCGGACGGCTAACTTTAGGGTTTACGTCAGATTTTCTGTCAGATTTTGGTTGGGGTTTATGTCAGATTTTGGCCTGATTTGGAGGAGTTTTTGCTGTTTGGCCAGATTTGGAGGACTTTTGCTAGTTTGGAGGACTTTCGTAGATTTGGAGAAGTATCGCCAATTTTGGAGGAGGTTCAAAGTGGCAACAAGAAAGGCGTCATTTGGCATTTAGAGGCTTTGAGGCATAGGGCTCTGGGCTATGAGAGGCTTCGAAGGCCTAGAAGAGCCAACAAGCCAGCTTGTTGGCGTGAGGCTAGCTAGTTTAGAGTAGATCTTGGTCATTGGTTGGCAAAACCTGCCTTTCCTGCTAGATTGTGCACAAAAGGGTTTGACCCCTAGATCTCTTGTTCCTAGATTGGTGCCCTAGCCAACTAGTCCACCCTCACTTGTTGTCCTAGTGATTGTGCCATTGTTATCTATACACATGTAGCTTTGGCTAGGAGATGCAATTTGATCTCATTCTTGGTGATCCTGGTAGCTTAGGACTTAGATACAAATTTCTCTTATGTCAAATGCCAAATGGTGCTAGAGTCGTGTCATGAGATGGAGTGTTTTCATTTAGATTTCTTGTGATTGGACCCCCTCCATTCTCTGCTTCCTGTTTGTGCACCACATTTGTGTGAGGTGCCTTGACTTTTGAGCGTTGGTGCTTTGGTGTGCTCTTGGTGGTGAGGCTGGAGTGATGACCAGTCAGACTACCTTTGTTTCTCTCCGGTGAAGTAGGAAGTGATGACCTGCATACCGTGAGAGTGCGTGTTATGATGGTAGGTTATAGGTTGTCCTTCCCCCTAGTGTAGTTATCTCGGTTAGAGTTACATTAGTGGGTGGTGCTTGGTGGTGTTGGCACGTGGTGGTGTTGGTACTTGGTGGGGTACTTGTGGTTGCAACTTGCGGTTGCAGTTGGTGGTTTGGGTTTGCTGTTGTGGTTACTTTGTCACGACGGAGTTCTTTGGAGATTCCAGAGGAGTTAGCTCTATAGTACACAGTGGGTTTACTCGGAGTGGTGCTCGGTGTAAGCATGTATCTCAGGTCCCAATGAGGGAGGAGATTGACTTTGAATTGGAGTTTGACACAAGAGCTGATTTAGTTGAGAGTGCACTTGGTGTGTCCGCACCGCTGTTGTGGGACATGGACAAGATTTATGGGGCCTCCAAAGGCCCTAGGCGTTACTCTAGTACAATGGGTACCATTGAGTTGGATGACTTCATCCAGGAGTTGATAGTTGGTGTGATCTACAGTAGATGCAAAACCTGACTTTGTTCACACCCTTCATGGCATGGAAGGGGTGGTTTCAACATCTGGAGGGTCCACCAATGGATGACTATCATGAGTTCAGGAGAGCTCATTTGGAAGAGATTGAGTTATGGAGACAATATTGGTCTCCACACTATGTCTCCATCACTTCAGGCTCGGTGGCCAAGAGTAGATTGGCTGTACCTACAAGTTCTAGCTCAAGTAGTGTGGGTGGAGCTAGTGGAGGTGCACTAGTTGGAGATAGTGCTACTAGGATTGGAGGTACTGTTGTAGGAGGTGGTGTGGTACCGAGGTTTAACCCCATGGTGGAGTTCTTCCTATGTTTGAGGCAGAACTACCAGGGAGTGCGGATTGACAAGCTGAGGAGCTTGCAGGAGTTCTAGCAGAAGGCTGGAGAGAGCCTACGGGAGGCATATACTCGCATGAAGCAGCTGATCAGTTTCACTCAGGGAGTTACTGAGGCCCGGGCAGTCCAATTTTGGTATAAGATACTGGACAGGGAGTTACAATGTAGAGTTCGTGATGCTATGTTGTTGCAGGCTACTTTGCCCACTTTGGCAGTAGTCTTTGGTTTGGCTGAGTGTATTGAGCTCAACATAGTGGAGGAGAGAGTGGTGACATGTGGATTTGGTAGGGAGACCTCATCCACGGCTGTGACTTCTTCTAGAGTGCAGCAGAGTGCACCATGCCCAGTTGGTTTTTGAGGACATAGTGGACAGCCCAGATCCTATGGAGCGAGTGGAGGGCCTAGTGGAGTTAGACCTTACCCTCATTTTTGAGTCAGCAACAGCTAGTGAGTGGTGGTGTTGCTTGTTGGACTTGTGGTGGACCTCACTATCAGAGAGAGTGTACTCAAGGCAGTGGACCTGATACCTCGGGTGCATCACAGCTAGCACAGAGGCAGTGTGAGCATTGCCATAGATTTGGTCACACTAGTGACCGGTGTTTTGACCTACACCCGGAGTTACGGAGTGGTAGGGCTGCTATGGCTGGTAGTAGAGGATCTAGTTCATGGAGGACAAGGTGGTAGAGGTGGTGGTAGAGGATCTACACCTAGTAGGAGTGCGGTACCTGCCCTTACTTTTGACACAGCTATGGCTACTCAGATTGAGCAGTTGGAGCAGAGATTGGCTAGTATAGCTATTGCTCAGAGGAGATCAGATTTGGGTGCTGAGGCTTCCACCTCATATGCTAGTGATAAAGATGCTTTGGACTTCATGTGCGGAGCAACACAGGTGGATGCATCTGCAACAGTGACTAGGAGTGCAGTACGTGCTCCAGAGCCTAGAGGAGCATAAGTGGAGTTGGACCCACAAAGAGGAGAGGTTGGGAGATAGGTCAGACTTCCCCAATCTTTCACGCTATCTGAGGCATTGCAGACAACATCCATGGTTCCTAGACATCCCAATGCACGTGTGGTAGGTGGTGATGGACTACCTGCTAGTCATCCACCTGCTACTACAGAGACTGAGTCTAGCATGATGTTGGGGGCAGCTCAGCTGATTATGCGGCATCCTTTATTTTTGGCCAGTGATATGTTTACATTGGGAGTTGACCCAGCTCCAGTATTCCGGTTGGCTGCCACGTTGTGTGAGAGTAGGGATGGTGCAATTCCTACTATTAGAGTAGAGGTGGTTGGTAGTGGAGCTAACTTGGTTGAGGAGCATGGTATCTATTCAGCGACCTGTGGTTTATGGCAAGCAACAGCGGCTAGATTGGAGGAGTTGCCAACTAGACCGGCCTTTGAGAGAGCACGGTTTACACCTGGAGTTGTCCTATTGGATAACCAAAGGGGGATTTTCCATTTGGTGGGACCTTCAAGGAAGGTCTATACACCACAGAGAGTCTTGTTAGACTCTGGTGCGCAGCCTCTTATGTTGGGGAAGGCTGCAGTTGTCGGTTTGGAGTTACGGAAGACCGATGTGGAGAGGTGTCCATTTCAAATCCAGACATCTCTAGGTGGTGGTTCAACATAGTACATCACACGTGGAGAGCTTGTTGTCCAGGTTCAGCCTGGTCATCCGACTGATAGCTCAGTGGTGAGAGCTCAGGCTATTGCGATAATAGCTGAGTCATATGATGTGCTAGTTGGGGGAGCAGTGTTATACCCCATGGGTTTCAGCATTGACTATTGGGAGGAGACAACCTCTTATAGACCTGGTTGGCAGTCTGGTGAGGGACGGGTATGTCGCCTACCAGTACGCTTCAGTAGTGGCAGTCTTGGCTCACTACAGTCCGGGACCATGGCAACATCAGTTTTAGCTTTCAGTGGTGCAGTTACTTGGCCTGGTGACTTGTTGGAGGGGAAAGCCCATGCAAAGGATACTCTTGTACCGGAGGAGATCACTCGGCTTTGGAGTATGAGTGGGATTGTTCTATCCACCTTGGATGTTCCATTGTGGAGTTCAAAGGAGGCATTGCAACAACATGCAGATCAGTTGGTGCAATAGGCTTGGAGTGGAACCTTCATACCATCAGGAGATGAGTGTGAGGATGAGCCTCTAGAGGCAATTGCTTTGACACCTTTGGATACCACACTCATTGCTTGGCAGTATCCAGTAGAGGGGATATGCCTATTGGAGTTGTTTGGTGGGATCAGCACCGGACTAGCTGCGGTGTTACATGCAGGTATACAAGTACAGAGGTACTTGTATGTAGAGAGAGATGAGACTGCTAGGCAAGTCTCTCTACATCATGTGGCACACTTGGCCTATTGATATCCAAAGTTATTACCGATGTCAGTAGTCAGAGGTTACCAGAAGGCCCTACCAGGAGATATTTCCTTACTTGGGACGCATGACCTAGAGAGACATGGGCCTATTCACTTGGTGATTTCTAGATGGCCATGTCAAGGACATACACATTGTCAAGTAAATTGTTTGTCCTCAAGAGTGCACCGAGCACCTGGCTGCTTGTGCTTAGTTTGCCTTTATTGTAGTTGATTTAGAGTTTCTTGTAGACTGACATTCTCTTCCTATTCCTGGTGTGTTGGAAATCTCAACTCTGTAAACTTTTGGGTTTTTCTTTGTTTCTTGATGTTGGGTTTCTCAGGGTTTGTGTTTGTCTTTGGCCTTTGCAGAACTGGCTAGTTCATGCGGGTTTTGCTACGGTTTCGGACCCGACGGTCCCTAGGAATGGTTGGGAATTTCACAAACAACAAATAATATTCTATTTGGCTCAACCCGGCACCCAGACTACTGAATCAACCATTCATATAGATGGACTGAGCTCCTAAAATGGAACTTCCTTGATGCTAGTCATAGATCAAACACACTATTGTCTCAGGATTTGTCATTCATAAAATTTCAGTTGCAAGGTTCACAATTTTGGGAAAGCCAACCAACTCCAGTTCATACAATGTCTGCACTAAATTATGACAAAAACTCAATTCAGCTAGGGCCTTCACACGCACTCTGTCCGATAACAGTAAAGACAACTCACCTTCCGGACTTCTTCCTTCACCTCCCAACAGCACTCCCATCAATGCTTTCTCCTCTGAAAACCCTTACAAAGATCCACTGAAAAACCCCTGTTTAGCCCTCTCCTTCTCAAAATCCTGCAACCACTCCTTGCAAAGCTCTTCTGGCATTTTCTCAAATGCGCTCTACTGTCATTTCCCGAAAGCTCTCTATCCAGATCTCATTTGTCTTGAATTTTCATACCCCGTCAACATGTGCACTCCCGCAAGACTTTCTCCTCTGAAAACCCTCTGAAAGATCCACTGAAAACCCTTGTTCAGCCTCCCCTTCTCTAAATACTGCAACCGCTCCTTGCAAAGCTCATCTGGTATTTTCTCAAAAGCTCTCTACTGTCCTTTCCCAAAAGCCCTCTGTCTCTCTCAAAAGTTCCTGCAAACTTCTCTCTTGAAACTCCTCTAGCATTTCCCGGAACTGTCAGCCCTTCTCATTATGAAGAACTCAACTCCTGCCAACTCTTCTCTTGAAAACTTTCCCTGTCATTTCCCGAAACTGTCAGCCCTTCTCACCGTGAAGAACTCAACTCCTGCCCAACCTTGCCAACTTCTCTCTCAAAAATCCTCTGGCACTTTCTTGAAACTGTCAGCCCTTCATCTTTTGATAATTCTCCCTATCAAGAACTCAACTCCTGCCCAACCTTGCCAAATTCCCTCTCAAAAATCCTCTGGCACTTTCCCGAAACTTCCTGCCCAACCTTGTCAACTTCCCTCTCAAAAATCCTCTAGCACTTTCTGAAAACTGTCAGCCCTTCATCACTTTTGATTATTCTACTTGTCCAAAACTCCTGCCCACTCTTCTCCTGAAAACCTTTCCTGTCATTTCCCAAAAACTTCCTGCCCAACCTTGTCAACTTCCCCTCTCCTCATTTCCCAAAACTCTACTCCTTTCTTATCAAAATTTCCTGCAACTTCTCTTGAAAATCCTCTGCCAACTTCTCTCTCAAAATCCTCTGGCATTTCCTGAAACTGTCAGCCCTTCATCTCTCGAAAATCCTCCCTCACTTTCCAGAAACCCTACTCCTTTCTTCTCGAAATTTCTTGCAACTTCTCTCTCGAAACTCCTCTCCTCATTTCCCAAAACTCTACTCCTTTCTTCTCAAAATTTCCTGCAACTTCTCTCTTGAAACTCCTCCGGCACTTTCTTTCCAAAAACCCTACTCTCTTTTCTCGAAAATTCTTGCAACTTCCTACCCAACCTTGTCAACTTCCCTCTTGAAAATCCTCTGGCACTTTCTTTCCAAAAACCCTACTCTCTTCTTTCAAAAATTCCTGCAACTTCTCTTAAAAAATCCTTTGCCAACTTCTCTCTCAAAATCCTCTGGCATTTCCTGAACTGTCAGCCCTTCTCACTTTTGATAATTCTCAATATGAAGAACTCCTGCCCACTCTTCTCTTGAAAACCTCCCTTGTCATTTTCCAAAAACTTCCTGCCCAACCTTTTCAACTTCCCTCTCGAAAATCCTCTTGCACTTTCTGAAAATTGTCAGCCCTTCATCACTTTTGATTATTCTCCTTGTCCAGAACTCCTGCCCACTCTTCTCCTGAAAACCTCTCCTGTCATTTTCCGAAAACTTCCTGCCCAACCTTGTCAACTTCCACTCTCCTCATTTCCCAAAACTCTACTCCTTTCTCCTCGAAATTTCCTGCAACTTCTCTCAAAAATCCTCTGCCAACTTCTCTCTCAAAATCCTCTGGCATTTCCTGAAACTGTCAGCCCTTCATCTCTCGAAAATCCTCCCTCACTTTCCGAAAACCCTACTCCTTCCTTCTCAAAATTTCCTGCAACTTTTCTCTCAAAACTCCTCTCCTCATTTCCCGAAACTCTACTCCTTTCTTCTCAAAATTTCCTGCAACTTCTCTCTTGAAACTCCTTTGGCAATTTCTTTCCAAAAACCCTACTCTCTTCTCTCAAAAATTCCTACAACTTCTCTCAAAAATCCTCTGGCAACTTCTATCTCGAAATCCTTTGGCATTTCCTAAAACTGTCAGCCCTTCCTCACTTTCAATAATTCTCATTGTCAAGAACTCCTGCCCATTCTTCTCCTGAAAACCTCCCCTGTCATTTTCCAAAAACTTCCTGCCCTTCTCTCTCCAAACTCTATGTCTCTCTCAAAATTTTTCCGGCTCCTTCTCCTCTAAGCCCAGTACTCTTTCATTCCAATAATGTAAACAGAACCTGAGCTAGTGTAAACCCCAACATTATGTCTTGGCTCCCGCCACATAAAAGACTCCTTGAGCTAATAACACCATAAATTTTTTTGGTTTCACAATAATATAGGAAATATCTCCCGCGGCAAGGTAGCAAAACCCACACCCAAGATATATTCTCATAAATCCATGTTCCTTGCAACAAATAAAAGAGAAAAGAAAATTTATCACACCAAAAGCCTCAAGGGTACACATGGGCTATTTTCCCGACAACAACATGCTGGTAGAGGATTGGGTCTTCAAGATCCTTGTTCTAGTGTGTTTTGGGAGATGTTACGAATACTACGACATCTCTAGGTTCATCAGTCTATTTCTCTAGCTTACCTTTTGGAGAATGTTCCTTTGATGGGTGATTCTTGCACCAAAGTGGTGGCGAGTACACATCAGGTCCATTCTTGGATGGGACCTGCTGTATTGTTAGATGCAGCCAGAGTGGGATCACGGGCTCATCATCTTTGTCTTTGGTGGACGAACCTCTTACCCAGAGAGGTTCTACAACATGCTTATGATGGGATTCAGCAACTGGACCACATTCTTGTTGATGATATCTTGGATGTTGGGCATCAGTCTCAGACAGTGGTAGTGGCTGATAGGTCACCTATGGCAGTGGTGAACCTAGTTGGACAACCTAGAGCTGAATTTCCCACACTCATGAGTTTCCCATGCTCTCATGTATTTCAAGAGGGAGGACCTGGACTTGTTTGGGACTCACAGTTACAACAGTTGGTGGAGCCCAATGTTGATGAGAGAGAGCGGGCAATGGGTTTTTGCACCGGTATTACTGTTGTTCCAATAGTGTCAAAGGCATCCAGGCATCAGGTGTTAGGTCAGGCTATGGGCTTGAACTGTTTGACCTGGATTGTGAGCCTTGGCTTGGCAGAGCAGCATAGGATGCGCTTGATAGGCATCACCACTCAGACACTTGTGAGCCTTGTGCCTATCAAGATGATCCAGGCACATGCTGGGGGCGATGGACCGAGTGGACATGGTATTCTTGGGACACATCCAGTAGCTACTAGGGAGAGTGGTCTACTTGGAGTCCATCTAGGTGAGCGTGGGCTACTTGGATTACACTCTTGGTCCACATGGGATGCAGCTAGAGGACGTGTAGAGCTTGCAGCCAGAGTGGAGGGAGTTTTTCACATAGAGGTTGGGACCTCTAGTGGTCGGGAGCATGACACTATTGCTCCCAAGGACCCAGTGTAGCAATCAGTCAGTACGTCTTCCACTCCTACTATAGTTACAGAGGATACTTGGGAGCCAGATCTTAGACCCAAGCTTATTGGAGAGGAAAGACGGAGGGTTTGGAGGTTCTTGAGGAGTCACACAAGTTGTTTTGCCTTCAGTATGAAGGATTTGGGTGCTCTAAAGGGACCTAGTATACGGATTGAGCTGACTAGCGACACACCAGTTTTCCGACGTCCTTATTGATATAGTGATATAGAGAGGACATTGATTTAGAGCCGGAGCAATGACCTTTTTGAGGTTGGTTTGGTGGAGATTTCACATGGAGAGTATGCATCAGCAACAGTGATACCAGCCAAGAAGGATATGCATGGCAACTATACAGATAGGCGGATGTGTGGAGACTACCGTCCTATCAACCAACAGACCAAGGCTGATTGGTATGCCATGCCTACACCAGAGGAGATTTTTGATGCGATTGGGCATGCAAAGGTCTTCAGTACTTTGGATCTTTGAGCAGGATATCATCAGTTGCCGATCAGGGAGGATGATAAGTCCAAGACAACATTTTGGGCTATTGATCCTCACGGCAAGGATGTGTTATATCAGTGGAGGTTCTTACCATTTGGGTTAAAGAACGCTCTTGTTGAGTTCTAGAGGGTCATGGATAGGATCCTAGCTAGATTGGATTTTGCTTGGTGCTATATTGATGACATTTTGGTTTATAGCACTACTATGGAGGAGCATGAGAGACAGTTGTTGGAGGTGTTTGAGAGGTTGAGATCTCATGGACTCAAATTACATCCTGGGAAGTGTAGGTTCTTCCATGAGCAGGTTGAGTATTTGGGTCACACTATCTATCTCGGAGGACTTGGTGTTCAGCAGACCAAGGTGGAGGCTATTGCACGTATTCCTCGGCCTACGGATGTGAGCAGAGTGCAAGCATTCCTTGGGTTGGAAAACTTCTATCACCGCTATGTTAGAGGATTTAGTGCCATTGCCAAGGCCTTGACAAAGCTGACCAAGCTTACACAGCAGTGGTGCTGGGGAGATGAGCAGGAGAGAGCTTTTGTAGAGCTCAAGGAGAGGTTGACATTTGCTCCTATTTTGAGGAGACCAATCAGGGGACAACCATTTCAAGTTCACACTGATTGGAGTATGTTGGGGCTTGGAGCGGTGCTCACCCAGCATGATGATGAGGAGAAGGAGTTTGTGGTGGCCTATGCTAGTCGCTCCAACAATTCAGCAGAGGTGAAGTATAGTTCATATGAGGGAGAGTGCTTGGCAGCAGTTTGAGCAGTAGCACATTTCCGATGTTACCTATTTGGTAACCCCTTCACTCTCATCACTGATCATCAGCCACTAAAGTGGTTGATGGAGTCCGACAAGCTTTAAGGGAAGCTTGCACGGTGGGCTCTGATTTTATAGGAGTATGATTTCACGGTTGTTCACAGACCTGGAGTGGTGAACCGTGATGTAGATGGGTTGAGTAGAAACCCATGTCCCAACCAGCAGGATCAGACCGGAGCACGTTGGCATGGTGAGATAGATGAGGAGATGGTGCCAAGTTGGCATGCATCGGCCTTTCTATGTATATGTGTAGAGGCTTTGGTGGTATCTCTCTTAGCGCATACAGGAGGAGTTATTAAGGTCACAGATCCAAAGAGTGAAGATATTGGTACAGTTCAACGAGACATTCATGATGATATCTTAGTGATGGACTATCTTCGCACTAGTGTTGTGGGTGGCACAATTGGGACCAAGGAGAGAGACTGTGTTCTTCAGCAAGCCAGACGGTTTAGATTGGAGGGTAGATACCTTTTGCATGTATGGGAGGATGGTAGAGTGCGAGTAGTACCACTTCCATCTCAGAGATCACAATTGGTCCTTCATGCTCATGAGGAGCTAGGACATTTTGGAGTAAAGCGTACATATAGCTTACTCCAGAGTCATTATTGGTGGTGTGGTATGCAGATCGAGGTACAGTAGTTTGTTGCTAGATGTGTGGTTTGTGACCGAGTTAGAGCATCATTCAATGCTCCTACGCCACAGTTACACCCATTACCTATCATGGGATTGGGTTACCGTTGGAGTTTGGACTTTGTCGGACCTTTACCGCTGACTGTGAGACATCATCGGTATGCTTTGGTGATGGTGGAGCACTTCTCCAAGTGGATTGAGTTGGTGGTACTTCTTGACAAGTCTAGTGAAGGGACAGCTTACTCGTTCCTGGATCAAGTTCTTAGTCATTTTGGTGCACCAGTTGAGGTTTTGACTGATCAGGGTACAGAGTTCTTGGGGAAGTTTCAGGTCTTGTGTGACAAGGCTTTGATTGATCATCGTACTACATCCTGAGATCACCCTGAGGCAAATAGCTTAGCAAAAAGAGTGGTTTAGATGGTGAAGAGAGGATTGCAAAAGTATGGTTTGCAGAGAGGCCACTTGGGAGATTGGGATCTCCAATTACCTTGGTTGGCCATGGGCTATCGGTTCAGCCGGCAAGCCTCTTTAGCATCCTTCTCTCCATACTTTGTACTCTATGGACAAGATCCAGATTTACCTGCAGCCATTCGTCAAGATGCTATTGTAGTTTTGGACTTAGATGACCCCAATGTATGGATGAGCGCATGTTCTCAATGTGTAGAGATCTTTTGGAGAGTGATGCCGATGGCCTTTGAGAACTTGGCAATTGCTCAGCATAGAGATACTTTATGCTATGCTACCATTTGAGGAGGAGGTTATAGACCCTCAATTCATCGATTTCATCCAAGCGACTATGTATATCAGTAGACAACACCGATGACACTTGATGTTTCTACAGGCCGCACTATCTTGAGAGTGCGCAAGGTTTTTCCATCTGGAGTCCTTGTGTTAGAAGGACGTGATGGTGTTGTTTGGAAGGATCATATGCGCAATTGTGCGCCATGCCACCTCCCAAACATTGATGGTACTATGGACCCAAGCTTGGCACTTGTACGTGCAGACTTGAGGTGTATGTTATGTGGCTCTTCTGGTGGAGCTGCTACTATGTTAGTGTGTGATAGTTGTTCGAGAGGATGGCATATGGTATGTATGACTCCTCCCCTCATGGTGCTTCCTCAAGGACAATGGTTATGTCCTAGATGTACTTGACCTATAGCTAGTTCATTCTTTATATGGTATAGATTGTAGACAGGTGACTAACGATGGGGCTCCATAGCACCCGGCCTCCTAATCTTTGCCCATTAGAGGGTATACTATATACTTAGAGTAGATGGCTATCTGGAGTTAGAGGGACCTAACCGCCAGCTAGGGAGGCAATTGTGGCACTTCAGAGTCTATGTATGACTTATGTGTGAGTTGTGCTTCTATAGTGTATGATGCTGACAACGATGTATGTTGTGTAGCGATGTATATACACACAACAGCTGTCACACCATTTGTAATGCCGCATCTAGATGCTCGGACACTAGAGTTCTAGTGATAGTAGTTAGAGTTATTTTAGCAGTTTCTCAACGACTACTTTCCGATGGTTAGATTTTGTGTTTGGGGTACTAACTTCACAGTGGGGTCCACCGTCACTTTGCACCATTTGCACCGTCAAGTGTGCCATCAGCGGGACCGTAAGGGTTTTAGAGCTAGCTCGAGTCTAGGGGGTATAGTTTCAAAGTGAGCTCCAGAGAGCTCACTTCTCTGATGTTGAGCCTTCGAGTTCTTGACTATGGTGGAAAGAGGCCGACAAGCATCACTTGGATTCTCTATGCTTGAGTGGGTGTGGCTTGACTGTAATTAGTGCCTAGTTGTTGGCAGTTTATAGAGTGACAAATCAAGTACTGATCTGAGTTGAGTTGAGTTGAGGGTGGTAAGCAATCTGATTATTGTGGCACTTTAGAGTCTATGTATGACTTATGTGTGAGTTGTGCTTCTATAGTGTATGATGTTGACAGCAATGTATGTTGTGTAGCGATGTATATATGCATGACAAGAGGGCTAAACTTATGTTAGAGAATATGGACCCATTTTTATACCTTGTAGTTCATTATGATGTCTTTGAGGTGATTTTGTACATCTTGTACACTTGAGAGGATTTGGAGAGATTGTGTGAGGTGGATTGTAGATTTTGGGGATTAAGGTGATTTTGGGCAAAACCTCAAGTTTGGATCTGGACTTGAAATTTCTACATATGATATCTTGGGTTATCCTCCAGTTTTCACACTTGAAATTATTGTGAGAGATGTTATACGCACTAGGCTAGAATTTTTGAAAGTTAATAGTGAAAATTGCTCCCAAAACTGCATGCTCTCTAGAAAATTGTACATATTCTTTAAATTTTAGTAAAAATTTGCTGAAACATTCAAAGAGAATTCAGTGCATTGTATCCTACCTGTTGACACAAAAATTAGACATAGATCATTCTTGAGCAAAGAGTTATAAGTTTTTGAAGTGAAGGGGGTGGTTTTTAGACCAAATCTGAAATATGTGTGCTGAATAGAAAAGTGTCTATGCCAAATGGCTTTATAAAATGATTTTAATTTTTGCAAGGAGGAATTTCTTGGAGTTGTGATCAAGTGGAAAAAATTTTTGAGGACTATGAGGGCAACAAAAAGCATGTTTGAGGATTTAGACTCATCTTGGGAACACAAAGGGTCATCAAGAGGGGAAATTGAGGCTATGCAAGGTTCCCCTAGGGTTTGAGTTGATTGTGGAGGTGGATTTGAGGAGAAGAGAGTTTAGAATAGAATTTGAAGAGGGTGTTGAGAGGATCCAAAAACCTACATCACTTGGAGGAAAGAGTGAGTCTAAGTGCTTTCTATGTGGAGAGAAGAGACATAAGGCAAGGTCATGTCCATTGACCTTTGGGAGCAAGATATTGAGGAAAAGAAGAGGATAACTTGATTTGGGTTTGCATGTTAGACCGTCTTCACCAAGATTAGGAGAGAGAAGATCTAAGACCAAGGAGTTGTGTGAGGTTTGTGGAGTGGAAGGACTTCCAAAAGGACATGAGTGTAGTGGAGTAAAAGCACTTTTGGAAACTTTGGTGAAGGTTATTGGAGAGAGTCTTAGTATAGCTACAGAAATACTACCACCTTCATCAGCTACTTCTCAAGATTAGTGATGGAGATAATCTTTCAACTTATGGATAAACTATCCATGAGAGTTAGATTAATATGCATTCTAGGATTTGATGTTGCTATAGAAATCTTGGAGTAATTTGAACCTTTTGTGTTCCCAAGAGTGGATTATTCTCAGATGGTGTTATTCATGTATATACCGTATTAGTTATGGAGTGAGAGAAAGAAAAGAGAAAGAAAAAAAAATTGAGAGAAAAGAAAGATAGTGAGGAGTTAATATGGGGAAACTTCCGGTTTCCTTTGGCAAGGATGGAGAAGATGTGGGGCCTTTGTGAGAGATTTCAAGAGAGCTTGCATAAGAAAAAAAATGAGAGGAGGAAGAATGAGTGGGCCTCATTATTAATAGATTTCTTTGAGGATGCAGCACTTACATGGTATGAGTCAGAATACCAAAAGAGAGAGGAGAGATGGAGAAGAAGAGTCTTGGGAGAGTTTGACTTCAGCATCATTGAGAATTTTCTTCCATATGAGAGTTATGAGAGATTGATGAGTGAGGTTACCTTTCTCAAACAAGGAGATGGAGAGAAAGTGAGAGTCTTTGCAGAAAGAGTGGAAAAGGTAGAGTCCAAATTTTGTAAGTGACCAATTCTCTTGTAATTCTCTTGTTACATTGTAAAACCTCTCTAGGTAAGAGGTTCATCCACCAAAGACAAAGACAATGAGTTCATGATCCCACTTAGGGTGCATCCAATAACATGGTAGGTCCCATACAAGAATGGATATGTTGTGTACTCACCATCACCCATGTACAAGAATTACTCATCAAAGGGATGTTCTCCAAAATGTAGGCTAGAGAAATAGACGGATGAACTTGGAGATGTTGTAATATACATAATATCTCCTAAAACACACCAGAATATAGATCCTATATACCTTGACCTTGGCTAACATAGGTATGTCCTTGACATGGCCATCTAAAAATCACCAAATGAATGGGAACAATTCTCTCCAAATCCTACATCCTCTAATAAGAAATGACTACTGGTAGGGTCTTTTGGTAACACCTAACTATTGAAATTGGTAATAAATTAAGATATTGATAGGCAATTGTACCACATGATATAGACTTGCCTAGAAATCTCATCTCTTTATAAAAGACTGAGACCAAAGAGAGAAATAGGAGAATAGAAGATCAAAGTGAAAGGTCACATTGGAACTCTTGAATGAAAGAAACTCCAAATGCCTAGCATGAGCTTGGGCTTTGGTATTTATAAGGGGTATACAAGGCTCTTGAGAAGCTTCTCAAGAAGCTTCCTAAAGCTGCCTTCTTTGAGTGTAAACCAAGTTAATAGGGAAACTTCTCAAGAAACTTCCTTCTAAAAACCGCCTACTTGGCATGCCAGCTAAGCTAGTTAGAAGCTTCCCAAGAAGCTTCCTTCAAGAAGCTATCTACTTGGAGTGCAAGCTAAGCTAACTAGGAAGCTTCCCAAGAAGCTTCTTCTTAGAAGTTGCCACTTAGCATGCAATACTTGCAAGGTACCAAGTAGCTTCCTAGCTATTTTTACAATATTTTAGGCTAATTTGGCCAATTTCCTACTTTGTTAGCTTTGACTAACTTGTCGGTAAACTCATATTGTTACACTTTCCATATACAAGTACCTTTGTACTCACATACCTACCTAGAGTACCATAGCTAGTCCAATGCTAATCCCACCAAACAACTCCAATAGACATACTCTCTCTATTGGATACTACCAAGCAATGAGTGTAGTATCAAAAGGTGATAAGTTTATAGACTCTAGAGGCTCATCCTCACGTTGGTCTCCTGGTGGAACAAAGGCTCCACTCCAAGCTTGTTGCACTAATTGATCTGCATGCTATTTTGATGTCTCCTAAAAACTCCACAATGGAACATCCAAGGTGGATGGAACAATCCCACTCGTACTCCAAATCTGAGTGATCTCCTTTAGTACTTGAGTTCCTCTTCATGAGCATTCCTCTCCAATAAGTCACCAAGCTAAGTTATAGAACCATTGAAAGCAAAAACTGATGCTATGGTCCTTGACTATAGTGAGCCATAGACTACAATTACTAAAGTGTACTAGAAAGTGATATACTTGTTCATCATTTGACTACCAACTTGGTCTATAGGAAGTTGTCTCCTCCCAATAGTCAATATTGAAACCCATGGAGCATAATATTGCTCCACCAAATAGCACATCATATGCTCTACTATTGTTGCAATGGCCTAAGCTCTCACCATAGAGCTATCAATTAGATGATTGGGTTAAATTTAGACAATGAGCTCTCCACATGTGATGTATTGTGTAGAACCACCCCTAGAAATGTTTGGATTTGAAATAGACACCTCGCCATATTGGTCTTTTGTAGCTCAAGACCAACAACTACAACCTTCCCCAACATAAGAGGTTGTGTACCAAAGTCTTATAAGACCCTTTGTGGTGTATAGACCTTCCATAAAGGTCCTACCAAATGGAAAATCCTCCTGTATTAATCCAATAAGATAACTCCAAGTGTGAACCAAGCTCACTCAAAGGTAGGTCTAGTTGGTAAATCCTCCAACCTAGCTTGTTGTCGGCCATAAACCATGGGTCATTGAGCAGATTCTATGCTCCTCATCCAAGTTAGCTCCACTATCAACCACCTTTGATCTAGAAGTAAAAACCACATCATCCCTACTCTCACAAAGTGTGGTATCCAACTAGAACATTAGAGTTGGGTTAACTTCCAATGTAAACATGTCATTGGCTGAGAACAAAGGGAAGCATATAATCAATTGAGCCACCCCCAACATTGTGATAGACTCAATTTATGTAGTAGGAGTTTACTAACTAGCAGCTAATCCATGATCTATTACATCACCACCTACCACACTTGTACTTAGAAGTTTAGGAGTCATGGAAGTCATCTGTAGTGCCTCAAAGAGTGTGAACGATTAGGGAAGTCTGACCTATTTACCTCTCTCTTTTCTATGGATCCAACTCTAAAAGTGAAAATTGGCTTGGTAATAAATTTTGAGATGTTATACATGATGGTCTAAGTCAAATGGATAGAAGAGTCACCAAAAGAAGACTTCCACTAATAGGACAAAGGCCAAAACACATTGAAAATTTCAAAGCCAATTTTTGAGGCTTAAAAAAAGAATAAGGCCTTGATAAAATGGAATATTATCTCCTTTCCAAGAAATGGTGTTACCTTTATTCCTCCAAAATTTGTCTCATTGAGATATGGTACCACTTTCATTCTATTTTGAGCTTTTTATAGAAAAATTCCCAAAATATTCCTTGTGGTCAAACTTGTTTGACCACCAAATGAGACTAGGGTTGACATGTCACCAATCAATATATCTAATATAAATGTGGAGCTCACTTGGAGGGGTTCTTCTTTGCTATATAATAGAGTTGGAGTGCTTCTTGTGGGCATTGTTTTATTAAGGATATCAATCTTTAATATTTGGATTTTTATAGTGCATGGATTGGCATATCTACTAGAACTATCATTTATTGGTCAGGATTTCCAAATTTTATGCTAGATGTGTGATTTATTGGTCAAGGTCTCCAAACTAATGTTCTACATTAACTTAAAAAGATTCTTATTTAAACTCCTTTGTCATGACATTTGTTATCCAAATTCAAAGATTGAGTTGGTAGAGGTAATCCCAAGTTGGCAGAAGCACAAATTTTGCTAGCTACTTCTCAAGTTGGTAGAGGTCAACAAGATTTAGCAAAGCTTAGCTAGATTGGTGAAAGTTCAAATTAATTTCCCTAGCTAGTTCTCAAGTCGGTGGAGGTCAACCTGATTTGGCAAAGGTCAGCTAGATTGATGAAGGTTTAAATTTGCAAGAAGAAAGGCCTCATGTGGCTAAGACATAGGGTTGTGGGCTAGAGAGGCTACAAAAGCCTAGAAAGCCAACTTGTTGATGTGAGGCTAGCCAATTTATTTGAGTTCTGGTAGTAATTTTGCAAAATCTACCCACCCTTCAAGATTGTATGCAATAGAGTTTGAGTGCTAGATCTCTTGTTTCGAGATTGGTGTCCTAGCCAATTGGTCCACCCTCAATTGTTGATAGCTTGATACATATATTCATACAACTTTGACTAGAAGAGGTGATTTGATCCCATCCTTTTTGACCTTGGTAGTATAGAGTACATAAACACTCCTATTATATCAAATGCCAAATGATGGCAAAGTCAGTCTAATTTTGACTTGTGAGATAGAAGGTTATCATTTTTGTTTCTTGTGATTGGATTTCCTCATTCTCTACTTCTTGTTTGTGCACCATGTCTATGTGAGATGCCCTAATATTTAGATCATTGGTGCTCTAGTGTGTTCTTGGTAGCAAGGTTGGAAGGTTGACCAATCTCTAATACCCATTTGTGCTTGTATGTGATATTTAGTTTTGGTATTTTAAATACTTAAGAGATATTATTTATATAGAGATAAAGGATGGTTCTAGATTAGTCATGATTAGCTAAATTTATTCATAACTAAGATAGAGGGGACCAAGAGGAAGTGGAAAAGATGAGTACCAATATTTTGGATTCTAATGTATTGACTTGGTATTATTCCTAGGTGTTTGGCTTTGAGGAAAGAGTTGAGAACTCTTGGGCCACAAGCCTTTTTGTTTTAGATTCTTCTATAGTCCAAGGATAGCCCATGTGAAGGAATCCTTGACTTAGTGGTTGGGTCAAGATAAGACCACATGCTTAGGAGAATATTCCCATGAGTATGGATATTGTTTTAGATTTTTAGACTTTATTTGACTTTTAGCCTTATCACTTGAGTTACTCTAGTAATTAGTAACTTTGGTGTGTAACTATTTCACAAGTATATAAACTAGGGGTGAGGAAGTACTCATCATCCTTTCATTTACAACTATCTCTCTCTCATTAAGTTCTCTAGTGAGCAATGGTTTGAGTCTTGGAGTGTTAGCCTTGGAGGAGTATGATGGAATTGTGGTTCCTTGCCTTTGTTGTCCATGGTGTGCTACTAAAATAGCTCTAAAAGGTTAATCTTGAGTGAGTGGCAGGCTTGCCCTGATTTTTGGTTCCATTGCCGGGACTTTTCTAGAAGGCAAGATAATGTTACGTGTACAATTTTATATTAGATAGAAGGAGGCTATGAGAGCTCACTTGGAGAGAACATTACGGGGAGAGAGTGCTAAACTTATGTTAAAGAACCCAAACCTATTTTTATACCTTGTAGTTCATTATGATATCTTTGAGATGATATTGTATGTCTTGTACACATAGAGAGGATTTGGAGAGATTGTGTGAGGAGGATTGTAGATTTTAGGAATTACGGAGATTTTAGGCAAAATCTCAAGTTTGAGATCTGGACTTGAAATCTCTACATATGATATCTTAGATTATACTTCCATTAGAACATTGGAAATTATTATGAAAGCTAGTGCAGGCACTGAGCTATAATTTTTGAAAGTTGATAGGGTAAATTGCTCCCAAAACTATATGCTCTTTGGAAAAATGTATGAAGTCTGCTATTTCTTCAGTTTTCTTTGGAATTTTCTCAATCTTTGTAAGAAAATTAAGTGCATAGTATTTTACCTTTTGGCCCAAGAATTAAAGAATGATCATTCTTGCACAAAAAGTTATGAGTTTTTGAAAAGAGGGGGTGGTTTTTGGACCAAATCTGAAATATATGTGCTGAATAGAATGATGCCTAGGCCAAATGGCTCAATGAAAAGATCTGAAATTTTGCAGAGGAGGATTTACTAAAGTAATTATCAATGTAAAAATATTTTAGAGGACTGTGACATACCAGTTGAGATCTCATGCATGAGGAGTGTGAGAGCAACAAAAAGCATGTTTGAATGTGTAGACTCATCTTGGGAACATGGAGGGGAGGTTTAGGGCACCAAGAGTGAAAATTGAGATTATGTAAGGTTCTTCAATGGTTTGAGGTGATTGTAAGGGTAGATTTTAGGAAAAGAGAGTTTAGAATAGAATTTGAAGTGAGTGTGGAGAGGATCCAAAAACCTACACCATTTGGAGGAAAGAGTGAGTTTAAGTGCTTTTTATGTATGGAGACTTTTGTGGTGCCCACATTTTTTTGTTTTCTTCAAAATAGAGAAGAAGAAGTGTATAGAGGAGCCGGATTGCGCTTGTATGGCCAAAGAAGGCAAAGAAAAGAGTTTTTGGGATGAAACCCGAAGTAAAGTGACTTTGGGTCATAAGGCGAAGTACTCTAAAGTGCCATGTCAGCATACAACCCAAAGTAAGGAGTCTTTGTATTGGAGGGAGCTCAACCCAAGGTGAAGTCAGTCTAACAACCTTTCGTTGGGGCAAGAAATTCAAGAAGGGACCGTTCAAAACCGGCAGCTCATACGCGTGAAGTACGATTGATAGTGACAAGCGCATGCAAGAGGTGTGATTTCTTGGTAGAAACTCAAATTGAAGAGAGACGAAGAAAGTGCAACTCTATAAAAATTAGGCTCGCAACAAAGCAATGTTGGGCAATTTTCCTTTGCCGTTGAGAAGTCGTCCTGCAGGTGATCGTGGGAAGGGAAATAGAGTTGAAGATGTGCTAGTGTGTAAGGGAGAAGTCAAGAGAGTGAAACCAAGAGACAATGAGAAAGCAGAAGAGTTGAGAGGACGAAAGAAGAACTCCAAATTTGCAGTGAGGAATCATGTGACTCGGAGGTTAGACGTAATCACAAGAATCAAAGTCTTGAGCCGACTTCGGATTACGTTCTTGGCATGGAATTGGAATGTTAGTTTTCCAGGTTTCATGATTGAGATCATCAAGAGCAAGTATCTCGATGGGCCCAAGGAAGAAGGGAAGAGAGGAAATCCAGCTTGCTGGATAGAGTTGGATTGGAGATAAGTACTTGGAAAGGAGGCAGGCACAGAGCTGTAACACCCATTTGTGCATGTGTGTGGTATTGTGATATTTAGCTTGGTATTACAAGTACTTAAGAGATATTATTTATATAGAGATAAAGGATGGTTCTATATTAGTCATGGTTAGCTAAAGTTAGTCATAGCTAAGATAGATGGGACCTTACTTTAGAGGAAGTAGAAAAGATGAGCACCACTATTTTGGATTTTAGTGTGTTGACTTGGTATTATTCCTAGGTGTTTGGCTTTGGGGAAAGAGTTGAGAACTCTTGGGCCCGCAAGCCTTTTTGTTTTGGATTCTTCTTTAGTCCAAGGATAGCCCATGTGAAGGAATCCTTGCTTTAGTGGTTGGGTCAAGATAAGGGGAATATGCCCATGTGAATGGATATTCCTTTCTACTTTTTGACTTTACTTGACTTTTAGTCTAGTAACTTGAGTTACAACGGTAATTAGTAACTTTGGTACGTAACTATTCCACAAGTATATAAACAAGGGGTGAGGACGTACTCATCATCCTTTCATTTTGCAACTATCTCTCTCATTGAGTTCTCTAGTGAGCAATGTCTTGAGTCTTGGAGTGTTAGCCTTGGAGGAGTATGATGGAGTTCGGGTTCCTTGCCTTCTTAGTCCATGGTGCGCTACCATAATAGCCATAAGAGGTTCATCTTGAGTGAGAGACATGCCGGCTCACATTTTTGGTTCCGTTGCCGGGACCTCTATAGAAGGCAAGATAATGTTCCGCGTCCAATTCTACATTAGGCAGAAGGAGGCTATGAGAGTTCACTTGGAGAGAACATTAGGAGAGGAGAGGGCTGAACTTATGTTAGAGAACCAGGATCCATTTGTATACCCTGTAGTTCATTATGATGTCTTTGAGTTGATTTTGTACATCTTGTACACATGAGAGGAACTGGAGAGATTGTGTGAGGTGGATTGCAGATTTTGGGGATTAAGGTGATTTTGGGCAAAATCTCACGTTTGAGATCTACACTTGAGATTTCTACACATGATAGCTTGGGTTATCTTTCAGTTAGCACACTTGAAATTATTGAGAGAGCTTCTATGCACACTGGGCTAGAATTTTTGAAAGTTGATAGGGTAAAGTGCTCCCGCAATTGCATGCTCTCTGGAAAATTGTACAGAGTCTACCATTTCTTCAATTTTTAGTGAATTGTCCTGAAAATTTCCAAGAAAATTCAGTGCATTGTATCCTACCTGCTGCTACACAAATTAGAGAGATATCGTTTTTGTGCAGGGCGTTATGAGTTTTTGAAGTGAGGGGGGTGGTTTTCAGACCAAATCTGAAATATGGGTGCTGAATAGAAAGGTGTCTAGGCCAAATGGCTCAATGAAAAGATCTGAAATTTTGCAAGGAGGGACGCCCTGGAGTTGTTATGAAGTGTGCAAAATTTCAGAGGACTGTGACCTATTGGTTGAGAGATTTGAGTGACATTGTGAGGAAGGGTCAATTCTGCAGAGTGGAGATCTCATGCATGAGAAGTTTGAGATCAACAAAAAGCATGTTTGAGTGTTTAGATTCATCTTGGGAACATGGAGTGCCATCAAGAGTGGAAATTGAGATTATGCAAGGTTCCCCAAGGGTTTGAGGTGATTGTAGGGGTGGATTTGAGGAAAAGAGAGTTTACAATAGAATTTGAAGAGAGTGTTGAGAGGATCCAAAAACCTACACCACTTGGAGGAAAGAGTGAGTCTAAGTGCTTTCTATGTGGAGAGAAGGGACATAAGGCAAGTTCATGTCCATCGACCTTTGAGAGCAAGAGATTGAGGGAAAGGAGAGGCTTACTTGACTTGGGTTTGCATGTTGGACCTTCTTCACCAAGATTGGGAGGGAGAAGATCTAAGACCAAGGAGTTGTGTGAGGTTTGTGGAGTTGAAGGACTTCCAAAAGGACATGAGTGTAGTGGAGTAAAAGCACTTTTGGAAACTTTGGTGAAGGATCTTGGAGAGAGTCTTAGTATAGCTACAGAAATACTACCACCTTCATCAGCTAGTTCTCAAGATTAGTGATGGAGATAATCTTTCAACTTATGGATAAACTATCCATGAGAGTTAGATTAATATGCACTCTAGGATTTGATGTTGCTATAGAAATCTTGGAGCAACCTGAACCTTTTGTTTTCCCTAAAGTGGATTATTCTCAGATGGTGTTAGTCATGTATATACTCTATTAGCTATAGAGTGAGAGAAAAGAAAAGAGAAAAAAATAAAAATTTTGAGAGAAAAGAAAGATAGTGAGGGGTTAAGATGGGAAAACTTCCAGTTTTCTTTGGCAAGGATGGAGAAGATGTGGAGGCCTTTGTGAGAGACTTCAAGAGAGCTTGCATAGGAAACAATGAGAGGAGGAAGAATGAGTGGGCCTCATTATTACCAGATTTCTTTGAGGATGCAGCACTTACATGGTATGAGTCAGAATACCAAAAGAGAGAGAGGAGAGAGGGGGAAGAGGAGTCTTGGGAGACTTTGACTTCAGCACTCATTGAGAACTTTCTTCCTGATGAGAGTTATGAGAGATTGATGAGTGAGGTTACATTTCTCAAGCAAGGAGATGGAGAGAAAGTGAGAGTCTATGTGGAAAGAGTGGAAAAATTGGAGTCCAGATTTCGCATAGTGTTGAGGAAGGGTGGGAATGATGTGGAGACTACAATGATTGGCATAGGGGCCATGCTCACCAAGAATTTTGTGAGAGGATTGAGACCACAAATTAGAAGCAAGGTGAGATATGAGAAACCTTCTTCCAAGGTTGAAGCTATCAAGATCGCAATTCGTATGGAGGAGAGTTTGGAAGGGGATGAGAGCGATTTGGTGGTGAAGGAGGTTGTGCATCCTCCTCAAGGCTACAAGTATGGTGGAACTTCTGATACTTTGGTGACAAGGGTTGCACCACAAGTAGTAGTTGCTCCAGTTCTTGCACCTCCACCAAAAGATCCACTCCAAACCATCACAGAACAACTTGCGGATCTCAAGATCAATGTGGTGCAACTATGGGAGAAGAGAGAGGTGGATCAGAATGTAGGGAGAGGGCCTAGGAGTTATGGAAACTATCCATATAGAGGAGGCCAACCAGCCAACAATTTCAATGATAAAAATTGTTTTGGTTGTGGAGGAAGAGGCCATATCCAAAGGAATTGCCCAAATTCCACTTACCATGGAGGAAGGAGTTATGAGGGAGCCAATAGAGGGAAAGAGGGAGGTAGTGAAACCCAAATGGCTCCTAATCCCAACAAAGGTAAGGGGATAGCATCCATAGATGTGGTTGAGAGCAAGTATGAGAAGGGAGAGTGCTCAAACTCCAAGGGTCCTAATTTGGAGCTTTTGACACAAGAGAAGAAGAGAGCTCGTTTTGCGGAGGATGTTCACTCTTCTCAAGGATTTACTTCAAGCAAGGATACTCCTATGTCTACTAGGAGCACTCGCACCTCAACACCATCAACAACAAAGACTCCAAGGAAGAAGTTGGGGATGGAGGACTTCTTGATCTCAAAGCAACAATGGAACTGCAATGTGTTGGAGGATGTTGGTAGTCACAAGGCTAACATCACAGTGGGCCAATTAATTGCTTTGAACCCTACCTTGAGAAAGGAGCTTAGAGGTGGTTTGAGTTCTACAAGGAGCAAGAAGAAGAAGAAGGCAAAAGTTCCAGTATCAATGGGGGTGGTGGATGCCAAGCTAGCACCATGGGAAGCTTGTGAATATGCTTCCAAGATTGATGTGAGAGTGAATGGTCACAACATCAAGGATGCATTGGTTGATGGAGGATCAGCAGTGAATGCCATGTCAGAAAGGTTGATGAAGAAGTTGGGTATGATACCCTCAAGACCTTCAACATTTGTGGTGAGCATGGCAAACAAGCAACAAGTTAGACCAATAGGGGTGATGGATAAGGTGGTAGTTTCAGTTATGGGAGTTCAAAATCTCATGACTTTCCAAGTCTTGAAGGATTCAAGCTATGACTTACTTCTTGGGAGGCCATGGTTGAGAGCAGCACGCACAACTGATCGATGGCACAAAGGGTACTTGAGGATTGGGCCATCAAACCATAGAGTCACTGTTCCTGTGACTAACACCATCAACACTTCACATTCAGATACACCATCTTCTGATTATTGGGAATCAGATTCTGAAGAAGGAGCTTCAGGTGTGGACACAAGCATGGAAGAGGAGACTTCCACGAAGGAGGATGAATCTGAATCTGATTCAGATGTGTATCCTTTGTGTGCTATGGATTTTGCACCTAAGCCAGAGGTTTTGAAGGACCCAGATAAATCACCATTGACACTTGAGGAGGTAGAGAGAAGGTTATCTACCCTCAAGTATGGCCCAAATGTTACCAAGGAGGAGAAGGTGAGATTTGAGGAGATTTTCCGCAAGTTCATCCATGTGTTTGCTTTTAGTTACAAGGATTTGAAGGAAGTCACCTTGGAGGAGCACAAGATAGAGGTGGAGTCACATGCAAGACCAATCCGCCAAAAGCAACGTCGCATTAGCCCACCAATATCTTTGGTTGTGAAGGAGGAGATTGATAAGCTCAAGGAGGCTGGATTTATCTTTGAGGTGGAGAATTCAGAATGGGTGTCTCCAATTGTCATTGTGAAGAAAAAGAATGGCAAGCTTTGGGTATGTGTGGATTACAAGAAGCTCAATGCTGTTACCAAGAAGGACTACTACCCATTGCCATTCATTGATGAGATCTTGGAGGAGGTTGCAGGTCATGAGAGGTACAGTTTTGGAGATGGTTATAGTGGATATAACCAAATCAAGATTGCACTAGAGCATCAACAACTCACCACATTCACCACACCTTGGGGAACTTACGCTTTCAAGGTCATGCCTTTTGGGCTTTGCAATGCTCCAACCACATTCCAACGGTTCATGAACAAGGTATTTGAACCTTTCATTGGGAGATTTGTGAGAGATTTCATTGATGACTTTTGTGTCTATGGGAGCAAGGAGGAGCACTTTGAGCACCTAATCAAAGTCTTGCAACGCTTGGATGAGGCAAATGCATCACTCAACCCAGAGAAGTGCATTTATGGATGTGAAGAAGGTCTACTTTTGGGGCATATCATCTCCAAGGATGGAATAGCAGTTGATCCTGAGAAGGTGAGGAAAATCTCAGACCTTCCATTCCCTTCAAGCTTGACAAAGTTACGCCAATTCTTGGGGATGGTTGGGTACTATAGGAGGTTCATCTTCTCATTTTCCAACAAGGTTTATGCATTGACCATCTACATGAAGAAGGGTGTAGATTACATGGTGATTTTGGAAGACAAGGAGGCTCTCAAAGCTTTTGAGGAGCTCAAGCAATCCCTTGTTGTAGCTCCAATTCTTGCTAAACCTGATTGGAGTAAACCTTTCATCCTCTACACTGATGCTTCTAATGTAGCTATAGGATGCACTCTTAGTCAATTAGACCAAGATGGGCATGATCATCCAATAGCTTATGCTAGTAGGCAGATGGTTTCAGCAGAGAAGAACTACTCTGTCACGGAGAGAGAAGGGTTGGCAGTGATCTTTGGTCTCAAGAAGTTTAGACACTACTTGATTGGAGGGAAAGCCACCATTGTCACGGATCACAAGGCTTTGAAGTACATCTTCAACAAGCCTAATGTTGAAGGGAGACTAGCAAGGTGGATGATACTCTTGTCTGAGTATGACTACACCATTGAAGATAGGCCAGGAAAGAAACATGCAAATGCTGATTTATTATCTAGAGCCTATGATCATGATGGAGATGAGCCAGTGGATGATTCCTTCCCGGATGAGGAGCTCATGACAATCTCAGTCACTCAAGAGGTTCCAATGGAGTACAAGGAGATTGTGGATTTTGTGACAAAAGGTAACTATCCAGAAGGGATGCATGCTAGGGAGAGGAAGGCCCTTGCAGCAAGATCTAGACCTTACACAATGGTGGAGGATATTCTTTTTCACCAAGGAGCAGATGGTCTACTTCGAAGAGCAGTGGGTAAGGAAGAGTCTATCCTACTCATAAAGGAGTTTCATGAAGGTTTAGTATGTGGAGGACACTTTGCAGGAAAGGTGACTGCTTTCAAGATTCTAGATGCAGGTTACCATTGGAGAGGGATTTTCAAGGATTGTCTTGATTATTGCAAAACTTGTCATGTTTGTCAAGCTTTTGCTAGAAAGTCTACATCCACTCCACCACTTAGATCAATTCCATTGCTAGGACCTTTTGAGAAGTGGGGAATTGATTTTGTAGGTCCTCTCAATAGAACCCCAAGGAACAATCGGTACATTGTGGTAGTTACTGATTACCTTACCAAGTGGGTTGAGGCTAGACCATTGAGGGACAAGAATGAAGATGAAGTGGGTAGATTTCTTTATGAACGCATTATCACTAGGTTTGGATGCCCTTTGGAGTTGGTTTCTGATAGAGGAAGAGAGTTTACAGGAAGCATTACTACAGCCATGCTACAACATTTCTCTATCACACATAGAGTAACTACATCCTATAAGCCAAATTCCAATGGCTTAGCAGAGAGAACCAATCAGACCTTGTGCATGATGTTGGCCAAAGATGCAGAAATGGAGGGGGCTAAACATCATTGGGACAAGAGGATTCATGCAGTTTTGTGGGAGTATAGGACAACCATGAAGACTTCCACCGGATATTCTCCATTTCAATTGGTGTATGGTATTGAGTCTACCTTACCTATTCACTTTGATCGTCCTACCTTCCAAAGCATTCATAGGAGATTGAAGAAAGCACAAGGAGGTGATGCAAAGAAGTGAAGGAAGGATCAACTCATGGAGTTGGAAGACGCAAGAGCAGTTGCTATGGTTTGAGTGGAGCAAGCCCAAAGGAAACAAAAGGAGAGCTATGACAAGAGGCAAGGCAAGAAGAAGGTTGAGACTTTCAAAGAAGGTGATTGGGTAATGTTGTTTGATACCATTCGATTCAAGAAATTGCAAAAGAAGTTTTTGCCTAAGTACTTTGGACCTTTCATAGTGGAGAAGGTGTGGGGAAATTACACCTATGATCTCCAGGAGTTGGGAGGAAGACACTTTGATAGGATTAACCATGATAAGTTGAAGATGTACCATAGAAGGTAGAGAGACCTTCACTTTGAGGACAAAGTGAAAACTTAGTCCGGGGGTAAATGTAACACCCATTTGTGCATGTGTGTGGTATTGTGATATTTAGCTTGGTATTACAAGTACTTAAGAGATATTATTTATATAGAGATAAAGGATGGTTCTATATTAGTCATGGTTAGCTAAAGTTAGTCATAGCTAAGATAGATGGGACCTTACTTTAGAGGAAGTAGAAAAGATGAGCACCACTATTTTGGATTTTAGTGTGTTGACTTGGTATTATTCCTAGGTGTTTGGCTTTGAGGAAAGAGTTGAGAACTCTTGGGCCCGCAAGCCTTTTTGTTTTGGATTCTTCTTTAGTCCAAGGATAGCCCATGTGAAGGAATCCTTGCTTTAGTGGTTGGGTCAAGATAAGGGGAATATGCCCATGTGAATGGATATTCCTTTCTACTTTTTGACTTTACTTGACTTTTAGTCTAGTAACTTGAGTTACAACGGTAATTAGTAACTTTGGTACGTAACTATTTCACAAGTATATAAACAAGGGGTGAGGAGGTACTCATCATCCTTTCATTTTGCAACTATCTCTCTCATTGAGTTCTCTAGTGAGCAATGTCTTGAGTCTTGGAGTGTTAGCCTTGGAGGAGTATGATGGAGTTCGGGTTCCTTGCCTTCTTAGTCCATGGTGCGCTACCATAATAGCCATAAGAGGTTCATCCTGAGTGAGAGACAGGCCGGCTCACAGAGCAGGGTGCCATGTTCTTGGAGAAGGGAGAGATAGCGGAAGAAACCCAAGAGGTAAGGGATGCATTCTTGTCAAAGTGAACAAAGAATGGCTACAAAGTGGAGAGTTATAAAGATCCTATCAAGAGGGGAATTGTGAGTGCTCTGATGGCAATCTTGAAGCTGGAGAGAACAACGTATATGATGAAACACCAAGCAATGTCCATTCACAAATTGTTTGCAGGATAACCAATCAATTGGGCAAGGTGCTTCCATGGAAGGATGCAACAAATGGTGTGGAATTTGCGGGATAAGTTGCCTCCACATTATATCGTGCCGTTTGCATCGCACTTTTACCTCAAGTTGAATTTGCTCAACTTGGCGGAGCAAACTCAAATGGTGTCGCATTTCCATCCCAACTTAAGAAGAGAAGTCGATGTAGAGAAGCAGTAGTACATCCTTCAAATCCAAAGCACAAATGAGTACTACAAGAAGACGGGGAAGAATGTGGAGATAGAAGCAAGAACTCCATAGTCAAAGAAGCAAAGTCGGCAGGCCAAAGCCAAAGACAAGGCAAAACCTTGGAAGACCAGGAGAGGAAACTCAAGGCAAGGTATGGTGGTGATCGATTTAGAAGATGAAGACTCGGAGGGTGAAGCTGAGTGCAAGTCCAAAGTCTCGGAACATGAGGAGGAACCCGAGTTAATGCTACAAAGTGGAGATACGAGTAGCGACAGCAATGAAGGTGGAGAAATGACATCGGTGCCAGCTGCTGCAGAGGAGGAAGAAGAAGTGCAGGCAGAGATTGAGGCCAAGGACAACATGAAGTTGGAGGATGAAATACCTGACCCCAAAGAGCAGAAGATCGCAATTTAGAGGGGAGTTTGCTCAAGATGCAAGGCGAAGTGTGAGGCAGGTCCGAGTAAGGTGAAAGAAGAAGTGAATGAAAGCTCAGGAAGCAAGGCCTCAATTCCAATACAAAGACTACAAAGACAAAGGTGAGTATCGGGCAAACAAGAAGTGAGAAGGGAGATTGCGACACAAGAGGAGGTAGTTGCAAGTGATGGAGTGGAATACCTACGGGAGATTGTGTGTCCACTGTTGGTGAAATTGGAGCACAAGAAGAGAGAAATGGTCAATTTGTCCTGAAGTGAAGACTGTTTTGCAGGTCTTATCAAGATTAGAAGAAGAGAACTTGGTGTTGAAGAAAATCATAACTCGAGGTGAGGAGGAAAGTGAAGTACTGCAAGCGGAGGCAGTAGTGAAGACTCAGGTAATTGAAGACTTGAAGAGAGAAGTGGTATATCAAGAGGAGCTTGTTAGGAAGAGTGACATAGCAAGGGAGAGACAAGTAGCAGAGTATGAGATTTTGAAGCAACAGTTTGCTGATTCAAGAGTAGAACTTATCCATGCTATGGCAAGGATAGCAGCAAAGGAACAAGAGATCGATAGAGTCATGGAGAGTGTAGAAGAGAAGAAGCAACTCTAGCAAAGGGAGTTGGCAATAAGATATAGGGAAGAAGAGTGATAACAAGAATTACTTCGTAATCAGGAGGAAAAGATTGTATAGAAGGAGGAGGAGAAAGAAATGATGAAAGCCTAGTTCAAAGCAAAGTTGGCAATGCACAGGGAGGATTGGCTTGCAGATCGGGAGCGAGAAAGAAAAATGCGATTGGAGCCATTGAAGGAGATTGTCCTCAAGATGAATGCAATGTTAAGTACAGAGGCCAGCATTTGGATTGAAGAAACAAGGCTACACAGTTGAAATTGTTGGTGCAGGAGACGAGGCAAAGACAGGCAAAAGATACAGATACGCATTGTTGATAAGTCTCAAGACTTGTGTAGATAGGAAGATATTAGAGGTAGAAGATAATATCACGATTAGATTAGACTTAGTAAAGTTGGAGATAGACAAGCTTCGGAAGGATGTTAGAGCCAAACCCAAAGAAAACGAAGTAGGAGTACAGATGTCTTCAGAGTTAGCAATAGAGACATTAGAGAAGAGTGGGTCGAGAGATAAGGAGTTAGATAAGTTACCCACTAGTGGAATTTCAGATCAAGAAAGAGAATTCGTGGATCTGGTAGAAGAATTAGAAGTTGTGAAACCCAAAGACAGAGTAGTAGGAAGTAAATTTACTTTGGGTTTGGGTTTGAAATCCAATGACAAAGTAGACATCGAATCGGATTGGTAACAATTTTGAGATATGAAGAAGCATAATATGAAGAGGTGCATTGTCATTTCGGATCTACAGGTTAGAAGAGTTGTTGTAGAACGGTATAGTTGTTAGAACTGTCAATTTGTTCACTACTTAAGAGTGGTATTTGCAGAGAAATGTTGTTCAGTGCTCATAATTTCTGAGATAATAGATAAAGCGAAGTGCTGTGAAGCAGTGCTCGTTGCTTGAGCTTGATTCCAAGTATCAATGTTGTACTTGTGTTTGTGAGTGTGTGAAGAATTTCAAAGTGCAAGTCAGAGTGCTTGTAAGATGTTGGATTCCGTAGCCTTGATCTTCATTCTATGTGTTTGATCCTAAGTGAAGTGCAATCAGAGCAATGCCTTGATAGATCTGAGAGGAATTGTAGTGTTGGTAGTATTTTGCATTTGTGACTGCAGTGTGAGGTTGATGTGAAGCAATTTTGATTGAGGAAGTTGTGCCTTCAATGGAAGGGTGGAACACAATTCTGAGGCAAAGTTGTTTTGTAGTAAAGTGCCATTTTTGGGAGAGCCTGAATCATCACAATCAAGATTGTCTGGAAAGATTTGATGGAGTTGTGATTAAGGAGTGTTAATTTGTGACAAGACTGCGAATTAGTGCTTGTTACCTCTCTTCAGGGTGTGGTTTCTACCTGAGAGATTAAAGACGCAACCAAGAAGAACTGCAATTGTTACTTTGACTTTGTATTTGACCAATTCTGATTTGTATCTCTGCGAGAACAAACTTTACTTACCTGATTACCACAAAAGTGATATTTGCCGGGTTGTCACATGATTTTTGGCGCCATTGCCGGGGATAAAAATCTCGGAAGTGGAAGAATATGAAGCCAAATTTGAAACTGGGTATCAATGCAATATGAAGGTCTGCGTTGAGAGAACAACGGGAAGAGAGAGCTCAAAGACGAGCACTGGAGCGTGAAGAAGATGAACGTCTTAACGTCCCATCCACTTTTGACTAAACCGAACAAGAGGCGTTGGACTTTCAACTTCTTCACAAAGTGCAAGAAGCCCTACGAGAACTTGACCACAAGAAACACAAAGGCGGTTGGCAAGGCTACTTCGTATCTCCATCTTTGTCCAAGAAGAAGAAAGACTTGAGTGGCCAAACATATGCATTGTGGCCTAGTACACCGACTTCCCCTAGAGCTGTAAAGGAAGTCGAGTCCTTTAAGAATTTTGTTCAAGAAAAGACAACACAAACACTTACGGAAGAAGAGTGTCAACATCTTCTATGAATGATTCCTCGGTTGACCCGGAGGAATTTTGAAGATTAAATCAAAGGTGTTGATCATGCATCTTCCACTCAGGTTGAAGTCAACACCCTCATAGCAGAAATTGTCGAAGAAGACCCACCTTGAATTTGACAAATTGGAACCCCTGGGCGGACAACACGGCATCAATACCAGCCAATCCTTCAGTTCCGTCAAGTTCAACACTACCTTAGCCAATCCCAGTGCATCAAACAATGACTTTGTTGTCTGTCACCCGACACGCCTATCAGAAGTACAAGGGGACAAAACAAGACAAAGACCCCAATGAATTCATCAAAGAATTCAAAGTCATCTCCTTTGCTAACAAGGAGCATGACTTGGCAGATTGACTGAGAATTTTGCCAAGTCTGCTCTGAAAGAAAGCTCGAAGCTGGTACACCCATGTGACCCAAAAGGGGTTCGTACTAGCGGACTGGGCAGACTTGAGAAACAACTTCCTGGAACAATTCCGGGAGGTTGATTAAGACACAAGTGTCTTTGTAGCACTCAACGATTTAGACCGAGGCAAGAAGGAGAAGTTGAGAGACTACTCTTAGTGGTTCATGGCACTCTTGAACTGAGTTCCCAAGCAATCGGGGGTGGTGGGTTACTCCAATGCCCAAGCCATTACCTGGTTCCTTGGGGAACTTTCACCAGAGATACGAATCTTTGCAAGGAAGAAGAATGTAACTTCCCTTGACAAAGTACTCAAACATGTCGCTTGTTACGAGGTGGCCCACTCTTACTCTGCCGGCAACCGGAGAAATCGGGAGAAGAAAGGCAAGAAGCTCAGAAGGAGAGCTTTGCGCAACACTTCCTCCTCTTTAGAAGAATCCTTCACGTCTTCTAGCTCTTCTTTGGAATCCAAAGAAGAATCAAAGCCAAGACGAGTAAACAGACATGGGGGTAAGAAACCATTGACTCCTCCAGCAAAGAGTGTAAATAAGGCGAATACCAAGCTAGATGCTCTCATCAAGGAGTCTTCGGATTTCAAGATCAAGATGATTAGGGCCAAAGACAAAAGGAAGGCCCCAGCATTTGGGAGGTCGAATGAATGGTGCACCGCATGTGGCAAATCAGGCCACGCAAACAGGCCATGCAAATCAGGCCATGCAAAATGCAATACTCGTAATGCATTCTTGATGTAGCAAATTGAGTGGGATCCGGGATGGAGCCAAGACAAGGACGAAGAGGTTGTGTACCAAATGCAAGAAGTACAGCCTCAAGCTAGCACATTGTACCAAGGTCTGAGGTTTGGACCAAGGGAGTATAACCCCAATGCTCCTCCACAAAGACCCCCGATGAGCAACTAGAATTGCCCTCAAAATGTTGCACTCGGAGCCAGTTATAATTGTGGCTCGATAGGACATTGGTCTCCAAACTGTCCGGAGCCAGAGAAGGCAAATCAAGTATGTTCCCCTATGTGGAAATTGTAAAGGATTGGGGCATACGGGCAACCGATGTCCTCACCCACCCAACCCGAAGCCGCCTGTAAAATATGTACAGACCTCTGCTGAGCGTGCAGTAATTCAGGCTAAGGGGGATACAAATGTAAATTGTATCACGCTTGAGGAGGAGAGACCTCAAGAAGGGAGTCCGGCCTTGGAAGGAGAATGGCTGGACCTTGACATTTAGAAGGTTGAGACATGCTCCAATAAGAAGAAGCATGATTTGAAGAGCTCAGTATGACCTCGTTGTCTTCTAGAAAGGCAAAGAGATAGCGCCCAAAGGCGATTCTTTCTGCTAAGGAGGAGAAGATCCTTGCAAAAGCCAAAGCTAAAGCCTTGCAGAAAGAACTAAAGGAGGCACTACTCAAGACTCGGGAACTGAGTGTGGAAGAGGAGACGAAGACGAAGTCTCCAATTTTTCTGGCGGACATCCGATCCGAAGTAAAGGGTCTGATCCAAGCCAAGGTGGGCCAACCCGAGGAACCTCGGGTTAAGGCCACTAGCAATCCCTTCACCATTTTGAAGCGTCCCAAAGTCAAGATGGAATATGGAGAGACTTTGAACCCAAAGCCAAAGGCAAAGACGGTCAAATTGGGAGGAGTACCCCAATACGATATTGTAGGAGATCTGGCAGCCACAAATGCCAATGTTACATTCAAGCAATTGTGGGAAGATAACAAGTTGTACAAGAAGCAGCTGAATTTGGCACTCAAGAAGGTGAGGTCGATGTCAAAGAAGGACCTGCCTGCTATCTATAGTATTGAACAAGAAGATTTGGGATCTCCCGAGGTAGACGCAAAGATTGCAGGGTGCATGATCACATTGATACCCATTGATTCGGGGTCCGGTGTGAATGTCATGACTGAAGATACTGCAAATCGACTTGGGTATCATACGTTTGAGCCAACACCCCGAGTGTTGAAATTTGCAGACCAAACTAAGAGATGGCCTTTGGGCATGCTGTCAAACATAACCACGATCATTGGAGGGGTTACCTTCAAGTTGAACTACATTGTGTTGCGACCAATGACAAAAAATGGTTACCCTCTGTTGATTGGAAGACCCTGGTTGTACAATGCCCAAGTTGTGGTGGATTGGCATCTGCAGAAGTTAAGATTCAAGGACATATCGTCTGAAGATCAAAAGATCAAAAGCTGGTGATGGTGAGTTGGATGAAAGTTCCCCACCTTGGGGAAACCAATTTTTCAGAAGAGGAGGACAAATCCAAAGACTCATTGTCTTTGTCCTCAGACAAATCCAAAGACAAAGTCCAAGTTAACTATTTGGAATGCTACGAGGTGGATGTCAAAGACAAAGATCCATATGACCTCGCCTCGGGTGAACTTGACTTGGAGGAAGGAGGTTTGATGGCAGCTCACCTTGGGTTAAGCCGAGTTAGCCATGTTGAAGGAGTCATCAACCCCGATGACTGTCAAGATGTTTTATTGACTGATGGAAAAAATTTTGAAGACAGTTACTTCGGAGGAGTAAGCAGGATACGCTGCCCTGTTCATAGAATTCCAAGATGTATTTGCCTGGTCTATTGATCAAATGCCAGGTATTCCACGAGAATTCGGAGAACACCGGATTGATCTAGTTGAAGGTCCAGTTTCGGTTTGGCAGCGACAATACCGCCTGAACCCAAAGTACTTGCTTTTGGTGAAAGATGAAATCGACAAGTACTTAGGGGCCGGAATCATCTTCCCTGTCTTAAGCAATGAATGGGTCTCCCCTATCGTGCGTATATACATCGCTATGCAACATACATCGCTATGCAACATACATCGCTATGCAACATACATCGCTGTCAACATCATACAGTATAAAAGCACAACTCACACATAAGCATACATAGACTCTAAAGTGTCACAATCAAATCAGATTGCTTAACACTTTCAACTCAACTCAACTCAGATCAGTACTTGATCTGTCACTCTATAAACTGCCAACAACTGGGCACTGATTACAGTCAAGCCACACCCACTCAAGCATAGAGAATCTAGGTGAGGCTCACCGGCCTCTGTCCACCATAGCCAGGAACTCGAAAGCTCAACATCAGAGAAGTGAGCTCTCTGGAGCTCACTTCAAAACTATACCCCTTGGACTCGAGCTAGCCCTGAAACCCTAACAGTCCCACTGACGGCACACTCGACGGTGCAAATGGTGCAAAGTGACGGTGGGCCCCACCGTGAAGTCAGTACCCCGAACACAAAATCTAACCGTCAAAAAGTAGTCCCTGAGAAACTGCTAGAATAACTCTAACTACCATCACTGGAAATCTAGTGTCCGAGCATCTAGATGCGGAACTACAAATGGCGTGACAGCTATCGTGCTTATATACATCGCTACACAACATACATCGCTGTCAACATCATACACTATAAAAGCACAACTCACACATAAGTCATACATAGACTCTAAAGTGCCACAATCGCCCCCCTAGCTGGCGGTTAGGTCCCTCTAACTCCAGATAGCCATCTACTCTAAGTATATGGTATACCCTCTAATGGGCAAAGATCAGGAGGCCGGGTGCTATGGAGCCCCATCATTAGTCGCCTGTCTGCAATCTATATCATATAAAGAATGAACTAGCTATAGGTCAAGTACATCTAGGACATAACCACTGTCCCTCAGGAACCACCGTGAGGGGAGGAGTCATACATGCCATATGCCATCCTCTCAAACAGCTATCACACACTAACATAGTAGCAGCTCCACCAGAAGAGCCACATAACATACACCTCAAGCCTGCACGTACAAGTGCCAAGCTTGGGTCCATAGTACCATCAATGTTTGGAAGGTGGCATGGCGCACAATTGCGCACATGATCCTTCCAAACAACATCATCACGTCCTTCTAACACACGGACTCCAGATGGCAAAACCTCGTGCACTCTCAAGATAGTGCGGCCTGTAGAAACATCAAGTGTCGTCGGTGCTGTCTGCTGTAGATATACATAGTCGCCTGGATGAAATTGACGGATCGAGGGTCTATAACCTCCTCCTTGAATGGTAGCATAGCGTAAAGTATCTCTATGTTGAGCAATCGCCAAGTTCTCAAAGGCCATCGGCATCACTCTCCAAAAGATCTCTGCCCGTTGAGAACATGCGCTCATCCATACATCGGGGGCATCCAAGTCCAAAACTATAGTAGCATCTCGACGAATGGCTGCAGGTAAATCTGGATCTCGTCCATAGAGTAGAAAGTATGGAGAGAAGGATGCTAAGGAGGCTTGCCGGCTGACCCGATAGCCCATGGCCAACCAAGGTAACTGGAGATCCCAATCTCCCAAGTGGCCTCTCTGCAAACCATACTTTCGCAATCCTCTCTTCACCGTCTGAACCACTCTCTCTGCTAAGCCATCTGCCTCAGGGTGATCTCGGGATGTAGTACGATGATCAATCAAAGCCTTGTCACACAAGACCTGAAACTCTCCCAAGAACTCTGTACCCTGATCAGTCAAAACCTCAGCTGGTGCACCAAAATGACTAAGAACTCGATCCAGGAACGAGTAAGCTGTCCCTTCACTAGACTTGTCAGGAAATGCCACCAACTCAATCCACTTGGAGAAGTGCTCCACCATCACCAAAACATACCGATGATGTCTCACAGTCAGTGGTAAAGGTCCGGCGAAGTCCAAACTCCAACGGTAACCCAATCCCATGATAGGTAATGGGTGTAACTGTGGCGTAGGAGCATTGAATGATGCTCTAACTCGGTCACAAACCACACATCTGGCAACAAACTGCTATACCTCGGTCTGCATACCGCGCCACCAATAATGACTCTGGAGTAAGCTATATGTACGCTTTACTCCAAAATGTCCTAGCTCCTCATGAGCATGACGGACTAACTGTGGTCTGTGTGATGGAAGTGGTACTACTCGCACTCTACCATCCTCCCATACACGCAAAAGGTGTCTACCCTCCAATCTGAACCGTCTGGCTCGCTGAAGAACACGGTCTCTCTCCTTAGCCCCAACTGTGCCACCCACAACACCAATGCAAAGATAGTCCATCACTAAGACATCATCATGAATGTCTCGCTGAACTGTACCAATATCTTCACTTTCTGGATCTGTGACCTCAATAACTCCTCCTGTATGCGCTGAGAGAGATACCACCAAAGTCTCTGCAAATATACACAGAAAGTCCGATGCATGCCAACCTGGCACCATCTCCTCATCTGTCTCACCATGCAAACGTGCTCTGGTCTGATCCTGCTGGCTGGAACATGGGTTTCTACTCAACCCATCTGCATCACGGTTCACCACTCCAAGTCTGTGAACAACCGTGAAATCATACTCTTGTAAAATCAGAGCCCATCGAGCAAGCTTCCCTGAAAGCTTGTCAGACGCCATCAACCACTTCAGCGGCTGATGATCAGTGATGAGAGTGAAGGGGTTACCAAACAAGTAACATCGGAAATGTGCTACTGCCCAAACTGCTGCCAAGCACTCTCCCTCATATGAACTATACTTCGCCTCCGCTGAATTGTTGGAGCGACTAGCATAGGCCACCACAAACTCCTTCTCCTCATCATCATGCTGGATGAGCACCGCTCCAAGCCCCAACATACTCCAATCAGTGTGAACCTGAAATGGTCGTCCTCTGATCGGTCTCCTCAAAATAGGAGCAGATGTCAACCTCTCCTTGAGCTCTACAAAAGCTCTCTCCTGCTCATCTCCCCAACACCACTCTTGTGTAAGCTTGGTCAGCTTCGTCAAGGCCTTGGCAATGGCACTAAATCCTCTAACATAGCGGCGATAGAAGTTCGCCAACCCAAGGAATGCTCGCACTCTGCTCACATCCGTAGGCCGAGGAATACGTGCAATAGCCTCCACCTTGGTCTGCTGAACACCAAGTCCTCCGGGGTAGATAGTGTGACCCAAATACTCAACTTGCTTGTGGAAGAACCTACACTTCCCAGGATGTAGTTTGAGTCCATGAGATCTCAACCTCTCAAACACCTCCAACAACTATCTCTCATGCTCCTCCACAGTAGTGCTATAGACCAAAATATCATCAATATAACACCGAGCAAAATCCAATCCAGCTAGGATCCTATCCATGACTCTCTGGAACTCAGCAGGAGCGTTCTTCAACCCAAATGGTAAGAACCTCCACTGATATAACACATCCTTGCCGTGAGGATCAATAGCCCAAAATGCTGTCTTGGACTTATCTTCCTCCCTGATCGGCAACTGATGATATCCTGCTCAAAGATCCAAAGTACTGAAGACCTTTGCATGCCCAATTGCATCAAAAATCTCCTCCGGTGTAGGCATGGCATACCAATCAGCCTTGGTCTGTCGGTTGAGAGGACGTTAATCTCCACACATCCGCCTATCTGTATAGTTGCCATGCATATCCTTCTTGGCTGGCATCACTGTCGCTGATGCATACTCTCCATGTGAAATCTCCACCAAACTAGCCTCAAAAAGGTCACTACTCCGGCTCTGAATCAATGTCCTCTCCATATCACTATATCGATAAGGACATCGGAAAACTGGTGTGTTGCTCGTCAGCTCAATCCGTATACCAGGTCCCTTCAGAGCACCCAAATCCTTCATATTGAAGGCAAAACAACTCGTGTGACTCCTCAAGAACCTCCAAACCCTTCGTCTTTCCTCTCCAGTAAGCTTGGATCCAAGATCTGGCTCCCAAGTATCCTCTGTAACTGTAGTAGGAGTGGAAGACGTACTGACTGGCTGCTACACTGGGCCCTTGGGAGCAATAGTGTCATGCTCCCGACCACTAGAGGTCCCAACCTCTGTGTGAAAAACTCCCTCCACTCTGGCTACAAGCTCCACACGTCCTCTGGCTGCATCCCATGTGGACCAAGGGTGTAATCCAAATAGCGCACGCTCACCTGGATGGACTCCAAGTAGACCACTCTCCCTAGTAGCTACTGGATGTGTCCCAAGAATACCATGTCCACTCGGTCCATCGCCCCCAGCATGTGCCTGAATCATCTCGATAGGCACAAGGCTCACAAGTGTCTGAGTGGTGATGCCTACCAAGCGCATCCTACGCTGCTCTGCCAAACCAAGGCTCACAATCCAGGTCAAATAGTTCAGGTCCATAGCCTGACCTAACACCTGACGCCTGGATGCCTCTGACACTGCTGGAACAGCGGTACTACCAGCGCGAAAACCCATCGCCTGCTCTCTCTCATCAGCATTGGGCTCCACCAATTGCTGTAACTGTGAGTCCCAAACAAGTCCAGGTCCTCCCTCTCGAAAAGCATGAGAGCCTAGGAAACTCATGAGTGTGGGAAATGCAGCTCTAGGCTGTTCTGTAACACCCATTTGTGCATGTGTGTGGTATTGTGATATTTAGCTTGGTATTACAAGTACTTAAGAGATATTATTTATATAGAGATAAAGGATGGTTCTATATTAGTCATGGTTAGCTAAAGTTAGTCATAGCTAAGATAGATGGGACCTTACTTTAGAGGAAGTAGAAAAGATGAGCACCACTATTTTGGATTTTAGTGTGTTGACTTGGTATTATTCCTAGGTGTTTGGCTTTGGGGAAAGAGTTGAGAACTCTTGGGCCCGCAAGCCTTTTTGTTTTGGATTCTTCTTTAGTCCAAGGATAGCCCATGTGAAGGAATCCTTGCTTTAGTGGTTGGGTCAAGATAAGGGGAATATGCCCATGTGAATGGATATTCCTTTCTACTTTTTGACTTTACTTGACTTTTAGTCTAGTAACTTGAGTTACTACGGTAATTAGTAACTTTGGTACGTAACTATTTCACAAGTATATAAACAAGGAGTGAGGAGGTACTCATCATCCTTTCATTTGCAACTATCTCTCTCTCATTGAGTTCTCTAGTGAGCAATGTCTTGAGTCTTGGAGTGTTAGCCTTGGAGGAGTATGATGGAGTTGGGGTTCCTTGCCTTCTTAGTCCATGGTGCGCTACCATAATAGCCATCAGAGGTTCATCCTGAGTGAGAGACAGGCCGGCTCACATTTTTGGTTCCGTTGCCGGGACCTCTCTAGAAGGCAAGATAATGTTCCGCGTCCAATTCTACATTAGGCAGAAGGAGGCTATGAGAGCTCACTTGGAGAGAACATTAGGAGAGGAGAGGGCTGAACTTATGTTAGAGAACCAAGATCCATTTGTATACCCTGTAGTTCATTATGATGTCTTTGAGGTGATTTTGTACATCTTGTACACATGAGAGGAATTGGAGAGATTGTGTGAGGTGGATTGCAGATTTTGGGGATTAAGGTGATTTTGGGCAAAATCTCAAGTTTGAGATCTGGACTTGAGATTTCTACACATCATAGCTTGGGTTATCTTTCAGTTAGCACACTTGAAATTATTGAGAGAGCTTCTATGCGCACTGGGCTAGAATTTTTGAAAGTTGATAGGGTAAAGTGCTCCCGCAACTGCATGCTCTCTGGAAAATTGTACAGAGTCTGCCATTTCTTCAATTTTTAGTGAATTGTCCTGAAAATTTCCAAGAAAATTCCGTGCATTGTATCCTACCTGGTGCCACAAAAATT
Organism: Lunularia cruciata; assembly: GCA_948567375.1. Taxonomy (NCBI): domain Eukaryota; kingdom Viridiplantae; phylum Streptophyta; class Marchantiopsida; order Lunulariales; family Lunulariaceae; genus Lunularia; species Lunularia cruciata. Next base: position 44,582,792 of record OX419757.1, read on the forward strand.
AGAGAGAGATCATTTTTGCGCAGTGCGTTATGAGTTTTTGAAGTGAGGGGGGTGGTTTTCAGACCAAATCTGAAATATGGGTGCTGAATAGAAAGGTGTCTAGGCCAAATGGCTTGATGAAAAGATCTAAAATTTTGCAGGGAGGGACGCCCTAGAGTTGTGATCAAGTGTGGAAAATTTCAGAGGACTGTGACATATTCGTTGGGAGATTTGAGTGACATTGTGAGGAAGGGTCAATTCTGCAGAGTGGAGATCTCATGCATGAGAAGTTTGAGATCAACAAAAAGCATGTTTGAGTGTTTAGATTCATCTTTGGGAACATGGAGGGTCATCAAGAGTGGAAATTGAGATTATGCAAGGTTCCCCAAGGGTTTGAGGTGATTGTAGGGGTGGATTTGAGGAAAAGAGAGTTTACAATAGAATTTGAAGAGAGTGTTGAGAGGATCCAAAAACCTACACCACTTGGAGGAAAGAGTGAGTCTAAGTGCTTTCTATGTGGAGAGAAGGGACATAAGGCAAGTTCATGTCCATTAACCTTTGAGAGCAAGAGATTGAGGGAAAGGAGAGGCTTACTTGACTTGGGTTTGCATGTTGGACCTTCTTCACCAAGATTGGGAGGGAGAAGATCTAAGACCAAGGAGTTGTGTGAGGTTTGTGGAGTTGAAGGACTTCCAAAAGGACATGAGTGTAGTGGAGTAAAAGCACTTTTGGAAACTTTGGTGAAGGATCTTGGAGAGAGTCTTAGTACAGCTACAGAAATACTACCACCTTCATCAGCTAGTTCTCAAGATTAGTGATGGAGATAATCTTTCAACTTATGGATAAACTATCCATGAGAGTTAGATTAATATGCACTCTAGGATTTGATGTTGCTATAGAAATCTTGGAGCAACCTGAACCTTTTGTGTTCCCTAGAGTGGATTATTCTCAGATGGTGTTAGTCATGTATATACTCTATTAGTAATAGAGTGAGAGAAAAGAAAAGAGAAAAAAAAAATTAAGAGAAAAGAAAGATAGTGAGGGGTTAAGATGGGGAAACTTCCGGTTTTCTTTGGCAAGGATGGAGAAGATGTGGAGGCCTTTGTGAGAGACTTCAAGAGAGCTTGCATAGGAAACAATGAGAGGAGGAAGAATGAGTGGGCCTCATTATTACCAGATTTCTTTGAGGATGCAGCACTTACATGGTATGAGTCAGAATACCAAAAGAGAGAGAGGAGAGAGGGGGAAGAGGAGTCTTGGGAGACTTTGACTTCAGCACTCATTGAGAACTTTCTTCCTGATGAGAGTTATGAGAGATTGATGAGTGAGGTTACATTTCTCAAGCAAGGAGATGGAGAGAAAGTGAGGGTCTATGTGGAAAGAGTGGAAAAGTTGGAGTCCAGATTTCGCATAGTGTTGAGGAAGGGTGGGGATGATGTGGAGACTACAATGATTGGCATAGGGGCCATGCTCACCAAGAATTTTGTGGGAGGATTGAGACCACAAATTAGAAGCAAGGTGAGATATGAGAAACCTTCTTCCAAGGTTGAAGCTATCAAGATCGCAATTCGTATGGAGGAGAGTTTGGAAGGGGATGAGAGTGATTTGGTGGTGAAGGAGGTTGTGCATCCTCCTCAAGGCTACAAGTATGGTGGAACTTCTGATACTTTGGTGACAAGGGTTGCACCACAAGTAGTAGTTGCTCCAATTCTTGCACCTCCACCAAAAGATCCACTCCAAACCATCACAGAACAACTTGCGGATCTCAAGATCAATGTGGTGCAACTATGGGAGAAGAGAGAGGTGGATCAGAATGTAGGGAGAGGACCTAGGAGTTATGGAAACTATCCATATAGAGGAGGCCAACCAGCCAACAATTTCAATGATAGAAATTGTTTTGGTTGTGGAGGAAGAGGCCATATCCAAAGGAATTGCCCAAATTCCACTTACCATGGAGGAAGGGGTTATGAGGGAGCCAATAGAGGGAAAGAGGGAGGTAGTGAAACCCAAGTGGCTCCTAATCCCAACAAAGGTAAGGGGATAGCATCCATAGATGTGGTTGAGAGCAAGTATGAGAAGGGAGAGTGCTCAAACTCCAAGGGTCTTAATTTGGAGCTTTTGGCACAAGAGAAGAAGAGAGCTCGTTTTGCAGAGGATGTTCACTCTTCTCAAGGATTTACTTCAAGCAAGGATACTCCTATGTCTACTAGGAGCACTCGCATCTCAACACCATCAACAACAAAGACTCCAAGGAAGAAGTTGGGGATGGAGGACTTCTTGATCTCAAAGCAACAATGGAACTACAATGTGTTGGAGGATGTTGGTAGTCACAAGGCTAACATCACAGTGGGCCAATTAATTGCTTTGAACCCTACCTTGAGAAAGGAGCTTAGAGGTGGTTTGAGTTCTACAAGGAGCAAAAAGAAGAAGAAGGCAAAAAGTTCCAGTATCAATGGGGGTGGTGGATGCCAAGCCAGCACCATGGGAGGCTTGTGAATATGCCTCCAAGATTGATGTGAGAGTGAATGGTCACAACATCAAGGATGCATTGGTTGATGGAGGATCAGCAGTGAATGCCATGTCAGAAAGGTTGATGAAGAAGTTGGGTATGATACCCTCAAGACCTTCAACATTTGTGGTGAGCATGGCAAACAAGCAACAAGTTCGACCAGTAGGGGTGATGGATAAGGTGGTAGTTTCAGTTATGGGAGTTCAAAATCTCATGACTTTCCAAGTCTTGAAGGATTCAAGCTATGACTTACTTCTTGGGAGGCCATGGTTGAGAGCAGCACGCACAACTGATCGATGGCACAAAGGGTACTTGAGGATTGGGCCATCAAACCATAGAGTCACTGTTCCTGTGACTAACACCACCAACACTTCACATTCAGATACCCCATCTTCTAATTATTGGGAATCAGATTCTGAAGAAGGAGCTTCAGGTGTGGACATAAGCATGGAAGAGGAGACTTCCACGGAGGAAGATGAATCTGAATCTGATTCAGATGTGTATCCCTTGTGTGCTATGGATTTTGCACCTAAGCCAAAGGTTTTGAAGGACCCAGATAAATCACCATTGACACTTGAGGAGGTAGAGAGAAGGTTATCTACCCTCAAGTATGGCCCAAATGTTACCAAGGAGGAGAAGGTGAGATTTGAGGAGATTTTCCGCAAGTTCATCCATGTGTTTGCTTTTAGTTACAAGGATTTGAAGGAAGTCACCTTGGAGGAGCACAAGATAGAGGTGGAGTCACATGCAAGACCAATCCGCCAAAAGCAACGTCGCATTAGCCCACCAATATCTTTGGTTGTGAAGGAGGAGATTGATAAGCTCAAGGAGGCTGGATTTATCTTTGAGGTGGAGAATTCAGAATGGGTGTCTCCAATTGTCATTGTGAAGAAAAAGAATGGCAAGCTTCGGGTATGTGTGGATTACAAGAAGCTTAATGCTGTTACCAAGAAGGACTACTACCCATTGCCATTCATTGATGAGATCTTGGAGGAGGTTGCAGGTCATGAGAGGTACAGTTTTGGAGATGGTTATAGTGGATATAACCAAATAAAGATTGCACCAGAGCATCAACAACTCACCACATTCACCACACCTTGGGGAACTTACGCTTTCAAGGTCATGCCTTTTGGGCTTTGCAATGCTCCAGCCACATTCCAACGGTTCATGAACAAGGTATTTGAACCTTTCATTGGGAAATTTGTGAGAGATTTCATTGATGACTTTTGTGTCTATGGGAGCAAGGAGGAGCACTTTGAGCACCTAATCAAAGTCTTGCAATGCTTGGATGAGGCAAATGCATCACTCAACCCAGAGAAGTGCATTTTTGGATGTGAAGAAGGTCTACTTTTGGGGCACATCATCTCCAAGGATGGAATAGCAGTTGATCCTGAGAAGGTGAGGAAAATCTCAGACCTTCCATTCCCTTCAAGCTTGACAAAGTTACGCCAATTCTTGGGAATGGTTGGGTACTATAGGAGGTTCATCTTCTCATTTTCCAACAAGGCTTATGCATTGACCATCTACATGAAGAAGGGTGTAGATTACATGGTGATTTTGGAAGACAAGGAGGCTCTCAAAGCTTTTGAGGAGCTCAAGCAATCCCTTGTTGTAGCTCCAATTCTTGCTAAACCTGATTGGAGTAAGCCTTTCATCCTCTACACTGATGCTTCTAATGTAGCTATAGGATGCACTCTTAGTCAATTAGACCAAGATGGGCATGATCATCCAATAGCTTATGCTAGTAGGCAGATGGTTTCAGCAGAGAAGAACTACTCTGTCACAGAGAGAGAAGGGTTGGCAGTGATCTTTGGTCTCAAGAAGTTTAGACACTACTTGATTGGAGGGAAAGCCACAATTGTCACGGATCACAAGGCTTTGAAGTACATCTTCAACAAGCCTAATGTTGAAGGGAGACTAGCAAGGTGGATGATACTCTTGTCTGAGTATGACTACACAATTGAGGATAGGCCAGGAAAGAAACATGCAAATGCTGATTTGTTATCTAGAGCCTATGATCATGATGGAGATGAGCCAGTAGATGATTCCTTCCCGGATGAGGAGCTCATGACAATCTCAGTCACTCAAGAGATTCCAATGGAGTACAAGGAGATTGTGGATTTTGTGACAAGAGGTAACTATCCAGAAGGGATGCATGCTAGGGAGAGGAAGGCCCTTGCAGCAAGATCTAGACCTTACACAATGGTGGAGGATATTCTTTTTCACCAAGGAGCAGATGGTCTACTTCGAAGAGCAGTGGGTAAGGAAGAGTCTATCCTACTCATAAAGGAGTTTCATGAAGGTTTAGTATGTGGAGGACACTTTGCAGGAAAGGTGACTGCTTTCAAGATTCTAGATGCAGGTTACCATTGGAGAGGGATTTTCAAGGATTGTCTTGATTATTGCAAAACTTGTCATGTTTGTCAAGCTTTTGCTAGAAAGTCTACATCCACTCCACCACTTAGATCAATTCCATTGCTAGGACCTTTTGAGAAGTGGGGAATTGATTTTGTAGGACCTCTCAATAGAACCCCAAGGAACAATCGGTACATTGTGGTAGTTACTGATTACCTTACCAAGTGGGTTGAGGCTAGACCATTGAGGGACAAGAATGAAGATGAAGTGGGTAGATTTCTTTATGAACGCATTATCACTAGGTTTGGATGCCCTTTGGAGTTGGTTTCTGATAGAGGAGGAGAGTTTACAGGAAGCATTACTACAGCCATGCTACGACATTTCTCTATCACACATAGAGTAACTACATCCTATAAGCCAAATTCCAATGGCTTGGCAGAGAGAACCAATCAGACCTTGTGCATGATGTTGGCCAAAGATGCAGAAATGGAGGGGGCTAAACATCATTGGGACAAGAGGATTCATGCAGTTTTGTGGGAGTATAGGACAACCATGAAGACTTCCACTGGATATTCTCCATTCCAATTGGTGTATGGTATTGAGTCTACCTTACCTATTCACTTTGATCTTCCTACCTTCCAAAGCATTCATAGGAGATTGAAGAAAGCACAAGGAAGTGATGCAGGGAAGTCAAGGAAGGATCAACTCATGGAGTTGGAAGAGGCAAGAGCAGTTGCTATGGTTCGAGTGGAGCAAGCCCAAAGGAAACAAAAGGAGAGCTATGACAAGAGGCAAGGCAAGAAGAAGGTGGAGCCTTTCAAAGAAGGTGATTGGGTAATGTTGTTTGATTCCATTCGATTCAAGAGAGTGCAAAAGAAGTTTTTGCCTAAGTACTTTGGACCTTTCATAGTAGAGAAGGTGTGGGGCAATTACACCTATGATCTCAAGGAGTTGGGAGGAAGACACTTTGATAGGATTAACCATGATAAGTTGAAGATGTACCATAGAAGGTAGAGAGACCTTCACTTTGAGGACAAAGTGAAAACTTAGTCCGGGGGTAAATGTAACACCCATTTGTGCATGTGTGTGGTATTGTGATATTTAGCTTGGTATTACAAGTACTTAAGAGATATTATTTATATAGAGATAAAGGATGGTTCTATATTAGTCATGGTTAGCTAAAGTTAGTCATAGCTAAGATAGATGGGACCTTACTTTAGAGGAAGTAGAAAAGATGAGCACCACTATTTTGGATTTTAGTGTGTTGACTTGGTATTATTCCTAGGTGTTTGGCTTTGGGGAAAGAGTTGAGAACTCTTGGGCCCGCAAGCCTTTTTGTTTTGGATTCTTCTTTAGTCCAAGGATAGCCCATGTGAAGGAATCCTTGCTTTAGTGGTTGGGTCAAGATAAGGGGAATATGCCCATGTGAATGGATATTCCTTTCTACTTTTTGACTTTACTTGACTTTTAGTCTAGTAACTTGAGTTACTACGGTAATTAGTAACTTTGGTACGTAACTATTTCACAAGTATATAAACAAGGAGTGAGGAGGTACTCATCATCCTTTCATTTGCAACTATCTCTCTCTCATTGAGTTCTCTAGTGAGCAATGTCTTGAGTCTTGGAGTGTTAGCCTTGGAGGAGTATGATGGAGTTGGGGTTCCTTGCCTTCTTAGTCCATGGTGCGCTACCATAATAGCCATCAGAGGTTCATCCTGAGTGAGAGACAGGCCGGCTCACAGTCCAACTAGGTTCACCACTGCCATAGGTGACCTATCAGCCACTACCACTGTCTGAGACTGACGTCCAGCATCCAAGATATCATCAACAAGAATGTGGTCTAGTCGCTGAATCCCATCATAACTACGTTGTAGAACCTCTCTGGGTAAGAGGTTCGTCCACCAAAGACAAAGACGATGAGCCCGTGATCCCACTCTGGCTGCATCTAACAATACAGTAGGTCCCATCCATGAATGGACCTGCTGTGTACTCACCACCACTCTAGTGCGAGAATCACCCATCAATGGAACGTTCTCCAAAAGGTAAGCTGGAGAAACAGACTGATGAACCTGGAGATGTCGTAGTATCCGTAACATCTCCCAAAACACACCAGAACAAGGATCCTGAAGACCCAAACCACGGGCCGCACATGTATGTCCCTGACATGGCCATCTAGAAATCACCAAGTGAATAGGCCCATGTCTCTCTAGGTCATGCGCCCCCAGTAAGGAAATGTCTCCTGGTAAGGCCTTCTGGTAACCTCTGACTGTGGACATCGGTAATAACTCCGGATACTGATAGGCCAAGTGTGCCACAAGATGTAGAGAGACTCGCCTAGCAGTCTCATCTCTCTCTACATACAAGTACCTTTGTACTCGGATACCCGCCTATAACACCGCAGCTAGTCCGGTGCTGATCCCACCAAACAACTCCAATAGGCATATCCCCTCTACTGGATACTGCCAAGCAATGAGTGTGGTATCCAGAGGTGTCAAAGCAATTGCCTCTGGAGGCTCAACCTCACACTCATCCCCTGATGGTACGAAGGCTCCACTCCAAGCCTGCTGCACCAACTGATCTGCATGCTGCTGCAATGCCTCCTTTGAACTCCACAATGGAACATCCAAGGTGGATGGAACAATCCCACTCGTACTCCATAGCCGAGTGATCTCCTCTGGTACTAGAGTATCCTCTGCATGGGCGTTCCCCTCCAACAAGTCACCAGGCCAAGTGACTGCACCGCTGAAAGCCAAAACTGATGTTGCCATGGTCCCGGACTGTAGTGAGCCAAGACTGCCACTACTGAAGCGTACTGGTAGGCGACATACCCGTCCCTCACCAGACTGCCAACCAGGTCTATAAGAAGTTATCTCCTCCCAATAGTCAATGCTGAAACCCATAGGGTATAACATTGCTCCCCCAACTAGCACATCATATGACTCAGCTATCGTCGCAATAGCCTGAGCTCTCACCACCGAGCTATCAGTCGGATGACCAGGCTGAACCTGGACAACAACCTCCCCACGTGTGATGTACTGTGTCGAACCACCACCTAGAGATGTCTGGATCTAAAATGGACACCTGTCCACATCGGTCTTCCGTAACTCCAAACCAACAACTGCAGCCTTCCCCAACATAAGGGGCTGCGCACCGGAGTCTAACAAGACTCTCTGTGGTGTATAGACCTTCCCTGAAGGTCCCACTAAACAAAAGATCCCCCTCTGGTTATCCAATAGGACAACACCAGGTGTAAACCGCGCTCTCTCAAAGGCCGGTCTAGCTGGCAACTCCTCCAGTCTAGCCACTGCTGCCTGCCATAAACCACTGGTCGCTGAACGGATCCCATGCTCCTCAACCAAGTCAACTCCACTACCAACCACCTCTACTCTAGTAGTAGGAACTGCACCATCCCTACTCTCACACAACGTGGCAGCCAACCGGAACACTGGGGTTGGGTCAACTCCCAATGTAAACATGTCACTGGCTGAAAATAAAGGATGCCGCATAATCAGCTGAGCCGCTCCCAACATCATGCTAGACTCAGTCTGTGTAGTAGCAGGTGGCTGACTAGCAAGTACTCCATCAGGTACTCCATCACCACCTACCACACCTGCACTGGGACGTCTAGGAACCATGGATGTCGTCTACAATGCCTCAAATAGCGTGAAAGACTGGGGAATCTGACCTGTCTCCCAACCTCTCCTCTCTGTGGGTCCAACTCCACTGATGCTCCTCTAGGCTCTGGAGCACGTATTGCACTCCTAGTCATTGCTGTAGATGCATCCACCTGTGCTGCTCTGCACATGAAGTCCAAAGCATCTCTATCACCAGCATATGAGGTGGAAGCCTCAGCACCCAAATCTGATCTCCTCTGAGCAATAGCCATACTAGCCAATCTCTGCTCCAACTGCTCAATCCGAGTAGCCATAGCTGTGTCAGAAGTAAGGGCAGGTACCGCATCCCTACTAGGTGTAGATCCTCTACCACCACCTCTACCACCTCGTCCTCCATGAATTGGAGCTCCTCTACTACTTGCCATAGCAGCCCTACCACTCCGTAACTCCAGGTGTAGGTCAAAACACCGGTCACTAGTGTGACCAAATTTGTGGCAATGCTCACACTGCCTCTGTGCTGGCTGTGATGCACCAGAGGTATCAGGTCCGCTGCCCTGAGTACACTCTCTCCTATGGTGAGGTCCACCACAAGTCCAACAAGCAACACCACCACTCACTGGCTGCTGCTGACCCGAAAATGAGGGTAAGGGTCTAACTCCACTAGGCCCTCCACTTGCTCCATAGGATCTGGGCTGTCCACCCTGTCCTCGAAAACCAACTGGGCGTGGTGCACTCTGCTGCACTCTAGAAGAAGTCACAACCGTGGATGAGGTCTCTCTACCAAATCCAGCTGTCACCACTCTCTCCTCCACCATGTTGAGCTCAATACGCTCAGCCAAACCAAAGACTACTGCCAAAGTGGGCGAAGTAGCCTGCAACAACGTAGCATCACGAACTCTACGTTGCAACTCCCTGTCCAGTATCCCATACCAAAACTGGACTACCTAGGCCTCAGTAACTCCCTGAGTGAAACTGATCAGCCACCTCATGCGAGTATATGCCTCGCGTAGGCTCTCTCTAGCCTTCCGCTGGAACTCCTGCAAGCTCCTCAGCTTGTCAGTCCGCACTCCTTGGTAGTTCTGCCTCAAACATAGGAAGAACTCAACCATGGGGTTAAACCCTGGTACCACACCACCTCCTGCAGCGGTACCTCCACTCGTAGTAGCACTATCTCCAGCTAGTGCACCTCCACTAGCTCCACCAACACTACTCGAGCTAGAACTCGTGGGTACAGCCGATCTACTCCTGGCCACCGAGCCTGAAGTGATGGAGACATAGTGTGGAGACCAATACTATCTCCATAACTCAATCTCCTCCAAATGAGCTCTCCTGTACTCATGGTAGTCGTCCATCGGTGGACCCTCCAAGTGCTGAAACAACCCCTTCCATGCCATGAAGGGTGTGAACAAAGTCGGGTTCCGCATCTGCTGCAAATCACACCAACTATCGAACTCTTGGATGAAGTCATCCAACTCAATGGTACCCACTGTACCAGAGTAACGCCTAGGGCCTTTGGAGGCCCCATAAATCTCGTCCATGTCCCACAACAACGGTGCGGACACACCAAGTGCACTCTCAATTGAATCAGCTCCTATGTCGAACTCCAACTCAGAGTCAATCTCCTCCCTCACTGGGACCTAAGATACAGGCTGATACCGAGCACCACTCTGAGTAAACCCACTGCGTACTGCAGGGCTAACTCCTCTGGAATCTCCAAAGAACTCCGTCGTGACCACGTAACCACACCAACAAACCCGAACCACCAACTGCAGCCGCAAGTCACAATTGCAAGTGCCCCATCAAGTGCCAACACCAACTAGACACCACCCACTAATGTAACTCTAACCGAGATAACTACACTAGGGGAAGGGCAACCTGTAACCTGCCATCATAACACGCACTCTCACGGTCTGCAGGTCATCACTTCCTGCCTCACCGGAGAGAAACAAAGGTAGTCTGACTGGTCATCACTCCAGCCTCACCACCGAGAGCACACCAGAGCACCAACGCTCAAAAGTCAAGGCACCTCACACAAACGTGGTGCACAAATAGGAAGCAGAGAATGGAAGGGATCCAATCACAAGAAATCTAAACGAAAACCCTCCATCTCATAACACAACACGGGACTGACTCTGCCACCATTTGGCATTTGACATAAGAGTAGTTTGTATCTAAGTCCTAAGCTACCAGGATCACCAAGAATGGGATCAAACTGCCTCTCCTAGCCAAAGCTACATGTGTATAGATAACAATGGCACAGTCACTAGGACAACAAGTGAGGGTGGACCAGTTGGCTAGGGCACCAGTCTAGGAACAAGAGATCTAGGGGTCAAACCCTGTTGCGCACAATCTAGCAGGAAAGGCAAATTTTGCCAACCAATGACCAAGATCTATTCTAAACTAGCTAGTCTCACGCCAGCAAGCTGGCTTGCTGGCCCTTGTGGCCCTTCTAGGCCTCTCATAGCCCACAGCCCTATGCCTCGAAGCATCTAAACGCCGAAATTCAGCCAAATGAGGCCTTTCTTGTTGCCACTTCAAACCTCCTCCAAAATTGGCGAAACTTCTCCAAATCTGTGAAACTCCTCCAAACTAGCAAAACTTCTCCAAATCTGGCCAAACAGCGAAACTCCTCCAATTCTGGCCCAAAATCTGACGTAAATCTGACATAAAATCTGACATAAAATCTGACGTAAACCCTAAAGATGGATGTCCGCCAAATCCCCCGCTAACTTTCCACTCGAGCCAAATTGACAAAACAGGTTTTTCCGAATCACAATTTCATGAGAAGAGCTTTCCAACTCCACCTTCAATTTCACTTTCTAAGCCCAACTCGCAGGAAATTGGTCCTGCCTTCACCTCTTGAGCTCAAAATCACAACACTGCTCGACAATTGCTCCTTCTTTGCTCGAAATTTGGCCAGCGCTTCCGCACACTGTCTGCCTAACTGCCAAATTTGCATCAACTACACGAGCTTCTGCACACTAAGGAAACACAGATGCTGAATCGAGCTACCACGATCCACCGAGCTTGGAGATACCACCAACACTCAACGTTCCTGCACCCGATTTCCCCATGACTTCACTTCTTTGATGTAATCAGATTGCTTAACACTTTCAACTCAACTCAACTCAGATCAGTACTTGATCTGTCACTCTATAAACTGCCAACAACTGGGCACTGATTACAGTCAAGCCACACCCACTCAAGCATAGAGAATCCAGGTGACGCTCGCCGGCCTCTGTCCACCATAGCCAGGAACTCAAAGGCTCAACATCAAAGAAGTGAGCTCTCTGGAGCTCACTTCGAAACTATACCCCCTGGACTCGAGCTAGCCCTGAAACCCTAACAGTCCCGTTGACGGCACACTCGACGGTGCAAACGGTGCAAAGTGACGGTGCGCCCCACCGTGAAGTCAGTACCCCGAACACAAAATCTAACCGTCGAAAAGTAGTCCCTGAGAAACTGCTAGAATAACTCTAACTACCATCATTGGAACTCCAGTGTCCGAGCATCTAGATGAGGAACTACAAATGGCGTGACACCCCCATTGTCATTATCCCGAAGAAGAAAACAGGGAAGATCCAAGTGTGCCAAGACTTCCGAAAGTTGAACGCAGTCACAAGGAAAGATCATCATCCCTTGCCTTTTACCGATACAATTTTAGATCAAGTAGCTAGTCATCCTTGTTATAGCTTTCTTGATGGATTTTTAGGGTACAATCAAGTATTCATTCAAGAAGAGGACAAGGATAAAACCACAGTCATGACCAATTGGGGCACTTTTGCTTACAATCAAATGCCCTTTGGGTTGTGTAATGCTCCCGCTACTTTCCAATGGATGATGCATTCAATCTTCAAAGATTTCTTGTGCAAATTTGTGGAAGTTTTCATTGATGATTTTTGTGTGTTTGGGCAAAAAGATGTACATTTAGATTACCTTTGCCAAGCTTTTGAAAGGTGTCGTTTTGCCGGCTTGTCATTACACCCAAAGAAATGCTTTTTGCAATGAAGGAGGGGATTCTTTTGGGGCATCTGATGTCAAGCCGAGGTATTGAAGTCGATGTTGAGAAGGTTAAGATAATCACAGCTTTGGAATCCACGAACAACATCTGGGAGTTTAGAGCCTTCTTGGGACATGTTGGATACTATAGATGCTTTGTGTCAAATTATGTGGTGCTTGCTGCACCACTTACAAAGCTTGTGAAGAAATCCAAAGACTATATGTGGGAAGCAAATCAAGAAGAAGCTTTCCAGGTGTTGAAGAAGAAACTGGTTGAAGCACCAGTTATAAGGGCCCCAAACTGGGACATCCTTTTTCATGTATATGTGGACACTTCGTCCATGGCCATCGGAGTTGTCTTAAGTCAGAAGGATGAAAAGAAGAAGGACTACCCGGTGTATTATGCCAGCCGACAACTTTCAGTTTCTGAAAAGAATTATTCGACAACTGAAAGAGAAGCACTCGGAATGGTGTATGCTTGCAAGAAATTTCACCATTATCTGTTGGGATATGAGTTTGTCTTCTATGTTGATCATTATGCATTGCAACATTTGGTCAAGAAGGCAGATTTATCCGGGCGAATTGCAAGATGGATCTTGTTGTTACAAGAATTCACATATAGTGTACAAGTAAGGAAGGGAGCTTCGCATTCGAATGCGGACTTCCTGTCCAGGTCAGAAACTCAAGACCAGGAGTGGGAAATTGATGATCGGTTCCCTGACAAAGAGTTGTATCAATTATAAGCAATGCAAAGTACAAGGTATGCAACAGAATATCACTATCTGCATACTCTCCATTGTCCTAAAGGGATGGACCCGGAGCAGAGGGCAGTCTTTCTCAAGAAAATGGGGCCGTACCAGCTCAAACATAACATTTTATTTAAGATGGGCAAAGACAAAGTATTTTGGTGATGCCTGGAGTCATATGAAGTGGGAGGAGTGATTGAATCTTTACACTCCAAAGCATTGGGAGGACACTATGCTCTGAACAATATTGTAAAGAAAATTCTTTTGGCAGGGTATTGGTGGCCTACAATGTACAACAATGTGCACGCTCATATCCGAAGCTGTGATGCTCGTCAAAGAACGGGGAAGCCGACGGCTACCTCTCAATGGCCTTTGAGTCCAATTTTGCCTTTGGCCCCATTTGAGAAATGGGGGATTGATTTTGTGGGTCCCATTCAACCAATGACTCGAGTCACAAGAAAGCAATACATTATGGTTTGCACTGACTATGCTACCAAGATGGTCAAAGCTGAAGCAACTTGCAAAGATGATGCTGAAACTGTGGCGGAGTTTTTCTTTCAAAACATCATCTCCTGATATGGGTGTCCTCTGGAATTGGTCAGTGACCGAGGAAAACACTTTTTGAACTTTGTAATGGAGACATTAACCAAGTACTTTCAGTTTTGAAAGTACTTGGTTAACTTGGAAGTTTAAACATTGGAAGATGACTCCTTATAATCCAAAAGCAAATGGCTTAATGGAAAAGGTGAATGGGTTACTTTGCAAAATTTTGAATAAGATGACTGTCAATTATGCCTATGACTGGGATACAAAATTATCTGCAGCGTTGTGGGCATATCATACAACAGAAAAGATTACAACCAAACAAACTCCATACTTCTTGACATATGGCTTGCATCCCATACTGCCAATTGAATTTGAAGTACCGACATATCAGATTCTTTGCGTAGAACAACGGTCGGAGGAAGAAAGTCAAGATCTTTGGATTCATCAATTGATGTGGTTAGAAGAGAAAGAGACGATGCAATGCAAACCACAAAGGAAGTACAAGCACAGAGGAAAGTTAGGCACGATAAGCATATCAAGCCTGTGGCTGTACGTGAAGGAGACTTGGTTTTGTTATATGACAATCTCCAAATATTTTTTCCAGGCAAGCTGCATTTAAGGTGGATGGGTCCCTATCGAGTTCTTCATCTTTATGAAAATGGGTCCATGCAGCTTGTAGACCTAGAGGGTAATCCTTTTGCCACTCAAGTAAACAGGTGGAGAGTTCGGAGATATTGGACCATAGACTTGGAAGTTTCTGAGACACTCGAGGTTTATGTTCGCGAGGATGCTCACATTTGAGGGAGGGGGTATATGGTGCCCACATTTTATTTTATTTTCAAAATAGAGAAGAAGAAGTGTATAGAGAAGTCGGATTGCGTCTGTATGGCCAAAGAAGGCAAAGAAAAGAGTCTTCGGGTAAAGTAAAGTGACTTTGGGTCATAAGGTGAAGTACTCAAAAGTACCCTGTCAGCATACAACCCAAAGTAAGGAGTCTTTGTATTGGAGGGGAGCTCAACCCGAGGCAAAGTCAGTCTAACAACCTTTTGTTGGGGCAAGACATTCAAGAAGGGACCATTCAAAACCGGCGGCCCATACATGTGAAGTACGATTGATAGTGACAGGCGCATGCAAGAGGTGTGATTTCTTGGTAGAAACTCAAATTGAAGAGAGACAAAGAAAGCACAACTCTATAAAAATTGGGCTCACAACAAAGCAATGTCTAGCAATTTTCCTTAGCCGTTGAGAAGTTGTCTTGCAGGTGATTGTAGGAAAGGAAATAGAGTTGAAGACGCGCTAGCTTTACTTACCTGATTATCGCAAAATTGATATTTGCCGGGTTGTCACAACTTTGGTGGAGGATCTTGGAGAAAGTCTTAGTACAAACACAGAAATACTACCACCTTCATCAACTAGTTAAGATTAGTGATGGAGATAATCTTTTAGCTTATGGATAAATTATCCATGAGGGTTTGATTACTATACACTCTAGGATTTGATGTTGCTATAGAAATCTTAGAGCAAATTGAATCTTTTGTATTCCCTAGGATGGATTACTCTCAAATGGTGTTATTCAAGTATATACTCTATTAGTTAAAGAGTGAGAGAAAAGAAAAAGTTTGAGAGAAAAGAGAAAGATAGTGAGTTTAAAGATGGGGAAACTTCCAATTTTCTTTGGCAAAGATGGAGAAAATGTGGAAATCTTTGTGAAAAACTTCAAGAGAGCTTGCATAGGAAAAAAATGAGAGGAGAAAGAATGAGTGGACCTCATTATTACCAAATCTCTTTGAGGATGCAACACTTACATGGTATGAGTCAAAATACCAAAAGGGAGAGAGGAGAGATGGCCAAGAAGAGTCTTGGAAGATTTTGACTTCAGCACTCATTGAAAAAATTTCTTCTAGAAGAGAGTTATGAGAGATTGATGAGTGAAGTTACCTCCCTCAAACAAGGAGATGGATAGAAAGTGAGAGTCTATGTAGAAAAAATAGAGAAGTTAGAGTCTAGATTTTGGATCATGTTGAGGAAGGGTGGAGATGATGTGGATACTACTATGATTAGCATAGGGGCCATGCTGACCAAGAATTTTATGGGAGGGTTGAGACCACATATTAGAAGTAAGGTGAGATATGAGAAAACTTCTTCCAAGGTTGAAGCTATCAAGATTGCAATTCATATGGAGGAGAGTTTGGAAGGAGATGAGAGTGATTTGGTGGTGAAAAGAGGTTGTGCATCCTCCTCAAGGCTACAAGTATGATTGAACTTCTAATAGTTTGGTTGTAAGGGTTGCACCATAAGTAGTAATTGCTCTAGTTCTTACACCTCCACCAAAAGATCCACTTCAAACCATCATAGAACAACTTGCAAATCTCAAGATCAATGTAGTGCAACTATGGGAGAAGAGAGAGGTGGATCAGAATGTGGGCCTAGTAGTTATGGAAACTATCCATATAGAGAAGGCCAACCAACCAAAAATTTCAATGATAGAAAATGTTTTGGTTGTGGAGGAAGAGGTCACATCTAAAGGAATTGCCCAAATTCCACTTACCATGGAGGAAGGAGTTATGAGGGAGCCAATTGTGACAACCCGGCAAAGATCACTTTTGTGGTAATCAGGTAAGTAAAGTTTGTTCCCGCAGAGATATGATTCAGAATTGGTCAAATATGAAGTCAAATAGTAACAATGTAGTTCTTCTTGATTGATCTTTAATCTCTCAGGTAGAAATCACACCCAGAAGAGAGTAACAAGCACTGATTTGCAATCTTGTCACAAATTCACACTTCTTAATCACAACTCCATCAAATCTTTCCAAATAATCTTGATTGTGATGATTTAGGCTCTCCAAAAATGGCACTTCACTGCAAAACAACTTCGCCTCAAAATTATGTTCCACCCCTCCATTGAAGGCACATTTTCCTCAATTAAAATTGCTTCACATCAACTTCGCAATGCACTCACAAATGCAGAATACTACCAATGTTACAATTCCTCTCAGATTTGTCAAGGCATTGCTTTGATTGCACTTCACTCAAGATCAAACACATAGAATGAAGATCAAGGCTACGGAATCCAACATCCAACAAGCACCTTGACTTGCACTTTGAAATTCTCCACACACTCACAAACACAAACACAAAGCTGAGACTCGGAATCAAGCTCAAGCGACGAGCACTGCTTCATAGCATTTCTCTTTATCTATTCTCAGAAATAATGAGCACTAAACAACATGATACTGCAAATGTCACTCTTAAATAGTGAAGCAATCAACAATTATCTTCTTAATGTACCTCTTCTAAACAACTCTACAAACCTGCAAATCCAAAATGACAATGCACCTCTTCATATCTGCCTCTTCAAATCTCAAATTGGTTACTAATCCGATCCAATGTCTACTTCTTCTCGGCTTTCAAACCCAAACCCAAAGTAACTTTACTTCCTAATATTCTATCATAACTCCTCCATCTTCTACCAAATCTAATAGTTCTCTTTCCTGATATGAAATTTCACTAGTGGGCAATCTATCTAACTCCTTATCTCCCAACCCACTCTTCTCTAATGTGTCCAATGGTAACTCCAAAGATATTTGTACTCCTACTTCATCTACTTTGGGTTTTGCTCTAACATCTTTATGAAGTTTATCTATCTCCAGTTTTACTAAGTCTAATCTGATAGTGATATTATCTTCTACTTCCAATATCTTCCTATCTACATGAGTTCTGAGACTAATCAACAATGCGTTCAAACCGGTATCCTTTGCATGTCTCCTCCTCGTCTCTTGCACCAACAACTTTAACTTGTGCAGCCTTGCCTCCTTGATACGCACACTGGCCTCTGTACTCAACATTGCATTCATCCTAATTACAATTTCCTTCAAGGGCTCTAGTCTCATCTTCCTCTTGTGCTCTTGATCTGCAAGCCAATCCTCTCGGTACATTGCCAATTCTGCTTTGAACTTGGCTTTCATAGTTTCCTTCTCCTTCTCCTTTGATACAATCTTCTCCTCTTGATTACAAAGTAACTCTCGCAACCTCTCTTCTTCTCTATACCTCACTGTCAACTCTTGTTGCCATAGTTGCTTCTTCTCTTCTACACTCTCCATCACCCTGTTGAGCTCTTGTTCCTTCTCTGCTACTCTTGCCATAGGATGAATAATTTCTAGTCTTGAATCAGCAAACTATTGCTTCAAGATCTCATATTCAACAGTTTGTCTTTCCTTTGCTATGTCACTCTATTTCACAAGTTCCTCTTGATACCTTGCTTCTCTCCTCATTTTTCTACCACTTGACTCTGCACTATGGCCTCCACTCGCAATACTTCCCTTTCCTCCTCACCTCAAATTATACTCTTCTTCAACTCCAAGTTCTCTTCTTCTAGTCGTGCTGATACCTGCAATACAGTCTTCACCTCCGGACACTTTGACTGCATCTCCTTCCTCTTGTGTTCTAATTTCACCAACAAAGGACACACAACTTCATGCAAGTACTCCACTCCGTCACTCACGACTACTTCAACTTGCGGAGTGATCTCCTTCTTTACCTCTTCTTCTCTCGATACTTGCCTTCTTCTCTGCAGTCGTCGTATTGAAATGGACGCTTCACTCCCCAAACTGGCATTCTCCTCTTCCCTTACCTTGCTTGGTCCCGCTTCACACTTCACCTTTTGCCTAGACAAAACTCCTCTCTGAATGGCTTCTTCTCCTCCAGCTCTGGCACTTCATCTTCTAACTTCACATTACGCTCTTCCTTGAGCTCCATCTGGACTTCTTCTTTTCCTCTAGGACCCAATGTCATCTCCTTGCCTTCATTGATGTCACTACTTGTATCTCCACTCTGTAGTAAGAGCTCGGGTTCTTCCTTGTGTTCCAAGTCTTTGGACTTGCACTCGGCTTTGCCTTTCAAGTCTTCTTCCGACAGTGCAATTACCACCATACCTTTCCTTAGGTTTACTCTTTTGGTCTTCTAAGATCTCATTCTCTTGATGTCTTTGCTTCTCCTTGTCGACTCCGCTTCTTCGACTTTGGATTACTTACATCCACATGCACACTCTTCCCTGTATGCGTGTAGTACTCATCGCTACTTTGGATCTGAAGAATCTATTATTGCTTCTCCATGTTGACCTCCTTTCTTAAGTCGGGATGAAATGTGACACCATTCTATTGCGCTCTACCCGTTGAGCAAATTCAGCCCAAGGTAGAAATGTGCTGCAAATGGCACAATGTAATGTGGAGGCAATTTATCCCGCAAATTCCACACCATCTATCTTGTTTGCCCATGGAAGCACCTTGCTCATTTGATTGGCTCTCCTACAAACATCTTATGGAAGAACACCTCTTGGTGCTTGTGACAACCCAGAAAATATCACTTTGGCGGTAATCGGGTAAGTAAAGTTTGTTCCCGTAGAGATACAAGTTAGAATTGGTCAAATATGAAGTCAAAGTAACAATTTTAGTTCTTCTTGAGTTCTTCTTTAGTCTCTCAGGTAGAAACCACACCCTAAAGAGAGTAACAAGCATTGACTCGTAGTCTTGTCACAAATTAACACTCCATAATCACAACTCCATCAAATCTTTCCAAACAATCTTGATTGTGATGATTCAGGCTCTCCCAAAAATGGCATTTGACTGCAAAACTACTTTGCCTCAGAATTTTGTTCCACCCCTCCACTAAAGGCACAACTTCCTCTATCAAAATTGCTTCACATCAACCTCGCACTGCACTCACAAGTGCAGAATACTACCAACACTACAGTTCCTTTCCGATCTGTCAAGGCATTGCTTCAATTGCACTTCACTCATAATCAAACACATAGAATGAAGATCAAGGCTGCGGAATCCAACATCCAACAAGCACACTAACTTGCACTTCAAATTTCTCCACACACTCACAAACACAATTGCAAAGCTGATACTCGGAATCAAGCTCAAGCAATGAGCACTACTTCATAGCACTTTGCTTTATCTATTCTCAGAATTATGAGCACTGAACAACGTAATACTGCAAATGCCACTCTTAAATAGTGAAGCAATCAACAGTTATCTTCCTAATGTACCTCTTCCTTACGACTCTACAAACCTGTAGATCCAAAATCACAATGCACCTCTTCATATTTGCCTATTCAAATCTCCAATCGATTTCTAATCCGATCCAATGTCTACTTCTTCCTCGGCTTTCAAACCCAAACCCAAAGTAAATTTACTTCCTACTTTCCTGTCCTCGGGTTTCTCATCTTCTACTTCTTCTACCAGATCCAACAATTCTCTTTCCTGATCTGAAATCTCACTAGTGGGTAATCTATCTAACTCCTTATCTCCTGACCCACTCTTCTCTAATGTCTCCACTGGTAACTCCAAAGACATATGTACTCCTACTTCATCGACTTTGGGTTTTGCTCTTACATCCTTCCAAAGTCTATCTATATCCAACTTCACTAAGTCTAATCTAATCAAGATATTATCTTCTACCTCTAGTATTTTCCTATCTACACGAGTCCTAAGACTTATTAACAGAGCATTCAAATTTGTGTCCTTTGCCTGTCTCCTCCTTGTCTCCCACACCAACAACTTCAACTCGTGCAGCCTCGTCTCTTCAATCCAAATGTTGGCCTTTGTACTTAACATCGCATTCATTTTGAGGACAATTTCCTTTTATGGCTCCAATCTCATCTTCCTTTCACGCTCCCAATCTGCAAGCCAATCCTCTCTGTACATCGCCAATTCCACTTTGAACTCGGCTTTCACCGTTTCTTTCTCCTTCTCCTTTTGAGCAATCTTCTCCTCCTGATTACGAAGTAACTCTCGTAATCTTTCTTCTTCCCTTTATCACACTGCCAACTCCCTTTGCCAAAGTTGCTTCTTCTCTTCTACGCTCTCCATCACTCTATTGAGCTCTTGTTCCTTTGCTGCTACCCTCGCCATAGCATGGATAAGTTCTAATCTAGAATCAACAAACTGTTGCTTCAAGATTTCATACTCTGCTACTTGTCTTTCCCTTTCTATGTCACTCTTCTTAACAAGATCCTCTCAATATATCACCTCTCTCTTCAAGTTTTCAATTACTTGATTCTTCACTACTAACTCCCCTCGTAGTACTTCCCTTTCCTCCTCACCTCGGGTTATAATCTTCTTCAACTCCGAGTTCTCTTCTTCTAATCTCGATAACACCTGCAAGACAGTCTTCACCTCTGGACAAGTTGATTGCATCTCCTTCTTCTTGTGCTCCAATTTTACCAACAATGGACACACAATCTCCCGCAGGTACTCTACTCTATTGCTCGCAACTACTTCCTCCTGCGTAGCAATCTCCCTTCTTACTTCTTGTTCTCCCGATACTTGCCTTTGTCTCTGCAGTCTCGACGCCTCACTTCCCGAGCTAGCGTTCACTTCTTCCCTTGCCTTACTCGGACCCGCTTCCCACTTTGCCTTGCATCTTGAATGAACTCCCCTTTGGATTGCAGACTTTTTCTCCTCGGGCTAAGGTATCTCGTCCTCCAACTTCTCATTAGCTTCTGGCTCAAGCTCCACCTTAACTTCTTCTTTTTCCTCCGCAGCGGTTGGTACCGACGTCATTTCTCCACCTTCATTGCTATCACTACTCGTATCTCCACTTTGCAGCATTAGCTCCGGTTCTTCCTTGCATTCCGAGTCTTTGGACTTGCACTTGGCTTTGCCTTCCGAGTCTTTGTCTTCTGACGCAATCACCACCATGTTTCTCCTCGGGTTTCCTCTCTTGGTCTTCCGAGGTCTTGCCTTGTCTTTGGCTTCTCCTTGCCGACTTGCTTCTTTGACTTTGGAGTACTTACTTCTATCTCTACGCTCTTCCCTGTCTTTGTGTAGTACTCATCCGTGCTCCGGATTTGAAGAATGTATTGTTGTTCCTCCACGCCGACTTCTCTTCTCAAATCGGGATGGAAGTGAGACATCATTTGATTTTGCTCCGCCAAGTTGAGCAAATTCAACCCAAGGTAAAAATGTGCTGCAAATGGCACAATGTAGTGTGGAGGCAACTTATCCCGCAAATTCCACACCATTTGTCTTGTCCTTCCATGGAAGCACCTCGCCTAGTTAATTGGCTCTCCTGCAAACAGCTTATGGAAGAACACCGCTTGGTGTTTCATCACATAAGTCGTTCTCTTCGGCTTCAGGATTGCCATGAGAGCACTCACAATCCCTCTCTTTACTGGATCCTTGTAACTCTCAACCTTATACCCATTCTTTGTTCTCTTCAAAGAGAAAGCATCTCTCACTTCTTGAGTTTCTTCTACTACTTCTCCTTTACCCAAGTACGTGGCACCTTGCTCCATGCCTACTTCTCTCTTGAGCACTAATCTCCAATCTGACTCTGTCCAGCAAGCCGGATTTCCTCTCTTCCCCTCTTCCTCAGGGCCATCGAGACACTTGCTCTCGATAATCTCAGTCATGAACCATGGAAAACTGACATTCCAGTTCCATGCCAAGAACATAATCCGAAGTCGGCTCAAGACTTCAATTCTTGCAATTACGTCTAGTCTCCAAATTGCATGATTTCTCACTGCAAATTTGGAATTCTTCTTTCCTCCTCCCATCTCTCTTGCTTTCTCAATGTCTCTCAGTTTCACTCTCTTGACTTCTCTCTTACACACTAACGCGTCTTCAACTCTATTTCCCTTCCTACGATCACCTGTAGGACGACTTCTCAACGGTGAAGGAAAATTGCTCGACATTGCTTTGTCGTGAGCTCAATTTTTATAAAGTTGCGCTTTCTTTGTCTCTCTTCAATTTGAGTTTCTACCGAGAAATCACACCTCTTGCATGCGCCTGTCACTATCAATCATACTTCGTGCATATGGGCCACCGGTTTTGAATGGTCCCTTCTTGAATTTCTTGCTTTGACAAAAGGTTGTTAGACTGTCTTCGCCTCGGGTTGAGCTCCCCTCGATATGAAGACTCCTTACTTTGGGTTGTATGCTGACAAGGCATTTCCGAGTACTTTGCCTTATGACCCAGAGTCACTTTACTTCGGGTTTCATCCCAAAGACTCTTTTCTTTGCCTTCTTTGGCCATACAGGCGCAATCCGACTTCTCTATACACTTCTTCTTCTTTATTTTGAAAAAAAAATGTGGGCACCACAACGCTTCATCACATAAGTTGTTCTCTCCGGCTTCAAGATTGCCATGAGAGTGTGACAACCCGGCAAATATCACTTTTGTGGTAATCGGGTAAGTAAAAGTCGTTCCCGCAAAGACACAAGTCAGAAATGTCCAAATACGAAGCAAAGTAACAATTTCAGTTCTTCTTGAGTTCTTCTTTAGTCTCTCAGGTAGAAACCACACCCAAAAGAGAGTAACAAGCACTGACTCGCAGTCTTGTCACAAATTAACACTCCATAATCACAACTCCATCAATTATTTCCAAACAATCTTGATTGTGATGATTCAGGCTCTCCCAAAAATGGCACTTCACTGCAAAACGACTTCGCCTCAGAATTGTGTTCCACCCTTCCACTGAAGGCACAACTTCCTCGATCAAAATTGCTTCACATCAACTTTGCACTGCACTCACAAATGCAGAATACTACCAACACGACAATTCCTCTTAGATCTATCAAGGCATTGCTTTGATTGCACTTCACTCAGGATCAAACACACAGAATGAAGATCAAGGCTGTGGAATCCAACATCCAACAAGCACTCTGACTGCACTTCGAATTTCTCCAAACATTCACAAACACAATTGCAAAGTTGATACTCGGAATCAAGCTCAAGCGACGAGCACTGCTTCACAGCACTTCGCTTTATCTATTCTCAGAAATAATGAGCACTGAACAAGAATTTCCTGCGAATGCCACTCTTAAATAGTGAAGCAATCGACAGTTCTAACAACTATACCGTTTCTACAACAACTGTTCTAACCTGCAGATCCGAAATGACAATGCACCTCTTCATATCTGTCTCTTCAAATCTCAAATCTGTTACTAATCCGATCCGATGTCTACTTCTTCCTCGGCTTTCAAACCCGAACCCGAAGTAATCTTACTTCCTACTATTCTTTCCTCGGGTTTCAGATCTCCCACATCTTCTACCAGATCCAGCAATTCTATTTCCTGATCTGAAATTGCACTAGTGGGTAATCTATCTAACTCCTCATCCTTCGACCCACTCTTCTCTAAAGTGTCAAATGTCAAATCCGAAGACACTTGCACTCCTATCTCTCTTACCTTGGGTTTAATTACTATCAATTCCTTTACTAATTCTATTGTGTCATCATCAAGAATTGTAATTGAAAGCATGGATACACTATCTACACTTTCAATTTATAACCCATTTCCCTCTAATCACTCATGTTACTAACCCGAAGACACTTACAGTCTGATCCTGCACTTCGGGTTTATTCACTATTGCTATTTCTCCTTCAATTCAGGTTCCATCTTCAATTAGAACTGAAATTGAAGTCATGGGTATTCTAACTATCTTCTTTCTCTACTCTAACTTCCTCTGATCCCTCTGCCAAAACTCCCAAAGTCACCTTCACTGCACTCTGAGGTCAGACTACCTCTGATTTGGTCATTTTCATCTTGAGTCAAAGTCTTTAGACTCGAAGTCATGTAAACCCGAAGTACGAAGTACGAAATCCGAAGTCACATTGACCCGAAGACACTTTGACCCGAAGTACATCTACTCCAGAAACTTCAAATGGTTGTAACTTCTTCTACAGACCTTGAAAATTTGCGATTTTGGTGGCAATGGAAAGCCCTGAACAAGACGCTTCCAACGAAATATAACATGTTTGATTTGGACTTGTGTGCATTGAGATATGGCCCCCGTAACAATCCTGACTTGTAACTTCTATTTCTCCTTCGGGTTTGCCCTCCTTAACGTCTGATCCGAGTTTTTCCCTTCTCTGACACAAAGTAAGCTTCTTCAAGTTTGATCCAGTCTGAGTCATTCTTCCTCTTACAAAAAAATGACTTCCTAAAGTCTGATCAAAACACAAGTTTCCACTCATTTCTTCTCCATTTGGTTTCAATTTGGTTTCAGCAAGGCACTTCTTCTTCAAAACTCGTCCAAAATGAAAAATGTGGGTACCACAAAGAGCACTCACGATCCCTCTCTTGATTGGATCCTTGTAACTCTCTTCTTTGTACCCATTCTTTGTACACTTTGAAGAGAATGCATCCCTCACTTCTTGGGTTTCTTTGGCTACCTCTCTCTTCCCCAAGAACATGGCACCTTGCTCCGTGCCTGCCTCTCTTCCAAGTACCAATCTCCAATCCGACTCTGTCCAGCGAGCCGGATTTCCTCTCTTCCTCTTTTCCTTGCTGTCTCTCAGATTAGCTCTCTTGAATTCTCCTCTACACACCAGCGCGTCTTCAACTCTACTTCCCTTCCCATGATCTTCTGCATGATGACTCCTCAATAGCGAAGGAAAATTGCTTGACATTGCTTTGTCGTTAGCCTGATTTTTATAGAGTTGCACCTTCTTTGTCTCTCTTCAATTTTAGTTTCTTCCAAGAAATCACACCACTTGCATGCGCTAATCACTGTCAAGTGTCCTTCACGCACATGACCGCCAATTTTTTTAACGGTCCCTTCTTCAATTTCTCACCCCAAAGAAAAGTTGTTACACTGTCCTCGCTTGGGTTTGAGTGCCCCCCGATACAAAGACTTCTTACTTTGGGTTGTATGCTGACAGGGCAAGTCCAAGTACTTCACCTTATGACCCGAAGCCACGTTACCTCGGGTTTCATCCCAAAGACTCTTTTCTTCACCTTCTTTGGCCATACATGCGCAATCTGACTTCTCTATACACTTCTTCTCCATTTCAAAAAAAACAAAAAATGTGGGTACCACACCAATAGAGGGCAAAAGGGAGAGAGTGAAACCCAAGTGGCTCTTAATCCGAACAAAGGTAAGAGGATAGCATCCATAGATTTGGTTGTGAGTGAGTATAAGAAAGGGGAGTGCTCAAACTCCAAAGTCTTAATTTGCATGTTTTAGCACAAGAGAAGAAGGGAGCTTGTTTTGTAGAGGATGTATACTCTTCTCAAGGATTTACTCCTATGCCTACTAGGAGCACTTGTACAAGCACTTCAACACCATCAACAATAAAGACTCCAAGGAAGAAGTTGGGGATGGAGGACTTCTTGATCCCAAAGCAACAATGAAACTACAATGTGTTGGAGGATGTTGGTAGTCATAAGGCTAACATCATAGTGGACCAATTGATTGCTTTGAACCTTACCTTGAGAAAGGAGCTTAGAGGTGGTTTGAGTTCTACAAGGAGTAAGAGGAAGAAGAAGGAAAAAACTCCAATATCAATGGTGGATGCCAAACCATCACCATGGGAGGCTTATGAATATACCTCCAAGATTGATGTGAGAGTGAATGGTGACAACATCAAGGATGTATTGGTTGATGGAGGATCAGTAGTGAATGCCATGTTAGAAAGGTTGATGAAGAAGTTGGGTATGATACCCTCTAGATCTTCAACATTTGTGGTGAGCATGGCAAATAAGCAACAATTTGACCAATAGGGGTGATAGATAAGGTTATAGTTTTGGTTATGGGAGTTGTCATGCCATTCATAGCATCACACCTAGATTGCTTACACTCTAGAGTAGTAGTGTTGGTATTCAATAGTATTTTGGTACTTACTCATAGATTTTGTCTTTGGTGTACTAACTATATGGTGGGGCCCACTATCACCTACACAGTTTGGACCATTGGGTGTGCCATCAATGAGACCGTTAGGGTTTGAGACCTTACTAAGTCCAAGGAGTATAGTTTTGAAGTGCAACTCAAGATAGCTCACTTCTCTAATGTTGAGCCTTCAAGTTAAGGTTATGGTGGACAGAGGCCAGCAAGTGTCACCTGGATTCTCTTAGCTAGAGTGGGTATGGCTTGACTATAATCAATGCACAATTGTTGGTAGATCATTGAATGACAGATCAAGTATTGATCTAATCAAGTGTGATTTGAGGAGATGGTAAGATTTGAGGAGATTTTTTGTAAGTTCATCCATGTGTTTGCTTTCAATTACAAGGATCTAAAGGAAGTCACCTTGGAAGAGCACAAGATTGAGGTGGCGTCACATGCAAGACCAGTTTGCCAAAAGCAAGGTTGCATTGGTCCACAAATATCTTTGGTTGTGAAGGAGGAGATTGATAAGCTCAAGCCAGATTTATCTTTGAGGTGGAGAATTTAAAATTGGTGTCTCCAATTGTGATTGTGAAGAAAAATAATGGTAAGCTTTGGGTATGTGTGGATTACAAGAAGCTCAATGTTGTTGCAAAGAAGGACTATTACCTCTTTATCATTCATTGATGAGATCTTAGAGGAGGTTGTAGGTCATGAGAAGTACAATTTTGGAGATAGTTATAATGGGTATAACCAAATCAAGATTGCACCAAAACATCAACAACTCACCACATTCACCACACCTTGGGAGACTTATGCTTTCAAGTTCATGCCTTTTAGGCTTTACAATACTCCAGCCACATTCCAATGGTTCATGAACAAGTTGTTTGAACCTTTTATTGGGAAATTTGTGAGAGACTTCATTGATGACTTTTTTGTCTATGGGAGCAAGGAGGAGCACTTTGAGCACCTGATCAAGGTCTTGCAATGCTTGGATGAAGCAAATACATCACTCAACCCAAAGAAGTGCATTTTTGGTTGTGAAGAAGGTCTACTTTTGGGGCACATCTTCTCCAAGGATGGAATAGCAGTTGACCCCAAGAAGGTGAGGAAAATCTTAGACCTTCCATTTTCTTCAAGCTTAAATAAAAAGATGAATCTGTTTTCATTTTCCAACAAAGCTTATGCATTGACCATCTACATGAAGAAGGGTGTAGAATATATGGTGATTTTGGAGGACAAGGAGGCTCTCAAAGCTTTTGAGGAGCTCAAGCAATCCCTTGTTCTAGCTACAATTCTTGCTAAACCTGATTGGAGCTGTAACACCCATTTGTGCATGTGTGTGGTATTGTGATATTTAGCTTGGTATTACAAGTACTTAAGAGATATTATTTATATAGAGATAAAGGATGGTTCTATATTAGTCATGGTTAGCTAAAGTTAGTCATAGCTAAGATAGATGGGACCTTACTTTAGAGGAAGTAGAAAAGATGAGCACTACTATTTTGGATTTTAGTGTGTTGACTTGGTATTATTCCTAGGTGTTTGGCTTTGAGGAAAGAGTTGAGAACTCTTGGGCCCACAAGCCTTTTTGTTTTGGATTCTTCTTTAGTCCAAGGATAGCCCATGTGAAGGAATCCTTGACTTAGTGGTTGGGTCAAGATAAGACCACATGCTTAGGGGAATATGCCCATGTGAATGGATGTTCCTTTCTACTTTTTGACTTTACTTGACTTTTAGTCTAGTAACTTGAGTTACTATGGTAATTAGTAACTTTGGTACGTAACTATTTCACAAGTATATAAACAAGGGGTGAGGAGGTACTCATCATCCTTTCATTTGCAACTATCTATCTCTCATTGAGTTCTCTAGTGAGCAATGTCTTGAGTCTTGGAGTGTTAGCCTTGGAGGAGTATGATGGAGTTCGGGTTCCTTGCCTTCTTAGTCCATGGTGCGCTACCATAATAGCAATCAGAGGTTCATCCTGAGTGAGAGACAGGCTGGCTCACATTTTTGGTTCCGTTGCTGGGACCTCTCTAGAAGGCAAGATAATGTTCCGCGTTCAATTCTACATTAGGCAGAAGGAGGCTATGAGAGCTCACTTGGAGAGAACATTAGGAGAGGAGAGGGCTGAACTTATGTTAGAGAACCAAGATCCATTTGTTTACCCTGTAGTTCATTATGATGTCTTTGAGGTGATTTTTTACATCTTGTACACATGAGAGGAATTGGAGAGATTGTGTGAGGTGGATTGCAGATTTTGGGGATTAAGGTGATTTTGGGCAAAATCTTAAGTTTGAGATTTGGACTTTATATTTCTACACATGATAGCTTGGGTTATCTTTCAGTTATCACACTTGAAATTATTGTGAGAACTTCTATGGGCACTGGGCTAGAATTTTTGAAAGTTGATAGGGTAAAGTGCTCCCGCAACTGCATGCTCTCTGGAAAATTGTACAGAGTCTCCCATTTCTTCAATTTTCAGTGAATGGTCCTGAAAATTTCCAAGAAAATTCAGTGCATTGTATCCTACCTTTTTTCACAATAATTAGAGAGAGATCGTTCTTGCGCAGGGAGAAATGAGTTTTTAAAGTGAGGGGGGTGGTTTTCAGACCATATTTGAAATATGGGTGCTGAATAGAAAGGTGTCTAGGCCAAATGGCTTGATGAAAAGATCTGAAATTTTGCAAGGAGGGACACCTTGGAGTTGTGATCAAGTGTGAAAAATTACAGAGGATTGTGACCTATTGGTTGGGAGATTTGAGTGATATTGTGAGGAAGGGTCAATTCTGCAAAGTGGAGATCTCATGCATGAGACGTTTGAGATCAACAAAAAGCATGTTTGAGTGTTTAGATTCATCTTGGGAACATGGAGGGTCATCAAGAGTGGAAATTGAGATTATGCAAGGTTCCCCAAGGGTTTGAGGTGATTGTAGGGATTGATTTGAGGAAAAGAGAGTTTACAATAGAATTTGAAGAGAGTATTGAGAGGATCCAAAAACCTACACCACTTGGAGGAAAGAGTGAGTCTAAGTGCTTTCTATGTGGAGAGAAGGGACATAAGGCAAGTTCATGTCCATTGACCTTTGAGAGCAAGAGATTGAGAGAAAGGAGAGGCTTACTTGACTTGGGTTTGCATGTTGGACCTTCTTCACCAAGATTGGGAGGGAGAAGATCTAAGACCAAGGAGTTGTGTGAGGTTTGTGGAGTTGAAGGACTTCCAAAAGGACATGAGTGTAGTGGAGTAAAACACTTTTGGAAACTTTGGTGAAGGATCTTGGAGAGAGTCTTAGTACAGCTACAGAAATACTACCACCTTCATCAGCTAGTTCTCAAGATTAGTGATGGAGATAATCTTTCAACTTATGGATAAACTATCCATGAGAGTTAGATTAATATGCACTCTAGGATTTGATGTTGCTATAGAAATCTTGGAGCAACCTGAACCTTTTGTGTTCCCTAGAGTGGATTATTCTCAAATGGTGTTAGTCATGTATATACTCTATTAGTAATAGAGTGAGAGAAAAGAAAAGAGAAAAAAAAATTGAGAGAAAAGAAAAATAGTGAGGGGTTAAGATGGGGAAACTTCCGGTTTTCTTTGGCAAGGATGGAGAAGATGTGGAAGCCTTTGTGAGAGACTTCAAGAGAGCTTGCATAGGAAACAATGAGAGGAGGAAGAATGAGTGGGCCTCATTATTACCAGATTTCTTTGAGGATGCAGCACTTACATGGTATGAGTCAGAATACCAAAAGAGAGAGAGGAGAGAGGAGGAAGAGGAGTCTCGGGAGACTTTGACTTTAGCACTCATTGAGAACTTTCTTCCTGATGAGAGTTTTGAGAGATTGATGAGTGAGGTTACATTTCTCAAGCAAGGAGATGGAGAGAAAGTGAGAGTCTATGTGGAAAGAGTGGAAAAGTTGGAGTCCAGATTTTGCATAGTGTTGAGGAAGGGTGGGGATGATGTGGAGACTACAATGATTGGCATAGGGGCCATGCTCACCAAGAATTTTGTGGGAGGATTGAGACGACAAATTAGAAGCAAGGTGAGATATGAGAAACCTTTTTCCAAGGTTGAAGCTATCAAGATCACAATTCGTATGGAGGAGAGTTTGGAAGGAGATGAGAGTGATTTGGTGGTGAAGGAGGTTATGCATCCTCCTCAAGGCTACAAGTATGGTGGAACTTCTGATACTTTGGTGACAAGGGTTGCACCACAAGTAGTAGTTGCTCCAGTTCTTGCACCTCCATCAAAAGATCCACTCCAAACCATCACAGAACAACTTGCGGATCTCAAGATCAATGTGGTGCAACTATGGGAGAAGAGAGAGATGGATCAGAATGTAGGGAGAGGGCCTAGGAGTTATGGAAACTATCCATATAGAGGAGGCCAACCAGCCAACAATTTTAATGATAGAAATTGTTTTGGTTGTGGAGGAAGAGGCCATATCCAAAGGAATTGCCCAAATTCCACTTACCATGGAGGAAGGGGTTATGAGGGAGCCAATAGAGGGAAAGAGGGAGGTAGTGAAACCCAAGTGGCTCCTAATCCCAACAAAGGTAAGGGGATAGCATCCATAGATGTGGTTGAGAGCAAGTATGAGAAGGGAGAGTGCTCAAACTCCAAGGGTCTTAATTTGGAGCTTTTGGCACAAGAGAAGAAGAGAGCTCGTTTTGCAGAGGATGTTCACTCTTCTCAAGGATTTACTTCAAGCAAGGATACTCCTATGTCTACTAGGAGCACTCGCACCTCAACACCATCAACAACAAAGACTCCAAGGAAGAAGTTGGGGATGGAGGACTTCTTGATCTCAAAGCAACAATGGAACTACAATGTGTTGGAGGATGTTGGTAGTCACAAGGCTAACATCACAGTGGGCCAATTAATTGCTTTGAACCCTACCTTGAGAAAGGAGCTTAGAGGTGGTTTGAGTTCTACAAGGAGCAAAAAGAAGAAGAAGGCAAAAGTTCCAGTATCAATGGGGGTGGTGGATGCCAAGCCAGCACCATGGGAGGCTTGTGAATATGCCTCCAAGATTGATGTGAGAGTGAATGGTCACAACATCAAGGATGCATTGGTTGATGGAGGATCAGCAGTGAATGCCATGTTAGAAAGGTTGATGAAGAAGTTGGGTAT
The DNA here is from genome assembly GCA_948567375.1 of Lunularia cruciata. Lineage (NCBI taxonomy): Eukaryota > Viridiplantae > Streptophyta > Marchantiopsida > Lunulariales > Lunulariaceae > Lunularia > Lunularia cruciata. Next base: position 44,614,286 of record OX419757.1, read on the forward strand.
GATACCCTCAAGACCTTCAACATTTGTGGTGAGCATGGCAAACAAGCAACAAGTTCGACCAGTAGGAGTGATGGATAAGGTGGTAGTTTCAGTTATGGGAGTTCAAAATCTCATGACTTTCTAAGTCTTGAAGGATTCAAGCTATGACTTACGTCTTGGGAGGCCATGGTTGAGAGCAGCACGCACAACTGATCGATGGCACAAAGGGTACTTGAGGATTGGGCCATCAAACCATAGAGTCAATGTTCTTGTGACTAACACCACCAACACTTCACATTCAGATACCCCATCTTCTGATTATTGGGAATCAGATTCTGAAGAAGGAGCTTTAGGTGTGGACACAAGCATGGAAGAGGAGACTTCCACGGAGGAGGATGAATCTGAATCTGATTTAGATGTGTATCCCTTGTGTGCTATGGATTTTGCACCTAAGCCAGAGGTTTTGAAGGACACAGAAAAATCACCATTGACACTTGAGGAGGTAGAGAGAAGGTTAGCTACCCTCAAGTATGGCCCAAATGTTACCAAGGAGGAGAAGGTGAGATTTGAGGAGATTTTCCGCAAGTTCATCCATGTGTTTGCTTTTAGTTACAAGGATTTGAAGGAAGTCACCTTGGAGGAGCACAAGATAGAGGTGGAGTCACATGGAAGACCAGTCCGCCAAAAGCAACGTTGCATTAGCCCACCAATATCTTTGGTTGTGAAGGAGGAGATTGATAAGCTCAAGGAGGCTGGATTTATCTTTGAGGTTGTGACAAACCGGCAAATATCACTTTTGCAGTAATCGGGTAAGTAAAGTTTGTTCCCGCAGAGATACGAGTCAGAAATGTCCAAATATGAAGCAAAGTAACAATTTCAGTTCTTTTTGAGTTCTTCTTTAGTCTCTTAGGTAGAAACCACACCCAGAAGAGAGTAACAAGCACTGATTTGCAGTCTTGTCACAAATTCACACTCCTTAATCACAAATCCATCAAATCTTTCCAAACAATCTTGATTGTGATGATTCAGGCTCTCCCAAAAACGGCACTTCACTGCAAAACGACTTTGCCTCAGAATTGTGTTCCACCCTTCCACTGAAGGCACAACTTCCTTGATCGAAATTGCTTCACATCAACTTTGCACTGCACTCACAAATGCAGAATACTACCAACACTACAATTCCTCTCAGATCTGTCAAGGCATTGCTTCGATTGCACTTCACTCAGGATCAAACACACAGAATGAAGATCAAGGCTATGGAATCCAACATCCAACAAGCACTCTGACTTGCACTTCGAATTTCTCCAAACATTCACAAACACAATTACAAAGTTGATACTCGGAATCAAGCTCAAGCGACGAGCACTGCTTCACAACACTTCGCTTGATCTATTCTCAGAAATAATGACACTGAACAACAATTTCTTGCGAATGCCACTCTTAAATACTGAAGCAATTGACAGTTCTAACAACTATACCGTTCTACAACAACTGTTCTAACTTGCAGATCCAAAATGACAATGCAACCTTTCATATCTACCTCTTCAAATCTCAAATCGGTTTCTACTCCGATCCGATGTCTACTTCTTCCTTGGCTTTCAAACCCAAACCCAAAGTAATCTTACTTCCTACTACATTTTCCTCGGGTTTCATAATTCCTACTTCCTCTACTAGATCTAACAATTCTCTTTCCTAATATGAAATTCCTATCACAGTTAAGTCTTCTAAATCTCTATCTCCCGACCCACTCTTCTCTAAAGTGTCAAATGTCAAATCCGAAGACACCTGCACTCCTATCTCTCTTACCTTGGGTTTAACTACTATCAATTCCTTTACTAATTTTATTGTGTCATCATCAAGAATTGTAATTGAAACCATGAATATACTATCTACACCTTCAATTTGTAACCCACTTTCTCCAAATCACTCATGTTACTAACCCAAAGACACTTATTGTCTGATCTTGCACTTTGGGTTTATTCACTACTGTTATTTCTCCTTCAATTCATGTTCCATCTTCAATTAGAACTGAAATTGAAGTCATGGGTATTCTAACTATCTTCTTTCTCTACTCTAACTTCCTCTGATCCCTCTGGCAAAACTCCCAAAGTCACCTTCACTGCACTCCAAGGTCAGACTACCTCTGATTTAGTCATTTTCATCTTGAGTTAAAGTCTTTAGACCCGAAGTTATGTAAACCCGAAGTACGAAGTACGAAATCCGAAGTCACATTGACTCGAAGACACTTTGACCCGAAGTACATCTACTCCAGAAACTTCAAATGGTTGTAACTTCTTCTACAGACCTCGAAAATTTGTGATTTTGGTGGCAATGAAAAGCCCTAAACAAGACGCTTCCAACAAAATATAACATGTTTGATTTGGACTTGTGTGCATTGAGATATGGCCCCCACAAAAATCCGGACTTGTAACTTCTATTTCTCCTTTGGGTTTGCACTCCTTAACGTCTGATCCGAGTTTTTCCCTTCTCTGACACGAAGTAAGCTTCTTTGGGTTGGATCCAGTCCATATCCTTCTTCCTCTTACTTGAAGTCGACTTCCTTGGGTTTGATCAAATCACAGGTTTGCACTCATTTCTTCTCCATTTGGTTTCAATTTGGTTTCAACAAGGCATTTCTTCTTCTTAACTTGTCCAAAATGAATAATGTGTGTACCACAAAGGTGGAGAATTCAGAATGGGTGTCTCCAATTGTCATTGTGGAGAAAAAGAATGGCAAGCTTCGGGTATGTGTGGATTACAAGAAGCTCAATGCTATTACCAAGAAGGACTACTACCCATTACCATTCATTGATGAGATCTTGGAGGAAGTTCTAGGTCATGAGAGGTACAGTTTTGGGGATGGTTATAGTGGATACAACCAAATCAAGATTGCACCAGAGCATCAACAACTCACCACATTCACCACACCTTGGGGAACTTACACTTTCAAGGTCATGCCTTTTGGGCTTTGCAATGCTCCAGCCACATTCCAACGGTTCATGAACAAGGTATTTGAACCTTTCATTGGGAAATTTGTGAGAGACTTCATTGATGACTTTTGTGTCTATGGGAGCAAGGAGGAGCACTTTGAACACCTAATCAAAGTCTTGCAATGCTTGGATGAGGCAAATGCATCACGCAACCCAGAGAAATGCATTTTTGGATGTGAAGAAGGTCTACTTTTGGGGCACATCATCTCCAAGGATGGAATAGTAGTTGATCCTGAGAAGGTGAGGAAAATCTCAGACCTTCCATTCCCTTCAAGCTTGACAAAGTTACGCCAATTCTTGGGGATGGTTGGATACTATAGGAGGTTTATCTTCTCATTTTCCAACAAGGCTTATGTATTGACCATCTACATGAAGAAGGGTGTAGATTACATGGTGATTTTGGAGGACAAGGAGGCTCTCAAAGCTTTTGAGGAGCTCAAGCAATCCCTTGTTGTAGCTCCAATTCTTGCTAAACCTGATTGGAGTAAACCTTTCATCCTCTACACTGATGCTTCTAATGTAGCTATAGGATGCACTCTTAGTCAATTAGACCAAGATGGGCATGATCATCCAATAGCTTATGCTAGTAGGCAGATGGTTTCAGCAGAGAAGAACTACTCTGTCACGGAGAGAGAAGGGTTGGCAATGATCTTTGGTCTCAAGAAGTTTAGACACTACTTGATTGGAGGGAAAGCCACCATTGTCACGGATCACAAGGCTTTGAAGTACATCTTCAACAAGCCTAATGTTGAAGGGAGACTAGCAAGGTGGATGATACTCTTGTCTGAGTATGACTACACCATTGAAGATAGGCCAGGAAAGAAACACGCAAATGCTGATTTATTATCTAGAGCCTATGATCATGATGGAGATGAGCCAGTGGATGATTCCTTCTTGGATGAGGAGCTCATGACAATCTCAGTCACTCAAGAGGTTCCAATGGAGTACAAGGAGATTGTGGATTTTGTGACAAAAGGTAACTATCCAGAAGGGATGCATGCTAGGGAGAGGAAGGCCCTTGCAACAAGATCTAGACCTTACACAATGGTGGAGGATATTCTTTTTCACCAAGGAGCAGATGGTCTACTTCAAAGAGTAGTGGGTAAGGAAGAGTCTATCCTACTCATAAAGGAGTTTCATGAAGGGTTAGTATGTGGAGGACACTTTGCAGGAAAGGTGACTGCTTTCAAGATTCTAGATGCAGGTTACCATTGGAGAGGGATTTTCAAGGATTGTCTTGATTATTGCAAAACTTGTCATGTTTGTCAAGCTTTTGCTAGAAAGTCTACATCCACTCCACCACTTAGATCAATTCCATTGCTAGGACCTTTTGAGAAGTGGGGAATTGATTTTGTAGGTCCTCTCAATAGAACCCCAAGGAACAATCGGTACATTGTGGTAGTTACTGATTACCTTACTAAGTGGGTTGAGGCTAGACCATTGAGGGACAAGAATGAAGATGAAGTGGGTAGGTTTCTTTATGAACGCATTATCACTAGGTTTGGATGCCCTTTGGAGTTGGTTTCTGATAGAGGAGGAGAGTTTACAGGAAGCATTACTACAGCCATGCTACAACATTTCTCTATCACACATAGAGTAACTACATCCTATAAGCCAAATTCCAATGGCTTGGCAGAGAGAACCAATCAGACCTTGTGCATGATGTTGGCCAAAGATGCAGAAATGGAGGGGGCTAAACATCATTGGGACAAGAGGATTCATGCAGTTTTGTGGGAGTATAGGACAACCATGAAAACTTCCACCAGATATTCTCCATTTCAATTGGTGTATGGTATTGAGTCTACCTTACCTATTCACTTTGATCGTCCTACCTTCCAAAGCATTCATAGGAGATTGAAGAAAGCACAAGGAGGTGATGCAAAGAAGTGAAGGAAGGATCAACTCATGGAGTTGGAAGACGCAAGAGCAGTTGCTATGGTTTGAGTGGAGCAAGCCCAAAGGAAACAAAAGGAGAGCTATGACAAGAGGCAAGGCAAGAAGAAGGTTGAGACTTTCAAAGAAGGTGATTGGGTAATGTTGTTTGATACCATTCGATTCAAGAAATTGCAAAAGAAGTTTTTGCCTAAGTACTTTGGACCTTTCATAGTGGAGAAGGTGTGGGGAAATTACACCTATGATCTCCAGGAGTTGGGAGGAAGACACTTTGATAGGATTAACCATGATAATTTGAAGATGTACCATAGAAGGTAGAGAGACCTTCACTTTGAGGACAAAGTGAAAACTTAGTCCGGGGGTAAATGTAACACCCATTTGTGCATGTGTGTGGTATTGTGATATTTAGCTTGGTATTACAAGTACTTAAGAGATATTATTTATATAGAGATAAAGGATGGTTCTATATTAGTCATGGTTAGCTAAATTTAGTCATAGCTAAGATAGATGGGACCTTACTTTAGAGGAAGTAGAAAAGATGAGCACCACTATTTTGGATTTTAGTGTGTTGACTTGGTATTATTCCTAGGTGTTTGGCTTTGAGGAAAGAGTTGAGAACTCTTGGGCCCACAAGCCTTTTTGTTTTGGATTCTTCTTTAGTCCAAGGATAGCCCATGTGAAGGAATCCTTGACTTAGTGGTTGGGTCAAGATAAGACCACATGCTTAGGGGAATATGCCCATGTGAATGGATGTTCCTTTCTACTTTTTGACTTTACTTGACTTTTAGTCTAGTAACTTGAGTTACTATGGTAATTAGTAACTTTGGTACGTAACTATTTCACAAGTATATAAACAAGGGGTGAGGAGGTACTCATCATCCTTTCATTTGCAACTATCTATCTCTCATTGAGTTCTCTAGTAAGCAATGTCTTGAGTCTTGGAGTGTTAGCCTTGGAGGAGTATGATGGAGTTCGGGTTCCTTGCCTTCTTAGTCCATGGTGCGCTACCATAATAGCCATCAGAGGTTCATCCTGAGTGAGAGACAGGCCGGCTCACAGAGCAAGCCTTTCATCCTCTACTCTCATGCTTCCACTACAGCTATAGGATGCACTCTTAGTAAATTTGACCAAGATGGGCATGATCATCTAATAGCTTATGCTAGTAGGCAGATGGTTTCAATAGAAAAGAAATACTCTACCATAAAGAGAGAAGGGTTGGCAGTGATCTTGGTATCAAGAAGTTTAGATACTACTTGATTGGAGGGAAAACCACCATTTTCACAGATCAAAAGGCTTTGAAGTACATCTTCAACAAGCCTAATATGTTAGGAAGGTGGATGATACTCTTGTCTGAGTATGATTACACCATTAAGGATAGGCTAGGGGAGAACCATACAAATGTTTATTTGTTGTCTAAGGCCTATGATCATGATGGAGATGAGCCAATGGATGATTCCTTCTCAAATGAGGAGCTCATGACAATCTCAGTCACTCAAGAGGTTCCAATGGAGTACATGAAGATTGTGTACTTTGTACAAGAGGTGACTATCCAGAAGGGATGCATGCTAGGGAGAGGAAGGCCCTTGCAGCAAGATCTAGACCTTACACAATGGTGGAGGATATTCTTTTTCACCAAGGAGCATATGGTCTACTTTGAAGAGCAATGGGTAAGGAAGAGTCTATCTTACTCATAAAGGAGTTTCATGAAGGTTTAGTATGTGGAGGAAACTTTGCAAGAAAGGTGACTACTTTCAAAATTCTAGATGCAGTTTACCATTGGGATTTTCAAGGATTGTCTTCATTATTGTTAAACTTGTCACATTTCTTAAGCTTTACTAGAAAGTCTACCTCCCCTCCACCACTTGAATCGATTCCATTTCTAGGACCTTTTGAGAAGTGGAGAATTGATTTTGTAGGTCCTCTCAATAGAACTCCCAAGGAACAATCGATATATTATGGTAGTTACTAATTATCTTACCAAATGGATTGAGAGAAGATCATTGAGAGACAAGAATGAAGATGAAGTTGGGAGATTTCTTTATGAACGCATTATCCTAAGGTTTAGGTTTGCATGCCCTTTGGAGTTGGTTTCTAATAGAGGAGGAAAGTTTACAATAAGCATTACTACAATCATGCTATGACATTTCTCTATCACACATAGAGTAACTACATCCTATAAACCAAATCCAATGGCTTGGAAGAGAGAACCAATCAGACCTTGTGCATGATGTTGGCCAAAGATGCAGAAATTAAGAGGGCTAAACATCATTGGGATAAGAGGATTCATGCAGTTTTGTGGGAGTATAAGACAACCTTGAAGACTTCTATTGGATATTCTCCATTTCAATTGGTATATGGTATTGAGTCTACCTTACCTATTCACTTTGATCTTCCTACCTTCCAAAGCATTCATAGGAGATTGAAGAAAGCACAAGGAGGTGATGCACAAAAGTCAAGGAAGGATCAACTCATGAAATTGGAAGAGGTAAGAGTAGTTACTATGGTTTAAGTGGAGCAAGCTCAAAGGAAAAAAAAGGAGATTAATGACAAGAGGTGAGGCAAGAAGAAGGTGAAGCCTTTCAAAGAAGGTGATTGTGCAATGTTGTTTTATTCTATTTGATTCAAGAGAGTGCAAAAGAAGTTTGTGCCTAAGTACTTTGGACCTTTCATAGTGGAGAAAATGTGGAGCAATTACACTTATGATCTCAAGGAGTTGGGAGGAAGACACTTTGATAGGATTAAGCATGATAAGTTGAAGATGTATCATAAAAGGTAGAGAGACCTTCACTTTGACACAAAGTGAAATCTTAGTTCGGGGGGGGGGGGGGGAGGGGGTAAATGTAACACCCATTTGTGCATGTATTCACTATTGTGATATTTAGTTTGCTATTATAAGACTTGAACAATATAATTTATATAGAGATAAAAGATGGTTCTACATTAGTCACAATTAGCTAAAAGTATTCATAACTAAGATAGAGGAGTTACCTAAGAGAAAGTGGAAAAGATGAGCACCACTATTTTGGATTCTAGTGTATTGACTTGGTATTATTCCTAGGTGTTTGGCTTTGAGGAAAGAGTTGAGAACTCTTGGACCCACAAGCCTTTTTGTTTTGGATTCTTCTATAGTCCAAGGATAGCCCATGTGAAGGAATCCTTGACTTTGTAGTTGGGTCAAGATAAGACCACATGCTTAGGAGAATATTCCCATGAGCATGGATACGTTTTTAGCTTTTTGAATTTATTTGAATTCTAGCCTAATAACTTGAGCTACTCCAATAATTCATAACTTTAGTGTGTAACTATTTCACAAGTATATAAACTAGGGGTGACGAGGTACTCATCATCCTTTCATTTGCAACTATCTCTCTTTCATTGAGTTCTCTAGTGAGCAATGGTTTGAGACTTGGAGTGTTAGCCTTGGAGGAGTATGATGGAGTTGTCCTTCCTTTCTTTGTCTATGGTACGCTACCATAATAGTTATCAATCCTAAGTGAGACACAAGTCGGCTCACAAATCAGACTACACATATTCCTCTCTTAGGAACTAAGAAGTGATGGCATGTAGACTATTAGAGTGCATGTTATGATGATAGATGTGGTGCCCACATTTTTTGTTTTTTTTTTAAATAAGGCCGAAGAAGTGTATAGAGAGGTCGGATTGCGCCTGGTTGGTCAAAGAAGACGACGAAAACTGTCTTCGGGGTGAAACCCGAAGTAAAGTGGCCTCGGGTCATAAGGCGAAGTACTCTGAAATGCCGTGTCAGCAAACGATACGAAGTAAATTGTCTTTGGATCGGGAAGGGGAGCTCAACCCGAGGCAAAGACAGTCTAACAACCTTTCGTCGGGGCGAGAAACTCAAGAAGGGGCGGTTTCAAAATTGGCGGCTCATACGCGTGAAGGTGAGGCGACAGTAACGGGTGCATGCAGGAGGTGTGATTTCTCGGTAGAAAATCGAAGTGACGGAAGACGAAGAAGTGCAACTCTATAAAAATTGAGATTGCAACGACGAAATGTCGAGCAATTTTCCTTTGCCGCTGAGGAGTCGTCTTGCAGGTGATCGGGGAAAGGGAAATAGAGTTGGACTTGTGTTAGTGTGCAAGGGGGAAGTCGAGAGAGAGAAATCGAGAGACCAAAAGAAAGCAGAAGAGATGGGAGGAGGGAAGAAGAACTCCGAATTTGCAGTGAGAAATCATGCAATTCGGAGATTAGATGTAGTAGCAAGGATCGAAGTCTTGAGCCGACTTCGGATCACCTTTCTGGCATGGAATTGGAACATAAGCTTTCCAGGATTCATGACAGAAATCATCGAGAGTAAATGTCTCGATGGTCCCGAGGACGAAGGGAAGAGAGGAAATCCGGCTCGCTGGACAGAGTCGGATTGGAGACTCGTACTTGGGAAGGAGGCAGGCTCGGAGCAGGGGGCCACGTTCTTGGGGAAAGGGGAGATAGCCAAGAAACTCAGGAGGTGAGAGATGCCTTCTCGTCAAAGAGAACGAAGAATGGGTACAAGGTAGAAAGTTACAAAGACCCTATCAAGAGAGGAATTGTGAGTGCTTTGATGGCAATCCTGAAGCCGGAGAGAACTACCTATGTGATGAAACACCAAGCGGTGTTCTTTCACAAATTTTTTGCACGAGAACCAATTAATTGGGCACGGTGTTTTTACGGGAGAATGAGGCAGATGGTGTGGAATCTACGGGATAAGTCCCCCCCACATTATATTGTGCCGTTTGCAGCGCATTTCTATCTCGGGCTCAATTTGCTGAACTCGGCGGAGCGGAATCGGATGGTGTCGCACTTTCATCCGGATGTGCGAAAGGAAGTCGATGCGGAGGAGCAGCAATACATTCTTCAAATCCGGAGCGCAGACGATTACTACTCGAAGACGGGGAAGAACGTGGAGGTCGTTGAAAGTACCCCGATGAAGAAGAGAACTCGGCAAGCAGACGCCGAAGAAAACAAGAAACCTCGGAAGGTGCAGAGAAATAACCCGAGGTGAGGAATGGTGGTGATCGAGTCGGAAGATGAAGACTCAAAAGGCGAAGCCGAGCTCAAGACGGAGGACTCGGAACGTGAGGAGGAACCTGAGCTGACACTGCAGAGTGGAGATACAAGCAGTGATAGTGAAGTCGGTGGAGAAATGACCTCGGCACCAACGCCTGAAGAATACGAAGAAGAAATTCAAGCCGAGGTAAAAGCCAAAGACAATGCAGCGCTGGAAGATGAAGTACCGGTGCTCAAGGAGAAGAAGATTGCAGTACAGCGAGGAATTCGCTCGAGACGTAAGGCGAAGGGGGAAGCGGGACCGAGTAGAGTGACAGAAGAAGTAGAAGGAAGCTCGGGCAGTGAAGCATCAATTCCGATACGAAGACTGCAGAGAAGAAGGCAAGTATCGGATGAACACGAAGTACAAAGAGAAGTAGCCGCACGAGAAGAAGTGATCCCGAGTGATGGAGTGGGGTACCTGCGGGAAGTGGTGTGTCCGTTGTTGGTAAAGTTAGAACATAAGAAGAAGGAGATGCAGTCCACATGTCCGGAGGTAAAAACTGTATTGCAGGTGTTGGCAAGATTAGAAGAAGAAAACTCGGAGTTGAAGAAGAGTATGACTTGAGGTGAGAAGGAGAGAGAAGTACTGCAATTGGAGGCAGTGGAGAGAAGTCAGGTAATCAAAGACTTGAGGAGAGAATTGAGCTATCGAGAGGATCTTGCGAGGAAGAGTGACATCGCAAGGGAGAGACAGGTAGCGGAGCATGAAATCTTGAAGCAGCAGTTTGCTGATTCAAGAGTAGAGCTCATCCATGCTATGGCAAGAGTAGCATTGAAGGATCAAGAGCTCGATCGAGTGATGGAGAGTATGGAGGAGAAGAAGCAACTCTGGCAGCGAGAGTTGGCTGCGAGATATGGAGAAGAAGAGAGATTACGAGACTTACTTCGTAATTAGGAAGAAAAGGTTGCACAGAAGGAGAAAGAGAAGGACGCGGTGAAGGCCGAATTCGAAGAGGAGTTGGCGATGTATAGAGAGGAATGGCTTGCAGATCGGGAACGAGAAAGGAAGACAAGATTAGAGCCATTGCAGGAAATAGTCCTCAGAGTAAATGCGATGCTAAGTACAGAGGCCAGCGTTTGAATTGAAGAAACGCGTCTGCACGAGTTGAAGTTGTTAGTGCAGGAGACGAGGCGGAGGCAAGCGAAAGATACAGATCTAAATGCTTTGTTGATTAAGTTGAGAACTCGTGTAGATAGGAAGATCTTAGAAGTAGAAGACAATATTGCCATTAGATTAGACTTAGTAAGAATAGAGTTAGAAAAGCTTCGGCAGGATGTTAAAGCAAAACCCGACGTAGATAACATCGGGATCCAAATGTCTTCGGAGTTGGTCTCAGGAATAGTAGAGAAGAGTGGGTCGAAAGATGAAGAGTTAGATAGATTACCTATTAGTACAATTTCAGATCAGGAAAGAGAATTGTTAAATCTGGTAGAAGAAGTAGAAGATATGAAACCCGAGGAAAATGCAGTAGGAAGTAAGATTACTTCGGGTTCGGGTTTGAAAGCCGAGGAAGAAGTAGACATCGGATCGGATTTGAGATTTCCGATTTGAGATTTGAAGGGGCAGATATGAAGATGTGCATTGTCATTTTGGATCTGCAGGTTAGAACAGTTGTTGTAGAACGGTATAGTTGTTAGAACTGTCGATTGCTTCACTATTTAAGAGTGGCATTCGGAGGAACTTGTTGTTCAGTGCTCATTATTTCTGAGAATAGATAAAGCGAAGTGCTGTGAAGCAGTGCTCGTCGCTTGAGCTTGATTCCGAGTATCAACTTTGTAATTGTGTTTGTGAATGTTTGGAGAAATTCGAAGTGCAAGTCAGAGTGCTTGTTGGATGTTGGATTCCACAGCCTTGATCTTCATTCTGTGTGTTTGATCCTGAGTGAAGTGCAATCAAAGCAATGCCTTGACAGATCTGAGAGGAATTGTAGTGTTGGTAGTATTCTGCATTTGTGAGTGCAGTGCGAAGTTGATGTGAAGCAATTTTGATCGAGGAAGTTGTGCCTTCAGTGGAAGGGTGGAACACAATTCTGAGGCGAAGTCGTTTTGCAGTGAAGTGCCGTTTTCGGGAGAGCCTAAATCATCACAAATCAAGATTGTTTGGAAATAATTGATGGAGTTGTGATTTTGGAGTGTGAATTTGTGACAAGACTGCGAGTCAATGCTTGTTACTCTCTTCTGGGTGTGGTTTCTACCTGAGAGACTAAAGAAGAACTCAAGAAGAACTGAAATTGTTACTTTGCTTCGTATTTGGACATTTCTGACTCGTATCTTTGCGGGAACGAACTTTACTTACCCGATTACCGCAAAAGTGATATTTGTCGGGTTGTCACAATAGATTACAAGTTGTACTTTCTCCTAGTGTACTTGTTGTCATAAGAGTTACATTAATGGGTGGTTCTTGGTGGTGGCTGTCGTGCATATATACATTGCTACACAACATACATCGCTGTCAACATCATACACTATAGAAGCACAACTCACATATAAGTCATACATAGACTCTAAAGTGCCACAATAATCAGATTGCTTAACATTCTCCACTCAACTCAACTCAGATCAGTACTTGATCTGTCACTCTATAAACTGCCAACAACTGGGCACTGATTACAGTCAAGCCACACCCACTCAAGCATAGAGAATCCAGGTGATGCTCGCCGGCCTCTGTCCACCATAGCCAGGAACTCGAAGGCTCAACATCAGAGAAGTAAGCTCTCTGGAGCTCACTTCAAAACTATACCCCCCTGGACTCAAGCTAGCATTGGAACCCTAATGGTCCCGCTGACGGCACACTCGACGGTGTGAATGGTGCAAAGTGACGGTGGGCCCTACCGTGAAGTCAGTACCCCAAACACCAAATCAGACTGTCGGAAAGTAGTCCCCGAGAAACTACTAGAATAACTCTAACTACTATCATTGGAACTCCAGTGTCCGAGCAACTAGATGCGGAACTACAAATGGCATGACAGTTGTCGTGCATATATACATCGCTACACAACATACATCGCTGTCAACATCATACACTATAGAAGCACAACTCACATGTAAGTCATACATAGACTCTAAAGTGCCACAATCGCCCCCCTAGCTGGCGGTTAGGTCCCTCTAACTCCAGATAGCCATCTACTCTAAGTATATGGTATACCCTCTAATGGGCAAAGATCAGGAGGCCGGGTGCTATGGAGCCCCATCGTTAGTCACCTGTCTGCAATCTATACCATATAAAGAATGAACTAGCTATAGGTCAAGTACATCTAGGACATAACCACTGTCTCTGAGGAACCACCGTGAGGGGAGGAGTCATACATGCCATATGTCATCCTCTCGAATAGCTATCACACACTAACATAGTAGCAGCTCCACCAGAAGAGCCACATAACATACACCTCAAGCCTGCACGTACAAGTGCCAAGCTTGGGTCCATAGTACCATCAATGTTTGGGAGGTGGCATGGCGCACAATTGTGCACATGATCCTTCCAAACAACACCATCACGTCCTTCTAATACAAGGACTCCAGATGGCAAAATCTCGCGCACCCTCAAGAAAGTGCGGCCTGCAGAAACATCAAGTGTCATTGGTGCTGTCTGCTGTAGATATACATAGTCACCTGGATGAAATCGACGGATCGAGGGTCTATAACCTCCTCCTCGAATGGTAGCATAGCGTAAAGTATCTCTATGCTGAGTAATCACCAAGTTCTCAAAGGCCATCGGCATCACTCTCCGAAAGATCTCTGCCCGTTGAGAACATGCGCTCATCCACACATCGGGGTCATCCAAGTCCAAAACTACAGTAGCATCTCGACGAATGGCTGCAGGTAAATTTGGATCTCGTCCATAGAGTAGAAAGTATGGAGAGAAGGATGCTAAGGAGGCTTGCCGGCTGAACCGATAGCCCATGGCCAACCAAGGTAACTAGAGATCCCAATCTCCCAAGTGGCCTCTCTACAAACCATACTTTCGCAATCCCCTCTTCACCATCTGAACCACTCTCTCTGCTAAGCCATCTGCCTCAAGGTGATCTCGGGATGTAGTACGATGATCAATCAAAGCCTTGTCACACAAGACCTGAAACTCCCCCAAGAACTTTGTACCCTGATCAGTCAAAACCTCAGCTGGTGCACCAAAATGACTAAGAACTCGATCCAGGAACAAGTAAGCCGTCCCTTCACTAGACTTGTTAGGAAGTGCCACCAACTCAATCCACTTGGAGAAGTGCTCCACCATCACCAAAACATACCGATGATGTCTCACAGTCAGCGGTAAAGGTCCGGCAAAGTCCAAACTCCAATGATAACCCAATCCTATGATAGGTAATGGATGTAACTGTGGCGTAGGAGCATTGAATGATGCTCTAACTCGGTCACAAACCATACATCTGGCAACAAACTGCTATACCTTGGTCTGCATACCGCGCCACCAATAATGACTTTGGAGTAAGCTATATGTACGCTTTACTCCAAAATGTCCTAGCTCCTCATGAGCATGACGGACCAACTGTGGTCTCTGTGATGGAAGTGGTACTACTCGCACTCTACCATCCTCCCATACACGCAAAAGGTGTCTACCCTCCAATCTGAACCGTCTGGCTTGCTGAAGAACACGGTCTCTCTCCTTGGCCCCAACTGTGCCACCCACAACACCAGTGCAAAGATAGTCCATCACTAAGACATCATCATGAATGTCTCACTGAACTGTACCAATATCTTCACTCTCTGGATCTGTGACCTCAATAACTCCTCCTCTATGCGCTGAGAGAGATACCACCAAAGCCTCTGCAAATATACACAGAAAGGCCGATGCATACCAACCTGGCACCATCTCCTCATCTGTCTCACCATGCCAACGTGCTCCGGTCTGATCCTGATGGCTGGGACATGGGTTTCTACTCAACCCATCTGCATCACGGTTCACCACTCCAGGTCTGTGAACAACCGTGAAATCATACTCCTGTAAAATCAGAGCCCATCGTGCAAGCTTCCCTGAAAGCTTGTTGGACTCCATCAACCACTTCAATGGCTGATGATCAGTGATGAGAGTGAAGGGGTTACCAAATAGGTAACATCGGAAATGTGCTACTGCCCAAACTGCTGCCAAGCACTCTCCCTCATATGAACTATACTTTGCCTCCGCTGAATTGTTGGAGCAACTACCATAGGCCACCACAAACTCCTTCTCCTCATCATCATGTTGGGTGAGCACCGCTCCAAGCCCCAACATACTCCAATCAGTGTGAACTTGAAATGGTCGTCCCTTGATCGGTCTCCTCAAAATAGGAGCAGATGTCAACCTCTCCTTGAGCTCTACAAAAGCTCTCTCCTGCTCATCTCCCCAACACCACTCCTGTGTAAGCTTGGTCAGCTTTGTCAAGGCCTTGGCAATGGCACTAAATCCTCTAACATAGCGGCGATAGAAATTCACCAACCCAAGGAATGCTCGCACTCTGCTCACATCCGTAGGCCAAGGAATACGTGCAATAGCCTCCACCTTGGTCTGCTGAACACCAAGTCCTCCGGGGTAGATAGTGTGACCCAAATACTCAACCTGCTCGTGGAAGAACCTACACTTCCCAAGATGTAGTTTGAGTCCATGAGATCTCAACCTCTCAAACACCTCCAACAACTGTCTCTCATGCTCCTCCACAGTAGTGCTATAAACCAAAATGTCATCAATATAGCACCGAGCAAAATCCAATCCAGCTAGGATCCTATCCATGACTCTCTGGAACTCAGCAGGAGTGTTCTTCAACCCAAATGGTAAGAACCTCCACTGATATAACACATCCTTGCCGTGAGGATCAATAGCCCAAAATGTTGTCTTGGACTTATCTTCCTCCCTGATCGGCAACTGATGATATCCTACTCGAAGATCCAAAGTACTGAAGACCTTTGCATGCCCAATCGCATCAAAAATCTCCTCCGGTGTAGGCATGGCATACCGATCAGCCCTGGTGTGTCGGTTGATAGGACGGTAATTTCCACACATCCGCCTATCTGTATAGTTGCCATGCATATCCTTCTTGGCTGGCATCACTGTCACTGATGCATACTCTCCATGTGAAATCTCCACCAAACCAGCCTCAAAAAGGTCACTACTCCGGCTCTGAATCAATGTCCTCTCCATATCACTATATTGATAAGGACGTCGGAAAACAGGTGTGTCGCTAGTCAGCTCAATTTGTATACCAGGTCCCTTCAGAGCACCCAAATCCTTCATACTAAAGGCAAAACAACTCGTGTGACTCCTTAGGAACCTCCAAACCCTCCGTCTTTCCTCTCCAGTAAGCTTGGGTCCAAGATCTGGCTCCCAAGTATCCTCTATAACTGTAGTAGGAATGGAAGACGTATTGATTGGCTGCTACACTGGGCCCTTGGGAGCAATAGTGTCATGCTCCCGACCACTAGAGGTCCCAACCTCTGTGTGAAAAACTCCCTCCACTCTGGCTGCAAGCTCCACACGTCCTCTAGCTGCATCCCATGTGGACCAAGGGTGTAATCCAAGTAGCCCATGCTCACCTGGATGGACTCCAAGTAGACCACTTTCCCTAGTAGCTACTTGATGTGTCCCAAGAATACCATGTCCACTCGGTCCATCGCCCCCAGCATGTGCCTGAATCGTCTTGATAGGCACAGGGCTCACAAGTGTCCGAGTGGTGATGCCTATCAAGCGCATCCTACACTGCTCTGCCAAACCAAGGCTCACAATCCAAGTCAAACAGTTCAAGTCCATAGCCTGACCTAACACCTGACGCTTGGATGCCTCTAACACTGCTGGAACAGCGGTAATACCGGTGCGAAAACCCATCGCCCGCTCTCTCTCATCAGCATTGGGCTCCACCAATTGCTGTAACTGTAAGTCCCAAACAAGTCCAGGTCCTCCCTCTCAAAAAGCATGAGAGCCTGGGAAACTCATGAGTGTAGGAAATGCAGCTCTAGGCTGTCCAACTAGGTTCACCACTGCCATAGGTGACCTATCAGCCACTACCACTGTCTGAGACTGACGCCCAGCATCCAAGATATCATCAACAAGAATGTGGTCTAGTCGCTGAATCCCATCATAACTACGCTGTAGAACCTCTCTGGGTAAAAGGTTCGTCCACCAAAGGCGAAGATGATGAGCCCGTGATCCCACTCTGGCTGCATCTAACAATACAGCAGGTCCCATCCAAGAATGGACCTGATGTGTACCCGCCACCACTCTAGTGCGAGAATCACCCAACAAAGGAACGTTCTCCAAAAGGTAAGCTGGAGAAACAGACTGATGAACCTGGAGATGTCGTAATATCTGTAACATCTCACAAAACACACCAGAACGAGGATCCTAAAGACCCAAACCACGGCCCGCACGTGTATGTCCCTGACATGGCCATCCAGAAATCACCAAGTGAATAGGCCCATGTCTCTCTAGGTCATGCGCCCCCAGTAAGGAAATATCTCCTGGTAAGGCCTTCTGGTAACCTCTGACTGCTGACATCGGTAATAACTCCGGATACCAATAGGCCAAGTGTGCCACATGATGTAGAGAGACTCGCCTAGCAGTCTCATCTCCCTCTACATACAAGTACCTCTGTACTCGGATACCCGCCTGTAACACCGCAGCTAGTCCGGTGCTGATCCCACCAAACAACTCCAATAGGCATATCCCCTCTATTGGGTACTGCCAAGAAATGAGTGTGGTATCCAGAGGTGTCAAAGCAATTGCCTCTGGAGGCTCATCCTCACACTCATCCCCTGATGGTACGAAGGCTCCACTCCAAGCCTGCTGCACCAACTGATCTGCATGTTGCTGCAATGCCTCCTCTGAACTCCACAATGGAACATCCAAGGTGGATGGAACAATCCCACTCGTACTCCATAGCCGAGTGATCTCCTCTGGTACTAGAGTATCCTCTGCATGGGCGTTCCCCTCCAACAAGTCACCAGGCCAAGTAACTGCACCGCTGAAAGCCAAAACTGATGCTGCCATGGTCCCGGACTGTAGTGAGCCAAGACTGCCACTACTGAAACATACTGGTAGGCAACATACCCGTCCCTCACCAAACTGCCAACTAGGTCTATAAGAGGTTGTCTCCTCTTAATAGTCAATGCTGAAACCCATGGGGTATAACACCGCTCCCCCAACTAGCACATCATATGACTCAGCTATCGTCGCAATAGCCTGAGCTCTCACCACTGAGCTATCAATCGGATGACCAAGCTGAACCGGGACAACAAGCTCTCCACGTGTGATGTACTATGTCGAACCACCACCAAGAGATGTTTGGATCTGAAATGGACACCTCTCCACATCGGTCTTCCGTAACTCCAGACCAACAACTGCAGCCTTCCCCAACATAAGGGGATGCGCACCAAAGTCTAACAAGACTCTCTGTGGTGTATAGACCTTCCCTGAAGGTCCCACCAAACAAAAGATCCCCCTCTGGTTATCCAATAGGACAACACCAGGTGTAAACCGCGCTCTCTCAAAGGCCGGTCTAGCTGGCAACTCCTCCAGTCTAGCCGCTGCTGCCTGCCACAACCCACTGGTCGCTGAACGGATCCCATGCTCCTCAACCAAGTCAGATCCACTACCAACCACCTCTGCTCTAGTAGTAGGAACTGCACCATCCCTACTCTCATACAATGTGGCAGCCAACCAAAACACTGGGGCTGGGTCAACTCCCAATGTAAACATGTCACTAGCTGAAAACAAAGGATGCCGCATAATCAGCTAAGCCGCCCCCAACGTCATGCTAGACTCAGTCTATGTAGTAGCAGGTGGCTGACTAGTAGGTAGTCCATCATGTACTCCATCACCACCTACCACACCTGCACTGGGACGTCTAGGAACCATGGATGTCGGCTGCAATGCCTCAGATAGCATGAAAGACTAGGGAAGTCTGACCTGTCTCCCAACCTCTCCTCTCTGTGGGTCCTGTAACACCCATTTGTGCATGGTATTGTGATATTTAGCTTGGTATTACAAGTACTTAAGAGATATTATTTATATAGAGATAAAGGATGGTTCTATATTAGTCATGGTTAGCTAAAGTTAATCATAGCTAAGATAGAGGGGACCTTACTTTAGAGGAAGTAGAAAAGATGAGCATTACTATTTTGGATTTTAGTGTGTTGACTTGGTATTATTCCTAGGTGTGTGGCTTTGAGGAAAGAGTTGAGAACTCTTGGGCCCACAAGCCTTTTTGTTTTGGATTCTTCTTTAGTCCAAGGATAGCCCATGTGAAGGAATCCTTGACTTAGTGGTTGGGTCAAGATAAGGGGAATATGCCCATGTGAATGGATATTCCTTTCTGCTTTTTGACTTTACTTGACTTTTAGTCTAGTAACTTGAGTTACTACGGTAATTAGTAACTTTGGTACGTAACTATTTCATCACTATATAAACAAGGGGTGAGGAGGTACTCATCATCTTTTCATTTGCAACTATCTCTCTCTCATTGAGTTCTCTAGTGAGCAATGTCTTGAGTCTTGGAGTGTTAGCCTTGGAGGAGTATGATGGAGTTGGGGTTCCTTGCCTTCTTAGTCCATGGTGCGCTACCATAATAGCCATTAGAGGTTCATCCTGAGTGAGAGACAGGCCGGCTCACATTTTTGGTTCCGTTGCCGGGACCTCTCTAGAAGGCAAGATAATGTTCCGCGTCCAATTCTACATTAGGCAGAAGGAGGCTATGAGAGCTCACTTGGAGAGAACATTAGGAGAGGAGAGGGCTGAACTTATGTTAGAGAACCAAGATCCATTTGTATACCCTGTAGTTCATTATGATGTCTTTGAGGTGATTTTGTACATCTTGTACACATGAGAGGAATTGGAGAGATTGTGTGAGGTGGATTGCAGATTTTGGGGATTAAGGTGATTTTGGGCAAAATCTCAAGTTTGAGATCTGGACTTGAGATTTCTACACATGATAGCTTGGGTTATCTTTCAGTTATCACACTTGAAATTATTGTGAGAGCTTCTATGCACACTGGGCTAGAATTTTTGAAAGTTGATAGGGTAAAGTGCTCCCGCAACTGCATGCTCTCTGGAAAATTGTACAGAGTCTACCATTTCTTCAATTGTCAGTGAATTGTCCTGAAAATTTCCAAGAAAATTCAGTGCATTGTATCCTACTTGTTGCCACAAAAATTTTAGAGAGATCGTTCTTGCACAGGGAGAAATGAGTTTTTGAAGTGAGGGGGGTTGTTTTCAGACCACATCTGAAATATGGGTGCTAAATAGAAAGGTGTCTAGACCAAATGGCTTGATGAAAAGATCTGAAATTTTGCAAGGAGGGCCGCCCTAGAGTTGTTATCAAGTGTGAAAATTTTCAGAGGAACCTGACACATTGGTTGGGAGATTTGAGTGACATTGTGAGGAAGGGTCAATTCTGCAAAGTGGAGATCTCATGCATGAGAAGTTTGAGATCAACAAAAAGCATGTTTGAGTGTTTAGATTCATCTTGGGAACATGGAGGGTCATCAAGAGTGGAAATTGAGATTATGCAAGGTTCCCCAAGGGTTTGAGGTGATTTTAGGGATTGATTTGAGGAAAAGAGAGTTTACAATAGAATTTGAAGAGAGTGTTGAGAGGATCCAAAAACCTACACCACTTGGAGGAAAGAGTGAGTCTAAGTGCTTTCTATGT
Source organism: Lunularia cruciata (assembly GCA_948567375.1). Lineage (NCBI taxonomy): Eukaryota > Viridiplantae > Streptophyta > Marchantiopsida > Lunulariales > Lunulariaceae > Lunularia > Lunularia cruciata. Next base: position 44,634,821 of record OX419757.1, read on the forward strand.
GGAGAGAAGGGACATAAGGCAAGTTCATGTCCATTGACCTTTGAGAGCAAGAGATTGAGGGAAAGGAGAGGCTTACTTGACTTGGGTTTGCATGTTGGACCTTCTTCACCAAGATTGGGAGGGAGAAGATCTAAGACCAAGGAGTTGTGTGAGGTTTGTGGAGTTGAAGGACTTCCAAAAGGACATGAGTGTAGTGGAGTAAAAGCACTTTTGGAAACTTTGGTGAAGGATCTTGGAGAGAGTCTTAGTACAGCTACAGAAATACTACCACCTTCATCAGCTAGTTCTCAAGATTAGTGATGGAGATAATCTTTCAACTTATGGATAAACTATCCATGAGAGTTAGATTAATATGCACTCTAGGATTTGATGTTGCTATAGAAATCTTGGAGCAACCTGAACCTTTTGTGTTCCCTAGAGTGGATTATTCTCAGATGGTGTTAGTCATGTATATACTCTATTAGTAATAGAGTGAGAGAAAAGAAAAGAGAAAAAAAAAATTAAGAGAAAAGAAAGATAGTGAGGGGTTAAGATGGGGAAACTTCCGGTTTTCTTTGGCAAGGATGGAGAAGATGTGGAGGCCTTTGTGAGAGACTTCAAGAGAGCTTGCATAGGAAACAATGAGAGGAGGAAGAATGAGTGGGCCTCATTATTACCAGATTTCTTTGAGGATGCAGCACTTACATGGTATGAGTCAGAATACCAAAAGAGAGAGAGGAGAGAGGGGGAAGAGGAGTCTTGGGAGACTTTGACTTCAGCACTCATTGAGAACTTTCTTCCTGATGAGAGTTATGAGAGATTGATGAGTGAGGTTACATTTCTCAAGCAAGGAGATGGAGAGAAAGTGAGGGTCTATGTGGAAAGAGTGGAAAAGTTGGAGTCCAGATTTTGCATAGTGTTGAGGAAGGGTGGGGATGATGTGGAGACTACAATGATTGGCATAGGGGCCATGCTCACCAAGAATTTTGTGGGAGGATTGAGACCACAAATTAGAAGCAAGGTGAGATATGAGAAACCTTCTTCCAAGGTTGAAGCTATCAAGATCGCAATTCGTATGGAGGAGAGTTTGGAAGGGGATGAGAGTGATTTGGTGGTGAAGGAGGTTGTGCATCCTCCTCAAGGCTACAAGTATGGTGGAACTTCTGATACTTTGGTGACAAGGGTTGCACCACAAGTAGTAGTTGCTCCAGTTCTTGCACCTCCACCAAAAGATCCACTCCAAACCATCACAGAACAACTTGCGGATCTCAAGATCAATGTGGTGCAACTATGGGAGAAGAGAGAGGTGGATCAGAATGTAGGGAGAGGGCCTAGGAGTTATGGAAACTATCCATATAGAGGAGGCCAACCAGCCAACAATTTCAATGATAGAAATTGTTTTGGTTGTGGAGGAAAAGGCCATATCCAAAGGAATTGCCCAAATTCCACTTACCATGGAGGAAGGGGTTATGAGGGAGCCAATAGAGGGAAAGAGGGAGGTAGTGAAACCCAAGTGGCTCCTAATCCCAACAAAGGTAAGGGGATAGCATCCATAGATGTGGTTGAGAGCAAGTATGAGAAGGGAGAGTGCTCAAACTCCAAGGGTCTTAATTTGGAGCTTTTGGCACAAGAGAAGAAGAGAGCTCGTTTTGCAGAGGATGTTCACTCTTCTCAAGGATTTACTTCAAGCAAGGATACTCCTATGTCTACTAGGAGCACTCGCACCTCAACACCATCAACAACAAAGACTCCAAGGAAGAAGTTAGGGATGGAGGACTTCTTGATCTCAAAGCAACAATGGAACTACAATGTGTTGGAGGATGTTGGTAGTCACAAGGCTAACATCACAGTGGGCCAATTAATTGCTTTGAACCCTACCTTGAGAAAGGAGCTTAGAGGTGGTTTGAGTTCTACAAGGAGCAAGAAGAAGAAGAAGGCAAAAGTTCCAATATCAATGGGGGTGGTGGATGCCAAGCCAGCACCATGGGAAGCTTGTGAATATGCCTCCAAGATTGATGTGAGAGTGAATGGTCACAACATCAAGGATGCATTGGTTGATAGAGGATCAGCAGTGAATGCCATGTCAGAAAGGTTGATGAAGAAGTTGGGTATGATACCCTCAAGACCTTCAACATTTGTGGTGAGAATGGCAAACAAGCAACAAGTTCGACCAGTAGGGGTGATGGATAAGGTGGTAGTTTCAATTATGGGAGTTCAAAATCTCATGACTTTCCAAGTCTTGAAGGATTCAAGCTATGACTTACTTCTTGGGAGGCCATGGTTGAGAGCAGCACGCACAACTGATCGATGGTACAAAGGGTACTTGAGGATTGGGCCATCAAACCATAGAGTCACTGTTCCTGTGACTAACACCACCAACACTTCACATTCAGATACACCATCTTCTGATTATTGGGAATCAGATTCTGAAGAAGGAGCTTCAGGTGTGGACACAAGCATGGAAGAGGAGACTTCCACGGAGGAGGATGAATCTGAATCTGATTCAGATGTGTATCCTTTGTGTGCTATGGATTTTGCACCTAAGCCAGAGGTTTTGAAGGACCCAGATAAATCACCATTGACACTTGAGGAGGTAGAGAGAAGGTTATCTACCCTCAAGTATGGCCCAAATGTTACCAAGGAGGAGAAGGTGAGATTTGAGGAGATTTTCCGCAAGTTCATCCATGTGTTTGCTTTTAGTTACAAGGATTTGAAGGAAGTCACCTTGGAGGAGCACAAGATAGAGGTGGAGTCACATGCAAGACCAATCCGCCAAAAGCAACGTCGCATTAGCCCACCAATATCTTTGGTTGTGAAGGAGGAGATTGATAAGCTCAAGGAGGCTGGATTTTTCTTTGAGGTGGAGAATTCAAAATGGGTGTCTCCAATTGTCATTGTGAAGAAAAAGAATGGCAAGCTTCAGGTATGTGTGGATTACAAGAAGCTCAATGCTGTTACCAAGAAGGACTACTACCCATTGCCATTCATTGATGAGATTTTGGAGGAGGTTGCAGGTCATGAGAGGTACAGTTTTGGAGATGGTTATAGTGGATATAACCAAATCAAGATTGCACCAGAGCATCAACAACTCACCACATTCACCACACCTTGGGGAACTTACGCTTTCAAGGTCATGCCTTTTGGGCTTTGCAATGCTCCATCCACATTCCAACGGTTCATGAACAAGGTATTTGAACCTTTCATTGGGAAATTTGTGAGAGATTTCATTGATGACTTTTGTGTCTATGGGAGCAAGGAGGAGCACTTTGAGCACCTAATCAAAGTCTTGCAACGCTTGGATGAGGCAAATGCATCACTCAACCCAGAGAAGTGCATTTTTGGATGTGAAGAAGGTCTACTTTTGGGGCATATCATCTCCAAGGATGGAATAGCAGTTGATCCTGAGAAGGTGAGGAAAATCTCAGACCTTCCATTCCCTTCAAGCTTGACAAAGTTACGCCAATTCTTGGGGATGGTTGGGTACTATAGGAGGTTCATCTTCTCATTTTCCAACAAGGCTTATGCATTGACCATCTACATGAAGAAGGGTGTAGATTACATGGTGATTTTGGAGGACAAGGAGGCTCTCAAAGCTTTTGAGGAGCTCAAGCAATCCCTTGTTGTAGCTCCAATTCTTGCTAAACCTGATTGGAGTAAACCTTTCATCCTCTACACTGATGCTTCTAATGTAGCTATAGGATGCACTCTTAGTCAATTAGACCAAGATGGGCATGATCATCCAATAGCTTATGCTAGTAGGCAAATGGTTTCAGCAGAGAAGAACTACTCTGTCACGGAGAGAGAAGGGTTGGCAGTGATCTTTGGTCTCAAGAAGTTTAGACACTACTTGATTGGAGGGAAAGCCACCATTGTCACGGATCAAAAGGCTTTGAAGTACATCTTCAACAAGCCTAATGTTGAAGGGAGACTAGCAAGGTGGATGATACTCTTGTCTGAGTATGACTACACCATTGAAGATAGGCCAGGAAAGAAACATGCAAATGCTGATTTATTATCTAGAGCCTATGATCATGATGGAGATGAGCCAGTGGATGATTCCTTCCCGGATGAGGAGCTCATGACAATCTCAGTCACTCAAGAGGTTCCAATGGAGTACAAGGAGATTGTGGATTTTGTGACAAAAGGTAACTATCCAGAAGGGATGATTGCTAGGGAGAGGAAGGCCCTTGCAGCAAGATCTAGACCTTACACAATGGTGGAGGATATTCTTTTTCACCAAGGAGCAGATGGTCTACTTCGAAGAGCAGTGGGTAAGGAAGAGTCTATCCTACTCATAAAGAAGTTTCATGAAGGTTTAGTATGTGGAGGACACTTTGCAGGAAAGGTGACTGCTTTCAAGATTCTAGATGCAGGTTACCATTGGAGAGGGATTTTCAAGGATTGTCTTGATTATTGCAAAACTTGTCATGTTTGTCAAGCTTTTGCTAGAAAGTCTACATCCACTCCACCACTTAGATCAATTCCATTGCTAGGACCTTTTGAGAAGTGGGGAATTGATTTTGTAGGTCCTCTCAATAGAACCCCAAGGAACAATCGGTACATTGTGGTAGTTACTAATTACCTTACCAAGTGGGTTGAGACTAGACCATTGAGGGACAAGAATGAAGATGAAGTGGGTAGATTTCTTTATGAACGCATTATCACTAGGTTTGGATGCCCTTTGGAGTTGGTTTCTGATAGAGGAGGAGAGTTTATAGGAAGCATTACTACAGCCATGCTACGACATTTCTCTATCACACATAGAGTAACTACATCCTATAAGCCAAATTCCAATGGCTTGGCAGAGAGAACCAATCAGACCTTGTGCATGATGTTGGCCAAAGATGCAAAAATGGAGGGGGCTAAACATCATTGGGACAAGAGGATTCATGCAATTTTGTGGGAGTATAGGACAACCATGAAAACTTCCACTGGATATTCTCCATTTCAATTGGTGTATGGTATTGAGTCTACCTTACCTATTCACTTTGATCTTCCTACCTTCCAAAGCATTCATAGGAGATTGAAGAAAGCACAAGGAGGTGATGCAGAGAAGTCAAGGAAGGATCAACTCATGGAGTTGGAAGAGGCAAGAGCAGTTGCTATGGTTCGAGTGGAGCTAGCCCAAAGGAAACAAAAGGAGAGCTATGACAAGAGGCAAGGCAAGAAGAAGGTGGAGCCTTTCAAGGAAGGTGATTGGGTAATGTTGTTTGATTCCATTCGATTCAAGAGAGTGCAAAAGAAGTTTTTGCCTAAGTACTTTGGACCTTTCATAGTGGAGAAGGTGTGGGGCAATTACACCTATGATCTCAAGGAGTTGGGAGGAAGACACTTTGATAGGATTAACCATGATAAGTTGAAGATGTACCATAGAAGGTAGAGAGACCTTCACTTTGAGGACAAAGTGAAAACTTAGTCCGGGGGTAAATGTAACACCCATTTGTGCATGGTATTGTGATATTTAGCTTGGTATTACAAGTACTTAAGAGATATTATTTATATAGAGATAAAGGATGGTTCTATATTATTCATGGTTAGCTAAAGTTAGTCATAGCTAAGATAGAAGGGACCTTACTTTAGAGGAAGTAGAAAAGATGAGCACTACTATTTTGGATTTTAGTGTGTTGACTTGGTATTATTCCTAGGTGTTTGGCTTTGAGAAAAGAGTTGAGAACTCTTGGGCCCGCAAACCTTTTTGTTTTGGATTCTTTTTTAGTCCAAGGATAGCCCATGTGAAGGAATCCTTGACTTAGTGGTTGGGTCAAGATAAGATCACATGCTTAGGGGAATATGCCCATGTGAATGGATATTCCTTTCTGCTTTTTGACTTTACTTGACTTTTAGTCTAGTAACTTGAGTTACTACGGTAATTAGTAACTTTGGTACGTAACTATTTCACCACTATATAAACAAGGGGTGAGGAGGTACTCATCATCCTTTCATTTGCAACTATCTCTCTCTCATTGAGTTCTCTAGTGAGCAATGTCTTGAGTCTTGGAGTGTTAGCCTTGGAGGAGTATGATGGAGTTGGGGTTCCTTGCCTTCTTAGTCCATGGTGCGCTACCATAATAGCCATCAGAGGTTCATCCTGAGTGAGAGACAGGCCGGTTCACAGTCCAACTCCACTGATGCTCCTCTAGGCTCTGGAGCACGTACTGTACTCCTAGTCATTGCTGCAGATGCATCCACCTGTGCTGCTCCGCACATGAAGTCCAAAGCATCTCTATCACCAGCATATGAGGTGGAAGCCTCAGCACCCGAATCTGATCTCCTCTGAGCAATAGCCATACTAGCCAATCTTTGCTCCAACTGCTCAATCTGAGTAGCCATAGCTGTGTCAGAAGTAAGGGCAGGTACTGCACCCCTACTAGGTGTAGATCCTCTACCACCACCTCTACCACCTCGTCCTCCATGAACTGAAGCTCCTCTACTACCTGCCATAGCAGCCCTACCACTCCGTAACTCCGGGTGTAGGTCAAAACACCGGTCACTAGTGTGACCAAATCTGTGGCAGTGCTCACACTGCCTCTGTGCTGGCTGTGATGCACCAGAGGTATCAGGTCCGCTGCCCTGAGTACACTCTCTCCTATGGTGAGGTCCACCACAAGTCCAACAAGCAACACCACCACTCACTGGCTGCTGCTGACCCAAAAATGAGGGTAAGGGTCTAACTCCACTAGGCCCTCCACTCGCTCCATAGGATCTGGGCTGTCCACCCTGTCCTCGAAAACCAACTGGGCGTGGTGCACTCTGCTGCACTCTAGAAGAAGTCACAACCATGGATGAGGTCTCTCTACCAAATCCAGCTGTCACCACTCTCTCCTCCACCATGTTGAGCTCAATACGCTCAGCCAAACCAAAGACTACTGCCAAAGTGGGCAAAGTAGCCTGCAACAACGTAGCATCACGAACTCTACGTCGCAACTCCCTGTCTAGTATCCCATACCAAAACTGGACTGCCTAGGCCTCAGTAACTCCCTGAGTGAAACTGATCAGCCGCTTCATGCGAGTGTATGCCTCGCGTAGGCTCTCTCCAGCCTTCCGCTGGAACTCCTGCAAGCTCCTCAGCTTGTTAGTCCGCACTCCCTGGTAGTTCTGCCTCAAACATAGGGAGAACTCCACCATGGGGTTAAACCCCGGTACCACACCACCTCCTGCAGCGGTACCTCCACTCGTAGTAGCACTATCTCTAGCTAGTGCACCTCCACTAGCTCCACCAACACTACTCGAGCTAGAACTCGTGGGTACAGCTGATCTACTCCTGGCCACCGAGCCTGAAGTGATGGAGACATAGTGTGGAGACCAATACTGTCTCCATAACTCAATCTCCTCCAAATGAGCTCTCTTGAACTCATGGTAATCATCCATTGGCGGACCCTCTAGATGCTGAAACAACCCCTTCCATGCCATGAAGGGTGTGAACAAAGTCGGGTTCCGCATCTGCTGCAGATCACACCAACTATCAAACTCCTGGATGAAGTCATCCAACTCAATGGTACCCACTATACCAGAGTAACGCCTAGGGCCTTTGGAGGCCCCATAAATCTCGTCCATGTCCTACAACAATGGTGCGGACACACCAAGTGCGCTCTCAATTGAATCAGATCCTGTGTCAAACTCCAACTCAGAGTCAATCTCCTCCCTCACTGGGATCTGAGATACAGGCTGATACCGAGCACCACTCCGAGTAAACCCACTACGTACTGCAGGGCTAACTCCTCTGGAATCTCCAAAGAACTCCGTCGTGACCACGTAACTGCAACAGCAAACCTAAACCACCAACTGCAACCGCAAGTCGCAACCGCAAGTGCCCCACCAAGTGCCAACACCAACTAGACACCACCCACTAATGTAACTCTAACCGAGATAACTAGACTAGGGGAAGGGCAACCTATAACCTGCCATCATAACACGCACTCTCACGGTCTGCAGGTCATCACTTCCTGCCTCACCGAAGAGAAACACAGGTAGTCTAATTGGTCATCACTCCAGCCTCACCACCAAGAGCACACCAGAGCACCAACGCTCAAAAGTCAGGGCACCTCACACAAACGTGGTGCACAAACAGGAAGTAGAGAATGGAGGGGATCCAATCACAAGAAATCTAAACGAAAACCCTCCATCTCATAACACAACACGGGACTGAGTCTGCCACCATTTGGCATTTGATATAAGAGCAGTTCGTATCTAAGTCCTAAGCTACCAGGATCACCAAGAATGGGATCAAACTGCCTCTCCTAGCCAAAGCTACATGTGTATAGATAACAGTGGCGCAATCACTATGACAACAAGTGAGTGTGGACCAGTTGGCTAGGGCACCAGTCTAGTAACAAGAGATCTAGGGGTCAAACCCTGTTGCGCACAATCTAACAAGAAAGGCAGATTTTGTCAACCAATGACCAAGATCTACTCTAAATTAGCTAGCCTCACGCCAGCAAGCTGGCTTGCTGGCCCTTCTAGGCCCTTGTAGCCTCTCATAGCCCATAGTCCTATGCCTCGAAGCCTCTAAATGCCCAAATGAGGCCTTTCTTGTTGCCACTTTGAACCTCCTCCAAAATTGGCGAAACTTCTCCAAATCTGCAAAACTCCTCCAAACTAGCGAAACTTCTCCAAATCTGGCCCAAAATCTGACGTAAATCTGACGTAAAATCTGACGTAAACCCTAAAGATGGATGTCCGCCAAATCCCCCGCTAACTTTCCACTCGAGCCAAATTGACAAAACGGGTTTTTCCAAATCACAATTTCATGAGAAGAGCTTCCCAACTCCACCTTCAATTTCACTTTCTGGACCCAACTCGCAGCAAATTGGTCCCGCCTTCACCTCTTGAGCTCAAAATCACAACACTGCTCGAAATTGCTCCTTCTTTGCTCAAAATTTGACCAACGCTTCCGCACACCGTCCGCCTAACTGCCAAATTTGAATCACTTGAACGAGCTTTTGCACACTAGGGAAACACAGAACTTGAATCAAGCTACCACGATCCACCGAGCTTGGAGATACCACCAACACTCAATGTTCCTGCACCCGATTTCCCCTGACTTCACTTCTCTGTTGTAATCAGATTGCTTAACATTCTCCACTCAACTCAACTCAGATCAGTACTTGATCTGTCACTCTATAAACTGCCAACAATTGGGCACTGATTACAGTCAAGCCACACCCACTCAAGCACAGAGAATCCAGGTGACGCTCACTGGCCTCTGTCCACCATAGCCAGGAACTCAAAGGCTCAACATCAGAGAAGTGAGCTCTCTGGAGCTCACTTCGAAACTATACCTCCCTGGACTTGAGCTAGCACTGGAACCCTAACTGTCCCGCTGACGGCACACTCGATGGTGTGAATGGTGCATAGTGACGGTGGGCCCTACCGTGAAGTCAGTACCCTGAACACCAAATCAGACTGTCGGAAAGTAGTCCCTAAGAAACTACTAGAATAACTCTAACTACTATCACTGGAACTCTAGTGTCCGAGCAACTAGATGCGGAACTACAAATGGCGTGACATGGCACTTGGTGGTTACAATTGTAGTTTGGGGTAAATTCTCACAATAGAGTTCTTTGGGAATCTTATAGGATATTTTGCTACAATATACATTGGGTTTCCATGGAGTGGCACTTGATATCAGCCCGTATCTCAAGTCCTCGTGAGAAAGGAGATTGGTTCTAGTTTGGAGTTTGACATAAGAGTTGATTCAATTGAGAAAGCACCTAGTGTGTCCACATTATTGTAAGACATGGATGAGATTTATGGGGCTCCAAAGGCCCCAAACACTACTATGTTGTAGTGGATGCCATTGAGTTGATTGACTTCATCCAAGGGTTTGATACTTGGTTGATCCACAATCAATGCAGAACTCAACTTTTTTCACATCCTTTATGGCATTGAAAAGGTTATTCTAACACTTGGAGGATCCATTGATGGATGACTACCATGAGTTCAAGAGAGACCACTTGGAGAAGATTGGCTATGAGGATTATATTGGTCTCCAAATTACATCTCCATAACTTTAGGTTTGGTTTCTAGGGGTAGATTTGTAATACCTATGAGTTTTAGCTGTAGTAGCATGGGTATATTCAATGGAGATGCACTAGTTGGAGATGGTGTTACTACAAGTGGAGGTACCATTGCATGAGGTGGTGCAATATTGTGGTTCCAATGTTTGAGGTAGAACTACCAAGGAGTGGAGATTGACAAGTTGAGGAGCTTGCAAGAGTTCAAATAAAAGGCTAGAGAGAACCTACATTGTTGTACTTTATCTTTCACTCTTTGAGAACACACATGATGCCTAGTTGTGGAGCCTATAGATCAAAGGTTGTAGATAAACCTATCCCTACTAGTTTGAGCACGCATGGAACCCAACCAGGAGAACCATTCACTCTAGGTTTTGGTATTCTTGCTATCGAGTAGGGTAGTAATGGCAACCTAACTTGTCATCATAACACGCATTCCTAGTCGTTTGGTCATCACTTCTAACATTACCAAGGAGAAATATATAGCACTCCTAGAAGGAAAAGAACCTAAGTGCAATGTTTGCACACCAATCCAAGCCAACTGGGCATACAACCAAGCATGCAAGCATAGAGAGGATCCAATCACAAGAATTCAGCAACAACTCTCTATGCTTTTTGTTGGAATTGAGCGTCAAAGCACTCTTGCAATATCATCAATTTAATTTTAACTTGTACTCCAAGCTTCCTCCAATATGTACTTCAGACTTCAAACCAATTTGTACTCAAAGTGGAGTAATTTTATGTCTTTTTTGATGGGGAAAACTATATGTAACTCAAATGGCATACTTTTTCTTTGTGACTTAAATTCAAGTTTTCTAAAATTCAAAAGAAATCTTATAAGATAAGATTTCTAATATTATGCAATAAGCTACAATCTATTCACCACATCTCCCATGACAAGCTCTCAAACTTAGCCACTTTTTACTAATCTCCACCCTAATTTTGAAATCCTTAATTTAGGGTTTACTCTTGGTTCCTTGTAACTTTCTCCAGATTGATGGATCAAAGGTACTCTTAATCCTCACAAAAATTTCCAACAACCTAAAATCTCCAATCATAGTCACACAAATAGGAGAATTGACACTCAAACATGATAGAAGTAGAAATGCTCTATTGAGCTTATGATAGTATTTTTAGTAGAGTTTATTGCGTCATCTCTCGCTCTTTATGGACCCAAAGTCAACCAAAATTTTCATGGTAGCTTTTTTTGCACTTCTCTAAATCTCTATAAATTTTAATAGCCTAATCAAACTCCAAATCCTAGAGATATGGATCAATTCTTGAGTTGGTCTAACTAAGTAAAGTTTGTTCCCGTAGAGATACGAGTCAGAAATTTCCAAATACAAAGCAAAGTAACAATTTCAGTTCTTCTTTAGTCTCTCAGGTAGAAACCACACCCAGAAGAGAGTAACAAGCATTGATTCACAGTCTTGTCACAAATTAACACTCCATAATCACAACTCCAACAAATCTTTCCAAACAATCTTGATTGTGATGATTCAAGCTCTCCCAAAAACGGTACTTCACTGCAAAACGACTTTGCCTCAAAATTGTGTTCCACCCTTCCACTGAAGGCACAACTTCCTTGATTGAAATTGCTTCACATCAACCCCGCACTGCACTCACCAATGCAAAATACTACCAACACTACAATTCCTCTTAGATCTGTCAAGGCATTGCTTTGATTGCACTTCACTCAGGATCAAACACACCGAATGAAGATCAAGGCTACGGAATCCAACATCCAACAAGCACTCTGACTTGCACTTTGAATTTCTTCACACACTCACAAACACAATTGCAAAGCTGATACTTGGAATCAAGCTCAAGCAACGAGCATTGCTTCACAGCTTTATCTATTCTCAGAAATTACGAGCACTGAATAACATTTCTTTGCAAATGCCACTCTTAAGTAGTGAAGCAATTGACAGTTCTAACAACTATACCGTTCTACAACATCTCTTCTAACCTGTAGATCCAAAATGACAATGCACCTCTTCATATTTGCCTCTTCAAATCTCAAAACTGTTACTAATCCGATCCGATGTCTACTTCGTCATCGGCTTTCAACCTCAAACCCAAAGTAATTTTACTTCCTAATACTCTATCCTTGGGTTTCACATCTTCTACTTCTTCTACCAGATCCAACAATTCTCTTTCCTGATCTGAAATTGCACTAGTGGGTAATCTATCTAACTCCTTATCTTCAGACCCACTCTTCTCTAATGTCTCCACCGGTAATTCCAAAGATATTTGTATTCCTATGTTATCTACTTCGGGTTTTGCTCTAACATCTTTCTGAAGTTTTTCTATCTCTATTTTCACTAAGTCCAATCTAATTGAAATGTTATCTTCTACCTCTAAGATCTTCCTGTCTACACGAGTTCTGAGACTAATTAACAAGGCATTCATATTGGTATCCTTTGCATGTCTTTGTCTTGTCTCCTCTACCAACAACTTCAACTTGTGTAGTCTCGTCTCTTCAATCCGAATGATGGCCTCTGTACTTAGCATTGCGTTCATCTTGAGGACTATCTCCTTCAAAGGCTCCAATCTCGTCTTCCTTTCACGTTCCCGATCTGCAAGCCAATCCTCTCGGTACATCGCCAACTCCGCCTTGAACTTGGCTTTCACCGACTCCTTCTCCTTCTCCTTTTGGACAACTCTCTCCTCCTGATTACAAAGTAACTCTCGTAATCTGTCTTCTTCTCTACATTGTGTTGCCAACTCTTGCTGCCAAAGTTGCTTCTTCTCCTTGACACTCTCCATCACCCTATCGAGCTCTTGATCCTTTGCAGCTACTCTCACCATAGCATGGATAACCTCTACTCTTGAATCAGCAAACTGCTACTTCAAGATCTCGTACTCAACTACTTGTCTCTCCCTTGCTATGTCACTCTTCTTCACAAGATCCTTTTGATAATTCACTTCTCTCTTCAGGTCTTCAATTACCTGACTTCTCACTATTGCCTCCGCTTGTAGTACTTCTCTTTCCTCCTCACCTTGGGTTATACTCTTCTTCAACTCCGAGTTTTCTTCTTCCAGTCTTGCTAGTACCTGCAACACAATCTTCACCTCTGGACAAGTCGACTGCATCTCCTTCTTCCTATACTCTAGCTTTACTAACTATGGACACACCACTTCTCGTAGGTACTCCACTCCATCACTAGCAACTACTTCAACATGTGGAGTGATCTCCTTCTTTACCTCTTCTTCTCCTGATTCTTGCCTTCTTCTCTACAATCGTTGTATCGGAATAGACGCCTCGCTTCCCGAGCTTTCACGTGCTTCTTCCTTCACCGTACTTGGACCTGCTTCCCACTTTGCCTTCTATCTCGAGCAAACTCCTCTCTGTACTGCAATCTTCGTCTCTTTGGGCTCAGTTACTTTATCTTCCAACTGTGTGTTGCCCTCAGCTTTGATTTTTGCCTGCACTTCTTCTTCTTCTTCATATTCTTCAGCCGCCGGCGCCGATGTCATTTCTCCTCCTTCATCGCTGTTGCTACTTGTATCTCCACTTTGTAGCATTAGCTCAGGCTTCTCCTTGTGTTTTGAGTCTTCAGTCTTGAGCTCAGCATCACCTTCCGAGTCTTCATCCTCCGACTTGATCACCACCATACTTGCCTTGGGTTGCCCCTCCTGGTCTTCCGAGGTTTCTTTGTGTCTTTGGCTTTGCCCTGCCGACTTGTCTTCTTTGTATTTAGGGTACTCACTGCAATCGCCATGTTCTTCCCTGTCTTCGTGTAGTAGTCGTCGGTGCTCTTGATTTGCAAGATGTATTGCTGCTCCTCAACATCGACCTCCTTTCTCAAATCAGGATGGAAGTGCAACACCATCCGAGTTTGCTCCGCCGAGTTTAGCAAATTTAGCCCGAGGTAGAAATGCGCTGCAAACGGGACAATGTAGTGTGGAGGCGATTTATCCCACAGATTCCACACCATTTGCCTTGTCTTCCCATGGAAACACCTCGTCCAATTGATCAGTTCTCCTGCAAATAACTTGTGAAAGAACACCGCTTGGTGTTTCATCACATACGTGGTTCTCTCTGGCTTCAAGATGGCCATCAGCGCACTCACAATTCCTCACTTCACAAGGTCTTTGTAGCTCTCAACTTTGTACCCATTCTTTGTCCGCTTTGACGAGAATGCATCTCTCACCTCTTGAGTCTCTTGAGCTATCTCTCCCTTCTCTAAGAACATGGCTCCCTACTCCAAGCCTGCTTCCTTCCCGAGTACAAGTCTCCAATCCGACTCTATCCAGCGAGCCAGATTTCCTCTCTTCTCTTCCTCCTCGGGTCCATCAAGACACTTGCTCTTGATGATTTCTGTCATGAAACCTGGAAAGCTCACATTCTAGTTCCATGCCAAGAAAGTGATCCAAAGTCGGCTCAAGACTTCGATCCTAGCGATCACATCTAACTTCTGAATCGCATGATTTTTCACTGCAAATTTAGAGTTCTTCTTTCCTCCTCCCATCTCTTCTGCCTTCTCACTATCTCTCGATTTCACTCTCATGACTTCTCCCTTACACACTAACGCGATTCCATTTCTATTTCCCTTCCCACGATCACCTACAAGACGACTTCTCAATGGCGAAGGAAAATTACTCAACATTTTGTCATTGTGAGTTCAATTTTTATAGAGTTGCACTTTCTTCATCTTTCTTCACTTCAAGTTTCTACCGAGAAATCACACCTCCTGCATGCACCTGTCACTGTCCATCAAGCTTTGCACGTATGGGCCGCCAATTTTTGAACGGTCCCTTCTTGAATTTCTCACCCCGATGAAAGGTTGTTAGACTATCTTCGCCTTGGGTTGAGCTCCCCCCAATACAAAGACACTTTACTTCGGATTGTATGCTGACAGGGCATTTCTGAGTACTTTGCCTTATGACCCAAAGTCCCTTTACTTTGGGTTTCATCTTGAAGACTCTTTTCTTCGCCTTCTTTGGCCATACAAGCGCAATCTGCCTTCTCTATACACTTCTTCTTTGTTATTTTGATTAAAAAAATGTGTGGACCACACAGATTCAAGAACAAAAAGCGAGGTGTAAGAAATTGTCCTCTAAGAGTATCCATCCTATCCTCTCTCTAAAACAATCCAAATCTATTGATTGCACTACTTTTTCTTCCCTTGAAATTACTCAATCTTAGTAGCACATCTTCCTCCAAGAGAGATGATCCACTCACTTGGATTAAAACATCTACTTTGATATCATTGTAATATTTTGAGGACAAAAGAAACTTCAAAAGACAAACAAGAGAAACACAAAGCTTCATCTCTCAATATGCCAATGCTCTAATGGAGCACCTTGTCTTTATTATATAGCAAAAAAGATCACCTAAGAGGGAGATGTATCCTTGGATCATATATATGGATTAATGACATATCAGCAAGATCCATCCTTGGATTAGTTGCATGGATTGGTGACATGTAATCTTTGTACTATTTGGTTGGTCAAACAAGCTTGACCAAAGAGAATTTTTGGGGAATCTTTTGATAAGAAGCTCAAAACAATATGGGTGAGGTATTATTAGAAAGCTCTTAATAAGACAAATAAGGAGGAGAAAGAAATGCCTTTTTTTAAGAGGGGTGGGAATCTTTCATTTTTTGAAGCCTAATTCATCTATTCAAGCCTAGAAATTGGCTTAGAAGTTTTTGGGGTATTTTTAGCCTTTTTTTATTAGCAAAAGTACTCTTTTGAAAATACCTCTATTTGATTGGCTTAGACCATCATATAAAACATCCCTCAAGATATTACCAAGCAAAGTTCTACCGCTAGATAATATGTCTAACTAATGGTATTACACTCCTTTATCCACTCAATTTAGACCATCATGCATAATACCTCAAAATATATTACCAAGCCAATTTTCACCTTTAGCTAATTTTTCTAGCTAATGGTATTGCACTAACTCTATAGCTCCATCATTGTACCAAAACAAACACAACACAACAATCTTGCACCACTTCTAAAATAATTATCCGAAAGCAAATTCTCAATCCTTGATAGCATTTTGATCAAGTTCTACATCAAGACTTCAGGGTTTTGGTACAAATTCACTAGTAAGACATGTATTGGGTGCCTCAACTCCTAGGCAATTACTTTGGAAAAACTATATGAGGTTATGAACACTTTTATCTTCACATCTAGAACTAGCTCCTAATAAAACCTAACCATGGATATCACTTTTCTTGCCAATGAAGGTAAGTCCTTTGCATTTAGTAGTTATTACATGATTTATATGCTCAAATTTCTTTCTAATTCCAAAACTCTATCATTCCAACCAAATTGAACTCAACATATATCACTACTAGAAACAATGATCTTAAACTTGATCCTCAACCCTTGATAGTATTGAGATCAAGTAATATATCAAGGCTTTGAGTTTTTTGTACTAATTCACAAGTAAGTGATCTCTTAGGTGCTTCAAATTCTTGTTTATTACAAAGAAAAAAACAATCTAGAGAATCTATTAGACATTGTATTATCAAACTTAAGAGTGTAGTCCATCATAGATCTATTCTTCTTCTTTGTCTAATACCCAATCATGATATACTCATATTGATAATTAATCTAGATATACAATTGCATAAATTCTCACTTTCCTTGTCCCAAGAAAATATAGAAAATATCAGAGTATGGTCAAAGTGCTAAAAGTCAACTTCAAAAGCCAAATGATCTCACAAAAGCTTAAGTTAGTTATTGTAGTGCAATAGGTGTAAGGTAACTTATTTCTAATCAATTATTGTTGCAAAGAATGGGAAATAACTATTATCCAATAATAAAAGGTTTCAACTCTTTTAAAACTCAAAACCATATAAAATATGTACTCCTTTGTGAAGAGCTCAATAACATAATGCTAACATTTCTTGACGTTATAGTCATATGGAATATCAGTACTTGCCAATGTATACTTCCTCAGCATGATAAAGTCCTTTAAACTTAGGTAATCCTTTTGATTGGTGATAAAATTTTGCACAATAATAATAATGCAAGCTAACCATACAACAAAGCATGTAAGCATGGAGAGGATCCAAACACAATAAGTTTAGCTAAAACTCTCCATACTATTTGGAAGAATTTTGCTTCAAAGCATACTTGCTTCATACAAGAGATGCTCTCAACTTGTACTCCAGTTTGTATCCAATCTGTCCTCCTAAGTAGGAAACTTTAATGCCTTTTGATGAGGAAATCTATGCAAGACTTAGATAAAGATATCTTTCTCTATGTAGCTCTAGTTTAGATGTTCTAGGACTCAATTAAAAGCCTATGAGATCAATCTTTGCCATGATATAAAGCAAGACTAAATTTGACTACTACATCTATCTTTAAAAGGTCTCAAACTTGGCCAGATTTTTGTAGTTTCAACTCTAATTTTGAAACCCTGAATTAGACTTAAGTCTTTATCTAAGTTTCATAGAAGTTTCCTCATCAAAAGGCATAGAAGTTCTCTACTTGGAGTACATATTGGATGCAAATTTGGAGTATTGTGAGTTGGCAACATGTCTCTCACTCAGAGTGAACCTCTCATAGCTATTGAGGTAGAGCACCATGGACTAAGAAGGCAAAGAACTAAACTCCATCATACTATTCCAATTCTAGAACTCCAAGGTAAGACTCAAGGCATTGCTCACTAGAAAACTCAACGAGAGAGAGAGAGTATATATATCTATACTCAAAGAGTATATATATATATATATATATATATATATATATATATATATACAAATGAAAGGATGATGAGTAACTCCTCATTCCTAGTTTATATACTTGTTAAATATTTACACACCAAAGTCATTAATTACTGTAGTAACTCAAGTTACTAGGTAAAAAGTCATTTAAAATCAAAAGTCTAAGGGAATATCCAAACTCAAGGGAATAATCCCCTAAGCATGTGGTCTGATCTTGATCCAACACCTAAGTCAAGGGTTCCTTCACAAAGGCTATCCTTGGACTACAAAAAATTCAAACCAAAAGGCTTGTGGCCCGAATAGTTCTCAAGTCTTTCCCCATATCTAAACATCTATGTATAATACAGAATCAATATGGTAGAATCCAAAATATTGATGCTTACTCTTTCTCTTTTCTCTAAAATAGAGTTACCTTTCTCTTAGCCATGAATAACTTTAGCTAATCATGACTAATATATAAGCTCTATATAAACAAGATCTTTGACCACTTACAATATCAAACTAGATATTCAAGTAAAGTAACATGCACCAACAAGTGTTATAGTACAAAGTAAGAGCAACTCTTGGAAAGAGCAAGGAGGCTTTGAAGCACATTTTTACCAAACACATAGAGATTTTCTGTTAAGCTTTATGTTTGAATCCTCTCTATACTTGCATACTTGATTATACTGACATTTATCTTAGATTGGTATGCAAACATTGCACTAGGGTTCTTTTCTTCTAGGCATGATGTTTATTTCTCCTTAGTAATCTTGGAAATGATGACCAATAGTCTAGGAGTGCATGTTGTGATGGCATGTTAGGTTGCCCATTATTCCCCTACTTGGTAGAAGTAACACTAGAAACAAGGGTTGGGCAAAAAAGTGGGCTTAAACTATTAGTGATAGGTTTACATATGACCTCTTATCTTTAAGCTCCACAACTAGGCATCCATTTTGTTCCTAGAGAGAGAAAAGCAAAGTACAACAACATATGAGGATGTGATCCAAAAGTTGTAGGGAAAAATGCCCATCCTTTGCCTTGAGTAGATTCAATAGGAACAAGAGTTTGAGAAGTAATCAAAAGCTCAAGATGAAGAAGTAGCTAGCATCCAAAGTGAATTGGATGTAACCTATGTGAGCACAATAATAAGGGAGGTAAAATGGAACAACAATTGCATCAAAATGGCCTTCAATTCAAGAAGTTGCAAGATAAATTGAAGAAGGAGGTGGAAGAGAAGGAAGTTGATCATGGAAAAATGAAGGAAGACCTTATGGCCAAAGTACATGCAATTTTTATTGGCCTTGAAGAGTAGAAGACAAAGATCCTTGAATAAAAGGAGGATGCAAGAGATCAATTGGTGGGCCTTGCAAAGAAGGAGATCCAAGTCAAGCCACACCAAACCAAGCTACATGAACTAAAGCTAAATATCAAGATGTGGAGAAATTCTACTCAAATGAGCAATAAGAGCAACTGGTGGTTAGATTGAAGGAGCATATAGACCAAAAATGTGTGGAATTAATAGACACCTTTCTCCTTAATTCATAGATTACAAGTGGAAGATGCATATATGGATTAGAATCTTGGGAGCCAAAGTAATTCTTCATAGTAGGATAGCCAAAGATCTTTATAGTCAAAGACCTTTGGGCTTTAAGCCAAATATAACCAAAGGCCAAGTATAAATTTTTTAAGTGTAAAACAACTTTGATGTGGACCAAACCTTCATAGGAGTAGGAACTTTTTGTAGCCAAAGACCTCCAAGGTCTTAAGCTTGAAGGTGCACATTGTTATGATAGAAAACTTGACACCTTTGCTAATGTGCAAAATAGACTTAATTAAGCTACTCAAGATAAGATCAAGTTGGGAGTTAAGATAAGCATTGTACATATATGAGATACAAATATGAGATTTTTGGAAGACTCCAATCGTTAGATCCCTTCTAGGTGGAGTCAAAAAGAGGATTTGAGGATTAAGCCTAGTGTCAATTATGTTCAATTTTTAGTCAAGGAAATTAGCAAAGGGACTTTCCAAACTCTCTATTGCTTTTTTGTCTACATATTGCATATTGGTTGGATGATTTTGTTGAGTAATGGTGAGGAACCTCAAAGTGTAGAAACTACTAAGAGAAAGTGGAGCTATTTTAATTTACTATCTTATTCTTGCTAGAGTGCTCTTCAATAGGCTACACCTGTATGCTAGGAATACATGTGTGTGAGTGTAATACCAATAGCTAGACATATGATCTAGAGATGAAATTTGGTTTGGTAATATCTGGGAGGATTTGTAATACCAATAGTTAGGCATATGATCTAGAGATGAAATTGGTTTGGTAACATCTAGGAGGATGTTATACATGATTTCCTAAGTAGATCAGACAGAGGTATCACCAAAAGAGTACTTCTACTAATAGGTTAGAAACCAAAACATGCTTGAAGACTTTAGAATCAATAGCTAGACATATGATCTAAAGATAGAATTTGGGTTGGTGATATCTGGAATGATGGTGCACAAACTGTACAATGTAGATCAGGTAGAGGTATCGCCAAAATGGCACTTCTACTAATAGGGCAAAAACCAAAATAGGCTTGAAAACTTCATAGGCAATTTCAAAGGCCTAAACGGATGAATTAGGCCTCAAAAATGTGTGAACATCCCCCCCCCCCCCCTAAGTAGAGGAAAGGTTGTCCTTCCCTTCCTCTGATTTGTCTCACCAAGAGCTTTCCAATGGTACCTCACCCATGTGATTTTGAGATTCCTACAAGAAGATTCCCTAAAACATTCCCTTTGGTCAATGCCTGTTTGACCAACCAGATGGGACCACAATCAAAATGTCACCCATCCAAGAAAGTAATCTAAAGGTGGAGCTCACTTACAAGTCACCTATCCATGTACCTAATCCTATGGTGGAGCATCCTTGGAGGAGATCCTCTTTGGCTATATAATAAAGAGAAGGTGCTCCCTTGGGGCACCAAAGTTTGAGTGTGAAACCTATGTTTTCTCTTTCTTTTTTCTCTACTATCCTTGGAATATTACAGTGAGTGTAGGAGTACATTTGCACTTGTTTGGGATGTTTAATCCTTGAGATTCTAAAGAAGTATGTATGGAAGGGTTTTGGGTAATCTGATGTAGTGAAAGTACCACAAAAATGAAAAGCAAGTAACTCAATCAAGACAAAGACTCATTCAAAGTTACACCTTCTGAGAAGTGCACAGCCTTGGGCATGAAGTGACCTTTGGTGTGAAGTAAGTCAAGTCATCATCTTCATCGACAATTTGGAATAGATTTGCAATGAAAGTGATTTTTTCTTTCCCTTTTTTTGTAGTGCACCACAAGAGTGGACATACACTCTTTTAAGAGTAGTTTTACCCAAGAGTTTAAATAGGAAATAAAAAGGAACCATCAAATGTGACAATTCTCTTCAATTCTAGCCAATTTTGACTCATATATTTGAAGGAATGACCTTTTCTTACCATTTTTACTATTAGTATGTCAATATTGGGCTATCACATCTCAATCCAACAAATATAGCTAGATTCTTAGTGTAAAAGACCAAGGAAAGAAATAGGAGAATGGAAGATCAAAGATCATATTGGGACTCTTCAATGAGGGAAACTATGAATGCCTAGCATGAGCTTGGGCTTTTGTATTTATATAGAGCATACAAGGCTCCTAAGAAGCTTACTAAAACTAGCCTTCTTAGAGTGCAATCCAAGCTAATTGGGAACCTTCTCAGTAAGCTTCTTTCTAGAAGACACCTACTTGGCATGAAAGCTAAGTTAACTAGAAAGCTCCCCAAAAAGTTTCCTTTTAGAAGCCACCTACTTGGCATACAAGCTAAGCTAGCCAAGGAGCTTCCCAAGAAGTCTACTCCTAGAAGTCACCACTTGGCATGCACATTATCCAATATTTAGGAGGTACCAAGTAGCTTCCTAGATGCTTCTAGAATATTCTTATAATCTTTAGCTAATTTGTCCTAATAGTCTCAACTAACTCATCGTTAAAATCCATATTGCTACATATTCTCCACTGCTAGTTGGTGACATTCTTGTCACCATGGAAATGTTAAACTCATGGATAGCAATTTGTGCATTTTGGAGATGAGAAAGAGGTTGCCAAGTGGTATCATGAAGGGGATACCCTGCCAAAAGGACTTTGTACTCTATAAATTATTGACAACCACATTGAATGTGGTAACGTACAAGGATACGATCAAATTCATACTCCTCATGATTGGTGATAGGGATGGGAGGAGGAGGAGGAGGAGGAGGTTGGATACAATAGGGAAAAGAAGATGGGTCATCTTATTTTTCTTAGGAGCAATTTGGAAACATGGAAGACAAGATGGATTTTCATATGATAAGGCAAGCCAAGTCAATAAGCAACATGAGAAATTATTTAGGTGACATCAAAGGGTCCTATCCAATTGGGAGTAATTTTACAAAATTGGGTATCAAGTGGAAGGAGTAGGTTACTAAAAGAAAGCATGACCTTATCACCAAGTTGAAAGGTGAGATCATAATGATGTTGGTCCATGTATTATTTCTACCAATTTTGAGCAACAAGGAGATAAGATCTAGCTTGTTATAGGGATTGGGATATTGTGGTCAAGAAGGTAGAAGTATGAGGACATGAGAAGGAGGAGGAGCAAGAAGGGAATCTGGAACAAGTGGATCTTGGCCAAAATTAAGGAAGAAGGACGAGAATCTAGTGCTTGCATGTTTGGAATTATTGTAGACAAACTCAATAGCTACAAGACATTCATCCCAATTGGTATGGTGAACATTGACAAAAGCACAAAGTATATCCTCCAAGGTGAAATTTGCATATTTATTTTGTCCATCAATTTGAGGATGATAGGCAATGTACAAAGCAAGCTTAGTATCAAGTATCTGGAAGAGTGTTTGCCAAAATTTTCTAATGAATGGAGGATTACGGTTGGAGATGAGTACTTGAGGCATCCCATGATGCTTGAAGATATTGTCAAAGTAGATCTAGGCCAATGTAGGAGCATCTACTAAATCAAAGGTTGGTGCCAAATAGATTTGCTTACTAAGCTTATCCATAAACACTACAATTGATATGTAACCTTGTTTTGTCTTGGGCAAGGATGTGATGAGATCTAAGCTCATGTGTTCCCATCAAGTAGATGGGATGGGTAGTGGTTGAAGGAGTCCACTCGGTTTTTGGTTGATGGCCTTGTTGCATTGGTAGCTCTCACAAGATTGGACAAACTCTCAAACATCTCATGCCATGTTGAGCCACCACCATTGGCATTGCAAGGCACCCAAGGTCTTGTCCACACCCATGTGACCATAGATTTGTAAGTCATGGGCTTCTTAAAGGCACACAAGTCATAGATCACCCTTTGCTAGAACATAGATCCAATTCTCACAAATAGAAGGGCTTCCTTGAAGGAGAAGGTGTTGTATTCCTTGTGCTGCAAGATGACCTTGTACTATTTGAAAAAAGACAACTTGTTGTAAAGCTATCCTAAACTTGATTTGGACTTTTGAGTCAATTGACATTGTCATAATTGCCACCATGATGAGAGGAAGAGACTTCAAATTAGATCATCATGATAGGGCATTGGGGATGACATGGAATCTACCGGGTTTGAATTCAATTTTGAGGTCAAACAACTATAGTTGTTCCTCCCATCAATGATGTTGACCCTTCATGTGCTCCAAATGTAATGTCTACAACAAGGGTTTATGATTGGTATGCATGATCACTTGTTTTCCCACAAGATAATGCCTCCATATGCTGGTGGTATATGCCATTGCCAATTGTTCTAGATCTTGAGCAGAGCAATTCCTTTCTACAATGCTTAGATGGCGAGACACAAAGGCAATAAGATGAAACCCATATGGAAACACAACTCCAATTGTAAAGTTAAAAGCATCAAAATCAACTACACAAGGTATTTGAGGGTCATATAGTTGAAGAATAAGTCTTGAAGACACTATATGTTTTAGCTTCTGGAATGCTTCTTTGAGCTTGGTGGTCTACTAAAAGCTTGAGGTCCTCCCCAAGAGGTTGGTCAATGGTGCGGCCACATGAGCATAATAGTGGATGAATTATTGGTAAAAAATTTGCCAATCCATTAAATCCATTTTGTGGCATCCTTTGGAGTAAGCCAATCAATAATGGCCTTGATTTCTCCTCTTCCATCTTGATGTCCTTGGTTCTCTTTTTCCAAGACATAGAGCCAAGGAATATCCTTTGCAAAAGACATTATTTTGCTCCAAATATTTTAAGATATATGGCCTGGCTCTATTTTCTTGGCACTCCTTTGTCGGCCAAAGTAAACAAGCATATATGTTTTCTTTATGGAAATATGTCTTTACTCAATTTTGGATAAATAATAGAGTCACTAATGTTTTATATGAGATGGTCCTCAAAATTCAAAGTTGAAGCTTTCTATCATTGGAAGCTATTCTTGATAGAATCTTATATTAGTCAAGAATTGCTCACCAAGCATCCATAGAAACAGGCAAACATACTAAAAACTTCTCCAATATATGAAACTCAACTCCAAGGAGTGACATTTTGGATATGAGGAATCCATGAAGGAAAAAGTACAAATAATATATTGATTTTCTTCTCTTACCGCTAGAAGGGGTGTCATTGAAGGCAAATATAAAGACCCTTCCATATGATTGTAAGTGAAAATAAATAACGAATTAGTAAAATAAGTGCTGGATAAAAGCTACTTCTTAGACATTGCAATTGTGATAAGAGAAATAAAGGGAGTGAAGGATTGATGTCCTTGTAGATACCTAGAACACATAATGTTTTCCTTAATATCTTGCAGTCATTATGAGGCAAAGGCTAATTTGCAGAAAAGAAAAAAATAAAAGAACTCAAAGTTACTCCCAAGTTATACAGGAGCAAATAAGAATGGACAGTCTAAATCTTGTGTGAGGCAAGTTAGTTGTTGTAACCAAAGTACTAGACACTAAAGGACGTTTGTTCTGAAGTACGAAGAGGTGATAATAAAGTGAAGAACAATGAAAGACTGCTATAAAAATTTTGAAATGAAACAAATAAAATAAAATATGAAAGTATGAACTAGGAGAAATGCGTTATATAACGCAAAAGGAAAAGGACAATATTTGAGAGGTAGAAATATCACTCTGCACCATTGAAGCTAGTACCTAAAAACATAATCAGTCTTTTCTTATAAAATTGGGGATAAATTAGAATAGGGGCAATATGAACAGCAAACCAAAAATGCAGTTGTTTGAAATGAGAAAATTCAACCACTACTATTCTACTACTGTTCATGCCACCTAAATAAAAGTTGATCTTCTCACCAAAACCAATCATCACTGAATTGATCCTCAAATTATAACCTGATGTATGAAATACACATCAAACAAAGACAAGAAGACTACCTTCTACCTCTCTATTAACAAAACTCATACAACTGAGTTTGTCACGCCAATGCAAAGAATGCACAGTATTTCCTTCAAAGAAATCAAGAGAAGAGTTCTTGAGGATATATTACAAACAAATATTCTAAATCAAATATTGGAATAATTATAAGTCTTGCGGAACAACCCACGGGAATCGGTTATACAATTCAATTTTGGAAACTTTGATTGATTTCACAATGTTTAGACCAAAGGGACCCTTTGGTCTAAACATTGTGAAAGCATATTTTAATAATTCCAAGAATAAATGGAAAAGGAATGTTTTCCAAAAGAAGGTATAGGTGATTCCCCTCCGAAATGAAACCATAATGAAACTAGAACAAAAATTGATAGAGATGTTCAAGTTTCAAATAGTGCATCAAGAAAGAATGGTCGAATTCATTGTTCTTCATGGTCGAATCTTCATGGAACAATACCAACAACCATTTATTTTGTCGAATGTATTCCAAAACAAGTCATGATATTAAAACTATAATCAGTTTTGAAAATTTTTTGAAATGGTACATAGGGAAACAATGCTACAACAGGATTTAAAATTATATTAAAAAAAAAATTAAAAAAAAAGAATGGACCACAAGTTAGCATGGTTGTTATTTATCCAACACCAGACCAAACCATTAAGATGGTAGCTTAAACAAATCAAGATATATAATAAGTGCATATTTCTACACCAAACATGTAAGTACAAAGAATATACTTTCTATCATGATAAAGACTCTCTGAAAGACTAGAGCAATTGAGAAGAGCCAAAGAAGTCAATTTTAGTGTTGTTACGTGGAGTCCATTCTTACCAAAGATTATATCGACCAACCTACGTACGACTTTGAGTGAAATTGAATATTAGTCCAACACAACTAATTACCGTACCACATCAAAGGTGGATATAGCAATTCAAAGAAAAGAAGAAGAAAGCCCCTATTCAACCCAACACTATGGCCAGTACCAAATTCTACAAAACAATCGTGATTCAAGCAATGCAGATTCTTTCAAACTTTATGTGTTCGGTTTGATCCTTGGACAACATTTTAGCTTTCTTCTGGTTTCTGCTTGCAGCGTCATTTAGGTCGTTGTCGATCATGGTTCGATTCAACTCTTAGGAGGTCACTGGTAATGTAACAGAGCTCCAATCTCTAGAAATTGCTTCACACTACTTTGCTGTGAATGGGGCTTAGCCCCATTTTACCTTTTATGTTTTATCCTTGTGCGGGATTGACGGGTCTTCCCATGATTCTCGTTATCCTGAACGGTCGCCTTTTCTTCTTTGCTGTGTACGGGCACGTGCATGCATTCTTAAAAAATTGAAACGGTAAAGAAGTTAAGAGGGCCAGTATCACCTTCGATTACATTTTAGAGCTACTCTGAACATGAGTAGTCAGTCAGCTTCTCGAATAAGTCGGGAAAAAAACGGGCGTATGACTTCCTATATCAGAAAGCACGGCACCGCCTAGGACTAAATTCTATGAGAAAGACGAGGGAACCAGGTCTGAGATGAGTCTTCCACATGTGTTCGTACTGTGGAAATACAGTATAAAGCCATGGTGACCTTAATTAGACTATGACAGTGTTGTTTGGAATTACATGCTGTATACAGTTCCACATGTGTTGCACATTGCGGCTGGCTGTTGCCAACATATATAATCTTTAGACATCTTCGTCTTGAGAAAGTGGTTCGCCATCGTAAAGTTTCTGGTAGTTCGAGAACTTACTACAGAAGCGGATGGACCGCACTCAAAAGGCTCATTGTCATGTCCGTCGGAATTCCTTAGTTGACTTTTGGCATAGGTGATATTCTGTTTCATTGCCACTATGTACACAATACAGGTATATATTAACTACTGTAATACTTCTCTTTGTCACCCTAAGGAACAACGAAGGTTCTCCCATCCAAGAATCGGTACTCTTGGCCTGCCCTGCTTTTTCTGATCTTCATAGGGACCTTCTGATATACCGGTATGTTTGCAAAGTCGTTTACGTCATATTGGTCGAGTCCTTATGACATGCTCACCGATCATCCAACGATATTTATGCTGTAGCCACTGGATGATAGTTCCTTTTTATCAGTACGTATTTTCCTTTGATTTTCTGGACGAACATAGTGTAGTGTATCCTCTAAATTAATTGCGTGGCTTGTTGTTAGGGGACTTCTCTGCTCCAGCAATCTGAACATATCGTAAAGATCGAAGTTAAATGTGATGAACAAGTCCCAATGTCAACAGAATCATTTTCAGATTCGATCTTTGCTCTACAGAACTTACACTTAAGCTTCACACACGCGTATTCTGATGGGCAGAAAAGCTTCTATGCACAGCGCAAACCGCGAGCCTTTGTTTCAGCAATCATTTTTGACTAGAAGTCGAAACACAGTAGGGAATCGAGGCATCCGATTATATCTACGAGTTCTCAGAAGCAGTCGATTTCTATTTACAAGTGAACCCACTGGATTCTAGCAGAACCTGAGATTTGACAGGTAATCAATCGATGGAACAGTTTGTTCACCTAGTTGAGGATACATCGGCCAACTGACCACACAAGAATCAAACGCTTCGCTTCGATTCGAACAGCTTCCGGGAGGAAGTAGATATCCAGATATTATGAACGCGGCATTTGTGACATCCTCTCCTCCCCTAGTCAGGTTTCAGAAGGGTTGCAACTTTCATTACTACTCATTTTCAATATTCAGTATTCCGTCACTGACAAAAGAAGCGCTCAGTGGAAGAAGAAGTCGTTTGTGTTATTCTCTCATGGTGCGAGCACCAATGAAAGCAAGCCTCATGGCGTTTAACATCATAGCACAGGCAATGAAACTAGGGAGGCATTGTGGACTTCAAGGATCGAACCCCGTTACACTGCTTCATATTTCTGGGTGTTCTAGAATTGGATCAAGAGTCCATGGAAGGAAAATCCACATCATTTCTCAAGCACAACTAAGGCGACAACTCTAGGGCGGCCACTACGAATGTTTGAATAGCAAGCCTTGAGATTACCATCATGGACTGGAATAAGGGTCTAGAAAGGTACTGATGTGAGTGAGCATGCTTAAGATTGGATGTCCTTCGGGTGGGGATCTGGTGAGTAGGGGGTTTCATCTTGAGATCAAAGTATTTGGGATTCCGGGCTAGGGTTAAAGGAAGTGGGCAGAGTTAGGCTTTCGGATGGGGATCTGGTGAGTCGAGAGTGTCAGGCTGAGTTAAAAGTATTTAGGTTATAGACATCAGAATTTTAATAGATCACTTCTATCATCATCAAAATATAAATCAAATCTGCGACCGTGTAGGATAACGAGGAAGATGGAAGACCCCATCAAGTCTACAAGGATAAATCGTGTGAGGTAATATCATTTAGTTAAGATACATTTGTTTCTTAAAGATGACAATTATACTAGAGCCTCTTTCAGAAACTGGCCTTAAAATTTTAATTTGAACCCCCACGATAAACTAAAGAACAAGAAAATTTCTTCATATATCTTGTTTACCAAATCAGAATCTCGTACTGATCCTATAGGGGCTTAGCCCCATATATCTCTTGTGTTTTATCTTTATACGGGCTTGATGGAGTCTTCCATCCTTCTTGTTATCCTACGCTGTCGCCTGTTCTTTTTACCAAATCAGAAGTAAATTTTATCCTCATTTTGGATGACAACCATAACGTTATTGGGAATATTTAGAGAAACAATTTATTTAGAAAAGCAATCTTGTGTGTTCGTTCGTGAAATAACCCTAAACTGCAATTATTGGATTG
This sequence comes from Lunularia cruciata, assembly GCA_948567375.1. Taxonomy (NCBI): domain Eukaryota; kingdom Viridiplantae; phylum Streptophyta; class Marchantiopsida; order Lunulariales; family Lunulariaceae; genus Lunularia; species Lunularia cruciata. The sequence goes on from OX419757.1 coordinate 44,663,660, forward strand.
ACGTGCGACGTCAAACTTGTAAGTGTTAATGTTAAGTCTTTCGGCCGACTTGCTCTACCGAGAAGTCGATGTGCCAGGGCATTGTTGAGAGTTTCTCTGGTAAAAATCTGTTCACAGGTCAGACTCTAAAGATCATGTGCACGATGGGTGGTGACTCTTTGTCTGCACTTCGAGCACTACCACACACCTGGATATTATTGCGGCTTAGCTTCATGTTACCTCCTATGTTTGATCTTTGTATAGACTTGATGGGTCTTCCATCCTTCTTGTCATCCTGTGCGGACGCCTTCCTCCTAGAGAAGAAAGGTTGGTCTTCCTCCCTCCTAGAATGTTTGATCCTTGTACGACTTGATGGGTCTCCCATCCTTCTTGTTATCCTACGCGGTCGCCTGGCTTTAGATTCTTCTTACCGATACTATTGCTCAGCCTCATTTTACCCTCCTAGAGAAGAAAGGTTGGTCTGGCTTTAGATTCTTACTACCGATATTATTGGGGCTTAGCCTCATTTTACCCCTCTGTCTTTTCCTTGTTCGGCTTGATGGGTCTTTTCCCATCCTTCTTGCTTTAGATTGTACGATAGATGAAATTGTATCCTGCATTAGTTTCAAGGATCGAGGAGGTAGTACTACAACTACCTTCCTGAGATCAAGCTCCTTCTAGCTAAACTGCTAAACACTTCATATGTCAAGCTAGCATGCTTTCTTATTCGGAATAGGTAGGGTCCCTGCCCACCAATCCTCTATAAAGTTCTATCCAGGCGAGCTCCGCAAGATCTCCTCCATAAAACTCGATGCCATGCACTGTAGAAGCGAATGCTCAATATGCAACGCCCTCTAAAGGTATCTTCACATTATTTTATTCACCGCGTATTGATTTTATTCAAAAAACTTGCAAATTCGTCTTTGACGCATCAGCGAGTGCCCGTCCACGTACTTTACGACAAACTTGTTTAGTCATCAACTGAGATTCCACTGAAGTCGAGGTGCACCATCTGAAAATTCTATAGAGCTCGAGTCTTCTGCTCGAGCTCCATTCTATATCTACTTCGCCTTTCGACCATTGCTGCAATTGATCTTCCTTCTAATCAAAAGTATAGTACAACTAGATAGATTAACAGCTATGATATCAGAAGTAGATGTGGCATCATCTAGAAATTACTCCAATCAGTTGTATGATACTTTTGCTGTAAAGCAGTAGCTTCACAACTTTAAATCTATATACAATTCTACACACTGCTAGTTTTGATTTTAATCTTGATAAAATACAGCAACACGGCTGGACTAACTGTACGTTAATCTACGCACCTAACATACAAAGATATCTTAGTGTGAGTCCTATCGAGTACGATACAACCTGCGACCGGTAGCTTTATTTCCGATAACCATTTCATTACTTCCAGGAGCGAGACATCGTTCATCATCTGCAGGATGTGGAGGATTGAACACGAGAAACATTAGTTTCGGGCTCATGCGAATTGTTAACCAAACTCCTGAGAAGCCAATGGCAATTCCGATGCCAAGTGCGGCTGCTGAAACTGTATCACCAAATAACCCCTCAACATACGAATCATCGACGTTGTATTCGTTCAGCGCAGGCCCGGCGCTGGGAATTGAGCACGCGTTTAGAGGGTATCCACAAAGGAATTCGTTCCCCATAAATGCTTCTGCGGAGTACTTCGCCAAACTGGTTGGTATCAAACCTGACAAGTTGTTGTACGACAGATCCAGCCCTCCTAAGAACCCCACGGCCGATAGCGCCTGAGGAACGGGGCCTGCCAGTTTGTTGTGGGAGAGGTCCAGTTGGTCCAAAGACACTAGCCCGCGTATATCAGATAAAATCGGTCCGGTAAACTGATTGTGTGATAGATGCAAGTAACGTAGACCCTTGAGCTGATATAACTGGGAGGGTATTTCGCCTGTGAGGTTGTTGCGAGATAGATCAATCATCGTGTAGGAATCGATAACAGAGGTGTAGGAAACAGAGTTGCCTTTGACTTGGAATGTGATCGTGTAGCGGCTGAATACACGGCCGTCAAGACCATCCGTTGACTGGAATCTGTCAAGAGATTTGTTGCCAATGGGATTCGGGGTTGTCATCGCTGTCAGGTCACCAATTGCCGAAGGTAGTCGCCCCGTGAACTGATTACCTGGGAGATCAAGCACCCGTAAGTCGGGAAGGCGCCAAATCCAAGATGGGATTTGTCCGCTGAAGTTGTTGAATCTTAGCAGACACCATTTCAGTGAGGATGGGGTGAGGTTGGGGAGGTCAGGAAGATGTCCACTTAAATTGTTGTTGCTCAAATCCAGTAGCTCCATAGATAGATTCTGCAGCGACGAGGGAAACGGACCTGTGAAGAGATTGTCATTCAGAAGAAACGAGACATTCTGGGTGAAGTTGCTGAAATCGATGGTGATTTGACCTCCGAGAGAGTTGTCGCCTAGATTGAGGAATTGAAGTCCAGAGAGTCGACTGAGAGTATCTGGTATCATCCCGCTTAGGTTGTTATTGTTCAGCGCCAAGTACTGCAAAGTAGACAGGTCACCCAGGTGTTCAGGCATGGAACCCCCAAAGCTGTTGGATCCCAGGCTTAAGTAGTGTAGGTTGCTTAGGTTCCCAATCCATGATGGGATATTCCCAAAGAAAAAGTTTTCGTCCATCCAAACAGCTTCTAGATTCGTCAAATTCCGCAAGAAGTTTGGAAATCTGCTTGTGAAGTTGTTTTGGGCAACGTCAAAGTGGATCAACCCTGTGAGAAGCCCAAAATTTTCAGGAATCGTACCCGTGAGCGAATTGTTTCGCAGGAACAGTGTGGTAAGATTTCTGAGGGCTCCCAAGGTCGACGGGACGCTTCCTTGTAGCCTGTTGTTGTGAATCTTTAGTTGTTGAAGTTGCAGTGCTTGCCCTATCTCTGGTGGAATCTGCCCCTCCAGTGTGTTCGTGTCCAGGTGTACTTGTTCGAGTACCGCTGAAGGTTTGAAGAGTACTGCTGGGATGGAGCCAGAAAAGGAGTTGTTTCCGAGGTTTAAGTAGCGGAGCTGCGAGAGATTACCCAGGACTTCGGGGATTGGACCACTGAGCTTATTCACGGCTAACGTCAGTTCGGTCAGTTTGGAAAGCTTTCCTAACTCTTCAGGCACAGGCCCGAATAGAGCGTTGATATCAAAATTGATGACCGACAAGTTCGCCAAGTTGCCAATCTCCGGTGGTAATGGACCTGCGAAATTGTTGCTCCAAGCTTCAATGCGTTCGAGTGAAGCACATTTTCCGATTGAAGGTGGAAGAGATCCACTGAAGTCGTTGTGCCATATCTTAAGCTCCCTGATCTTTGGGAACATATAGCAGAAGTTGTCAGGAATGGAGCCGGTCAGCTGATTGTAGACCGTCTCTAGCCTCCATACCGCGGGGAAGTTCAAGAACTGAACAGGTAAAGTGCCAGTGAATTGATTTCCGGATACCATAATGATCTCCAACTGAGAGAGCGCCCCTAGAACGTGCCAAGGGATTTCGCCGGACAGCTGAGCATCGTTCAAGATTAGTACCTCCAGCGCTGAAAGATTTGCAAAGCTGTCTGGTATGTTTCCAGTGAGTGGGTTCTGTTTCAGGTCTATGTGGGTCAAATTTCCAAGCGCACCCAAACTTGAAGGTATCTCTCCAGTGAAAGAGTTGATATCCAAGTACAACGTCTCCAAGTTCTGCAGTTTGCCTATGGTTGCTGGGATGGAACCATTTAGCATATTGCCCGTAAGCCACAATTCTTTGATAAGCCTTCCCTCCCCAATCTCTTGCGGTATCTCCCCCTCCAGCTTGTTCCTGGACAGATGTAATTTCTCGAGTACAGTCGAGGGCTTGAAAAGGACTGGTGGAATAGTTCCCGTAAGAGAATTTGCTCCCAGGTCCAACTCACGGAGTTTCGAAAGATTACCCAAGGCCTCGGGGATTGGACCGCTTAAGCTACCAATTTGTAAATAAAGTACTTCCAGCTCGGAACAGCTTCCTATTGTGGATGGAATGCCTCCGGTAAAATTGTTGCTCGCCAAGGTCAGCCCCCGGATGTTTGGGAACACATCACAGAACTTCTGAGGAATAGAGCCTGTCAACTGATTGAACCCAACATCCAACTTCTGGACTATCGAGAAATTTAGCAATTGGAGGGGCAAACTGCCATGGAATTGGTTTCCCGTCAATGAAATGTTCTCCAGATCAGGGAGTTGGGCTAAGGTGTCCCAAGGAATGTCACCAGATAACTGATTGTCTGCTAGCACTAACTCCTTAAGAGACGAAAGATTCGAGAAGGTCCCTGGTATACCCCCAGTGAGGGTGTTCAAGCTCAAATCCATGCTTATCAAAGTTCGAAGATCACCCAAACTTGAAGGAATGGACCCATTCAACCCAGTATTGCCTGAAAGATCAAGGCTCTTCAGGTTCCTCAACTGGCCAATTTCTGGAGGGATCACTCCGTAGAGGGAGTTGAAACTGAAGTTGAGCTGGGAAAGGTGCCGCAAATCACCTATTGATGCTGAAATCTGTCCTATCAATCCGGAATCCGACAAGTTAAGAGAGACCACATTCTGCTGAGTCCTGTCACACTGGATTCCTGACCAAAAGCAGAACCGGGAAACAGTCTCATCATCCCAATCTTTGATTCTGTCGAGTGGATCCTTCTCAATTGCTTTCTTCACTTCTAGCAAAACATGTCTGCAATAAGAGAGAACGTTGTACTGTCGACATTTAGTGTTTATGACAGAAACGAGCGCAGTGATCCTATCCGATTGGTCAAGTTGTTTATTGTTCTACCTAGTGCATGCAACTAATTCAACCTAGCTTCAACCCAAGAATCACATCTGCGTTAGCTACTCAAAGAGTCAAAAAGCTAGTGACAGAATGATTGGGCTGATTCACTCACCCGTCGGTAACCGACTCATTTGCTTGAGCGTCACAATCGAACATTTGGAATGCACCGACGAAGAGAATGAGTGTCAGGAATCTCAAGAATTTCGTCGTCATACTTCTCTTGCTGATCATGACAGGAGTAAGTTTTGGAGAATCTCTGCAGTCTGATGTAAAACTGTTGAAATCTTAAACCCCGAAACTCCGCGCAGACTTCTGACAATCTTCTGTCGAGAAAAGTTTCCGCAGGCTTCCAGGGACTCTCCACGGAACGACCATATTTTGCGCTCCCTGCAATGGACAGATCTGCAAACTAAAAAGCTTAAACTTTATATGTGAATAGAAACGGCAAATATTCGCCGAAAGATGCCTCGTGGGGTATGGGCGGACCCAGTAACGGCCTGTGGTTGGAATCATGGGCAGAGAACTTCTGATCTACAGTGCATCGGGCAATGCAATAAAGCTCCAAATCTACACGCTATATGTGCCAGTTGCACGTGGAGCATGATATTTTATCGCTAATTGGATGTCATCTAGATTCTGAATCTACTATCGGGGTCTAGCCCCAGATAGTGTTCTATTGGGGCATAGCCCCATTCTACCTCTTTTGTCTATCTCTTGTACGGCTTGATGGGTCTTCCCATCCTTCTCGTGGTCACGCGCTCGGTGATTCTGAATGGCAGCAATCTTTACTTCTGCAAGGTGCAAGTCAGCAAAGAACTGAGAAGGTGGACGAGATATACAGTCGACTGCTGTAGAAAGTTAGCTTCCTCACGCACAAAACTTTAAAAGATTAAACTCCCTTCAAAAGATTTCACACGGAGTAAATTCAAGTCAGCACGGATCGAACGACCATCAAGCGTTAGGACGCACTCCTGGTAAATTGCAATGTGCAATTATTCTAGATAATTTCGAATATTTTTAAGAAGGGGATTACAATTCTACGCAACTCAAATAAGATGATTTTTGCCCGTTGTAAATGTATGGTAAAGAAACCTTTATTAGTTGTAGATTTTGCTCTAGAATGCACACTATCACAAATTATTTTGACACACTTCTTAAACAATGTTTATCCTCTGAGTCTGAGGAACAAAGCCGTTGTTCTTGCAGACAACAAACTTTGATGAAAAACTGTTGTACTTTGGGAAGGATGTATGTAAAAATTCGAATTAAAGTAATTCGAATTCGTAAAATGGTTTTTCTTGAATCAAATAATTAAATTAAATTCAAGTGAAAAATCTAACAAAGATATAAATTAAATATATTTTGATACGTATTCAAACCGATCATATTTAAATTTTACACATACAACAAATGTGGATAGTTTGTTGCGTGCTCCAGTCCAATTCATGGATTTGACCTTCTGATAAGAATGGATTATAAAAAACATATTTCAGTAAATTCATAAAAGAATATAGAAATTAGCAGTTTGGGCCATCTCTGTTGCACATGGAGAGTGCGAGTCTGCTGCGTGTAATTAAGTTTTATTCACTTCTATTTTGGATCATCTTCGATTCGATTATTTACGAGAAACTATTATAATATTATGGACGTGAAACAAAGGGCCTGTCGCACCTTCACGCTCACAAATCCTCATGGATGCAGTAGACTTGGCTGAATCAAAAGACACAGGTTAGAATCGATGGTCAAGTGATAGCATAATCCATCGAAAGTACTTTAGAATCGTATATTTAAACTATTGGAATTGCCGAATGGGTAGAAGTTCAGAGGTGATGATGAAGAGGTATAATGATCAAGTGTGATTAGACTTTAGATGTGTTCCTGCTTTTTGGTTGACTACGGGAGATTGAATTCTTTGAACAACCTCCATTCTCTAAACTAACACAAGAATTAGAATTAAGATTACATAGAGCCAATATAGAATGAAGGAGCATATAATTATATTCATAAAGGTTAGGATAAATAAGTCAAGTGACAGATTTATTGAATTACAATGATTCATGGACAGTTTTCATAGCTGATACATGATGGTACAGAGTAAACCAATATAGAACACTGGAGTGTCTAGTTACATAGTTTGTGAAAGATCAAATTAGACAAGTTAAGCTAGAGCATGCCAGCGAACTACAATGATTCATGGATAGTCTTCAGAGCTCATACATAGATTTTCAAATCAAAATCAATGGATCATTAGAGATTGCGCTGGAGATTAGATTGGGATTTGAAGCCAAGATTGGGGTTATGAGAGATTGAGTTGGAGATTAGTGCAAATATTAAAGAGCTGATTTGTGCAAAGATTGAGGTTGTAATTAGAGTATGATTGATGTAATGCTTAACACAATGGGTGTTTAATTTGGATATATTTTTTCTCAAAGATCTACAAAGAGTTACTCTTTTTTTTAATAGTTCTTCTTCTTCCTATTACTTTATTTTAATCTTTTTTACTCTTTTTTTTCTTCCTTCATCTCCACTTTTACTTCCCTCGTATATACTATCTACTCTCAAGGTGCGCTTTCTCTTTCTATATAATGAACAGGGTTGGAGGTGTTTGTACAAGTATTCATTCCTTAAGATGTTTTCTTTTTATTTGACAACAATAGACTTAGAGGGACTTCATTGGTGATACTCCTCATCTCCCCCCTTTTATAACTAAAATGCAATATCTTAATAAGCTTTATTGCCATCTCTTTCAATTCACACCTGCACTTGCTCAAGTTCGCCTTGATAAAGTCTGTTTTATATTATTCTTAAACTTCTTACCCTTACCTTTGGAGGACCTATACTTATGGATACTTTATGGATGGTACCTCTAGCATGGCACCTCATTCCTATGAGTTACCACCTGCTCACGAGCACATTCATCCACCATTGCTTGCTACCATATATCCTACTCCATCATTACTTATTATAATCGCGGCCGGATTGTCTTCACATGGGAGAAGTATTAGCATGATATAAGAGGAGGTCCAGAAGCTTATAGATAAAATAGATGACACATCTACTCCTTCAATCCTTGATCCTCAATACACACCAATCTTTTGAATTGAATCTCATTAGACTCCTACTCACGGTTATATTTTGTTGACCTTAGTCAAAGTTTCCTTCTTGGCTTACCTAGACCATATGATATGTACAAAAGGATCATGTGTACTTTCTTTATATGACTCTGGTATAGATATTCCTTAAGATCTTATTAGTACTATTCCCATAAAATACTTCTACAAGCCATAAAGTCCCATGAAGACATCAAGAGACAACCTTTGTGATTCATGTGTTATGGTGAGAAATTTTCATCTTTACAAGATTATTACACATGTGGACCAAGCAATTACCAATTCTACATAATTCCACACTTTACTTCCAAATCAATATGGCCATTATTATGCTCCTTGATACTAGAGCAAACAAGAGAATACAAATATGTAGCACAAGCACTCTCACCCTTCAAACCAACCCTTTTCTCCACAAATTATTTAACTTAATTATATGGTTTCCATCCGCTTACCACTAAGTACCTAAACACCTTCCTTGTTTCTTTAATAAAGTCCACCCAAATTAGGATTTAAAGCTAACTTAGTCCGTTTTTGCTCATGTATTCCTTAATTCTCCATGTTTTTTTATAAGTGTGTCAGTGGGTTTCTCTTTGAGCATTGTGATTATCTTTCATCACATATCTAACTTTATTCTTACCTTCTTATTTTCATTTTGTCAATCTATTACTTATAGTCTAGTATTGAGATGTATGTTTTCTTGATGTTTCACATCTCTTTGCATTCTCAAAGGAGACTTTTAGTGTCAACTCCACTTCTTTGGGAGATATTTCCTTAATTAAGTCTCACATATTATTTTCTTATAGTTCCACCATTTTTTATTAGCATCTTTGTTCCTACTCAGGTATTTATCATGGCTACACTTGGACGTTTTGAGATGTTCTTATAAGATAAAATATTCTTTATCTTCCATCTAAGTTGCCAAAAGGTGATAGCCTTCAAAGATATCTAAAATATCTCAATATTATGTCTATGTTTTGTTTTATGCACTTTGTTTTGCAAGGATAAGATCCATTCCTTTATCTCATTATACATACTCTTTACAGCATAAGGTCACCTTTATTTTCAACCATCATATCACCATAAGGGATTTCTCTCAACTTACATATGCCACAAGAAACCCTTAAGGAGATCCTTTAGATGTCTTTTATTTGCCTAATTTGTTTTATAGCTTTGAGAGAGGTAGTAGTTTCTTTCCTTTCATGTCTCTTTCTTTTACTTTTAGATGATACCCATGTATTAGTGTAATACTCTGAGGACAGGAGAACTCTCCAAGAGAGTAAACACAAGCTTCACACTCAATACTCTGATGCTCAATAGGAGCACCTTCTCTTTATCATATAGCAAAGAGGATCCCCTCAAAGGAATCTCCATCCTTGGATCAGATACATGGATTGATGACATGTCAACAAGCTCCACCCTTAGATTAGTTTCTGGGATGGGTGACATGTTGGTCCTTGTCCTATCTAGTTGGTAACATAGGTTGGACATGATGGAATCTATAGGGAATCTATAGGGAATCTTCCTATACAAATATCATAATCACATGGGTAAGGTACCATTGGAAAGCTCTCAATGAGACAAACCTATGGGGAGAGAAGGCCATCCTTCCCTTTGTAAGATGAGAGTTCTCAATTTTTTGAGGCATAATTCATTTGTTTAGGCCTCCAAAATTGGCTTTAAAGTTTTTAGGCTATTCTAGACTATTCCTTATTAGTAGAAGTACTCTTTTGGTGATACATCTATTTGATCTACTTAGTCCATTATATAACATCCTCCTAGATATTACCAAACCAATTTTCACCTCTAGACAATATGTTTAGCTATGGGTATTACAATTAGGCATTTTGGAGGACATAATTTTAAGGTCTTTTCTTTTACACTTTGACTACAAAGCTTGGGTTTACAATTTTGGACTTACTAAGCTAAAATATCACAAGTTTCTCACTCCCTCAAGTTTTCTCTCAAGGAGAAAATGCTATTTGTAGCTATTTGGTCTACCACACCTTAATCAAAACTACATCCCATGCTTATTTACTCTTTGTTGTTAAATACACAATAACTTACTCTACTTTGACAAGATGTTGTTTGAGTAATGTATATTATTTTTCATATACATACCCTCCCATATATATCTACATGTATATGATAATTAAGTACTATATGTCACACTTGCTCTAACTTGTTAGGACCAAACATGCTTCTACATTTGTTAGATGAGCAATGAAAGTTATAGATATCTCTCTACATAGTCTTGAGAGGATGTAGTATTGACAAGAGACTAAAAAATATTAGCTCTTTTAGGTACACATGGGCTTAGTTTCTCCCTTTTTAAATGATAGGTTCTTATGATATAATTGTAAATTTTCTTCTTGCATCCATTATAAAACTCCTTAGTAGCTAATTATTTTTTATAACATTTTTATCTTTCTTTTCTTGCACGGTGTATGATAGTTGACTCAATGATGTTTGAAACTTAACCTTTGTAGGCTAGAATTTTTTTGTTTACACTACCTCAAAAAGCAATCCATGCATTCGTACTTCTTATTCACAAACTATAGAAAGATTTTGGAGGACTTTAGTGACAATGATTATATGCATACCACATTCGCACTAGCATTCTCACTTATGTGCCTTTCCTTTATAGGGCTAGAATTTCTTTATAGGGCTTTTCTTTTGAGAGCAGATATTTATTTTGCTCCTAGTGAACTTGCTACAACTTTCTATTTATATATGGGATTACCAATATTGGGTCTACTAAACAATTGTGCTTGTAAATCCACATAAGACAATAAGTGAACAAATATTCATGTTTGACAATAAATTTTCATATACGGTGAAATGATCAAATCTAGAATGTATGTAGTATGAATCTAAGTACAATCTAAGATGCTATTAGAGCAACAATAACATAGATCCTAATATAGCCTATACATTCCCATGATATGTGGAATAAGCTATGGTCAGGCCTTCTTTGTCCACTTCCTCCATAATGTGATTTTTAAATACATAGGACTCAAAAGGTGAAGACAAGCACATGACTCTCATTGATAAAAGACATGCACCATCTGATTTGATGATTGCAAAACCTATATAAGCAATTTTTTTGGCACAAAGAGCCCCATAGATGTGGTTGCTATAATCTTTGCTACCAAGATCAAGGAGGATTGTTATGTACATATATTCCAACTAGACTTACCCTTGACATTGATATTGGAAATTTTTGAATCTTCATTTTTATTTTAATGGTCTTTTTTAGAAAGCTATATGTGTATATTTATAGATGAACTATACTAGTTTAAGTGAAACTAGTATAAAACTATACTAGTTTCACTTGCCAAACTCATTTCATACTCAAAAGTTTCAGTTATTCTACAATGCTGTCATGTATTGAGTTTAAATAGGTTAAATAGGTTATAGTGGCAATGGGAGCTCTCCTTAAGTTGAATGCACTTCCACCCTTCATATAGGATAAAATTTAAATAGAGTACCTTTTTTATACCATCAATCACCAGACTTTTTAGGGTGATAACTAAGTTTGGTTGGCAAGTATGACGTTATTTGGTTCGAGGTTTTGCACTTTTGCCCAAGGCCTTGTGCTCTTTCTCTTTCAACACCAATATCTTGTGTTCCTCCTTATATGTCTGAATTCTTTACATACTTCATAATATTGTATCAGACAATCCGTTCGCAGGTTTTTCTGTTTTTATTATTTATATGTCTTTTCATGATTATATCTAGTCTAGCCAAGACGAATATATATTTCTCTATAGTACTTCAAAATTAGTTTTTATTTCAGTGTTTTTGATGCATACATTTTGAAATTGCATTGCAGGAGAAGCATCTTGTTCACCATATCGAATATGGATCAATTATGGCTAAGTAGATAGTTAAATTGGTATTTTACTAAAGCTAAGATATCCTCTAGATTTAAAATATATGCTACTATGCAGGAAGTTCTCGTCTTGTGACGTTTCATTTCGTTATTCCTGTAAAATTTATAGACTATTAAATTTTATCATAAATAGACGGGTATACGGTAACCTTAGGTATTTAGACGTGAAATAATATGATATTCTTTTATCGGAATACATTTTTTTAGGAGTGAAATTATTGATTTCGCACGTGCGGGTTTCCTCGCATGCGGCTCAAGCAACGAAGAGTTTAGGCCCCGGTTTTTTTTTTCGTTCTATAATGCCAACTTAAGCCCGCATTGACGGAGTCCATAGAGCGAATAAAAAGAACATAGTACTTATTTTCGTGTCTTTAGGAAGACAACGATCCAGAAGGGTTTAGGCCCCTGCGCAGTTACCTGATCGCTCAGCTAGTTCCTTGTCGGAGTGCCCCAGGTATTTCAGGTACTGTACACACCAGAAGCATAACTGGATATAACTTTTGAGAGATTCTTTATACCCTGAGATTAGAAAGTGTTAGTCGATGAACTAGAGCAGATTCGGGTTATGTTTATTCCATTTTCTAGAATCATAAACTGCCCTTAATCGCTAAGTTTGAGCTTCTCCCAAGCCGTACCAATTAGAGCTACTGAACTGTACATATGCACGGTCTCAATAAACTAAAGCTCAATATGTAGCTGAATATTGCGGCCAAAATTAAATAGCAATATTATTAAGACGATGGACAAATGACCATTTGAAGGTCTAGAATCAAGTTGACAGTTAAGAGAAATGGCGACTGCGTAGAAAACACGAAGTTGACAGTTAAGAAGGGGACCGCATGTGATAACAAGAAGGATTGGGAAAACCCCATCAAGCTGACAGTTAAAAGGGATGAAGTATGTAGTTGGAGGTAGGACGCCGCACCCGTACCCGGCAGACACTTATGTGAACCTTTCATGGCGAAGTGAACCTTTCACCTAAACCTCTGTACTAACACTACATTTTTATCTACCTTAACACCAAGGATTTGTGTCGACGAAGAACTCGTCATCATATTCAATCTGCCTTGCATACCAAGAAACGAATTTGCGTAACCTGGTATTTTACGCACTGCTATTCGAACCCATCCTTTGACTCCAAGTCGCAGCTACTGGAAAATTTCTTGTTACCTTGACATCAATCAAACCTAATAATATTGTGTATATTCGATTGGTCTCATTGACTTTGATAGGATAGCTCACCATTGCTACTCCAGACATAGCTTTATCTAAAAGGACCTACCGTGCAGTAGCCTGATATCTAGAGTCTCACTTTACTTGCAATCCACTTGCAAGTTCTGCTTTCTTTTACGCCTTGAATTTTGCCAGAAGTTTTATACAACTTCTCATGTTGATCTGTGTAACGCCCCCATTACAAAGTCATAGACTAGGCCGGCACATCCACAAACTACTCAGAAGTTGACCATCTAGAAAGGAAAAAGAAACATATGGCCCCCTCCTTGTTTTCCTATGCGTGTCGCTTGATTCCACTTCTTTTGTCTTGTGGGTTACTTGTGTGCGTTCTACCACGTCTGGAGGGGCAAACCGCTGTAAACGCCGCGCTTGAAAACGTATCTCGACTGGATCACGCGTAAGAAGTTTTTTTAACCCTTGTGAGCACCTACTGTAGGAGAAGACCTCCCATATTGGAAACCAGTTCACAGGAGAATCTCATGAGCGTGATCAACGAGAAGGAATTGAGGTCGGAAATCGAGTTGGTGTAAACCTTCTTTTGTACTTAGTGACAGGAACTCTTCTGCCGACCAACATTAGGACTCGGCTGAACAGGATAGTGAGAATGATTGCTCGGATATATCAAAACTTTTCACTATATCCCACATTCTTCCTTCAATTTGACTGCATGGTTGTTTAGCCTCAACTCTATCCGTCGAAAGTAAGAATAAACGTACGCACACAAACGAGAATTTACGTTACATTCCACATACATTACAATTCTCACGTTCATCTACTGAAACAAAGTCAAACTCCATATATCATTCAGAAGGGGAAGCCGAATTCAGCAGTTTGTGTACAAATAGCTACGACACTGGATGTAAAGTTAACACAAACTTACCCGAGTGGTCCAGCACCTCATAAGATCAAGACCGAATGCCATGCGAAGAGACCTGGAGGGCCAAAGACTTCCACCCACCAAATAGACCAGAAAGGCAGCCGCAGTGCGCACCCAGATCATCACTTTGTCGTACTTGAATCAGCGTCTCGTTTAGCTCGATTACAGCGTGGTTGGCATGTTTCCTGGTGACAGCTATATTCTCCTGCTTGTGTCCGTACTCAGTTTCGGACGCGTATAATTCAACTTATATTTCGGACGCGTATATGCGAGTTCTGTGGAAGTCTGAACCATGAGTATAGGCTTTGATCTTTTGCTACAAGGATACTATTATCCGTGTTCTGCTCTGTGGGATGGTCTTCCCATCTTCTTTTTGCTGAATGAACATTATTCACTCTTACATTTTATCTTTCATTCTTTTCAGTGAGATGGTCTTCCCATCCTCCTTACTATCCTATGTAGGGGCGCTGTAGTCTTTCGCGACCCTGATCCATAATCTTACGGTCCTATACAAGTATATTTAAATCCCAAGTTATAAACAATGCAACTATTTTATATTGGAATGTTCCTTAACTTTATTGAATAGCTTCTTCATTCCATTACCGGTTCATAATCTACATGGCAATTCTATTGGACATCTCCCTTTCCAGCTCGGATGAAAGGGAATTACTAAGTGTTAGGACCCAAAGGGTTTTATTTTCTGACTCTTATTCTAGATGCGTTTTAGTTTAAGGTTTGTTACTCTTAATCTAGTTGCATTCTAGTACTAGTTAATATTTTATAGAAAAGAAAATTATTTTCTTTCTTTATTTATAAAAACTTGGTTATTGTGGAATATATCTCTCTTGCTTTTTTGTTGCATATTATATTATTAGTTGAAGAAAATTATTCATTATATTAAATTTTAACTTGAAATTATGTTTATCTATCCTAAAATATGATCCCGAAAATACTGTCACATGTTTTTAATAGATAATATAATTTAATCTTCAGAGACTAAATCTAATATGTGATACTTCAAATTTTAAATAGCACCCATAAAGCATTTATCACCCACTTCTTATCGGCGCATAATCACGGGATGGGTCCTTTTAACCAGGAATAGGTGGATTTAAAAATATTCATCTATTTTTATAGTAAAAAATTTAAATAATTCCTTAAGAATATTTATCTCATGAAAGTTTGGTCCGAACTCTCTTTGGGAAACCAGATTCACCTCCTTAGTGTTATAAATTCCTTAAGTATAAACGTTTAGTCCTTAAATATAAGGAATTCCTTAAGTATAATGTATGCATCAATACAATAATAAGAAATTTCATGATTTTTTGTAAGTAATAATTTAAATATTTAATATTTAAATATAATTATGGTAAGGCTATAATATAATATTTTATTTTTATATTAGAATTTTTCAACAAATTTACGTGGTCAAAGAAAAGGGATTTCTACTTTAAGGAGATAGTGCATAAGTAATAAGATGAATTATAAAATGAGTTGATGGATTATCTAGGTAAAAAGTGACTTTAGATAACCTTTAAATCACTAACATCCAATATACTTAGGTGGAAAGGGCAACCGTGGAGAAAACACGAAGGATGGGAAGACCCACATGAAGCCGTACAAGGGAGAGGGAAAAAAAAGGTAAAATAGTGCTAAGCCCCTATATAGTTTGGTTATGTTTTAGGATAGCATGCAATTTTATTACAATGGAATAATTTTGTCCTTCAAACTCAGAATAGTAATTTTCTATATTCCAAGAAACCCTAAACTCATGATATTTTGTCTTTTATCACTTTCCCAATTTGAGCTATTATTCAGGTTATTAATTGAAATGGATTATAATTACCACAACTGAAACCATTACCGTTTACATCTAGCTTGAACTGTAAAAAAAGTAAAATACTTGGATAGAGTTGTATGGTTCTACACACTTATAAGAAGCTAAGGGTGGAATATGAGAGTTAATCATAGAATATAGTAAATTAACTATGCTAAAGCATGTGAAAATCTAGTCTGTTTACAATGCATCCTCAACTTAGCATGCTATAAGTATTATCGTCATTTCCTTCACTATTTAAGTTAATTTCATTTTCTTTTCTCTTTTCTAGATATTTGTACAAGATCCTTAACTTTATTTCACTTTTATTTTCTTTTTTTCTTTAATTATTTAATAAGGATAGTCTACTATCCAATTTGGAGTTTTGTAAGCATCTTATTATATTTTACTGCATATATATATATATATATATATTTATTTATTTATATTTATATTTATATATTTATAAGCATACATATATTATATAAATATAAATATTTGATGTTATAAATTTCTTCTTGAAAAATAAATTTTTATTCAATTCCATGAAATGATAATAAAATGCAGAAAGATAATTACTTGAAAGTGGAAATGATTGTATCTTATGATAAATTTCTTAAAATTAGAGGGTTGATATCCTTTGTTATTTATATAACTATGAATATGAAATAAAACTAAATATCAATGAATCTATGTATTCTTTTTCATAAATTTAAATATGTGAAATTTAATCTTAAATTTTATATGGTACTGTATTCCTTATTTTATTAAATTATATCAACCTTGGTGAGTATCTGTGCTAAAGAATTTGCTGTATTTTTAACTTCTAATTATTGATAGATATGATTTTATTATTAAACCTATTGATCTACATTATAATTTAGGTTATTTTTCTCTATCAGATTGACAAAAAAAAAAAATTTCATAAAATTCATGAGAATCAACAAGAACAGTTTCATGTCTAACAAGAATGAACTAGTATACAAGTGGTTTAATTTTTTTTTAATTCACAAGTCTTCTCAAATTTATTAATTCAAAGGCAAAAAATAATTTTACTAATAGCTATACTGATTCCAAATTTGGGTTTTGAATGTCATAGTCCATAGGCATTGCAACATGAGAAATATTTTTTTTTTATTAAACCCATATCTAATAAATGATGGAAATTTCTTCACTCATTACATCCATAATAAAAGAATCCCAAAAAACCATCTTTTAAGTGGAAAAAACTATACAAATAGTAAATGAATGATAATATGTATCATTAAACATATTTTTGGAATATTTTTTATGATCTAAGTATTGTCTAATTAACTCCATCCATTTTATTACCAAAAACTATCTTTGAAGTGGAAAAAAATATAAGAATAATAAATGAATGATAGAAAATATATATCATTAAATATATTTTTGGAATAATATTTATGATCTAACTATTTTCTGATTAACTCCATCCATTTTATTACAATTTATATGACAAGTTATTTTATTTATGTCATTTTTCATTATTGAAGAATTCATTCACTCTTCATAATTTAATTTGTTTGTGCATTTTCTCAAGTATTTAAGATAATAATGGTCATCAGCATGTCCTTGGACAAATAACATAGGCGTGGTTAATATGTTTAGCATTCTATTTCTTACTAATATTTTGATTAATTTTACTTAATTCTCAATTGCAATATAAAGGAATGAAATGAAACAACATTTTTTTAAGGTTACTTATGGCTCAATTGCAATATAAGGAAATGAAATGAAATAGACTTAACAAATTTCAATAAACTCAGAATACTCTCTATGTTTGAAATCCTCCTTTTATGCATCAATATAGTAATAAGGTCTATATATTTAATTCTTCTAGAATCTAATTTTATTATCATTTTCCCCTATTGTTAGAGATACAAATACATGGTAAATCATTCTAAGAGTAAAATTATTCTATTAGTGTCTTACCTAAAAAAAATGCAGTAGATTTTACTTGCTAAATAATTAACATATTGAATTATACAATTACAATAGGAAGTAACTCTCATGCACCTCTACTTGTATCTTAGAATGGTAGAGTAGTTTTTGGGTCTTTTTCTTTTGTAGTGCAATCTTTTGTTTCCAATAGCCAAATATAACTTTGCACTTATAGTAAAAAATGAAGCAAGCAAGCATTCACCTCTCAAGCTTCCTATCAAGTCTTCTCTAACTAGAATTAAAAGTCTTGTCAAAGATAAACTAAAATAGTTTTTATGGAGGAATTTTATCTTGAAAGCTATGATTGTAACCTTTATAAAATGGACAATTATAGTGTACATATGCATAATTAGAACATTAATTCCTCCAAAAAATCTCATGAAGTAGACTATATTGGACTTGCTTACTTAATTTATAAGGATATATCATTGCAAAATATTGATTACCTTCTCTTACACCACCTTGTCAAAGAAGATGGATCTTGCATTCCTAGTTGAATGCATATTTGATTCACTTCCCAATCACCAAGCATCACATCTTCACCTACTTCCTCATGTGAGAATCTTTTTTTTTAATATCTTCAACCATATGTAATGCATTTTTTGGTTTAGAAGTTATTTTAGTATGTTGATATTAGCTTTAATGAGAAATGAACTTGCCTTCAAAACTCAGACATAGAAAAATAATTTTATTATGACCTAGAGCTTGATTTGAAGTTCTAGAGAACTTGAGGTGCTATACACCTTCCATGTCATTCTTTTTATGTCTTTGCCAAGTTGGTGTTGCACTTCACCTACTACCCCTTTTTTTTGTTTCTAAGACATTTTATATACAAGTTGATGTCTATTGACTTACATCTTGGTCCATATTTTTAGTTGCAAGGAACAATAAAACCACTAGCTTTGGATCTTGGAATAAAGAAATTGGAAGTTTTCCCCTTGGTTAATTCTTCCTCTTTATTGTTTGATGTGGAACATGAATTGATCAAAGTTGACATTTGAAGTAGGTTGGATGCACTTTCAAAACAAGCTATATAAAAACCAAATATCTCTTTTTCCTCTTTGATAGAGAAACACAACCACTCTTATATTTGCCCTTTGAGTTAACAAACCCCTAACATTAGTACTTCAACATATAGACCACCCTTAGTTGAAGCTCTAGACCTTAATATTCTTAGTGTAAAACTAGGGTGTATACAAGTTTTTGCAAAGAAAGGCTTAAAGAAGGAGCCTTGTACTTCATATCAAAACCATAAAAAGACATGTAGACCTTTTTTCCTTATTGCTGTGGACTATGATATCATAGGATGTATATTATTTCTAGTAGTACTTGCATGGTATTAAGATAGATACAACTAGTTAAATTTAATAATAAGTAAGTGAAAGGTATATTTAGCTCAGTAAGTATGGCAAAATAAAGAGAGAGATTCAAGATTTCATTATTCAACACTCAAGATGATTCCTTAGTGAATTTAAATTTAGATCATATTAGAGTGAGACCACTTTAAAGCATGTTGTATTAGAGCGGTACATTGTGTAGGGCTTTACAGGAAATTATACTAGAGTAGGACCTCCATCTTGGACTTTGCATAATCAAATTAACTTGGTAGATAAGAGATGTCAAAATTTTATCAACTCAACTAAGTTAGTTCATCTTTGGTAGTGGAGGTTGGTCAAGCTAGAAAGATTTTGACTTGACTTTAGAACATATTATAATTTTTAATTAGCATAAGTTTTTGAAACATCTTCTCCTAATTTTTTTTTAGTAAAAGGTAGATTTGACTTGATCTTGGAGTATATTGTATTTTTTAAGGAGACAGTGCTAAATATTTAAGGTGTATCAAGAGAGGTTCTAAGAAGGTCATTTTCTACTTTTTAATAGGGTAGAATGTAGATTTGACCTGATCTAAATCTATTTGACTTGAACTTAGAGTATATTTCTGATTTTTAATTAAGAGAAAGTCTCAGATTCCTAGAGAATATGCTAGAACCTTCTAAATGGAGGTCATAAGGAGAAATTACCAATATGAATGCCTATTGATCAAAGAGTTCTTACCTAGTGATAAATTAGGGATTTAATATGGCACTTGTTATTGTAAATTATGGTAATTATAAGGAGGGGCTTAGGAGAGGAAAAGCATTCATTCCTTTTTGAGCTTAGAGCATAGATTGTATGAGTGAGACAAATGAAGCTCTTGGAGTACTCTTTATATTAGAGAAGTAAAGACTACATTTCTACTTGAGAGTAAAACTATTATGGTTGTTAATATCTCTAACTCTAGAGGATAATTTTTTTGAGTGTGATAGAAGGACACCCTAAGTTGACAATGGTGAACTCTTCCCTTACAGATCACTTTGAAGAGCTTTGGCATGAGAGATTAAATGGGATTTGGGAATCAAGAGGAGATTTGGAGAGTGATTACAAGATTTACTTTTTTGAAATTGTTATCCTTGATGGTGCTTGATATCAACTTGTTCTTCTTTTTAATAGATTGTGAACACACAAATTGTCATTTAAGTAATTTTTTAGGTGAGAGAAGCCTAATATTATTTTTGTTTTCATTTTTGGTTTTGCTACCGGAATCTCTCTTGAAAGAGTGGTGGACATAAATTGAGTGCAAATCTATGTTTGCAAAAAGGAGTTTATGAGTGTACATATGTTGAAAAATCTCAAGGAAGAAGGAACCAACCTAATGTTAGAGACTGAGAAGCAATTTATCTACCTTATGATTGATAGACAAAAATATAAGTCAAACCTATCTCTCACCCAAGGTTTACTATGGCAAACTTAATTTGACCAAGGGAGTATTTTATCCTAAAAATGTGTAAAGTAAATTTTTTCACTAATTTAGGTTTAAAATATGTCCTCCAATGCATATTATAAGACTAGGTAAGATTAGTGTATAACCCAAATACCTTATCATGACAATAACTATGATTTGGTTATAATTAGTGAGAAGGTGTTAGAGAACACTCAAGAATGAAATACCAAGATCGAGGAAAGAAATAGGAGAATGGAAGACTGGAGTGGAAGATCACATTGGGACACTTGAATGAGTGAAACTCTGAATGGCTAGCGTGAGCTTGGGCATTGGTACTTATAGGGAAGCATACAAGGCTTTTGAGAAGCTTCTTCAAAGCCACTTTCTTTGAGTGCAAGTCAAGCTAATCGGGTAGCTTCTCAAGAAGCTTCCTTCTAAAAGCCACCTACTTGGCATGCAAGCTAAGCTAGCTAGGAAGATTCCAAAGAAACTTTCTTCTAGAAGCCACGTACTTGGCAAGCAAGCTAAGCTAGCGAGGAAGCTTCCCAAGAAGCTTTTTCTTATGAGTCACCACTTGGCATGCACCCAATACTTGGAAGGTACCAATTAGCTTCCTAGATGATTCTAGAACATTCTAGGTTAATTTTTCCTATTTGCTACTTTGTTATTCTTGACTAACTCATTGGTAGACTCCATATTGTTATAGAAACCAAATGTTGCTTGGACTGCAACCAGATTATTGATGGGGTTGAAGCAACTTATTGACTAGCTACAAGAATGGGTTATAGAGTCAAAAGCAAACCATTGGGTACTTGGATCCCAATTTTAGAAATCTATGAGCAATTGGTGCTAGGTCTTGCATGTGGGTCACTTTTGAGTATTTGTTGAAGGAAGGAACCAAAATTTAAAGATTCTATATGAGCAAGGAACTAGAATAATTTTGTGTGCACTCATTCTTGGTATGACAATCAATGTTACAATTGGCCAAATGAGGGAGTAAAATAGATTGAGTACCAACCAAATTTCAAACCTAAAGGAGGAATCCACCTCCTCCCAATCATTTCAAGCTAGAGCTATTAGAGGAATTTCAAAGTTCAATCAATCACAAGAATTTTAGAGTTCAATCAATTAGAAGGATGTAAAATTCAAGCAATCAAAAGGATTTAGTATTTTGGGTGATTAGAGGAAATGTAGAGTTTAAGCAATCAAAAGGATTCAATAGTTTGAGTGATTAGAATAAATATAGAGTTTAAGCAATTAGAATAATTTCAAAGTTTGAGCAACCAAAAGGATTTAGTAAATTGAATGATTAACAAATATGTAAATTTTGAGCAATTAAAGGAAATACTAAGTCCAAGCAACTAAAGGAAACATAGATTTTGAGCTATCAAAAGGATTCATCAACTTGTGTGATTAGAGAGGTGTAGAGTTAAGCAATTAAAAGAAATAAAGAATTCAAAAAATTAGAGAGATTAAGTAATTTGAGTGATTAGAAAAAATGCAGAGTTCAAGAAAGAGGAACATATAGAGTTTGAGAAGAATCTAGAGTTCAAGTAATCAAATGGATTTAACAATTTGAATGATTAGAGGAACTATCAAGTTTGAGCAATTAGAAGAAATTCAATAGTTTGAGAGCTTAGGGATTGAAAGTTTAAGAGATTGATCAGGAAGTTCAAGCAATAAAGGATTTAAAAGTTTATGGTAATTGATTATAGTCACTACTCAGCCAATACTTCAAGTAAAAGAGTGAGTGAGCAAGGAAGTATTTTGGAGTGAGTTGGGGTAAACACCAAAATTAAGGAAGCATGTAATATGTAATTGAGAGAGTAGAATTCCAATCTGAGGAAGCTTGAGAGGATCAAGAATTAACAAAGCAAGGAAAAAACCAAGGGTGGACCCTAGAGGAATAATAATTCTATGTAGTACTTTATGATGATCCAATTAGAGATATTTATAGTGATCACACTAGAGATTTTTTGTAAGAAGAAACATAGACTTTAGGATGAGATCCAAAGCTCAAACATGAATATACATGATTTGAGAGCCATCTACTTTTACTTCTTATTTACTTGGCATGGGAACTATATAAGGAAAAGGCTCTATATTCATCTTTCTCTTTGTTGCCAACTTTAGTGGAGCCTTAGACTCTCTTGTCTCCACAAATCTCACATCTTATGCTTGGATTGCCTTGATGATCTTGAGCTTTTTTGGGTTGAGTGACAAAGTAACTATTCGGTAAAGTATGACAAGGGAAAACCTTCTTCTTCCTTGGGTTCAATAGATCTATTCTAAAGTAAAAAATTATAGCAAAAGGTATCAAATAGTGCAGTCCCTTCTTCCCAAAAGAATTGTAAAAATTTTGAATACAGTCATGGAAGATACACCCCTAGTTAATTTCTTCTCCCACAAACAAGCACTTGGAGAAGATTGCTTGATTTGTATTAAGGTCTTTGTTCTTTGGAGTTAAAATTAGTTTCATGATTATCATTGCAATTGCACTGTACTTGATAGTGTGCAACCAACCAACTATTCTTCTTTGACCAATACATGATAAAGAACCCATCATTTTGGATTACATCTTCCCCATTTCCATATATTAGAAGTTGAAGGTATAACCTTCTTACTCTACTACTTTTTCTCCAAGGACCTACCTCCAATGGTTCTCTTTCCACTCCTTTGGGTTATCCCAAAACGTATCTCTATTTTTGTTTTGGCTCCTCTGGATCTCCTAGCCAATTTATCTTGACATGACTTCCCAGTTCCACCTAAAGAAGGCTAGGTGATATTGCTAAAGTAACTTCTTCAAAGTCACCATCTCCCTTCGATCAATTGTGGGGTTGCAAAAGTTTAAGGACTCATCATAAACTTCCACAATGGACTAGTGACCATTTTGACAAGTCTAAACAATAGATACTCAACTGAAGTCTTACCTTACACCCCAATTGCTTGCTTTACACTTAGACACCCAATACATAATTTGCTAATTCTAACTTCCACGGCTCAATCATGAGCAATTTTGACTTTAGGATTAAACCAACAACATCAACAAGATCTATCAACAAGATTAACTCAATAGGAATACCCAACATATAGCCCAAGACTATGCATTCAGTATATGTCTGGTCATTGTCCTCTCATACTTAATCTTCCTTAGGTACAACTAGTAATCTTTGGCAATTCTTCCCGTGGCCTTTGGCGGCTCTCCCTTTATCTTTGATGTAAATGATAGTTCTTTGTAGCAAAATTTATTTGTGTTTGCTACTGATCTCCATAAAGACAAAGATACCTTCTGATTAACCAAAATTCCTCTAACAAAAGAATACAAAACAAAGAAGTACCTCACCAATATGTATAAAAATCCCCATACTTAAAAGGAAAAATAAGAATGTTCAGAATTGCAAGTACTACAGTGCATCATTTATGGAGGTCTTGTAAGTGGTTGAAAGAGATTTTTGGAGTTTATGAATATCAATAGCTATGGTCATTGTAATTAATGTTTTTCAATAACCTAGTTAGCCTTAAATAATTATTATCCAATCTTATGATAATTACCGTTGTATAGTATAGTCTTATCATAAGAACCTTCTTGTTTGTTGGGTTCTTGACTTTAGTAAGAAATTTTTCCATGCATTCTAGGACTTATTTATCCTCTTATTTTTAGCTTAGCATATTTAGGTAGCTCACTCTTCTCTTTATTACCAAAACTTATAGATTGAATTTTCAGGTATATTTTTATCTTCTTAACTTAGATCAATTTATAAACATAATATCAAAGCCCCAAATATTTTCCTTTAGGATAACAGGATTTACTTAACTTCTTTGTAAGGATTACATAGTACTAGCAATTTAGTTTCTTCCCTATTGCACTAAAAAAATAGAACCTTTCATCTTGAAACATATCTATCATATTACCAAAATTATATCAAGTGAGAAGACTTTTATGTTATCAAATTTAATTATTTTATACATTTCCTTGCTAAAGTGTATTTTACTCAAAGAGAAGATTTTGAGTTACTATTCAACTATTGAGGTTTCTTATTTGCTTCTTTTGCAATAATATTTACCAAGCTAAGATTTGCCTATCTTATTGGTCTTGTTGACAATACTAAAATTCATAATCCTAGTAGAAATGATTTGATAAAATAAAGTTCAAAGCTTTTTCTATTTTTTGAATGATAGTCAATCAAAAAACTAGTTCATATCATTGATCAAGATAAGGACAATCCTATTGGTTGTTATCATCTCCTTGAGTAACCGTTTTGTGGTGATCTCAAACATCAAACAAATACTTTTGGAAACTAAGCTTACTAATACTTATATACTTGAGTGTTCTTTCATTAGCTAAGCCAATGAAAATACTAATGGGCAAATTAGCTTCTATCAACCATGATGTGTTCTCCAAGAAACATATAATTATCATTGGTTTACTATTGATTTTGGGTAAGTAAAACCATCAATTCAAGCGTAATTCACCAAATATGGATGTTGAACTTTAATCTTGAAAGTTTTAACTTTACCTTGATACTACAACCACACAAATCTTAGCATACATGTACAAGGTATGACAAAGTCAATCCAAATGGTTGACTTAGCAATTAGCAATCATATCAATAGAGATTATACTATACTTTCTAGATTTTCTATCAGATCAATATAGATTGCACTATATTTATTAAATTTTCTCCTATATACTCCATATGTACTATCACTAATGTTGGTATCTCTCAATTTTTCATATCCAGCCAAGATATTTCCAAATTTGATCATAAAGCCATTTGAAATACTTTACATGTCTTACATGTACACACAAACTTCTTTTTGTTGTTGAGAAAACTAGTAAATGATTGAAATTCTATCCTTTTCTATTCTCAATCTTGCTATGAATTAGACAAGGATAGTCATCATTGAGTTTTCACTCAAGTTATTTGTCATCCATCTAACTAGTTGTACTTCTAGACTTTATGTCTACTTAAAGAACAACTTTATTCTCAAAATTATTATTCCGCTTAGGAAAGTGTTCAATTTGGGCTGTTCTTTGATCATGGTATCTTGGCTCTTATATCAAATCCTCCATCCAAAGTACATGTGGCTACTCATTTGCCAAGGCAATTGTATTCCAAGAGGAATGGATTTTTTTTTATCTATACTCCTAGTGACATTGAGCTATATGTTGTTATAATGGCTGATCGTATCATTGATGCTAATCAATGATAGGATAACCATTGAGGATGTTTTTTTATAACCAAGATATCATTTTGCCATGAAAGAGGAATTGCAATCACTGCTTAAAAATCAAACATGTGAATTGCCTACTTTGTTCCCATGGCATCGACAAGCATTCCTTACAAGTTAGATCTACAAGAGCATTGGCTGAACGAGTAAAGGCTTGGCTTGTTAAACACAAAAGAGGATAAAAACACAAATATAATTAATGATCCAAATTTGCATTATGTGAAGAAGAGCTTAGTATTGTACTCTTTGTCTTTATGTTGGTGAACTTTTAGTTAGTGGCAATATTGGGACTGTAATATCACAAGTGAAGTGAAATTTGATGTGAAAGTATGATTTGAAGGATCTTGGAGAGATCATTAAGTACTTAAGAGTCAGGATTTTTTATTTGAATCAAGCATGCTTATGCACCAGTATATTTGTGTTCAACAAATCTTGTATATTTGTGTTCAATAAATCATGAAATATCTTGGTATGATTTTCTGCCAAATTGATCACAGTTCTCTTCCATTAGGCATTGTGAATGTACCAACAAGCTGATTTATAAGTAATGAGAGTAAAAATAATTAATTAATAATTAATAGGGGATCATGAAGGGAGTAGACATATACATACAAGAGATGTAAGCAATAAAAAAAACAAGAAAGAGATGCAAAATGAAAAGAATGTAAACTAAGTAATTAAACTAGATAGATGACGAGGTTAATGCAACAAAGTGCATTCTCAATATGGTATTAGGGTAATATTTGAAAACTACAGAAAAATTAATTCATGAAATGAGAGACCAAGAACCCAATTAGAATTAGACCGGCCACTTTAATATAAAGATGAAAGTCTATAAATTTTAATTTATATTAAAAAAGCAAAGCATGAAAAATGAAAAGAATAAAAATTTCCAAACACATAGACACATTAAATGTATAGTGGAATAAAATTAAGAACATTGAAAAAAAAGATACATTCTATGACTCATGCAATAACAAAATTCTTAGAAAAGAAAAGAAAAAAGAAAAATGATGCATGTAAGGTGAACATCTGCAAAATAGGTATGATGAATATGTGCATGGTCAATAAGAGAAAAAATGCAACAATCATATGGAAAATAATCAAGCTTTGCAAACAAACACTATACTAAGGGAAAGTAAAGAAAGATATACTTGTCTATTTGATGTAATACAGAATTGCCTTTGTGAATATCTTGAGGGATGAGGATGATAATAGGGAGGGAGTTTTTTTTCTCCTTGCATCATGCACAAGGTGTACTCTAGTATTCTATGGAAGCATGAGTCTTAAAATGCTAAACAATAAAGAGAAATCATAATAATAAATCATAATGTGCAAAGAAGCAAAGTCAATCTCATTATTGCAACACAAGTCAATGAAGTACAATAGACTCCTACTTAAGTACACATTATGAACGTGAGAATTTTGTGCATACCTAATTGGTAGGTGCTTACTTTTGGTTTACCACCCCTAATTCATTGTCAATGCTTTGATGTCAAAGAAACCCTAATTCACTGAAAATAGTTAAAAGAGACCTAACAATGCAAGATCATCTCAAAGCTAAGCAAGATGGATCCTCCTAGTAAGTGTGCTCTAGTGCAAGAGTATGACATCAATGAAGGCACCATCCAAAAGTTGTGAGAGAACCAAGAGAAGATTTGGAATGTTCTTCTTTGATGTCCAAACAAGCTAAAGAGAAGAACTTATGAGCATCTGTTGGTAGATTCATTGAGCTTGACAATATGATATACACCTAGATTGGCAATGTGTGTCATGCCAATTTACCTATTTTTCCCTCTCTTGCCACTGCCAAAGCTAGGAACATTGCCCCTACTCTTTCAATCCCTAACATATAATTTAAGGCATCATTGCAATGGTTAAGTCAATCTAGAGCGCGTAAGGTTTTACAAAAGATGCTCTTTCATGGAGAGGGAGAAAAAGTCAACAAGGATAACCTGGAGCTGTTGGTAACATTGAGGGATTTACATGATATAATTGAGCAATATGATCTTGAGAATGCTTATAATATGGACAAGATGGGATTATTCTTTTGTTTGCTTCCAAGATACAACCTTTTTATACCAAGGAAGGACATCATAACCACCAAAGGCAAGAAATAAAGTCCAAAGACCGTAATTCTCTTATTGTATGAGAAAATGCAATAGGAACTCACAATATTGCTTGCATTCTCATTGGAAAGCCCAAAGAATAGGCTTGTATCTAGGATTGCCAATGACCAACTAAACATTTCAATCAAGAAGGAGCATGAATGGATGTGGAAACCTATTGAACAAGGTGTTTTTTCTTGAAGTGAGAAATGAAATGGTATCTTGTTGTGGTTTGCGTAACCCATGAAAAGATCTCCATAAAGATGTAGTAGGTTTTATGACAAATCCCATGGTTGAGCTATTGCCATGTGAGAAATCTATGTGCATTTAAGTGGTTGGCCATGTGGAGTATGATCTTATCCTTTTCAAGGGCTTTGATGTATATAGGTGGTAGAGAGTTGAGAGAAACATATGTGTTTTCAATTTTAGGAGTCTCAAGTGGGAGGAGGATATTGAGAGTGAGAGTTTTAGCAGAACGTGGTCACTAGAGAATAGGAGGAATCATTTGAGTAGGAGATGTCCCATGCTCCCAATCTGCCACTCCCCAATCCTTTTCTTAGCAGACTTCAGATTCTACACCGTGACAGATTATGGGATTGGATGGCGGTACATTTTGGGGCGGTATTCATGGAGTAAATGATGGGAAATCCACATCATGTCATCTTTCCAATGCTTACTTACAAGCAAGTTTGGAGATTAAAAGTTTATGTGCTCTTATAGGAGAAGAAGGATTTAAATTTGTTCATGAGCTTCAAGGTGGAGTTGTGAGATCCATTTCTCAAAAAGTGAAGAGGTTAAATGATAAATTTTCAAGAGTTTGGATCCCAACAAAGGAAGGTTGGACTTCTTCAAGGATTAAAGGAGTTAGAGAAGGGAATTTAGAAAGAGGAGACAAGGGTTAGAGAGAAGAGCTCATAAGGTACAATCAAGAGACAAAAAAATCAGGGGAATTGAGCAGATTTTGAGTGGATTAGGGTGAATTAAAGCAAAGGTGTTGAATTCTCACTCAAATGAGAAAACAAGAGAATTTTAAGAGTTGTATCACATCTTTTCATGATCTATCAATGGGATTAGTGATTTGATAAATTTCTCAATATATTGAGCTCAATAAATTCTACTTTTGAGTCAATTTCAAATTATAGCTGATCAATTGAAGTTGGAGCACTGAAGATCAAATTGTTGAGGAGAAGATTATGATCAAGTTTGGGGTTTAGGTTGCTTCTCAAGCTGTTGTTCAAATCAAAATATGAAAATTTCCAATATTGTTGGTGGTTAGAGTTTACCTTTTTTCTGAAAATTGAATATGAATTACTCAAATAGAGAATTTAGGGTCTTTGATCAAGTATACTTGGGATTGTAGAGCTCACAAGTTAGGCCAGCTCAAGAATTGATTCATATATAGAGATTGAGATTGGATTGAGCAATCAGACTTCAAAAAGGTTTGGAAAAAAACACAAATAACCACTATGGAAATTTTGGTTGGCTGAAGGTCCATAGATAGTGAGAACTGATGTAATATTTTCCACTAAAAATATTGTCTTACACTTAGTTGTAGCATTTCTACCTTCAATCACTACTAAATGCCAACTCTTCCATTTTTGTGACTATGATTGAATATTTTAGGTTACTTGAGTGGCTTTGAGGACTATATGTATTTCTGATCTAGAAATCTGGTAGAAATTGCCAAGACTCAAGAGCAAACACTCAATTATGGTGAAAACTTACAAAAAGCTAGCCAAGTTTGAGACCTTTTCAAGGGAGTTGTAGTAGTCAAATTGTGTCTTATTTGATATTATTGGAAAGATTATTTGACAAGATTTCCATTGAATCCTAGAATACTTGAATCCAAGCTATAAAAAAAAATAGTTATCTCCATATGAGTTGCACAAAGTTTTCGCCATCAAAAAGATATGGAATTTCCCCACTTGGATTAGAAATTGGTTGAAATCTGAACTACATATTGGAGAAAGCTTGGAGTATAGTTTGAAATTAGCTTTAGGCCAAAGCAAGAAGGCTTTGAAAATTGAAGCTTTTTGACAAAAAGCACAGAGAGTTGTTGTTGAATTCTTGTGATTGGATTGTCTCCTTGCTTGCATGCTTGCTTGTATGCCCAATTGGTTTGGATTGTTGTGCGTGCATTGCAATTAGGTTCTTTCCTTCGAGGTGTGTTGTGTTTTTGACTTGGTAATGTTGGAAGTTATGACCAACAGTGCATGTTGTGATGATAGGTTAGGTTACCTATTACTCCCCTATCTAATAGAAAGAATACTAGAAGCAAGAGAAAAAGATTTCAGTGATCTGACAACACATGTGCTCAGACTAGTAATGAAAAATCTACACAAGACCTCTAATCCATAAAATTCACAATTAGGTACCCATTGTGTTCCCAAAGAGAGAAAGGCAAAGTACGACACCAAACATCGAGTTCTTTTGTTGATGTACAATACTCCAAGACATTTTGAAGCTTTTGAATGGGGAAATCTCAAGATCGTGTTGTTCCCCCAAATTGTAGGAGTTGCAAGCAGCCATGTGATATGGAAATAATGGTAGCTTTGAAAAAAGATACTTTTTTTATATCTCAATGATCTGCTTGATATTTACAAACTTGATAAGGAGGCTAAAAATTATAAGAAATAATATGCCGAGCTGTTACATAGAGGAGCTGCCAGGGTCAATTACGGAAACCAGCAGATCTGGTTGATGCAAAAAATTATGTCAAAACTGCTTGGGATTTTGTGTTATCAACTTTGATAGAAGAATAACTTTATCAACATAGAAATAATGATATTGGATGAAAACGTCATTGCAGAAGATCAAGAAGATGATTTGGACACCAATGTTTTGCAAGCCATGGAAAGTTTAAATCTTTCTATTAAACCTACAGAATGGAAGGTTTTGTTCATTCCAACAATGACAACAGTGAAGAATACGTTGCTGCCATATTAGAAGATGTTGAAGAAATTTTGGAGCCAAGGAAAGTTGATGAAATGGTGCATGATGATGAATCTGATGCTCATGAGCTTCATGAGCTGAGTGCCACTTTGGAGAATGTTATTGCATTTCAGGGCTTTGAGACTCTCTATAATCATGACCTCAACATTGAGGACCAGCTGCTATGTACTGAGGTGCAAAAAAAAGCAGAGGAAATATTCAATGATCTTAGACAGTCATTTGAATTATTTCAAAGATAGATCCCGGTGATAGCTGTCAAAGTCAAACATAAAAGACTCAAAAATTGATGCTAGATGACCATTCATGATATATTCAAGAAATAAACTAAGAACTTTGATTTTTCAGAAATTTTAGGCATACTTTAACGAATGCGTACTTAAGGGGGAGGTTACTGTAGTTAAGCAAATGCCCATAGCTTTGTACCGAGTTTATGTTTGAGTGCTCATGAATACTAGGTAAACTTATTTACTTCCAACGAGGCGTGTACGAATAATCAGCATGAGGTGTGCTGGGACTAGTAAACTCCAAGGAATAACTGGAGAGTAATGAGCATGAAGGTGTCCTGGTGAAAAAATAAAAGAAGGTCAAAATCACGATAATAAAACTATAAATTTGAAAAAAATTCACAAGGAAAAGAGAGGAAACCTATCTTAGCAATACTTGAAATATTTGAGAAATGGGAACAGAAGTTGTTCTTCGAAGAGCAGCTTTTGCTCTTTTTTTTTTATCCCCTCTTTTTCGAACGGAGGGATCAGAACCCACTAAGTACGTATGGAACCGAGATCGTGCATATGAATTGCATGCATAAGCGTCTATAGAGAGAAATGAATTGAATCTAAGTACAAAGAATAGAATGTAAATGAATTTTACATCACCAAGATAAGCGGAAGTAAAGACGAACTTGTTGCATTTCATAAATAGCACGAGTATACATAAAAAAAATAAAAAAAATCAAGCAGAGCAGATGACGCATATTAAATTGAAAGCAAAGGAGGACCATCAAACTGAGAAGTATCGAGGGAAGATTTAGTTTAGAGAAACCACTGCTTTTGATAAAAAATACATGCGATGAGGAGATGAAATGTAATTCATAAAGAGCATGAATTATTAAGGATCGACCATATATAATTACATGTATGGAATATCTGTGAACCAATGTGTACCGAGAAAGCGAAGAGTCAACCCAGATGAAGTAATTGCAGAGTAAGCATCCGAATCAAAAGCAAATTTTAAATCATCGCAAATTGTAAATCAAGACTAATACAAAAATGTACAATCACATTAACACTTGATCACAAGGTAAACGTAAAGCAAAGCATGTAAGGAAGTAGTAAAACCAGTTGTAAACAAAGACCGACTTATCAGTTTATGAACAAACATCAAGTAATGAAACAAGAAATTCGTAAACAGGTAGGAACTATGAAATGGACCACATCAGAAGGAGTTTGGTTGAGGAAAGTTTAGGGTTTAGGGTTTAGAGTAAAGTGCAGTGTGAGAGAGGAGAACAAGGTGTATGGCTAAGATTGATCGAAACAATCACTAGTTGAGTTATAAAAAAGGAGAGTGGAATCATTTAGAGAATTGAGGAAAGTTGGAGTAAAGTGCATTGTGAGAGAGGAGAACAAGGTGTTTTGGCTAAGATTGATTGAAATAATCACAAGTTGAGGTATGAAAAAGGAGAGTGCAATTGTTTAGAGAATGGAGGAAGTAGAGCAAAGCATTAGAGGATTGGATAGAGTATATCTTAGCATATGCTATGACCACATGAGTCCTAAAACATGGAACAATTGAAGGAAGCAAAAGGCAGTCCTAGTAAACCTTCTCAAAAGTATATACTACTTCATCAATGCCAAATATAGTGTAGAAACAGTTGACCAATGTCAATAAAGGGTCCCAAGGCAAACTTGGTTGCTACACAAGGTGTCACTCAAAAGCCAATAAACATGTTGAGAGAAGAAGAGCTAAGAAAAGCAGGTGATTGAAAACAAAATTAGGTCTACAATATCATGTAAGGTTTAATGCAAGCTTAAAAAGCAAGAGGAACCAATGAAAAATGTAACACATTGAGAAAAAGAAGAAATAAGAAAGAGAGCAAGATATACCTAGTGAAACTTGAAACCAAACCAAGATTAGTAAGAAAGAAAGAAAAGAAAACATAACCATACAATTGTAGATCAAAAGCACAGGGAAATTAGATGAAGTTGATAGAGATAGTAGAAAGCAAAAGACTTGATATTGGAATTGAAAGCAAAAGCCATCCAAAGAAAAGAGATTTAGAGCCATTTAATCCATATGAAATGTAAATGGAGTATGAACATGATATTGGATATATGTAGACATAAGCCATTCAAGGAACGGGAGAATCCAAAACTCATTAAATGCATATGAGATGTAACTGAAATTGCAATAGAATGAAAGAAAAATTTACTGAAAGATACATGCAAATAGGAGATGAAATCTAATTCATAAAAAGCATGTATTATCAAGCAATGACCATATACAAGTACATGTGTACCAATGTGTACTGAAAAAAAAGCCAACTCACATAATGAAATTCTGAAGTAAGCAAATGTGAAATAATAAAAAAAAAAAAATGAATTGAGAGCAAATTGTCCACTAAGACTAATGCAAAAATGTTGAAACACTTGGAAATAAACTGAATGAATTTAAATTGCATATTGTAAACTGAGATTAATCAAGACTAATACAAAAATGTGCAATCAAGTAAAAATCTGATGACAAGGTGAACATAAAGCAAAACATGTAAGGAAATAGTAACCCACTTGTAAACAAAGACCAATTAGCCAAACATTGACTTGTTTCTAATTTATGAATGAAAATCAAGTGATAGAATAAGAAGTTGAGGAGAGTAAGGTTTTATAGCTTGTTTCTAATTTATGAATGAACATCAACTAATAGAACAAGAAGTTGAAGAGAGTAAAGTTTTATAGCTAAGATTGATTGAAACAATAGTAGGTTTGGATATGAGAAAGTCGAGTGGAAATCATTTAGAGTAGAAACATGATGTTGAGAAATGAGGACAAAACACATTTGAGGAATGGGGATCCAAAACTCATTTCATGCAAATGAGATGCATTATATGTAGTGTATTCAATGATGAGGAATTCCTCTTTCTACATTGGTTTTTTTATTTCTGATATTTTTAGGGTTTTTTGCATTAAAGTGGGCTAATCCTCATTTTGTCTCATTCCTACAATGAAATTAGGTCATATTACACAATCAGGTTTGAGTTAGGTCTGAGTCTTGCTTTTCTAATTCTTTCAAGTCAAATTGGTATTAGTCTGTAATAAATAATTCTTGATATTATCACAGTACTAGTCACCATGCCCAAAGTACCAAGATCTAAATCATCATTCAGGAGTTCCTACTCAAGTGTAAAATGAAGAACTCTACATTGGACATTTTCTTCATCTTTGGATCAGATTTAATATGCCCAAAGTGTCCAAAGCCAATAGCAAAAGGAGAAATTTTAATCAAGCAAAATTTGAGAACATGAATTGACAATACAAGTTTAGGGTTTTAGGGTTTAGGGTTTACCCTAAACCCTAAACTTAGTTCGTAACCAATTTCACGAAAGGGCACCATCAAGAGTGGAGCTTGCGGCTTAATTTGCCTCAGCATGCGGAAACTTACCAGTTCTAGACATAGTAAAGATTGATAGATTGAGAGCTCTTTCTTGATTGTATAGGTGGTGGTGCATGCCTTTCTTAGTTGGTGGAGTGATTTGTCTAGTTAATTCTGTTAATGAATGAGATCTCAGCCTGCTAACTAGCTATGTGAGGACTTGTCCTTGTGGCCAACTTCTTAAAGGGACTAGCCAATGGAAGTTTGAGGCAATCATAGGTTTGTGATGCACTTAGATGTTTTGGGCTACACGCGTGCTACACAAATGGACTCAACAAGTTTATAACCTGGGCCAAAAGGTTTGGGTAATCTTTTCAAACTTCATCATGATGGAGATAGATCATTGCAATTATTGATCTTTAATGAAGAATTCCTAGTAAGCACGAGTTATCAACTCACATAGACTAGATCCTTGCCCATTGTATACACCGCCTGTTGCTCCTACAGATTGATTGGTCCGGTGAAGAGTTTAGATTGCAGCAATGCAGTAGTTTGTTGCCAATGATGTTGTGAGAAGTTCCTTAAACCGTATAATTTAGAGGAAGTGGAAGTTATAACAAGGTTTCCGTAGGTGAACGTGTGCAAGGATCATTGAATACACAAGAAAACATCCAATGGAAACATACCCAACATCATATAATTTGAAGAACCACATCTGGAGGTGCGGTCATTGGTGGTGCTTGTCGATTGCTCTTGGCTCGGGCGCCAAGGACTTGCTTGGCACTCGACAATTGGAGTTTGGTTAGGTTTGGCGTTAGCAATCACCTCGAGAGTTCTTATGGATCCAATGGCTCAAATGGCCGGTGTCCTGAATGGGGTGCCGACTTGTTTTGGTTGTTGGTGACAAGGTCCCTTGGGGCTACGTTAGAGGTGCTCAAGCGCATTGCATATCATTGGTGAGTGGAGGTGCTTCTTGGCCCACATTTGTGTGGGGATAACAAGTCTCATTAGTGGGCACTGCTTATTCCTACAAATTTTAAGATGATTGGACTTGGTGCTCCAATGAGGTCTTGGGCTTGCAGTGTGAGATCCCCTGAGTTGGTGAGAGGCTTGTGCAGACCCTTTGATTCATTTATGTGTTGGGTTCAAGAAGCTTAGATATGTGTTGGGTTCAAGAAGCTTAGATTTTGTGAGAGGTGTGATATTGGCAACTAGGATGAGTTGTCCTATGTGGGCACCGAGTGCTATCTCCTCCTCTTGGCACTTGGATTCATGCCGACTCTTGACAAGAAGTTTGTATTGCGGTCCGCTTTGCCTTGAGTAGTTTAATCTCTCTTTATGAGAACACTGAAAACAAATCTTATATTGACTGAATCTTCTCAATGAGATATGCACTTCCAATGCTAGACTCCAAGGAGTTAAGAGATACAAAAAAATCATGACTCTCAAAAATACATAACTTGGCTCTTGCAACAATGAAGAACACAAAAAATGCAATACCTAGTGTGAATTGCAAAATTCCATGAATAGTTGAGTTTTTTAATGCATGTTGTGCCCCAAGGCTTGTCCCAAGGGCATGTTGTATGAGCATCACCACATGTCTCACCGACTCCGACTCCTAATTTTTTTGGGCGTTTTGGAGGAGAGTGGAAGTGACCATTTGAAGAACCATTTTCTCCTTGCAAAGGAGAGTGGATTGGTGCCACGGTTGGTTTAAATGCAGGATTTTGTATGTAGTCAAAGTTAGGCACACATAAAGGTGATCTGGCCCTCAGGGTCTACAACACCCATTTGTGCATGTATGTGCTATTGTGATATTTAGTTTGGTATAATAAGTACTTAAGAGATATTTTTTATATGGACATAAAGGATGGTTCTATATTAGTCATGATTAGCTAAAGTTAGTCATAACTAAGATAGAAGGGACCTTACTTTAGAAGAAGTGGAAAAGATGAGTACTACTATTTTGGATTCTAGTGTGTCGACTTGGTATTATTCCTAGGTGTTTGGCTCTAAAGAAAGAGTTGAGAACTCTTGGACCTACAAGCCTTTTTGTTTTGGATTCTTTTATAGTCCAAGGATAGCCCATGTGAAGAAATCCTTGACTTAGTGGTTGGGTCAAGATAAGACCATATGCTTAGGAGAATATTCCCATGAGCATAGATATTACTTTAGCTTTTTGACTTTATTTGACTTTTAGCCTAATAATTTGAGTTACTCCAATAATTATTAACTTTGGTACGTAACTATTTCACAAGTATATAAACTAGGGGTGAGGAGATACTCATCATCCTTTCATTTGCAACTATCTTTCTCTTATTGAGCTCTCTAGTGAGCAATGTCTTGAGTCTTGGAGTGTTAGCCTTGGAAGAGTATGATGGAGTTGGGGTTCTTTCCCTTCTTAGTCCATGGTTCGCTACCATAATCGCCATCAATGGTTCATCTTGAGTGAGAGATAGGCCGACTCATATGTCAAAATCCATTGTGATAGCATGTCTCTCAATAGCAGGCCAAAGCAAGAAATAAGAACCTATGATGGTTTTTCTACTTTGCTGGTGGCTTTGGTTTAGCTGGTAGTGTCCTCAAGAAGCAACAAAAAACACATACATACAACACGGACCTTAGATCAGGCAAGATTACATGTTGAGTTTAAGCATATCACTAAGTGGAGGAAAATAAACTACCAAGGATTCCCCTAGTAGCGGCAAGTGAACCAAGAAGAACTTAGCTTGAAAATTGCAGCATTGTGTGATGGAAATTGTAGTATGGAGAAAAGTCCTCTGTAGCGGATTGAGCCCAAGTTCCTTGGAAAGGAACATCAGAGAGGGTGAGAACTCCATTGGGCTTGGACCTTGCTGCTCCACAAGGTGATGTCTACAAGTTGGGCTGTTTGGGAATGCAGCCCTTAGTGGGAAGTAAATTCATTCCAAGGCTAAATATTGGCAAGAGACTAATAATGAACAATTATCGTGAGGGAAAGATGAAAAGGAGTTTGAAAAGAGAGTTAAAGAGTGCTTGAAATTGCTTGGAGGGAAGTGAATGGAGGCCTTGTGTCTGCCTTGATAGGATGTGAAATGGTGCAAGCTGGTCCACCGCTTGATGCGGGGTGCTGTTCAGCGTGGGCTACCCAAGCGGGACAAATGTTGCCCTTTTGTGCCGGCCTATGCCAAGTAGCCAAGGAACAAAGCATGCACCCTGTCCTTTTGAGGGCGGGTTCCTCAAAGCACCTATGCGCTTAGGACCCTAACATAGTAGGCTTTTTATCCAACCCGTCTTGAAATATGGACCAAGGAGTCTAACATGCATGCAAGCTGGTGGGTGGCAAACCCACACAAGGCGCAAATAACTGATAGGTGTGATACTCTTCTATGTGGTGCAACATTAACTGAACATGATCTTTTGTGAAAGGTTTGAGTAAGAGCATGCCTGTTGGAACCCAAAAGATGGTGAACTATGCTTGAGTAGGGCAAAGTCAAGGGTAACTCTGGTGGACGCTCATAGCAATACTAACATGGAAATTGTTTGTTAAACTTGGGTATAGAGGCAGAAGACTAATCAAACAATCTAGTAGTTGGTTCCCTCCAAAGTTTCCCTCAGGTTAGCTGGAGCACAAGAAGTTTCATTAGGTAAAGGAAATGATTAGAGGCATCGGGGATGAAACACCCTTGACCTATTCTCAAACTTTAAATAGATGAGATGCCAAGGATGCTTGATTGAACCCTCGGTGGACAATTGAATGCACCAAGTGGGCCATTTTTGGTAAGAAAAAATGGCAATGCAAGATGAACCAAAAGCCAAGTGGTGCAAAATTGTACGCTAACCTAGATCCCACAAAGGGTGTTGATCAATTAAGACAACAATATGGTGGTCATGGAAGTCAAAATCCACTAAGGAGTGTCAAACAACTCACATGCCAAATTGATTAGCCCTGAAAATGGATGGTGCTAAAGCGCATGACCTACACCCGACCATCATGGGTGAGTGCAAGGCCCCCATGATGAGTAGGAGGGCATGGGGTTTGTGGTGCAGCCTTTGGCATGAGCCAGGGTGAAATGGCCTTGGTGTACATATTGGTGGTAGTAGCAAATATTCAAATGATAACTTTAAAGACTAAAGTGGATAAAGGTTCCATGTAAACAACAATTGGACATGGGTTAGTTGATCCTTAGAGATGGGGCAGTACTGTTTCAAGGGCAAAATATGCACTATGCATCAAAAGGGATTTGGGTCAATATTCCCAAACTGAGTCATGGGAATGGATAGTAATGTGGCTGAATCCAAAGACATTGGCAGGAGCCCGGAGAAGAGTTTTGTTTTCTTTTTAACAAGCTGCACACCCTAAAATTGCATTATGCAAATATAGGTTCTAGTGGTCAGTAAAGCATCATATGTCTTGTGGTGTCTGTGCACCCCTGGCAGCCCTTGAAAATCTGGAGGAGTCGATACTCATTGCGCTCGGTCATACTTATAATTGCATCAGGTCTCCAAGGTGCATAGCCTCTAGTTGATAGAACAATGTAGGTAAGGGAAGTTGGCAAAAAAGATCTATAACTTTGGGAAAAGGATTGGTTTGGAGGATCGGGTTTGAAGGTTTGCGTCTTGACCTTGGTGGGCTGTTGGTGGTCTGCCTGAGCTGCTTGCATGGCAAGGGCGGACTATTGTGTGCCGGCTGGGCAAAAGGCATAGAATGCCCTTGGTTTTTGTCTCATGGTGGCCTAGGGGCTTTCCTAAAAAAATTAATGACCAACTCAAAACTGGTACAAACAAGAGGAATCCAACTATTTAATTAAAACAAAGCATTGCAATGGTCCTCATGGATGTTAATGTAATGCGGATTTTTCCCAATGCTCTAAATGTCAAAGTGAAGAAATTCAACCAAGTGTAGGTAAATGGAAGGAGTAACTGCCTCTCTTAAGGTAGCCAAATGCCTCATCATCTAATTAGTAACATGCATGAATGGATTAACAAGATTCCCACTGTCCCTATATAATATCTAGCAAAACCACAACCAAGGGAATGAGCTTGGACAAATCAATGGGAAAGAAGACCCTATTGAGCTTGACTCTAGCCTGACTTTGTGAAATGACTCAAGAGGTGTAGAATAAGTGGGATGTTTTGGCTACAAGTGAAATACAACTACTTTTGATCTAATTTTACTTATTCCATGAGGTGGAGGCGGGGCTTTGCCCCTGCTTTTGGCTTTAAGCTTTGGGATGACTTGGCGTGATCCAAGTGGAAGACATTGTCAGGTGTGGAGTTTGGCTTGGGTGGCACATCTATTAAAAGATAATGCAAGTGTCTTAAGATGAGTTCAACAAGAACAGAAATCTCATGTAGAACAAAAGAGTAAAAGCTCATTTGATTTTGATTTTCTATAATCAATTTAATAATAATTGATAATCAATTTTCTATAAATACAAACTATGAAAGCATGGCATATCAATCCTTTAGTCTTTTGGAATTTGTAGCTAGAGGTGTCAAAAAAAGTTACCACACGGATAACTTGCTTGTGGCAGCCATGCTCTCAGAGTTATGTTGCTTTTTGATCCTTTGATGTTGGCTCTTCCTATCATTGTGAAGCAGAATTCACCAAGTGTTAGAATTTTCACCCACCAATAGGGAAAGTGAGCTAGGTTTAGACCATTGTGAGACAAGTTAGTTTTACCTTACTAATGATAAGGCATCACAATAGTAATTCAAGAGGAACCATTGATTCACATAATTCATAATTGCATTTAGTTGAAAAGCCAGTGACACAAAGCTACCATGTGTAGGATTATGATTGAACACCTGTAAGTCAGAATCCATGCTAGAAGCAGTGCTTTCTACCTCCTCAATTGTTACCCAAATAATGGTAGGGAGACTTCTTGCATCCCCAAAAGCATGTGTCAAGAGTCCTCCCTTGTTTGTGGAAGAAGCAAGCATGGGCGCTTTGAAACACAATTATAGATGATCAGTGAGATGAATCCTTTGCATACAACTTAAATAGGGGATGAGGTACTGTAAGTGGCAGAGTAGCCTTGCTGCTATGATCCACTGAGATTCAGCCTCTTGTCCCAATGATTTGTTCTCTCTTTCTTTTAGAGGACCTAAAATTTTACCAAGTGTTGCCATCATTGTAGGTTTACCATGTTTATGAACCCTTGCAGATGTGGAGCGGATCTGGTGCTGGGTGCTAGAGTCTAGAGCTCCCATGCAATCCAGCGCCCAGCTTTTACCTAGACTGCCCAAGTCATGGGATCTAGCTCTAGTGCTAGTGCTGGAGTCTGGAGTTTCCTAAATTTTTCCTTGGGAGGAGAGGGAGTCCAAACAGACTCAAGAAAATGCCTTTGGGAAAACAATCATGACGTCAAGTGCTGGGCATTGGCTCTAGAGTTCTCTGAGATTCAATGTTGAATCCCAGTTGGACTGCCTAGAGTTGTAGGGGCTAGTGCTAGAGTCTTGAAGCTCTACGAGATCCTATGCTGAATTTTTCCTTAGGAGGAAGTGGAGTCCAAACAGACTAGGGAAAAAAGAGGGAGATCAGAGTGTTGAAGACTGAATAAACACCAAAGTAAAAATTGGTTGGGGATCTGCCATTGGCTCTAGATTTTTGGAGGTTTTTGAGATCCAATGTTGAATTCTCCCAAGGTTGAAGACTCCGATACTAAAGATATTCCCAAGGTAAAGGGCACATTGGAATACTTCTTGAGGAGGATTCCAAGAATACTAAAGGAGTGCCCAAGGCAAAACAAGACTTTGGTGCTGCAACTTGGAAAGAGCCAATGTTGTGGCCCGATGAAAGTTTACCAAGTGTTGGAGATTCATAGTCTAGGTTAGCACTCAGACTCCATACAAAATGCAAAGCCCAAGAGAACCATGGGGTGAGTGTGTTGGAAATTGAGTCTAGGTGGAATGTGTGACTCAGAGATGGAAGCCTCTAAGTCATTTCCCAAAACTTGGCCTCTTTGAG
This sequence comes from Lunularia cruciata, assembly GCA_948567375.1. Classification (NCBI taxonomy): domain Eukaryota; kingdom Viridiplantae; phylum Streptophyta; class Marchantiopsida; order Lunulariales; family Lunulariaceae; genus Lunularia; species Lunularia cruciata. Next base: position 44,704,931 of record OX419757.1, read on the forward strand.
CCTTGGAGCACAAGCTGGCGCCGATGCCAATATTGCCCAAGTCGCAGCTTTGCCTGCCTGCTCGGCTTGGAGACAAGGTCCGACACCGGCTCAGGACTAAGACTTGGCCTCAACCCCACACTTGGATATGGGACTCAAGGCCATGACTCAAATCGAGCGCCGGACCCCAAACGTGCTCAAAGTCCAGAAAAAAGGTCCTGACTAAATCAGGCGCTCGACTTGGGCATGACCCAAAATGTGCCCAAAGTCAAGACAAAAGGTCTTGACTAAATCGGGGGCCGGACCCAGACATGTCCTCAAATGCAGCTGGAATCCGAAAAAAAGGTCTTGACTGAATCGGGCGCCGCTTGGTTTCCGGACAAACTCTGATTGGAGTTGGTGCCAAGGTGAGACAAGTCCTACGCCACGACTAAAGGTCTTGACTGAATCTGGCGTCGACTAAGTCCGAGGCAAAAGGCCTTGACTGAAGTTGGCACCAAGGTGAAAGAAGTCCAATTGGTTATTTTACTATCCTCAAGGTTTAGAGTAGCATGATCAGGAGATCTAGATTAACACCTAATCCTAGTTAGACATTTCTATTCGTGGTGAACATACTACTTGCGTTTTGAGTCTGTTGGCTCCTTAAGGTTTTGTGTTTCAGGTTCCAAGACGAGAGTTTATATTCTATTTCTATTATGTGAACCTCAATGTATCGAGGTCGAACTCTCTCTGTCTAGTATTTTTCACATGGTATTAAAGCTGATTTAGAAAACTTTACAATGTTTTATGCGATTCCTCATTGATAGGTTGAACTCTCTCTATCTTCCCTTTCTAGTATTTTTCACATGGTATCAAAGCTGATTTAGAAAAATTTCCAATTTATTATTAGATTCCTCATTGATAGGAGGGGACTCTTTTCTATTCTTTGAAAATCTGTTGACTGCGTTTGTTGGAAAGAAATTGTCTAAATTTGAATATGTTGACCCAAGCTCCTAAACCCAAAACTGTGAAATTTCTATAGCAATTTCAGGAGAGAAAATCTCCTGATGAAATTACTTGGTGAACAATCTTACCTTGAAAAAAAATACTTTGAAATTTAAATATTCCAAGTAGAGCAACTTGCAAAACTGCATCCCGCTGATTCTAAACACAAACCCAACTCATCAATCTGACTCGATTTAACTATCGAGTGGCGATTCCTGGTGACCCATATCTTGAATTTAGATTCAAGATAATCTAAAATGATTTAATGAGGAGTGCCAAATTTTCCCGACCCATCAGCGTGATCCAACTCACATATATTTCAAGGTTCGATTGAATACTGTTTTACATCTCAAGTTGGAAAATTCTATCCAGATGTTTTCATCTCAAAAACCCCAAACTCTACCTTACTTCTAGTGCTTGACGTGAAAATGTACTATTCACTCTACTTGAAGGGTCAATTGCTTACAGTCAACAAAAAGTTTCAAGGCCTCAAGACTTACCTCGAGAATAACTTTGTTTAACTATAATTAAATAACTAAAGGTTGAAGATATCCATGGTTGAAATGCCATTGACAGGCTCTAGTAGCATTGTTGATAGGAATATGAGTAATGCTTTTGCATTATCTTTTATAATGAATCAACTTGACGACAGTCAGATTCATCATCATGTGTGTTCTTTCCAAATAGCTTCTGAAGTTTGGAATAATTTTGAATAATTATCTGAAGCTCAAGATGTTGTTACGAGAATGTGTCTGCAAGATGAATTTCAGATGTTGAAAATGAAAGGAGGTGACCGTGTTACTAAACACGTTTATCGATTTAGAACTTTAGTTGACCAACTATCTTGTGCAAGATTACAACTTCGGATGAAAATCAAATGCTTGGTATGATGCGCAGCATGCCAAATAGTTACCGTATTCTTGTAACTTTATTGCAAGGTCAACAAAATTCAACATTGCTGAAGCTAATACCATATCTCCTTCGGGAAGAGAAAATGTTAAAGACCACATGTCTGAGCCCACAACTGCATTACATGCTTATAAGGGAAATTTTCCTCCAATAAACAAGTCCAATGCAGGGAATGGGAAGAATTGGAATTTCTACAAGGCAAAAATGGCTCTTTTAGTGCTTCAGTTCCTTCCCCATCTTCATCGGGACCTTCTATAGCTAATCAGAAAAATCCCAACAAGAAGGTGAAGTGTTTTTACTGTCATCTTACTGGACATCACTTCAAGGACTGCAAAAGACAAATTGTTGAGGAACATGCTGCAAATTCACAACGATCCAAAGCTCAAACACATTCTACCATTTATTTATATGTTGTACTTTCTTACAATTTGATATCTTCTTCAAGCCAAGATAATTCTTGGTATCTTGATTCAGGAGCCACTCATAACATGGGTCACTTGATAGATAGTTTTGTTACTTATCAACCGTATGCCACACCTGAAAAAGTCTATCTTGGAGATAACTCTACCCAAGATTTTATTGGTTCAGGTTAAGTGACTGTTCGCCTTTCCCAAGGTGACTCAAATATTCAGAAGGACGTTTTGCACATCCCAGGTCTAATGAGAAATCTTTTCTCCATCCAACAGCTGGATCTTGCTGCAGGATCTGCATTCATGACTAAACAAAAATGTATTTTGCGTGATAGTCAAGACAATTTAATTGCTAAATGCCTTTGACAACAAACTTAAGTAAACTTGGCATTACAATCTTCTCTTCTTGAATCAGCACTTGTCCTATTGTGCATTATCCCTTTGAATTATGGCACAGTCAATTAGGCCACATAAGAACCAATCGACTTCATCAACTTTTCTCGAAGGATCTGGTTGCAGACATTCCAAATTTCACCATCAAGAATCAACCCTCTCATTGTCCCTCTTGTTTATACGGCAGGCAGTCTCAAGACCCTTCTCTACTAAACCTGCCACTCAAGCCAAGGAATTACTTGGTCTTGTTCATTCGGATATATGTGGTCCAATATATCCTCCTACACATTTGGGTTACAGATACTCCATATTATTTATTGATGATTTTTCTGGCTATTGTTTTTGTATCTCATGCAGAATAAATCAGAGGACCTAACCCGTTTTATATAATATTCTGTCAATGTTGAAACGCATCACTTTCCCTCTAAGATCAAGATGTTGCGATTTGATAATGCTAGAGAATACATGAGTGACTACTGTTCTTCCAGCATAAAGCGACAATTTCTGGTACCTTACACTCCCCAACCGAATGGAGTGTCACACTTATCAGTTATCACTGCAATTCTATGCATGATATATGAGCCAAATTTATCAAAGACTTATTGGGGAGGTGCGGTTATCACAATAAACTATGTCTAGAACCGCTGTCCCAACAAAGCATAATTTCTCAAAAACTACCCCCTATACACTACGGTACGGACATAAGCCTTCTTTAAAACACTTACTAGTGTTTGGCAGTCCTTCTTTTGCCCATGTCAATGATAACCTGCGCTCTAAACTTAATTTTTGAACATGGTGTATTTTCTTGGGTTACAATGAAGAAAGTAAAGGATACTGCTTGGAACGCAAGAGTGATCATAGAATTATCATCTCACGAGATGCTATCATTCTAGAGGACCAAATTGGGACAGATCAGTTATTGTCATCTAATAAATCCCATGAAGATGAAGATCTCACTCTCAGATCTGATCCTCTCTTCTTTCGGGCATCTCCTCATCCTGATGTCCTTTTACTCATTCTCCAATATTACCTATTTCAGTGGAAGTTGTCCCGTGTATTTCCCCTTCAATGGGAAAACCCATCTTCTGTAAATACTCCGCCAATGCCTGCCCAATTGACCACTCCTAATTCTACTCTATTCCATCGTTTCTTCAGAGTAGACGACCTCCTCTTTACTATCAGGGGAGACCAAGAACCCCCATGTGTTCCATTTCCTACCCCACTACTTCCCCACATCTGCTGAGACGCAGTTCTCGAATTTCCAAGGCTGTTGAGAAATATGATGAAGTGATGATGGAAGCTGAAAAGAACAAAGGTAAAAAATGGCCATTTCTATCTACTTCACAATCCTTTGACGAGCCATCTACTTATAATGCAGCTGTTTCAGGACCTGATGCTCCACATTGGAAAGCTGCTATTCAGGCTGAGCTACAAAACATGGCTACAATGCAAGCTTGGACTTTGGTTTCTTTACCTGCTGGCCGGACTACTGTTGGTTGTCGATGGTTTTTCAAGGTTAAACCCATTGTCAATGATAAAATACAGAAATATAAATCTCATCTGGTGGCTAAGGGATTTACTCAAATTCTGGGTATTGATACCTAGACCTTCTCTCCAACTATGAAACTTCAATCACTATGGATTTTATTTGCTTTGGCTGTACATTTTGATCTGGACCTGCATCAACTGGATGTTGTTGCTGCTTTTCTATATGGCAAACTCTATGAGCAGATCTACATGGCTTTCCCTTAAGGCTTTCTGATCTTGCTCTTGTTTGTCTATTTAATCTATCTATTTATGGTCTGAAGCAATCCACACGTATGTGGCATGAGAGACTACCCTATGCTTCACTAGAAATTGGTTTTATCAGCTCTACAGCTGATTTTATATATATATATATATATATATATATATATATATATATATATATATATATATATATATGTTCTTCAAAAGGATTCTGCTATGCTTATATTAGCATTATATGTTGATGGTTTAATATTGGGTACCTCAAGCCTTACATTACTCCATACCGTTAAGAGTTTACTCAGTCAGGAGATTAAAATGACGGATTTGGGTGAAGCTTATCATGTCGTTGGTATGCATCTTCTACGGGATTGGAAACAAGGATGGCTGAAGATTAACCAAATCAGTTATATTCGTGACAAGCTTGAACAGTTCAATTTGTTCAATTGTAAACCTGTTACACGACTCCTGCTGCTCATCGCATGTCTCTCAGTGGTGATCAGTCACCGTCTACCCCAGCTGAAATATAGCTTATATGAAGACCATTCCATATCAAAGTGCTATTGGCAGTTTGATGTGTGCAATGATCTGTCCTCGACCTTACCTTGCCTACTCTGTCAATACTGTTGCTCAGTACATGTCTAATCCTGGAGCTGCACATTGGATAGCTTTTAAACTAATTTTCCACCATCTGCAAGGGAATCTACATTTATCCCTCAAGTATTCTCGCTCAATATCCTCTTTGCATTTACAAGGATTTTCAGATTCAGCATATGGTGACAATGTGGATACTCGAAAGTTCACTGGTGGACTTTGCTTCCTCCTCGCAGGAGGAGCAGTAAGCTGGGTGAGTAAGAAGCAGAAGTCAGTTGCTCTATCACGTACTGAAGCTGAATATATGGCTTTAACCAAAGCCAGCACTGAAGCAACATGGATAAGACGACTACTTTCAGACATTGGTTATCCTCAGAAGACAACGAGTATTTTCTGTGATAACAAGAGTGGAATAGTTGCTGCTTCCACTAGCAAGAATCATGATAGAACTAAACCTATTGATATTAAATATCATTTTATTAAGGATCAGCTACTCAGTGGAGAAATCAGCATTAGCTATTTACCTACTGAAGATATGTGTGCTGATATATTGGTAAATGAGAGCAGAAGCCGTTCGGGGAACGGGTTATCCAGAACTCATGAAGTGCACAAGTGCACATATTCGATAAACAACATTTACATGAATGACAGTGCTAGTGTAGTATGAAAGCTTTAGTACAAAATGCATCGAAAATAACCTGCAGCAAAAGTATAGGTGTAAAAAAGTAACCTGTAGCAAAGGCATAAGTGCAAGAAATTGAGAACACAGAACTGCTAATGGACAATAACGAACTTGAAATCGCGAGCAGCAACGCCAACATTGAAATCGAGAGCAGCAAGGCCAACGCGAGCATGGGTTAGAGAGCTGGATGTAAGAGAGCTTGATAGTAGCAAGCATTTCGCGATTATTACAGCAAAAACGGGTAGAAATGTAAGAGTGTAACTATAGCGAAACGTAAGAGGACAGGATAAAGTATATCACTCCCAGTGCTATGGACACTGGAGTCCGGATACGCTAAACAACTGAAGGAAGCAGAAGGCGGCCATAGTAAACCTCCACGATAACACCAACGACTTCATCAGTGCCTCACGCAGTGTCGAAGTAGCTGAACAATTGTCAGTACTCCTCGTCCCGAGTTTCTGCTCGAAAACTCATGAGTGCCAAGGCAAACTCGGTTGCTTCCAACAGCGCCGCTATCAGCAGTAAAACAGCTAGCTATCAGCAGTGCTAAGTGAAACAACGAACCGTCAGGGGAAGTTTACAGAAATGGAAGGCTACAGAAATGAGCAACTGGAGCTTAAAGTCTTAAAAGAGCAAAAATCGGACGAATGCATAATGTAAGCATGAACGAAATTGTGAACAAGGGAAAGAAGAAAAAGATCAAAACGCAGGAGAATGTGAATGATGTGAGACATCCCTCTAAAAACACCTGCAAGGACAAAGTCTATCAGGGTGAGCAGTGAAATAGAGCGAAGCACAGAGAAACCAGGAGGAGGTAGTAAGAAAACAAAGGAATGAGCCAGTTAGAAGAGTCGGAAGCTGAGAGCTAGAGAGCAGAAAATAAAGCAGAGAGCAGAGAACAAGGCAGAACGGACAGGCATGAAGAGGTGTACTATCGAAGGAACGCACTATGAGCTAAGCAAGACCTAGAACCCAGATGAGCAAAAAGCAAAGGAGAAGGAGAGGGTTTCGAGGGAAGGATGGCCTCGGGAACTGTGAAGGAATCAGGCGAGATTGTCACACGTGTGAGCTGATGCCACGTGTAACAATGCTCCGTATTACTCTGCTTATACCTCTGCTTATAATCTCGATGTATCCTGGTGTATCCTTATGAACAGGAGAGAACAAATATACTGAAACTCGCTGTCATGTAAGGAGTGTGAGTAACAAGCTGTAATGGAAGACCTAGAACTCAAAAATACACCATGCCGTTCGAGGGAAACTGAAAATAACAGACTGTTGAAAACACATACAAGGGAAACGTGAAACGTGAAGTAAAACAAACATATGTGAATTGGCGCAAAAGGGAAGAAAGTGGATAGTCACATAGCTGAGAATGGGCGATGCATCAAACATGAGACCTGTATATTGGTAAATGAGAGCAGAAGCCGTTCGGGGATCGGGTTATCCAGATGCATCAAACATGAGACCTGTATATATGTATATGAGAACGGAAACTGTTCTGACCAGTGCCTAAAGGAAACAGTCAGGAATAAGTCCTGATCACTGCTATGGTAAACAAGCCTACAGTGAAAGCTAATGGTGGGCTCTAACTAGAGCTCCCGGCCTGGAAGAAAAAACAGATGTTCTTAAATCTCTATAGATACTAAGCCCAGGAAAACCATGTATATCTTTTTCCATTCGCAAGACAGAGCGAAATTTCTTCTGGATCATATGAAGAGGGTAATGTTCAGAGATAAAACTATTTATAAGTTTCCTACAAGCTGAAAGGAATGATTTTTTGGAATTACATATCCTTCGATATCTAACACACTCCGATTTTATAATACCTAATTTACATTTAGAGGAAATGTCGGAAAGAACATGAGGGAGTGAGATTGTCTTGATTTGAGCAAAGTGAGGTAGCTCTTTCTTATCATAGATCCAGACAAAGATGTTGAAGTCGTCCTGGGTAATGCGACAGTCGAGGTAATCACAGTGAGTGCCAAAATGAGTTCGAACTAGCTCACAGGAAAGTCTGGGATAGATCCCTCCTCCTCTAGCTGCATCCTCCATATACATAAAATCCTTGAAATGATCAAGTCCCGAGCCAACCACCAGAAGATCATCAACGTATCGGCGAACTTGGGACAGGTCGTGCAACAGTGCAACATCATTAGCATCCAATAGTCTGCGGATGAAATCAAGTTCATAGGTGAAGAGGTATAGGTTAGCAACGAAGACAGCACAAGGTGTCCCCATAGGAATCCCGATCTCTTGATGGAAGAGCTGACTCCCGAAAGTAATGTAGAGGTTATCAAAAAGAAATAGCATCCAACAGATGAGAGTTTCCTCATCAACAGCCATGAATTTGAGATGTTTTGCTGATTGAGAGATATTATTTAAGTTTTTAAGCCATCTATATTTGAAGTCAAGTGTAGAGGTTTCTACCAGTAACATAGTTTCCCTATGCATAGTGAACCTATAATGGAAGATAGATCGGATGAGAGTAGCCAGCCTTGTTTTGAGATCGTGAAGGTGGATCTTTGTATAAAGGGTGGTGAAATCAAAACTTTGAAAAAGAACTTTTTCCAAGGCGGCAGGAGACTGCTGCGAACCAGAGTCTGTGGGAGAAGAGGATCTAATCTTGCGCAGTCTTTGCACCTGCTCCAGTAAAACGGGAACACCAGAAGAGTCGTCCAAGATCCAGCTAGAGTCCACCAACAGCCCCACACGTAAGAATTCAGTCCTCCAGAGGTCGTTTGCAGAAGGTAGCAGTGCTTTGAAGAATGAGCTTAGCCAACGAGAAAGCTCCGATAAAGAAGTAGAGTAGCCTGCAGCAATGAACCTAGGACCAACGGGAGACTTATGGAATTTCCAAGCACAGCAGAAGTAAGGGAGTTTCTCGGAATCCTTGGAAGTGCGAAAGCCCTGAGAGGTATTGAAACTGTGGTGAGTGAGTAAGAGATGGGTTTGAGGAATCAATGAGAGTTTATAGGTTGCTGAAGGAGAATGAAGCTCGTTAAGTAAAGTTTGAATGTAGAAGTGTCTACAGACAAATACAAAATTGTTGGGACACTTGTCCATATAAGTAATAATGAAATGGGACTTAAAATGATGAAGAAGTTTTCTATCGTGAGATGAAAGGAAAAGAGGGTCTACAGAACTGAAAGCATCTGCAATGGGAGGGAGATTGAGTAAAAGTTGAACTTTTTGTAGAAGGGTGACTTTCCATTGGTCAAAAATGCCTTTGGTGCCCAGTATGGCTTCATAGTAAAGAACAAAATTGCGAATACAAGTTTGAATCGCAATGAAAGTAGAGGGGGGAGAGGTGGGTGACATACGAAACTTGGTTCCTCTGGAGAAGAGAAGTGATAGGTTGTAGGAAGGTAAAATCTGAAGTGAAGCTGTAATGACATGCCCGTGTGAAGGGTTAATGAAACCTGGATGTTTAAGGCAACTGCAAGGGGAAGGAGGAGAGGAAAAGTTGGATAACTTCCATGATAGTGAAGCAAAGTTAAAATGTAAACGGCCTAGGGTTTTTCCATACTTAAAAGCAACGATTAGGATAGTAAATGGAGTACCTGGAGGTAGAGCCTGTAAAACTTCTGGGTCCCTCAACAAGGATTGCAGGCGAACTCTGTCTGCTGTGCTGATATATGGACGAAAGGTTTACCTAAAGGACTTCGTCAGAAACATATCGCTGCGTTAGGAGTAGGATGATACTGAAATCCCCAATTGAGTGGGAGTGTTAGATTATAACATCTTAAACAACTGTTTATTTTACTATCCTCGAGCTTTAGAGTAGCATGATCAGGAGATCTAGACTAGCACCTAATCCTAGTCAGACATGTCTATTCGTGTTGGACAGACTACCTGCTTTTTGAGTCTGTTGGCTCCTGAAGGTTCCGGTTTCAGGTTCCAGGCCGAGAGTTTATAATCTATTTCTATTCTGTGAACCTCGATGTATCGAGGTTGAACTCTCTCTATCGTCTCGGTGTCTAGTACTTTTCACACACGTCCCTTAATCTCCAGAGCATGGGATCAGACATCCGTGGAAAAGTAAGAGATAAAGATGCGCTTGCAAATAGGAAACGCGTAAATTTTCCTGAAAGGAACTCTCGAGGAAGGAGTTAACACCTGTGTGAACGGGCCGCAAGTCTCTTGACCTCCGGAGGATGGGATGAAGGTTCGGTGGAGAAGTTAAAATGCGGGTGCAAATAGAAAGCCAATGAATTTTATCAAGAAGAACTGAAAATTGTTCTCAAAGTAGAGAGAAGATGTAGCGCTGAAAAGTGCTCTCAAAGTTGGGAGGAGAGTGAATATAAATAAATAAAGAGTAACTCTATACTCACTCGAGTGAATACATATACTCTCAAGTTGAGAGAAGATGTAACTTAAAACTGTATCCTCACTCGACGGACATGATGTCACCATTGCTAAGAAAGTGCATGCAGTATGTAAAGTTCTTCCAAAATCATTATTCAAAATTATAAAATTTAACAACTAAAATATAAATGAAACATAAATATGAAAACAAAACAAAACAATTAAACCCATAAACATAACATTTGAAAGACAAAATGAACCAAAAACAACATGAAAGAAGTGAGAATGAGAAAGATCGTCTACAGATGTGATATGCAAATAAGAATAAGAACAAAAGTACAAAAGATAAACGAAGAGGAAAATGTAATATATAAAGAATATTAAGAAAACATGTGAAAAAAGTAAAAGAAGAGAAAAATCATCGAGAAAACAAACGAAAACTCGAGAAATATCATAAGAGGAATGCGAGAGATCCTGTGCGAGACGTCGTTTGAGAGAGGCAAGTAACAATTGGGTTTAGGGTTTAGGGTTTAGGTTTAGGCAAGTAACAATTGTATACCTAGTAAAAGTTTCGGAATCTCCATATATTCTCTCTAAAAAATATGATATAAATAAAACGAAATCTATTATACAAAATTCGAACAGAAATTCTAGTACAAAATGGTCTGGCTTTGTACGATATAACGATCTATGATATACGGTACTGACAATATACTAGAGTAAAACCAGTTCCATTCCAAGAAAGGATGATATAGGATAATATGGCCAACTTCCTGAGCTCAGTCCCGCTCAACCTCAAGTTCCTACGGTTTCTAAGTTTCCTTGTCAAGTACCATAAGGTTTCTACCATCGGCTTCAACGTTTTCTGGCCCTGAAGAAGAACACCTGAAAAGGAAGTGGCGATTACCATAGACAGTGAACAGCAATTGCTCAAGCCGGAGTGTTCTCTGCAGGTTCTGCTAGACCAACTTTTCGGAAGTACTGAGCTTCCTGCAACCATACAAAGAACTGCTTAGATTCAGACTCCGTTAACGGTCGTAAACTACTTTCTCTACATTCAATTACCTCCTAAGGAAGTTCCGGCTCAAGCTTTTCAAGGGCGGCAAATTGTAATCATGTGCTTTGACTGCCATAGCCCCATCTCATTCGATGGACGGTGCCAGTAACGGGAGAGGTTATGGAAGATAATAGTCCTATAATTATTAAAATCACACAGAAGGCGTACGCCACCAATGCAAGTGAACCGCGAATGTTTATTTCGACATTTGCTACACAAGCTTAAGAACAAGAGAAGATGAACTTGGTCATCACAGTAGGGAGGAAGATTCTTTGTGACGTAAATCTTTTTCTAACTTCATGATGACGCCATGGAAATCAAGATCAAAAGTATGAGTTTACCAGCAACCTCCTTGTTGTGTTGACGATGGTCTCCGCAGGTATTAATGTATTCGAGTATGCTTCCGTAGCGAGAATGTGCTGTGCCATTGGTGGACAAGTATCAGAAACTTCCAGATAGACAGAGCCCGAAGGACAATATTCCTCACCGAGTTTTGATATGTGGATAAATTTTTCCTTCATCGGTCATCAGCTTACTGAACTAGACAAGCCTAAGATCTTTAAGCGAGACTCTCGGAACCCATGGGTCGGAGGATCTTTAGAATTGGAAGGCTCTGCAAAGCTCAAGCTCTCGAAATCAAATCATTACTATCAACACAGCTTGGTAATCAGCCCTTCACTACGATCTGTATTATCTTTTGGACTAGTTCCACTTCCTCTCTTGGGCTGCTAGACGATTTTGTTCTCCATTACATATCATGATCCCATTGAACATCTTCCATGCCTGACACGGAAGAACATTCTAGAGAGGGTGGTGGATTCCAACCTTCAACCAGTTCTGAAGCCTCGGGTGTTTGGCAAAAAGATCGTAGTTCTTGATAGCCTCAAATAACAGCTGAAAACGGTGAAGGAACGGTGCTGCTGCTGCATCCACCTGGAGCCCGGAAACGCATCCATATTCCAAGTCTTTCATTAGATCCTCAATGTCAGATTCAATTGCTCAATCGGTCGAAAGGATTACAGGTGAAAGTCACTGATTTTCAGTGAGTGTGAAGCAATAAATGAGAACTGGTAATGCACGTCCCAGAGTAAATTACCATGCTGAAGTTGCCCAAGAGAAAAGGTCCTCGGGGTGAGAAATTCGTGATCGTAGCTTCCAGATAATCCAGCTCCGGACCTGCCAAGTGAGATCATATGATATAGAAAGTGTAAGACAAGCATGTATCTCCGGTCCTGTCATGTGTCGGAGCCATTTAGCAAGCGCTTTATTCGTTGGCCAGGACAAAACATATCCTTAAGGAATGAACCAGCAAATAAAACATGCACACCTAGACGTTTCTCAATATCAGCTGAAGAAGATATGTCGCTTCGGCTTAGTTCAGAGTAGCCTAGGACTATGAAAGCATCGACATGTTGCAAAAGATCTTTTGCAATTTTCTTCTGGTCTTCATCCTGCCAGTGGTCATATCATGCACATTCCTTTAGATCACACACCTCCCTGATACGTTGCGCATTGTGTCAGCAGCCGGAAATTACAATCGAAAGACAAAATTCTATCTGAATGCAAATTGCTTGTGTCTAACTCAGGACTTTGCTCAAAAGATGTGGGACAGTAGCAGCTCCTGAACTTATTGATCCGATTCACTCAAAATACATGATGAGTTTGTGAAGGTATTACTGCACCTCAGGCACAAGTTTTGGTCCCCCAAAATGAGCATCAAGATACTCCAGCAGGTCTAAACTCTCTCCGACCACTTTATTTGCGTGCTCCAGGGCTGGCACCTGACATATTGGATGGTAAGAGCGAGAATCATGCATTGTCTCTAAGGAATGGATAACGTTGACCATATCATCTAATCGGGCTATATCTGGTAGTACTTTCCAAATGTGCCAATCACGCTTCCAGAGCTCACGTGAGGTTGTTAGTGACAGTCTTTTGTGTTAGTTACACCTGTTAACCCCGATCGTAACCGAAGTGGACATACACGAGATGCCATCTATCGAAACGTCAAAGTGCAAATAGTACATCTACAAGAATACACAACAACTGATATATGAGGATAACTTGCAGGCTAAAACTAATTTGCAAGATAACAGATTCATCGACTCATACAAGGTGCAGGTCACAACGTTCGGGAATGCGATCAAAGATGTAGTATAGTCCCCAACCTTCCCAACTGGATAAACAGTTTCCTTGTACCAAGTAGGCCTGTCCGTGAGATCTATTTCAGCCACTTCTATGACATCGTTCAGTTCCTGCAAACAAACAATTTAAGATACAGCGATATTCTCCCTCAAGCAAGCGGTCATCAACAAATTTAGTTCTACATCCGCTCAATTCTAGGGTCGTGACGTCAAAGCCGTACTGTTTACAAACCACAACGACTGAATGAACAGAATCCGAACATGAATGCTGCTACACTGTCAGTCCTGTCATCTGTGTGGGCAGATAAAGTGTAAAGCGGAACAAACCTTAAAGTTAACCGCTGTCCAGACACGCTGAGCGTACGGGCACATCTTGCTGATCCATAATCTAAACACAAACTACATTTTAGATTTTCAAGCACTTTATTGAACACGTCCTTTCTCATGACAATTGACCAATACACCGGAAGTTGTATGACCCAATACTTGACACTTGGAACTACAGTAATAAAACTAAGATGATTGCATTCGATGAGCTACTATGAACCTGTATTCAAATGCCTAGAGTGTATATCTTGTCAGCACAACTCTCTAAATTTCTAGTTTCTTCACCTTGTTGTTCCATCAAAAAGCTTGGGGGCTTCAGATTTGGAGGTGTATGGTCCAGTACTGTCCATAATAACAGGAGATAACAACACGAGTGACTGTCAAGTTGAGAAGTCTGCTAGAAAATCCACATACCTATCAAAATGATTTCGCAGAACCAAAAGAAGAAAAATTTCAGCTCTTCTACCTATATTCTAAAACTTTCGGAAGCCACATAAACGCAGTGACCATGCAGCATAGATCAGCAGACTTCACACCAAATGTTCTCAATAATGCGCTTGGTATTATCATATAGCTTGACTTCATCGATAGCTCAACTCGCTTATTCAAGTTTTAAGGACATGGCTAATGAGAGGTGATTGCCCTAAGTTTAGGAGAGCTGTGAGCATGAAGCCGCATGAGAATGATTACAAAATTGCGTGTAGAGTAGATTCAAGCTAGAGAAGCTTTGCTTGTGCATCAGATGAAACCTGCTAGTGGACCAAAAATATCTCAGACCTCATTGCAAAGGTTTGACCAGGGTCTAGTCGTCTTTGGTAGAGTCCTGAAGTCAGGAAAGTTCCAAGTTTTAATGGACTTTCCTCTCTGATGGAAGACTTCCAAGGTAAACCGCGAGTCGGAGAAATATCGCTGCAGTAATTTGTACTTGAACTGCAAGAGGGGTCCAAAGTAAAGCAAATATCAAATAGGTGGCATCCACGGGGACAAGGTAACAGATGAAAAAATATTTGGTCGATATTAGATTGTTTCGACCAAGCTCGCCCGCAATAGACTGAACATACATACTGTCCACTTTCAAAGAGTAATAACAACACGATGCGGGAGAACGCAAACGGTAATGATCATCTTCTCCCAACAGGACCAACATATGTTCTTCAGGAACGCTGAATTTTAATCCCGGACGCCAACACAAACTCCGCAGATTGACCAATTTTGCTCTCTTTTGTTGTGTCATAAGGGCAATTCAGCAGAATAAAGGGAATAGTAAGTAGTCTGCTAACAGATGTAGTCATGCATTCAACGACTTATGAATCAAACAGGTTACGGCAGAAGTGTTAACGTATTCATGTTAACTTTGGGAGTACTGTTGGTTCAAATACATGCGCATGCAGGACAATCGGGAAAGTCCAGGTGCAGAACTCTGGAAGATGGAAGCCATTACTGTATGAAACGAATACCACAGCCAAATGGCAGGGCAGATGACTACCGTGGTAATGCCGAATTAGCGTCAACGCGTCTCCTCCTTCCCTGTAGTTTTGAGGTTCGTGGTTCACCGAAAGACGTAAGAGCTCGTCGACCTTTCTTTCCATGAGTCTGGACAGACCATGTAGGTCTCTTCTTATTTGTTGCGTGTCTTTCTTCGGCATACTGCAATGTGTATCGTCAGTTTCTCGTGTTCGAGTCCAGGGCAGCCACGTACGTCCTTCCCTTACTGGACAAAGCTTAGAAGAATGGAAAGGGGGAGGAAATATTCTCCTGAAGGGCTTCTAGCTTTTCCTTTAACAGCAATGACGAGATGAGGCTAAACATCATGATAAAAGTGAGAAAGTTGACTACAATATGCAGTAATAGTTACTCCAAACTACTCTTGCTTTCTCCTTTCTTTACAGTTTCTGCTGCCATTTGATGTTTAAGAGATTTGGATCCAACTTCAAATATCAGAAATTAATTCTAAAATCCACATGTCATCTTTGCCCAGCCTTTGTTTAATGGCAGAATACAAGATTTTTTTTATTTTTTTATTTTTTTATTTTTTATTTTTTTTTATTTTTTTTGAGAACACAAGTTCATAACAAGAAGAACCGAATCACCATCAAACTCTTAATTTATAGTACATGATGGATAATATGATGTTATAATGTTTCTAGAGTTCCACCATCTAAGTCTCTAGAATAAGATATTTCTTAGATACGGGATAACATTCTTGTGGATGACATACACACATATTTTAATCCACATTAACATTGAAAGACTCTTTTTTAAATAACCGAGAGATCTACACTTCCATCTATAGCCCAGTTCCATCAAGTAAAATTTAAATTTAATTATATAGTAATTTTTAAATAGCTTCAGAGCCTAGAAAGAGTTTTTTTAAGGCTCTCAAATTTCAATTTACAAGATAATGGAAGCTTTAATGATAGATAATGAACGTTTTAGTTAACAACATAATTTAAACTTTTAATCGAAGTTACTATCTAGCTGTTTGTAATCTATATCCAAGCCATAATGGACCACACACCCAACCTTCCTTGATATTCAATGCTTATTATACTATCTTTGTTACCTGATAACTTGGTCTAACTTGATCTAACCTCGACAATTATGATCATACTTTATCTTAAGCAAGCAAGCAAAGTATTTAGTACTCATTGTAGGTTTATAATTTCTCTAATAATTTCTAAAATTAAGATCTTTTTTGATATGAGATTATAATTCCACCACTTATAAGCTATTATTCAACTAGTATTATAATAATGAGTGCAAAATATAATATGGATAATCCCTTCTTTTTTTTTAACAAAATGTACATTAATATACAGTAATCATCATACGTAGTCCATCTTGAGCTCCACATATTTCTTTCGTGTGTAAAGGTGTTTTCACTAATTTCATAAATGACTTTTACTTCACTTTTACTCGTCAAACTTCTTGATGGATTGATGGAGTTAGTCTAGAAATTGCTAAACCATTATAGTTTTGGTTTTTCTTTCATATGCACTCAAAAATGTTCTTTGCAATATAGTAAAGGGAAATGATTTAGATAATATTCATCATCTATCAAATGATAAAATATGACCTTTGTCATGCAAATATATAGTGCTACACTTCATACAATCCTTATCAACATCATATAATTTATAACCACAATTCATATAGGAAGGCATATATAAACTCCAAAGTCACACAAAAAAAATTACAAACCTCCATATACTCTACCAACAAGTACTTGATTACATGCATCTAGCCAAATCCACTCTAGCATAAAGGGTCCAATTTACATGTACCTGCTCTATTCACCATAGCCAAGAGCTCAAGAGGCTCAATAAAAAGAATTGAGTCCATGAGTAGTAGTATGAAAAATTGTGACCACCAAGATAATCACTCAAGCATTCTAGCAAACTAGCTCAAGCATTGCAAATATTGCGACAACTGTAATGTGTATACACATAGCTACATAACATAAATTTTTATAGATATCATACACTATAGAAGCACAACTCATAAAGGAAGTCATAAATATACTTCAAAGTGCCACAATTGCTTCCTAGTTGGTAGTTAGGCCTCTCTAACTCCAAATAGCCATATACTCCAAGTAGGTTATATACTATATGGTGGGGCAAAGGTCAAGAGGCCAGGTGCTATTGTGCCCTATTGGTAGTTGTTTATTTGAAATCTATACAACAAAAGGAATGAACTAGCTAAAGTATCAATTACACCAAGGATGTAGCCACTACACTTGAGGAACTATTGTGAGGAGCACGGGCATACATATCATATGCCATATTATTAAACAACTATTGCATACTAATATAGTAGTAGCTCCACTAGTATAGCCACATAACATACACCAGAAACCTACATGTACAATTGTGAAGCTTGGTCCATAGTGCTCTGGTGCACACCTTTCTAAAAAGTTTGCAATTTTATTTTATTTTATTTTATGGAAGAACAACAAGTTAATTTCATGGGAGAGGAAGAAATCTCTTTTATTAATATTCTTCTTAGTTCATTTGTCTACTTGTGTAAGTACAACAAGTCAAATCCAAAGAAGAGATGTGTACAAAGAATACAAGTATGAAGAATCTTTGGAGACAAGGAAAGTTCAAAATCAGTGACCATGAAATGATTTGAATAGTGAAATCAAAAGGATAAAAAATTGCCACCAAGAATTGATAACACACTTTGAAGATTTGAATGTGTGGACAATGGTAGCTCACCTAATGAGAACCATTACATAAAATCAACTACTAGTTTATTTGTTTTCACTTTGACAATATCTTTTATAGTAACTTTTTTGAAGAGAGTTTGAGTAGTCTTTCTCTTTGTAGATGTCAATCTCTTTGTTGCCAAAAAATACTTGTTAGCACTATGGTAAGTGCAAAGAAAATAATGAGGAAGATACTTGAAGTGATCTTTCAATCTCCAAGAATTGACAAATGGGCAATGATCACTAGGAGCAATCTACTCCAAAGTAAGGATTTGAAGTTTCTACTCTAGAATTGGGAATTGGGTTCACCCCTCAGTCATCCAAGAGATATAAAGGAGTTATGATAGCGCAGCAAGGGATTTTAGAGGAAATCCTTTTAGTTGGACAAAAGACCACTAGAGGATGGTGCTTAAGGTAGATGTAGGTCTTCTAGGAGCAATGACATTGGACACCAAATCCACAAAGATGAGAATTGAATTCAATACAACCATTGAGAATTCCTTTGCAAAGAAGAGGTGAAAGAGTAACAGGTGGAAGGTTCATATTTACAAGACCTTGCTTGCAAATTTCTTGTTTAGTCTATTATGAGACTATTTTGATAAAAAAACACTAATCTACTTGACTATCAACCAAGTGGTGTTTCAAGTAGTTATTTTAAGGAGAACTTGTCAATTGAGCCTATATGTTCTATCAACAAGCATGCTCTATGATCAAGGAACTTGAGGAGAATAATGGAGCTACTAACTTTGCTCTATTCATAATTTACTTCTACATGGAGGTGAATAGGTTAAGTAAAAATGAGAGGAGGAGATTTTGCACAAAATTTATGTCTGGAGGATTATTCTTGGCCCAACCCAAAGGACCTTCCATGATCAAGAATCATCAAGAAGTAGATGCCAAGTTTGTCAAATTAGGAGAATATAGAAGTATAAGAGGTGATAATGCCAACTTGTTCCAAGAAGGAGAAAGGAACCTCTATCCTTGAAGATAGAGGCACCAAAAGGAGTGAGGAGAAATCCTCAAGTGGGGGAAATTACCTTTGATAAGGAGGAAGTGGAAAAGCAATAGCAAAAGAAGAGCTTACTTTATAGGGAATGGAATCAAATTTGGAGGAGGATGGAGACAATTAGCAGAATTAGAGTAAGTTTCTCCAAAGGAAATATGAAGAGAAGAAGAAGAAGAAGAAACAGCCAAAGTACAAGAAAATCAAGAAGATCTTTAGCCAAAAGAACTTACAAGTCCAACTCATGTAGAACCTAGCAACAAAATCCAAGATGAAGACCAGGTGGATGTGGAAGGAGAGACTTCACTTGCACCACAAGGACACCCATGTCCTTCTTCTTCTATGAAGAGGAAGGACAAAGTTTCTTCAAATAAGCAAATTTTACATCACTTATAGTGGATGGAGCAAACTTTATTGTGAACTTAGGTGGACCAACTCTTAGGTTCTTGTAGATGATTATCCATTAGTATAGAGAGGAATGGTAGATGTAGTGGACAACACTTCATTAGTGAAGTGCTTGCACACAAACAAGTATGTAGCAAAGTCAAATATGGCCAAGGATAAGGAAGATTTGGAGAAGATAAGAAAATTATACAATTAAGAATGTAAGAGAAGTGATACACTACTATGAGATGCAAAGGACTTGAAGAAAAATAAGGTCTCATTAGAAGATATAATATCACTTGTTTCTCCAAGAGATTATGTTTCCACATCTTTGTTGCATATAACCATTGTAATTTTTTCTTGATCTCAAGTAGAATAATTCATTTTTGTTGTGTTTAATTTTCAAGATACAAATGCAATGGGATGCAATCCATTTGGACATTCATGTTGTAACACAACTCCAATTGAGAAGTTAGAAGCATCAAAATCAACTATATACAAGGTAATTGAGGATCATATGGCTTGAGGATGGGCCGTGAAGACACCATATCCTTGAGTTTCTTGAGTGCTTATTTTTGCTTGGTAGTCCACTCAAAGCTTGATATCTTCTCCAAGAGCTTCGTCAATGGTACCACCACTTGAGTATAATAATGGATCAACCATTGGTATAGACTTACCAAACCATTAAATCCCTAAACTTCCAAGGTATTCTAAAGAGTGGACTAATCAATAATGGCCTTGATCTTCTCCTCTTTTATCTTGATCCCCTTTGCTTAAACCATATTGCCCAAGAAGGGAACTTCTTCTTGCCAAAAGGCACACTTGGACTTCTCACAATATGACTTCCATTGTTGTAATTGTCTTAAGACTTCTCATAATAGATACTTGTGTTCTACCTAATCTTATTGTAAATTAAGTTGTCATCCAAGAACATTATCACATATTGATCTAATACCCTTTCTAATACCGGATGCATTTGATCCATAAAAACTAGCATCTAATCCATGAAAACTATCAAGGCATTAGTAAGGCCAAAAGGTAAAACTCTACATTTAAAATACCCATAGCTTGTATGAAAGGTAATCTTCTCCACATTGTTTCTATCGATAAGAATCTGGCAATAGCCACATTGAAAATCAAACTTTGAGAAGTATTGTGCTCCACTTAATTGATCCAACAAGTCATCAATTTGAGACAAGTGACATGCATTCTTCATGATTTTTTTATTAAGACCATGGTAGTCAATATAGAATCAAAATTCTTGATCTTTCTTAGGTATAAATAGTATCAATGTTCCCTAAGAGGATGTACTATACTATTGTAATACTCCAAGTTCAAGAGAACTCTTCAAGAGAGATACAAGAGAGAAAACACAGATTTCACAATCAATCCTCTGATGCCTCAAAGGAGCATCTTCTCTTTAGTATATAGCCAAAGAGGATCTACTCCAAGGAAGCTCCACCATAGGATTTGGTACATGGATAGGTGACCTGTCAGCAAGCTCTACCCTCAGATTACTTGCTTGGATGGGTGACATGTCTGTCTTGGTCCCATCTGGTTGGTCAAATAGACTTTGACCGGATGAAATCTTGTAGAGAATCTTTTAGGAAATCTTCTTGTAGGATTCTCAAAATCACGTGGGTGAGGTACCATTGGAAAGCTCTCGGTGAGACAAACCAGGGGGAAGGAAGGCTAGCTTTACCTTTTTTGGGGAGAATTTGCACATTTTTTAGCCTAATTCATTTGTTTAGGCCTTCAAAATTGCTTCCAAAGTTTTCAAGCCTATTTTGGCTTTTGCCTTATTATTAGAAGTGATCTTTTGGTGATACCTTTATCTAATCTATCTTATCTATCATGTGTAACATCCTTCTAGATGTCACCACCCCAACTTTCACCTCTAGATCATATGCCTAACTATTGATTCTAAAGTTTCCAAGCATGTTTTGGTTTCTGGCCTATTAGAAGAAGTATTCTTTTGGTGATACCTCTATCTGATCTACTTAGTCTACCATGTATAAAATCCGTCCAGATGTTACTAACCCAAATTTCATCTCTGGATCATCTATCTAGCTATTGGTATTCCAACTATAAAAAAATTCTTCTCCAACAACTTGATAAGTGTTATTTGAAGTTCTTTTAACTCCTTTGGTAAGAGTTGCTAGTTTAGTCTCCTCATTAGAATGCTACCCAAAAATAGTTCAATCTTGAAAAGCATACTTCAATTTGAGAGTAAACTCTTTGGAAGATCATCCAAAAACATATCTATAAACTCTTGAACTATTTGATCAACCATTTCCTTTTGAGGCTTAGGCTTGATCACATAGCAAAAATAGGAATATCTTCCTCCAAAGCTTTTTTTTATAGCCACTATATTGACAATTTTCACATCTTTGGATTGACTACTCTTAGGTGTCTTTCTTAAATGTGCCAAATAACCTAATCAAAAATCAGTTTCTTCATGTTGTACTTGAATTTATCATTAAGCCCAATCAAATAGAACCCTATGATGTTCAAGCCATGGAAGACCTAGAAAGAGGTTGTAGTATAGGGGAGCTACTACAAATCTTACAATCTCTAAGTACTCTTTCCCAATCTTGAACGAAACAAGATATGAGGTATAGGATGCAGAACCTTTTCTGACATCCGCCATCATCAATTTTTTGATTAATATTGATGTGATAAGAATACATAATTCCTTTGCTAATTAAATAGATATTATTAGAACTCCTAAAATCAATCAAAACTCTACTATCACAATTAGCTACCACTGAATCAAGTGAATCAAATCAAATCAAACCAAACCAAATCACATGTCAAGCCTTCAATCTTGTTGGAACAAATTGGGTTTCCAATAAGTGGCTCAATATCTCTTACTCTGACTCTTCATTTCCTTGATCCTCATGATCCAAGAATTCTATTTGGATAATGGGTCAAGGTTTGCTATTCCTAGTTGGACATACAATAATGTAATGTCAAATTTGGCAACAATAGACACAACCACCATTTTGTCTCAATCCCTTTCTATTTATAGTATTAAGTGTAATCCACTAGATGGCATCAATCCATTGTTGTTGGCTTTTTCATTGGTGTGTGGTATGTTTGTAAGCTTTGTGATGATCTAGGTTAAGACCAAGTTGTTGCAAACAAGGAATCAAAGCACTTAGCCAATTATATAGCTTCTTCCAAATGTTTGAGCTCATTCATGGTTATTTTAAATTTGGTGCATGATTTTATTCTCTAACAAACTAATTCAAAGCTTCACCTTCCAATATCTTTAGAATCTACATTATTATTTTTTGGAATTGAGTGATATTGCTCCTCATAGAACCAATCTATTTAAATTCTATCAATCTTGTGCAACTTGTGTAGCATTCACCACTTAGAATTTCCTAATTAATACACTCTTGAAATCTTTCCATGTTAAGATTGGAGCAATAATTGTCATTAAGCTTGCTCTACTTGGAATTGCAACCATAGTTTTACCACTCCATCTAATTGGTTTGAAGTTAAGAGGATCCATCTCCATTCACAAAATATTTGTATCTTCAAAGTACCATTCACAATCAAATACAAAGTTCTCCATTAAACTTAATAAATTATTGGCTTCAAATAGCTTAGACTTTGGAAACCACACTTGATTTTCTTCTTCTTGGAAAGTTGTTCTCTTTATTTTTTGTTATTGTTGATCACAATCAAGGATGGCAAGTTAATGTTTTTGATTGAAAACCCTTGCTATAAAATTAAGCCAGAAATTAGGTTTTAATATACAAAGGCCGTACTATGAGAACTATGTATTGTAATACCCATTGGTGCATGTATGCTCTATTATGATATTTAGTTTGGTATTGAAAGTAGTTGAGATATATTATTTATATAGAGTTAAAGCAAGTTTTTACATTAGCCATGATTACCAAGAGTTAATCAAAGC
Organism: Lunularia cruciata; assembly: GCA_948567375.1. Taxonomy (NCBI): domain Eukaryota; kingdom Viridiplantae; phylum Streptophyta; class Marchantiopsida; order Lunulariales; family Lunulariaceae; genus Lunularia; species Lunularia cruciata. The sequence goes on from OX419757.1 coordinate 44,727,986, forward strand.
CAAGATAGATGTGACTTTACTTTAGAGGAAAGAGAAAGAAAAGGCACCACTCTTTTAGATATTGACTTGGTATTATTCTAACATGATTTGCTTTGAGGAAAGAATTGAGAACTCTTGGACTCATAAAGCTTTTCAGTTTAGATTTTGTATATTCCAAAAATAGCCCACTTGAAAGAATCCTTGACTTAGTATTTGGGTCAAGATAATACTACATGCATAAGGGATTATCCCCATGAGTTTAGATATTCTTTTACAATTTTGATTTTATATGACCTTTTTCCTAGTAACTTGAATTACTATGGTAATTAGTGGCACTAATGTGTAACTATTTCACAAGTATATAAAATACTCATCATCCTTTTATTTGCAACTATCTTTCTCTCATTGAGTTCTCTAGTGAACAATGGCTTGAGTTTGAGTGGTGCTTTGGAGTTTTAGCCTTAAAGAAGTGCAATGGAGTTTAGTTCTTTGCCTTTCTAGTCTATGGTGAATTATTCTAATAGCTATCAAAGGTTCATTTTGAGTGAAAAATAGGCTAGCTCACATTTTTAGTTCTATTGTCAAGATCTCTCTCAAATGCAAAATAATGTTTATTGTTCAATTCTATATTAGACAAAGGGAGGTTATGAAAGCTCACTTGAGAGAACATTAAGAGCATAGAGTCTTGAACTTATGCTAAAAAATCTAGATCTATTTGTATATCTTGTAGTTCATTATGATGTTTTTGAGGTGATATTATACATTTTATACACATGAGTGAATTTGGAGAGATTGTGTGAAATGGATGGCAGATTTTGGAGATTGTGGTCATTTTGAGCAAAACTTAAGTTTGAGATCTACACTTGACACTTTTATAGATTATAGCTTGGGTTATTCTTTAATGGAAACACTTGTGAATTATTAGGAGAACCACTATATATAATGAGCCAAAATTTTGGAAGTTAGTAGGGTAAATTGCTCTTGAAAACTGCACATTCTTTGGAAATTTCTATAGAGTAAATTCCTTCAATTAGAATTAGATTGCACTAAAATTTTGGAAGAAAATTTGTGGTAGATAGGCTACCTTTTAACTCAAACATCATAGAGAGATCACATTTTGGTAGGGGTTTATGAATGTTTGAAGGGAAGGGAATGGTTAGAACAAATTTGAGAAAATGTGTAGTGAATAGGGAGGTGCTTATGCCAAATGGCTTTATGAAAAGAGCTGAAATTTTACAAGGTAGGACATCTTAGAGTGGAGCTTGTTTGTACAAACTTTTTAAAAAGTGGAAGGAACCATTTAGGAGTAATAATTAAAATTGACGGAGTACACTTTTAGAATGTTGAGCTCTTATGCATGAGGAGTTTGAGAATAGCCAAGATGGAAGACAAGAAAATCAAAGCCATTAATAATTAGCCTACTTCAAAGGATACCATAAAAGTATGGATGTTTAATGGATTGGCAAGTTTTTACCAATGGTTCATCCATTACTATGCTCATGTGATTAATCAATCTCTTGGAGAAGACCTCAAGCTTTCAATGGACAACCAAGCACAAAAAGGCATTCCAAAAACTAAAACATATGGTGTCTTCAACACCCATTCTTCAACCATATGATCCTCAACTATCTTGTGTGGTTGATTTTGGTGCTTCTAACTTTACCATTGGAGTTATGTTGTAGCAAGAATTTCCAAATGGGTTACATCTCATTGCATTTGTGTCTTGCTAACTAAACACCACAGAAAGAAATTACTTTGCTCAAGATAAAAAATAACTAGAAATGGTATATGCCATCAAGATATTGAGGCATTATCTCTTGTGGAAACAAGTGATCATGCAAACGGATCACAAACCCTTCTTGCAAATATTACATTTGGAGCACATGAAGAGTCAACATCATTGATGGGAGGAACAATTACAATTGTTTGACATCAAACTTGAGTACAAACCCGGTAGGTTCCATGTCATTTACAATGCCCTATCAAGACTACCTGCTTTAAAGAATCTTCCTCTCATCATGGTGTCATGTTGTAGTTTGCATAACTAGTGAAAGAAGAGTTCAACATGGTTTATCTTTACATTATTAGAGTAGATTTGTAGGACTTATCTCACAATTGAGTTTTTGCCATGTGAGCAATCTATATGCATGTATATTATTGGCCATGTGTATTATAGTCTTGTCATCTTTAAGAGTTCTTATGTATACAGGTGGTGGAGAGCTGATAAAAGGAGGTGTGTTTTAGTTTTAGGAGTCTCAAGCGAGATGAGGACATAATGTAATACCAAGAGCTAGCCATATGATCTAGATATGAAATTTGGTTTGGTAACATCTAGAATGATGTTATACATGATGCTCAAAATAGATCAAATAGAAGTATCACCAAAAGAGTACTTCTATTAATAGGGAAGAAACCAAAATAGACTTGAAAACCTTAGAACCAATAGCTAGACAGATGAATTAAAGGTCAGAATTGGTTTGGTAACATCTGGAAGGATGTTACACATGATGGAATAAGGAGATCATAAAGAGATATCACCAAAAGGGGACTTCTACTAATAGAGTAGGAACCAACATATGCTTGAAATCTTTGAAGGCAATTTTGGAGGCCTAAACGAATGAATTAGGCCTCAAAAATGTGCAAATTCCCCCCCAAACACAAGTATGGTTGGCCTTCCTTCCCTCCTAGTTTTTCTTGTTGAGAGCTTTCCAACGGTATCTCACCCATGTGATTTTTCGATTCCTATAGGAAGATTCCCTAAAAGATTCCCTTTGGTCAAAGCTTGTTTGACCAACCAAATAGGACCAAGACCAACATGTCACCCATCCAAGTAAGTAATCCAAGGGTGGAGCTTGCTGACATGTCATCTATTTGTGTGCTAATCCTATAGTGGAGCTTCCTTGGAGGAGATTGTAATACCACCAGCTAGCCATATGATCTAGATGTGAAATTTGGTTTGGTAACATCTAGAATGATGTTATACATGATGGTAAAAATAAATCAGATAGAATTATCACCAAAAGAGTATTTCTACTAATAGAGCAAAAACCAAAATAGACTTGAGAACCTTAGAACCAATAGATAGACATATGATTTAAGGTGAGAATTGGATTGGTAACATCTGGAAGGATGTTACACATGATGGACTAAACAAATCAGAAAGAGGTATCACCAAAAGGGGACTTCTACTAATAGAGTAGGAACCAAAATATGCTTGAAATCTTTGAAGGCAATTTTGGAGGCTTAAACGGATGAATTAGGCCTCGAAAATATGCAAATTCTGCCCCAAATGGAGAAGAGGATGACCTTCCTCCCCTTCTGGTTTGTCTCATTGAGAGCTTTCTAACGATACCTTATGTGATTTTGAGACTCTTACAGGAAGATTCCCTAAAAGATTTTCTCCGGTCAAAGCTTGTTTGACCAACCAGATAGGACCTAGATCGACATATCACCCATCCAAGTAAGTAATCCAAGGGTGGAGCTTGATGATATGTCACCTATCTGTGCGCCTAATCCTATGGTGGAGCTTCCTTGGAGGAGATCCTCTTTGTCTATATAATAAAGAGAAGGTGCTCCTTTGGGGCACCAAATGTTGAGTGTGTAATCTGTGTTTTCTCTCTTCTCTTGTCCTCGGAGTATTACAATGGTATCAGAGCAAGTGTCTTAGTCCAAGAGAGTGGATCACCTCTCTTGGAAGAGCACAAAATACTGAAACTGAGTAATTTGAGGTGGAGAACATAGAGTAATTGTTCGACTTAGGAAGGACTTTAGAGAGCAGACGGGATGGATGCACCAGGAGTACAATTTCCCGTACCTAGCTTTCCATTCCCAAATCCATTCCACATCAAGGTTATGTACATCCAGCGTGAGCAAATGAAGGTATCACTAGTTTATCACTTTGGCATAGAATTCATGGATAGGATGATGACCTCACCAAACTCGGTGATTCTACTTGTGGTGATATATGACAGAGAGTAGGATATGACAATCTACATTCTATTATGATAATATGGAAGTGAATGTCCCGATTCCTCTCCCTTTCAACACTCAAGTAGAAATCTGTTATGTAGTGAGACCAAAAGTGATGTTTAGAGATTTTGTGGTTAGGAATTTTGGCGAGGAGTATTATCAATGAGTGATAGCTTCTAAGGTCCCAATGGTAGTTCCGGTAGTTTGTGCGACTTCCAGAGTGATCATATTGACTCTATATTGAAGTAGAAATTAGCAATTGAGTGTTGCAGGAACCATGGATGCACAATTGCAAGAGCTGGTGCAAGGAATGCAAGGGATGTTGAATGAATTTTGAGAGATTAAGATGACCATGGAGACATTACTATAATACCAAGAGCTAGCCATATGATCTAGATGTGAAATTTGGTTTGGTAACATCTGGAATGATATTATACATGATGGTAAAAATAGATCAAATAGAAGTATCACCAAAAGGGCACTTCTACTAATAGAGCAAAAAACCAAAATAGATTTGAAAACCTTAGAACCAATAGCTAGACATATGATTTGAAGGTGAGAATTGGGTTGGAAACATCTGGAAGGATGTTACATAGGATGGACTGAATAGATCAGAAAGAAGTATCACCAAAAGAGGACTTCTACTAATAGAGTTGGAACCAAAATATGCCTGAAATCTTTGAAGGCAATTTTGGAGGCCTAAACTGATGAATTAGGCCTCAAAAATGTGCGAAATTCCCTCCAATAAAGCAGAGGCTTGCCTTCCCTCCCCCTTGCTTTGTCTCATTGAGAGCTTTCAAATGGTACCTCACCCACGTGATTCTGAGATTCCTACATGAAGATTCCCTAAAAGATTCCCTCTGGTCAAAGCTTGTTTGACCAACCAGATAGGACCAAGACCAACATGTCACCCATCCAAGTAAGTAATCCAAGGGTGGAGCTTGCCAACATGTCATCTATCTATGTACCTAATCCTATGGTGGAGCTTCATTGGACGAGATCCACTTTGCCTATATAATAAAGAGAAGGTGCTCCTTTTGGGCATCGGAGTTTGAGTGTGAAAGTGCGTGTTTCTCATGGTGTGTTTCTCTTTAGATCTCCTATCCTCGGAGTATTACAATGGTATCAAAGCAGGTGTTGTCCAGGAGAGCGGATCACCCCTCTTGGAAGAACATGGGCTACGAAGACTAAGTAATTTTGAGGAGAGACATTCTGGTGTTATTGGTAGGTTAGGAGGATAGAATGGATGCTCTGGGAGGACAATATCCAGTGCCTCGCTTTTCATTCTTGAATCCATTCAACATCAAGATTATGTACATTTAGCACGAGCAAGTAAGAGTGTATTTTGTTTTTCACTTTGTAGTAGAAATCATGGATATAGTAATGAATTTACCAAACCCAATGATTTTGCCTGTAGTGATTTACGATAAAGAGTGGGATTTGACAATTTACATTTTGTTGTGATAGATTTGAATGTCCTAAATCCTTTCTTTTTAATACTCATGTAGAAATTTGTTATGTAGTGAGACCGAAAGTGATGTTTAGGGATTTCGTGATCAGGAATTTTGGTGAGGAATATTACCAACAAGTGGTAGCTTCTAAGGTCCCAATGGTAGTTCCAATAATTTGTGCGCCCTCCCGAGTGATCATATTAACTCTCTATTGAAGTTTAAGGTATAGCAATCGAGTGTTACAGGAACCATGGATTTGCAGTTGCAAGAGTTCGTGCAAGGAATGCAGGGGATGTTGAACAAATTTCGAGAGATTAAGATGACCATAGAGGTGTTACGAAGTCAAGTGCAAACCCTCAAAAATGATCAAGCAATGCAAGAAGAAGAGCCGTCTCAAAATCCAATACCTGCGACTGAAGTACTTGGAAAGGCAACCGTGCCTACAAACCTTATCAATGATGAAGCCACATTACTACTCCGGATGAAGAAGACCTACAACATTGATCCTTTCAAGGGGCAGCGTACAATGGGAGTAGTGGATAATTGGATCTCGAGAATGAATCGATGTTTTTGGTTGTTCTCAACAGAGATCACCAAGCATGCTACAGACGTGTTTGCATGTGGGTACTTGATCAATAAAGCCCTCACATGGTACAACGCTTGGGAACGATCCATGTTGGCCGAGAGAAGGGAGGTCACATGGACAGCAATGCAAGAAGGATTGCTGAAGAATTTCCAATCCGTGGATTCTGTGCAGATGGCATGGATCCAACTATGGGGATTAAAATAGAAGAATAACATACAAGAGTATGTAGAAGCATTTTTGGATCTACAAGTTGCAATAACTAACATGAGTCCAGCAGAGGCTCTCGACAATTTCAAGGGTTGAAGGAGCAGATTTGCCAAGAAGTTATGGTACAAAATCCTTGCACAATATTTGAAGCCATTGCTTGTGTGCAAAGAAAATCAGGAGCATTAGGTGGAGGTGAAGGAGTAGTTTCACCTCAATATTATTGGGCAGAAATGCCATCCATGGGTGGACTAGTACCGATGGAACTGGGCAACCTTTGGTTTCGAGACCGAGGAGCACGACCGCTTCAAGGAGAACAGGGACGGGTAGAAGAATAGAGAGATGGAGTCCCATGAGGAGAAGGAACTTGAGGAGAACAATGCCGTTGTTATAATTGTGGTTGTATAGGGCATATATCTACCAACTGTCATGCTCAACTTCCCAAAGGCCCTTGACCTTCATACAAGCAATCTTTGAACAACATGGAGAGACGCACTAAAGAAGAGGAGGTGGAAATCACTTTGGAAAATGAAGATTGCCAGTAAATGTACCTCACAGCCTTATTGGCTCAATAAGGAGGCAGAAAAGCAAAGGAAGGAAGAAGATGAGTGCACAAAGGTACCGAAAGCAACCTCACAATTGATTGTAGTGAATGGGGTCCTAGAAGGCAATCAAGTGAGAGTGTTAATAGATCTAGGAGCCATAGAAAATTTCCTATCTTGCTCTATTGCAATAAGATTGGGAATAGATCTAGAGAGAGATGAGAGTGAAGAAGTAGAGTTACCTAACAAACAAACAAAGAGGATTGAATCATTACCCAGGCGGGTAACACTCTCTGTAGGAAAATATCAAGAAGCAATTGAGTGGCGAGTGATACAATTAGCTCATTATGATGCAATCTTAGGTATGCCATGGATGGAGCATTACAACCCTATGGTAAATTGGAGGAAGAAAGTAGTGAGAACTCACCAATGGCCAATTATTGGGGTTAAAGAAAAACCACATAGGCAAGAATTGTCTCTGTATGTCATAGGAACAACAGCTATCTATAAGACTGATAGGTGTTTCATGGGTCTAATAAGAGAAGTCCAGAGTGCACAACTCAAGGGACAAATTCTTGAGAAATTGAAGGATGTTGTAAATGAGTTTCAAGATATCTTTCCTGATGATCTACCCTCAGGATTACCACCAAAAAGGAGAGTAGATCATAAAATTGAGACACTCTCAGGAAATACACCTCCTTGTAAGGCCCCATATTGCCTATCACCTCATGAGTTGGAGGAGTGCAAGAATCAAATTGAGGATATGCTGTAGAAAGGGTTCATCCAACCTAGTGTATCACCATATGGAGCTCCGGTCTTGTTTGTGAAGAAGAAAGACGATACAATGCACATGTGCATTGACTATCAAGGTCTCAATCATCAAACAATGAAGAACAAATACCCCTTACCTCGCATGGATGATCTATTTGATCAACTCAATGGAGCAAGACACTTCACCAAACTAGATTTGCGTAGCGGTTACAATCAAATCCGAATTGCAAAGGAGGATGTGTACAAGACTGCCTTTTGCACTAGGTATGGCCACTTTGAGTATCTCGTGATGCCTTTTGGTCTCACCAATGCACTTGCCACTTTCATGAGTCTAATGAATGACATATTTTGTCCATATTTGGATAAGTTTGTCATTGTCTTCCTGGATGACATCTTAGTATACAATAGCACAATGACAAAACACAAACAACATCTACAAGAAGTCCTCCAGATTCTAAGATAAAATCGATTGTATGCCAAAATCTCAAAGTGTGAGTTTGGCAAGTCTGAAGTAGACTACTTGGGGCATAGAGTAAGTGCAGAGGGTATTCAAGTATTGACAGATAAAATAGAGGTTATTCAAAAATGGATTGCCCTAGAAGATCAGACTCAACTCAAGAGCTTCTTGGGTTTGACAAGATTCTATCATCAATTTGTCAAGGACTTCTCCAAGGTTGCATAACCTTTAACAACACTGCTTGGCAAGGGGAAGAAGTGGACATGGGAAACCGCACAAGAGTTGGCCATTCAAGAATTGAAAGCCACCTTGCTACATGCACCAATCTTGAAGTGGTATGATCCAAAACATCCAATCAAGTTGGCTACAGACTCATTAGGTGTAGCAATCGGAGCAGTCCTACAACAAGAGTGGCATGACAGATGGCATCCCATTGCATATTTCTCTTGAAAGTTGTTACCAGCAGAGTGCAACTACCACACCACAAAATGAGAAGAGTTGGTCATCGTCTTGGCAACCAAGCATTGGAAGCACTATTTGGGCGAGAAGGCATTTTTGGTAGAGACAAACCACAAACCTCTAGTCTACCTCAAGACGCAAAAGGATCTATCTCATTGCCAGATTCAATGGGCAGAGTGGCAACAATGCTTCAACATGACAATCACCTACGTTGAAGGTAAAAAGCAACTTGCAAATGCATTCACCTGCATGCCAATGGCAAACACCTTGGTGGCAAAGGTTCAGATTAACCCTAAATTCTGGCTAGAAATTCTGGTGGCTACAAAAACTGATCCATAGATTGTAGAAGAGCAATCATCCAAAGGCATCACAAGCATCCAAGGACTCACCTTTTGTGATGGCAGATTATAGATTCCAAATGTCCCAGAATTGCACACCACCATTCTAGCAAAATGTCATCATTCGGCCATTGCAGGTCATGTTGGAGTGGACAAGACCTTGGATGCAGTCCAGTGCCATTACTATTGGCCCAAGATGTGCAACGATGTGATGGACTATGTGCGTAGTTGCTTACTTTGTCTTCATAACAAAGCTTCTAATCAAGCTCCTACAGGGCTCCTGCAACCTCTCCCTACTCCTACACAACATTGGAAATAGGTGTGTATAGATCTCATCTGTGAATTACCCAAGACCACATCAGGATTCAACTCCATCGTGGTCTTTGTGGACCGGCTCAGCAAAATGATTCATGTGCGCCCTACCACCAAGGAGGTGACCGCTCCACAACTTGCTCAGTTATACTTAGATGCAGTCTTTTCTCACCATGGCTTGTCTCGAGTACTCATCACCAATAGGGGTACTCAATTCGCCAGTTTATTTTGGAGCACCCTCTTTGGTTTCTTCAAAACCAAGTTGGCCATGTCCACAACTTACCACCCACAAACAGAGGGACAAACCGAGTGGGCTAATCACACTATTGAAGACATGTTACGTGGATTCACCTTAGAAGAGCAAGAGAAGTGGGACACCCTACTCCTCTTGGTAGAATTTGGTTACAACAATTCATTGAATGCATCCACCTAGGTCACTCCGTTCTTCCTCATGTATGGTGAGCATCTCTTCACACCTTCCAGCTTGATGAAGATCCGTCCGGTGGCTACCAAGATCAATGTAATCAACACATTTGTTTCTAGAATCCAACAAGGGGTAGAGAGCGCTAAGCATAAATTACATATTGCACAAAATTGCCAAAAGTAGTATGCTGATGCACAGCGTAGGCACATGGAGTTCAATGTTGGGGATCAGGTGTGGCTATCAACAACCAACCTCACATAAGTGGGACCTCATAAGCTCAGACCTCGTTTTATTGGGCCTTTCTCAATTCTCCGTTGAGTCGGCGCTGTGGCCTATCACCTTGAGCTACCACCACACATGAAGATCCATCTAGTGTTCCATGTTTCCCTACAACAAAGATATGCTCCCCGATCAGGCTTGGGTCATTCCACACAAGACATTTGACCTTGTCCGACACTCGTTGATGGCAACGAGGAATATGAGGTGGAGCATATTCTCCAAAAATGCATGCGTGGTACTCGTCATCCACGGGTGGATTATCTTGTCCAGTGGAAAGGTTATCTCCTCTATGAAGCAACCTGGGAACCCACTGCCAATTTGACACATGCACCGGTGTTGGTGCAAGCATTTGAGCAACAGTTGCACTACAAGGATGTTGTGTCTTAAAGGGAAGGAGGTTTGTAATACCAAGAGCTAGCCATATGATCTAGATGTGAAATTTGGTTTGGTAACATGTGGAATGATGTTATACATGATGGTCAAAATAGATCAGATAGAAGTATCACTAAAAGTGAACTTCTACTAATAGGGCAAAAAACCAAAATAGATTTGAAAACCTTAGAACCAATAGCTAGACATATGATTTGAAGGTCAGAATTGGGTTGGTAACATCTGGAAGGATGTTACACAGGATGGACTAAATAGATCAGAAAGAGGTATCACCAAAAGAGGACTTCTACTAATAGAGTTGGAACAAAAATATGCCTGAAATCTTTGAAGGCAATTTTGGAGGCCTAAACGGATGAATTAGGCCTCAAAAATGTGCAAGTTCCTCCTAATAGAGGAATGCTGGCCTTTTCCCCCTCTCCTTTGTCTTGTTGAGAGCTTTCCAATGGTACCTCACCCACGTGATTCTGAGATTCCTACATGAAGATTCCCTAAAATATTCCCTCTGGTCAAACCTTGTTTGACCAACCAGATAGGACCAAGACCGACATGTCGTCCATCCAAGTAAGTAATCCAAGGGTGGAGCTTGCCAACATGTCTCCTATCTATGTACCTAATCCTATGATGGAGCTTCATTGGAGGAGATCCGCTTTGCCTATATAATAAAGAGAAGGTGCTCCTTTTGGGCATCAGAGTTTGAATGTGAAAATGTGTGTTTCTCATGGTGTGTTTCTCTTTAGGTCTCCTATCCTTGGAGTATTACAATTACAAAGTCAAGTGCAAATCCTCAGGAACAATCAAGCCATGCAAGAAGAAAAGCCGTCTCAAAACCCAATACCTACGGTGGAAGTACTTGGAGAGGTACCTACACCTATGGACCTATCAACGATGAAGCCACATTGCTACTCTAGATGAAGAAGACCTGCAACATCAAGCCTTACAAGGGACAGCATATGATAGGAGTAGTGGAAAATTGGATCTTGAGAATGAATTGATACTTCCGATTGTTCTCAACAAAGATCACGGAGCATACTGCAGGCGTGTTTGCATATGGATACTTGACCGATAAAGCCCTCACATGGTATGATGCTTCGGAACGATCCATGTTGGTAGAGAGAAGAGAAGTCACGTGGACAGCAATGCAAGAAGGATTACTAAAGAATTTCCAATCGATGGATTCTATACAAATGGCTCAAACTAGACTATGGGGATTGAGACAAAAGAATAACGTACAAGAGTATGTGGAGGCATTTTTGGATCTACAAGTTGCAATAACCAATATGAGTCCAACAAAGGCTCTTGACAATTTCAAACAAGGGTTAAAGGAGTAGATTTGCCAAGAAGTCATGGTGCAAAATCCTCACATGGTATTTGAAGCCATTGCTTGTGTGCAGTGAATAGTAGGAGCATTGAGTGGAGGTGAAGAAGTAGTTCCACCTCAACATTATTGGGCAGAAATGCCACACATGGGTGGACCAGTACCGATGGAATTGGGCAACCTTCGATTTCAAGATTGAGGAGCACAACCGCTTCAAAAGGAGCATGAACCGGTAGAAGAGCAAAGAGATGGAGTCCCACAAGGAGAAGGAACCCAAGGAGAACAATGCTATTGTTACAATTGTGGCCATATTAGGCACATATCTACCAATTGTTGCACTCATTTCCCTAGAGGCCCTTAGCCTTTGTACAGGTGATCTTTGAACAACATGGAGAGGTGCATTGAAGAGCAGGAGGTGGAAATCACTTTGGAAAACAAAGATCACCGGTAAATGCACCTCACGGCCTTACTGGCTCAATAAGGAAGAAGAGAAGCAAGGGAAGGAAAAAGACTAATGTGCAAAGATCCTAAAAGGCAACCTCATAATTGATTGATGTGAATGGAGTCCTAGAAGGCAATCAAGTGAGAGTATTAATCAATTTGGGAGCAATAGAGAATTTCTTATCTTGCTCTGTTGCAATAAGATTGGGAATGGATCTAGAGAGGGGTAGAAATGAAGAAGTAGAGTTGCCTAACGGGCAAACAGAGAGGATTGAATCATTATCTAGACGGGTAATACTCTTTGTAGGAGAATATCAAGAAGCAATTGAGTGGCAAGTGATACAATTAGCTCGTTATGATGCAATCTTAGGCATGCCATGGATGGAGCATCACAACCCTATGGTAGATTAGAGGAAGAAAGTAGTGAGAACCCACCATTGGTCAATCATTGGGGTTAAAGAAAAACCACCCAAGCAGGATATCCCTCTATAGGTCATAGGGACGGCAACTGTCTGTAAGACCGATAGATGTTTCATGGGTCTAATAACAGAAGTCCAGAGTGCACAACTCAATGGACAAGTTCCAAAGAAACTGAAGGCTGTGGTGGATGAATTTCAAGATGTCTTTCCCGATGATCTACCCTCAGAATTACCACCAAAAAGGAGAGTACATCATAAAATTAAGACACTTCCAAGGAAGACACCTCCTTGTAAAGCCCCATATTGCCTATATCACCTCATGAGTTGGAGGAGTGTAAGACTCAAATTGAGGAGATGATGCATAAGGGGTTCATCCAACCTAGCATATCACCATATGGGGCTCCTATCTTGTTTGTGAAGAAGAAGGATGGTACAATGCATGTGCATTGACTATCGAGATCTCAATCAACAAACAGTGAAGAACAAATACCGCTTACCTTGCATGGATGACCTGGTTGATCAACTCCATGGAGCAAGATACTTCACCAAATTGGACTTGCGGAGTGGTTACAATCAAATCCAAATTGCAGAAGAGGATGTGTACAAAACTACCTTTGAACCAAGTATGGCCACTTCGAGTATCTTGTGATGCCTTTTGGCCTCACCAATGCACCTGCCACTTTCATGAGTCTAATGAATGACATATTTCATCCATACTTGGATAATTTTGTTATCGTCTTCTTGATAGATATCTTAGTATATAGTAGCACAATGATTGAACAAAAACAACATCTACAAGAAGTCCTCCAGATTCTAAGACAAAATCAATTGTATGCCAAAATCTCAAAGTGTGAGTTTTGCAAGTCTGAAGTAGACTACTTGGGGCATAGAGTAAGTGCAGGGGGCATTCAAGTATTGACAGATAAAATAGAGGTCATTCAAAATGGTGTGCCCCAGAAGATCAGACTCAACTCAAGAGCTTCTTGGGGTTGACGGGATTCTATCATAGATTTTTCAAGGACTCCTCCAAGGTTGCACAACCTTTAACGGCACTACTTAGCAAGAAGAAGAAGTGGACATGGGTAACCGCACAAGAGTGAGCCATTCAAGAATTGAAAGCCACCTTGCTACATGCACCAATCTTGAAGTGGTATGACCCAAAACGACCAATCAAGTAGGCTATAAATGCATCTGGCGTAGCAATAGGAGCAGTCCTACAACAAGAGTGGCATGACAAATGGCATCCAATTGCATATTTCTCTCAAAAGTTGTTACCAATAGAGCGTAACTACCACACCACCAAACGAGAAGAGCTGGCCATTATTCTGGCAACCAAGCATTGGAAGTAGTATCTGGGCAAGAAGGCATTTGTAGTAGAGATAGACCACAAACCTCTAGTCTACCTCGAGATGCAGAAGGATCTATCTTGTTGCGAGATTCGGTGGGCAGAGTGGCAACAACGCTTCAACATGTCAATCACCTACGTAGAAGGTAAGAAGCAACTTGCAGATGCATTTACCCCCATGCCAAAGGCAAACAACTTGGTGGCAGAGGTTAAGATTAACCCTGAATTCTAGCCAGAGATTTTGGTTGCTAAAAATACTGATCCGCAGATTGTAGAAGTGCAATCATCCAAAGGCGTCACCAGCAACCAAGGACTCACCTTTCGTGATGGCAGATTATGGATCCCAAATGTCCCAGAATTATGCATCACCATTCTAGTGGAATGTCATGATTTGGCCATTGCAGGTCATGTCGGAGTGGACAAGACCTTGGATACAATCCAGCGCCATTACTATTGGCCCAAGATGAGCAACAACATGATGGATTATGTGCGCAATTGCCTACTTCATCAACAGAACAAAGCTTCTAATCAAGCTCCTTTAGGACTCAATTTGGGGTAAAATAAAATTGCAATTGCGTAGGGACAAGTTGAATATACCAAGTAAATTTCCAATTCCTTTGAGTAGTCATCTTGCAATCATGCATGTCCGGAAGCCAATTGAGAGTGCAATTTTTTGAAATCTAGAAGGGGTTAGAGTGTCTCATCTAGGAGAGTGTATCATCTTTCAGTGTCAAAGAACAAGAGAGCAGATCATGGCGAAGAAGGTCAAAAATGCTCTAGCAGTGCAAAGTTTTGCAATTCATAGGTTAGATGTGGTAGCCAGAATCAAGGTCTTGAATAGACTTTGTATTACGTTTTTATCATGGAACTGGAATTTCAGTTTCCCAGGAGTGATGGCAGAGATAACTGCCAGTAATTGTGAGGAGGGTCTCGAAGTTGAAAGGAAGAGAGGAAATATGGCTTGATAGACTGAGTCGGATTGGAGGTTAGTGTTGGGGAAGGAATCAAGAGAACCGACGGAGATCACCTTCTATCGGAAGTGTGATGCTACAGAAGAGACGGCGGAAATCCGAAACTCTTTCTTTGCTTTGAGAACCACAAATAGCTACAAGGTGGAGTCCTATCGGGATCCAATTAGGAGAAGTATCGTGGGGGCGATGGTGGCCATGTTCAAGCCAGAACAAACAACTTACATGAACATGCAGCAAGCGGTCTTCTTCCACCAAATGTTTGTAAGGGTAAAGGTGAATTGGGCAAAGTGTTTTCACCACCAAATGAGGCAGATGTTAATCAATTGACGGACAGGTTTGCCTTCCCATTATTTCACACCATTTGTAGCACACTTGGGTTGAATTTGCTAACAGTGGAGGAGAGGCATCGCATGGTGTCCCATTTCCATCCTAATTTAAGACAAGAAGCAGGTGAAGAAGAGCGACAATATATGACACACCTGCGAGCCAATGATGAACACTTCTTGAAGACAGGACAATGGAAGATGGAAGAAGTCACAAGTCCAAAGAAAAGGTGCATTAAACCCAAAGAAGCAAAGTCATCACCAGCTCAAAGGAAGACTTGAAGACTAGTTGTGCAGAGTAAGAAAATGGTGAGAGAAGCATCATTGGAATCAGAGTTTGAAGAAGAAATAGAGTCGCAAGGAGAGGAATCAAAAGAGGATGAACTCACCTTACAAAGTGAGGAGTCTGGAAGTGAGAGTGAGGGGGAACCTAAGGTTCAGCAAGCGGTGGGAGTCAGTGAAGCTTGTCATGCAATGATTGACAGAGTACCAGGAACAACGAGTCATTGCGTAGCCCTGGTGGTGGATAAGCATAGACCAAAGGAAAAGGAGGAGTATCCTGTGGGGCCGAGTTTAATTGATAAAGGAGAAGAGAGTTTAGAAGCGGTGTCTATGAAGATACAAAGATCACAACTTTGGTAGAAGGAGCTGATGAAGGAGCTAAAGAATGAAGACAAAGACAGCGACAAAAATAAAGATAACTTTGGTGGGATACTATATCTAACAAAGGTTGTCACACCGTTGCTGGAGCTACTGAAGGAGCATCGGAAAGTAATTCCCCAAGATCGTAGAAAAGTGATGAATGAGTTGCAGGTGGTGAAGCATCTATTGAGTGAAGTGAAGGGGTTGCAAGAGCAACAAGTCCAAAGAAATGAAGAAATTGTAGAACTTCGGAGAGAGGAAGTCTTGAAGAAGAAGACTTTCGAGATGTTACAAGAGAGCTATGAGTCAAGAGGGAAAGAATTGTAGAAGCAAGCAGGGGAATTGAAGGAGCAGGCGATGTGGCTGAGCAAAATGAAGGAAGGAGTGAGTGATGTGCATATCAAGAATATTCATTTGAAGGCAACAACAGCAATAATGGAGCAAGAGTTGGACAACTTGAAGAAGAGTGCAGTTGAGAAGGATCAAGCATGGCAAAGAGAGTTAGCAGTCAGGCATGAAGAAGAAGGACAATTGCAAGAGCTGGTACAAAGTGCTGAGTTACAGAGTGCATAGTATGCAGAGGAGAAGAAGATGCTTGCTGTTGAGTATGAAGATGAGTTGAAGATGTACCACAAAGAGTTGAAGGCAGAGCGATCTCGAGGGTATGAGTCGGAATCAGTAGGAGAAGTTGCATGAAAGTTGCAAGCAATCTTGAGCACAAAGGCTAAAGGGAGATTGGAAGAAGCACGTGTACATGAGTTAAAGTTGCTTGTGCAGGAAACTCGGAAGAGAAAAGCCAAAGATGTGGATATGAACACGTTGCTGATCTAATTAAGAGTGCGAGTAGACCGGAAAATGTTAGAAGTAGAAGACAATGTTAGTCTCAGATTAGATTTAGTCAATTTGGAGTTAGAGAAAATTAGGAATAGTGTGACAGTGGAGAGGAAGTCTAATGTTGTAGAAGTAGGAATTTAGGTGTCATCGGACTTGTTATTTGACACATTAGAGAGGACTAGGTCAGGAGATAAAGAGTTAGATAAGTCACTCCTTAGTGCAATTGTAGACCCTAGTGTAGAAGTAGTAGAATTAGTGCAGGAATTGGTAGAATTAGATATACCCAAAGAAGGAGAAGTAGTAGGAAGATCATTGGGTTTGGAAGCCAATGATGAGGTAGACATCAGATCGGTGTAAGTACCAATTTTGAGATAAGAAGAGGCAGATATGAAGAGATGGATTGTCAATTTAGATCTGCAAGTAGGAAGAGATGTTAGGAAGCGGTACAGTAGGAAGAGAACTGCCGTTTGCTTCAGTATATAAGGGGAGCATTTGTAGTACTATGTTGTTCAGTATTCAAATTTCTGAAGATAGATAAAGCAAAGTGTTGTTTTCAATGCTCGTCGCTTGAGCTTAATTCCGATTGTCAATTCTATGTTTGTGTTTGTGAGTGTGTGGAGAATTCCAAAGTGCAAGTGAGTGTGTCTGTGGATGTTGGATTCTGTAGCCTTGATCTTCATTCTGTGTGTTTGATCTTAAGTGAAGTGCATCGGAGCAATGCCTTGACAAATTTGAGAGGAATTGAAGTGTTGGTAATATTATGCATTTGTGAATGCAGCACAAATTGATATGAAGCAATTTCAATCAAGGAAGTTGTGCCTTCAGTGGAGGGGTGGAACACAATTCTGAGGTTAAATTGTTCTTCGCAATGAAGTGCCGTCTTTGAGAGAATCTGAATCATCACAATCAAGAAATTTTTGGACAGAATTTATTATGTTGTGATTATGTGTATGTGTATTTGTGACAAGTTTTCAAGATTATGAGCTTGTTACTCTCTTTTGGGTGTAGTTGCTACCTGAGAGACTGAAGACACAACCAAGAAGAACCAAATTGTTACTTTGCTTTGCATTTGACCAATTTTGAATCGTATCTCTACGGGAATGAACTTTACTTACCAATTACCGCAAAAGTGATATTTGCCAGGTTGTCACATGCATACCGTAGGCACATGGAGTTCAACATTGGAAATCAAGTGTGGCTATTGACAACCAACCTCACATTAGTTGGAACTCGTAAGCTCAAACCTCATTTTATTGGGCCTTTTTTGATTCTTTGTCGTGACGGCGCTGTGGTCTATCACCTTAGAACCAATAGCTAGACATATGATTTAAAGGTGAGAATTGGTATGGTAACATCTGGAAGGATATTACACATGATAGACTAAACAGATCAAAAAGAGGTATCACCAAAAAGGGACTTCTACTAATAGAGTAGGAACCAAAATATGCCTAAAATCTTTGAAGGCAATTTTGGAGGCCTAAACGGATGAATTAGACCTTAAAAATGTAATGGATCAACTCCCCAATAGGGGAAAGGCTAGTCTCTCCTCTAGTTTGTCTTGTCAAGAGCTTTCCAACGGTACCTTACTCACGTGATTCTGAGACTCCTACAGGAAGATTCACTAAAAGATTTCCTCTGGTCAAAGCTTGTTTGACCAACCAGATAGGACCTAGACCGACATGTCACCCATCCAAGTAAGCAATACAAGGGTGGAACTTGATGAAATGTCACCAATCTGTGTGCCTAATCCTATGGTGGAGCTTCCTTGGAGGAGATCCTCTTTGTCTATATAGTAAAGAGAAGGTGCTCCTTTGGGGCACCGAATGTTGAGTGTGTAATCTATGTTTTCTCTCTTCTCTTGTCCTTGGAGTATTACAAAGATCCTCTTTGTCTCTATAATAGAGAGAAAGTGCTCCTTTGGGGCATCGGATGATTCAGTGTGAAATCTATGTGTTCTCTCTTATCTTGTCCTTAGAGTATTACACATAGGGAGTGAGAGTTATAGTAGAGCATGGGTGCTAGAGCATCAAGGGAAGCACTTGAGTAGGAAAAGTCCTATGTTCCCAATTTGCCACTCTCAAATCATTTTCTCATCAAGCTTTAGATTCTACACCATGATGAACTTTGGGGTTGGATAGTAGTACAATTTAGGCCTACATTCATGGAGTCAATGATAGGAAGCCTCCTAATTATGCTTGTTGTGTTTACTTACGAGAAGGTCTAGGACTTAGACAATCTATTTGCTCTTATAGATAGAGAAGAATTTAATCTCATTCAATGGCTTCAAGTTGGAGTTGTGGGTCCATTTGGCAAAAAGAGAACCAATCAAATGAAAAAAATACAAGTGGTTGGGTCCTAAGAGGAGAAGTCTAGAGTTTCTTGACCATCAAAGGAGTTAGGAGAGATCATCTAGGAGAAAAGACCACAATTGGAGAGAGGAGCTAATAGGCTACAATTTAGAGATAGAAAGCAAATGATCTGAGAAGATTCTTAGGGAGATATGTTTGATTGAATCAAGGAAGTAGAATTCATAGTCAAATGTACACATTGGAGAATTTGGGAAGCCTCATCAGAAATTTTCATAATCCATAAATAGGGTTGGAGAGAAGACAAAGTTTTTATAATGCTAAGTGCAAGAAATTCCAATTTTAGATCAATCACAAATTACATCAAGTTGATTGAAGTTGGAGCTTTTTGGAAAGTAAGGTGTTGGAGATGAGCTGATGATCAAGTTTGGAGTTTTGGTCACTCCTCAAGTTATGATTTGAAACACCTTATGAAAATTTCTAGTATCATTAGTAGTTAGGTCTTGCACCTCTATGCAAAATTTTCATGTGAATTCCTCAAAAAAATAATTTAGGGTCTTGGATCAAGCACACTTGGGTTTGTAAAGCTCACAAGTTAGCCCAAATTAGGCATTGATCCTTATCTAAGATTGGGTTTAGATTAGGCCATCAAAATCTACAAGGAGTTAGATAAGCTATCTATTGTAGAAAGACTTGGTTGGCTTTGGGTGGTCTATGGAGAATTGTCATAAGCTCAATAGGGCATTTTTGTCATGATTGAATGCCAATTCTCTCATTTTTATGACTATAATTGAAGATTTTAAGTGATAGAGTGTTTGTGAGAATTATATGTACATTTGATATAGAAATCTGGTCAAAGTTACCATGAACTAAGAGCAAACACTCAATTTGAGGATTTCAAAATTATTGTGGAAATTACAGAAAAATATGGCCTAGTTTGAGATCATTTCAAGGGAGCTATAGTATTCAAATTGTGGTTTTCTTCAAACCATTGGAAAGCCTATTACATAGACTTTCCATTGAGTTCTAGATCAAAACCAAAGAAACACAAAAGAAGTTATTGTCATGTGAGTTACATAGTGTTTTCCCAGTTCAAGAGGGCATAGAATATCTCCACTTGGAGAAAAAATTGGTTTGGATATTTGAGTATAGACTGGAAAAAACTTGGAGAATAGATTGAAATTAGCTTCAGGATAGAGCAGGGGGCTCTAAAGCTGATTTCTACTGAAAACATGGAGAGTTGTTGAAATCTTGTGGTTGGATCCTTTGCGTGCTTGCATGCTTGTTTGTACACCTAGTTTGCTTAGATTGGTATGCAAGCAATGTGCTTAGATTCTTTCCTTTTAGGAATGTTGTGTATTTCTCCTTGGTAGGAAGTGATGACCAACAAACCAAGAGTACATGTTATGACGATAGGTTAGGTTGAGTGTTACTCCCTTAACCAATAGAAGGAATCTTAGAACAAGAAGAGATGGCTCTATTGGTTGGGTAACACATGCACTCAAACCAATTGGGACAGATGTACATATAACCTCTTATCCATAAGCTCCACAGCTAGGCACCCTATGTGTTCCTAGAGAGAGAAAGGCAAAGTACTACAATGATGGCAATTAAAATAATGTCAATTGACTCAAAAGTCCAAATTGAGTTTGAGACCGCTTTACAAAAGGACACCAGATGGTATAAGGGCATCTTGCAGCACATGAAAAGGAAAAATAAACACCTTCTTCTTCAAGGAAGGCCTTCTACTCTATGAGAAGCGGATCTATGTTCCAAACAAGGATGATCTACAACTTGTGTGCCTTCAAAAAACCCATTATTAACCAACTGCTGGTCAAATGGGGTGTGGACAAGACCTTGGGTACCCTACAATGCCAATGGTGTTGGCCAAACATAACATGAGACATTCAAGAGTTTTTCCAATCTTGTGAGAGTTGCAAACACAACAAGGCCAATAACCAAAGACTGAGTGGATTCCTTTAACCACTTCCCATCCTATTTGCCTAGTGGAAACATGTGAGCTTAGATCTCATCATATACTTGCTCAAGACAAAGCAAGGTCACACAACAATCATTGTGTTTGCTGATAAGCTTAATAAGCAAATCCATTTAGCACCAACCTTTGAAACAATAGATGCTCCAACATTGGCCTAGATCTACTTTGACATGTCTTCAAGCATCATGGGATACCTCATATACTCATCTTCAACCATGATCATTGATTCATCAATTTTTTTGGCAAGCACTCTTCCAACTACTTGGCACCAAGCTTGCTTTGTCCACAACTTATCATCCTTAAATTGATGGACAAACCAAATATACCAATTGCACCTTGGAGGATATGCTTCATGCCTTTGTCAATGTTCACCATATCAACTAGGATGAATGTCTTCTAGTTATTGAGTATGCTTATAACTCCAAGCAAGCAAGCAAGCACATAATTCCTTCCCTTGTTTTTTAATTTTGGCCAAACCCACTTGTTCCACATTCCCTTCTTGCTCCTCCTCCATCTCATGTCCCTCATACTCCCTTCTTGCTCCTCCTCTATCTCATGTCCCTCATACTTCTACCTTCTTGACCATAATATTACAATCCATACAACAAGCCAAATCTCATCTCCTTGTTGCTCAAAATCATCAAAAACATTATGTGGACCAACATCATTGTGATCTTACCCTTCAACTTGGTAACAAAGTCATACTTTCTTTTAGAAACCTACCCTTCCCACTTGATACCCAATTTTGTAAACTTGCTCTTAATTGGATAGGTCCATTTGATGTCACTCAAATCATTTCTCTTGTTGCTTATCAACTTGCATTGCCTTATCATGTGCAAATCCACCTTGTCTTTCATATTTTCAAGTTGAAACTCTTTGTTTCTAATCCATCTTTCTTTTCCTCTCATATCCAACCCCCTCCTCCCATCCTTATCAATGATCATGAGGAGTATGATGGTGATCATATCCTTGTACTTTGTCACATTCAACATGGCCACCAATAATATATTGAGTATAAAGTCCTTTGGAAAAAGTATCTCCTTCATGATGCCACTTGGGAGCCTCTTTCTCATCTCCAAAATGCACAAACGGCCATCCAACAATTTGAAGCTTCTATGGTGATGAGGATATCACCAACTAGCAGTGGTGAAATATATAATAATATGTAGTTTACAGATAAGTTAGTCAAGACTAATAAAGTAGCAAATAGGCCAAATTAGCCAGGAATTAAAAGAATATTTTAGAAGTATCTAGGAAGCTACTTGGTACCTTCCAAGTATCAGGTAATGTGTATGCCAAGTGGTGACTTCTTGGGAAGCTTCCCACCTACCTAAACTTGCATGCAAAGTAGAGGGATGCTAAAAGGAAGCTTCTTGCAAAGCTTCCTAACTAGCATAGCTTGCATACCAAGTAGAAAACTTCTAGAAGAAAACTTCTCAAGAAGCTTCTTGTTTAGCTTAGCTTGCACTCTAAGAAGGCGGCTTTTAGGAAGCCTCTTGAGAAGTTTTTCAAGAGCTTTGTATGTTCCCTATAAATACCAAAGCCCAAACTCATGCTAAGATTTGGATTTTCCTTCATTCAAGAGTCCCAATGTGATCTTCCATTCTCTCATTTCTCTCCTTAGTCTTTTACAATATGACTACAAGTTGTATTATCTTGAGAGTACATAGGATTTTGTCTTCTGGAGTCCTCATGTTGGAAGGACATGATGTTGTTGTTTGGAAGAATTATATGCACAATTGTACGCCATGCCACCTCTTAAACATTGATGGCACTATGGACCCAATCTTGCCGATTGTATGTGTAGGCTTGCAATGTATGTTATGTGGCTATTGTAGTGAAGCTACTACTATGTTGGTGTGTGATAGTTGTTTAAGAGGATGCCATATGACATGTTTGACTCTTCTCCTCATGGTGGTTCTCAAGATAATAGTTATGTCTTTGATGTACTTGACCTATAGCTAGTTCATTCTTTGTGTAATATAGATTACAAATAGACTACTAATGATGGAGCTTGATAGCACTCAACCTCTTGATCTTTGCCCACCATAGGGCATATCACATACTTGGAAAAGATATATCTAGAACATATCATATACATGGAGTAGATGGCTATTTGGAGTATACCTTTGAAGTGTAGTTCTAAAGAGCTCACTTCTTTGATATTGAGCCTTCGAGCACTTAGCTATGGTGGATAGAGGCTAGCAAGCATCACTTGGAGTCCTTTAGGTAGAGTGGGTGTGGCTGGAGTGTAATTAGTGCCCATGGTTGGCATATCATTGAGTTGAGAATTTATTTTGATTCAAGTTGAGTGTGATTTTAGTTAATTGATTATTATGGTACTTTAGAGTTTATGTATGACGTTTTTATGAGTTGTGCTTCTATAGTGTATGATGTTGGTAATGATGTATATTGTTCAGTGATATATATATGCACAATACCTTTAGAGGATGGTTCAAGAAATGATCTACTCAAGGAGGCCTTGTCTTGGAGCACACCTACTTTCTAATTTTGTGAAGAAAATAATAAGAAAACAAGATGTTAAGGTATTAAATGTTGGAAAAAGGTCAAAAGCCACTTATACAATTCTGGCTGACCAATGGTGAATAATGGCCAGAACTCAAAAAAATGGTAGTCAATATTTTTAGCTTGAAGATATCAAATGCAACATTGGAGAGAAATTTCTCCACCATGGGATTTATTAACACAAAAGTTCAAAATAGGTTGAGTGTGAAATCTGTTGAAAAACTGGTCTTCATTGAGAGCAATGGAAATATACAATTTGATGGTTAGATTGAGGTTGACATGGAAAGTAGTAGCAAAAATCACCTAAGATTAAAACCTTAAACCTTATAGAAAAAATTTAAAAAATTTAGGGTTTAGCAATGAAAATTTCCCAAAAAATCACTCCTCAAAATTAAAACTAAGATTTTAATCATACAAATCTTAAACCTTATGAACTAGAAAAAATTCAAGCTTGTTTCATACTTGGTCAAAATCTCTCTTTTCAGATAATCAAGGAAGATGCATAGCAATGATAAATTTGGGCATTGTCACCATGACTACTATTTTACCAAACTATTTCATCATATATGTTTAGGTTAACACATAAATGTAACACATCCACCGCTTTCTAGAAGTTATAATTAAAAGGAGCATGGCTCATGATATAAGGTGTCATATTCAAAAATTCTGACCAAACCATGAAATAATGAATCATATGAAATGATACTTTAGTATTACACTAATATGGAAATCCCAATGATTTCGGGAAAAAGATTTGGTGATCCATAGATTCCACATCCCATTCTTGCTTTGATACCAATGTAAAAAGCCTAAGGAGAGAAATAGGAGAATGGAAAATCACATTGGAACTCTCAAATGAGAGAAACTCCAAATACTAAGCATGAGCTTGGGCTTTGGTATTTATAGTGAAGCTAAGTACAAGATTCATAAGAAGCTTCCAAGGAAGGTTCCTTCTAAAATTTGTCTTTCTTGGAGTGCAAGCCAAGCTAGCCATCCACTTAGCATATAAGCTAAGCTAGTTGTTTAGCCTACTATACAAGTCACTCAAACCTTGGGAAATTTTTGTAAACTTTCAACAAGAAGCTTCTTAGATGATTCTAGAACATTCTTAACATTTCTAGATTATACTAGTTCTACCTCACTTCTACTATATTTAGCTTATTGTACTAACTCATTAACTTTTTCTAGCTAGATATTAATACACATATGCAGCAAATGTGTGAAATGTCTTGATGTAACTGGAAACTTGTCAAGGATGGTATAAAAGGATGCTAATAACATTCACATATTGTATTCTATATGATTTCCAACATGTGAAATTGCATGCTTGTTGATCCACTTGATTATCTATGTATGTTTGTGAGGTGAAAGACACTCAAATGTTGTCTCATTTGTCCCAAATAATTGATATTGATATGCATGTTGTTGCAATTCTTGGATTTGTGCTACTATGTTTGTGGAAATTGATGGTAGCCCATCATCTTGAAGACCAAGTAATTAGTTGACTTCAAATTTTTTCTAGCAATTATTAGATTGGAAGCTCCCATGCCTTTAAGTATCAAAGAGTTCAAAGACTCTACAAGGTGGCCATATTGATTACCTTGAAAATGTGCTATTGTACAATGTTTTGGTTTAGTTGTTTTGTACAACCAACATTGTGCAACATTCTTTATGTCTACAATATATTTCATATAGGTCTCAAACTCAAAAACCATTTGCACACTTGCTGCTTTCTAAAGTAGCTTGACTAATTCAAGGTTTTTGAATTGCATATGGAAATTTTGACCAAGATGTCACATGTAATAAGCATGATGTGATTCTAAAAAGTTAATTTTCATGCCTTCAACAAGTCACTTTTGTTAGTAAAATAGTAAGGTGTATTGTTCTTTATTTTCAATGTGGTATAGAGCTTGTTGGAGCTCTCTAGAGCTTTTGACCAAACCTCTCCTAGTTGACATCATCTTATGCATCAACCATTGTAAGCTCAATTAAAAAAACAACATCCTTTTTGCATCAATTCTAAATGCTAGAAGAATCCCAATGTATTTTCCTTTGAGTTAATTTTCTTCAAGTCCAATCATACTCCGGCAATGTTTAAACTCTTGCAATTGTACATAGTAGGTAATGAAGATGCTTGAAAAAAAGGCACCGCTTTATTTGAGCTAAGTGATACTTCTAGGGTTTAAACATTCCAAGTCAACATAATAATGTGGCAACTAATGGTAGCCTTCTTCAAAGGTACCAATTAATAGACTCTTAGTAGTCTCATGACCTTTTCAAGCTTGCATGTATGGATGGAAACACTAAATTCATGCCAAAGGTCATTCACCATCTCTATTGGTCAATGCAATAATGAGTATGAAGTTTGGACTTCACCATTGATGATTACCTATAATACCAAGAGCTAGCCATATGATCTAGATGTGAAATTTGGTTTGGTAACATTTGGAATGAGGTTATACATGATGCTCAAAATAGATCAGATAGAAGTATCACCAAAAGGGCACTTCTTCTAATAGGGCAAAAAACCAAAATAGATTTGAAAACCGTAGAACCAATAGCTAGACATATGATTTGAAGGTGGGAATTGGGTTGGTAACATCTGGAAGTTGTTACACAGGATTGACTGAATAGATCAGAAAGAAATATCACCAAAAGGGGACTTTTACTAATACATTTGGAACCAAAATATGCCTGAAATCATTGAAGGTGATTTTGGAGGCCTAAACGGATGAATTAGGCCTCAAAAATGTGCAGATTCCCCCTCCCCCCAATGGAGAAAGGATTGGCCTTCCCTCCCCCTTTCCTGTCTTGTCAAGAGCTTTCCAATGGTACCTCACCCATGTGATTATGAGATTCCTACAAGAAGATCCCTTAAAAGATTCCCTCTGGTCAAAGCTTGTTTGACCAACCAGATAGGACCAGGACCCACATGTCACCCATCCAAGTAAGTAATCCAAGGGTGGAGCTTGCTGACATGTCACCTATCTATGTACCTAATCCTATTGGTGGAGCTTCATTGGAGGAGATCCGCTTTACTTATATAATAAAGAGAAGATTATGAACATTCAGCATGAGCAAGGGAGAGTGTATTTGGTTTTTCACTTTGGAGCAAAGTTCGTGGATGTAGTAATGAATTCGCCAAATCCGGTGATTTTTCTTGTAGTGATTTACAATAGAGAGTGGGATTTGACAATTTCTATTTTGTTGTGATGGATTTGAATGTCCCAAATCCTTTCCCTTTTAACACTCAAATAGAAATTCATTATGTAGTGAGACCGAAAGTGATGTTTAGGGATTTTGTGGTCAAGAATTTTGGTGAGGAATATAACCAACGAGTGGTAGCTTCTGAGGTCCCAATGGTAGTTCCAGTAGTTCGTGCGTCCTCTAGAGTGATCATATTAACTCTCTATTGAAGTTTAGGGTATATCAATTGAGTGTTACAAGAACCATGGATCCGTAGTTGCAGGAGTTGGTGCAAGGAATGCAAGGGATGTTGAATGAATTTTGAGAGATTAAGATGACCATGGAGGTGTTACAAAGGCAAGTGCAAACCTTCAGAAATGATCAAGCAATGCAAGAAGAAGAGCCATCTCAAAATCCAATACCTGCGACTGAAGTACTTGGAGAGTACTTGAAGTACCCGTGCCTACAAACCTATCAATGATGAAGCCACATTACTACTCCGGATGAAGAAGACCTGCAACATTGAGCCTTACAAGGGGCAACGTACGATGGGAGTAGTGGAGAACTGGATCTTGAGAATGAATTGATATTTTTGGTTGTTCTCAACAGAGATCACCGAGCATGCTACATGCGTGTTTGCATGTGGGTACTTGACCAATAAAGCCCTCACATGGTACGACGCTTGGGAACGATCCATGTTGGCCGAGAGAAGGGAGGTCACATAGACAGCAATCCCACCCATGGGTAGACCAGTACCGATGGAACTGGGCAACCTTTGGTTTTGAGACCAAGGAGCACGACCGCTTCAAGGAGAATAGGGATGGGTAGAAGAACGGAGAGATGGAGTCCCACAAGGATAAGGAACTCAAGGAAAAAAATGCCATTGTTACAATTGTGGTCGTATTGGGCATATATCTACCAACTATCATGCTCGACTTCCCAGAGTCCCTCGACCTTCATACAGGTGATCTTTGAACAACATGGAGAGACGCATTGAAGAGGAGGTGGAAATCACTTTGAAAAATAAAGATTGCCAGTAAATATACCTCGAAGCCTTACTAGCTCAATAAGGAAGCAAAAAAGCGAGGGAAGGAAGAAGACAAGCGCACAAAGGTACCAAAAGGTAACCTCACAATTGATTGTAGTGAATGGGGTCATAGAAGGCAATCAAGTGAGAGTGTTAATAGATCCGGGAGCCACAAAGAATTTCTTGTCTTGCTCTATTGCAATAAGATTGGCAATGAATCTATAGAGAGATGAGAGTGAAGAAGTAGAGTTACCTAATGAACAAGCAAAGAGGATTGAATCATTACTCAGGCGGGTAACACTTTGTGTAGGAAAATATCAAGAAGCAATTGAGTGGCGAGTGATACAATAGCTCGTTATGATGCAATCTTAGGTATGCCATGGATAGAGCATTACAACCCTATGGTAGATTGGATGAAAAAAGTAGTGAGAACCCACCAATGGTTGATCATTGGGGTTAAAGAAAAATCACATAGGCAAGAATTGCCTCTGTATGTCATAGGGACAATAGCTGTCTGTAAGACTGATAGGTGTTTCATGGGTCTAATAAGAGAAGTCTAGAGTGCACAACTCAAGAAACAAATTCTTGAGAAATTGAAGGATGTTGTAAATGAGTTTCAAGATGTCTTTCTTGATGATCTACCCTTAGGATTACCACCAAAAAGAAGAGTAGATCATAAAATTGAGACACTCCCGTGGAAGACACCTCCCTGTAAGGCCCCATATTGCCTATCACCTCATGAGTTGGAGGAGTGCATGAATCAAATTGAAGATATGCTACAGAAAGGGTTCATCCAACCCAACATATCACTATATGGGGCTTCGGTCTTGTTTGTAAAGAAGAAAGACGGTATAATACGCATGTGCA
Source organism: Lunularia cruciata (assembly GCA_948567375.1). Classification (NCBI taxonomy): domain Eukaryota; kingdom Viridiplantae; phylum Streptophyta; class Marchantiopsida; order Lunulariales; family Lunulariaceae; genus Lunularia; species Lunularia cruciata. Next base: position 44,756,345 of record OX419757.1, read on the forward strand.
TTGACTATTGAGGTCTCAATCAACAAATAGTGAAGAACAAATACCCCTTACCTCACATGGATGATCTATTGGATCAACTCAATGGAGCAAGACACTTCACCAAACTAGATTTGCGGAGTGGTTACAATCAAATCCAAATTGCAGAGGAGGATGTGTACAAGACTGCCTTTCAAACTAGGTATAGTCGCTTCAAGTATCTTGTGATGCCTTTTGGTCTCACCAACGCACTTGCCACTTTCATGAGTCTAATGAATGACATATTTTTTCCATATTTGGATAAGTCTGTCATCATCTTCTAAGACGACATCTTAGTATATAGTAGCATGATGACGGTTCACAAATAACATCTACGAGAAGTCCTCCAGATTCTAAGATAGAATCGATTGTATGCCAAAATCTCAAAGTGTGAGTTTGGCAAGTCTGAAGTAGACTACTTGGGGCATAGAGTAAGTGCAGAGGGTATTCAAGTATTGACAGATAAAATAGAGGTCATTCAAAAATGGAGTGCCCTAGAAGATTAGACTCAACTCAAGAGCTTCTTGGGTTTGACAGGATTCTATCATCAATTTGTCAAGGACTTCTCCAAGGTTGCATAGCCTTTAACAACACTGCTTGGCAAGGGGAAGAAGTGGACATGGGGAACCACACAAGAGTTGGCCTTTCAAGAATTGAAAGCCATCTTGCTACATGCACCAATCTTGAAGTGGTATGACCCAAAACGTCCAATCAAGTTGGCTATAGATGCATCAAGCGTAGCAATTAGAGTAGTCCTACAACAAGAGTGGCATGACGGATGGCATCCCATTGCATATTTCTCTTAAAAGTTGTTACCGATAGAGCACAACTACAATACCATAGAACAAGAAGAGTTGGCCATCGTCCTGGCAACCAAGCATTGGAAGCACTATCTGGGCAAGAAGGCATTTGTGGTAGAGACAGACCACAAACCTCTAGTCTACCTCAAGACGCAGAAGGATCTATCTCATTGCTAGATTTGATGGACAGAGTGGCGACAATGCTTCAACATGACAATCACCTACATTGAAGGTAAGAAGCAACTTGCAGATGCATTCACCTGCATGCCAATGGCAAACAACTTGGTGGCAGAGGTTCAGATTAACCCTAAATTTTGGCTAGAGATTCTGGCGGCTACAAAAACTGATCTACAAATTGTAGAAAGGTAATCATCCAAAGGCGACACTAGCACCCAAGGACTCACCTTTCATGATGGCAAATTATGGATTCCAAATGTCCCAGAATTGCGCACCACCATTCTAGCGAAATGTCATGATTCTGCCATTGCAGGTGATGTTGGAGTGGACAAGACCTTGGATGCAGTCCAGATCCATTACTATTGGCCCAAGGTGAGCAATGATGTGATGGACTATGTGCACAGTTGCTTACTTTGTCAACAGAACAAAGCTTCTAATCAAGCTCCTGCAGGGCTCCTACACCATCTCCCCACTCCTACACAACGTTGGGAACAGGTGTGTATAGATCTCGTCTATGAATTACCCAAGACCACAGTAGGATTTGACTCCATCGTGGTCTTTGTGGACCAGCTCAGCAAAATGATCCATGTACGCCCTACCACCAAGGAGTTGACCGCTCCACAACTTGCTCAATTATACTTAGATGCAGTCTTCTCTCACCATGGCTTGTCTTGAGTACTCATCACCAATAGGGGTACTCAATTCACCAGTTTGTTTTGGCGCACTCTCTTTGGTTTCTTCAAAATCAAGTTGGCCATGTCCACAACTTACCACTCACAAACAAATGGCCAAATAGAGTGTGCTAATCACACTATTGAAGACATGTTACGCGGCTTCACCTTAGAAGAGCAAGAGAGGTGGGACACCCTACTCCCGTTGGTTGAATTTGGTTACAACAATTCAGTGAATGCATCCACCCAGGTTACTCCGTTCTTCCTCATGTATGGTGAGCACCCCTTCACACCTTCCAGCTTGATGAAGATCCATTTGGTGGCTACCAAGGTCAATGTAATCAACATATTTGTTTCTAGAATCCAACGACGGGTGGAGAGCACTAAGCACAAATTATAGATTGCACAAAATCACCAAAAGCAGTATGTTGATGCACACTGTAGGCACATGGAGTTCAATGTTGGGGATCAGGTGTGGCTATCAACAACCAACCTCACATTAGTGGGACCTTGAAAGCTCAGACCTTGTTTTATTGGGCCTTTCTCAATTCTTTGCCGCGTTGGCGTTGTGGCCTATCACCTTGAGCTACCACCATGCATGAAGATCCATCCAGTGTTCCATGTTTCCCTACTATGCAGATATACTCCCCGATCAGGCTTGGGTCATTCCACACAAGACATTCAACCTTGCCCGACACTCATTGATGGCAACGAGGAATATAAAGTGGAGTGTAATATGCAAAAACGCATGCGTGGTACTTGTCATCCACGGATGGATTATCTTGTCCAGTGGAAAGATTACCTCCTCTATGAAGCAACTTGGGAACCTACTGCCAATTTGACACATGCACCGGTGTTGGTGCAAGCATTTGAGCAACAGTTGCACAACGAGGATGTTGTCTTAAAAAGAGGGAGGTTTGTAATACCAAGAGCTAGCCATATGATCTAGATGTGAAATTTGGTCTGGTAACATCTGGAATGATGTTATACATGATGGTCAAAATAGATCAGATAGGAGTATCACCAAGAGGGCACTTCTACTAATAGGGCAGAAAACCAGAATAGATTTGAAAACCTTAGACCCAATAGCTAGACATATGATTTGAAGATAAGAATTGGGTTAGTAACATCTAGAAGGATGTTACACAGGATTAACTGAATAGATCAGAAAGAGGTATCACCAAAAAAGGACTTCTACTAATAGAGTTGGAACCAAAATATGCCTAAAATCTTTGAAGGCAATTTTGGAGGCCTAAATGGATGAATTAGGCCTCAAAAATATGCAGATTCCTCTCCTAATGGAAAAAAGGCTGGCCTCCCCTCCCCCTTGCTTTGTCTCATCAAGAGCTTTCCAATGGTACCTCACCCACGTGATTTTGAGATTCCTACATGAAGATTCTCTCCGATCAAAGCTTGTTTGACCAACCAGATAGGACCAGGACCAACATGTCACCCATCCAAGTAAGTAATCCAAGGGTGGAGCTTGCCAACATGTCACCTATCTATGTACCTAATCCTATGGTGGAGCTTCATTGGAGGAGATCCGCTTTACCTATATAATCAAGAGAAGGTGCTCCTTTGGGGCATCGGAGTTTGAGTGTGAAAGTGTGTGTTTCTCATGGTGTGTTTCTCTTCAGGTCTCCTATCCTCGGAGTATTACATTATCCATGTATGGCTACCGTGGTAGTTTCCAAGATTAATTGTGCAAGATAGGTGTGTTCATTCTTGTTGATTTTCATGTAGAACATGTAGTTTGTATTAAGAAGTCAAGAAGCATGGAGTTTCCAAAGATAGCCACTTGCATTGCATGGACACTAGACAATGTAGCAAGTGTAGTCAAATTTGAGGACCTCAAATTTATAGTTGTTGGTGATTGCATTGTGCTTGAGAGCAGCCCTCAGCATAGAGCTCTTATCATCTTGCATTCCTTCTACATGGCTTTGTTGCTATGTGGTCTCAATGCAAGCATTATTGAAGATTCTTTGTGAATCATGCATTGAAACATCAGTTTTTTGTGAGTGTATGTGTATGTGTATGTGTATGTACCAAGTTGTATGTCATAACGTTATTTGTAATGATATAATATAGTTCAAATTTGTAATTTTGTGGTAAGAACCAATTGATCCCACAAAGATACAAGTTAGATATGACTAAAAATGAGGTAAAAGTGTCATAAGGTTGAAGATCTATTGTTTTTTATTTAACCTCTTGAGCACAATCATTCCCAAAGGAGTGGTCTCACACTTATTAGCATATAAAAAAATATAAACATTCACTAATCAATTTCAATTTAATTGTAGTCCAACAAATGCTTGAAAGTAATGGATCAATCATAACAAAGGACACTTTGACCTAGAATTTCCTTATCCTCCAATTAGCCCAACCAGACTCTTGCTTACTATCATTATGATTGTTCTATGATAGACCCTCTACACCACCGTTATGAACATTAGGTTGAATGGGATTAGATAGATCTCAAAAAGTCTCACAAGGAGTAGAATGAAATGTGTAAAGTAAATTGGAGTCAGATCTCCCAAGGGTCCTATCTCTCTTTCATCTATGACTATAACATTATGTTCTACCATTCCCAAAAGGCACTACATTGCATGAGGTTAGAATGATATATACTACTTAGTCTCCCAATTTGTGGTACTTAACAAGACTTAGGTCTGTAAAATTCCATTATGATATCATACTCAATGTAACAATATAAATTTTACAAACAACTTAGTCAAGACTAACAAAGTGGCAAATATGCCAAAATAGCTAGGAATTATAAGAATATTCTAGAAGCATCTAGGAAGCTACTTGGTGCCTCCCAAGTAATGTGCATGCTAGGTGGTGACTTCTAGGAGGCTAGTTTAGCTTGCATGCCAAGTAGTTGGCTTTGAGAAGGAACCTTCTCGGTTAGCTTGACTTGCACTTTAAGAAAGCAACTTTTAGGAGGCTTCTCAAGAGTTTTGTATATTCTATACAAATGCCAAAGCCCAAGCTCATGCTAGGCATTCAAAGTTCTCTCATTCAATAGTCCCAATGTGATCTTTCACTTTGATCTTCCATTCTCTTATTTCTTTCCTTTGCCTTTTACATTGGTATCAGAGCTCTAAGCCGGCCTATTTCTCACTCAAGATGAACCTTTGATAGCCATTTGTAATACAAGTAACTAGACATATTATCTGGAGGTGAAAATTGGCTTGGTTACATCTAGAAGGATGTTTTGTACAATGGGGTGGGAAGATCCAACAGAGGTGTGACCAAAATAATACTTCTACTAATAGGGCAAAAGCCAAAAATAGTATAAAAATTTTAGAGCCAATTTTGGAGGCCTAAATAGATGAATTAGACCTCAAAAATAGAGAGAAAGCTCTCTTGAGTGGGAGCACCCTATAAATTGTCTCATCAAGAGCTTTCTAACAATACCTCACCAATGTGATTCTAAGCTCCTTATACAAAGATTCTCTAAAGATTCAAGATAAGGATTGACATGTCACCCATCCAAACAACTAATCCAAGAATGGAGCTTGCTGATAGGTCACCAATCCATGTATCTGATCCAAGGGTGGAGCTTCCTTTGAGGGGATCCTCTTTTTTATATAATAAAGAGAAGGTGCTCCTTTGGGGCTTTGAAGTATTGAGTGTGAAACTTTTGTTTTCTCTCTTATATCTCTCTGGAGAGTTCTCTTGTCCTCCAAGGATTACAATGGTATTAGAATGGTTGTTTTAATCCAAGAGAGTGTATCACCCCTCTTGGAAGAATACAAACTACTAAAATTGAGTAATTTGAGGAGAGAAAACATAGTGCAATTGCTAGACTTGGGAAGTGTTTTGGGACTTGTGAAGTGACTTGTGACTTGTGAAGTGACTTGTGACTTGAGAAGTGACTTGTGTTTTAGAGAGCAAGTGGGATAGAGGCACTAGGAGGACAATTTCCTACACCTAGCTTCCCACTCTTGAATCCGTTCCACATCAAGATTATGCACATCCAACATGAGCAAATGAGAGTATCTTTTGTTTATCACTTTGGAGCAGAATTCATGGACAGAGTGATGAATTCACCCAGCCCATTGATTCTACCTGTGATGGTATAGGATAAAGAGTGGGATTTGACAATCTACATTCTATTATGATGTTATGGATCTAAACATACCAAATCCTCACCCTTTCAACAAGCAAGTAAAAATCTATTATGTAGTTAGACCAAAGTGATGTTTAGGGATTTTGTAGTCCACAATTTTGGTGAGGAATATTATCAATGAGTGATAGCCTCTAAGGTCCCAATGGCAGTTCCCATAGTTTGTGCTCCCTTTTGAGTGATCATTTTAACCCTCTATTGAAATAGGAAGTAGCAATTGAATATTTGCCATGTGTAGGAATCATGGATCTGTAATTGCAAGAGTTGATCCAAGGAATGCAAGGAATGTTAAACAAGTTTTGGGAAATCAAGATGACCATGGAAAAATTGCAAAATCAAATATTTATGTCAAAAAAAATCAAGGAATGCAAGAAGGGGAGTCATATCAACAACCAACACTAGTGATCAAAGTACATGGAGAGTTATGCATGCCAAGACACTGATTCCAATTAACAACCAAGCCACATTGTTAGTACAAATGAAAAAGACATGCAACATCAAGCGTTACAAGGGACAAAGTTCCATGGAAGTAGTGGAAAATTGGATTTCAAGAATGAATCAATACATTTGATTGTTCGCAACATAGATCACTGATCATTATGCAAGTGTGTTTGCGTGTGGGTAATTGACTGATAAAACCCTCACATGGTATGACGTTTGGGAACAACCATTGCTGGTAGAAGGAAGAGAGGTCACTTGGACAGCCATGCAAGAAGTGCTGCTCAAGAATTTCCAATCTGTGGATTTTGTGCAAATGGCCCAAACTAGACTAGGAGAGTTGAAGCAAAAGAATAGTATACAAGAATACATGGAGGCATTTCTGGATCTCTAGGTTGCAATAATTGATATGAGTCCAACCAAAGCTCTTGATAATTTCAAGAGAAGATTAAAAGAGTAGATTTTCCAAGAGATAATGGTGCAAAATCCTTGTACTATTTTTGAAGCCAATGCTTGTGCTCAAAGAATAGCAGGGGCGCTTAGAGGAGGTGAATTGAAAACACCAATGCAAAACCATTGGGCTGAGACACACTATTTTGGTGGATAAGTTCTTATGAAATTAGGCAGCATTTGTTTTTGAGACCAAGGAGCAAGATCTCTCCAAGGAGAATGGAGACGGGTCAAAGAAAAGAGAGAAGGAGTCCCATGGGAAGAAGGGGCTTGAGTAGAACAATGATGATGTTACAATTGCGGCCAAATTGGGCACATAGCTATCAATTGTTCTAACTTATCATCTTAAAGGCCCTCAGTCTCCATACAAGCAACCTCTAAACCACATAGAGAGACAAATTGAAGAAAAAGATATAGAAACCACATTGAAAAACAAAGATTGCCAGTAAATGTACCTTATGGCCTTACTAGCTCAGTGAAGAAGAGTAAAAGTGGGAGAAGGAAGAGGACAAGAGTGCAAAGATGGAGGAAGATAAATGCACATCTAATTTTTGTTAATGGAGTGCTAGAAGACAATCCGATGGGAGTGTTGATAGACTCTAGGGCAATAGAGAATTTCTTGTCTTGCTCTATTGCAATAAGTTTGGAGATGGAACTAGAGAAGGATGAGAAGGACAATGTAGATTACCTAATGGTAAAGAAAAGAGGATTGGATCATTACCTAGATAGGTAATACTCTTTGTAGGAGAGTGTCAAGAAGCAATTGAGTGGCGAGTGATACAACTAGCTCATTATGATGCAATCTTGGGTATGCCGTGGATAGAGCACTACAACCCTATGGTGGATTGAAGAAAGAAAGTAGTGAAAACTAGTCAATAGAAGATTTTTGGGGTTAAAGGAAGATCACAAAGGCAAGAGCTACCTTTGTATGTCATAAGGACCACATCTATTTGTAAGATAGATAGATGTTTCATGGGTTTAATAAGAGAAGTCCAGAGTGCCCAACATAATGGAAAAATTCTTGAGAAATTGAAAGATGTGATCAATGAGTTCCAAGATGTCTTTCCAGATGAATAACCGGTAGGTTTACCACCAAAAAGGATGAGTAGATCCTAAAATTGAGATACTTCCTAGAAAGACATATCCTTGTAAGCCTTATATCAACTATCACCACATGAGTTGGAGGAGTGTAAGGCTCAACTTAAGGATATGTTGCAAAAGGGGTTTATCTAACCCAATGTATCACCATATGGGGCTCTTATATTGTTTGTGAAGAAGAAGGATGGAACAATGTGCAAGTGCATTGACTACCAAGGACTAAAACAAAAAACAATGAAGAAAAAATATCTATTACCTTGCATGGATGACTTGTTTGATCAACTCAATGAGGCAAGGCACTTCACCAAGCTTGATTTGAGGAATGATTATAACCAAATCAAAATTGCAAAAGAAGACATACAAAAAATGACCTTTTGAACAAGGTATGGTCACTTTGAGTACTTGGTGATGCCATTTGGCCTCACCAATGCTCCAACCACTTTCATGAGTTTGATGAATGACATATTTCATCCATAGTTGGATAAATCTGTTATTATTTTTCTTGATGACATCTTAGTCTATAGTAGGATGCTATACAGAGCACAAGCAACATTTGTGAGAAGTCCTCTAGATTCTTTGACAAAATCAATTGTATGCCAAAATCTCAAAGTGCAAGTTTGGAAAATCTAAAGTAGACTACTTAGGGCATATAGTAAGTGTAAAAGGTATCCAAGTGTTAAAAGAAAAGATGGAGGCCATTCAAAAATGTAGTGCTCCAAAAGATTAGACTCAACTCAAGAGTTTCTTTGGGATTGATAGGGCTTTATCATTGATTTGTCAAGGACTTCTCAAAAATTACACAACCTCTAACAACACTATTGTGCAAGAGGAAGAAGTAGATATGGGGAGCTACACAAGAATTTCCCCTTTAGGAGTTGAAAGATACATTACTACATGCACCAATCTTGAAATGGTATGACCCAAAATGTCCAATCAAGATGGTTATAGATGCATCAAGTGTAGCTATAGGAGCAGTCCTATAACAAAAATGGTAGGATGGATAGCACCCAATTGCATACTTCTCTTACAAGTTGTTATTGGCAGAATGCAGCTATCACACCATCAAATGAGAAGAGTTGGTCATTGTCCTTGCAACCAAGCATTGGAAGCACTATTTGGATGAGAAGGCATTTGTGGTAGAGACGGACTACAAACTTCTAGTCTACCTCAAGACACAAAAAGATCTTTCTCGTCAACAAATCTGGTGAGCAAAGTGGAGATAACAATTCAACATGACAATCAGATATGTGGAAGGCAAGAAGCAACTTGCAGATGCATTCATTCAAATGCCAATGGTAAACAATTTGGTGGTGGAAGTCAAGATGAACCTTGAATTCTGGCCCAAGATTCTTGTTGCTACAAAAACGGATCCATAGATTGTAGGTGCTCAATCATCCAAAGGCATCACTAGTACCCAAGGACTCACCTTCTATGGTAGCATGTTATGGATCCCAGATGAGACGAATCTAAGGACCACCATCCCAGTAGATTGTCATGATTCTGCCATTGTAGGTCATGTTGGAGTGGACAAGACCTTGGATGCGATCAAATGCCATTACTATTGGCCCAAGATGAGCAACAATGTGATGGAATATGTTTAGAGCTGCCTCCTTTGTCAAAAAAATGAGGCTTCTAATCAAGCTCCCAAAGGACTCCTCCAACCTCTCTCCACTCCTACATAACGTTGGGAATAGGTAAGCATGGATTTGGTTTGTGAATTGCCCAAGACCACCTCTAGGTTTGACTCCACATAGTCTTTGTCAACTTACTCAACAAATGATTCATATGCATTCTACCACTAAGGATGTGACTGCCCCGCAACTAGCTCAATTGTACTTAGATGCAATCTTTTCCCATCATGGCTTGTCTCAAATGCTCATCACAAATAGAAGCACTCAATTCACTATTTTGTTTTGGAGAACACTCTTTGGATTCTTCAAAACCAAATTGGCCATTTCTATAGCATACCATCCATAGACCAATGGACAAACAAAGAGTGTAAATTGCACTATTGAGGACATGCTTTGGAGCTTTACTTTGGATGAGCAAGAGAGTTGGGAGACCTTACTCCCATTGGTGGAATTTCCGTACAATAGTTCAATGAATGCTTCCACATAAGTCACACCATTCTTCCTCATGTATCAAGAACATCCTTTCACAAATTTGATGAAGGTCCGTCCGGTGGGTACTAAGGTTGACAATGTCAACACTTTTGTTTCTAGAATCTAATAGGGTGTAGAGAATGCCAAGCATAGGTTGCAGATTGCCCAAAATTGGCAAAAGCAATATGTAGATGCACACCACCAACACATGGATTTCAACATGGGAGAGGCTATCAACCTCCAACTTCAAGTAAGTTGGTCCTCATAAGCTTAAAACTTATTTTATTGGATCTTTCTTCATCCTTTGTTGCATTGGCACAATGGCCTATCACCTCGAGCTACCGCCACATATGAAGATCCACCTGGTGTTTCATGTTTCCTTATTACACTGATATGCTCCTTGTTCATCCCACTTCTCTCCCTTCCAAGAAAGTTGACCTTGTTTGTGGTGCACACATTTTTTGTTTTTTTCTGTTTATTAGCATTTGAGGGAAGAAGTAAGCACGAAAAGCCGAATTGTGAAAGAAGAATGGACGGAAGTGACTTTGGAGGAAATTGGAAGAAGGTAAGATTGGATCTAATGATGGAGGTACTCAGAAGAAGGGTATGATGGAAAAATGTCCAAAGAGCATCGTCTTTGGGTCAGAAAGTGCAAGTGATACAAAGACCATCTAACAACCTTGGTACATGGCAAGAAAGTACACTTCAAGAAATTGCGAAGGCAGAAGAAGCATGTCTTGACAATGACCGGACATCAACACGCAGAAGAGTGGAGGTCAAATTTGAAATCAACTGAAGAATGACTGCAATTTGGAGTAATATAAGATTGTGATTGCGCAAGGACAAGTTGAATATGCCAAGTAAATTTCCAATTCCTTTGAGTAGTCATCTTGTAGTAATGCGTGTCCGGAAGCCAATTGAGAGTGAAATTTTTTGAAATCCAGAAGGGGTTAGAGTGTCTTGTCCAGGAGAGTGCATCATCTTTCATTGTCAAAAAACAAGAGAGAACATCATGGCAAAGAAGGTCACAAATGCTCTGGCGGTGTGAAGCTTTGCAATTCGTAGGTTAGATGTGGTAGCCAGAATCAAGGTCTTGAATAGACTTCTTATTACATTTTTAGCATGGAATTGGAATTTCAGTTTCCCAGGAGTAATGGCAGAGATAGCTGCCAGTAATTGTGAGGAGGGTCCCGAAGTTGAAGGGAAGAGAGGAAATCTGGCTTGATGGACTGAGTCGGATTGGAGGTTAGTATTGGAGAAGGAAGCAAGAGAACCAACGAGGACCACCTTTTGTCGGAAGTGTGATGCTGCAAAAGAGACGGCAAAAATCCAAAACTCTTTCTTTGCTCCGAGAACCACGAATGGCTACAAGGTGGAGTCCTATCGGGATCCGATTAGGAGAAGTATTGTGGGGGCAATGATGGCTATGTTCAAGCCAGAACAAACAACTTACATGAACATGCAACAAGCGGTCTTCTTCCACCAGATGTTTGCAAGGGTAAAGGTGAATTGGGCAAAGTGTTTTCACCACCAAACGAGGTAGACGGTAATCAATTGGCGGACAAGTTTGCCTCTCCATTAATTTGCACCATTTGTAGCACACTTCTACTTTGGGTTGAACTTGCTAACAGTAGAGGAGAGGCATTGCATGGTGTCCTATTTCCATCCTGACTTAAGATGGGAAGCGGATGGAGAAGAGTGATAGTATATGATACACCTGCGAGCCAATGATGAACACTTCTTGAAGATAGGACAATGGAAGACGGAAGAAGTCACAAGTCCAAAGACGAAGAAGCGCAGTAAACCCAAAGGGGCAAAGTTGCCTCCAGCTCAAAGGAAGACCCAAAGACTGGTTATGCAGAGTAAGAAGATGGTGAGAGAAGCATCATTGAAATCAGAGTCTGAAGAAGAAACAAAGTTGCAAGGAGAGGAATCAGAAGAAGATGAACTTACCTTACAAAGTGAGGAGTCTGGAAGTGATAGTGAGGAGGAACCTAAGGTTCAGCAATCGGTGGGGGTCAGTGAAACTTTTCATGTGATGATTGACAGAGTACCCGGAAGAACAAGTCATTGCGTAGCCCTGGTGGTGAATAAGCAAAGACCAGAGGAAAAGGAGTATCCTGTGGGGCCGAGTTCAATCGGTAAAGGAGAAGACAGTTCAGACGCGGTGTCTCTGATGATACAAAGATTGGGACTTTGGCAAAAGGAGCCAATGAAGGAGCCAAAGAATGGAGATGAAGATGGCAATGAAGATCAAGATAACTTCGGTGGGATACTATATCTAGCACAGGTTGTCACACCATTGCTAGAGCTACTGAAGGAGCATTGGAACATCATTCCCCAAGATCATAGAAAGGTGATGAATGAGTTGCAATTGGTGAAGCATATGTTGAGTGAAGTGAAGGGTTGCATGAGCAACAAGTCCGAAGAAATGAAGAAATTGAGAACTTCAAAGAGAGGAAGTCTTGAAGAAGAAGGCTTTTGAGATGTTACAAGAGAGCTGCGAGTCAAGAGGAAAAGAACTATAGAAGCAAGTAGGATAATTGAAGGAGTAGGCGATGTGGCTGAGCAAACTGAAGGAGGAAGTGAGTGATGTGCGCATCAAGAATAATCATTTGAAGGCAACGACAACAATAATGGAGCAGGAGTTGGATAGCTTGAAGACGAGTGCAGCTAGGAAGGATCAAGCATGGCAAAGGGAGCTAGCAGTCAGGTATGAAGAAGAAGGAAGATTGCGAGAGCTGGTACAAAGTGCTAAGTTACAGAGTGCACAGTATGTGGAGGAGAAGAAGATGCTTGCTGCTGAGTGCAAAGATGAGTTGAAGATGTACCGCAAAGAGTTGAAGGTAGAGTGCTCTCAAGAGTATGAGTCAAAATCAGTAGGAGAAGTTGCAGGAAAGTTGCAAGCAATCTTGAGTATGGAGGCTAAAGGGAGATTGGAAGAAGCACGTCTACATGAGTTAAAGTTACTTGTACAGGAAACTTGAAAGAGAAAAGCCAAAGATGTGGATATGAACACATTGCTGATCCGATTAAGGGAGCGAGTAGACCGGAAAATGTTAGAAGTAGAAGACAATGTTAGTCTCAGATTAGATTTAGTCAATTCGGAGTTAGAGAAAAATAAGAATAGTGTGACAGCAGAGAGGAAGTCCGATGTTGCAAAAGTAGGAATTCAGGTGTCATTGGACTTGTTATTTGACACATTAGAGAAGAGTGGGTTAGGAGATAAAGAGTTAGATAAGTCACTCCTTAGTGCAATTGTAGTTCCTAGTGTAGAAGTAGTAGAATTAGTGCAAGAATTGGTAGAATTAGCTATACCCGAAGAAGGAGAAGTGATAGGAAGATCATCGGGTTTGGAAGCCAATGATGAGGTAGACATTGGATTGGTGTAAGTACCAATTTTGAGATAGGGAGAGGTAGATATGAAGAGATGGATTGTCAGTTTGGATCTACGAGTAGGAAAATATGTTAGGAAGCGGTGCATAGGTAGGAAGAACTGCGGTTTGCTTCAGTATATAAGAGGAGCATTTGCAGTACTATGTTGTTCAGTATTCAAATTTCTAAAGATAGATAAAGCAAAGTGCTAGTTTTCAGTGCTCGTCGCTTGAGCTTAATTCTAATTGTCAATTATGTGTTTGTGTTTGTGAGTGTGTGGAGAATTCCAAAGTGCAAGTCAGTGTGTCTGTGGATGTTGGATTCTGCAGCCTTGATCTTCATTCTGTGTGTGTGATCCTAAGTGAAGTGCATCAGAGCAATGCCTTGACAGATCTGAGAGGAATTGTAATGTTGGTAGTATTCTGCATTTGTGAGTGCAACACAAAGTTGATGTGAAGCAATTTTGATCGAGGAAGTTGTGCCTTCAATAGAGGGGTGGAACACAATTCTGAGATGAAATTGTTCTTTGTAGTGAAGTGCCATCTTCGGGAGAATTTGAATCATCACAATCAAGAGTTGTTTGGACAGAATTTACTATGTTGTGATTATGTGTGTGTATTTGTGACAAGTTGTCAAGATTGTGAGCTTGTTACTCTCTTCTGGGTGTAGTTTCTACCTGAGAGATCAAAGAAGAAATCAAGAAAAACTACAAGTGACTGTTTGACTTTGTATTTGACCAATTCTAAATTGTTTCTCTACGGGAACAAAATTTACTTACCCAATTACCGCAAAAGTGATACTTGCCGGGTTGCACATTGTCCAACACTTGTTGATGAGGTGAAGGAGTATGAGGTCGAACGTATTCTCCCAAAATACATCCGTGGTACTCGCCATCCGCGTATGGAATATCTAGTCCATTGGAAAGGTTACCCACTATATGAGGCAACATGAGAGTCAATAGCCAACTTTACCAATGCACCAATGTCAGTTCAATCTTTTGAGCAACAACTTTGCGACATGATGACATTGCGTCTTAAAGGGGAGGTCTATTATACAAGTAGCTAGACATATCATTTGGAGGTGGAAATTGGCTTGGTAACATCTAGGAGGATATTGTGTATAATAGGCTAAGAAGATAAGATAGAGGTGTCACCAAAATAGTACTTCAACTAATAATGAAAAAGTTAAAAATAGCCTAAAAACTTAAGAGCCAATTTTTGAGGCCTAAACAAATTAATGAGGCCTCAAAATTAGACAGATTCCTCCCTCCTCAAGGAATATAGGCTTGCCTTTCCCCCCCCCCCCTCCCTCCCCTCCCCTCCCCAAAGATCTTTTCTATCAGGAGCTTTCCAATGGTACCTCATCCACACAATTTTGACCTCCCTATAGGAAGATTCCCTAAAGATTCCCTTTGGTCAAACAAGTTTGACCAACTAGATAGGACAAGGATTGACATATCACCCATCCAAAGAGATAATCCAAGGATAGAGCTCACTTACATGTCACTAATTCATAAATCTGATCCAAAGGATGAAGCTTCCTTTAAGTGGATCCTCTTTGCTATATAATAAAGAAAGATGCTCCTTTGGAGCATCAAAGTATTGAGTGTGAAACTAGTGTTTTCTCTCTAGTATCTCTCTTGGAGAATTCTCTTGTCCTCACATAATTACACTGTTATGATACCACACCATGGATTAACCCATCCAATATTACACTATTATGATACCGTAATTATACATATGATTATGAATAAAATTTAACAATAACAAAAACTGGATTGAATCAAATAAAATCAAACAATAGTACACAATCACCTTCTTTGAAGAGCTCCACCTTCTTCTTGTCATAGATCTCCTTTTATTTCCTTTGGGCTTGCTCCACTCAAACCATAGCAATTGCTCTTACCTCCTCCAATTCCATGAGTTTATCCTTCCTTGACTTTTATGCATCAACTCCTTGTGCTTTCTTAAATCTCCTATGAATGGCTTGGAAGGTAGGAAGATCAAAGTGAATAGGCAAGGTAGACTCAATACCACATACCAATTGAAATGGAGAATATTTGGTGGAAGTCTTCATGGTTGTCATATACTCCCACAGAATTGCATGATTCCTCTTGTCCCAATGATATTATCTTGGCCAATATCATGCACAAGGTCTGATTGGTTCTCTTTGCCAAGCCATTGGAATTTGGATTATAGGATGTAGTAACTCTATGTGTGATAGAGGAATATCATAAGATAGTTGTAGTGATGTTCCCTATAAACTCTCCTCCTCTATCAAAACTCAACTCCAAAGGGCCCCCAAACCTAGTGATAATGCATTTTAAGAAATCTACCAACTTCATTTTCATTCTTGTGCTTCCAATGTTTAGCCTCAACCCAGTCGGTAAGGTTATCAATAACTACCATAATGTACCAATTGTTCCTTGAGGTTCTATTGAGAGTACCTACCAAGTCAATTCTCCACTTCTCAAAAGTTCCTAGAAAAAGAATTGATCTAAGAAGTGAAGTGGAAGTAAAATTTCTACCAAAATCTTGACAAACATTACAAGTTTCCCAATATTCAAGACAATCCTTGAAAATTCCCTTCCAATAGTAATCTGCATCTAGAATCTTAAAACCAATCACCTTTCTTACATAGTGTCCCCCACATACTAAACCTCATGAAACTCCTTTTATGAGTATGATAGATTCTTCCTTACCCACTACTCTTTGAAGTAGACCATTTGCTCCTTGGTGAAAAAGAATATCTTCCACCATTGTGTAAGGTCTAGATTTTGCTGCAAGAGTCTTCCTATCCTTAGCATGCATCCCTTCTAGATAGTTACCTCATGTAACAAAAACCAAAATCTCCTTGTACTCCATTGAAACCTCTTGAGTGATTGAGATTGTCATGAGCTCCTCATCCAAGAAGGAATTATTCAATTCCATCAAGATCGTAGGCCTTAGATAACAAATCTGCATTTGCATATTTCTCCCCTGGCCTATCTTCAATGGTGTAGTCATACTCAAACAAGAGTATCATCCTCCTTACTAGCCTCCCTTTCACATTAGGCTTGTTGAAGATGTACTTCAAAGCCTTGTGATCCATGACAAATAGTAGCTTTCCACTGAATCAAGAAGTGTCTAAATTTCTTGAGACCAAAGATCACTACCAACACTTCTCTCTCCGTGATTGAGTAGTTCTTTTCTATTGAAAACATTTGTCTACTAGTATAAGCTATTGGATGATCCTACTCATGTTGGTCTAATTGACTAAGAGTGCATCCTTTAGCTACATTAGAAGCATTAGTGTAGAGGATGAAAGGCTTACTCCAATTAGGTTTAGCAAGAATTGGAGCCACAACAAGGGATTGCTTGAGCTTTTCAAAAGCTTTGAAAGCCTCCTTGTCTTCCAAAATCACCATGTATTCTACACCCTTCTTCATATAGATGGTCAATGCATAATTCTTGTTGGAAAATGAGAAAATATACCTCCTATAGTACCCAATGATCCCCAAGAATTGGCATAACTTAATCAAGCTTGAAGGGAATGGAAGGCCCGAGATTTTCTTCACCTCCTCAAGATCAACTATTATTCCATCCTTGGAAATGATATGCCCTAAAAGTAGACCTTCTTCACAACCAAAAATGCAATTCTCTTGGTTAAGTGATGCATTTTCTTCATCCAAGCATTGCAAGACCTTGATCAAGTGTTCAAAGTGCTTTCCGTGCTCCCATAGACACAAAAGTCACCAATGAAGTCTCTCAAAAATTCCCCAATGAAAGTTTCAAACACCTTGTTCATGAACCAATGGAATATGGCTGGAGCATTGCAAAGCCTAAGAGGGATGACCTTGAAAGAAGAAGTACTCCAAGGTGTAGTGAGTGATAGTAATCAATTGTTGATGCTTTGATGCAATCTTGATTTGGTTATACTCATCATGACCATCTCCAAAATTATACCTCTTATAACCTACAACCTCCTCTAAGATCTCATCAATGGATGACAAAGGGTGATAGTCCTTCTTAGTAATAATGTTGAGCTTCTTGTAATTCACACATACTCAAAGCTTGCCATTTTGTTCTTCATAATCACAATTGGAGATACCAATTTTGAATTTTCTACCTCAAAGATAAGTCCGGTACCCTTGAGCTCATCAAGCTCCTCCTTCACAACAAAAGCTATTGGTGGGCTAATGCAATATTTCTTTTTGGCAGACTGGTCTTGCATGTGACTCCACCTCTATCTCGTACTCCTCCAAGGTGATTTCCTTAAGATCCTTGTAACTAAAAGCAAACACATGGATGAACCTTTGGAAAATCTCTCCAAATCTCACCTTCTCCTCCTTGATAACATTTGGACCATACTTGAGGGTAGATAACCTCCTCTATATCTCCTCAAGTGTTAATGGTGATTTATCTAGGTCCTTTATACCTCTAGCTTAGGTGCAAAATCCATAGCACACAAAGGATACACAATTGAATCAAAATCAGATTCATCTTCCTCTTTAGAAGTCTCTTTGTCCATGCTTGTGTCCACACTTGAAGCTCCTTCTTTTGAAACTTATTCCCAATAATCAAAAGATGGTGTATCTGAACATGAAGTGTTGGTGATGTTTTTCATAGGAACTGTAAGTTGATGGTTTGATGGCCCAATGCTCAAGTACCCTTTGTGCCATAGATCAATTGTTTGTGCTACTCTTAACCATGGCTTCCCAAGTAGCAAATCATAACTTGAATCCTTCAAGACTTGGAAAGTCATGAGATTTTGAATCTTGAAAGTCATGAGATTTTGAACTCCCATAACTAAAACTACCACCTTATCTATCACCTCTATTGGTCAAACTTGTTGCTTTCTTGCCATGTTCACTATAAATGTTGAAGGTCTAGAGGGTATCATACCAAAATTCTTCATCAACCCCTCCAATATGGCATTCATTATAGATCATCCATCAACAAAATCATCATTCATATTGTGACCATTCACTCTCATATCAACCTTGGAGGTATATTCACAAGCCTCCCATGGTGTTGGTTTGGCATCCACCACCTCCATTGATATTGGAGCTTTCTCTCTTGCTTTCTTCCTCCTCTTGCTCCTTGTAGAACTCAAACCACCTCTAAACTTCTTTCTCAAGGTGAGATTCAAAGCAATCAGTTGGCCCACTATGATATTAGCCTTGTGATTACCAAAATCCTCCAACATATTGTAGTTTCATTGTTTCTTTGAGATCAAGAAGTCCTCCATCCCCAACTTCTTCCTTGGAGTCTTTGTTATTGATGGTGTTGAGGTGCTAGTGCAAGTGCTCCTAGTAGGCATAGGAGTATCCTTGCTAGGAGAAAATTTGTGAGAAGAGTGTACATCCTTTGCAAAAAAACTCTCTTCTTCTCTTGTGCCAAAAGATTCAAATTAAGACCTTTGGAGTTTGATCACTTCCCTTTCTTATACTTGTTCTCAACCATATCTATGGATATTATTCCCTTACCTTTTTTTGGATTAGGAGCCACTTGGATTTCACTACCTTCCTATTTCCCTCTATTGGCTCATTCATAACTCCTTCCTCCATGGTAAGTGGAATTTGGGCAATTCCTTTGGATATGACTTCTTCCTCCACAATCAAAGCAATGTTTATCATTGAAATTGTTGGTTGGTATGTTGGCTTCCTCTATATAGATAGATTCCATACCTCTTAGGCCCTCTCCGCACATTCAGATCCACCTCTCTCTTCTCCCATAGTTGCACTACATTGATCTTGAGATCTACAAGTTGTTATGTGATGGTTTGAAGTGGATCTTTTGGTAGAGGTACAATGTAAAAGACCAAGACCAAGGAGAGAAATAGGAGAATGGAAACTCACATTGGGACACTTGAATGAGGGAAAACTCCAAATGCCTAGCATGAGCTTTGGCTTTGGTATTTATAGGTAGCATACAAAGCCCTTGAGAAGTTTCTCAAGAAGCTTCCTCGAGCCGCTTTCTTAGAGTGCAAGCCAAGTTGACTAGGAAGCTTCTCAAGAAGCTTCCTTCTAGAAGCCACCTACTTGGTGTGCAAGCTAAGCTAGTTAGAAGCTTCTAGAAGCTATTTGCTTGTGGCGCAAGTTAACTAGTTGGGAAGCTTCCTAAGAAGCTTCTTAGATGCTTCTAGAATATTCTAGGCTAATTTGGCTTATTCTCTACTTTGTTAGCCCTACTAACTATGTTGTAAACTCCATATTGTTACATATTCCTCCACCGCTAGTTGGTGACGTCCTCGTCGCTATTGAAGCTTCAAACTCTTGGATGGCCGTCTTTGCATTCTAGATGTGAGAAAGAGGTTCCCATGTGGCATCATGAAGGGGATACCCTTCCAAAAGACCTTGTACTCCATATGTTGTCGGCATCTTCATTGGATGTTGCAATGCCTAAGGATACAATCAACTTTGTACTCCTCATGATCATTGATAGAGATAAGGGGAGGAGGAGAATGGATTCAAGAAGAAAAAGAAGAGGAGTTAGGAACAAAGGGTTTCAACTTGGAAACATGAAAGACATGATGGATGCGCATATGACAAAGCAAGGCAAGTCAATAAGCAATAGGAGAGACAATTTGGGTGACATCAAAAGGTCCTATCCAATTAGGGGAAAGTTTACAAACTTGGGTATCAAGTAGGAGCGGTAGATTACTAGAAGATAACATAACTTTATCACCAACTTCAAAGGTGAGATCATGACGATGGTGGTCCGTATATTTTTTTTGATGATTTTGAGCAACAAGGAGGTGAGATTTGCCTTTTTTTGGAGAGCTTTGGATATGGTGGTCAAGAAGGTTGAAGTATGAGGGACTTGGGACAGGGGAGGAGCAAGAAGAGAATATAAGACAAGTGGATCTTGGCCAAAATTGAGAAAGAAAGGAGAGAATCTGGAGCTTGCCTGTTTAGAATTGTTGTATGTAAACTTTGCAGCTATAAGATATTCATCGCAATTGGTATGGTGAAAAGTTGACAAAGGCATGAAGCATATCTTCCAAGGTGCGATTTTCATGTTTGGTTTGTCCATCAATTTGAGGATGATAGGTTGTGGACAAAGCAAGCTTAGTGCCAAGTATCTAGAAGAAGGCTTGCCAAAACTTTTTGGTGAAGTGAGGATCACAATTGGAGATGAGTACACATGGCATCTTATGATGTTTGAATACATTATCAAAGAAGAGTTGCACCAAGGTTGGAGCATTCACAGTATCAACCGTTGGTGCCAAATGGATTTGCTTACTAAGCTTATCCACAAACACCATAATTGTTGTGTGACCTTGTTGTGTCTTGGGCAAGGAGGTGATGAGATCTAAGCTCACATGTTCCCAACAAGTAGTTGGAATGGGTAGTGGCTGAAGGAGTCCACTCGGCTTTTGGTTACTGGCCTTGTTGCGTTGACAACTCTCACACGATTGGACAAACTCCCAAACATCTCGTGTCATGTTGGGTCACCACCATTGGCATTGGAGGGTACCCAAGGTCTTGTCCACTCCCATGTGACCAACTACTGGTACATCATGGGCTTCCTGAAGGCGCACAAGTCGGAGATCACCTTTGGCTAGAACATTGATCCGGTCCGCATGGAATAGAAGGCCTTCCTTGAAGGAGAAGGTGTTTACTCCTTATCGCCTGCTATCAAATGACCATGTACCATTTGGAAGAAGAGATCTTGTTGTAGAGCTGATTAAAACTCATTATGGACCTTGGGGTCAATTGACACCATCGTAATTGTTGCCGTGATGAGAGGAAGAGACTTCAAATCAGGTCATTGTGATAGAGCATCAAGGATGACATGGAACTGATCTGGTTTTTACTTAAGTTTGATGTCAAACAATTGGAGTTGCTCTTCCCATTGATGATGTCAACTCTTCATGTATTCCAAGTGTAAGGTCTACAACAATGGCTTGTGATTAGTTCACATAATCACTTGTTTTCCCAAGAGATAATGCCTCCATACCTTGGTGGCATATACCATTGCAAGTTGTTCCCGATCTTGAGTAGAGTAATTTCTTTCAGCTATATTTAGTCAGAGAGACACAAAGGCAAGGGATGTTGTCTATTTGGGAATTCTTGTTGCAACACAACTCTAATTGCAAAGTTAGAAGCATCAAAATCAACCACACAAGGTAGTTGAGGATCATATGGTTGAGTAATGGGTCTTGAAGACACCATGCTTTAACTTTTAGAATGCTTCTTCATGCTTGGTGGTCCATTGGAAGCTCAAGTTCTTTCCCAAGAGGTCAGTCAATGGTGCAACCACATGAGCATAATAGTGGATGAACCATCGGTAAAAACTGGCCAATCCATTGAATGCTCGTACTTTTGTTACATCCTTTGGGGTAGGCCAATCAATAATGGCCTTGATTTTCTCTTCTTCCATCGTTATCCTCTTTGATGAGATCTTATGACCCAAGAGGGTAACCTCCTTCTGCGAAAAGGCACACTTCTACTTCTTGCAGTAAAATTTCCATTGTCATAGTCATCTTAGGACTTCTCACACATAATTCACATGTTCTACCTCTATCTTACTATAGATTAAGATATCATCCAAGAACACCACCACGGACTAATCCAACAGTCTATCTAACACCCGATGCATCTGATCTATGAAGACCGTTGGGACATTAGTGAGTCCAAAAGGTAGAACTCTCCACTCAAAATGCCCATACCTTGTGTGAAAGGTAGTCTTTTGCACATCCTCTCTATCAATAGGAATTTGCTAATAGCCACTATGAAGATCCAACTTGGAAAAGTAGTGTGCTCCACTTAGTTGATCAAGCAAGTCATTGATCCAAGGCAAGGGATATGCATTCTTCACGGTTTGCTTATTGAGCCCACGGTAATCAATACAAAAATGAAGTACTCCATCCTTCTTTGGAACAAATAGTAATGGTATTCCCCAAGGAGAGGTACTCTGTCGTATGAAGTCCTTCTCCAAATACTCTGTAAGTGTTGTTTGCAACTCCTCTAACTCCTTTGGTGAGAGCCAATAGATTGGTCTACTCATTGGAGTACTCCTTGGCAATAACTCAATCTTGAAGGGCATACCTCAATCGGAGGGTAATCCCTTTGGCAGATCATCCAAAAACACGTCCGCAAACCCCTAAACTATTTGATCAACCATTGCTTGATGAGGCGCTTGGCCCTCCTTAGATTGTTCTTGTGCAATTGGCTTGGCAACAATAAAAACAACCTCCATTTTGTTGTAATCTTTCTCTATCCGTTGCACCACTTCTTGTGCAATTGGCTTGATCCACACTGCAAATACAAACTTATCTTCTTCCAAAGCTTGCTCTATAGCTGCTTTACTAACCAACTTCCCTTCCACGGACTCATCTCTCTTCCAAGCTTGCTCCATGGTTGCCTTCTTGGCAAACTTCCCATCTTGGGACTCCTCTCCCTTCAGGGTTTGCTCTATGGCTACCTTCTCAACAAACTTCCCATCTTGGGACTGACTATTCTTAATTGTTCTACTCAGAGGTGCCGGACAACCTAATTAGAAATTCCTACCTTGGTGTTGTACTTGAATTTGTTGTTGGGTCCAATCAAACTGAACCTTATGAGGTTCAAGTTGAGGTAGACCTAGAATGATATCATAGTGTAGAGGTGCCACTACAAACCTCATACACTCCAAATACTCCTTCCCAATCTTTAAGGTAACAAGATGCAAGGTGTGGAATGTAGAACC
Source organism: Lunularia cruciata (assembly GCA_948567375.1). Lineage (NCBI taxonomy): Eukaryota > Viridiplantae > Streptophyta > Marchantiopsida > Lunulariales > Lunulariaceae > Lunularia > Lunularia cruciata. The sequence continues at coordinate 44,779,277 of OX419757.1, forward strand.
CTTTCTACCATCTACCATCATCAAACTACTTCCAATCATTGGCTTGATAAGAATACCTAATTCCTTTGCTACTTGCATAGACATGTAATTCTCTGAACTTCCAAAATCAACTAAAATCTTGCAACCCCAATTAGATATCATACCTTGCAGGTGAAGTAAATTTGCATAGGTCAAGCCTTCAATCCCCTTGGAACTAATCAAGCTCCTAGTAGGCGGCTCAAAATCTCCTACTAGGATTCCTTGTTTCCTTGATCCTTTTATTCCTTAAACTCCATCTGTGCAACTTGTCAAGGTTGCCTATTCCTAAGTGGGCATTCAACAATGCAATGTCCAACTTGGCAACAATAAAACAACCTCCATTTTGCCGCAATCTTTCTCTATCCGTTGTACCAAGTGGTCTTCGTTGGATAGCATCAATCTCCATTGGTGCCGGTTCTTCCACCCGTGCATAATGTACTGGTAGGCCTTGTGTAGGTCGAGGTCAAGACCAAGTTGTCGCAACCAAGGAATCAAAATGCTTAGCTAATTGCATGGCTTCTTCTACGTTTTGTGATTCCCACATGGTCACCTCTAATTTGGTCTGTGACTTCAATCCCCGCACAAATCAATCTAGAACTTTACCTTCTTGTATATCTGGAATTTGCATGATGATGTTTTGAAACTGTGTGATGTAGCTCCTTATTGAGCCAACTTGCTTCAACTCTGCCAATTAATCTCGTGCGGCTTGAGTGGCATTTATAGTTTGAAACCGATCCAATATTGCATCCTTGAATTCTGCCCATGTCAAAATTGGTGCAACAATCTGTCATTCCGCTCTCTCCACTCAAAATCACCACCAAAGTTTTGCCACACCATCTAATTAGCTAGAGGCCAAGAGAATCTGTTTCCGTTCATCATGAAGATTGGTGGCTTCAAAGTAACGTTTGTAGTCGAATACAAAATTCTCCATTGTGCGTGGAGGATTCTTGCCTTCAAACACCTTGAGTTTTGGAAATTGAATGCAATCTTCTCCATCTTGAAGTGGCGCTCTCTTTATATTTTCTTGTTGTTGCTGATCTTGTTCATCCAACAATTGAGTAAGGTGCTCAATTTGTTGTTGCATCACAAAGATAACATCCGGTATTGCCACCATAGCTATTACTCTATCCTACTACTCCCAATTTATCTAATTGATTAGCATATAGATGCAGCACGTCCACCGTTCTTCATAAGTTACAACCGGAAGTATCAAGGGTTCCTCAGACACGGTGATCATATGTAGAAATTCTTGCCCAAAGCACAAGGTGATGAATTGGGTGAAATGATGCTTGGATAATATCTAGACATGAAAATCCCAATGGTTTGGCAGAAGTGGATTTGGTGGTCCATAAATTCCATCCATCCCAAACCTTGCTCTGATACCAATGTAAAAGACCAAGACCGAGGAGAGAAATAGGAGAATGGAAACTCATATTGGGACACTTGAATGAGAACTCTGAATGCCTAGCATGAGCTTTAGCTTTGGTATTTATAGGTAGCATACAAAGCCCTTAAGAAGCTTCCTTGAGTCACTTTCTTAGAGTGCAAGCCAAGTTAACTAGGAAGCTTCTCAAGAAGCTTCCTTCTAGAAGCCGCCTACTTGGCGTGCAAGCTAAGCTAGTTAGAAGCTTCTAGAAGCTACCTGCTTGGGGTGCAAGTTAACTAGTTGGAAAGCTTCCTAAGAAGCTTCCTAGATGCTTCTAGAATATTCTAGGCTAATTTGGCTTTTTCTCTACTTTGTTAGCTTTACTAACTACGTTGCTAAACTCCATATTGTTACATACAAGAACCTGAACACTAACTAATTGTGGTGCAATCCTTGCCACCAAAGTATCAAAAGTTCCACCATACTTTCAGCTTTGAGGAGGATGTACAATCTCCTTCACCACCAAATCACTTTCATCATCTTCCAAACTCTCCTCTATACATATTGCAATCTTGATAACTTCAACCTTGGAAGAAAGTTTCTCATATCTCACCTTGCTTTTAATTTGTGGTTTCAACCTTCCCACAAAATTGTTGGTGAGCATGGCTCCTATGCCAATCATAGTAATCTCCATTTCATCCCCACTCTTCCTCAAAATTATGCAAAACTTGGACTCTAACTTCTCCACTCGTTCTACATAGACTTTCACTTTCTCTCCATCTCCTTGTTTGAGAAAAGTAACCTCACTCATCAATCTCTCATAACTCTTATCTAGAAGAAAGTTCTCAATGACTTTTGAAGTTAAACTCTCCTAAGATTCTTCTTGCCCATCTCTCTCTTCTCTCTCTCTCTCTCAATATTTTGACTCATACTATGTAAGGGCTACATCCTCAAAAAAATCCAATAATAATGAGACCCACTCATTCTTCCTTCTCTCATTTTTTCCTATGCAAGTTCTCTTGAAGTCTCTCACAAAGCCCTCCACATCTTCTCCATCCTTGCACAAGAAAACCAATAGTTTCACCAGTTTAGCCTCTCACTATCTTTCTCTTTTCTCTCACTCTATAACTAATAAAGTATATATATGACTGACACTATTTGAGGGTAATCCACCATAGGGAACACAAAAAGCTTAGGTTGCTCCAAGAATTCTATAGCAAGATCAAATCCTAGAGTGCATATTAATCAAACCCTCATGGATAGTTTATCCATAAGTTAAAAGGTTATCACTAATCTTGAGAACTAGTTGATGAAGTGGTAGTTTCTTTGTAGCTATACTTAGACTCTCTCCAAGGTCTTTCCCCAAATTCTCCAAAAGTGTTGTTATTCTACTACATTCATCTCCTTTTGGATATCCTTCCATTCCACAAACCTCACATGACTCCTTGGTCTTAGTTCTCCTTCTCTCAATCTTGGTGAAGACGGTCCAACATGCAATCCCAAGTTAAATAAGCCTCTCCTTCCTTTCAATATCTTGCTCTCAAATGTCAATGGACATGAATTTACTTTATGTCTCTTCTTTCCATATAAAAAGCACTTAGAATCAATATTTCTTCCAAGTAGTGTATGTTTTTGGATCTTACGTTTTTGGATCCTCTCAACACTCTCTTCAAATTTATTCTAAACTCTCTTTTCCTCAAATCAATCCCTACAATCACCTCAAACCCTTGGGGAACTCAACATAGCCCGTTTTCACTCTAGTGACCCTCATGCTCCCAAGAAGAGTCTTAACCCACAAACATGCTTTGGTTGTTCTCACTCTCCTTGTGCATAGGATCTCAACTCTCAAGAATTGACCCCTCCTCACAATGTCACTCAATTCTCTCAATAGTAAATTAAATTCCTTAGAAATTTCTTGCATTTGATCAAAATCCTAGGGTGTCCTCCCTTGCAAAATTTTAGATTTTTTCATCAAGCCATTTGGCCTAGACACCTTTTCATTCAACACACATATTTCAGATTTGGTTTGAAAATCACCTACTCACTTTAAAAACTCATAACTTCTTGTGGAAGAATGATCTCTCCTTAATTTTTAAGCCAAAAGATAGAATATTATGCACCAACTTTTCTTGGAAATTTTCAAAAAATTTCAATGAAAAATGAAAAAAAATCAAACTTGGACAAAAGTCAAGAGAGTGTGCAATTTGCGAGAAGAGTGTACCCTAACATCTTCCATAAATGCTAGTTCAAGGTATGTAGTAACACTTGCAATAATTTCAAGTGTCCAACTTGGAAGATAATCCAAGATATCTTTTATAAAAATTTCAAATCTGGATTTCAAATTTGAGGTTTTGCCCAAAATCACCATAATCTCCAAACTCTACAATCCACCTCACAAAATCTCTCCAAATCCTCTCATATGTATAGTATTTACAATATCATCTTAAAAAATCATAATAAAATATAAGGTATAAAAATAGGTCCAAGTTCTATAACATAAGTTTAGCATTTTCCTCCTTTAATGTTCTCTCCAAGTGAGCTCTCATAACCTCCTATTGTCTAATATAAAACTAGACGTAAAATATTATCTTATCTTCTAGAGAGGTCTTGGCAATTGGAACCAAAAATGTGAGCTGGCATATCTCTTACTCAAGATAAACCTCTGATGGGTATTATGATAGCACACCATGGAAGAAGGCAAGGAACCCTAACTCCATCATACTCCTCCAAGGCTAACACTCCAAGATTCAAACCGTTACTCACTAGAGAACTTAATGAGAGAAAGATAGTTGCAAATGAAAGGATGATGAGTGCCTCCTCATCCTTAGCTTATATATTTGTGAAATAGTTACGCACCAAGTTACTAATTATTGGAGTAACTCACGTGACTAGGCTAAAAGTCAAATCAAGTAAAAAGTCTAAAGGAATATCCATACTCATAGGAATATTCTTCTAAGCTTGTGGTCTTATCTTAAGTCAAGGATTCCTTCACATGGGTTATCCTTGGACTGTAAAAAACTTGAAGCAAAAGGCTTGAGGGTCCAAGAGTTCTCAATTCTTTCTTCAAAGCCAAACATCTAAGAATAATACCAAGTCAATACATTGGAAATCTAAAATAGTGGTGCTTATCTTTCCATTTCTTCTAAAATAAGGTCTTCTTTATCTTAGCTATGACTAAATTTAGCTAATCATGACTAATGTAGAACTATCATTTATCTCAATATAAATAATATCTCTGAAATACTTGTAATACTAAACTAAATATGACAATAACAACATACATGCACACATAGATATTACAGATCAAGAATGGGATATATGGAATTTATGGACCACCAAATCTTTTTCTGCCAAACCATTGGGATTTTTGTGTGCATGTACTACTCAAGCATCATTTTATACAATTCATCATCTCACACTTTGGATAAAAAATTTTGAATACGATCACCTTGTCTAATGAACCCTTGATACTTCTGATTTTACCTTGTGGAGAAGGTGAATGTGTTACATCTAAGTGTCAACTTAGATTATTGTAAGTAGTTTGATAGAGGAGTAGCCATGGTAACAATAACTAAAGTTATCATTGCTATGTAGCAACAAATCTAACACCTTACTCAATTGTTGGAAGAACAAGACCATCAATGATAAGAGTATATAGAGACAACACCATTTCTAGAAGGAGAAGAGCAAATACAAATTCCAAAGCCCAAAGGTATTTGAAAGCTAGTATCTCTCTGAGTATAATAGAGAATTTTTTGTTTGATTATGAATGTTATTTTGAAGCTACAAATCTTCAAGGTGAATAGAGATAAATTCTCTTGGATGGAGTGGCAAAACTATGGTGGCAATTTTGAGTGGAGAAGCTTAATGCTATTGTTTTGCACCAATCTTGACAAGCAAAGAATTCAAGGGTGCAATAATTAGACAATTTTGAGCTATAAATGCTACACAAGCTGCACAAGATAGATTAGCAAAATTGAAGTATATTGGTTTTATAAGAAGCTACATCACTCAATTCTACAACACCATAATGTAAATTCAATATATACTAAAAGGTAAAGCTTTGGATTGATTTTGAATGGTCATGCACAAAATTAGAAGTGACTATGTGGGAATCCAAACACTAGGAGGAAGCCATGCAAGTGCTGAGTGCTTTGATTCCTTGGTTGTGACAACTTGGTCTTGACCTAGACCTTCACAAAACCTGCCTACACACTACACATGGGTGGAAGATCCTACACCAATGGAGATGATGCCATCTAATGAATACCACTAGGCACTATGAATAGAGAAAGATTGTGAAAAAATGGTGGTTGCTTTTATTATCACCAAATCAGATATTGCATTGTTGAACGTCCATTAAAAAATGCATGATCTCAACAAATCATCCAAATGAAGTTTTTAGGGCATGATGATCAAGGAAATGAAGAATCTCAATAGAAGAATTTGTGTCACCTATTGGGAACTTGATTAGTTCCAACAAGATTGAAGTCTTGACCTACATAAGTTTATTTCACTTGCAAGGTATGATATCTGATTGTGGTTGAAGGATTTTGGTTGATTTTGGAAGGTTAGAGAATTATATGTCCATGCAATTAGCAAAAGAATTAAATATTCTTATCAAATCAATGATTCAAAGTAGATTGATGATGGCAGATGGTAGAAAGGGTTATTCATTTTCTACCTCACATCTTGTTACGTTCAAGATTAGGAAGGAGTATTTGGAGTGTATGAGGTTTATAGTTGCACCTCTACACTATAATGTCATTCTAGGTTTATTTCAGCTTGAACATCATAAGGTTCAATTTGATTGGACCCAACAAGTACAACACCAAGGTAAGAATTACTGATTAGGTTGTTTAAAACTTTTGAGTAATATATCTAAAAATAATCAATCCCAAGATAGGAAGTTTATTAGTAAAGTAGCCATCAAGCAAACTTTAGAGGAAGATATTCTTGTTTTTGCGGTGTAAATCAAGCCAATTGCACATGGAAAAGTGATGAGGGCCAAAAGCGTCATCAAGCAATGGTTGATCAAATAGTTCAAGAGTTTTCATTTGTGTTATTGGATGATCTACCCAAGGAATAATCCTCCAAACATGGTATGCTCTTCAAGATTGAGTTATTGCCAAGAAGTACTCCATTGAGTAGACAAATCTATCAGCCTTCACCAAAGAAGTTGGAAGAGCTTTGGATAACAATAAGAGAGTTGTTGGAGAAGGATTTCATATGACATAGTACATCTCCTTGAGGACCACCGGTTCTATTTGTCCCAAAGAAGGATGGAGGAATTTTCTTCTATATTGATTACCATGGCCTCAATAAACAAAAAATAAAGAACACATATCTCTTGCCTTGAATTGATGACTTGCTAGATCAATTGAGTGGAGCACAATAATTCTCCAAGTAAGATCTCTAAAATGGCTATTGGTAGATTCCCATTGATAGAGAGGATGTGCAAAAGAGTACCTTTTGCACAAGGTATGGGTATTTTGAATAGAGAATTCTACCTTTCTGCTCACTAATGCTCTTATAGTCTTCATGGATCCCATGCATTGGGTGTTGGATGTGCTATTAGATCAATACGTGGTGGTATTCTTGGATGATATTTGAGTCTATAGCAAGGTAGAGGTAGAACATGAAAATCATGTGCAAGAACTCTTAAGATGACTACATCAATGGAATTTTTACTACAAGAAGTCAAAATGTGCCTTTGGTACAAGAAAGTTCTCTTCTTGGATTATAAGATCTCATCAGAGGGGATCAAGATAGAAGAGGAGAAAATCAAGGTCATTATTGATTAGCCTACTCCAAAGGATGTTGTAGAAGTGGGTGCATTTAATAGATTGGTAAGTTTTTATTGATGGTTCATCCACACTATTATGCTCATGTGGTCGTACCATGGATCAACCTCCTGGAGAAGACCTCAAGCTTTCAATGGACCACCAAGTAGAAAGAAGCATTCCAAAAACTAAAATATATAGTGTCTTCAAGACCCATTCTTTAACCATATGGTCCTCAACTACCATGTGTGGTTGATTTTGATACTTCTAACTTTGCCATTGGAGCTATGTTGCAATATGAATTTCCAGATGGATTACATCTCATTGCCTTTGTGTCTTGTTGACTAAACACCACAAAAGGGAATTACTCTACTTGAGATCAAGAAAAACTAGAAATCATATATGCCACCAAGGTATGGAGGTATTATTTCTTGGAAAAAAATTGATCATGTGAACCCATCACAAATCCTTGTTGCAAATATTAGATTTGAAGCACATGAATAATCCACATCATTGATGGATTGAACAACTATAGTTGTTTGACCTCAAACCTTCTCTTCTTTTTTCATAAAGCCCATTCCTATGTGGAAGTGTATGACAAAGGGTGCTATAGTCATGGCCGCTCCTTGTTCCATGTCCTCAAGCAGCTCATTTACTTGTTTGCAAAACATCCGCTCCCAACTCACATGTTTCCTTTTATGCAAAAGTTGGAAGAAAATAGCTTGGTTGAGATTGATGTAGAATGTTAGTTTCAATCAAACTAGGTCCATGATCAATTTTGTTACAACTTTTTGGATGCAATCTTTCAAATATTATATCTTATACCCATTAAAGGACTTTTCCCTCCAACAAACACATTGTCTGTCTTGGCCTTCATACTCTTGCTCGTCATACTATGAGGATTATCAATGTATATTTGGCCAAATGGTGCACACTTTTCCCTAAGACTCAGTGCCGATTGTCTTCTATCCAAGTGACAAGGTTTGCTCTTAACAACTTTCCCATCATGTACGAGTTGTTTTGGATCTCTTATAGCAACAACAGGTCTGAAAAACTCCAGTCCCACAACATGAAGTCTAGACTAGGCTCTACAACATAATCCCCATTTGGATAATTTGGGAGGTTTGCAAACAATCTCTTCCGCTTTGCATGCTTTTGCTTTTCTCTTGACCACCATCACTCAATCTCCCATCTTGCAGATATCTAAATCTAGTTTTTTCTTGTATTTCCCCCTAGCATTCTTACACTTTTGTACTTTTGCAGCAAATTTTGAACAACAATTCAAGAGTTGCTTGTGTGAGAAGTGTGAAAATGATGAAAAAGTAAAAAATAACTACTTGCAAGGTGGGATTGGGTTTTTTTTAAATCTGCCTGCCCAGTCACTCTTCAGCCGTTGCAATGGTTGGCAAAGGGTTGTGGTAGAATAGTGCATGTGCAAGTCCCTAGCGCAAGATAATCACAAACGGTTCTTTGGCAGCACGCCGCAATTTACTGGTTTTGGACTTTTGAATTGGCGGCAGAATCCCATGGAAAATCATTTTGATTGAATCTCATCACTCTGCATCTTGTACAATGGAGTTCTGCGAACTTCTGACATCATTGTGAGCCAACTTGTATCATAGACCTTCTTGTGTGGTTCATTCAGCACAAGTAGGGTACAATACGAAGCCCATGTTTCCTGGTTGGAGAAACCTGTAATTGTTGGGATGTTCATCAAGCCAGATTTGAACGTTGTTTAGGACGAACTAATCACTTTATCCTACTTAGTACTATCCTAAGGCTTAATCTATTACTACTAAACTACTAGGAATGAGAAGACTGGGACAAAAATAAAAAGTAGATCGCGGCAATATTGTATAATTTCTTAACATATAGGGGTATTTTTATAATATCCGCAACTTAGAGGCGTATTTTGGTACGTTTTTTATGTTAAAACATGAAATGTATCCTAAAGTTTATTCTGGTTTTCTATATGGCCTCCGGTATGGCTGGAATTATTCATAAAGCTTCTATCTATCCATAGATGTATGACACTCGCTAATGTGCTGATGTTGGTAGTTTTCAATTGACATCTTGATTGGTCCTAAAGCTAGTTGATTCATTTTTTCGTATTTGGAGAGCTCTTTCTCGTCAATTCAGCTGTGCCGTCGCACAACTTGACTCATTCTTTCTTAATATACTCCTTTCACAACTTTCAATCTCAAAGTGGTTCTGAACTCAAGTGTATCATCGCACAACTTGACTATTTCATTCTTAATATACTCCCTCACAACTTTCAATCTCAAAGTGATTTTGAAAGATAATAGTTCTCGGTAGTCAATCTCTGGATAAGGATTATGTTATATAAAAAGCAATTGAATTTATCAAGCCGGAGAAACGGATCGATAGAGATCGAATATCAGGCCTATAGATCCATAACCTTGTGAGCAGAAGTATGAATACTTGCACATCGTAAAGACTGAAGCAGACGGGGCCCTGCATTCAATAATACTTCTTCCATGATGAATGAAACAAGCAGGACCAAGTATATTACTCGGATGTAGAATCGGCACGGAGAAGACACTTCACCTAGAAGTCAGGAAGAACTCAAAAGGTCACAAGGATAACAAATATTGTCGTAATGAGATTAGACTGATACTAGTTTCATTACAAATTTGATGTTGACTGCATGCTGAATCCAGAACTAGGCATAAGCAAGTTCACGTACGGATGCAAGGCAGATTCAAGCATTCAATTCGAACTGCATCCCAACGTTGGCTACTGGTAAGTACGTCAAGTCAGAAGCTCAGTTTTGCAATGAATGCCGAAAATAAATCCTATAATATCAATAAATTCTATTGAGGAGAGCAGTGCGCACTCCTCTGCCTAACTCTCCTGAGAGGCTGCAGAGGGATTCGCCACTGCAGAAAACAAAGCAGCTTGTATATTCTGACCGAGGTTGATCATCACTATGGTTTTAAGGTCTTCTGTCTAGTTGGAACTCCAAATAGCAGCGAATGTTGTAATCAACCGGAGTCTTTGACGTACTTCTGTTGTCATCAGGTGTAGCTATCGATATCTAGATCTAGTCATCTGAGTGCTGCTTTGCAATTGTACATACCAGCTGCAGTGACTGTCCCATCGCCAAGATCATTCAACACTGCCTCAACTTCAAGTCGGCTGCAACAATGTGTGGCATTCCATCAATACGTGGCTAAACATAAAGCGAAGCACCTGAATCAACTGCAGGCTGCAAGATTTTACATCCCTGCACCAGCACGCGTGGGTATACGGCAAATATACTTGAGGAGACGAACAACACCGATAAACCTGATTACCATAAATCCTTCTCCAGAGTTGAATTTCACATTCGCGACAAATACTGGCCTGATGGGAAGTGATTTACGACTATGGGGAAGGCTCTCTTTTCAAATTTCTTCGCCTTTTGTTGTTTCTTGGCGTGAATAGACTCCGGAACACCATCAGCGGACTCTACCTGACTTTTCCTGTTCGAAAGTAATCCCCCAAATAGCTTAGCATAGCACTTGGAGCTGTCCTTTCTTGCCTTTGAATTCGAAGGTAGAGCTCTCCCATCGTTCTTAGGCGCTCCCATATTTAGCATTCGATACCAACTCCAGCTGATGGACGGACTGAGTGAGGACAATCAACTTTTAGCAAATCAAAATTTGAAATTGCAAACGATAATGTTGAACGAAATCTATCGCGCTTAGCAAAAATAGTTTAGGGGATCAACGAGCAAGAGAGCACTGTGTCGAAATGAAGAAATTTAAGAAATTGAAGCAGAAATCGCTGGATCCAAAAAGCAATGCTGTAACGCTCTTCAGACGGAGATCCAATTTGATACGTGTGGTGTCGCCCGGCAAAACAGAGAAGAAAAGATGATGTTCTGCAGAAGGTGAGCACTAAAGAAATAAACGCGATCTTGGGTGGGACTGTAAATGGTTAAGGGTTCGTGCATGGAAAAGAGAGGATCACGCCATCTCCTCACAGTACCGAGCAACACGGACTGAAAAGAGCCGGGATCTGGTAAGCTTAGTAACTTGGACACATGAGCCCATCCTAGGCAGATAAAATTTTCCTTGTCTTACTTATCTTTTAAGATTGTCGCCTTCCTATGGTAAGGAAGTACTGTATCTATAGTAATAATGTAAATAATATAATGAAGCCGGACGGATAAACTGACAGCATGAAATGAAACTGAGGTACCGGTGCATCGTGCATGCACTGAGTTTACCCTAGTTAACTATTAATTCATGATGGTCAATTGACTCGGGAACGTTTGCGTCATTTACAAGCAAGGACCTGAACAAACGTGAGCGTCAAGCTCGATACAGATCAGAAATGTGGTGAATGAAAGAGGCGAAAGCAGCCTTTGGTTCCACTGCAACCAATCCAAGCGAAGTCCCTGTCTAGATCGGACCGGGGACTTCCCACACGCAAGAGTGCTTTCTGACGTCGCGTCGCGTTTCCTCAGTTACCTGCAAACCGCGAAGTCACTGATTCTATAAGACTAGAAGATCCCGGTGGGGCTACAATGTTCTACGAGGATGTAATGTTACGATCCTAAGTTCACGTTGTCAAAAACATTTTGATTTGGGAACTCCGGGAAACAATCAGATTACTGCTCCATTGGTGGTATGAATTCAATAATCTAATCACGAGTCGTTCTGTTTCCTGGCCTGACTTAATGGACATGATCCCTACTCTTTTGTCCACTGAATACACGTCTAGCCCGCTGCACCACTGCTGGTTAAAACGCAAAGCTTGAAAGCCCCAGTTCTTGTTAAGCTAAAGCCATTCAAGACTCATTCCCCCATTGTAGACAGCAGCCATATAACCTCAGAAGATGACTCAAAACATAACTCAGAAGCACTTAAAATGAATGCTCGATGAGAACCACCTGGTCCTTTGTAAGCACTCCCAAGCGGTTAGTCCCAATCAAATCAAGAGATATAGAGAATACCAACTCAATAAATACAGCATAAAGAGTTCAAAGTAAATTATGATTTGCGAGAGTCCCATGACCTAGTCATAACAATGAGTATTGTAAATTCAGTGAAATAGTCAATGGAATATGTAATCGAGTGTGTTAAGGAGAGCAAGACTTGGGCGTTCGTTTCAACCAATGATGAAAATGAGCCAGAAATATGAAAGTATGGGATCGTCTTCCAGCTCAAAGCCTTGAGTTTACGATCTCTATAACTTATCTAATCACTTCCCTCTCCTAATAATCTTCCAGTGAGAAGTAACTAGCCGAAGATCCACAAATCATGCAATAACAAGTTGTCTATCCCAACAATAGGGAAATAGGACTCAAAACAATTTGTCAACATGGTTTGGCGGTAGAGTTTCGATCCCTATGCATCGTAGAGTTTAAGGTTGAGTAAACCCGAATGGAAACATGCCACGGACATTGTAGTGGAAAAGAGCAAGCAAGAAAGATAAAGCAGTACAAAGAATAAACTTACTTCCGGATAGAACTAGCCAAGAAAACTCCGTTTGGGTCCACAGAGTAAGAGGAAGTCTTAAAGTTGATCCCACGGATATTGTACAGAGACTAAACGAGAAGTTCGCAGCAGAGCTCAACGTGGAGGACGTCCAACTAGGGAAGGCAAGTCCTTGGTCTGAAGCGCGTTGAAATTAGGAACACAGTAGTGACCATTACCTCACACGGATATAGACCGGACAAGATGATGGAACCTCGACACCAGAAAACCTTTGCAAGTCGTAGTTCGGACCTCGGCATTCACCCTACATTTCAAGGTGTAGTACAATGATGAACACTAGGAGAGTGATATGTTGTGAAAAGTTGAAGCCGATCCAAAACAACGAGTGTTGGTACTGACCAAATTCTAAACTTTAACAAACTTATTTGGTGTACTGACTGTCAAGTACCAACTCCCATATCTTACTACCCGCCAAACGGCAGATTCTATATTGAACATGGTAACCATAGGGAAGCATACACGTGTTTCGCCCATACACGGATCTTCTGCTATGTTGTCTACCATGGAAGATCTGGCAAGCTTGGACCTTACGCTAGGTAGTTATAAATGATTCTTGCTGCTTGATCCCTGACTGTCTTCGGAATGCTGTCACCTGCACACCTACGAGAGTGACACGTTTTTTTGACAACATTAAATTTCAGGTGGAATTCAGTTCAATATCCTCTTACATGCTGGATTCCTTGGATTCTTTAATATTTTGGATTAATTATAATTTCTTCTTTGGATCGTGATTGTTACCGTATCTTTTATTATAGTCACTCATTCATTTAACTTTTGGAGATAGGGCAATGTGGTGAACGGAAGAGAGGGATGTGGACGGTCACCACCTCTTGTCTGTCAAGTCATGCGTGGCAATAACCAAAAATTTGGATGATAACAATAATAATTTCATCTCTTAATGGTTGAAATCTTCAATATCGATATAAATATGAATAAAAAGAGGAAAATATATAAATTTTGGTATATATTTCGACAAACGAAGCCTTTACAAGATAATGAATCCAGTTTTGTCAATCGTTTACATGATCGTCTATCACAACGATCTATGATCATATCAAACCTGAAGCTCTGCTCGTATTTACCTCCATAAAGTTAGTGAAGATCATATAGTCTTATTAAAAGAACTAGTTTGGTGCCCATGCAATGAATGGTCTGGTGTGTCTTCTCGATCCTAGAGATCTATAGGAATAAATATTTTAGACATAGTAGTATGTAGATTTTTTAGATTAGAGGTGTATATCTCGTGACTTGCCTAATCTATGGAATTACCTTTATTTCGAAAATATTGAAACATGGATCTAGTAAGGGATAGAGACGTTATGATTTATTATACTTTGTAGTAGTAAAAGGTGGAACTAATGGGAGGATCAATACCACAGAATATTTTTTTTTATTTCAGTTTGATAAATATTTCCAAATTTTGATATGATAATAAAATAATGGAATTTCCTGGACACTATCCATATCTCAATGTATCTTGTATACTTTGCATATCTTGCATCTCATGTGCATAAAATGAGTTCCGGATCTCCCGTTCCTCAAACGACTTCTATCCTTTCTTCTCTATATCCAACCAGCGGACACTTAGGAGGGAGTGCAATGGCACAATGAGTGTCTGCCAACTCTGTGTATTATTTACAAGATGAACTTTTCACTTCTCGATAATGCATTGAGTCCTCTTGACAATAGCAATTAGACATAATATTCGTATTACTTGGTTTAGTTGATGTTTAATGTTTCATTTGTGGCCACATAGTTTCTTAGCGCTCATTACTTGTATTATTTACCTTAATTGCAGCATAGTTTATCTTTCACATCTGTTGAGGTAGCATGCTTAGTTTTCTCATTGCATCTTCTACTTCTATTAGCTGAATTTTCCCTTCCTCGCTGTTTAACCTTTTCTCTGCAGGTGATTATCTTTTGTTTTTCTTTTATTCTGCATTGTTTCTTTCATCTGCTTCACGCATTATGCATTATTTTCTCCGCAGGTGATTATCTTTTGTACACTTTTTCAGGTCTTTTGTTTGTCTTTCTGCATTGTTTTCTTTCATCTGCTTCACGCATTATGCATTATTTTATCGACTGTATGTGCATTTGCTATTATTATTACACTTTCTATGTCCCAAATTCCCTTTTGTAATGCAACTATAGAGGTGTAAGTGCTACTTTTCACACAAGACCATTCTTTAATGGCTTAATTGTGTCTTTGACACCCGTCCCTAACACATCCCTCTAACAACCCCTTGTCCATTGATGCAATACCTTGCTTTCCCAATGGCCATGTTCCAATTATTTTTTGTGGTGGTCTCATACTTCCTCCCTAACCAATTTCCACACAAGTTTGTTCTTTAGTAGCTTAATTGTCTTTGACACTTGCACTTGACACATCACTCTCACATCCTTTGTCTACAAGTTTGCCCCTTGGCCTTCTTCTTGGACTTATACCTCTTTCAAGGTAAACCTTTCATGCCCTTCTCACACTCCACATAGATTTCCAAGCTGCATCATACTCACCATTGAATGCAGTTGTGCATTACTTACTCTCATTTCCCAAGTTTGCTATTTGGTTTTCAACCTTCTACCCAACTCCACCTACTTAATGTCTTTGTTCTCTTTTCCTTGATAATTATGGCTTCTTTTGCCTAAAAGGTGGCTCATTTTAGTACTGTCTTCCTTAAATTTGGGCAAGGTCTTCCTTTTTCCACCAAGCAGCATACTCTGGTCCCCATTAAGCAACACATCCTTTCTTCTTACTAGGCCTCTAAATTTAACACACTAGAGACCACTTTTTCTTGCACTCCTTAGATGATATATTTATTTTAGGCATCATGTTTATTATTTATTTGATAAAAAATTGTAAGTTTTATGTCGGTCAAACCTTAGGTTTCGCCTTTAAAAGTGTAAAAGACCGAGCCCGAGGATAGAAATAGAAGAATGGAAACTCACATGGGGACACTTGAATGTAGGAAAACTCCAAATACCTAGCATGAGCTTTGGCCCTTGTATTTATATAGATCATACAAGGCTCTTGAGAAGCTTCTCAAGAAGCTTCCTTGAACCACTTTCTTGGACTGCAAGCCAAGTTAATTGGGAAGCTTCTCAAGAAGCTTCCTTCTAGGAGCTGCTTACTTGGCATGCAAGCTAAGCTAGCCGGGAAGCTTCCCAAGAAGCTTCCTAGATACTTCTAGAATATTCTAGGCTAATTTGTCTTATTTGCTACTTCATTAGCCCTACTAACTTCATTACTAAACTGCATATTGTTACATATTCTCCCATTGCTAGTTGGTGATGTCCTTGTTGCCAATGAAACTTCAAACTCCTGGATGGCTAATTGTGCATTCTAGAGATGAGAAAGAAGTTCTCATGTGGCATCATGAAGGGGATACCCTTTCCAAAGGACCTTGTACTCTGTATGTTGTCAACGGTCTTGTTGAATGTGGCGACCTGCAAGAATATGATCAACTTCATACTCCTTATGATCATTGATATGGACATGAGGAGGGGGAGGTTTGACTCAAGAGGAAAAAATAAAGGGGTTAGGAACAAAGGGTTTCAACTTGGAAATATGAAAGACAAGATGGATTTGCATATGACAGGGCAAGGCAAGTCGATAAGCAACAAGAGAGACAATTTGGGTGACATCAAAGGGTCCTATTGAATTAGGTGCAAGTTACTAGAGGATAGCATGACTTTATCACCGACTTCAAAGGTGAGAGTGCAACGATGGTGGTACGCATATTGTTTTTGACAATTTTGGGCAAGAAGGAGGTGAGATTTGGCTTGTTGGAGAGATTGGGAGATGGTGGTCAAGAAGGTTGAAGTATGAGGGACTTGAGATATGAGAGGAGCAAGAAGAGAATATAGAACAAGTGGATCTTGGCCAAAATTGAGAAAGAAAGAAGAAAATCTGGTGCTTGCTTGTTTGGAATTGTTGTAGGCAAATTCTACAACTACAAGACATTCATCTCAATTGGTATGGTGGACATTGACAAAGGCACGCAACATATCTTCCAAGGTATGATTTTCACATTTGGTTTTTCCATCAGTTTGAGGATGATAGGTCGTGGACAAAGCAAGTTTGGTGCTGAGTATTTGGAAGAGTGCTTGCCAAAACTTCCGAATGAGTTGAGGATCACGGTCAAAGATGAGTACATGTGGTGTCCCATGATGCTTGAAGACATTGTTGAAGTAGATTTGTCCTAAGGTTGGAGCATCTATAGTATCAAAGGTTGGTGCCAAGTTGATTTGCTTACTAAGCTTATCCACAAACACCACAATTGTTGTGTGTCCTTGCTTTGTCTTGGGCAAGGATGTGATGAGATCCAAACTCACATGTTTCCATCTAGCAGATAGAATGAGGAGTGGTTGAAGGAATCCACTCAGCTTCTAGTTGTTGGCCTTGTTGCATTGGCAGCTTTTACACGATTGGACAAACTCTTCAATATCTTGTGTCATGTTGGGCCACCACCTTTGGTGTTGGAGGGTACCCAAGGTCTTCTCCACACCCATGTGACCAGGTATTGGTAAATCATGGGCTTCTTGAAGATGCATAGGTCAAAGATCACCTTTGGTTGGAACATAGATCTGGTCCTCATGGAATAGAAGGCCTTCCTTGAAGGAGAATGTGTTGTACTCCTTGTCACATGCTATAAGATGACCATGTACTACTTGGAAGAAGTGATCTTGTTGTAGAGCTGATTGAAACTCATTTTGGACCTTGGAGTCAATTGCCACTGTTGTAATTGACACCATGATGAGAGGAAGAGACTTCAAATTAGGTCGTCATGATAGAGCATCAGGGATGAAATTGAACCTGGTTTGTACTCAAGTTTGATGTCAAAAAATTGGAGTTGCTCCTCCCATCAATGATGTCAACTCTTCATGTGTTCCAAGTGTGAGGTCTGCAATAATGGTTTGTGATCAATTTGCATGATTACTTGTTTCTCCAAGAGATAATGCGTCCATACCTTGGTGGCATATACCATTGCAAGTTGATCTTGATCTTGAGCAGAGTAATTTCTTTTAGTTGTATTTAGTTGGTGAGACACAAAGGCAATGGGATGTAGTCCATCTGGGAATTCTTGTTGCAACACGGCTCCAATTACAATGTTAAAAGCATCAAGATCAACCACACAAGGTAGTTGAGGGTCATATGGTTGAAGGATGGGTCTTGAAGATACCATATGTTTCAGCTTCAGGTATGTTTCTTCATGCTTGGTGGACCACTAGAAGCTCAAGTTCTTCCCCAAGAGGTCAGTCAATGGTGCAGCCACATGAGCATAATAATGGATGAACCGTAGGTAATGTAACAATATGGAGTTTAGCGACAAAGTTAGTCGGACTCACAAAGTAGCACATAAGATAAATTAGTCTAGAATATTCTAGAAGTATCTAGGAAGCTTCTTGGTAAGCTTCTCGGCTAGCTTAGCTTGCACCGCAAGTAAGTAGCTTCTAGAAGGAAGCTTCTAGAAGCTTCTAACTAGCTTAGCTGCATGTCAAGTAGGCAGTTTCTAGAAGGAAGCTTCTTGAGAAGCTTCCCAATTAACTTGGCTTGCACTCTAAGAAAGCAACTTGAGGAAGCTTCTTGAGAAGCTTTTCAAGGGCCTTGTATGCTACCTATAAATACCAAAGCCAAAGCTCATGCAAGGCATTCGGACTTTTCACTCATTCAAGTGTCCCAATGTGAGTTTCCATTCTCTTATTTCTCTCCTTTGTCTTGGTCTTTTACATTGGTATCAGAGCAAGAATGAAATGGCTGGAATTTATGGACCACCAAATCCACTTCTGCCAAACCATTGGGATTTTCATATCCAAATATTACCCAAGCACCGCTTCATACAATTCATCACCTCATGCTTTAGGTAAAATTTTCTACATATGATCATCGTGTCTAAGGAACCCTTGATACTTCAGATTGTCACTTGTGGAGAAAGGTGGACGTGCTATATCTATGTGTTAATCAATTAGATAAATTGGGAGTAGTAAGACAGAGTAATAGCTATGGCAGTTGTTGTACCCACATTTTTCATTTTGGACGAGTTTTGAAGAAGAACTGCCTTGCTGAAACCAAATGGAGAAGAAATGAGTGCAAACTTGTGTTTTGATCAGACCCAAGGAAGTCACTTTGGTGCAAGAGGAAGAAGGTATCGGACTAGATCAGACCCAAAGAAGCTTATTTCGTGTCAGAGGAAGAAAAAAACTCGGATCAAACATTGAAGGAGGGCAAACCCGAAGGAGAAATGGAAGTTGCAGGTCAGGATTCTTGCGGGGGCCATATCTCAGTGTCCACAAGTCCAAATCAAGCTTACTATATTTTGTTAGAAGCGTCTCATTTAGTGCTTTCCATTGCCACCAAAATCGTAAGGTTTGGAGGTATGTAGAAGAAGTTACAAGCATTTGAAGTTTTAAGAGTAGATGTGAAGAGTAGTTTGGTGTCTTCGGGTCAATGTGACTTCAGACTTCGAACTTCGGGTTTAAATGACTTTGGATCTAAAGACTTTGCCTCAAGACAAATATGATTCAACACGAGGAAGTCGGACCTCAATGTCGGACCGAGTGTAATGAAGGTGACTTCGGGAGTTTTGCCCGAGAGATCAGAGGAAATTAGAGTAGGGAAAGAAGATAGTTATGATACTCATGACTTCAATTTCAGTTCTGATTGAAGATGGAACATGAATTGAAGGAGAAGTAGCAACAGTGAATAAACCCAAAGTGCAAGATGAGACAATAAGTGTCTTCGGGTTAGTTACATAAGTGATTAGGGGAAAGTGGGTTACAAATTGAAGGTGTAGATAATGTATTCATGCTTTCAATTACAATTCTTGATGATGACACAGTAGAATTAGTAAAGGAATTTATAGTAGTTAGACCCAAAGTAAGAGATAGGAATGCAAGTGTCTTTGGATTTGACATTTGACACTTTAGAGAAGAGTGGATCGGGAGATAGAGATTTAGAAGGTTTAATTATGATAGGAATTGCAGATCAAGAAGGAGAAGTGTTAGAATTAGTGGAGGAATTATGAGTTGTGAAACCCAAGGATAGAGTAATAAGAAGTAAAGTTACTTCGAGTTTGGGTTTGAAAGCCGAAGATCGGATCAGATTAGTAACCGATTTGAGATTTGAATAGGCATATATGAAGAGGTGCATTGTCATTTCAAATCTACAGGTTTGTAGAGTCGTAAGGAAGAGGTACATTAGGAAGATAATTTTCAATTGTATCACTATTTAAGAGTGGCATTTGCAGTCAGATGTTGTTCAGTGCTCATTATTTTTGAGAATAGATAAATTGAAGTGTTGTGAAGTAGTGCTCGTCGCTTGAGCTTAATTCCGAGTATCAGCGTTGCAATTGTGTTTGTAAGTATGTGGAGAATTTCAAAGTGCAAGTCAGTGTGCTTGTTGGATGTTGGATTCCGCAACCTTGATCTTCATTTTGTGTGTTTGATCCTAAGTGAAGTGCAATCAAAGCAATGCCTTGACAGATTTGAGAGGAATTGTAGTGTTGGTAGTATTATGCATTTGTTGATGTGAAGCAATTTTGATCGAGGAAGTTGTGCCTTCAGTGGAGGGGTGGAACGCAATTCTGAAGCAAAGTCATTTTGCAGTGAAGTATCGTTTTTGGGAGAGCCTGAATCATCACAATCAAGATTGTTTGGAAAGAATTGATAGAGTTGTGATTAAGAAGTGTGAATTCATGACAAGACTGCGAGTCAGTGCTTGTTACTCTCTTCTGGGTGTGGTTTCTACCTAAGAGATTAAAGATGCAACCAAGAAGAACTGCAATTGTTACTTTGACTTTGTACTTAGACAATTTTGAGTTGTATCTTTGCGGGAACGGACTTTACTTACCCGATTACCGCAAAAGTGATATTTGCCAAGTTGTCACATGATTTTTGGCACCGCTGCCGTGGATACAAATCTCGGAAGTAGAAGAATACTAAGCCAAATTTGAAACTAGGTATCAATGCAATATGAATGTCTGCATCGAGAGAACAACGGGAAGAGAGAGCTCAAAGATGAGCATTGCAGCGTGAAGAAGATGAACGTTTGGAAATCCCATCCACTTTTGACAAAACCAAACGAGAGGCATTGGACTTTCAACTCCTTCACAAAGTACAAGAAGCACTATGAGAACTTGACCACAAGAAACGCAAAGGCAGTTGGCAAGGCTACTTTGCATCCCCCTCTTCGTCCAAAAAGAAGAAAGACTCGAGTGGCCAAACATATGCATTACGGCCCAGTACACCAACTTCTCCTAGAGCTGTAAAGGAATTTGTGTCCTTAAAGAATTTGTTCGAGAAAAGACAGCACGGAAACTCACGGAAGAAGAGTGTCAACATCTTCTACAAAGGATTCCTCAGTTGTCCCAAAGGAATTTTGAAGAACACATCGAAGGTGTTGATCTTAAATCTTCCAACCGGGTTGAAGTAGACACCCTTATATCAGAAATTGTAAAAGAAGACCCTACAAGGTGGAAGAACCAGCACCAATGGAGATTGATGTTATCCAATGGAGGCCACTTGGTGCAGTAGATAGAGAAAGATTATAACAAAATGGAGGTTGTTTTTATTGTCGCCAAGTTGGACATCACATTGCTAAATGTACACTTAAGAATGGGCGACCTTGACAAGTTGCCCAGATGGAGTTTGTGGAACTGAATGATCAGTGAAACAAAGAATCCTAGTAGGAGATTTTGAGCCGCCTATTGGGAGCTTGATTAGTTCTAATGGGATTGAAGGCTCGACCTATGCAAGTTTGCTTCACTTGCAAGGTACAATATCTAATTGGGGTTGTAGGATGTTGGTTGATTCTAGAAGTTCAAAGAATTGCATGTCTATGCAAGTAGCAAAGGATTTGGGTATTCCTATCAAGCCAGTGATTGGAAGTAGTTTGATGATGGTGGATGGTAGAAAGGGTTTTGCATTCCACACCTTGCATCCTATTACCTTCAAGATTGGGAATGAGTATTTGGAGTGTATGAGGTTTATAGTGGCACCTCTATACTATGATATCATTCTAGGTCTACCTTGGCATGAACGTCATAAGGTTCAATTTGATTGGACCCGATGCCAAATTCAAGTACAACACCAAGGTAGGAATTTCCGATTAGGTTGTTTGGCACTTCTTAGTAAGACACCTAAGTATAGTCAGTCTCAAGATAGGAAGTTTGTTGAGAAGGTAGTCATAGAGTGAACCTTGAAGGAAGTGGAGTACCAAGATGAGAAGTTTGCCAAGAAGGTAACCATGGAGCAAGCTTGGAAGAGAGATGAGTGCCTGGAAGGGAAGTTGGTTAGTAAAGTAGCCATAGAGCAAGCTTTGGAGGAAGATAAGTCTATATTTGCGGTGTGGATCAAGCAAATTGCACAAGAACAATTGGAGGAGGGCCAAGAGCCTCATCAAGCAATGGTTGATCAGATAGTTCAAGAGTTTGCAAACGTGTTTCCGGATGACCTGCCAAAGGGATTACCCTCTGATTGAGGTATGCCTTTCAAGATCAAGTTATTGCTAGGGAGTACTTTAGTGAGTAGACCGATCTATCTGCTCTCACCAAAGGAGTTGGAGGAGTTGCAAAAAATACTTATAAAGTTATTGGAGAAGGACTTCATACAACATAGTACCTCTCCTTGGGGAGCACCAGTACTATTTGTTCCAAAGAAGGATGGAGGACTTTGTTTTTATATTGATTACCATGGGCTCAATAAGCAAACCATGAAGAATGCATATCCCTTTCCTTGGATTGATGACTTGCTTGATCAACTAAGTGGAGCATGCTACGTTTTCAAGTTGGACCTTCATAGCGGCTATTGGCAAATTCCTATTGATAGAGAGGATGTGCAAAAGACTGCCTTTCGTACAAGGTATAGGCATTTTGAGTGGAGAGTTCTACCTTTTGGACTCACTAATGCTCCAGCAATCTTCATGGATCAGATGCATTGGATGTTGGATGGACTATTGGATCGGTCCATGGTGGTGTTCTTGGATGATATCTTAATTTATAGTAAGACAAAGGTAGAACATGTGAATCATTTGCAAGAAGTCCTAAGACAACTATGACAATGGAAATTTTACTACAAGAAGTCAAAGTGTGCCTTTTGGCAAAAAGAGGTTACCTTCTTGGGTCATAAGATCTCATCAGAGGAGATCAAGATGGAAGAAGAGAAAAGCAAGGCCATTACTGATTGGCCTACCCCAAAGGATGCTACAAAAGTATGGGCATTTAATGGATTGGCTAGTTTTTACCGACGGTTCATCCATTATTATGCTCATGTGGCTGCACCATTGATTGACCTCTTGGGAAAGAACTCAAGCTTCTAGTGGACCACCAAGCATGAAGAAGCATTCTAGAAGTTAAAGCATATGGTGTCTTCAAGACCCATTCTTCAACCATATGATCCTCAACTACCTTGTGTGGTTGATTTTGATGCTTCTAACTTTGCAATTGGAGCCGTGCTACAACAAGAATTCCTAGATGGACTCCATCCCATTGCCTTTGTGTCTTGCCAACTCAATATGGCTGAACAAAACTACTCTGCTCAAGATCAAGAGCAACTTGTAATTGTATACGCTACCAAGGTATGGAGGCATTACCTCTTGGGGAAACAAGTGATCATGCAAACAGATCACAAACCATTGTTGCAGACCTTATACTTGGAGCATATGAAGAGTCAACATCATCAATGGGAAGAACAACTCCAACTGTATGACATCAAACTTGAGTACAAACCAGGTTGGTTCCATGTCATCTCTGATGCCTTATCATGATGACTTGATTTGAAGTCTCTTCCTCTCATCACAGCGGCAATTTCAACAGTGTCAGTTGACTCCAAGGTCCAAAATGAGTTTCAGTCAACTCTACACCAAGATCCCTTCTTCCAAATGGTACATGGTTGCCTTACGGCATGCGATAAGGAGTACAACACCTTCTCCATCAAGGAGGGCCTTTTATTCCATGAGGACCGGATCTATGTTCCAACTAAAGGTGATCTTTGACTTGTGCGCCTTCAAGAAGCCCATGATTTACCCATTGCTGGTCACATGGGTATGGACAAGACCTTGGGTACCCTCCAACATCAATGGTAGTGGCCCAACAAGACACAAGATGTTTGAGAATTTATTCAATTGTGTGAGAGTTACCAACGTAACAAGGCCAGCAACCAGAAGCTGAGTGGACTCCTTCAACCACTTGCCATTCCATCTGCTTGTTGGGAGCATGTGAGCTTGGATCTCATCACATCATTGCCAAAGACAAAACAAGGGCACACCGCAATTGTGGTGTTTGTGGATAAGCTTAATAAGCAAATCCACTTGGCACCAACTTGTGATACCATGGATGCTCCAACCTTAGTGAAAATCAACTTTGACAATGTCTTCAAGCATCATAGGATGCCACGTGTACTCATCTTTGACCGTGATCCTTGATTTATTGGGAAGTTTTGGCAAGCACTCTTCTAGATACTCGACACCAAGCTTGCTTTGTCCATGGCCTATCATCCTCAAACTAATGGACAAACTGAATGTGCAAATTTTACATTGGAGGATATGTTGCATGCCTTTGTCAATGTCTACTCTACCAATTAGGATGAATGTCTTGCAGTTGCAGAATTTGCCTACAACAATTCCAAACATGCAAGTACCGGATTTTCTTCTTTTTCTCTCAATTTTGGCTAAGATCCGCTTGTTCTAGATTCTCTTCTTGCTCCCCCTCCATCTCAAGTTCCTCGTACTTCCACATTCTTGACCACTATATTCCACTCTCTCCAACAAGCCAAGTCTCACCTCCTTGTTGCTCAGAATCACCAAAAACAATATGCGGACCACCATTGTCGTGATCTCACCTTTGAAGTCGGTGATAAAGTCATGCTATCCTCTATAACCTCCCTCTCCTACTTGATACCCAAGTTTGTAAACTTGCACCTAATTGGATAGGACCCTTTGATATCACCCAAATTGTCTCTCTTGTTGCTTATTGACTTGCCTTGTCTTGTCATATGTGTATCCATCTTGTCTTTCATGTTTCCAAGTTGAAATCCTTTGTTCCTAACCCCTCTTCCTTTTCCTTTTGAGTCCAATCTCTCCCTCTTCCTATCCCTACCAATGATCATGAGGAGTACAAAGTTGATCGTATCCTTGCACGTTGCCATATTCATCAAGGCCGTCGCCAACATATGGAGTACAATGTCCTTTGGAAAGGGTATCCCCTTCATGATGCCACATGGGAACCTCTTTCTCACCTCCAGCATGCACAGACGGCCATCCAAGAATTTAAAGCTCCACTAGCAACGAGGATGTCACCAACTAGCGGTGAGGGAATATGTAACAATATGGAGTTTAACGACAAAGTTAGTCGGACTTACAAAGTAGCACATAAGATAAATTAGCTTAGAGTATTCCGAAAGTATCTAGGAAGCTTCTTGGGAAGCTTCCCGGCTAGCTTAGCTTGCACCACAAGTAAAAAGCTTCTAGAAGGAAGCTTCTAGAAGCTTCTAACTAGCTTAGCTTGCACGTCAAGTAGGCGGCTTCTAAAAGGAAGTTTCTTGAGAAGCTTCCTAGTTAACTTGGCTTGCACTCTAAGAAAGCGGCTTGAGGAAGCTTCCTGAGAAGCTTCTCAAGGGCCTTGTATGCTACCTATAAATACCAAAGACAAAGCTCATGCTAGTCATTTGGAGTTTTCCCTTACTCAAGTGTCCCAATGTGAGTTTCCATTCTCCTATTTCTCTCCTCGGTCTCGGTCTTTTATAATTAAAAACTGGCCAATCCATTAAATGCTCATACTTATGTAGCATCCTTTGGAGTAGGCCAATCAATAATGGCCTTGATTTTCTCCTCTTCCATATTGATCCCTTCTGATGAGATCTTGTGACCCAAGAAGATAACTTCTAACCAAAAGGCACACTTTGACTTCTTACAATAAAATTACCATTGTCGTAATTGTCTTAGGACTTCTCACACATGATTCATATGTTCTACCTTTGTCTTGCTATAGATAAAGATATCATTCAAGAACACTACCATGTGTCAATCCAATAGTCCATCCAACACTCAATGCATCTGATCCATGAAGACTACTTGAGCATTAGTGAACTTGAAAGGTAGAACTCTCCACTAGAAATGCCTATACCTTGTGCAAAAAGCAATCTTTTGCACATCCTCCCTATCAATGAGGATTTTCCAATAGCCACTATGGAGACTCAACTTGGAAAATTATTGTACTCAACTCAATTGATCAAGCAAGTCATCAATCTGAGGTAAGGAATATGCATTCTTCACTATTTGCTTATTGAGCCCACGGTAATCAATATAGAAATGAAGTCATCCATCCTTCTTTGGAACAAATAGTACCAATGCTCCCCAAGGATAGGTACTATGTTGTATGAAGTCCTTCTCCAAGAAATCCGTAAGTGTTGTTTGCAACTCCTCCAACTCCTTTGGTGAGAGCCAATAGATTGGTCTACTCCCTGGCAATAACTCAATCTTGAAGGGCATCCCATGATCGGAGTGCAATCCCTTTGCCAGATCATCTGTAAAGATGTCCACAAACTCCTATCTGATCAACCATTGCTTGATGAGGCTCTTGGTTCTCCTCAGATTGTCCTTATGCAATCGGCTTGATCCACATCACAAAAATAGACTTATCTTCCTCCAAAGCTTGCTCTATGGCTACTTCACTAACAAACTTCCCATCTAAGGACTCATCTTTCTTCAAAGCTTGCTCTATGGCTGCTTTCGTGGTAAAATTTCCATCTTGGGACTCATCCCCCTTCAAGGCTTGCTCTATGGCTACCTTCTTGAAAAACTTCACATCTTGGGATTGACAATTTTTAGGTGTCTTATTTAGAGGTGTCAGACAACCTTATCAGAAATTCCTACCTTGATGTTGTACTTGAATTTGTTGTCGGGTCCAATCAAATTGAACCTTATGACATTCAAGCCAAGATAGTCCTAGAATGACACCGTAGTGTAGAGGTGCCACTACAAACCTCATACACTCCAAATACTCCTTCCCAATGTTGAATGTAACAAGATGTGAGGTACAAAATGCAAAACCTTTTCTACCATCATCAATCTACTTTCCAATTATTGGTTTGTTATGAATACCCAATTCCTTTGCTACTTGCATAAACATGAAATTCTTTGAATTTCCAAAATCAACCAAAATCCTACAACCCGGTAAGATATCGTACCTTGCAAGTGAAGCAAACTTGCATAAGTCGAGCCTTCAATCCCATTAGAACTAATCAAGCTCCCAATAGGCAGCTCAGAATCTCCTATTGGGATTCCTCATTTTCTTGATCATTCCGCTCCACAAACTCCATCTGGGTAACTTGCTGAGGTCATCCATTCTTGAGTGGACATTCATCAACGCAATGCCTAATTGGTGATAATAAAAACAACCACCATTTTGTCACAATTTCTCTCTATCTATAGTGCCAAGTGGTCTTTGTTGAATGGCATCAATCTCCATTGGTGTCGGCTCTTCCACTTGTGTGTAGTGTATTGGTAGGTTATGTGGAGGTCAAGGTCAAGACCAAGTTGTTGCAACCAAGGAATCAAAATGTTCGGCCAACCGCATGGCTTCCTCCAAGTGTTGTGGGTCTTGCATGGTTACCCCTAATTTGATTCTTGACTTCAAGCTCCTCACAAATTGATCTAGAGCTTGACCTTCTAGTATATCTGGAATTTGCATGATGGTGTTTTTGAATTGCATGATGTAACTTCTTATAAAGCCAATCTGTCTCAACTCTACCAACCTATCCCGTGCAGCTCGTGGAGCATTTAAAGCTTAGAACCGACTAATTATTGCACTCTTGAATTCTACCCACATCAAGACTGGTGCAACAATTTTTTGTTCAACTCGCTCCACTCAAAATCTCCACCATAGCTTTGCTACTCCATCCAATTGGCTAGAAGCCAAGAGAATCTATTTTTGCTTGTCTTGCAGATTGGTAGCTTCAAAATAACATTCACAGTCAAACACAAAATTCTCCACTGTATCCAAGAGATTTCTTGCCTTCAATACCTTGGGTTTAGGGAATTGGATTTGATCTTCTCCTTCTCAAATTGGTACTCTCTCTATGTGCTCTTGTCGTTGAAGATCTCGTTCATCCAACAATCTAGCAAGGTGCTCAATTTGTTATTGCATAGCAAGGATAACATCAATCATTGCCGCCACAGTTGTTACTCTATCATGCCACCCCTAATCTATCTAATTTATTAACACATAGAAGTAGCACGTCCATCATTCTCCATAAGTTACAATTGGAAGCACCAAGGATTCCACAAATATGGTGATCATATGCACAAAATCTTGTCCAAAGTGTGAGGTGATGAAACTATGTTTGGGTAGCACTTGGACACAAAAATCCCAATGGTTTGGTGGAATTGGATTTGGTGGTCTATAATTCCATCCATCCCATTCCTGCTTTGATACCAATGTAAAAGACCAAGCCCAATGAGAGAAATAGGAGAATGGAAACTCACATTGGGACACTTGAATGTGGGAAAACTCCAAATACCTAGCATGAGCTTTGGCTCTTGTATTTATATGGATCATACAAGGCTCTTGAGAAGCTTCTCAAGAAGCTTCCTTGAGCCACTTTCTTGGAGTGCAAGCCAAGTTAATTGGGAAGCTTCTCAAGAAGTTTCTCAAGAAGTTAATTGGGAAGCTTCCTTCTAGGAGCTGCTTACTTGGTGTGCAAGCTAAGTTAGTTGGAAGCTTCTAGAAGCTACCTACTTGGAGTGCAAGCTAAGATAGCCGAGAAGCTTCCTAAGAAGCTTTCTAGATACTTCTAGAATATTCTAGGCTAATTTGTCTTATTTGCTTCTTCATTAGCCCTACTAACTTTGTCGCTAAACTCCATATTGTTACAAAAAGGTTCATACAACATTGCCAAAAAGGTAAGTGGCTTGCCACTCTGCTCAAATACTTTAGAGTACACTCTTCTCATGGCTGCTATGGCCAAGTTTAGGTTTGATGATTTTAGACTATTCTATATTAGCAAGATAGATTTAAATTCTGATTGTTGTGTTGCCGCTTACTGAGAAGAGTTATTTTGGATTTTGGTTGCTTAATTTTTGGAGTCTGGTTGGGTACATATTTTTAGGACAAGTTAGTCATCAACAACAACAAAAAACTTGGTGGATGCTCCAACTTTCTCCTCTAACACTCCTTTCTTGTCTTCTTCTCTAGTGCTTTCTACTCCTACTTTCTTATGTCCATCAACACTCTTCCTTCTAGAACATTTGCCTACAAAGATTACCTTAAGAATATTGTAGCACTTTTTTCTTTGCCTCACACTAATAAACTCTTTATTGCCTTCCTTTCCCATTTCAAAATTAGAAACCTACTCCACATCCTTTATGTCCTTAAATTGACTCCCTCATCCGTTCTTCTTAGGAATGATGAAGACATCAACTTTCTTATGAATTTTCTTCGTCTCTTTCTCACATCCTATCTTTCCACAAATAGATCTACTTATGAATTTTGGCCATTATTTTCCAATTTTCCTCTAAGGAGATAGATAAAGCCACATTAAAGTCTATATTCCATGATCAAGAGGTACTAGATGCCATTCCTACCAACATTCCTTTCAAAACTCCCTCAATTGCTAAAAGGTACAGCAAATTCTAGGTTATTTATCCTTCAATTTGCTCCTATTTCCAAAAAATGGTAGAGTTTAACTTCTCTTGCTTCTCCTTGCAGCTGTCTTCCATCATTTTTCTTTTATCAACCTTGCTTATGGATATGTCATTATTGCTTCCCTAAAAATCCTACCTTCCACCAACTTATCCTTTCTCTTCTCTAGAGATGCTAAGTTTCATCTTTATTCCATGTCTCTACCCTCTACTTCCAATGATATTCATGTTTGCATTCTTGATTTTATGCTTTCACAAGAAGCTCTTCTTGGTACCAAGGGTATTTGAGATAAGTGGAAAAGTTATCCTTCTTTAGAAGGTCAATCACCTTATCAACCTCCTCCCAATTTGAGATGGATTGGTTGTTGTTGATCCTTTCTTCTTGACTTGTCATGATATTAACCTCTGTTTGCATTTCAAGACCAATTATATCATATGTGTACAAGTGTCTTAAAAACTCTTTTTTTGTCTATAGATAATTTAAAGATAAGATCACCATTATTTCACTAGTGAAATTTTCCTTTAATGTCTTTCTCTCCAGAAGCACAAAACTTGAAGAGATTTTTCAACCAATATTCAGTCTTATCCAAAATCAAAAGCTCTTTAGTTAAATCATTTATTTGAGTGCCTATAAGAAGTTCAAAGGAATAAAATCCACTCCAAAATACAATACCCTAACTTAAGGAGTGTGTAGTTTACTATTAAATTTCCCAACAAAACCATGTAGAGGAGGATCAACATGAATTTAATTTAATTAGATCAACAACATGGTCAATAATGTAGCTTATGGCTATAGATATCTTTGTTCCTTATGGTCTTTTTTACAATACAAGCATCTTCTTCAAAGATCAAAATCAATGTATCATGCCAAACATCTATTTATGGATTAAATAAGTAACATTTAACTCTTTAACAAGCTCGTGATATATGAAAAATTTTTATTTCCAACTTATATATCATTTCTAATTCTGTAACCCAAGTGTGGTAACTCAATATCAATGTACTTGTGGTATAATAGGTAAGAAATATTGTTACCTTGAGGATACGAGTTGGAATTGACTAAAAACAAGATGAATGGATTAATATGATGACAATCTATTATTTCATGTGTAACCTCTTAGACAACTTCTTTGACATTACACCAAAATATGGTAATGTCACCAAAACTAGGGACACTACAAAACTCTAAGCAATCTATTCTCTTGTGTACTAAAGGTCAAATCCAAAGGATTCCCTAAAAGGAGGGGGAGGGGGTTTCATTCATAACAAAGTTCATTTCCTTTTAGAAGCTCTTGGTTCCCTGGTCATCCATTAGAGCCTTAGACTACCATAGTGTGGTTTGTAGGAGCCATGATTTGTATGTTACTCTCACCATGGGTTATACAAGATGCAACCTATTACTACTTACTACTACAAATGGTGCAACCTATTATTAAAAAATGGTGTTTGATGGCATTGTGAACTAAACTAGAATAAGAGATTTTAGAAGTTCCATCACCCTAAAGACTATGATAATAACACAACATTCTAACATAATAACATAAGATAATAATAACACAACATAATAACTTCCCAAAAGGTGCAATGTCATGAGAGTCTGAAACAATTTGCAATATTCAATTATACATAAGGGTTTTACTTGATAAGACACCAAGCTTGCAAAGGCCTATTACTATATTTTTCTTGACTTTGATAGAGCTCCTAGAGTGACACACTCTAATTCCAAATGAATGCAACACTGCACTTAGTGCTTTGGCTCATGCCTTAGGATTTGTCACGCCAACATTTCTTGAGCATGCCATCTTTCATTCAAAGTGCAAACTACAATGCATAAACCAACTCATGAGTCTTGATTATATAAACTTCATATTTATTACAAAAGAAGGATGTACCAATTGGACCAGCAAACATCAAGCATATGCCTTTTCTACATTTCCTACTTGGCCATAGAAAGATCCAATGGCTACAATGGATAGAGATTTCCTAAATACATATTAGCCACTCAATCTTGATCATATCTTATTTCCTAACCCAAAACCTAATGTTAGGTAGCCATGGACTATAATCACCTTAGTTGATGGTCATCTACCTCCAAAGGACTAACACTACTTTTCATATTAATCCAAGTATCTATGTACAAAGTATGTACATCCAATAATTTCCTAATTCAACCAAAAAAACCTCAACAATATATACAAAACAACACCCCATTGTTGGGAAACAAAAACAACCACGGCTATTTATGTAAGACAATGCTCCATTTGTTATTCCTCCATAGGAAGGGCAGGTGGTGCTTGGAACAAACTCTCAGCTCCCTTGCATATTTGAAAAAGGTCCATGAGCTCCTTCTTATAGCCATCCATAATTTATTCAAAGCCGTTTTGAACTTCTTTGAACATGGTATTAGTGTGGCCATGGAGTTTTGTAGATATTGCCTTGAATTGCTTTTTTGTGAAGGTATTCCTCTCCATCAGTTTGAGTGCATAGATCCTTTGCCTTTGTATATTGGGAGGTTTTTTTGGCCATACATTTCAATTGGCTGAGAATTGAGTGGTCATTGCTCAATAGTTGTGAGCAACATTGCTCCTTTGGTTTCTAGATTGGCTTGTTCCGTGCTGAGTTTGTTTGTCATCTCCTTGTGGATCCTCTTTTCTTGCTCCAACACCTTCTCTTATTGCAAATTTAGGTTGGTGGACAGGTTGGAGATGTGAAGGTCAATCAGTTGTTTTAGATATTTATATCTAGCCTCCATTGCCTTTGTATCAGCTTGGGCCATTTCTACCTCATTTTTTAGAGCTACAAATTTTTCATCTCGGTTTTGGATCTCCTCTTTGGGAGTCTCTTTGGGAGTTGAGTCCGTTGGTGGAAGACCTACATGTTGCAATTGTCAACATTCTTCTTCAACCCTTGGATTGGAGTTTTTTACTCCTCTTTCCATTTTAGTTCCTCCCTTTGGAATGCCTCTAGGTGCTCCTCACTTTCTTTGTCCTTCTCATTTGTCTTGGATTGGACTAGGTGATGCAAATAGCATATGAGGGCCATTGGCTCTTTCATCTTTGGATCTAGCTTCTTGAAAAATGATGGAATCTCCTCCAATGCTTCCATCATTGGTGTCACGGTATGGACCACATAGGCTGCCATTAACCAAGGCAAAGAATCACCATCTTGGCCTAGTTGTTTTTGTAAGGCCTTCTTTATTTTGAGCACATTCATTGGTTATTCTTTTTTAGCACAAGGTCTCCATCTTGACTTGGAATGGCCTTCTCCTTTGTTTCATGAGTAGGAGTTGATTCCTTGGTTGTGCCAACCACATTGTTATTAGGGATTTCTTGTTGACAATGAGATTGTTCTCATTCATTTGTTCTTCTTGCACTAGGGACATCAAAGGTTGCCATGTCAGTTTTTTTGGACTTTGGTGAGATGTCTCCACCTCTATGTTGTTAGTTCCCTTGATAAAATTTTCCACCAGGTGAGTTCATTTCATATTGCGCTTTATGTAATGTAAGACTTCTCTTTTGTTAGGAGCCAAGTTGTGAACTGGAGCTATGCTTGAGGTGATGGATTCCACGTCTGGCATATTCCTCTTGTTTGTTTCATGTCTTACTGTTATGACAAGCAGGGCAGACAATTGGACTTTGTCATTTGGACCTCTTCCTTGTCACTTGCCATGGATGACAAAATTCATGTGAAAGAATCCATGCTTCTCAACTTCATGGTTTTGGCTACTGTGGTTGGCTTTTTGTGAATCACCTCTTGTCTTTGAGGTGGACTTTCCTCACAAGCCAACTTTTATGTCTTGTCTTGGTCTTATTCTCACTTTCCTTGGAATTCCACCTCTTGATCTTTTTGTCTCTTGGAGGCTTGCACAAAATGGTTGCCAAATGGTTCAGTGGCAATGAGCACATCTTTTTGTGTGATTTTCAAATGGTGATGGAAATCAATGCAATTCTTTATTATCAAAAATTTGTTGCATCCTCCATTGTCCTACAAGATTTTTTGAAGTCATGGCTTTCTTTTTGTGGAGTGGTTTGCTTTGTTTGGAGTGGTTTGTTTTGTTTTGTTTGATGTTTGTAGGCTCTTGGGTACAAAATGAAACAAATAGGTTACAAATAGGCTACAAATATGTTGCGCATCATTCTCATCTTGTGATCTTGTAAGCACATTTCATTGAGGAACCTTGTTCCTTAGTATCATAGAGGTATGACTCAAACCAAATTGTTATCTCTTGCATACTATGCTCCTTGACATCTTAATCATATTGATTATAACCAAAAAAAGAATGAAAGCAAAGAAAATAAGAACCCAAAGAGGAAGTGGCTTGTGAAACCAAGCTCTATTCACTATTGGATATAAATTTTCTTCTTGCAATGCATCTCTAAACCTTTTTACAAGTGAGTTATATTGGCTCTTGATGATAAAAATACAGTACCTTTTTCAGAAATCAAGGATTTGTATCTTAATATTTTGGAACTTTATGTTTCTCACTAATATTCTTGCATATAAATTCTTCTTAAGATTGGTGACAAAAATTTCATGAGGCAAACAACTTACCTTAGGCAATTTACTTATCTATGATCCACCGTATTTAACCTTACAAGGCTATTTGGATCTAGTTTTGATAAAGATTTTATAGGGACAAGGGCTGAAGTAATTAAATTTTTATAGCTTTGGTTGGTTCTTGTTTTAGATTTATTAGAAGTATTAAAATTATTTCCTCTTGGAGTTGGGTAGAGGTTGTGTGGCCTCTAAAATCTGGAGCACTATCATCAATGCAATGCAAGTGGTTCACCTATGTTACTTCTTAAAACAAAACCATGTTGTAGATCCCAAAAAAATGCTCTACCTTACCATCAAATCAGCTCAATCCATCTCTCAATGTACTTGCCTGGATATCTCTCCAACAACTATATTTTTGTTCTTCAGCAAGATCCAGCCAATTTTTTCTTGAAATCAATGACTTCCTTGTACTCAATCAGATTTGCTAACAAAAGCTTTAATATGTTTCCAAGCTATATAACTTCAATTGAAAAATTAATATTTTAATTATAATAAATTTTTAATATATGTATTATTTATTATTAAATTATTACATGTTGCATATTATTATAAACAGAAAAACTCAAACTCCTTATATAGTTTAAATGTTGGTATATAAAGAAGAAAGGAAGGAAGAAAGGAAATTTATTAGTAGAAGTTAAGGGATGAGAGATGACAATATAAGACTAAAATACAACAAGTTTTACACTTGATGAGGATTTGTGAGGGGCTTAGATTTCCTTATTACTCTAGGTAGAGAGCTCAATTTAGAACTACCTTGACCACTCTAAGTTTTTGACCTTCTTAATATATATGCAACATCAATATGTGTATACATTTTCATTTCTATGTTATACTCATGTATAATTGGCTTAAAAGAGTGGATTTTTCTCTTTTATGTATTGACCTTACATGACATCTAAGCCTCTTTCATTTCAAGCTCTAGGCTTACGAACCTAAGTGCCAAATAGATTTGAAAAAATAAGGCTTGAAGGTGGACATTTTCTGTGTTATTATTATACTCAATTAGCAAAAACAAATCTATTTCCCATCATATTTGTGCCTTATATGTGCATCCAATTTGATATTCATCTATATCCAAACCTCAAGAATC
The DNA here is from genome assembly GCA_948567375.1 of Lunularia cruciata. NCBI lineage: Eukaryota > Viridiplantae > Streptophyta > Marchantiopsida > Lunulariales > Lunulariaceae > Lunularia > Lunularia cruciata. Next base: position 44,814,231 of record OX419757.1, read on the forward strand.
TAAAAGCCAAAAATAGTAATGTGTATTACGAGAGTACTTTCCATGTTACATTTATGCATAATTTGCCAAAAAAGAGACGAGTAGATCTTTTCATGATTGAATTTCACAAGGATATCTAAATCTCCTTTTCCCATGAGAGTTGGACCTTCAATTTATAATAATAAAATCAATTTTGCCCCAAGTAAAGATATTTTCATCTCAAATATTCTAATCTTATGCAAAGTTCACTTGAGTCCATATCAAGACCCTAGATTTAGATCTCCCTTATTTTGAGTTTTGGACCTTTTTACTCTATGATTTAATTTTGATACATGCATATTTTAGCCAAGAGTAATGTCATATTTATTCATGTTTTTGGCGTATACATGCATTTTACTTCATGTCTAGAGTTACTTGAACATCCAAAACCTCCCTTATTCTAAGCTTTTGAACTTTAGAATTCAAGTACCAAATTATTTTGAGCATATTTTTGCAGAAAAGGTTAATATATCCCCATTATAGTTTTGTGAAATTGGCCCAAAGCTAAGGCATTTGCAATCATATCCACTCTTACTTAGGTAATTAGTCCTTCTTATTTGAAGCTCCAAACTTAGTATGCTTAATTGTATATATTTCTACTTAGAGGAGGATATTTCCATGTTATTCATACTTAATTGTTATTTTGCTTCATATATAGACCACACTTAGATATTTAGAACCTCTTTTCTTCCAAGCTTAAGATAGTTAGACCCTAGAAAAAAAATTAGCTTAAATAATTTCTACCCAAGAAGGAACATTTTTCTTTATATCCATACCATACTTCTCTCAAAATTTCTCTCATTTTAAGCTTCAAGTTGTAAGATTTGAAACACTTATTTAATTTTAATACAGTATATCTTTTCTTATAATGAGTTCACTTTAACCTTGTATTCATATGTTACTAGCCAAAAGAGGAAAGAAGTAATCTCACATTCATACCTTATAGGGATATTTGCATCTCCCTCAGAAAAAGCTCTAATACTTAATTCTCTAAGTATATATCTTTACTTAGAGAGAATTTATTTCAATCTTGAATTTAATTCTACTAAGTCCAAAGGTGGGGCTCTATTTATGTATTAAGATTATATAAACATCCAAATATTTGGAATCTAAATGCTCAAGTTATTTGTGTATTTTTAAGCAAAGGAAGGTAATTTCAATCTTGAATTTATATGTAATTGGCATAGAGGAGAAATGAAGGAGGATGAAGCACGTTTATATTCATATCTAGACCATCTTAACCCATAGAATTCCATATTATAGACCTTAGTCTAAATGCCAAAAAAGTGAAGCATAATTTCACCCAAAGGGAGAAATGCATTGATCATAGGGACATATTGTGCTCAAAGAGAGATTAATGTAGCTTTGCTAATACTTGGAGCAGATGTTGGACCATAGTGAAACCCACTGAATTATGATTGAACGAGTGGATTATGAGCTCAAACATGATAATCAAAACATAAAAATTAGTCTAAAGCTAAAAAATCTTCATTATAAAATTCCTAATTGGAAGTGGAGTATTTACAAAAATATATTGGACAACTAAGCCCATCTTTTGAATTTAAGCATTTATAAAAAAGTAAAGAGAGTGTATTATTTGGAAAATACAAGCTTTTCAAGTTCTACCACTAGAGCCACCATGAGGTTTATGCAAGCATTTTTATACTCTAAACACCCCAAACAAGTAAATAAAAGCATGACTTGCAAGATTGGAAATAGTTCTAAGCACCAAATAACATTTTTTTAATTTATCTAATCTAAAAAAATCTTAATCTATATGTATTATCACTTGTTATAATGAATTTTTCCATGATATACAGAGGACATTATCCAAAGTCATAATCAAAATTTCATCAATATTGGGAAGGCAAAAGTCTAAACTACTGGTTTATAATTGAGCTTGTGGATCTTTACAAGATTTAAGCAAAGAATGTGTACCTTAATATCAATATAAAGATATGTTAAAGATTAAAGATGTGTGTCTAAACCTAGAGAGTTGTTATTGAGAAGCTACAACCCTTTCTCCAATATTCCTTTTGGCAAGCGTATTGCATCCTTAGTCCAAATTCAAACTGCTTTCCTTTAGCTTGATGTTTTCAAGTTTAAGGACAAATCTCTTCTTGATGATAAATTGCACAAAACCACATCCAATCAATGCAATTAGCATTATTGTAATAACATTGAGTTCACAAAAGCTAAGTATAGCTAAAAGGAAGTTCAAAATAGCATACATCTAAGAATTCTAAAAATGTTCTAGAAACATTCAAAAAGCTTCTTGATGAGAAACTTCTAGAAATTTCCAAAGGATTAATAGCTTTTTTTGAGTAAATCTATAACTTAAGTTTGTACTAAGAAAGGCAACTTCCAGAAGAAAACTTGTTTAAAAAATTCCTTTGGAATCTTGTTTTTAGTTTACCTATAAATACTAAAGTATGGTTCTACTCAAATATTTAGAGTTTACTTCACTTGAGAGTTTTTTAGTTTGATTTTTACATTATACTATTTTTCTCTTGGTATATTACAATCATAAACTCATACTTATTATATTAAGAATTGTAATCCAAATTTTTTGTTTCCCAATTTTGTTACAATTTTTTGTTATTAAAGTATTGGAAAACCATTTATTCTATTGATATATAAATTTTTCAAGTGCTAGACTTTACTTTGAATTTCTATATTTCAATAATCATACATAAAGTTAATTATTGTTATATAAAATCACTAAAATAAGTTTTTTTAAATTCAGATTAAGGATCAAAAATAATATCTCATCTTTTCTGATTAATTAAGAAAGAAGATATGATACAATATTCCATAGTATCTCATAGAATGCAGGTTAATTGAAAGTATATATCTTTTTACATTGCTTATTATTTTAAAGGTTTTTTGTGCTTTTCCAAATTATTAAGAATACTGAACCTATAATATTGTTAAAATTTATTTTATTAAATAATTAAATATAAATATAAATATCAAAAAAATTGATTTACCTATTAATTTTGAGAATGAATATTAGATAAATATATTATGTATGAAAGAAGAATTTATCATAGATAATATTGATCTTTATATATATTACTTAAAATGAATAATTATTGGATATAGCTCCTAATAAAAGTTGAGATGGTAAGTTTTGAAAATTTTCCAATAAAAATTTAATAATGTAAGCTCCAAAATCACTCAAATGCATGTAATAGTAATAATTTTTAATAGTTTCAATTCAAGTAGAGATATGGATATAGAGAAATGAGGACAAGAGCAGTTCAATGAACAAAAGATCTACAATTCATTGAATGCACATGAGATGCAAGATATGTAAAGTACACAAGATTGCAAACATCTGATCAAATAAACATGATCAATGATAGCATAAATAAACATAACTTTGAAACATATCAAAATTGATACCTATATACCTATAACATGCATCGGAACAGTAGAAATAGAACAATAATGAATGTAGAAAAATAGAACAATAATGGATGTAGAAAAATATTCAAATAGACCAAAGTAGAAAATCAATGTAGCAGCTAGGAAATCAAAAGTTGTGGAAGATATGTGAGTTACCTCAAAAGTATGAAATTGTTCAAAGAATGAAGGAAGAAGAGTGAAGTGTAAGAGGACCGAATGTAGATTATATTGCAACATGTGCTATGTACACATGAATCCTAAAACACCAAAAACACAAAGAGAACTAGAGAGGTGGTCATAGTATGCCTCCACAAAAGCACGTACAACTTCATCGATGCCAAACACATTGCTGAAGTAGTTGGGAAAATGCCAATATCCCTTGTATTGAGGTTTGGTTTAAAAGCTCATGAATGCCAAGGCGAACTTGGTTCCTTCCTTAAGTGCCACTCAAAAGGATTAAGAATGTTGCGGAAAGAATAGGCTTAGACTTATTTGGGGAAATGGGGACTTGAAATGGCAAGTGGACAGAAGGAGCAACCAAGAAAAAAGAAAGAATAGAGATATTGAAATGAACCCGACACTAGAATGAGGATGTGCAAAGAAATAATCACAATGAGAAAAAGAAGAGGAGTAATCAAGATGTACCTCATGAAGCCTTGAAGCAAAAACAAACAACAATTAGAAGAGATGTAAGCATAACAAGGCACAGTTCTCCAATACAACTCAATAAGAACATGAGTGGTGAGATCAAATGAGCATGGATGCAAGGAAAGGGGCAATCCGACTCAAAATGGGAGAAGTAAGAAGTGTGAAGAGCCAAAAGGAAAGAGCCAAATAAAAAAAATTGAAAGAGGAGTGTGAGAATGTAAGTCATGGAAGAAGTGAAGTCTTACCGGGTTGGCCCAAATGTTGGTACATTGACAATCTACTAGCAGGTGTAAGTATACGGACGGTGTAACCATTGACACAAGGTGTGAAAGAAACATTGCAACCAAATGCAAAAGTCACCAAGACGGTTGAGATCAACAACTAAATATAGAAAATCGTCTAAGAACTTTGAAATATTACTTGTCCTATTTGATAAGATGAGAGTCTAACAACTACAAGGGTGCAAGTTTAACTACTAGTGGATCCAAATTCAAGCTCCTTGCTTGGTAGAGATAATTGAGTTTCTCAAATCTTTGTAAATGCTAAGACTATAATAACCATGGAAATTCTTTCCTCTTTGAAGGAGCTCTTTGAAGGAGCGAGCAAATTTTTTTGTGAATGAGGTGAAGAGGTTCCACTATACATTTCTCAATAAGTGTTCTATAAGTACCATGATAAGATTTTTTATTATTAAAAACACTCTTGAATTGGATATATTCTGGTTTTATGATACCTAATTTGCAAGTAGAGGAAATTTAAGAGAGAACATGAGGTAACAAGATGGTCTTAATGTTAGCAAACTGAGGTAGTTCTTTTGTATAATAGATGGGGACAAAGATGTTGTTGTCACCTACAATTAAGGTAATTACAATGAGTGCAAAAGTGAGTTTGTACTAACTCGCATGATATCCTAGGATAGATCCTCCCTCCCCTAGTAGATTCATCCTTGTACATGAAGTCCATGAAGTTAGCAAGACCAGAGCCTACTACCAAAAGATCATCAACATATCTTCAACCGTGGGACAACTTACACATTACTTCAAGGTCTTGTAGATCTGCTAATTTGTGGATGAAATCTAGCTCCGTGAGCCGGCCTGTCTCTCACTCAAGATGAACATCTGATGGCTTTTAAGGTAACACACCATGGACTAAGAAGGCAAGGAATCCTAACTCCATCACACTCCTCCAAGGCCCAAACTCCAAGGCACCTCAAGCATTACTCATTAAAGAACTCAATGAAAGAAAGATAGTTGCAAATGAAAGGATGATGAGTACCTCCTCACCCCTAGCTAGGTACTCACCCCTAGCTTATATATTTGTGAAAAAATTACATACCAAATTTGCTAATTATTGGATTAACTCAAGTTACTAGGCTAAAAGTCAAATAAAATCTAAAAGAATATCCAAGCTCATAGAAATAATCCCATGAGTAGGTGGTCTTCTCCTCACCTAACCAAATAAGTTAGGGATTCATTCACATGGGCTATCCTTAGACTATGGAAAACTCCGCACCAACAAGGCTTGTGTCCCAACAGCTCTCAAATCTTTCCTCAAAGTCAAATAACTAGGAATAATACCAAAGTAATACACTAGAAGACAAAATATTGATACTCACTCTTTTCCATTCCTCTAGAATAGGGTCATCTTTATCTTAGCTAGGACTAACCTTAACTAATCATTATTACTCTAAAAGCTTTAGCTAAACTCCATATAAATAATATTTCTCCACTACTTGCAATACCAAACTGAATATCCCTCTAGAGCATATATGAACCAATGGGTGTTACAGCTTGTAGGTGAAGAAGTACAATTTAGCCACAAAGACAACACAAGGTGTCTCCATGGGAATTGCAGTCACTTGATGGTAAAGCTAACTCCCAAAAGTGATGTACATGTTATATAATAAAAACACCATCCACCAAATAAGCATGTTCTCATCGGTAACGATAAACTTGAGGTGTCCTGCCGATGGAAGAATGTTGTTTCTACTTTTGAACCATCTGTATTTAACGTCCAAGGCAGAGGTTTCAACTAGCAACATGGACTCCCTGTTGAGCAAGAACCTATAGTTAAAGGTAGAAAGAATAATTACGGTCATCTTAGATTTGAGGTCATCAAGTTGAATCTTAGTGTAAAGGGTGGTAAAATTGAAAATTTGAAAAAGAACTTTATCTAGTGACAAGAGGCAAATGTGAATCCAAGACCTAGAGGAGTAGAGGAGATTGGTTACCATAGCCTTTGAACCTTCTCAAGTAGAAAAGGAACGCCCAAAGAGTCATTCAAAATCCACCAATCATCGAGCACCAAACCAATCCAACAAAAACCATCCATCTAGAGGTCATTGGCAAAAGGAACCAAAGCTTTTAAAAAGGAGCTCAACCAATGAGACAACTCAAGAAGGAAAATAGAATGTCATGTCGCACTGAATCTAGGGACCACTAGGGACTTATAGAATTCCAAGCACAGCAAAAATAGGAGAATCTATCAGAACTTGGAGTTGCGGAAACCTGTCACGCCATTTGTAGTTCCGCATCTAGATGCTCGGACACTGGAGTTCCAGTGATGGTAGTTAGAGTTATTTTAGCTGTTTCTCAGGGACTACTTTCCGACGGTTAGATTTCGTGTTCGGGGTACTGACTTCACGGTGGGGCCCACCGTCACTTTGCACCGTCGAGTGTGCCGTCAGCGGGACCGTTAGGGTTTCAGGGCTAGCTCGAGTCCAGGGGGTATAGTTTCGAAGTGAGCTCCAAAGAGCTCACTTCTCTGATGTTGAGCCTTCGAGTTCCTGGCTATGGTGGACAAAGGCCGGCGAGCGTCACCTGGATTCTCTATGCTTGAGTGGGTGTGGCTTGACTGTAATCAGTGCCTAGTTGTTGGCAGTTTATAGAGTGACAGATCAAGTACTGATCTGAGTTGAGTTGAGTTGAGAATGTTAAGCAATCTGATTACATCAGAGAAGTGAAGTCAGGGGGAAATCGGGTGTAGGAACGTTGAGTGTTGGTGGTATCTCCAAGCTCGGTGGATCGTGGTAGCTCGATTCAGGTTCTGTGTTTCCCTAGTGTGCAGAAGCTCGTGTAGTTGATGCAAATTTGGCAGTTAGGCGGACGGTGTGCGGAAGCGCTGGCCAAATTTCGAGCAAAGAAGGAGCAATTTTCGAGCAGTGTTGTGATTTTGAGCTCAGGAGGTGAAGGCAGGACCAATTTGCTGCGAGTTGGGCTCAGAAAGTGAAATTGAAGGTGGAGTTGGAAAGCTCTTCTCATGAAATTGTGATTTGGAAAAACCCGTTTTGTCAATTTGGCTCGAGTGGAAAGTTAGCGGGGGATTTGGCGGACATCCATCTTTAGGGTTTACGTCAGATTTTACGTCAGATTTATGTCAGATTTTGGGCCAGAATTGGAGGAGTTTCGCTGTTTGGCCAGATTTGGAGAACTTTCGCTAGTTTGGAGGAGTTTCGCAGATTTGGAGAAGTTTCGCCAATTTTGGAGGAGGTTCGAAGTGGCAACAAGAAAGGCCTCATTTGGCTGAATTTCCGCGTTTCGAGGCTTTGAGGCATAGGGCTGTGGGCTATGAGAGGCTACGAAGGCCTAGAAGGGCCAGAAGGGCCAGCAAGCCAGCTTGCTGGCGTGAGGCTAGCTAGTTTAGTGTAGATCTTGGTCATTGGTTGGCAAAATCTGCCTTTCTTGCTAGATTGTGCGCAACAGGGTTTGACCCCTAGATCTCTTGTTCCTAGACTGGTGCCCTAGCCAACTGGTCCACCCTCACTTGTTGTCATAGTGACTGTGCCACTGTTATCTATACACATGTAGCTTTGGCTAGGAGAGGCAGTTTGATCCCATTCTTGGTGATCCTGGTAGCTTAGGACTTAGATACGAACTACTCTTATGTCAAATGCCAAATGGTGGCAGAGTCAGTCCCGTGTTGTGTTATGAGATGGAAGGTTTTCGTTTAGATTTCTTGTGATTGGATCCCCTCCATTCTCTGCTTCCTGTTTGTGCACCATGTTTGTGTGAGGTGCCTTGACTTTTGAGCGTTGGTGCTCTGGTGTGCTCTCGGTGGTGAGGCTGGAGTGATGACCAGTCAGACTACCTTTGTTTCTCTCCGGTGAGGCAGGAAGTGATGACCTGCAGACCGTGAGAGTGCGTGTTATGATGGCAGGTTACAGGTTGCCCTTCCCCTAGTGTAGTTATCTCGGTTAGAGTTACATTAGTGGGTGGTGTTTTAGTTGGTGTTGGCACGCGGTGGTGTTGGCACTTGGTGGGGCACTTGCGGTTGCGACTTGCTGTTGCAGTTGGTGGTTCGGGTTTGTTGGTGTGGTTACTTTGTCACGACGGAGTTCTTTGGAGATTCTAGAGGAGTTAGCCCTGCAGTACGTAGTGGGTTTACTCGGAGTGGTGCTCGGTATCAGCCTGTATCTCAGGTCCCAGTGAGGGAGGAGATTGACTCTGAGTTGGAGTTCGACACAGGAGCTGATTCAGTTGAGAGTGCACTTGGTGTGTCCGCACCGTTATTGTGGGACATGGACGAGATTTATGGGGCCTCCAAAGGCCCTAGGCGTTACTCTGGTACAGTGGGTACCATTGAGTTGGATGACTTCATCCAGGAGTTCGATAGTTGGTGTGATCTGCAGCAGATGCGGAACCCGACTTTGTTCACACCCTTCATGGCATGGAAGGGGTTGTTTCAGCACTTGGAGGGTCCACCGATGGACGACTACCATGAGTTCAGGAGAGCTCATTTGGAGGAGATTGAGTTATGGAGACAGTATTGGTCTCCACACTATGTCTCCATCACTTCAGGTTCGGTTGCCAGGAGTAGGTCGGCTGTACCTACGAGTTCTAGCTCGAGTAGTGTTGGTGGAGCTAGTGGAGGTGCACTAGCTGGAGATAGTGCTACTACGAGTGGAGGTACCGCTGCAGGAGGTGGTGTGGTACCGGGGTTTAACCCCATGGTTGAGTTCTTCCTATGTTTGAGGCAGAACTACCAGGGAGTGCGGACTGACAAGCTGAGGAGCTTGCAGGAGTTCCAGCGGAAGGCTGGAGAGAGCCTACGCGAGGCATACACTCGCATGAGGCGGCTGATCAGTTTCACTCAGGGAGTTACTGAGGCCCAGGCAGTCCAGTTTTGGTATGGGATACTAGACAGGGAGTTGCGACGTAGAGTTCGTGATGCTACGTTGTTGCAGGCTACTTCGCCCACTTTGGCAGTAGTCTTTGGTTTGGCTGAGCGTATTGAGCTCAACATGGTGGAGGAGAGAGTGGTGACATCTGGATTTGGTAGAGAGACCTCATCCATGGTTGTGACTTCTTCTAGAGTGCAGCAGAGTGCACCACGCCCAGTTGGGTTTCGAGGACAGGGTGGACAGCCCAGATCCTATGGAGCGAGTGGAGGGCCTAGTGGAGTTAGACCCTTACCCTCATTTTCGGGTCAGCAGCAGCCAGTGAGTGGTGGTGTTGCTTGTTGGACTTGTGGTGGACCTCACCATAGGAGAGAGTGTACTCAGGGCAGTGGACCTGATACCTCTGGTGCATCACAGCCAGCACAGAGGCAGTGTGAGCACTGCCATAGATTTGGTCATACTAGTGACCGGTGTTTTGACCTACACCCGGAGTTACGGAGTGGTAGGGCTGCTATGGCAGGTAGTAGAGGAGCTCCAAATCATGGAGGACGAGGTGGTAGAGGTGGTGGTAGAGGATCTACACCTAGTAGGGGTGCAGTACCTGCCCTTACTTCTGACACAGCTATGGCTACTCGGATTGAGTAGTTGGAGCAGAGATTGGCTAGTATGGCTATTGCTCATAGGAGATCAGATTCGGGTGCTGAGGCTTCCACCTCATATGCTGGTGATAGAGATGCTTTGGACTTCATGTGTGGAGCAGCACAGGTGGATGCATCTGCAGCAGTGACTAGGAGTGCAGTACGTGCTCCAGAGCCTAGAGGAGCATCAGTGGAGTTGGACCCACAGAGAGGAGAGGATGGGAGACAGGTCAGACTTCCCCAATCTTTCACGCTATCTGAGGCATTGCAGACGACATCCATGGTTCCTAGACGTCCCAGTGCAGGTGTGGTAGGTGGTGATGGAGTACTTGATGGAGTACCTGCTAGTCAGCCACTTGCTACTACACAGACTGAGTCTAGCATGATGTTGGGGGCGGCTCAGCTGATTATGCGGCATCCTTTATTTTCAGCCAGTGACATGTTTACATTGGGAGTGGACCCAGCCCCAGTGTTCCGGTTGGCTGCCATGTTGTGTGAGAGTAGGGATGGTGCAGTTCCTACTACTAGAGCAGAGGTGGTTGGTAGTGGAGCTGACTTGGTTGAGGAGCATGGGATCCGTTCAGCGACCAGTGGTTTATGGCAGGCAGCAGCGGCTAGACTGGAGGAGTTGCCAGCTAGACCGGCCTTTGAGAGAGCGCGGTTTACACCTGGTGTTGTCCTATTGGATAACCAGAGGGGGATCTTTCGTTTGGTAGGACCTTTAGGGAAGGTCTATACACCACAGAGAGTCTTGTTAGACTCTGGTGCGCAGCCCCTTATGTTGGGGAAGGCTGCAGTTGTTGGTCTGGAGTTACGGAAGACCGATGTGGAGAGGTGTCCATTTCAGATCCAGACATCTCTTGGTGGTGGTTCGACACAGTACATCACATGTGGAGAGCTTGTTGTCCAGGTTCAGCCTGGTCATCCAACTGATAGCTCGGTGGTGAGAGCTCAGGCTATTGCGACGATAGCTGAGTCCTATGATGTGCTAGTTGGGGGAGCAGTGTTATACCCTATGGGTTTCAGTATTGACTATTGGGAGGAGACAGCCTCTTATAGACCTGGTTGGCAGTCTGGTGAGGGATGGGTATGTCGCCTACCAGTACGCTTCAGTAGTGGCAGTCTTGGCTCACTACAGTCCGGGACCATGGCAGCATCAGTTTTGGCTTTCAGCGGTGCAGTTACTTGGCCTGGTGACTTGTTGGAGGGGAACGCCCATGCAGAGGATACTCCAATACCAGAGGAGATCACTCGGCTATGGAGTACGAGTGGGATTGTTCCATCCACCTTGGATGTTCCATTGTGGAGTTCAGAGGAGGCATTGCAGCAGCATGCAGATCAGTTGGTGCAGCAGGCTTGGAGTGGAGCCTTCGTACCATCAGGGGATGAGTGTGAGGATGAGCCTCCAGAGGCGATTGCTTTGACACCTCTGGATACCACACTCATTGCTTGGCAGTATCCAGTAGAGGGGATATGCCTATTGGAGTTGTTTGGTGGGATCAGCACCGGACTAGCTGCGGTATTACAGGCGGGTATCCGAGTACAGAGGTACTTGTATGTAGAGAGAGATGAGACTGCTAGGCGAGTCTCTCTACATCATGTGGCACACTTGGCCTATCGGTATCCGGAGTTATTACCGATGTCAGCAGTCAGAGGTTACCAGAAGTCCTTACCAGGAGACATTTCCTTATTGGGGGCGCATGACCTAGAGAGACATGGGCCTGTTCACTTGGTGATTTCTGGATGGCCATGTCAGGGACATACACGTGCGGGCCACGGTTTGGGTCTTCAGGATCCTCGTTCTGGTGTGTTTTGGGAGATGTTACGGATACTACGACATCTCCAGGTTCATCAGTCTGTTTCTCCAGCTTACCTTTTGGAGAACGTTCCATTGATGGGTGATTCTCGCACTAGAGTGGTGGCGAGTACACATCAGGTCCATTCATGGATGGGACCTGCTGTATTGTTAGATGCAGCCAGAGTGGGATCACGGGCTCATCGTCTTCGTCTTTGGTGGACAAACCTCTTACCCAGAGAGGTTCTACAGCGTGCTTATGATGGGATTCAGCGACTGGACCACATTCTTGTTGATGATATCTTGGATGTTGGGCGTCAGTCTCAAACAATGGTAGTGGCTGATAGGTCACCCATGGCAGTGGTGAACCTAGTTGGACAGCCTAGAGCTGCATTTCCCACACTCATGAGTTTCCCAGGCTCTCATGCTTTTCGAGAGGGAGGACCTGGACTTGTTTGGGACTCACAGTTACAGCAGTTGGTGGAGCCCAATGCTGATGAGAGAGAGCGGGCGATGGGTTTTCGCACCGGTATTACCGCTGTTCCAGCAGTGTCAGAGGCATCCAGGCGTCAGGTGTTAGGTCAGGCTATGGACCTGAACTGTTTGACCTGGATTGTGAGCCTTGGTTTGGCAGAGCAGCGTAGGATGCGCTTGATAGGCATCACCACTCGGACACTTGTGAGCCCTGTGCCTATCGAGACGATTCAGGCACATGCTGGGGGTGATGGACCGAGTGGACATGGTATTCTTGGGACACATCCAGTAGCTACTAGGGAGAGTGGTCTACTTGGAGTCCATCCAGGTGAGCGTGGGCTACTTGGATTACACCCTTGGTCCACATGGGATGCAGCCAGAGGACGTATGGAGCTTGCAGCCAGAGTGGAGGGAGTTTTTCACACAGAGGTTGGGACCTCTAGTGGTCGGGAGCATGACACCATTGCTCCCAAGGGCCCAGTATAGCAGCCAGTCAGTACGTCTTCCACTCCTACTACAGTTACAGAGGATACTTGGGAGCCAGATCTTGGACCCAAGCTTACTGGAGAGGAAAGACGGAGGGTTTGGAGGTTCTTGAGGAGTCACATGAGTTGTTTTGCCTTCAGTATGAAGGATTTGGGTGCTCTGAAGGGACTTGGTATACGGATTGAGCTGACTAGCGACACACCTGTTTTCCGACGTCCTTATCGATATAGTGAGATGGAGAGGACATTGATTCAGAGCCAGAGTAGTGACCTTTTTGAGGCTAGTTTGGTGGAGATTTCACATGGAGAGTATGCATCAGCGACAGTGATGCCAGCCAAGAAGGATATGCATGGCAACTATACAGATAGGCAGATGTGTGGAGATTACCGTCCTATCAACCGACAGACCAGGGCTGATCGATATGCCATGCCTACACCGGAGGAGATTTTTGATGCGATTGGGCATGCAAAGGTCTTCAGTACTTTGGATCTTCGAGCGGGATATCATCAGTTGCTGATCAGGGAGGAAGATAAGTCCAAGACAGCATTTTGGGCTATTGATCCTCACGGCAAGGATGTGTTATATCAGTGGAGATTCTTACCATTTGGGTTGAAGAATGCTCCTGCTGAGTTCCAGAGGGTCATGGATAGGATCCTAGCTGGACTGGATTTTGCTCGGTGCTATATTGATGACATTTTGGTGTATAGCACTACTGTGGAGGAGCATGAGAGATAGTTGTTGGAGGTGTTTGAGAGGTTGAGATCTCATGGACTCAAATTACATCCTGGGAAGTGTAGGTTCTTCCATGAGCAGGTTGAGTATTTGGGTCACACTATCTACCCCGGAGGACTTGGTGTTCAGCAGACCAAGGTGGAGGCTATTGCACGTATTCCTCGGCCTACGGATGTGAGCAGAGTGCGAGCATTCCTTGGGTTGGCAAACTTCTATCGCCGCTATGTTAGAGGATTTAGTGCCATTGCCAAGGCCTTGACGAAGCTGACCAAGCTTACACAGGAGTGGTGTTGGGGAGATGAGCAGGAGAGAGCTTTTGTAGAGCTCAAGGAGAGGTTGACATCTGCTCCTATTTTGAGGAGACCGATCAGGGGACGACCATTTCAGGTTCACACTGATTGGAGTATGTTGGGGCTTGGAGCGGTGCTCACCCAGCATGATGATGAGGAGAAGGAGTTTGTGGTGGCCTATGCTAGTTGCTCCAACAATTCAGCGGAGGCGAAGTATAGTTCATATGAGGGAGAGTGCTTGGCAGCAGTTTGGGCAGTAGCACATTTCCGATGTTACCTATTTGGTAACCCCTTCACTCTCATCACTGATCATCAGCCGCTGAAGTGGTTGATGGAGTCCGACAAGCTTTCAGGGAAGCTTGCACGATGGGCTCTGATTTTACAGGAGTATGATTTCACGGTTGTTCACAGACCTGGAGTGGTGAACCGTGATGCAGATGGGTTGAGTAGAAACCCATGTCCCAGCCAGCAGGATCAGACCGGAGCACGTTGGCATGGTGAGACAGATGAGGAGATGGTGCCAGGTTGGCATGCATCGGCCTTTCTGTGTATATTTGCAGAGACTTTGGTGGTATCTCTCTCAGCGCATACAGGAGGAGTTATTGAGGTGACAGATCCAGAGAGTGAAGATATTGGTATAGTTCAGCGAGACATTCATGATGATGTCTTAGTGATGGACTATCTTCGCACTGGTGTTGTGGGTGGCACAGTTGGGGCCAAGGAGAGAGACCGTGTTCTTCAGCGAGCCAGACGGTTCAGATTGGAGGGTAGACACCTTTTGCGTGTATGGGAGGATGGTAGAGTGCGAGTAGTACCACTTCCATCACAGAGACCACAGTTGGTCCGTCATGCTCATGAGGAGCTAGGACATTTTGGAGTAAAGCGTACATATAGCTTACTCCAGAGTCATTATTGGTGGCGCGGTATGCAGACCGAGGTACAGCAGTTTGTTGCCAGATGTGTGGTTTGTGACCGAGTTAGAGCATCATTCAATGCTCCTACGCCACAGTTACACCCATTACCTATCATGGGATTGGGTTACCGTTGGAGTTTGGACTTTGCCGGACCTTTACCGCTGACTGTGAGACATCATCGGTATGTTTTGGTGATGGTGGAGCACTTCTCCAAGTGGATTGAGTTGGTGGCACTTCCTGACAAGTCTAGTGAAGGGACAGCTTACTCGTTCCTGGATCGAGTTCTTAGTCATTTTGGTGCACCAGCTGAGGTTTTGACTGATCAGGGTACAGAGTTCTTGGGAGAGTTTCAGGTCTTGTGTGACAAGGCTTTGATTGATCATCGTACTACATCCCGAGATCACCCTGAGGCAGATGGCTTAGCAGAGAGAGTGGTTCAGACGGTGAAGAGAGGATTGCGAAAGTATGGTTTGCAGAGAGGCCACTTGGGAGATTGGGATCTCCAGTTACCTTGGTTGGCCATGGGCTATCGGTTCAGCCGGCAAGCCTCCTTAGCATCCTTCTCTCCATACTTTCTACTCTATGGACGAGATCCAGATTTACCTGCAGCCATTCGTCGAGATGCTACTGTAGTTTTGGACTTGGATGACCTTGATGTATGGATGAGCGCATGTTCTCAGCGGGCAGAGATCTTTCAGAGAGTGATGCCGATGGCCTTCGAGAACTTGGCGATTGCTCAGCATAGAGATACTTTACGCTATGCTACCATTCGAGGAGGAGGTTATAGACCCTCGATCCGTCGATTTCATCCAGGCGACTATGTATATCTACAGCAGACAGCACTGACGACACTTGATGTTTCTACAGGCCGCACTATCTTGAGAGTGCGCGAGGTTTTGCCATCTGGAGTCCTTGTGTTAGAAGGACGTGATGGTGTTGTTTGGAAGGATCATGTGTGCAATTGTGTGCCATGCCACCTTCCAAACATTGATGGTACTATGGACCCAAGCTTGGCACTTGTACGTGCAGGCTTGAGGTGTATGTTATGTGGCTCTTCTGGTGGAGCTGCTACTATGTTAGTGTGTGATAGCTGTTCGAGAGGATGGCATATGGCATGTATGACTCCTCCCCTCACGGTGGTTCCTCAGGGACAGTGGTTATGTCCTAGATGTACTTGACCTATAGCTAGTTCATTCTTTATATGGTATAGATTGCAGACAGGCGACTAACGATGGGGCTCCATAGCACCCGGCCTCCTGATCTTTGCCCATTAGAGGGTATACCATATACTTAGAGTAGATGGCTATCTGGAGTTAGAGGGACCTAACCGCCAGCTAGGGGGGCGATTGTGGCACTTTAGAGTCTATGTATGACTTATGTGTGAGTTGTGCTTTTATAGTGTATGATGTTGACAGCGATGTATGTTGTGTAGCGATGTATATACGCACGACAGCTGTCACGCCATTTGTAGTTCCGCATCTAGATGCTCGGACACTGGAGTTCCAGTGATGGTAGTTAGAGTTATTCTAGCTGTTTCTCAGGGACTACTTTCCGACGGTTAGATTTCGTGTTCGGGGTACTGACTTCACGGTGGGGCCCACCGTCACTTTGCACCGTTTGCACCGTCGAGTGTGCCGTCAGCGGGACCGTTAGGGTTTCAGGGCTAGCTCGAGTCCAGGGGGTATAGTTTCGAAGTGAGCTCCAGAGAGCTCACTTCTCTGATGTTGAGCCTTCGAGTTCCTGGCTATGGTGGACAAAGGCCGGCGAGCGTCACCTGGATTCTCTATGCTTGAGTGGGTGTGGCTTGACTGTAATCAGTGCCCAGTTGTTGGCAGTTTATAGAGTGACAGATCAAGTACTGATCTGAGTTGAGTTGAGTTGAGAATGTTAAGCAATCTGATTATTGTGGCACTTTAGAGTCTATGTATGACTTATGTGTGAGTTGTGCTTTTATAGTGTATGATGTTGACAGCGATGTATGTTGTGTAGCGATGTATATACGCACGACAAACCATTCTAGAGCTGAAGGCATCGTGGGAAAGTAGAAGCTGAGGTTGAAAATTTTATGTCGGTTTGCAGGTAGTAGAGGGAGAATAGAGCTTGTGGAGTAAAGTTCGGAAATCTTTAAAGTTTATGTCATTGTTATCTATCTTGGTTGTGATAGCTTCATTGTTTGTGAGGCATGGTATATAAGATCTCATTCTTGGTGAAATAGACGGTAATAAGGTTTTGAGGGTCTAGATGATGTTCCTAATTAAGACAATGAATTATTCTTTTTATTTTGTATTGCAAAAGCTCTTGTTAAGTGTAAAATAATGAAATTACCTATAGTTCTTACTTTTATGATCTCCAAGATCAATGTATCGATATGATATAAGATATGCCAATATTCAAATATATAGATCAAAGTAAAGTCTTAAACATATCAATTACCTCTTTTGCAGAATTTCCTCAATATATTCAATTGCAAAGGTATATAACATTATCTATCCCCTCCATGGGAAATTTATTGAAATAGAAACACCAAGAAATATATATATATATATAAAAGAGATTAGCTTGAGGATGGAGAGAGATTAAAAAAGCAACAAATGTATTTAAAATTTGGGGTGAAAGATTCCCGTAAGAAAAAGAATGATTGATAAGAAGATAAACTAAAAAGAAGGTAAGAGAAAATAAGTCCGAAGGGAACACTTCAATAGTAGATCTGGCCAAATGGTACTAATGTTTTATTCTGATTGAGTTTAGTTGCAGTACTTACCATACTTATAAACAGAAAATCTCGCATCTAAAGGAAGGATTATATCGAACCTGCATGGAACATTACTTACCGGAGATGTTCGATGCATAATGTATTACAAGCTGAGAGTTATCAGCCAACAGTATATCATGCTATTTTTTCTCGTTCCGGGAGACATGCATTATAATTCAAGATTCTGCAATGTTCGTAAATGAACATTAATATGGATACACCTGAAGTAGATAGCGTTTTGCACATGTATACCAGCGACAGAAAACATGCGTACACAAGAAAGCAGGTACGCAGGTAAATATGCATTCACAAGAATGAGAATATTCTCGACAGAAATGTCAATATACAAACATAAGGATAAGATTCTAGTCAGCTTCTTCGTTACGCTCACCAGAATCTACTTTACTTTGATAGGCCTGGCAACAGTGGCCCATAACCTTCAAATACTTCTATTATCATTACATGCTTAGCATAGGCAACTAGTGATATAAAAGCAGCTACAGTGCACGATGAAACTTGTGAAGGAAGCTGGACACTCACTTTAATTGAGCCAATATGAAGATTATCCTCCTATTATATATGATGGTTATCCTCACATGAGCATGGGGTCTTCCCATCCTTCTTGTTATCACGTGGGTCGCCTGCTTGCCTCACAGAGAAAAATCTCCGAGGAGAACTTCGAAATTCGTTCCCTGTCACATGTCTGCTCTTTGTCGTCATACTCCAACTAGCCGCGACTTATGACAGGCATCGACTCGCAGTCTTAATTACCGTGAATCTCTCCCTAAACAAGTCTATCTTCACAGAATTCGTAGATACCTTCTGCCTCGCTTGAGGCACATCATCTTAGATCGATGCTGTGGCAGTGAATAACCACAAGCATGCCGTCCCAAGCTTAGGTAGAAGTGACGTATAGCAATCTGGATTGAAACTGGCCCCACAAAACTGAGCAAGACTCTACAATTTGGAAAAAGCTGCGAAAGTACTTCGTGGATATCTACGGTCACAACATGAAAAGATAGAAGGTCTTCTGATTACCGTTGTTCTATTTGCTTTTCTACCCATATACGTATTATGCACATACTGAGTGAGTTTTGTCCTTTTTTGCTTGTCTGTACGGATTTCGTGCATGTAGCTGTCCGAATTGCAGCTTCCTCAAAACAACCAACACGATTTTTACGGACTTTTGTACACTACCGGCAGCCATAAACGTGGATGTTCGTCTTCTTTGAATTCTTCTTCGGCATGGTAGGTCTACTATCGACTCGAAAACGGTCATTTTAGTTCAAGTACTTCTTGCCTTGGGGTTTAATATCCTTGCAAGCTATAACATGTGTGGCCTTTTGAGAAGAGTTTTATGTTTATGCATCTTTGTATTATTATATTATATATAAAGAGGTATTATTTTTACCATTTTTTTTGTTATTTTTATTATATTTGACTCGAAAATTTAATGTTAAAATTGAGTAATTAATTTTTTTAATGAAAAATAACAAAAGTATCATTATATATATGAAATTTAATTTCATAGTAATTAAAATTTATGAAAATAAGACACTAAAATTGATTAATTTATGATATTATAGAATATAATAAAAATTATGATAAAATAGTGTATATATATATATATTAATATCGTATAAAACTCAAAACTATAAAAGTAAGATACACTGTCACTAGCCTTTATTCAAGTAACAGAATCTAACCTTCGTCATCCTGTACACCATGTTGATCAATCGCATCTAAAACGGTAATACTTGTAGGTTTTCTTGCCTATGTTGAGTATATTGTGAAAGCAAATATAGGCAAAGATATCATACGTATGTATATTTTACAGTCCCCAATTACAAATTTGAACATTCGTATTCTATGTATAAATTAAGATTCTCCTCTTTTTCAGGCTGCATACAAACCCCCACGATTTACTTAAGCCTGTGCGCCAAAAGGCCAAGCCATACATCTTTCGCAGGAAAGAAAAGGGATTGCTATCGCCGCTCAACTTGAGCTACGGGGTTAAATAAACACGGGGGAGAGTGAACGATCCTTAATTCGAATGACAATGTCAATTCTGGTTATATTTCCAAGTTTAGGTCACTGCAGTCAATTAATCCATAATCACCTTTGCAAGATCTCCCCATCGCTTTCCGAAAGTGCGTAGCACGATAGTTTGACGAAACACACGCATGTGTTCTAACTCTCCACATGTAGGCCCCGAACGTAAAATGGAATGCCCAGAAGAAAAGAAGAAAAAAAGGAAAAGAATAAAAACACACAGAAATGCAGACGGAGCAACTGAGCCTACAGTCCAAGCCAAAAGGGTCCAAAGCTGAGGAAAAACACCCGCCAAAGCAATCCAAGAATAAATAAATAAAGTAACACACAAAATAACAAACTCTTGAACTAGTTTACAAGAATGTGTCTAGTAGATGGGATAGACCTAGACACATCCATGCAGTGAGCTTGATCTACGAATACCCAATTCCAGTGAACGATATAAGATGATGGATACTCGCATGCAAACCGTTCAAGTATTATGATTTGGTCAATTCCGTAGTCCTTTATCAGAAATACAGAATTAACCTTCGTTATAGGAACACCTTGTTTAGCAATATTTTTGATATGGTGATAGTTTGATAAGATAATTGTAATTTGTATGAAAGACGGTGACAAATAGTGAGTGACAGGTCGTAATAATAAACGGCTAGTCTTGCCGTGACCTTATCTTAGATTCTCAAAACTTTTGTAGTGTTCCGAAATAGTTACATGCACCACTAACCAATGAGATTGTAAAGCTGAAACTAAAAACATAGATTCTTGCATCTCTTGTGGAATCGCGGAAGATATAGACGAGGAGGTCAAAGACGTAGTGAAATGGAAGTATGGGCTTTAGAAGGATTTGGGGTAGCCTATATTTTACAAGAAATGCTAACTATAAAATCTGATCATATTCGAGCTCGTTAAGAAGTTTTTGGCGCTATCGTTACTGGTGTCACTATTCACCAATAGTGACAGTGGCATGTGCTGGTCGCTAAAATGAGAGTCACTATAGATATAATTTCACATAGAAGTCTATATTCATTACAAAAGATCTGTATTCCTTTCTGGGTCAGATACTTTCTGAGTTGGCCATTTAGCGCTTTGAAATCGGTTATATGTTGGTTATATGTTGAAATCTTACTCCGGCATATAGCCGGGGTAACATTATAAAGATAATTGTTCAAAATTTGGTGGCGGAACTCTTTGCCTTTGCTTTGAGAAACTTCCCTTGTGATATTCAGATCGGGCGTATCAATCTCTACTCGAGCAATATTTCTTGTTATACCCCGTTGACAATCAATTGATCAATGTTGGTTATGATCAACGTTCTTCTTACACCCCATTGGTCACCAACTGATTAATGTTTACTATAGTAACATCCAAATCTTTCATGATTTTGTTCACTCTTGTGCGCGGGGTATTTCGTAGTAAAGAGCAACCTCACTTTGGTTTCTACCAACCTTGAGTTAGTGAACAACGTTCAATTTCGGATCAAGAGCAAACTGCGCTTGCTTGGTATCCATTGCCATCGCTCACTAAATTGTCTGATTTAAAGTCCTGCATGCTTTAGCAGTTCCACTTACGCAGTCAAGCAGTACCCCGTCAAAAATATTTTATTTCCCCGCGTTTCGAGATAATGACCCTTGCAATAGTGACACTTAGATACCCCAAATGTCCCTAAAACCCGAGAAGGCGACCGCACGGAACAGCAGTCAAGCAGTATCCCGTTACATTTTTTTATTCCGATCGTTTCGAGATAATGACACCGTTGCAATAGTGAAGACTAGATACCCCAAATGTCACTAAAACCCGAGAAGCGACCACATAGAACACCAGAAGGATGGGAAGACCCCGCAAGCCATACAAGGGAGAGACAAAAGAGGTGGAATGGGGTTAGATTCCAATTAAAACGACAGTTAATTCTCTGCTTGGCCGCCGGGATAGTGTCAGTTTGCCAAGGCCTTTCAACATAGGGGAAAGCTCCCAAGTCACCGACGCCACTTTTGGCAACCTAAGCTTCGTCGCGCTTGCGTACTTTATTTCCGCGTCTTCTGCATGGTGAGCAGTCTCCGGTGACAAGTCATGAGGTTCCAGGTGTTCTCACCTGAGAAACTCAGAAGACCTTGGGACGCTTGCCCCAAGGGCCAGGGGTTACGTTAATCCATTGACGGGGCCAAAAGCCAACTTTCTAGCCTTATGAACAGAGGACGGAGAGACCGTTACCCCGAACCCAGTTGGGACGTCGGACATTCTGTGTTCCTGCGTCGCGTTGCCGTAGACACGAGTTAAAGGAGGTTTCACCCCAACTGCTGCTATGCTGCGGCGAGGAGCGTGAGGGTCGCGACGAAGGACTAAACGTCGCGCCCTTATTGCTATCCCGATTCGCAGTAGGACCGCGAACTGCGTCAGATTGTGGTGAAGCCGTCCTGGTCTGTGATTGATAGACCGAGCACGACGTCAACTTTCAGGTCATTGTGCTTGAAATGGCCACTTGGCAAGACTACAAATAGACTGGAAACCAGCGAAGTCTGCACATCCAACGACATAACTCTCACGCTCGCTACAAGCTCTCCAAAGCTGCAAACTTATCGATTGTTTTATCATCTTCGTTTCGTCTACAACAAAGATTTGACAATTCTTCGCTGAAGTCGATTCCATTAGTGAGAAACTTGGTTCCTATTTTATTTAAGTTTATACATTGTGTTCACAGACCCGCTACAGTAATGGATTCTTCTAATGGACCCGCTAACGGTGGGAATTCAAAGGCGAGTTCCACAAAGTTGTGGAGCAAGTCTTCCAAGAAACAGGGAAGCCGGGTTGCGAGTGAGGACGCCTGTGCGGCTTCGAAGACGTCCGCGAAAGGTACAGTGGGGAAGGAGGAATCGAAGAAATCGACAAAGAGCGCTCAGGCCCTCGTTGTTCCATTGTTCCCATCTGGTTTGTCGTTCGGTCGCCTGTGAGATTTTAAAAGGGGTCCTTCACGACTGGAATGAAGCACTTCAGACCAGTGTGATACAAATTTGTGTGCTTGAGTGACTTCAGAAAAGAGAACTAGGCATCTGAATTTGGTCAGATTCAAATTCAGAAAATGTACAACAGCGTTCATCTTCACGATCAACCGTCATCGGTACCAAGCACATTTCTCATTCCTCATTCCATCTGGGATACCGCTGCGCAATTGGAGGAACTGAAACTTAGTTGAATCGAACAATCTGACCTTCACCAACTCTGTGCTTGTGGAGCATAGCGTGCAGTTCAGATAGTGCAGAGCATCCTCCGTATGTCGAAATAGAATCAAGCACATACGGAGTTGAAGATTGTACCAGAGCAAACGCAGCTATAAAGCGGATTTAATCATCATCTGACATCAGTTTTGTGAGAAGCTAAATTCCTGGTTCATTTTAATGGCAGTTTGAGCAGGAGACCTGTTAACCTTAAATATTTTACACTTTCGGCAAGTATCTATCCCACCACAATACCGGATCAGTTCGCTTGCCACTTGAAAATTGTGAGAAATTTCTTTCTGATGTAAGCTGCTAAGTGCTTCTATCCTTTCCCTACCATACCTCCCTATATATCTAATATTGAACAAACCTCACTGCAGATGTCGTATCATAAATATTTGTAACATTGTACACTCAGCCGTATTAAAACGATGATCCACAGCAAGATATCAATCAACTTACAACTGTTCTGTGCAATCTTATTACAAATCTCGATGTGATAATTCTTGATCTGTGAACTGGTGATAGTTCCCAGAAGATCTTATGAATTGAATTCACACGATCAGTCATTTGAGTTCGGACGATCGTACTCTCTAATTGTCAGCAAATGTATAAAACTTAAGTTCCGACTGCAACTCGTCCTACCCTCTTGAGTGAGAGCAAAGGGGAAACTAAACTTTGTTCATATTGGCAGAAAACGTTTCAAGCACCGTAAGTGGCGCGGACAATACACACATTCCCATCATGAGATTGATATACGTTGATCAACTCTCAACAGCGGTTTGTGGGGTACCGCAAAAACCCAGTTTTCAAAATGGTCTGAGTTTTAACATATAAATCAATTCAGGTCCTAATAACTGTGTTTCTCCCAACATAAATTCAACTTAAAGGAATATTTCAACGACCAGTTATTGAACTCACCAAGTTTTGATGCTGTTCGTTTTATGTACTGGGTATCACTTAACTTTAAAATCTAAAAAGATGTTTATATTATTTCAGTGCTTTGTGTATGAATCAATCGGCGTCATCATTAATTCCGGAGGAATATTTATGATTTTCGCTAGAAACAATGTGGAAATTAATCTAGTAATTAGTGTATAATGGAGTTAGAGCCTCCATTCTCGAAAGCGAGGCATAAAATGAAGTTACTGTCAGGACGTTCATGGTTAATAAGTAGAAAATATCTTTCAAATTATGCAAAGGTCAGTAAACTAACGTTTGTCTGAATGATACATGTTTGGTTTATCTTATCTTATAACACAAGAATCCGGCTTTGGCGATCCATAGCGGCACATTAAATTCGTTTTATTATCGGACATCTGTTCGTGCCGGGTGATTAATTGATTGTCGGACGTTTTTCCATGGATAACATTTCCAGGGAAAGGGCCACCACGCAGAAAACTTGAAGGATTGGAAGACTCCATCAAGTCCTTACAAGGCTGAGACAAAATAGGTAAAATGTGGCTTAGCTCCAATAGGGTAGATATGAGAAATCTACCTTCATGCACCTAAGATATCCGAGCTATGCAAGTGGTATGGTCTACAAACAATTGGAACATCCGAAGAAGCATCACCTAGTATGATTGCTCTCCTATGGATTGCACCCCTATGGATTGCACCAGCCACTGCACTCTTTAGAACAATGGACACACACTGTCTAAAATACGCTACAAAGTATGAGAGTGAGAGTGCTACCCTTTGACACCTAACATGATAGGCTCTCGTGCACTCCTTGACAAATGTGTCAAATGCCATGTCCATTGCTCCATATAACTCGAAGGCTAGAGGAACAAAGAGGTGACCTTGCTGTATATCCCTATACTTGGAGACCTTGCGAGTTGCTACTACACTCGTTGTCCATCCAAGGGGATGGGTAAGAACTCCCTCTGAAATTGTATCATGTGTAGGGTCTGTAACCATGACATCCATTACAATCACCTGATCATCTCGGATCAAGTATAAGTTTGCCTTGACACTTGTCATCTGCAAAGCATATGAATGCTCCTTCCAAGCCAATTATCCACTCTCTCGTGCCATAGGAAACACTCTATCCCTAATAGAATCCATATCTTCTGTCCTCCAAAAGGACACCATGTCATATGGACCGCTGCTACATCTAGTGTAGAACAACACTCACAAGTGAGTAATGAAGATGCAGATTGGTGAACCAAACCTAGGTGAATTCTCATCGCTGTAGAGAAAGTAGTTGGTGCAAGTTGGAATGCCCTAATGCAAGGTTGAGCTAGGATCTAAGAGCATGCACCCTTGTTGGAGCAAGAGCAAAGATGTGCTCTCGTAGCTTGAGGAATGGACAAATCAACTATGAGAGAATGTAGTGTATGTTCACATTGTCACTCCATCAAGGAAGACTGTAAACCTCTAGTCCAATCTGATGATAGTGAAGCAAAAGATGAAAGGTTCTTGCATGCCTATGGAGATAGAATATCTCTCATCTACCGCAATAACATTTGAAGAGAAAAGGATCCTTCCTCCACCTCTATCACATAAGTCTCCAAAACCAGCCTATCAACAACCACAAAATGAGAGGAAAGGAGAGGTATAGAGAGATCCTAACTACCTAAAAATGCTATAGGTACCATCTCCTCCATAGACAAAAAACCAGCCCCTCCACACAAGATTGGTAGAGATGTCTGTCTACAGAACAAATCCCTTGTCACACACTCAAAATGTCTTTGGTCTAATAATATCACCAAAGACTCTCATAATCTTCCTATCAAAGGCTCTTAGATGTGATAAGAAGGTCAAGGAGAAGAGAGCTATACGGAGGAGGTAGGTCAGTCAACGAGCAATACTAGAGAAGAGTATACCAAATGTAACAACATTGAGCTTATTGATGAGTTAGTCAAGACTAACAAAGTAGCAAATAGTCCAAGTTAGCTAAGAATATTCTAGAAGTATCCACAAAGTTACTTGGCACCTTCCAAATATTGGGTAATGTGTATGCCAAGGAGGAAGCTTCTTAGGAAGCTTCTTGGCTAACTTAGCTTGCACGCCAAGTAGGTTTCTAGAACAAAGCTTCTTGGGAAGCTTAGCTTGCATGCCAAGTAGGAGGATTCTAAAAGAAAGCTTCTTGAGAAGCTTCTCAAGAGCCTTGTATATTTCTCTATAAATACCAAAGCCGAAGCTAAAGGAAACTGGAAAGAAGGAAACTCCAAATGCCTAATATGAGAGCTCATGTTAGCATTCGGAAATTCCTTCATTCAAGTGTCCCAATGTGATCTTCCACCTTGGTCTTCCATTCTCCTATTTCTCACTTTGGTCTTTTACACCAAATGCTACATATGAATCTCCTAGTGATGAAAGGTCATTCACATAGAGAACATCCTTTACAAGGGCAACTTCTAAGAAGCGTGTGACAAAATCCTTAGATCTTACTAGCACTCCAATAACACATAGTCCATCTGTAGATGTTATACACCACTCCAAAAACTCAAGGTGGGGAGGGATACCTAAAGGGGACCATGCCTTGCAATTTGACACCTTGAATCTCAAGCCTATTAGATGTAGCTCGATAGTCAAGTGGTCAAAGGCCTGCCTAATCTGATCTATAGGACCCACAATGTGTGTATCACTGCCAAGGAGGGAAATACACAACCTAGCATGGCCAAAATAGTAGATAAGAGAGCTCTAAAGTGAGCCATGGCAATTAAGGGTCCCCCTTAAAGGATCTCCTTGATGTGTACCAACAATTGACTCCAAGATGGTGACTCACTCCTATGAACAACTATGCTAGTAGTAAAGGGAAGCAAGAGAGCAAATAAAAAGATCACACAAAAGGAATAAGACTTGCTAAGGATCCACAACCTCCCTAAGCTATCTAAAGATGGATGCTTGTGAGATGCTATTAAAAGCATTCTCAATATTCACTTGTAGGATGACCCACTCCAAATAGATATATAGGCTTGCATAATGCCTAGAGATATGGCATCACATCCTTCAAGTGTATCTACTCCAAATGATGTTGATTCAGGTGCTATTGGAAGTGAGAATGCTAAAGGACAATGGTGTAGTTGACCAAATGCAAAAAGATCTCTCCAATAGCAATTGGTCTAATGCACTCCATGTCCTTCTCCATTGCAAGAAGTTGACTAGCACCTAACACCCGACTAAGTGTTGTACGTATATACATTGCTACACAACATACATCATTGTCAACATCATACACTATAGAAACACAACTCACATATAAATCATACATAAACTCAAAAGTGCTACAATAATCAGTTTGTTTACACAACTCAACTCACACTCAATCAGATTAGTACTTGATCTATCACTCTATAATTTGCCAACAACTGTGCACTAATCATAGTCAAGCCACACCCACTCTAGCTAAGAGAATCCAAGTGACACTCATCGGTCTCTATCCACCATAGCCAGGAACTTGAAGGCTCAACATCAAAGAAGTGAGCTCTTTGGAGGTGCACTTTGAAATTATACTCCTTAGACTTGAACTAGGTCTCAAACCCTAATGGTCCTGCTGATGGCACACCCAATGGTACAAACGGACGGTGGATCCCACCATGAATTCAATACCCCAAACATAAAATTTGACCATCAAAAGTAGTCTACGAGTAATTGCTAAAATACCTCTAACCACTATCATTGCAACTCTAGTGTCCAAGCAATCAAGATGCGATACTAAAAATGGCATGAAAATTATTGTGTGTATATATATCATTACACAATATATATCACTATCAACATCATACACTATAGAAGCACAACTCACACATAAGTCATACATAAACTCTGAAGTGCCACAATTGCCCCCTAGATTGCGGTTAGGTCCCTCTAACTCCAGATAGCCATCTACCCCAAGTATATGGTATACCATATGATGGACAAAGATCAAGAAGCCAGGTGCTATTGAGCCCCATCATCGTTAGTTGCATATCTACAATCTATACCGTATAAAGGATGAATTGGCTATAAGTCAAGTACATCTATGACATAACCACTGTCTATGAGAAACCATGATGAGAGGAAGAGTCATACATGCCATATGACATCCTCTCAAACAGCTATCACACACTAACATAGTAGCAGCTCCACCAAAAGAGCCACATAACATACACCTCAAGCATGCCCGTACAAGTGCCAAGCTTGTGTCCATAGTGCCATCAATGTTTGGGAGGTGGCATGGCACATAATTATGCACATGATCCTTCCAAACAACACCATCATGTCTTTCCAACAAAAGGACTCTATATGGCAAAACCTTGTGCACTCTCAAGATAGTGCGGCCTGTCAAAACATCAAGTGTCATTGGTGCTATCTACTATAGATATACATAATCACATGGATCAAATCAATAGATTGAGGGTCTATAACCTCCTCCTTGAATAAATATCATAATGTAAGGTATCTCTATGCTGAGCAATTGCCAAGTTGTCAAAGGCCATCGGCATCACTCTTTGAAAGATCTCTACCCATTGAGAACATGCGCTCACTTATACATTTGGATCATCCAAGCCCAAGACTACAACAACATCTTGTCAAATGTTTATAGGTAAATATGGATCTCGTCCATAGAGTAGGAAGTAAGGAGAGAAGGATGCTAAGGAGGCTTGCTGGCTGAACCAATAGCCCATGACCAACCAAGATAACTAGAGATCCCAATCTCCCAAGTGGCCTCTTTGCAAACCATATTTTTGCAATCCTCTCTTCATTGTCTGAACCACTCTCTTTGCTAAGCCATTTGCCTTAAGGTGATTTTAGGAGGTTGTAAGATGATCAATCAAAGCCTTGTCACACAAAACCTAAAACTCCTCCAAGAAATCTATACCTTGATAAGTCAAAACCTTAGCTGGTGCACCAAAATGACTACAAACCTGATCTAGGAACAAGTAAGTCGTTCCTTCATTGGACTTGTCAAGAAGTGCCACCAACTCAATCCACTTAGAGAAGTGCTCCACCATCACCAAAATGTACCAATGATGTCTTACAATCAATGATAAAGGTCCAAAAAAGTCCAAACTCCAATGGTAACCCAATCCTATGATAGGTAATGGGTGTAATTAGGGCATATGAGCATTGATGATGCTCTAACTTGATCATAAACCACACATTTGGTAACAAATTGCTATACACTGGTCTGCATATTGTACCACCAATAATGACTCTGGAGTAAGTTACATGTATGCTTTAATCCAAAATGTCCTAGCTCCTCATGAGCATGACGGACCAATTGTGGTCTCTAAGATGGAAGTGGTACTACTTTCACTCTACCATCCTCCCATACTTGTAAAAGGTGTCTGCCCTCCAATCTTAACCGTTTGGCTAGCTGAAGAACATGATCTTTCTCCTTGGTCCTAATTATGCCACCCACAACACCAATGCAAAGATAGTCTACCACTAAGACATCATCATGAATGTCTTATTGAATTGTACCACTATCTCCTCTCTTTGGATTTGTGACCTCAATAACTCCTCCTCTATGCGTTGAGAGAGATACCACCAAAGCCTTAGAAAATATACAAAGAAAGGCAAATGCATGCCAACCTGGCACCAACTCCTCATTTATCTCTCCATGCAAACATGCTCCGGTTTGATCTTGTTGGCTCGAACATGGGTTTCTACTCAATCCCTCTGCATCACA
The DNA here is from genome assembly GCA_948567375.1 of Lunularia cruciata. Taxonomy (NCBI): domain Eukaryota; kingdom Viridiplantae; phylum Streptophyta; class Marchantiopsida; order Lunulariales; family Lunulariaceae; genus Lunularia; species Lunularia cruciata. The sequence goes on from OX419757.1 coordinate 44,843,388, forward strand.
ATTCACAACTCCATGTCTATGAATAACCGTGAAATCATACTCTTATAAAATCAGAGCCCATTGCGCAAGCTTCCTTGAAAGCTTGTTGGACTCCATCAATCACTTTAGTGGTTGATGATCAATGATGAGAGTAAAAATGTTACCAAATAGGTAACATCAGAAATGTGCTACTGCCCATACTGCTACCTCATATGAATTATAGTCTCCCTCATATGAATTATATTTTGCTTCCACTAAATTTTTGGAGCAACTAGTCTAGGTCGCCATAAACTCCTTCCTTTCATGATCATGTTGAGTGAGCACTACTCCAAGCCCCAACATACTCCAATCAGTATGAGCTTGAAATGGTCATAATCTATAACACCCATTTGTGCATGTGTGTGGTATTGTGAAATTTAGCTTGGTGTTACAATTGAGAGATATTATTTACATAAAGATAAAGGATGGTTCTACATTAGTCATGATTAGCTAAACTTAGTCATAGCTAAGATAGTGAGGACCTTACTTTAGAGGAAATGGAAAAGATGAGCACCACTATTTTGGATTCTAGTGTGTTGACATGATATTATTCCAAGGTGTTTGGCCTTGAGGAAAGAGTTGAGAACTCTTGGGCCCGTAAGTCTTTTTGTTTTGGATTCTTCTATAGTCCAAGGATAGCCCATGTGAAGGAATCATTGACTTAATGGTTGGGTTAGGATAAGATCACATGCTTAGTAGAATATGCCTATGTGGATGTATATTCCTTTATAATTTTTAACTTTACTTGAATTTTACCCTAGTAACTTGAGTTACTCCAGTAATTAGTAACTTTGGTGCGGAACTATTTCAAAAGTATATAAACAAGGGATGAGGAGGTACTCATCATCCTTTCATTTGCAACTATCTCTCTCTCATTGAGTTCTCTAGTGAGCAATGTCTTGAGTCTTGGAGTGTTAGCCTTGGAAGAGTATGATGGAGTTGGGGTTCTTTGTCTTCTTAGTCCATGGTGTGCTACCATAATAGCCATCAGAGGTTCACCTTGAGTGAGAGACAAGGGGAGGAATGTGCACATTTTTGAGGTTTAATTCATCCATTTAGGCCTCCAAAATTGCCTCTAAAGTTTTTAGGCCTATTTTGGTTCTTGCCCTATTAATAGAAGTTCTCTTTAGGTGATACCTCTACTTGATCTACTACATCCATTATGTGTACCATCCTTCCAGATGTCACCAACCCAAATTCTACCTTTAGATCATATGTCTAGCTATTGCTTCTAAAGTGTTCAAGCATGATTTGGTTTTTGGGCTATTAGTAGAAGTACTCTTTTGGTGATACCTCTATCTGATTTACTTAGTCTATCATGTATAACATCCTCCTAGATGTTACCAAACCAATTTCATTTCTAGATCATGTGTCTAACTATTGGTATTACAAACCTCCCTCCTTTTAAGACGCAACGTCCTTATTGCAAAGCTGCTACTCAAAAGATTTTACTAACATTGGTGCATGAGTCAAGTTGGCTGTTGGGTCCGTGTTGCCTCATACAATGGGTAACCTTTCCATTGTATGAGATATTCCACACACGTGTGATGAGCCCCATGGAGGCATTTTTGGAGAATGCATTCAACTTCGTATTCCTCCATGCCATCAATGAGAATGTCAAGCAAGGTCAAATTTTATGTATGGAGGGACAATGGCCTGATCGGGGTGCATATCTGCATAGGAGGGAGACATGGAACACTGGATGGATCTTCATGTGTAGTGGTAGCTTGAAGTGATAAGCTACATCACTGAATCCACAAAGAATGGGAAAAGGCACAAGAAAGTGAGGTTTGAGCTTGCGAGGACCAACTAATGTGAGGTTGGTTGTTGATAGTGAATCCTGATCTCCTACCTGGAGCTCCATGTACCTACAAAGTGCATTGACATACTAATTCTATCAATTTTTGGCAATCTTTAATTTGTTTTTGGCATTCTCCACGCCTTGTTGGATTCTTGAAACAAACTAGTTGACAACATCAACCTTGGTAGTCATTAGATGGATCTTCATCAAGCTCAAAGGTGTGAAAGGATGCTTGCTATACATGAAAAGAATGGTATGACTTGGGTGGAGGCATTTATTGAATTGTTGTAGGTGAATTCCACCAATGGAAGTAAAGTGTCCCACCTCTCTTGCTCGTCTAAGGTAAAGCCCCAAAGCATATCTTCAACAGTGCAATTAACCCACTCTATTTGGCCATTGGTCTATGGATGGTAAGCCATGGACATGGCCAATTTGGTTTTGAAGAAGCCAAAGAGTGTTCTCCAAAACAGACTAGTAAATTGAGTGCCTCTGTTGGTGACGAGCACTTGAGACAAGCCATGGTGAGAGAAGACTTCATCTAAGTACAACTAAGCTAGTTGTGGAGCCGTCACATCCTTGGTAGTAGAGCATATATGAATCATTTTGCTGAGTTGGTCAACAAATACTACGATGGAGTCAAACCCTGAGGTGGTCTTGGGCAATTTATAGACCAGATCCATACTCACATATTCTCAACATTGCGTAGGAGTAAGGAGGGGTTGCAAGAGTCCTACAAGAGCTTGATTAGAGGCTTGTTCAATTGACAAAGTAGGCAGCTCCAATCATATTCCATCACATCATTGCTCATCTTGGGCCAATAGTAATGGTGCTGGATTGCATCCAAGTTCTTGTCCACTCCGACATGACCTACAAGGGCACAATCATGACATTCTGGTAAGATGGTGATGTATAATTTTGGGGCATTTGGGATTCATAATTTACCATCAAAAAAAGTGAGTCCTTGGTTGTTGGTGATGCCTTTGGATAATCGAGCTCTTATAATTTGTGGATTTGTTTTTGTAGCAGCTAGAATCTTTGGCCAGAATTCAAAGTTTATCTTGACCTCTACCACTAAATTGATTACCATTGGCATTCTGGTGAATGCACCTACAAGTTGCTTCTTTCCTTCCATGTAGGTGATTGTCATGTTGAATCATTATTGCCACTCTGCCTACCAAATTTGGCAATGAGATAGATCTTTCTGTGTCTTAAGGTAGACTAGAGGTTTATGATCTGTCTCTACTACAAATGCCTTCTTGCCAAGATAGTGCTTCCAATGCTTGGTTGCAAGAACAATGACCAGCTCTTCTTGCTTTGTTGTGTGATAATTGTGTTTTGCCAATAATAGGTTTTGAGAGAAGTATGCAATTGGATGCCACTCATCATGCCACTCTTATTGTAGGACTGTAACACCCATTTGTGCATGTGTGTGGTATTGTGATATTTAGCTTGGTATTACAAGTACTTAAGAGATATTATTTATATAGAGATAAAGGATGGTTCTATATTAGTCATGGTTAGCTAAAGTTAGTCATAGCTAAGATAGATGGGACCTTACTTTAGAGGAAGTAGAAAAGATGAGCACCACTATTTTGGATTTTAGTGTGTTGACTTGGTATTATTCCTAGGTGTTTGGCTTTCAGGAAAGAGTTGAGAACTCTTGGGCCCGCAAGCCTTTTTGTTTTGGATTCTTCTTTAGTCCAAGGATAGCCCATGTGAAGGAATCCTTGACTTAGTGGTTGGGTCAAGATAAGACCACATGCTTAGGGGAATATGCCCATGTGAATGGATATTCCTTTCTACTTTTTGACTTTACTTGACTTTTAGTCTAGTAACTTGAGTTACTACGGTAATTAGTAACTTTGGTACGTAACTATTTCACAAGTATATAAACAAGGAGTGAGGAGGTACTCATCATCCTTTCATTTGCAACTATCTCTCTCTCATTGAGTTCTCTAGTGAGCAATGTCTTGAGTCTTGGAGTGTTAGCCTTGGAGGAGTATGATGGAGTTGGGGTTCCTTGCCTTCTTAGTCCATGGTGCGCTACCATAATAGCCATCAGAGGTTCATCCTGAGTGAGAGACAGGCCGGCTCACAGGACTGCCTCTCTTGCTCTGCCTGATGCATCAATAGCCAATTTTATTGGATGTTTTGGGTCATACCATTTCAAGATTGGTGCATGTCGCAAGGTATATTTCAATTGTTGAAAGGTCAACTCATGTGTGGTTCCCCATGTCCACTTCTCCTTACCAAGTAGTGTTGTTAAAGGCTATGCTACCTTGGAAAAGTCCTTCACAAACTGACGATAGAACCTTGTCAACCCCAAGAAGCTCTTGAGTTGAGTTTGATTGTCTAGAGCGCTCTATTTTTGAATGACCTCTATTTTATCTGTTAATACTTGAATACCCTTTGCACTTACTATATGCCCCAAGTAGTCACTTAAGACTTGCCAAACTCACACTTTGAGATTTTGGCATACAAGTGATTCTATCTTAGAATCTGGAGGACTTCTTGTAGATGCTATTTGTGTTCCATCATTGTCCTACTATATACTAAGATGTCATCTAGGAAAAAAATAATAGACTTATCCAAATATGGCCAAAATATGTTGTTCATCAGACTCATGAAAGTGGAAGGTGCATTGGTGAGGGAGAATGACATCTTAAGGTACTCAAAATGACCATACCTAGTTCAAAAGGTGAGTTTGTATCATCTTCCTCTGCAATCCGGATTTGATTGTAACAACTCTGCAAGCCTAGTTTGGTGAAGTGTCTTGCTCCATTGAGTTGATCAAACAGGGTGTCCATGCGGGGTAAAGGGTATTTTTTCCTCACTATTTGCTGATTAAGGCCCCAATAGTTAATGCACATGTGCATTATATTGTACTTCTTTGTCACAAACAAGACAAGAGCCCCATATGGTGATATGCTAGGTTAGATAAACCCTTTTTGTAGCATATTTTCAATTTGAGCCCTACACTCCTCTAACTCTTGAGGTGATAGACAATATGGGGTCTTACAGAGAGATGTCTTCCATGGAAGTGATCTACTCTCCTTTTTGGTGGTAATCCTAAGGGTAGATCATTTGGGAAAACATCTTGATACTAATTTACCACATCCTTCAATTTCTCAAGAATTTGTCCGTTGAGTTGTGCACTCTAGACTTCTCTTATTAAACCCATGAAACATCTATCTATCTTACAGATAGCTATTGTTCCTGTGACATAGAGAGGCAATTTCTACCTATGTGCCTTTTCTCTAACCCCAATGATCGTCCATTGGCGGGTGCTCACTACTTTCTTCCTCCAATCTACCACAAGGTTGTATTGCTCCATCCAAGGCATGCTTAAGATTGCATCATAACAAGCTAATTGTATCACTCACCACTCAATTGCTTCTTGATATTCTCTTATAGAGAGTGTTACACTTTGGATAACAACCCAATCTTCTCTGTTTGCCCATTAGGTAACTCTACTTCTTTGCTCTCATCTTTCTCTAGATACATTTCCAATTTTATTGCAATAGAGTGAAATAAGAAATTCTTTGTTGCTCCATGATCTATCAATACTCTCAAATGATTGCCTTTTAGGACCCCATTTACAACAATCAATTGTAATTTTTCCTTTTTAGATCTTTGTGCACTCATCTTCTTCCTTCCCTTGCTTGTCCACTTCCCTATTGATTAGTAAGGCCGCAAGGTACCTTTACTGGTGATCTTTGTTTTTTGAGGTGATTTGTGCATCTTCTTCTTCCTTGCATCACTCCATGTTGTTCAAATATCACTTGTATGGAGGCCAAGGACCTCTAAGGAGACAAGCATAACAAATTGACAAGATGTGCTTAATATGGCCACAATTGTAGCAACAATGTTGTTCTGCTTGATTTCCTTCTCCTTGTGGAACTCCATCTCTCCATTCTTCTACCCATCCTTGCTCTCCTTGACGCGGTTGTGCTCCTCTATCTTGAAACCAAAGGTTGCCCAATTCCATAGGTGTTGGTCCACCCACGTGTGACATTTCCACCCAATAATGTTGAGACAAAACTACTCTTGGATCTCTTCCAAGTGCCCCTACTATTCTCTAAGCACAAGCAATGGCTTCAAATATAGTGCAAGGATTTTGTACCATGACTTTTTGGCAAATCCAATCCTTCAACCCTCATTTGAAATTGTCTAGAGCCTTTGTTGGACTAATGTTGGTTATTGTAACTTGTAGATCCAAAAATACTTCCATGTACTCTTGTATGCTATTCTTTTGTTTCAATCCCCATAGTTGGATTTGGGCCATCTGCACAAAATTCACAGACTGGAAATTCTTGAGAAGTCCTTCTTGCATTACTGTCTACTTGACCTCCTTTCTTTTTGCCAACATTGATCATTCCCAAGCATCATACCATGTGAAGGCTTTATCGGTCAAGTACCCATATGCAAACACGCTTGCAACATGCTCAATGATCTGTGTCAAGAACAATTGGAAATATTGATTCATTCTCAAGATCCAATTCTCCACTACTCCCATAGCACGCTGCCCCTTGTAAGGCTTCATATTGTAGGTCTTCTTCATTTGTAGTAACAATGTGGCTTCATCATTGGCCAAGTTTCATGTCATAGGCATGGGTGCCCCTCCAAGTAATTCAATCGTAGGTATTGGGCTTTGAGATGGTTCCCCTTCCTGCATTGTTTGATCATTCTTGAGGGTTTGTACTTGATTTTGTAATGCATCCATGGTCATCTTAATCTCTTGAAACTCATCCAACATCCCCTACATTCCTTGCACCAATTCCTGAAATTGCAGATCTATGGTTCTTGCAAACACTTACTCGCTCCTTCCTATGTCAATAGAGAGTTAATATGATCCCTCGGGAGGGTGCACAAACTATTGGGACTTTGGAAGATATCATTCTTTGATAATATTCCTCACCAAAATTCTTGACTACAAAATCCCTAAACATCACTTTTGGTCTAACTACATAATGAATTTCTACTTAAGTGTTGAAAGTGAGAGGATTTGAGACATTCAGATCCATCACAACAAAATGTAGATTATCAAATACCACTCTCTATCGTAAATCACTATAGGTAGAATCATTGGGTTTGGTGAGTTCATCACTCTGTCCATAAACTTTGCTCTAAAAAGGTAAACGAGATAAAATCTCACTTGTTCTCATTGGATGTACATGATCTTGATGTGAAATGGATTCAAGAATGGAAATTGGGGTGCAAGAAATTGTCCTCCAAGAGCTTTCATCCCATCCTCTCTCTAAAACTCTCTTAACCTATCAATTGCTCCATGATTTTTCTCCCCAAAATTACTCAATCTTAGTAGCCTATGTTCTTCCAAGAGGGGTGATCCACTCTCTTGGATTGAAAAATTCACTCTAATACCACTATAATGTTCCAAGGATAGTAGAGAAACACACAAGAGAAAACATGGGTTTCACACTCCAAACTCCGGTGCCCCAAGGGAGCACCTTCTCTTTATTATATAACCAAAGAGGATCTCCTCCAAGGATGCTCCACCATATGATTAGGTACATGGATAGGTGACATGTCAGCAAGCTCCACCCTTAGATTACTTGCTTGGATGGGTGACATGTCAATCCTAGTCCTATCTGGTCAAACAAGCTTTGATTGGAGGGAATATTTTAGGATGAGGTACCATTGGAAAGCTCTTGGTGAGACAAACTGAGGGGAAGAGAAGGGCAACCTTCCCTTTGCTAGGGGGGAATTTGCACATTTTTGAGGCCTAATTCATCCGTTTAGGCCTCCAAAATTGCCTCTGAAGTTTTGTGGCCTATTTTGGTTCCTACTCTATTAGTAGAAGTGCTCTTTTGGTGATACCTCTACCTGATCTACTTCATCCATTATGTGTACCATCCTTCTACATGTCACCAACCCAAATTTTACCTTTAAATCATATGTCTAGCTATTGATTCTAAGGTCTTCAAACATGTTTTGGTTTTTGGTCTATTAGTAGAAGTACTCTTTTGGTGATACCTCTATCTGATCTACATGGTCCATCATGTATAACATTCTCCTAAATGTTACCAAAACCAAATTTCATCTCTAGATCATGTGTCTAGCTATTGGTATTACACCAATACTTGGAAGGTACCAAGTAGCTTCCTAGATATTTCTAGAATATTTTAAGCTAATTTGGCCTACTTGCTATTTCATTAGCTTTGACTAACTTGTTGGTAAACTGCATATTGTTACATTATTCCCCCACTACTAGTTGGTGAAGTCTTCATTACCATTAAAGTTTTAAACTCCTGGATGGCCGTTTGTGCATTATGGAGATGAGAAAGAGGCTCTTAAGTGGCATCATGAAGAGGGACCTTGTACCCAATATGCTATTGGCGGTCATGTTGAATGTGGCGATGTGTAAGGATACAATCAACTTCATACTCCTCATGATTGTTAATAAGGACGAGAGGAGAAGGGGATTGGACTGTGAGACGGCCTGTCTCTCACTCAAGATGAACCTCTGATGGCTATTATGGTAGCGCACCATGGACTAAGAAGACAAGGAACCCCAACTCCATCATACTCCTCCAAGGCTAACACTCCAAGACTCAAGACATTGCTCACTAGAGAACTCAATGAGAGAGAGATAGTTGCAAATGAAAGGATGATGAGTACCTCCTCACTCCTTGTTTATATACTTGTGAAATAGTTACGTGCCAATGTTACTAATTACTGGAGTAACTCAAGTTACTAGACTAAAAGTCAAGTAAAGTCAAAAAGTAGAAAGGAATATCCATTCACATAAGCATATTCCCCTAAGCATGTGGTCTTATCTTGACCTAACCACTAAGTCAAGGATTCCTTCACATGGGCTATCCTTGGACTAAAGAAGAATCCAAAACAAAAAGGCTTGTGGGCCCAAGAGTTCTCAACTCTTTCCTGAAAGCCAAACACCTAGGAATAATACCAAGTCAACACACTAAAATCCAAGATAGTGGTGCTCATCTTTTCTACTTCCTCTAAAGTAAGGTCCCCTCTATCTTAGCTATGACTAACTTTAGCTAACCATGACTAATATAGAACCATCCTTTATCACTATAAATAATATCTCTTAAGTACTTGTAATACCAAGCTAAATATCACAATACCACATATATGCACAAATGGGTGTTACATTTACCCCCGGACTAAGTTTTCACTTTGTCCTCAAATGAAGGCCTCTCTACCTTCTATGGTACATCTTCAACTTATCATGGTTAATCCTATCAAAGTGTCTTCCTCCCAACTTCTTGAGATCATAGGTGTAATTGCCCCACACCTTCTCTACTATGAAAGGTCCAAAGTACTTAGGCAAAAACTTCTTTTGCACTCTCTTGAATCGAATAGAATCAAACAACATTACCCAATCACCTTCTTTGAAAGGCTCCACCTTCTTCTTGCCTTGCCTCTTGCATAGCTCTCCGTTTGTTTACTTTGGGCTTGCTCCACTCAAACCATAGCAACTGCTCTTGCCTCTTCCAACTCCATGAGTTGATCCTTCCTTGACTTCTCATCACCTCCTTGTGCTTTCTTCAATCTCCTATGAATGCTTTGGAAGGTAGGAAGATCAAAGTGAATAGGTAAGGTAGACTCAATACCATACACCAATTGAAATGGAGAAAATCCGGTGGAAGTCTTCATGGTTGTCCTATACTCCCACAAAACTGCATGAATCCTCTTGTCCCAATGATGTTTAGCCCCCTCCATTTCTGCATCTTTGGCCAACATCATGCGCAAGGGCTGATTGGTTCTCTCTGCCAAGCCATTGGAATTTGGCTTATAGGATGTAGTTACTCTATGTGTGATAGAGAAATGTCGTAGCATGGCTATAGTAATGCTTCCTGTAAACTCTCCTCCTCTATCAGAAACTAACTCCAAAGGGCATCCAAACCTAGTGATAATGTGTTCATAAAGAAATCTACCCACTTCATCTTCATTCTTGTCCCTCAATGGTCTAGCCTCAACCCACTTGGTAAGGTAATCAGTAACTACCACAATGTACCGATTGTTCCTTGGGGTTCTATTGAGAGGACCTACAAAATCAATTCCCCACTTCTCAAAAGGTCCTAGCAATAAAATTGATCTAAGTGGTGGAGTGGATGTAGACTTTCTAGCAAAAGCTTGACAAACATGACAATTTTTGCAATAATCAAGACAATCCTTGAAAATCCCTCTCCAATGGTAACTTGTATCTAGAATCTTGGAAGCAGTCACCTTTCCTACAAAGTGTCCTCCACATACTAAACCTTCATGAAACTCCTTTATGAGTAGGATAGACTCTTCCTTACCCACTGCTCTTCGAAGTAGACCATCTGCTCCTTGGTGAAAAAGAATATCTTCCACCATTGTGTAAGGTCTAGATCTTGCTGCAAGGGCCTTCCTCTCCCTAGCATGCATCCCTTCTGGATAGTTACCTCTTGTCACAAAGTCCACAATCTCCTTGTACTCCATTGGAACCTCTTGAGTGACTGAGATTGTCATGAGCTCCTCATCCGAGAAGGAATCATCCACTGGCTCATCTCCATCATGATCATAGGCTCTAGATAACAAATCAGCATTTGCATGTTTCTTTCCTGGCCTATCCTCAATGGTGTAGTCATACTCAGACAAGAGAATCATCCATCTTGCTAGTCTCTCTTCAACATTAGGCTTGTTGAAGATGTACTTCAAAGCCTTGTGATCCGTGACAATGGTGGCTTTCCCTCCAATCAAGTAGTGTCTAAACTTCTTGAGACCAAAGATCACTGCCAACCCTTCTCTCTCCGTGATAGAGTAGTTCTTCTCTGCTGAAACCATCTGCCTACTAGCATAAGCTATTGGATGATCATGCCCATCTTGGTCTAATTGACTAAGAGAGCATCCTACAGCTACATTAGAAGCATCAGTGTAGAGGATGAAAGGCTTACTCCAATCAGGTTTAGCAAGAATTGGAGCTACAACAAGGGATTGCTTGAGCTCCTCAAAAGCTTTGAGAGCCTCCTTGTCCTCCAAAATCACCATGTAATCTACACCCTTCTTCATGTAGACGGTCAATGCATAAGCCTTGTTGGAAAATGAGAAGATGAACCTCCTATAGTATCCAACCATCCCCAAGAATTGGCGTAACTTTGTCAAGCTTGAAGGGAATGGAAGGTCTGAGATTTTCCTCACCTTCTTAGGATCAACTGCTATTCCATCCTTGGAGATGATGTGCCCCAAAAGTAGACCTTCTTCACATCCAAAAATGCACTTCTCTGGGTTGAGTGATGCATTTGCCTCATCCAAGCGTTGCAAGACTTTGATTAGGTGCTCAAAGTGCTCCTCCTTGCTTCCATAGACACAAAAGTCATCAATGAAGTCTCTCACAAATTTCCCAATGAAAGGTTCAAATACCTTGTTTGTAACAATATGGAGTTTAGCGACAAAGTTAGTCGAGCTTATGAAGTAGATAATAAGACAAAATATTCTAGAATATTCTAGAAGCATCTAAGAAGCTTCTTGGGAAGCTTCCTAACTAGTTAACTTGCGCCCTAATCATGTAGCTTCTAGAAGGAAGCTTCTAGAAGCTTCTAACTAGCTTAGCTTGCACGCCAAGTAGGCGGCTTCTAGAAGGAAGCTTCTTGAGAAGCTTCCTAGTTAACTTGGCTTGCACTCCAAGAAAGCGACTCAAGGAAGCTTCTTGAGAAGCTTCAAGGGACTTGTATGCTACCTATAAATACCAAGGCCGAAGCTCATGCTAGGCATTCGGAGTTTTCCCTCATTCAAGTGTCCCAATGTGAGCTTCCATTCTCCTATTTCTCTCCTCGGTTTCGGTCTTTTACATTGGTATCAGAGCAGGAATGGGATGGATGGAATTTATGGACCACCAAATCCACTTCCGCCAAACCATTGGGACTTTCATGTCCAGATATTACCAAAGCATTGTTTCACACAATTCATCACCTCACGCTTTGGGCAGGATTTTCTACATATGATCACCGTGTCAGAGGAACCCTTGATACTTCCAATTGTAACTTATGGAGAACGGTGGACGTGTTGTATCTACGTGTTAATCAACTAGATAAATTGCAGGTAGTGGAATAGAGTAGTAGCGATGGCGGCTATACCGGATGTTATCCTTGCAATGCAACAACAAATCGAGCATCTTACTCGATTGTTGGATGAACGAGACCAGCAACGACGAGAACAGATAGACAGAGCGCCAGTTCGAGATGGAGAAGATCGCATTCGATTTCCGAAACCCAAGGTGTTTGAAGGCAAGAATCTTCCAGGCACAGTGGAGAATTTTGTGTTTGACTGTGAACGTTACTTTGAAGCCACCAATCTTCAAGACGAGCGGAAACAAATTCTCTTGGCTTCTAGCCAATTGGATGGAGTGGCAAACTTTGGTGGCGATTCCGAGTAGAAAGAGCTGAATGACAAATTATTACACCAATTTTTACATGGGCAGAATTCAAGGATGCAATACTTGGTCGATTTCAGACTATAAATGCCACCCGAGCTGCATGAGATAAATTGGCGGAGTTGAGGCAGATTGGCTCAGTGAGAAGCTACATCACACAATTTCAGAATATCATCATGCAAATTCCAGATATCCAAGAAGGTGAAATTCTGGATCGATTTGTGCGAGGATTGAAGTCACGAACCAGATTGGAGGTGACCATGCGAGAGCCACAGAATGTAGAACAAGCCATGCAATTGGCTGAGCGTTTTGATTCCTTAGTTGCGACAACTTGGTCTCGACCTCGACCTACACAAAACCCACCAGTACCACGAGTGGAAGAACCGGTACCAATGGAGATTGATGCTATCTAACGAAGACCACTTGGCACAGCAGATAGAGAAAGATTACGACAAAATGGAGGTTGTTTTTATTGTTGCCAGTTGGGGCATCGCATTGCTGAATGTCCACTCAAGAATGGACGACCTCGACAAGTTGGGAAGGAGTATTTGGAGTGTATGAGGTTTGTAGTGGCACCTCTACACTATGATATCATTCTGGGTCTACCTTGGCTTGAATGTCATAAGGTTCAATTTGATTGGACCCGACACCAAATTCAAGTACAACACCAAGGTAGGAATTTCCGATTAGGCTGTCTGGCACCTCTGAGTAAGACACCTAAGAATAGTCAGTCCCAAGATGGGAAGTTTGTCGAGAAGGTAGCCATAGAGCAAATCTGGAAGGGAGATGAGTTCCAAGATGGGAAGTTTGCCAGGAAGGCAAACATGGAGCAAGCTCGGAAGAGAGATGAGTCCCTAGAAGGGAAGTTTGTTAATGAAGCAGCCATAGAGCAAGCTTTGGAGGAAGATAAGTCTGTATTCGCGGTGTGGATCAAGCCAATTGCACAAGAACAATCTGAGGAGGGCCAAGTGCCGCATCAAGCGACGGTTGATCGGATAGTTCAAGAGTTTGCAGATGTGTTTCCGGATGATCTGCCAAAGGGATTACCCTCTGATCAAGGTATGCCCTTCAAGATCGAGTTATTGCCAGGGAGTACTCCAGTGAGTAGACCAATCTATCGGCTCTCACCAAAGGAGTTGGAGGAGTTGCGAACAACACTTACAGAGTTGTTGGAGAAGGATTTCATACGACATAGTACCTCTCCTTGGGGAGCACCGGTACTATTTGTTCCAAAGAAGGATGAAGGACTTCGTTTCTGTATTGATTACCATGGGCTCAATAAGCAAACCGTGAAGAATGCATATCCCTTGCCTCGGATCGATGACTTGCTTGATCAATTAAGTGGAGCACGATACTTTTCCAAGCTAGATCTTCGTAGCGGCTATTGGCAAATTCCTATTGAAGGAGAGGACGTGAAAAAGACTGCCTTTCATACAAGGTATGGACATTTTGAGTGGAGAGTTCTACCTTTCGGACTCACTAATGCTCCAGCAGTCTTCATGGATCAGATGCATCGGGTGTTGGAGGGGCTATTGGATCAGTCTGTGGTAGTGTTCTTAGATGATATCTTAATCTATAGTAGGACAGAGGCAGAACACATGAATCATGTGCGAGAAGTCCTAAGACGACTACGACATTGGAAATTTTATTGCAAGAAGTCAAAGTGTGCTTTTTGGCAGAAGGAGGTTACCTTCTTGGGTCATAAGATCTCATCAGAGGGGATCAAGATGGAAGAAGAGAAGATCAAGTCCATTATTGATTGGCCTACCCCGAAGGATGCTACCGAAGTACGAGCGTTCAACGGATTGGCCAGGTTTTACCGACGGTTCATCCACTATTATGCTCACGTGGCTGCACCATTGACTGACCTCTTGGGAAAGAACTCGAGCTTCCAATGGACCACCAAGCATGAAGAAGCATTCCAAAAGTTAAAGCATATGGTGTCTTCAAGACCCATTCTTCAACCATATGATCCTCAACTACCTTGTGTGGTTGATTTTGATGCTTCTAACTTTGCAATTGGAGCTGTGTTGCAACAAGCATTTCCAGATGGACTACATCCTATTGCCTTTGTGTCTCGCCGACTAGATACAGCTGAAAGAAATTACTCTGCTCAAGATCGGGAACAACTTGCAATGGTATATGCCACCAAGGTATGGAGGCATTATCTCTTGGGGAAACAAGTGATCATGCGAACTGATCACAAGCCATTGTTGCAGACCTTACACCTAGAGCACATGAAGAGTCAACATCATCGATGGGAAGAGCAACTCCAATTGTTCGACATCAAACTTGAGTACAAACCAGGTCGGTTCCATGTCATCCCTGATGCTCTATCACGACGACCTGATTTGAAGTCTCTTCCTCTCATCGCGGCAGCAATTACGACGGTGTCAATTGATCCCAAGATTCATAACGAGTTTTGGTTAGCCCTACAGCAAGATCCCTTCTTCCAAATGGTACACGATCGTCTAACAGCACGCAACAAGGAGTACAACACCTTCTCCTTCAAGGAAGGCCTTTTACTCCATGCAGACCAGATCTATGTTCCAACCAAAGGTGATCTTCGACTTGTGTGCCTTCAAGAAGCCCATGATTTACCAATAGCTGGTCACATGGGAGTGGACAAGACCTTGGGCACCCTCCAACGCCAATGGTGGTGGCCCAACATGACACGAGATGTTCGAGACTTTGTCCGATCATGTGAGAGTTGCCAACGGAACAAGGCCAGCAACCAGAAGCCGAGTGGACTCCTTCAACCACTTGCCATTCCATCCGCTCGTTGGGAGCATGTGAGCTTGGATCTCATCACATCCTTGCCAAAGACAAAACAAGGACACACCGCAATTGTGGTGTTTGTGGATAAGCTTAGTAAGCAAATCCACTTGGCACCAACCTGTGATACCGTGGATGCTCCAACCTTAGCGCAAATCTACTTCGACAATGTCTTCAAGCATCATGGGATGCCATGTGTACTCATCTCCGACCGTGATCCTCAATTTATCGAGAAGTTTTGGCAAGCACTCTTCCAGATACTCGGCACCAAGCTTGCTTTGTCCACGGCCTATCATCCTCAAACTGATGGACAAACCGAACGCGCCAATCGTACATTGGAGGATATGTTGCGGGCCTTCGTCAATGTCCACCATACCAACTGGGATGAATGTCTTGCAGTTGCAGAATTTGCCTACAACAATTCCAAACAGGCAAGCACTGGATTTCTCCCTTCTTTCTCAATTTTGGCCAAGATCCGCTTGTTCCAGATTCTCTTCTTGCTCCCCCTCCCTTTTAAGTTCCTCATACTTCTACATTCTTGACCACTATATCCCAATCTTTCCAACAAGCCAAATCTCACCTCCTTATTGCTCAGAATCGCCAAAAACAATATGCAGACCATCATCGTCGTGATCTCACCTTTGAAGTTGGTGATAAAGTCATGCTATCCTCTAGTAACCTCCCTTTCCCACTTGATACCCAAGTTCGTAAACTTGCTACTAATTGGATAGGACCCTTTGATATCACCCACATTATCTCTCCTGTTGCTTATCGTCTTGCCTTACCTTGTCACATGCGTATCCATCCTGTCTTTCATATTTCCAAGTTGAAACCCTTTGTTCCTAACCCTTCTTCCTTTTCCTCTCGAGTCCAACCTCCCCCTCTTCCTGTCCCTATCAATGATCATGAGGAGTACAAAGTTGATCGTATCCTTGCACGTCGCCATATTCAACGAGGCCGTCACCAACATACGGAGTACAAGGTCCTTTGGAAAGGGTATCCCCTTCATGATGCTACATGGGAACCTCTTTCTCACCTCCAGAATGCACAGATGGCCATCAAGGAATTTGAAGCTTCACTGGCAACGAGGACGTCACCAACTAGCGGCGGGGGAATATGTAACAATATGGAGTTTAGCGACGAAGTTAGTCGAGCTTATGAAGTAGATAATAAGACAAAATAGTCTAGAATAATCTAGAAGCATCTAAGAAGCTTCTTGGGAAGCTTCCTAACTAGTTAACTTGCGCCCTAATCATGTAGCTTCTAGAAGGAAGCTTCTAGAAGCTTCTAACTAGCTTAGCTTGCACGCCAAGAAGGCGGCTTCTAGAAGGAAGCTTCTTGAGAAGCTTCCTAGTTAACTTGGCTTGCACTCCAAGAAAGCGGCTCAAGGAAGCTTCTTGAGAAGCTTCAAGGGACTTGTATGCTACCTATAAATACCAAGGCCAAAGCTCATGCTAGGCATTCGGAGTTTTCCCTCATTCAAGTGTCCCAATGTGAGCTTCCATTCTCCTATTTCTCTCCTCGGTTTCGGTCTTTTACATTGTTCATGAACCGTTGGAATGTGGCTGGAGCATTGCAAAGCCCAAAAGGCATGACCTTGAAAGCGTAAGTTCCCCAAGGTGTGGTGAATGTGGTGAGTTGTTGATGCTCTGGTGCAATCTTGATTTGGTTATATCCACTATAACCATCTCCAAAACTATACCTCTCATGACCTGCAACCTCCTCCAAGATCTCATCAATGAATGGCAATGGGTAGTAGTCCTTCTTGGTAACAACATTGAGCTTCTTGTAATCCACACATACCCAAAGCTTGCCATTCTTTTTCTTCACAATGATGATTGGAGACACCCATTTTGAATTCTCTACCTCAAAGATAAATCCAGAGTCCTTGAGCTTATCAATCTCCTCCTTCACAACCAAAGATATTGGTGGGCTAATGTGACGTTGCTTTTGGCGGATTGGTCTTGCATGTGACTCCACCTCTATCTTGTGCTCCTCCAAGGTGACTTCCTTCAAATCCTTGTAACTGAAAGCAAACACATGGATGAACTTGCGGAAAATCTCCTCAAATCTCACCTTCTCTTCCTTGGCAACATTTGGACCATACTTGAGGGTAGCTAACCTTCTCTCTACCTCCTCAAGTGTCAATGGTGATTTGTCTAGGTCCTTCAAAACCTCTGGCTTAGGTTTAAAATCCATAGCACACAAAGGATACACATCTGAATCAGATTCAGATTCATCCTCCTCCGTGGAAGTCTCCTCTTCCATGCTTGTGTCCACACCTAAAGCTCCTTCTTTAGAATCTGATTCCCAATAATCAGAAGATGGTGTATCTGAATGTGAAGTGTTGGTGGTGTTAGTCACAGGAACTGTGACTCTATGGTTTGATGGCCCAATCCTCAAGTACCCTTTGTGCCATCGATCAGTTGTGCGTGCTGCTCTCAACCATGGCCTCCCAAGAAGTAAGTCATAACTTGAATCCTTCAAGACTTGGAAAGTCATGAGATTTTGAACTCCCATAACTGAAACTACCACTTTATCCATCACCCCTACTGGTCAAACTTGTTGCTTGTTTGCCATGCTCACCACAAATGTTGAAGGTCTTGAGGGTATCATACCCAACTTCTTCATCAACCTTTCTAACATGGCATTTACTGCTGATCCTCCATCAACCAATGCATCCTTGATGTTGTGACCATTCACTCTCATATCAATCTTGGAGGCATATTCACAAGCCTCCCATGGTGCTGGCTTGGCATCCACCACCCCCATTGATACTGGAACTTTTGCCTTCTTCTTCCTCTTGCTCCTTGTAGAACTCAAACCACCTCTAAGCTCCTTTCTCAAGGTAGTGTTCAAAACAATTAATTGGCCCACTGTGATGTTAGCGTTATGACTACCAACATCCTCCAACACATTGTACTTCCATTGTTGCTTTGAGATCAAGAAGTCCTCCATCCCCAACTTCTTCCTTGGAGTCTTTGTTGTTGATGGTGTTGAGGTGCGAGTGCTCCTAGTAGACATAGGAGTATCCTTGCTTGAAGTAAATCCTTGAGAAGAGTGAACATCCTCTGCAAAACGAGCTCTCTTCTTCTCTTGTGCCAAAAGCTCCAAATTAAGACTCTTGGAGTTTGAGCACTCTCCCTTCTCATAGTTGCTCTCCACCACATCTATGGATGCTATCCCCTTACCTTTGTTTGGATTAGGAGCCACTTGAGCTTCACTACCTCCCACTTTCCCTCTATTGGCTCTCTCATAACCCCTTCCTCCATGGTAAGTGGAATTTGGGCAATTCCTTTAGATATGGCCTCTTCCTCCACAACCAAAACAATTTCTATCATTGAAATTGTTGGCTGGTTGGCCTCCTCTATATGGATAGTTTCCATAACTCCTAGGCCCTCTCCCTACATTCTGATCCACCTCTCTCTTCTCCCATAGTTGCACCACATTGATCTTGAGATCTGCAAGTTGTTCTGTGATGGTTTGAAGTGGATCCTTTGGTGGAGGTGCAAGAACTGGAGCAACTACTACTTGTGGTGCAACCCTTGCCACCAAAGTATCAGAAGTTCCACCATACTTGTAGCCTTGAGGAGGATGCACAACCTCCTTCACCACCAAATCACTCTCATCCCCTTCCAAACTCTCCTCCATACGAATTGCGATCTTGATAGCTTCAACCTTGGAAGAAGGTTTCTCATATCTCACCTTGCTTCTTATTTTTGGTCTCAACCCTCCCACAAAATTCTTGGTGAGCATGGCCCCTATGCCAATCATTGTAGTCTCTACATCATCCCCACCCTTCCTCAACACTATGCAAAATCTGGACTCTAACTTTTCCACTCTTTCCACATAGACTCTCACTTTCTCTCCTTCTCCTTGCTTGAGAAATGTAACCTCACTCATCAATCTCTCATAACTCTCATCAGGAAGAAAATTCTCAATGAGTGCTGAAGTCAAAGTCTCCCAAGACTCCTCGTCCCCATCTCTCCTCTCTCTCTTTTGGTATTCTGACTCATACCATGTAAGTGCTACATCCTCAAAGAAATCTGGTAATAATGAGGCCCACTCATTCTTCCTCCTCTCATTGTTTCCTATGCAAGCTCTCGTGAAGTCTCTCACAAAGTCCTCCACATCTTCTCCATCCTTGCCAAAGAAAACCGGAAGTTTCCCCATCTTAACCTCTCACTATCTTTCTTTTTCTCAAACTTTTTTTTTTTTTTCTCTCACTCTATTACTAATAAAGTATATACATGACTAACACCATCTGAGAATAATCCACTCTAGGGAACAAAAAAGGTTCAGGTTGCTCCAAGATTTCTATAGCAACATCAAATCCTAGAGTGCATATTAATCTAACTCTCATGGATAGTTTATCCATAAGTTGAAAGATTATCTCCATCACTAATCTTGAGAACTAGGTGATGAAGGTGGTAGTATTTCTGTAGCTATACTAAGGCTCTCTCCAAGATCCTTCACCAAAGTCTCCAAAAGTGCTTTTACTCCACTACACTCATGTCCTTTTGGAAGTCCTTCCACTCCACAAACCTCACATAACTCCTTGGTCTTAGATCTTCTCCCTCCTAATCTTGGTGAAGAAGGTCCAACATGAAAACCCAAGTCAAGTAAGCCTCTCCTTTCCCTCAATCTCTTGCTCTCAAAGGTCAATGGACATGAAATTGCCTTATGTCCCTTCTCTCCACATAGAAAGCACTTAGACTCACTCTTGCCTCCAAGTGGTGTAGGTTTTTGAATCCTCTCAATACTCTCTTCAAATTCTATTGTAAACTCTCTTTTCCTCAAATCCACCCCTACAATCACCTCAAACCCTTGGGGAACCTTGCATAATCTCAATTTCCACTCTTGATGACCCTCCATGTTCTCAATATGAATCTAAACACTCAAACATGCTTTTTGTTGATCTCAAACTCCTCATGCATGAGATCTCCACTCTGCAGAATTGACCCTTCCTCACAATGTCACTCAAATCTCCCAACCACTATGTCATAGTCCTCTGAAAATTTTCAAACTTGATCACAACTCTAGGGCGTCCCTTCCAGCAAAATTTCAGATCTTTTAATTCAGCCATTTGGCTTAGACACCTTTCTATTCAGGACCCAGATTTCAGATTTGGTCTGAAAACCACCCCCTTCACTTCAAAAACTCATTACTCCCTGCGCAAGAACGATCTCTCTCTAATTTTTGTGGCAGCAGGTAGGATACAATGCACTGAATTTTCTTGAAAATTTTCAGGACAATTCACTGAAAATTGAAGAAATGGCAAACTCTGTACAATTTTCCAGAGAGCATGCAGTTGCGGGAGCACTTTACCCTATCAACTTTCAAAAATTCTAGCCCAGTGCGCATAGAAGCTCTCACAATAATTTCAAGTGTGCTAACTGAAAGATAACCCAAGCTATCATGTGTAGAAATCTCAAGTACAGATCTCAAACTTAAGATTTTGCCCAAAATCACCTTAATCCCCAAAATCTGCAATCCACCTCACACAATCTCTCCAATTCCTCTCATGTGTACAAGATGTACAAAATCACCTCAAAGACATCATAATGAACTATAGGGTATACAAATGGATCTTGGTTCTCTAACATAAGTTCAGCCCTCTCCTCTCCTAATGTTCTCTCCAAGTGAGCTCTCATAGCCTCCTTCTGCCTAATGTAGAATTGAACGCGAAACATTATCTTGCCTTCTAGAGAGGTCTCAACAACGGAACCAAAAATGTGAGCCGGCCTGTCTCTCACTCAGGATGAACCTCTGATGGCTATTATGGTAGTGCACCATGGACTAAGAAGACAAGGAATCCCAACTCCATCATACTCCTCCAAGGCTAACACTCCAAGACTCAAGACATTGCTCACTAGAGAACTCAATGAGAGAGAGATAGTTGCAAATGAAAGGATGATGAGTACCTCCTCACCCCTTGTTTATATACTTGTGAAATAGTTACGTACCAATGTTACTAATTATTGTAGTAACTCAAGTTACTAGACTAAAAGTCAAGTAAAGTCAAAAAGTAGAAAGGAATATCCATTCACATGAGCATATTCCCCTAAGCATGTGGTCTTATCTTGACCTAACCACTAAGTCAAGGATTCCTTCACATGGGCTATCCTTGGACTAAAGAAGAATCTAAAACAAAAAGGCTTGCGGGCCCAAGAGTTCTCAACTCTTTCCTCAAAGCCAAACACCTAGGAATAATACCAAGTCAACACACTAAAATCCAAAATAGTGGTGCTCATCTTTTCTACTTCCTCTAAAGTAAAGTCCCCTCTATCTTAGCTATGACTAACTTTAGCTAACCATGACTAATATAGAACCATCCTTTATCTCTATAAATAATATCTCTTAAGTACTTGTAATACCAAGCTAAATATCACAATACCACACATATGCACAAATGGGTGTTACATTGAAAGAGAGGAAAAGGAAGATGGATTAGAAACAAAGGGTTTCAACTTGGAGAAATGAAAGGCAACGTGGGTTTACATATGAGAAGGCAAGGCAAGTAGATAAGAAACATGAGAAATGATTTGGGTGACATCAAATGGACCTATCCATTAGGAGCAAATTTACGGACTTGGGTATCAAGTGGGAGGGGTAGGTTACTAGAAGAAAACATGACCTTATCACCAAGTTGAAAAGTGAGATCATGATAGTGTTGATCTGCATATTTTTTTGGACAATTTTAAGCAACAAGAAGATGATATTTGGCTTGTTGTAGAGATTGGGATATGATGGTTAAGAAGGTGGAAGTATGAGGGACATGAGATAGAGATGGAGCACGAAAGGAATCTCAAACAAGTGGATCTTGGCCAAAATTAAGGAAGAAGAGAGAATCCGATGCTTGCATGTTTGGAATGACTATATGTAAACTCAACAATTGCAAGACACTTGTCCTAGTTGGTATGGTGAATGTTGACAAAGGCACAAAGCATATCTTCTAAGGTGTAATTTGCATGTTTGGTTTGTCTATCAGTTTGGGGATGATAGATCATGGACAAAGCAAGCTTGGTACCAAGTATATGAAAGAGTGCTTGCCAAAATTTTCTGATGAAATGAGGGTCACATTTGGAGATGAGTACATGAGGCATCCTATGATGCTTGAAGACATTATTAAAGTATATATGGGCCAATGTTGGTGCCAAATGGATTTTCTTACTAAGCTTATCCACAAACACCATGATTGTTGTGTGATCTTGCTTTGTCTCAAGCAAGGATGTGATGAGATCTAAGCTCATGTGTTCCCATCAAGCAAATAGGATGGGGAGTGGTTGAAAGAGTCCACTTGGTTTTTGGTTACTGGCCTTGTTGTGTTTGCAAATCTCACAAGATCGGACAAATTCTTGAACATCTTGTGCCATGTTGGGCTACCAGCATTGGTGTTGTAGCATTGTAGGGTACCCAAGGTTGTGTCCACACCCATGTGATTAGTAATTGGTAAGTCATTGAATTCTTGAAGGTACACAAGCTTGAGATCATCCTTGGCTAGAACATAGATCTGGTTCTCACAAAATAGAAGACCTTCCTTGAAGGAAAAGGTATTGTACTCCTTGTCGCATGCTGCAAGATGACCTTGTACCATCTGAAAGAAATGATCTTGTTGTAAAGTTGACCTAAACTATCAAGAAGAGAAATACGAGAATGGAAGATGTCATTGGGACACTTGAATGAGGAAAAAATCCAAATGCCTAGCATGAGCTTTGGCTTTGGTATTTATAGGGAGCATACAAGGCTCTTGAGAAACTTCTCAAGAAGCTTTCTTGATCCACTATCTTGGAGTGCAAGCCAAGTTAACTAGGAAGCTTCTCAAAAAGCTTCCTTCTAGAGGTTGCCTAGTTGGCATGCAAGCTAAGCTAGTTGGAAGCTTCTAAAAGCTACCTACTTGGAGTGCAAGCCAAGCTAGCCAAGAAACTTCCCAAGAAACTTCCTTGATACTTCCAAATTATTTTAGGCTAATTTGGCCTATTTGCTACTTTGTTAGCCCTAATTAACATCATTGCTAAATTCCATATTGTTACATATTCTCCCACCGCAAGTTGGTGACTTCCTTGTTGCCATTGAAGCTTCAAACTCTTGGATGGCCATTTGTGCATTTTGGAGATGAGAAAGAGGTTTCCATGTGGCATCATGAAGGTGATACCCTTTCCAAAGGACCTTGTATTCTATATGTTGTTGGCGGCCTTGTTGAATGTAGCGACACACAAGGAAATTATCAACTTTGTACTCCTCACAATCATTGGTAGGGATGGGAGGAGGAGGAGGTTGGACATAAGAGGAAAAAGAAGATGGTTTAGGAACAAAGGGTTTCAACTTGGAAACATGGAAGACAAGGTAGATGCGCATATTGCAAGGCAAGGCAAGTTGATAAGCAAATAAAGAGATGATTTGTGTGATATCAAAGTGTCTTGTCCAATTAAGAGTGAGTTTAGAAACTTGGGTATCAAGTGGGAGGGGTAGGTTACTAGAGGAAAGCATGACCTTATCATTGACTTGAAAGGTGAAATCATGATGATGGTGGTCCGCATATTTTTTCTGCCAATTTGAAGCAACAAGGAGATGAGATTTGGCTTGTTGGAGGGATTGGGATTTAGTGGTCAAGAAGGTGGAAGTATGAGGAACATGAGATGGAGGAGGAGCAAGAAAGGAATCTGGAACAAGTGGATCTTGGCAAAATTTGAGGAAGAAAGGAGATAATCCGGTGCTTGCCTATTTGGAATTATTGTATGCAAACTTTGCAACTACAAGACATTCATCCCAATTGGTATGGTGTATGTTGACAAAGGCACAAAGCATTTTGTAATACTTCAAGGACAAGAGAACTCTCCAAGAGATACAAGAGAGATAGCATAGTTTCACACTCAATTCTCCGATGCCCCAAAGGAGCATCTTCTCTTTATTATATAGCAAAGGGGATCCCCTAAAAGGAAGCTCCACCCTTGGATCAGATACATGGATTGGTGAACTGTTAGAAAGCTCTATCCTTGGATTAGTTTTTTGGATGGGTGATATGTCAATCCTTGTCCTATCTAGTTGGTCAAACGGGTTTGACCAAATAGAATCTCTAGAGTATCTTCTTGTAAGGAGCTCAATATTGCATGAGTGAGGTACCATTGGAAAGCTCTCAACAAGAAAAATTATGAGGGGAGAAGGCAAGACTTTTGGGCCTAAAGGGAGTAAAGCAATTCATTTTTTAGGCCTAATTCATCCGTTTAGGTCTCAAAAATTGGTTCAAAATTTTTCATGCTATTTTCAACTTTTGCACTATTAGTAGAAGTACTCTTTTGGTGACACCTCTGTCTGATCTTACTAGCCCATTATACACAAAATCCTTTTAGATATTACCAAGCCAATTTTCACCTCCAAATAATATGTCTAGCTACTGTGTTACGGACCTCCCCCTTTTAAGACGCAATGTCCTCATTGCAAAGTTGTTGCTCAAAAAATTGAACTAACATTGGTGCATTGATCAAGTTGGCTGTTGACTCACATGTTGCCTCATTTAGTGGGTACACTTCCCAATGGAACAAATATTCTAAATGCGGATGGTGAGTACCACGGATGTGTTTTTGGAGAATGTGTTTGACCTCATACTCCTTTGCCTCATCAAGGTTGGACAAGGTCAACTTTCTTGTGATGGAAGAGAGGTGGGGCGGCCGGGAAGCATATCAGCATAATAAGGAAACATGAAACACCAGGTGGATCTTCATACGTGGTGATAGTTTGAAGGGATAGGCCATAGTGCCCATGTGACAAAGGAGAGAAGAGAAAGGTCATGGAGAAAGGTCCAATAAAACAAGGTCTGAGTTTATGAGGACCAACTAACTTGAGGTTGGTGGTTGATAACCAGACTTGATCTCCCACATTGAACTTTGTGTGTTGGCGGTGTGCATTTACATACTACTTCTGCCAATTTGGGCGATTTGCAACCTATGCTTTGCGTTCTACACACTTTGTTGGATTTGAGAAACAAAAGTGTTGACAACATCAACCTTGGTAGCATTGGACGGACCTTCATCAAGCTTGGAAGTGTGAGAGGATGCTCTCTATACATGAGGAAGAATGGTGCGACTTGTGTGGAAGCATTCACTAAATTATTGTAAGCAAATTCCACGAATGGGAGTAAGGTGTCCCAACTCTCTTACTTATCCAAAGTAAAGCCCCAAAGCAAATCGTCAATTGTCCAATTTTCCCTCTATGTTTGTCCATTAGTCTATGGATAGTAAGCTATGGACATGGCCAATTTGGTTTTGAAGAACCCAAAGAGTGTTCTCCAAAACAAACTAGTGAATTGAGTGCCTCTATCTATGATGAGTACTCGAGACAAGCTATGATGGGAAAAAACTGCATCTAAGTACAATTGAGCTACTTGTGGAGTAGTCACATCCTTGGTAGTAGGACATACATGAATCATTTTGTTGAGTCAGTCAACAAAGACTACAATGGAGTCAAACCCAAAGGTGATCTTGGGCAACTCACAAATCAGATCCATGTTTACCTGTTCCTAACATTGTGTAGGAGTAGGGAGAGGTTGGAGGAGTCATATGGGAGTTTTATTAGAAGCCTTATTTTGTTGAAAAATTAGGTAGCTTTGAACATATTCCATCACATTGTTCCTCATCTTGGGCCAATAATAATGGCATTTGACCGCATCCAAGGTCTTGTCCTCTCCAATGTGACTTGCAATGGCAAAATCATAACATTCCATTAAAATAATGGTTCTTAGATCTGTGTCATTCGGGATCCATAACCTGCCATCATGGAAGGTGAGTCCTTGGGTGTTGGTGATGGCTTTGCATGGTTGAGCACCTATAATCTATGGATCATTTTTTGTAGCAACAAGAATCGTGGGCCAGAATTCAAGGTTCATCTTGAATCTTCCACTACCAAATTGTTTGCCATTGGCATTTGGGTGAATGCATCTGCAAGTTGCTTCTTGCCTTCCACATCTTTGATTGTCATGTTGAATTATTATCTCCACTTTGCCCACCAAATCTTTTGACAAGAAAGATCTTTTTGTGTCTCGAGGTAGACTAGAGGTTTGTGGTCCATCTCTACCACAAATTCCTTCTCACCTAGATAGTGCTTCCAGTCCTTGGTTCCAAGGAAAATGGCCAACTCTTCTCATTTGGTGGTATGATAGTTGTATTTTTCTAGTAGCAACTTACAAGAGAAATATGCAATTGGATGCCACCCATCCTGCCATTCTTGTTATAAGGTTGCTCCTATTGATACACCTTATGCATCTATAGCCATCTTGATTGGACCTTTTGGGTCATACCATTTCAAGATTAGTGCATGTAGTAATGTGTCTTTCAACTCTTGAAAGTCCAATTCTTGTGCAGTTCCCCATATCCACTTCTTCCCCTTCTCCTATAGTGCTATTAGAGGCTATGCAATCTTGGAGAAGTCCTTGAAAAAATGATGATAAAACCCCATCAATCCCAAGAAATGCTTGAGTTGAGTCTGATCTTCTAGAGCAATCCATTTTTGAATGACCTCTATTTCATCTTTTAATTCTTGAATATCTTTTGCACTTACTCTTTGCCTTAAGTAGTCTACTTCAAATTTGCCAAACATGCACTATGAAATTTTGGCATACAATTGATTTTATCAAAGAATCTAAAGGACTTCTCATAGATGTTGCTTGTGCTCTATCAACATCCTATTATAGATAAGATATCATCAAGAAACATGATTATAGATTTATCTAAGTATAGACAAAATATGTCATTCATCAAACTCATGAAAGTGACTAGAGTGTTGGTGAGGCCAAACGCCATCACCAAGTACTCAAAATGCCCATACCTTGTTTGATAGGCCATTTTGTATGTGTCTTCTTCCACAATTCTAATTTGGTTGTAATCGCTCACAAATCAAGTTTGGTGAAGTACCTTGCTCCATTTGAGTTGATCAAACAAGTCATCCATGCAAGGTAATAGATATTTGTTCTTCACCGTTTGTTGATTCAGTCCCCAATAGTCAATGCACATGCGTATTATTCCATCCTTCTTTTTCACAAACAATACAAGAGCCCCATATGGTGATACATTAGGTTGGATA
Organism: Lunularia cruciata; assembly: GCA_948567375.1. Taxonomy (NCBI): domain Eukaryota; kingdom Viridiplantae; phylum Streptophyta; class Marchantiopsida; order Lunulariales; family Lunulariaceae; genus Lunularia; species Lunularia cruciata. The sequence continues at coordinate 44,870,441 of OX419757.1, forward strand.
AACCTCTTCTGCAATATTTCCTTGATTTGAGCTTTACACTCCTCCAACTCATGAGGTGATATGTTGATATAGGGCCTTACAAGGAGGTGTCTTCCCATGAAATATCTCAATTTTATGATCTACTCTTGTTTTTGGTGGTAAACCTATGGGTAATCAATCTGGAAAGACATCTTGGAACTCATTGACCACATCTTTCAATTTCTCAAGAATTTGTCTATTGTGTTGGGCACTCTGGACTTCTCTATTAAACCCATGAAACATCTATTTGTCTAACCAATAGATGTGGTTCTTATGACATACAGAGGTTGTATTATTATGGAGTTTAGCAATGTAGTTAGTAAGGCTAACAAAGTAGAGAATAAGCTAAATTAGCCCAAAATATTCTAGAAGCATCTAGGAAGCTTCTTTGGAAGCTTCCCGACTAGCTTAACTTGCACTTTTAGAAGAAAGCTTCTAGAAGCTTCTAACTAGCTTAGCTTGCATGCCAAGTAGGCAGCTTCTAGAAGGAAGTTTCTTGAGAAGCTTCTTGGTTAACTTGGCAGAAAGCGGCTCAAGGAAGCTTCTTGAGAAGCTTCTCAAGGGCCTTGCAGGCTACCTATAAATACCAAAGCCAAAGCTCATGCTAGGCATTCAAAGTTTTCCTTCATTCAAGTGTCCCAATGTGAGCTTCCATTCTCCTATTTCTCTCCATGATCTTGGTCTTTTACATAGGTATCAGAGCAGGAATGGGATGGATAGAATCTATGGACCACCAAATCCACTTCCACCAAACCATTGGGATTTTTGTGTCTAGGTACTACCCAAGCATCGGTTCATACAATTCATCACCTTGTGCTTTGGGCAAGATTTTCTACATATGATCATGATCACCTTGTCTGAGGAACCCTTGATACTTCCAATTGTAACTTATGGAGAAAAATGGACGTGCTACATCTACGTGTTAATAAATTAGATAAAGTGGGAGTAGTGGGATAAAGTATTAGCCATGGCATTAATATCAGATGTTATCATTGCTATGCAATAACAAATCAAGCACATTACTTGATTGTTAGATGAATGAGCCTAACAATGACAAGAACACATAGAGAAAGCACCAATTCGAGATGGAGAAGATCAAATCTAATTTCCAAAACCCAAGGTGTTTGAAGGCAAGAATCTTTTGGACATAGTGGAGAATTTTTTGTTTGACTGCAAACATTACTTTGAAGCTACCAATCTTTAAGATGAATGGAAATAGATTCTCTTGGCTTCTAGCCAATTGGATGGTGTGGCAAAACTTTGTTGGCGATTCTAAGTAGAGCAAGCTGAATAACAGATTGTTGCACCAATCTTAACATGTGCAGAATTCAAAGATGCAATATTTAGTCAATTTCAAACTATAAATGCCACCCAAGCCGCATGAGATAAATTGGTGGAGTTGAAGCAGATTGGCTCTTTAAGGAGCTACATCACATTGTTTCAGAATACCATCATGCAAATTCCAAATATACAAGAAGGTGAAGTTCTGGATTGATTTGTGAGGGGCTTGAAGTCACCAACCAAATTGGAGGTGACCATGAGGGAATCACAAGATGTGGAAGAAGTCATGCAATTGATTGAGCGCTTTGATTCCTTGGTTGCAACAACTTGGTCTTGACCTCAACCTACAAAAAAGCCTACCAGTATGCTATGCACAGGTGGAGGAACTGGCACCAATGGAGATTGATGCTATCCAACGGAGACCACTTGGTATAACAGATAGAGAAAGATTGTGACAAAATGGTAGATGTTTTTATTGTCACCAGGTTGGACATCGCATTGCTAAATGTCCACTTAAGAATGTACAACTTCAACAAGTTGCCCAGATGGAGTTTGTGGAGCGGAATGATCAAGAAAACAAGGAATCCCAATAGGAGATTTTGAGCCGCCTACCGGGAGCTTGATTAGTTCCAATGGGATTGAAGGCTCGACCTATGCAAGTTTGCTTCACTTGCAAGGTACAATATCTAATTGGGGTTGAAGGATTTTGGTTGATTTTGGAAGTTCAAAGAATTGTATGCTATGCAAGTAGCAAAAGAATTGGGTATTCTTATCAAGCCAATAATTGGAAGTAGATTGATGATGGCGGATGGTAGAAAAGGTTCTGCATTTTGTACCTTGCATGTTGTTACCTTCAAGATTAGGAATGAGTATTTGGAGTGTATGAGGTTTGTAGTGGCACCTCTATACCATGATGTTATTCTAGGACTACCTTGGCTTGAATGTCATAAGGTTCAATTTGATTGGAACCAACAACAAATTCAAGTACAACACCAAGGTAGGAATTTCAAATTAGGTTGTCTGGCACCTCTGAGTAAGACACCTAAGAATGGTTAGTCCTAGGATGGGTAGTTTTTCAAGGTGGTAGCAATAGAGCAAACCTTGAAGGGAGATGAGTCCTAAGATGGGAAGTTTGCCAAGAAATCAACCATAGAGCAAGCTTTGAAGAAAGATGAGTCCCTAGATAAGAAGTTTGTTAGTGAAGCAGCCATAAAGCAAGCTTTGGAGGATGATAAGTCTATTTTTGCGATGTGGATCAAGTCGATTGCACAAGGACAATCTAAGGAGGGCTTAGAGCTTCATCAAGCAATGGTTAATCAGATAATTCAAGAGTTTGCAGATGTGTTTCTGGATGATCTGCCAAACGGATTACACTCCAATCATGGTATGCCCTTTTAGATTGAGTTATTGCTAGAGAGTACTCTAGTGAGTAGACCAATCTATTGGCTCTCACCAAAGGAGTTGGAGGAGTTGCAAAAAACACTTATAGAGTTGTTGGAGATGGATTCTATATGACATAGTACCTCTCCTTGTGGAGCACCGGTACTATTTTTTTTGAAGAAGGATGGAGGATTTCATTTTTGTATTGATAATCATGGACTTAATAAGCAAATAGTGAAGAATGCATATCCCTTTGCCTTGGATTGATGACTTTCTTGATCAATTGAGTGGAGCACAATACTTTTCCAAGTTGGATCTTCATAGTGGCTATTGGCAAATCCTCATTGATAGGAAGGATGTGCAAAAGACTACCTTTCGCACAGGATATGGGCATTTCAAGTAGGGAGTTCTTCCTTTTAAGTTCACTAATGCTCTAGTAGTCTTCATGGATAAGATGCATTGGGTGTTGGATTGACTAGTGGATTAGTACGTGGTGGTGTTCTTGGACGATATCTTAATCTATAACAAGATAGAGGCATAATACGTGAATCATGTGCGAGAAGTCCTAAGACGACTACGACAATGGAAATTTTATAACAAGAAGTCAAAGTGTGCCTTTTGGCAAAAGGAGGTTCCTTTCTTGGGTCACAAGATCTCATTGGAGGGGATCAAGATGGAAGAGGAGAAAATCAAGGCCATTACTAATTAGCCTACTCCAAAGGATGCTATAAAAGTACAAGCATTCAATGGATTGGCCAATTTTTACTGACGGTTCATCCACTATTATGCTCATGTGGCTACACCATTGACTGACCTCTTGGGGAAGAACTTGAACTTCCAATGGACTACCAAGTATGAAGAAGCATTCCAAAAGTTGAAATATATAGTGTCTTCAAGATCCATTCTTCAAACATATGATCCTCAATTACCTTGTGTGGTTGATTTTGATGCTTCTAACTTTGCAATTGGAGCCATGTTGCAACATGAATTCCCAAATGGACTACACTCTATTGCCTTTGTGTCTTACCAACTAAATATAGCTGAAAGAAATTACTCTACTCAAGATCTGGAACAACTTGCAATGGTATATGCCACCAAGGTATGGAGGCATTATCTCTTGGGGAAACAAGTGATCATGCAAACTGATCACAAACCATTGTTGTAGACCTTACACTTGGAACACATGAAGAGTCAACATCATCAATGGGAGGAGCAACTCCAATTTTTTGACATCAAACTTGAGTACAAACCAGGTCAATTTTATGTCATCCTTGATGCTCTATCACGGTGACCTGATTTGAAGTCTCTTCCTCTCATCACAATAACAACTACGGTGGTGTCAATTGACTCCAAGGTCCATAACAAGTTTTGGTCAGCTCTACAACAAGATCCTTTCTTCCAAATGGAACATGGTTGTCTTACAACATGTGACAAGAAGTACAACACTTTCTCTCTCAAAAAATACCTTTTATTCCATGAGGACCAGATCTATGTTCCAACCAAAGATGATCTCCAACTTGTGCATCTTCAAGAAGCTAATGATTTACAGATAGTTGGTCATATGTGTGTAAACAAGACCTTGGGTACACTCCAACGCCAATGGTGGTGGCCAAACATGACATGAGATGTTCAAGAGTTTGTCCAATCGTGTGAAAGCTGCTAATGCAACAAGGCCAACTACCAAAAAGCCAAATGGACTCCTTCAACCACTTCTCTTTCCATCCACTTAGTGGGAACACATGAACTTGGATCTCATCACATCCTTGCCCAAGACAAAGCAAGGACACACAACAATCATGTTGTTTGTGGATAAGCTTAGTAAGAAAATCTACTTGGCACCAACTGTTGATACCGTAAATGCTCCAACTTTAGTGCAAATCTACTTCAACAATATTGTCAAGCATCATGGGATGCCATGTGTACTCATCTCCGAGCGTGATCCTTGATTCACTAGGAAGTTTTGGCAAGCACTCTTCTAGATACTCGGCACCAAGCTTGCTTTTTCCATAGCCTATCATCCTCAAATTGATGGACAACTGATGAATGTGCAAATCATATCTTGGAGGATATGTTGCATGTCTTTGTCAATGTACACCATACCAATTGGAATGAGTATCTTATAGTTGCAAAATTTGCCTACAACAATTCCAAACAGGTAAGCACCGGATTTTCTCCTATATTTCTCAATTTTGGCCAAGATTTACTTGTCCCAAATTCTCTTCTTGCTCTTCCTCCATCTCAGGTCTCTCATACTTTAACCTTCTTGACCACCATCTCCTAATCTCTACAACAAGCCAAATCTCACCTGCTTGTTGCTCAAAATCATCAAAAACAATATGTGAACTACCATCGTCGTGATCTCACCTTTGAAGTCGTTGATAAAGTTATGCTATCTTCTAGTAATCTACCCCTCCCACTTGATACCCAAGTTAATAAACTTGCCCCTAATTGGATAGTACCCTTGATGTCACCCAAATTGTCTCTCATGTTGCTTATCGACCTACCTTGCCTTATCATATGCACATCCATCTTGTCTTTCATGTTTCCAAGTTGAAACCCTTTGTTACTAACCTATCTTCTTTTTCCTCTCAAGTCCAACCCCCTCCTCTTCCTATCCCTATCAATGATCATGAGGAGTACAAAGTTGATCGTATCTTTACCCATCACCACATTCAAGGAGGATGCCAACAACATATGGAATACAAGGTCCTTTGGAAAGAGTATCCCTTTCATGATGCCACATGGGTACCTCTTTCTCACCTCCAAAATGCATAAATAGCCATCCAAGAGTTTGAAGCTTCAATGGCAACAAGGACATCACCAACTAGCGATGGGGGAATATGTAACAATATGGAGTTTAGCAACATAGTTAGTAAGGCCAACAAAGTAGAGAATAAGCCAAATTAGCCCAAAATATTCCAAAAGCATCTAGGAAGCTTCTTAGAAAGCTTCCCAACTAGCTTAACTTGCACCCCAAGCAGGTAGCTTCTAGAAGCTTCTAACTAGCTTAGCTTGCATGCCAAGTAAATGGCTTCTAGAAGGAAGCTTCTTGAGAAGCTTCCTGATTAACTTGGCTTGCACTCTAAGAAAGTGGCTCAAGGAAGCTTCTTGAGAAGCTTCTCAAGAGCCTTGTAGGCTACCTATAAATACCAAAGCCAAAGCTCATGCTAGGCATTTGGAGTTTTCCCTCATTCAAGTGTCCTAAAGTTAGCTTCCATTCTCCTATTTCTCTCCTCGGTCTCAGTGTTTTACAAAGGTAGCTCTTGCCTTTGTGATCTTCCTTTAATCCCAAACATCTTCCATTTACTAGTTTTCACTACTTTCTATCTCCAATCCACCATGGGGTTGTAGTGTTCTATCCATGACATACCTAAGATCACATCATAACAAGCTAGTTGTATTACTTGCCACTCAATTGCTTCTTGATACCTTCCTATAAAGAGTATTACCTTTCTAGGTAATGACTCAATCCTCTCTATCTGACCATAAAGTAACTCTACTTTGTCCTACTCATCCTTCTCTAGTTCTATCTCCAACCTTATTGCAACAGAGTGAGACAAGAAATTCTCTATTTCCCTTGGGTCTATCAACACTCTCACCGCATTGCCTTCTAGCACTCCATTTACAACAATTCATTGTGCGTTTATCTTCCTCTATCTTTGCATACTCATCTTCTTCCTTCCCCTACTTTTACTCTTCTTCAACAAGCCAGTAAGATTGCAAGGTACATTTATTGGTGATCTTTATTTTCTGATGTGGTTTCCATATCCTCTTCTTCAAATTTTCTCTCCATGTGGTTAAGGGGTATATGGAAGCCAAGGGCCTCTAAGGTGACAAGCACAAAAATTGATGGCTATATGCCCAACTTGGCCACAATTGGAACATCATCCTTGTTCTATTCAAGCCCCTTCTCCTCATGAAACTCCTTCTTTCCTTTCTTTGACCCGTCTCCGTTCTCCTTGGAAGGGTCTTGCTCCATGGTCTTGGAACCAAATGTTGCTCAATTCTATAGGAATTGATCCACCAAAATGGTATGTCTTAGCCCAATAGTTTTGCATTGGTGTTATCACTTCACCTCCTCCAAGTGCCTCTACTATTCTTTGAGCATAGGCAATGGCTTCAAAAATCATATGAGGATTTTGCACCATTAGCTCTTACCATTAGCTCTACCACTCTTTTAATCCTTTCTTGAAATTTTCAAGAGCTTTGGTTGGACTCATATTGATTATCGCAACCTATAGATCCAAAAATGCCTCCATGTAGTCTTGTATGTTGTTCTTCTACTTCAACCTCCGGAGTCTAGTTCAGGCCATTTGCACAGAATTCCTATATTGGAAATTCTTGAGCAGCCTTTCTTGCATGGCTGTCCAAGTGACCTCTCCTCCATCTACCACTTATGATCGTTCCCAAACGTCCTACCATGTGAGGGCTTTATCCGTCAAGCACCCACATGCAAACATACATGCAGAATGATCAATGATCTCCATTGTGAATAATCAAAGGTATTGATTCATTTTTGAAATCCAATTTTCTATTACTCCCATGGAACGTTGTCCCTTATAAGGCTTGATGTTGCATGTCTTTTTCATTTGTAGTAATAATGTGGCTTGGTTGTTGATCGGTGTCATCGGCATGCATAACTCTCAAAGTACTTTGATTGATGGTGCTAATTGTTGAGATGAATCCCCTTCTTGCATTATTTGATCATTCTTGATAGTACATATTTGATTTTGCAATTCCTCCAAGGTCATCTTGATTTCCTAAAACTCGTTGAACATCCCTTGGATTCCTTGCATCAACTCTTGCAATTGCAGATCCATGATTCCTACACAAGGCCAATGTTCAATTGCTACTTCCTACTTCAATAGAGGATTAAAAAAATCACTTGAGAGTGAGAAAAAACTATGGGGACTACCATTGGAACCTCAAAGGAAATAGCTCATTGTTAATACTCCTCACCAAAATTGTGGACTACAAAATCCCTAAAAATCACCTTTGGTCTAAATACATAATGGATTTCTACTTGCATATTGAAAGGGTGAGGATTTGGTACATTCCAATCCATGATATCATAATAGAATGTAGATTATCAAATCCCACTCTCTATTGTATACCACTATAGGTAGAATCACCGAGTTTGGTGAATTCATCACTCTATCCTTGAATTTTGCTCCAAGTGATAAACAAGAGATACTCCCATTTGCTCATATTGAATGTACATAATCTTGATGTAGAATGAATTCAAGAATGGGGAAACTAGATGCAAAAATTTGTCCTCTTGGTGCCTCTATCCCATCCACTCTCTAAAACACTTCCCAAGTCAAGCAATTGCATTATGTTTTTTCCCCTCAAATTACTTAGTTTCAATAGCTTGTGTTCTTCCAAGAAGGATGATCCACTCTCTTGGATTAAAACACCTGCTTTGATACCATTGTAATACTTTGAGGACAAGAGAACTCTCTAAGAGATACAAGAGAGAAAATACAATTTCACACTCAATACTCCGATGACCCAAAGGAGCACCTTCTCTTTATTATATAACAAAGGAGATCCCCTCAAAGAAAGCTCCACCCTTGGACCAGATACATAGATTGGTGACTTGTCAATGAGCTCTATCCTTGGATTAGTTGTTTGGATGGGTGACTTGTCAATCCTTGTCCTATCTAGTTGGTCAAACAAGTGTGACCAAAGGAAATCTTTAGAGGATCTTCTTGGGAGCTTAGAATCATGTGGGTGAAGTACCATTGGAAAGCTCTTGACAAGAAAAATCACAAGGGGGAGAAGACAAGCCTTTTGTCCCTAAGGGAAGGGAATATTTTCATTTCAAGGCCTAATTTATCCATTTAGGCCTCTAAAATTGGCTCTATAGTTTTTAGGTTGTTTTCGGCTTCTATGCTATTTGTAGAAGTACTTGTTTGGTGACACCTTTGTCTGATCTTCCTAGCCCATTGTACAATTCTAGATGTTACCAAGCCAATTTTCACCTCTAGATAATATATCTAGCTACTTGTGTTACACATATCCTCCAAGATGCAATTTGCATGTTCAATTTGTCTATCAATTTGAGGATGATAGGTAGTGGAAAAAGTAAACTTGGTGCCAATTATTTGGAAGAATGCTTGCCCAAATTTCCCAATGAATCAAAGATCATGGTCAGAGATGAGTACACAAGGCATCCCATGATGCTTGAGACAATGTCAAAGTAGATCTACGCCAATGTTGGAGCATCTATGGTATCAAAGGTTGGCGCCAAATGGATTTGGTTATGAAGCTTATCCACAAATACCACAATCATTGTGTGACCTTGCTTTGTTTTGGGCAAGGACATGATGAGATCCAAGCTCATGTGTTCCCACCAAGCAGATGGGATGGGGAGTGGTTGAAGGAGTCCACTCGGTTTTTGGTTGTTTGTCTTGTTGCGTTGGCAACTCTCACACAATCGGACAAACACTTGAATATATTGTGTCATGTAGGGCCACCACCATTGGCATTAGAGAGTACCCAAGGTCTTGTCCACACCATATGACTAGCAATTGGTAAGTCATGGGCTTCTTGGAGGCGCACAATTTGGTGATCATCCTTGGCTGGAATATAAATCCGGTTCTCACAAAATAGAAGGCCTTCCTTGAAGGAGAAGGTGTTGTAATCCTTGTTGGATGTTAGAAGACAACCTTGTACCATTTGAAAGAAAAGATCTTGCTATAATACGGTCTTAAACTCAAGTTGGACTTTGGTGTCAATTGATATCATTGTAATTGCCATTGTGATGAGAGGAAGAGACTTCAAATCAGGTCATCATGATAGGGCATCAAGAGTGACATGGAACCGACTGGGTATGTACTCAAGTTTGATGTCAAAAAACTGTAGTTGTTCCTCCCATCAATGATGTTGACTCTTCATATGTTCCAAGTGTAATGCTTACAACAAGGGTTTGTGATTGGTTCACATGATCACCTATTTTCCCAAGAGATAATGCCTCCATACTTTGGTTGCATATACCTTTGTTAGTTATTGCCAATCTTGTGCAGAGTAATTCCTTTGTGTGGTGTTCAATTGGCAAGACATAAAGGCTATGTGATATAACTCATCTAAGGATTCTTGCTGCAACACAACTCCGAAGGTAAAGTTATAAGCATCAAAGTCAACCACACAAGGTAGTTGAGGATCATATGGTTGAAGAATGGATATTGAAGACACTATATGTTTTAGCTTCTAGAATGCTTCTTCATGTTTTGTGGTCTATTGAAAGCTTGAGTTTTTCTCTAAGACATCGGTCAATGGTGCTGCCACGTGCACATAATAGTGGATGAACTGTCAGTAAAAACTTACCAATCCATTAAATGCTTGCACCTCTATGATATCCTTTGGAGAAGACCAATCAATAATGGACTTGATTTTTCTCCTATTCTTTCTTCATCCCTTCTGATGAGATCTTGTGATCCAAGAAGGTGAATTTCTTCTACCCAAAGGCACACTTTGACTTCTTGCAATAAAACTTCCATTGATGTAGATGTCTTAGGACTTCTTGCACATGATTAACGTGTTCTACCTCCATCTTGCTATAGATTAAAATTTCATCCAAGAACACCATCATGTATTGATTTAGTAGTCCATCCAACACCTGATGCATTTGGTCCATGAAGATTGCTAGAGCATTAGTGAGCCCAAAAGGTAGAACTCTCCATTCAAAATGCCTAAACCTTGTGCAAAAGGTAATCTTTTTCACATCTTCCCTATCAATGGGGATTTGCAAATAGTTGTAGTGAAGATCCAACTTGGAGAAGTATCTGTAATACCAAGGGTTAGCCATATGATCTAGATGTGAAATTTGGTTTGGTAACATCTAGAATGATGTTATACATGATGGTCAAATAGATCAGATAGAAGTATCACCAAAAGAGTACTTCTACTAATAGGGCAGAAACCAAAATAGACTTGAGAACCTTAGAACCAATAGCTAGACATATGATTTAAAGGTGAGAATTGGTTTGGTAACATCTGGAAGGATGTAACACATGATGGACTAAACAGATCAGAAAGAGGTATTACCAAAAGGGTACTTTTACTAATAGAGTAGGAACCAAAATATGCCTGAAATCTTTGAAGGCAATTTCGGAGGCCTAAACGGATGAATTAGGCCTCAAAAATGTGCAGATTCCTCCTCCCCAACAGAGGGGTTTAGGCTGGCCTTCCCTCCCCCCTGCTTTGTCTTGTTGAGAGCTTTCCAATGGTACCTTACTCATGTGATTCTGAGATTCCTACAAGAAGATTCCCTAAAAGATTCCCTCCGGTCAAAGCTTGTTTGACCAACCAGATAGGACCTAGACCAGACAGGTCACCCATCCAAGTAAGTAATCCAAGGGTGGAGCTTGCTGACATGTCACCTATCTGTGTCCCTAATCCTATGGTGGAGCTTCCTTGGAGGAGATCCTCTTTGTCTATATAATAAAGAGAAGGTGCTCCCTTGGGGCATCAAATGTTGAGTGTGCAATGTGTGTTTTCTCTCTTCTCTTGTCCTCGGAGTATTACAATGGTATCAGAGCAAGTGTTCTAGTCCAAGAGAGTGGATCACCCCTCTTGGAATAGCACAAACTACTGAAACTGAGTAATGTGAGGTGGAGAACATAGAGTAATCGCTAGACTTAGGAAGGACTTTAGAGAGCGGATGGGATGGATGCACCGGGGGGAAAATTTCCCGCACCTAGCTTTCCATTCTCAAACCCATTCCACATCAAGGTTATGTACATCCAGCGTGAGCAGATGAGGGTATCGCTAGTTTATCACTTTGGTGCGGAATTCATGGACAGAGTAATGAACTCACCAAACCCGGTGATTCTACCTGTGGTGATATATGACAGAGAGTGGGATTTGACGATCTACATTCTATTATGATAAAATGGATATGAATGTCCTAAATCCTCTCCCTTTCAACACTCAAGTAGAAATCCGTTATGTAGTGAGGCCGAAAGTGATGTTTAGAGATTTTGTGGTTAGGAATTTTGGTGAGGAGTATTATCAACGAGTGATAGCTTCTAAGGTCCCAATGGTAGTTCCGATAGTTCTTGCACCTTCCAGAGTGATTATATTGACTCTGTATTGAAGAAGACATTAGCAATTAGATGTTGCAGGAACCATGGATCCGCAATTGCAAGAGCTGGTGCAAGGAATGCAAGGGATGTTGAATGAATTTCGAGAGATTAAGATGCCCATGGAGACATTACAAAGTCAAGTGCAGATCCTAAGGAACGATCAAGCCATGCAAGAAGAAGAGCCACCTCAAAACCCTATACTTGCAACTGAAGTGCTTGGAGAGGCACCCATGCCTACGAACCCTATCAACAATGAAGCCACATTGCTACTCCGGATGAAGAAGACCTGCAACATTGAGCCTTACAAGGGGCAGCGTATGATGGGAGTAGTGGAAAATTGGATCTCGAGAATGAATTGATATTTCTGATTGTTCTCAACAGAGATCATTGAGCATGCTGCAGGCGTGTTTGCATGTGGGTACTTGACGGATAAAGCACTCACATGGTATGATGCTTGGGAACGATCCATGCTGGCAGAGAGAAGGGAGGTCACATGGACAGCAATGCAAGAAGGATTGCTGAAGAATTTCCAATCAGTGGATTTTGTGCAGATGGCTCAAACCCGATTCATGTGTGTCATGGTGCAAAACCCTTGCACGGTATTTGAAGCCATTGCTTGTGCGCAGAGAATAGCAGGAGCATTAGGTGGAGGTGAAGAAGTAATTCCACCTCAACATTATCGCACAAAAATGCCACACATGGGTGGACCAGTACCAATGGAATTGGGCAACCTTCGATTCCGGGATCGAGGAGCACAACCACTTCAAGGAGAGCGGGGACGGGTAGAAGAACAAAGAGATGGAGCCCCACGAGGAGAAGGGACTCGAGGAGAACAATGCCGTTGTTACAATTGTGGCCGTATTGGGCACATATCTACCAATTGTCGCACTCATTTCCCTAGAGGCCCTCGGCCTTCGTACAGGTGATCTTTGAACAACATGGAGAGGCACATTGAAGAGGAGGAGGTGGAAAGCACTTTGGAAAACAAAGATCGCCAGTAAATGTACCTTGCGGCCTTATTGGCTCAATAAGGAAGCAGAGAAGCGAGGGAAGGAAGAAGAATAATGCGCAAAGAGCCCAAAAGGCAACCTCTCAACTGATTGTTGTGAATGGAATCCTAGAAGGTAATCAAGTGAGAGTATTAATAGATCCAGGAGCAACAGAGAATTTCTTGTCTTGCTCTATCGCAATAAGATTGGGAATGGATCTAGAGAGAGATGGAAGTGAAGAAGTAGAGTTACCAAATGGGCAAACAGAGAGGATTGAATCATTACCTAGACGGGTAACCCTCTCTGTAGGAGAATATCAGGAAGCAATTGAGTGGCGAGTGATACAGTTAGCCCGTTATGATGCAATTTTAGGCATACCATGGATAGAGCAGTACAACCCAATGGTGGATTGGAGGAAGAAAGTAGTGAGAACCCACCAATGGTCAATCATTGGGGTTAAAGAAAAATCATACAGGCAGAAACTGCCTCTATATGTCGTAGGGACCACAACTGTCTGTAAGACCGATAGATGTTTTATGGGTCTAATAAGAGAAGTCCAGAGTGCACAACTCGCTGGACAAATTCTGGAGAAATTGAAGGATGTGGTGGATGAGTTTCAAGATGTCTTTCCTGATGATCTACCCTCAAGATTACTACCTAAAAGGCGAGTAGATCACAAAATAGAGACACTCCCGGGGAAGACACCTCCTTGTAAGGCCCCATATCGCCTATCACCTCATGAGTTGGAGGAGTGTAAGACTCAAATTGAGGAGATGCTATAGAAAGGGTTCATCCAACCTAGCGTATCACTATATGAAGCCCTTGTCTTGTTTGTGAAGAAGAAGGATGGTACAATGCGCATGTGCGTTGACTATCGGGGTCTCAATCAGCAAACAGTGAAGAACAAATACCCCTTACCTCGCATGGATGACTTGTTTGATCAACTCCATGGAGCAAGATACTTCACCAAACTGGACTTGCGGAGTGGTTACAATCAAATCCGAATTGCAGAGGAGGATGTGTACAAAACTGCCTTTTGAACCAAGTATGGCCACTTTGAGTATCTTGTGATGCCTTTTGGCCTCACCAATGCGCCTGCCACTTTCATGAGTCTAATGAATGACATATTTCGTCCATACTTGGATAAGTCTGTTATCGTCATCTTGGATGATATCTTAGTATATAGTAGCACAATGACAAAACACAAACAACATCTACGAGAGGTCCTCCAGATTCTAAGATAGAATCAATTGTACGCCAAAATCTCAAAGTGTGAGTTTGGCAAGTCTGAAGTAGACTACTTAGGGCATAGAGTAAGTGCAGAGGGCATTCAAGTATTGACAGATAAAATAGAGGTCATTCAAAAATGGAGTGCCCTAGAAGATTAGACTCAACTTAAGAGCTTCTTGGGGTTGACGAGATTCTATCGTAGATTTGTCAAGGACTTCTCCAAGGTTGCACAACCTTTAACGGCACTACTTGGCAAGGGGAAGAAGTGGACATGGAGAACTGCACAAGAGTTGGCCTTTCAAGAATTGAAGGCCGCCTTGCTACATGCACCAATCTTGAAGTGGTATGACCCAAAACGTCCAATCAAGTTGGCTACAGATGCATCAGGTGTAGCCATAGGAGCAGTCCTACAACAAGAGTGGCATGACGGATGGCATCCAATTGCATATTTCTCTCGAAAGTTGTTACTGGCAGAGCGCAACTACCACACCACAGAACAAGAAGAGCTGGCCATCATTCTAGCAACCAAGCATTGGAAGCACTACTTGAGTGAGAAGGCATTTGTAGTAGAGACAGACCACAAACCTCTAGTCTACCTCGAGACGCAAAAGGATCTATCTCGTCGCCAAATTCGGTGGGCAGAGTGGCAACAACGCTTCAACATGACAATCACCTACGTGGAAGGTAAGAAGCAACTTGCAGATGCATTCACCCGCATGCCAATGTCCAACAACTTGGTGGCAGAGGTTAAGATTAACCCTGAATTTTGGCAAGAGATTCTAGCTGCTACAAAAACTGATCCATAGATTGTCAAAGCACAATTGTCCAAAGGCATCACCAGCACCCAAGGACTCACCTTTCGGGATGGCAGATTATGGATCCCAAATGTCCCAGAATTACGCATCACCATTCTAGCGGAATGTCATGATTCGGCCATTGCAGCTCATGCCGGAGGGGACAAGACCTTGGATGCAGTCGAGCGCCATTACTATTGGCCCAAGATGAGCAACGACGTGATGTACTATGTGCGTAGCTGCCTACTTTGTCAACAGAACAAAGCTTCTAATCAAGCTCCTATAGGGCTCCTTCAACCTCTCCACATTCCTACCTAACATTGAGAACAAGTGAGTATGGATCTCGTCTGTGAATTACCCAAGACCACCTCAGGGTTTGACTCCATTGTGGTCTTTGTGGACCGGCTCAGCAAAATGATTCATGTATACCCTACCACCAAGGAGGTGACCGCTCCACAACTAGCTCAACTATACTTAGATGCAGTCTTTGCTCACCATGGCTTGTCTAGAGTACTCATCACCGATAGAGGTACCCAATTCACCAGTTTGTTTTGGCGAACACTCTTTGGTTTCTTCAAAACCAAGTTGGCCATGTCCACAACTTACCACCCACAAAAAAATGGCCAAACAGAGCGGGCGAATCGCACGATTGAAGACATGTTACGCGGCTTCACCTTAGAAGAGCAAGAGAGGTGGGACACCCTATTACCGTTGGTGGAATTTTCTTACAACAATTCAGTGAATGCGTCCACTCAGGTCACTCCGTTCTTCCTCATGTACGGTGAGCATCCATTCACGCCTTCTAGCTTGATGAAGATCCGTCCAGTGACTACCAAGGTTGATGCAATCAACACATTTGTTTCTAGAATCCAACAAGGTGTGGAGAGCGCTAAGCACAGGTTACAAATTGCACAAAATCAACAAAATCAGTATGCTGATGCACACTGGAGGCACATGGAGTTCAATGTTGGGGATCAAGTGTGGCTATCAACAACCAACCTCACATTAGTTGGATCTCGTAAGCTCAAACCTCGTTTTATTGGGCCTTTCTCGATTCTTCGTCGCATCGGCGCTGTGGCCTATCACCTTGAGCTACCACCACACATGAAGATCCATCCAGTGTTCCATGTCTCCCTACTACGCAAATATGCTCCCCAATCAGGCCAAGGTCCTTCCACATATGACATTTGACCTTGTCCGACACTCATTGATGGCATAGAGGAATATGAAGTGGAGCGGATTCTCCAAAAGCACATGCGTGGTACTCGCCATCTACGGGTGGAATATCTAGTACAATGGAAAGGTTACCCCCTCTATGAAGCAACCTAGGAACCCGTTGCCAATTTGGCACATGCACCAGTGTTGGTGCAAGCATTTGAGCAACAATTGCACAACGAGGACGTTGCGTCTTAAAAGGAGGGAGGTCTGTAATACCAACGCCATATGATCTAGATGTGAAATTTGGTTTGGTAACATCTAGAATGATGCTATACATGATGGTCAAAATAGATCAGATAGAAGTATCACCAAAAGAGTACTTCTACTAATAGGGCAGAAACCAAAATAGACTTGAGAACCTTAGAACCAATAGCTAGACATATGATTTAAAGGTGAGAATTGGTTTGGTAACATCTGGAAGGATGTAACACATGATGGACTAAACAGATCAGAAAGAGGTATCACCAAAAGGGGACTTCTACTAATAGAGTAGGAACCGAAATATGCCTGAAATCTTTGAAGGCAATTTCGGAGGCCTAAACATATGAATTAGGCCTCAAAAATGTGCAGATTCCTCCCCCCAACGGAGGAAAGGCTGGCCTTCCTTCCCCCCTGTTGTGTCTTGTCGAGAGCTTTCCAACGGTACCTTACTCATGTGATTCTGAGATTCCTACAAGAAGATTCCCTAAAAGATTCCCTCCGGTCAAAGCTTGTTTGACCAACCAGATAGGACCTAGACCAAACAGGTCACCCATCCAAGTAAGTAATCCAAGGGTGGAGCTTGCTGACATGTCACCTATCTGTGTCCCTAATCCTATGGTGGAGCTTCCTTGGAGGAGATCCTCTTTGTCTATATAATAAAGAGAAGGTGCTCCCTTGGGGCATCAAATGTTTGAGTGTGCAATGTGTGTTTTCTCTCTTCTCTTGTCCTTGGAGTATTATAGTATCATGCTCCACTCAATTGATCAAGCAAGTCATCAATTTGAGGCAAAGGATATGCATTCTTCATTGTTTGTTTATTAAGCCCATTGTCATCAATGCAAAAATGAAGTCCTCCATCTTTCTTTGGAACAAATAGTACTAGTGCTCCCTAAGGAGATGTACTATGTTGTATAAAATTCTTCCCCAACAACTCCATAAGTGTTGTTTGCAACTCCTCCAACTCCTTTAGTGAGAGCCGATAGATTGGTCTACTCACTAGAGTACTCCTTGGTAGTAACTCAATCTTGAGGGGCATACCACGATCGGGGGTTAATCCCTTTGGGAGATCATCCAGAAACATGTCCACAAACTTCTAAACTATTTGATCAACCATTGCTTGATGAGGCTCTTGACTTTCCTCAGATTCTCCTTGTGCAATTGGCTTGATCTATACTACAAAAATAGACTTATCTTCCTCCAAAGCTTGCTTTATAGTTGCTTCATTGACAAACTTCCCATCTAAGAACTTATCTTCCTTCAAAGCTTGCTCTATGGCTACTTTCCTAACAAACTTCCCATCTTGGGACTAACTATACTTCAGTGTCTTACTTAATGGTGCCAGACACCTAATCAAAAATTCCTACCTTGGTGTTGTACTTGAATTTTTTGTCAAATTGAACCTTATGACAATCAAGACAAGGAAAACCCAAAATGATATCATAGTGTAGAGGTGCCACTACAAACCTCATACACTACAAATGCTCATTCCCAATCTTGAAGGTAATATGATGCAAGGTATTAAATGTAGAACCTTTTCTACCATCTTCCATCATCAATCTACTTCCAATTACTTGCTTGACAGGAATACTCAATTCCTTTGCTAATTACATAGACATGTAATTCTCTAAAATTTGAGAATCAACCAAAATCCTACAAGCACAATCAAATATCATACCCTTGCAAGTGAAGCAAACTTGCATAGGTCAAGCCTTCAATCACATTGGACCTAATCAAGTTCTAAGTAGGTGGTAAAAATCTTCCTATTGGGATTCCTCCTTTTCTTGATCATTCCGCTCCACAACATCCATTTGGGAAATTTGTTGAGATTGCCCATTCTTGAGTGGACATTCAGCAATGTGATGTCCAATGTGGCAACAATAAAAGCAACTGCCATTTTACCACAATCTTTCTCAATCCATTGTACCAAGTGGTCTCTATTGGATGATATCAATCTCCATTAGAGACGGCTCCTCCACATGTATGTAATGTGCTAGTTGGTTTTGTGAAGGTTGAGGTCAAGACCAAATTGTCAAAACCAAGGAATCAAAGTGCTATGCTAGCTACATGGCTTCTTCCAAGTATTTTGGCTCTTGCATGGTCACTTCTAATTTAGTTCATGACTTCAAGCCTTTGACAAATCGATCCAAAGCTTCACCATCCATTATATATAGAATTTGCATAATGGTGTTTTGGAATTGCGTGATATAGCTTCTTATAGAAGCAATCTGCTTCAGCTCTGCCAACTTATCTTCTGCAGCTTATGTGGCATTTATTGTTTGGAATGACCTAATTATTGCACACTTGAATTCTTCTCATGTCAAGATTGGCACAAAAAACTGCCTTTTAGCTCATTCCACTTGGAATTGCCACCATAGCTTTGCTGCTCTGTCCAATTGGCTTGAAGCTAAATGGATTTGTTTCTATTCATCTTGAAGATTTGTAGCCTTAAAATAACATTCACAGTCAAATACAAAATTCTCCATTGCACTTGAGAGATTCTTGCCATCAAATACCTTTGGTTTTGGAAATCAAATTTGGTCTTCTCCTTCTTGAATGGTGCTCTTTCTACATACTTTTGATGTTGTTGGTCTAGTTCATCCAACAATCAAGTAAGGTGCTCAATTTGTTGTTGCATAGCAATGATAACCTCAAGCGTTTCCGCCATGGCTACTAATCTATCACACTACTCTCAATTTATCTAATTTATTAACAGATAGATGCAACACTCTACCATTCTCCATAAGTTACAACCAAAAGTACCAAAGGTTCCTCAGACAAGGTGATTGTATTTAGAAAATTTTGCCCAAAATGTGAGGTGATGAATTGTGTGAAATGATGCTTGGGTAGTACCCAAACACAAAAGTCCTAATGGTCTGGCAGAAATAGATTTGGTGGTCCATAAATTCCATCCATCCCATTCATGCTCTAATCTCAATGTAAAAGACCGAGATCAAGAAGAGAAATAGGAGAATGGAAGATCACATTGGGACACTTGAATGAGTGAAACTTCAAATTCCTAGCATGAGCTTTGGCTTTGGTATTTATAGGGAGCATACAAGGCTCTTTAGAAGCTTCTCAAGAAGCTTCCTTGAGCCATTTTCTTGGAATGCAAGCCAAGTTAACCAAAAAGCTTCTTAAGAAGTTTCCTTCTAGAGGTTGCCTACTTGGCATGCAAGCTAAGCTAGTTAGAAGCTTTTAAAAGCTTCTTCTAGAAGCTACCTGCTTGGAGTGCAAGCTAAGCTAGCCGGAAAGCTTTCCAAGAAGCTTCCTAGATATCTCCAAAATATTCTAGGCAAATTTGGTCTATTTGCTACTTCATTAGTCCTTACTAACTTCATCGCTAAATTCCATATTGTTACACATATAACATTGCTAATTGTTCCTAATCTCAAGCAAAGTAATTAATTTTTGCAATATTTAGTTGCTAAGACACAAAGGCAATGGGATGCAATCCATCTAAGAATTCTTGCTGCAACATGGCTCCAATTGCAAAATTAGAAGCATCAAATCAACCACATAAGGTAGTTGAGGGTCATATGGTTGAAGAATGGGTCTTGAAGACACCATATGTTACAGCTTCTAGAAGGCTTCTTTGTGCTTGGTGGTCCACTGAAAACTCAAGTTCTTCCTCAAGTGGTTGGTGAATGGTGCAACCACATGAGCATAATAGAGGATGAACCATTTGTTGTAACTTGCCTATCCATTAAATGCTCATAATTTTGTAGCATCCTTTGGAGTAGACCAATCAGTAATAGTGTTGATTTTCTCCTCTTCCATCTTGATCCCCTCTGATAAGATCTTGTGATCCAAGAACGGAACTTTCTTATGCCAAAAGGTACACTTTGATTTCTTGTAGTAAAATTTCAACTGATGTAGTTATCTGAAGACTTCTTGCACATGACTTATGTGTTTTACCTCTATCTTGTTATAAATTTAAGTATCATCCAAGAACACCACCATATACCAATCCAAAACATTCTAACACTCACTACATTTGATCCATGAAGACTACTAGAGCATAAGTGAGCTCAAAAGGCAGAACTCTCCACTCAAAATACACATACCTTGTGCAAAAGGTAATATTTTATACATCTTCTCTATCAATAAGAATATGCCAATAGTCACTTTAAAGATCCAACTTGGAGAAGTATTGTGCACCACTCAATTGATTGAGCAAGTTATCAATTTGAGGCAAGGGATATGCATTCTTCATTTTTTGTTTATTGAGGTCACGATATTCAATACAAAAGTAAAGTACTCCATCCTTCTTTGGAAAAAATAGTATTGGTGCTCTCCAAGGAGATGTACTATATTTTATGAAATCCTTCTCTAGCAACTCCGTTAATGTTGTTTGAAGCTCATCCAACTCCTTTGGTGAGAGCCGATAGATTAGTCTACTCACTGGAGTACTTCTTGGCAATAATTCAATCTTGAAGAGCATACCATGATTGGAGACTAATCCCTTTGGTGGATCATCCAAAAACATATATGAAAACTCCTAGACTATTTGCTCAACCATTGTTGGATGAGGCTTTTGATCCTCCTCAGATTCTCCATGTGCAATCGGCTTGATCCACATCGCAAAAATAGATTATCTTCCTCCAAAGCTTGCTTTATGGCTACTTCATTGACAAACTTTCCATCTTGGGACTTATCTTCCTTCAAAGTTTTCTCTATGGCTATTTTCTTAACAAACTTCCCATCTTGGGATTGACTATTCTTAAGTGTCTTACTCAAAGGTGCTCGATAACCTAATTGGAAATTCATACCTTTGTGTTGTACTTGAATTTGTTATCAGTTCCAATCAAATTGAACCTTATGACATTCAAGCCAAGGTAGACCTAGAATGACATTATAGTGTAAAGGTGCCACTACAAACCTCATACACTCTAAATACTCCTTAATCTTGAAGGTAATAGGATGTGAGATATGGAATGCAAAACCCTTTTTACCATCCGCCATCATCAATATACTTCCAATTATTGGCTTGATAGAAATACTTAATTATTTTGCTAATTGCATAGACATACAATTCTTTGAACTTCTAGAATCAACCAAAATCCTACAACCACAATCAAATCTACAATCAACCATAATATTATACCTTGTAAGTGAAGCAAACTTGCATAGGTCGAGCCTTCAATCCCATTGGAACTAATCAAGTTCTTAGTAGGTGGCTCAAAATCTCATATTGGGATTTCCTTGTTTCCTTGGTCTCCACTCTACAAAATCCATTTGGGCAATTTGATGAGATCACCCATTCTTGAGTGGACAATCAACAATAGGATGTCCAATGTGGCGACAATAAAAGAAACCGCCATTTGGCACAATCTTTCTTGATCTGTTATGCCAAGTGCTCTCCATTGGATGACATAAATCTCCATTGGTGCTAGCTCTTCCACCCATGTGTAATGTGTTGGGTAGGTTTTGTGAAGGTCAAGGTCGAGACCAAGTTGTTGCAACCAAGGAATCAAAGTGTACGGCCAATTGCATGGCTTCTTCTAAGTATTTTGGCTCTCGCATAGACACTTCTAATATGGTTTGTGACTTCAAGCCCCTCACAAATTGATCTAAAGCTTCAATATCTAGTATATATAGAATTTTCACAATTTGTTTTGGAATTGAGTGATGTAGCTTCTTATAGAACCAATTTCCTTCAACTTTGCAAACTTATCTTGTACGGCTTGTGTGCCATTTATTGCTTGGAATTGCTCAATTATTGCACCCTTGAATTTTTTACATGTCAAGAGTGGTGCAATAAATTGCCTTTCAGCTCGCTCTACTTGGAACACAACCATAGTTTTGCCACTTCATCCAATTGGCTTGAAGCTAAGAGAATCTGATCAAATACAAAATACAATCAAATTCAAAATTCTCCACTATGCCTTAGAGATTCTTACCATCAAATACCATGGGTTTTGGAAATTGGATTTGCTCTTCTCCTTCTTAAAATGGTACTCTCTTTATGTGTTCTTGCTGTTGACGGTCTCATTCATCCAACAATCAAGTAAGGTGATTGATTTGTTGCTACATAGCAATGATAACCTCAAGCATTGCTATCATGACTACTCTATCACACTATCCCCAATTTATCTAAATTAACACATAGATGTAACATGTTCATCATTCTCCATAAGTTCCAACCAGAAGTACCAAAGGTTCCTCAGATAAGGTGATCGATCATATTTAGAAAATTTTGCCCAAAGCATGAGATGATAAATTGCATGAAATTATATTTGGGTAGTACATGGATCCAAAAATCCAAATGATTTGGCAAAAATGGATTTGGTGGTTCATAAATTCCATCCATCCCATTCATACTATAATACTTTGAGGATAGGAGACCTAAAAAGAAACAAAGAATAAGAAACACACAATTTCACACTCCAACCTCTGATGCCCCAAAGATAGCCAAAACTTTTAGTTAACATTTTGCAAAATCTCTTAGTCATTAAAGCAAGTTATTGCTATGTGCAAAGCAATGGATTGTTCAAGTAAATGCCAAAGTCCTAGAACAGGGGTGAGTTTCAAACATAGCACATCTTTATTTGATAAGTAATGATAACAAAAACCCTTTGATGAAAAGTGAAATCACTCAAAAAAAAGTTGAACTTTGGCTAAGAAGTGTTTTCGGCCGCTTCTATAGAGACTGACTAGAGGAAATATGAAAAAGAAGATAGAAGGATGTTGCACTTAGAAAATTTATTTACAATTACAAAAATGATACAAGTTAGTGATACACAAGGCACTTGTAGCGTTTTTCAAATAATTTATTTTTATCTTTAACAATCATATGTTATGTTTTATGTACAAAGGATTATTCTAGACATAAAATTTTCTCCTATCTCTTTTCTATTTACATCATCCTTGGTTATTAAAGGTTTCACATTATTAAGTTGATTGTAATTTAATTTTTGGGCACTTAATGATCTTCACGAGTAATTATATTTTTATTATTGATGATGTTATTTACCATTTCTAAACATTATATCAAAAAAGTTGCCTATTTTTCAATCTTCAAACTCATTTTTTTACTATAGATTTTCCTCCTTCCGTTTATAAGGTAAAATGTGTGTTTTATTTCAACTGTAGAACATTTGGGAGCTCAATCATAGTCAGTATATACATGGATTTTAGCAGTGCATTGGTTCTAAATGAAATGAATATTAAATTATTATAAAAAAATTTGTAAACAGGCATATAACATCTTCAAGACTAAATGGTCTTAAAAACATATTCCATTCAGTATATTCGTTTTTTATATTAGTAGTAGATTCTTGGAATATCAAATTTAACACACCAAAAAATACATCAAATACTTATCAATTTACATATTATGGTATATGATATATATGAAAGGGTAACATGTGCTGCAAACTTGGAACCCAAGTAAACTAGTATCTAAACCAAAAGTGATCAAAGTCCATGTATTAGAGTTTAATGTGAAGAGAATTCCAAGAAAGACAAATTAAGAGTATGGGTTATCTCTTTTAAAGCATCGGGTGGAACATCAAGCTAGCTACCAAAAATACGTGTTGGGCATGTGCCCAAATTAGTGTATTCCGAGCTTATGGTGCAAGTGCAATTGTCCTCCACATCCGTTGCAGGAATCACGCATGTTGAGGACTAAAAGTATCCAATAACATCTCGAATAGAGTTGAGCGGTGGCGGGTACCCAAATCAGGAGACCGCCTCCAATATCAGATGATACGCCATTTTGAAATGCTATTTTGGGGGAAACAGACCCTTCCGGAAGTCTAATGTAGTTTCATGACCGATTTCATGTAGCTTTCAAACTTCGACATGGTCGAGACACTACCCTACCCATATGTGTTCTAAATCCCCGGTGTTCTTAAGACTCGTCACATCCCTTTGCACGGGGGCTCGGTTTCCGTGTCGACGGACATAGGAGGAATAGTAGAGGATACAGAATTGGCGTGCGATTGAGAACCTTCAGCTCCTAGGTTAATGCAGATGCGATTGGCTGTACTCCACAGAATCTGCTGCCTATCACCTGTAAACGCTGCCAGGCTTGCCCACATGACAGATTTTATCTTGGCATTCTCCAAATGTTCAAAATCTGAGACGATGAGAATGCACGATCAGGGGATCGCAGAGGAGAAAAGCGTAATGTCTAACTCAGGCCAGACAGGGTATTGTGGGGAAGTCAACAAGTACATCGTGCTCTATGCGGGGATCTAGCATCAGTAGGTCCGAATCATCACCCGTTCTCAGAGAATAAGTTTCCTGGTCTGGTACTAGAAAAATCTAGGTCTGGTCATAGAATATTCTTCAAGATGTTTCAACAGATAAGTGAAGCATCTTTCATGGCTCCCACTGTCTCATATCAGCACGTAGCTGGGCTGTAGTCTGCCATAGAGATATACAAATTAAATTCAATGCAAATCCAAGTTGGGATGCAGACTGATTGTAGTGCACAGAAAGTAGTACTTTTACGACGAACTCGGAGACTGTCAGAGACCCAGCGAAAGGAAGCCATTCTATGCATGTAGATTATATTCTTTCACATAAAGAATTGCCTACCCTCCAGTCCCCAGGGTAGGGATCACGGCTGCAAAGTAGCCCCAGGCCTCGTACAGGAGTATGTTCTGTGGTCAAATATGCTTCGCTACACCCTCTCAGCCTCAGCCACCTCGCAGAACTCCCACTCGTCGACGAAAACCCTCCAAACCAAAATCGTAATTAGCAGAAAGTTAAGATTCCTCAGTAATCTGTTTACCCCGGCACACAGATTTGTCATCCAAGCACAATTGAACGAGATCCAAAGCAGTAATAAAACAAACCACTTCTAAAGATGTGTCCTTTCCATGCGGATCGCCATCACAGCGCTACTGGTGCGACTCTGATCTCGGCCCATCCAGTCCGGAAGCAAACCCTAAATTCCCTATACCGTTCAGGCACGCAAAACGGCCGAACTGACCACGCAGTAAGCACCACACGATCAGATATCGCTGTAAAAGTCCATCTGAGATAGACAGTCACTATGCAGCTTGAAACAATAAGCATGAGACACGACGTCAACTATACGAGAGACGTCGTGGTGGTTATCAGGGACTGATGTGGACGTAGCGCCAAAATTTGACTTGAGAAGAGAGCTGCCTCATTATGGATGGAATCTGTGGGATACGTTGAGGACCACTAGTACGAACACCCATATCAGATAAGGAATGTGATGCAATCTCAGCTTGTTTACAACTCGAGTTGCGACAAGGTTCCTGGTGACGTGGCTTATAGTGCAGTCCGTCGATGGATTGCACAGTGCACCACTGCAAGTAATGGAAGGATTTAGTTTGTGCGGTTAGACGCGTCACAGGTGGCTAATTACTCTCTTTAACATGCGTGTGCAGAGTCACACTTGAATCGGAACGAGAACTACAACTGTATGAAACACTGCTCAAAGATATTCCTGGCCTGACAGTAATAGTTCATAGGAAGAACAATCCTTGCAGTCCCAATTCATTCCTAAACCCTAATCCGCTGTTACATTCCTGAATCGTGTATACCTCTGGACTCTTATAACTCTACATACTTGACCTCTACACAAGGTAATCAGCTCGTCGATCCAAATTCCAGCACGTTCCACTCACCATAATCAATCCTGTCATGTTGCTGGTTAAGAAGATAGATCCTAATATGAGCACAAACTGCTGCAGCAACGAGCGACAAAAATCAATGACTTCGCCTCATGTTCTCTACTTACTGTACAAATCCTACGGGAAAGAGAGGAGGAAATAAACTTTCTCTATGTACCTGACATGGAAAACCTGAACATGACACACTGTTAGCTCAGCAATCTATGCTGATGGTGCTCTTTTCTTTGTGGAAGCAAGATCCGCAATGAGGGGCCCTCTTCTTCGGCTTTAGAGAGCTAAGGCAGTCTTTGGCCTTGTCAAGAAAGGTCCGACTTTGCGCACTCGACGGCCCTCCCAGATAATCAAGTTCCAAAAGAAGCGTTTGAGTATCCAGCAGAGGAACCTCAATTTCAGTGACGAAACTGTCCCTGCAAGTTTCTACAACGGCCTCAATACGAGTCCCCCGTCTGTGCTTTCGCAGTTGCTTCCCCACCACCTTTCCCACGGGTGCCAAAATCAGGTCGGCGAGATTAAATACCAGCTGATTGAAGAGGAACTGATTACTAATAAGCACAGTCACAATCTGCCTAAGAGACTTTGGCCGGTCTGAATGAAACGTGGGATTGTAGCGGTTGACAGCAGCGAAGGTGCCCGCACTCTGCAAGGGAGATTCGGCAATGAGCTGCTCGAGGACAGATTCTGGATTGTCGTCCTCGATGTGTATCATGTGCAGGTTGTTGGGTAGCGCTTCGGTCCACTTCAGTTTCCTCCCGGTGCGTTCGTTGTACTCTTCGATCCAGCGTACCAGCATGCCCTCTCCAAGTTTATGTTGGAAACTTAACACGACCCGTGGACTAAGAGGCATAGTATGGTCATCCAGATTGGATACATCCATTGTGCAATTTTGCTGGTGTTCTGCACATGCGCACTGGCTCACACAAAAGGTTCAATTTGACAGCGCTGGGGGTCCTCGCAACAATGTTGCCCAATTGTTGTTACTCTCCCGCATTTATATCCCTCTTTGAACAGCAGCAGGTGATCGACACTGACCTTGCGAGTGATGCAAGCTACTGGTGGGTGGTGAGCTAGCTGGGAGTCACTAGAACACATGACTAGTGAAACACATTTTCAAGATCATCTGTCATTGGAAGTTGACCAGGAATACCTACTCAGCACCGGCAGATAGTACAGAAAGATGATTTGGAAGATGTACTTGGCAACAGGAAGTGAGTGGCAGACTTTTATTGGAGAAACAGAAATTGAAAATTTGATCTACTGGAAAGTGAAACACATCAAGTTTACAAGGGATTATGAAACTCACAGATGATGACTTGGCGGGATTTAGGTAGAGGCGACTGTGTTGATCGACAGCACTTCCTACCATCTGATTAGACCGCGCATGTCGGTCGACAATACTGAATTCCGAGAATTGGCGATCGAGAAAGTCCACCATGTCATCGTGATCCTGCATAATCTCCGTCTGTACTTCAAAGTTTCACAACGACCGAGCAGTTGGGCCTCTAAGGATCAGTGCTAGTGAGCAGTGAATGATGGCGCTAGTACGACCTGAATTGCTGGTACATCCGTAGGTTAATGCGAGTCCAGGATTCGATGGGTAAAGTCAGGTGTACTAATATACTCAAATCAACACCTCGACACAGTACAGTATTGTCGGTAGGCTAGCGCTGCAATCTCCTGAGTAGGCCGAAGAGCGCATATTCCGCCTCCTTGCATCTGAGCAGTCCTTCAAAAAGGTGATTCCCGCCTGATTCAGAAGGTCAGGCTGAGGTGAGGGACAACAACATTTCCTCGTTTGGGAAAGTTCTTATTGATAATGGAGTTGGTCAAATTTTTGTTTAGATCTTAATGGCGACGATACAGAGCTCCACTTCCTTAATTGGAAACTCACTCCTCCAATTTGCAGCTAACGACACTGTGCATTGGCAAATTCTAGCGCCACGATTTGTTGAGATGCTTTGACAAGCCCAGTTTCAATCATTGTAGAAGGCTAAAATAATTATATTTTTTCAAGGTGGGATCAGGTATCATTATTAGCTCTGAAAAGCAATGCACCATTTCCCTTCCATAATACAAGGAGGCTTGACAATCTTGGACCGAGTATTTGGGCTTTGAGGATACTATGATGGCTCTTGAATGACCAAAGGAGTAAAAATAGCAGACTTTGGGCATATCTGTGATGAGTCCGAGCACATCTTGAATGTCAGAAAGCAAAAGGAGTGGGATAAAGGGGAGGCGTCAGGCATTGGTGTGCTCAATTGCAACGGCAATTGAACGGATCTCCAGCTAAGCAACAAAATCCTGATCACTTAGCAAATTGTTGGCAATAAAGCAGCACTGGTCCCAAGGGGGCCCGTGATTAGAACCAACCAGATGAGAACGCTGTAGCCGGAACCTTCGAGTGAGGACAAAAGTATAGCCCAGAATAAATGACCTTTATCGAAAGCACTTTACGGAAGTCAGAAGTGAGGGACGTGATGAAAAGCACGGACAGAGCCGTCGCTCGCTACAGCCTTCCCGATATTTTCAGCAGGATCTTTACTCTTGTTCGAAACAAAGGAAGGCAACTAAAAGAGGACTGGCAGGAAAGGAGGATAAAGGTAGTCAGCCGAGTAAAGCAAGCTTTGGACCACCTCCTCGCCCGAGTTCATTTACGAATTGCAGGTATTAATAGGACGTCGAACAAGGAAGCTAGGAACTCGAACCACACCAACTGTGATTATGTATGAACTTTCCCTCATCGCTTCTGAGCTCGCTAGTTGGAACTGCCTTGTGGATCCGCTTATAATTGCTACTTTGTGCTCCATGAGGATTTCGAAATTCGTCGGCAGAACATAACTGAATCTTCATTGCCTATGAATGACATGCATGGGTGCAGGCGGGTTTCACCTCTACATTCTCTGAGAAGGCAACAGCTAGCAGCAAAGCTTTCCATCATCAATACTTTGAACTGCTAAATTGTGCAGCTTCGTCTCAGCTGAGTAAGTCACTTATAGGCTCCCCCCCAAACATCGGTAAGGGCGAGTTCCCTCAAAATTCATTAAATCCGTTTGGAACACGTTTGTCAAAACCCTCGTCCTGCAACAGCATTAGCAACTGCCACAGTTTACCCATAGTTTACACATAACGCATCGTACTTGAGTCGTTTACCTGTAAGAACACGTGCTCTTTGACGCCCTTCCATTAATGAATTTGCGACGCAGAAGAGCTGTAGAAGGCTATTGTCGATATGGAAGCTGGACGATGTGAAATGCCACAGAGTACATCAGACAGAGTTTTGGGGGCCCGAGGCTTTGGAGGATAGAGTTGAAAGGGGTCGTAGATGTGTCTTGTGATGAACAATTTTTCACATCATGCTCTCCACATCCTCTGCGAAGGCGGCGCGTGCTACAACTCCCAAAACTTGTAGCGATAAAACTTCAACGAAGAGACCTCATGCAGCCTACACCCACCATGGACATGCTGGTCCATCTGTGAACTCTCACCTTCAGCACTCAGAATTAAGTAAGAGGAACAGTTTGGATACCGACCTCAAAGCCTCCCACTCCCAAAGCTCAAAGCATAGACAGGGCAATCCATGTAGGGACAGTGGACAAAGTCAAAGTTCTCCCAGTTGCATTTTTATTAAGTTTTAGCTGCAACGGAGTATGGACTTCGCGCTTGCAGTTCCCCATCGATTCTTGATTCCCTGCTGTGTGAATCAAGAATCAGTTGGCCAGTCCCATACCAGAATTACACGAGATTGTTGATATCTCCATTGAGAAACATCAAGTGAGCTATACCTCGATGCAGCAAGAGGAGCTCAACAACTTGGGAATTATGCTCCATTGCCAGCTGTCGATCCGAGGTATTCGCCCCCGTGTGTACTTCGGAACGCAGAACATAACACCTAAAATTCCATGAAAGCAGTCTTGACTCATGCTTTCCGAATCGCAAAGTCCTCGCCTACTTTGCTGCACCGCATAATTTGCCCATCCTGGAAATAATTGGCTTCAAAGCATATCTCTAGCCTCTCCATACGTGAGGAAATTTTAACAGAGGGGAATGACGCATTTACATGTGCCCCGTACGCGCCGTCTAGACTTGTTACCAGAAACGTGGCCGATACCCTTTACGTTCTGCTCGCCCAACTCTACCTAAACCCGACTCGCTAGATCCCAACCAGAGTCCCTAGGGAAGTTACACGTGGTATCTTAGATGCAGGTAGATCTCCTGGCTAACTTGGGGTACCGCTAAGTCAAAGCGCCAAGTTGGAGTACCATAATACCCGTTAATCCGTGCTCGATGAGGACCATCGTGCATACTACAGAAAATTTTGCATTGTTTGAAGTTTGCCTATCGGCGGATCTAGGTTCAGCCTACATACTTTGGATGAGTTCTTTCTTTGAGTACTGTTAAAACTTTCCTGTACGATGATCTACTCGACCTCATAGTATAGAACACTAGGCATCCAAGTCATAATGGACGACTAAACTAATTCAAGGTTTTGGAGAGCGTGAGAATCGATCTGGTTAAGAGAGATTGCAAATAATCTCCCACTAATAACACTTGCTAAAGTCATTCATTCAATTAAATCAAGAGATTCATAGGTGTTTACCTATGTCCACTCTATTGCCAACTCTATTGTACTCGTCTCTAGACCATATCTTCTGTCACTAATAATATAGATATATGATTCTTAATCCAAAATTCATAAGCTTCCACCTAACAAGAAATCATGACAAGAATTAGCACTAGCAGTTTCATAAGAAAGAAGATGCTTTTCCATACACTGCACTGAACTGGACAGAGTGAACAATCCTCAGTCGTCTGCATATCTTACGCCTTTCCTGATAGAGGCTGAACAACTTGGTCCCAACAATTTAGTAATTTAGTGGTTGGATCTTATTCAAATAACTAAACACATTCGATTCCTATACCCGTGGATTTAAAATATGAATACTACATATACTAACATATCAATAAAGGAGGTCTTTTTAATTAGCAAAAAGATGAAATATTTGGAAATTTAGGTTTGCTTTATCTTATTCATAATGGTCACTCTTTTAACAACAGATACTATATTTTGGAAGTTTCATTCATCATCGCTCAACTCGTGTAACCACAGAATTTGGCACTTCTTTAATTCAGGTTATGGGAAATTTAACCTGAATGGAATTAGACCTCCAAATTTAATGAGAAACATCAAGTCCGTTATTTAAGTTTGGATCACAAGGAAAATCATTCACATGAAATTCAACCATGCAGTATGAACGGAATCAAGGGTAAGGGGATTGTAAATTGATTTCAATAAGATAACTGATTCTTGTGATGACTTACCATACTTCCTTCAAAATAGGAGAATGGGTATTGCCACCCAGATTTTTGCTATTGCCACTCATGTCAGGCCAAGGGTGGACAAATGGCAAAAGGCAGCACAATACCAGAGTTGCGCACGGTGTTGGTGGCATTAGCAATTCCCTAAAATAGCTTTCAAACTTTATCTTAAACTCAAGAGAGTTCTAGTTAAGGAAATGTGTATGTTACACACTTCATTAACAGAAGAAGGTGACCGCGTAGGAAAAATGAAGGATGGGAAGACCCCATCAAGCCGTACAAGGGAGAGACAAAAAAGGTAACATGGGGCTAAGCCCCAATAGAGTCTGTATGAGAAATCTGCCCTACCGCACCTAAGATATCCGAGCTATGCAAGTCGTACGGTCTACACACAACTGGAGCATCCGAAGAAACATCACCTAATGTGATTGCTCTCCTATGGATTGCACCAGCCACTGCCCTCTGTAGAGCAATGGACACACGCTGTCTAAAGTAAGCTACAAAGTATGAGAGTGAGAGTGGTACCACTAACGCCTAACATGATAAGCTCTCGTGCACTCCTTGACAAATGTGTCAAATACCGTGTCCATCGCTCCATATAACTCCAAGGCTAGAGGAACAAAGAGGTGACCTCGCTGCATGCCCTTATACTTGGAGACCTTGCGACCTGCTGCTGCACTCGCCGCCCATCCAGGGGGATGGGTAATCACTCCCTCCGAAATTGTATCCAGCGTAGGGTCCATGACCACGACATCCGCTACTGTCACCTGATCATCTCGGACCAAGTATAAGTCCGCCTTGACACAAGTCGTCTGCAACGCATACGAACGCTCCTTCCAAACTAAGTATCCACTCTCTCGTGCCATAGCAAACACTATGTCTCTAATGGCATCATGTGTAGCTATCCTCTGTCCTCCAAAAGGGCATCGTGTTATGTGGACCGCCGTTGCATCTAGTGTAGAACCACACTCACAAGTGAGTAGTGAAGATGCAGATGGGTGGACCAAACATAGGCAAAACCTCATCGCTGTAGAGAAAGTAGCCGGTGTGAGTCAAAAAGCCCTAATGCATGGTTGAGCTAGGATCCAAGAGCCTGCACCCTTGCCGGAGCAAGAGCGTAGACGTGCTCTAGTAGCCTGAGGAATGGACGAGTCAACTAAGAGAGAATGTAGCGTATGCTCACATTGTCGCTCCATCAAGGAAGACTGTAGACCTCTAGTCCAATTCGACGATAGTGAAGCAAACGATGGAAAACCCTCTCGTGCTCGTGGGGATAGACTATCTCTCGTCTGCCGCAATAACACCTGGAGAGAAAAGGATCCTCCCTCCACCTCTATCACATAAGTCTCCAAAACCGGCCTATCAGTAACCACAAAACGAGAGGCAAGTAGGGGTGCCGAGAGAGCCCAACTACCCAAAAACGCTATAGGTGTCATCTCCTCCATAGAAAGCAAACCAACCCCACCACATGAGATTGATAGAGCCGTCTGTCTACGTGCCAAATCCCCTGTCACACACTCAAAAGTCACAGGTCCAATAATATCACCAAAGACTCCCATAATCCTCCTATCAAATGCTCTCAAACGTGATAGGAAGGACAATGAGGGGGAACTGTACGGATGAGGTAGGATGGTCGACTTCATTAACTAGAACCCCCTTGAGTTTAAAACAAAAGCAACTCAATTTCAAACTTTGGAAGTTAAACAAAGATTTAAAGTCAAAAATCTCATCCATGTCGTCTTGCCATAACCGTGTACACGAATCCATACAGCCTAACGGATGCCGATAAATCTTTTGTCTAAACTGTCATTTGCTTAAGTTGTACTGCAAGTACAAGTATGAATATATGATTTCTCGGCATAAATATGAAAGATGAAGTTCAGGTTTAGATAGATCCTAACTGATGTACTTATCCGGACATTAAAAGTCCACTAACTTCCAGAATATTGTGCCGGTATTATGTACTTCGTAACTGCAACCGGTGACCACGATAATGGTGGAAAGGTGCTGAGCCGGGAGTTGTATGAAAGTATATACAGTAATACCCAAACATCGTCAGAGATATTTAGGCCTGTTTATCATGATACCAGTTTACATTTTCTTCGTCAAGAACGAGTAAGTTAACCGTCTCTTGATGACACGATTACTTGAAGTCTACACCCTCAAGACAGCGAAACATACACTACTTGTAAGGTGACCTCTACGAGCTCCTTTAGTGAACCACTTACACAAGCTGGTTTAGAGTTTCGAGTAGACTACTGTTTGTTGTTATGTTTTGCAGATATGAGCAGAAAATTTCTTCATCTTGTAAGGTATTGGTGTTCTGTGAAGGTAGTGTCGCGCTCTATTATGCTCAAAGTCACAAAAGTCCACGAGTGATTCCAGTGTACCCTCCCTACTGATCTTGACAATCTTGCAACCTGGGAGACCTGGGACCGATCAAGCGTCCGACAAGGACCGAACTTGTTCAGTTCTCCAATTTGAAACCTCGAATCGCTGCCATTTGCTGTTAGACATCGTTGTGGGTATACGTCCCTCTTCATGATTGGGACTCTCTATACTTAACGCTTCATTATTTCTGCAGAGAGCCTGCACAGCCAAACTTTTGGAAGATTGGGGACATGGATCTTCTCCAAATTCCCTGGCTGAGACAGCAATTGAACAAAATCTTTGGCCCAAGCATGCCTGTCAATAAAAGTCCCGATCGTTAAATTAAAAAATTAGCTGCGAGGAGGTATAAAACTTCAGTACATAAGGGATTCTAAGATCAGTGCAATAAATGTTACGACGACAGTTGCTCGGGAGGTAGACGAAAACCTTACCTTCTCTACAATAGAGAGAGAATTCGAAGCATGGCAGAGCCCTTCACGGAATCTCCCACAGGTGCCAGTTGTGTTGCCGAAACTGGCATAAACAACCTGGGATATTGTCTGCCCAGGATCACATTCAAGTCTGACTTCTGGCGGCAGTGCCTCCTTTCGCTGCTCGTGACTTGACTTGCGCAAACGAACCCACTTATCCAATGGAGGTGGATGAGAATCTGTGACATGAGCACATACTGTACTCCGAGAACGAGTTGAAATGGATATCAACGAAGGATCACCTCCAACTTCCTCAAAGAGTATCAAGGTATTGTCATCCCTCCCCAACCATGCCCGAGGAACGTGATACCTGAGCCAGAATGTTGACCAAAGAAGACGAGAATATCAGAACTCCTCAAACCCCCAAAAGGAGTCCAAAGAGCGGAACCCCTAGAAACTACCTCACCAATGAAAGTACTGAAGGAGGATGGAAGGACTTGCCATCGTTGACTTGGTTCACCACAACCAGTAACACATTTTTCGGGGTGATAAGCTCCACGGTAGTCACAATCACTGCAACCTCCCGCAGGTGCGAGGAGGGTCCAGTACCTGCCAAGATGATGGCCATTAACCCAAACCTGCCCTTTCCCCATACTGGCCAGGTCGAGAGCAACGGGATCTTGTCCACCTGGGGTACTGAATTTGGTCTGCAACAAGAGTAATTGAACCAAACAAAGATGAGATAAGTTCTTGGGATATACCCAGGGCCCCTGGACCATAACAAGACTGTTAATTTGACGCCTACTCTGATCTTCACTGGCGATAACTTTTACAGATAGATGTTTAGAGGATGGCTCGAATACTTTTCTAGGCATTTAAGTGCAAGATCATTACCAATTCTAACTGAAAGACTTTGATTCTGGCTGGAGTGGAAGAGCAGCAAAATAGATTACATTCATACCTTGTACCAAATTAAAGGCCTGTTCAACGGCAAGATTGTCGCTGGAACCCAAGAAACGCTGTCAGCACCTGAATCAGAAAAGAATTTCGCTTCTTCTCCCTTCAAACCAACCTAGAAGATGCAAAGAGTAAGTGGTTCTGGTACTAGTTTAAAGCGCAGTTCAATGAATCAATCTCCCAATCTTACGACTATTTTGAGCCAAGTTCGATTTAAGCGACAGTAGTCTCATCCTCTGTCCCACTTGGTCCGAGACTGTTCGTCTCATATCCATATAATCTGCTAAATCTGTTGTGTAAATGAATGTTTCAGTCAATGGAAGGCTTGAGTATGAGGTCAAGAGTTGAACTAGAGTCTTGTGTTGCAGTATATATTCGACCTTGACAGAAGAGATCGATTACAAAAATTTCTTTACATTCTTTACAAAAATTTCTAGGAGCCAGGGTCAGGACCTGGTATATCCACTCGGACGTAGTCAAATCTTTCTCTCCAGAAGCGAGCCCTTGCAGTTGTACAGATCCTTTAATACCTGCACCGTCTTTCTCCAGAAATGCTCCATAGTTCTGGTTCAAGATACAAACAAATGATTTCAGCTACCTATGTCCCACATTAACATCATCATTCTGCACCTCCAAGCTACTAACACTGTCTTCCAAAAATTACTAATTCTGTTCGACAACTATTACTGCTTGGCGACGTTATGGATGCTAGCTTTAGTAGCTTTTATTTATCCACGTAACAGTTGGCAAACACAAGTATTTACGCGCCTGGATTCCGACTGTCATGCACAAGAGAGCAATTTCGTTGACTCCCTGCTTCAAAGTCACGGGTTGATTGACACGAAACCAAGACCCGGTTGCACTACCTGGCATTGCAACAAGGATCTTCAAGGTCATTACACCACTCCTTTCATTTCCTTCCACCTAGTTACTGGGCCCGCCCACTAGGATCCGAGGTGTATGGCCGAAAGGTCGAAGTAATATACACTCTACTGTAACAATTTATCTCTATTGCACGGTTAGTTCTAAGAAGTATCCCACGATTAGGTTTCAGCAGAACGTTTTTTTATACTAAACAGAAAGTAGATACCATTTCCCAAAAGATCCAGATACTGAAACGTACCAATAATTTCGCCATTGACAAATATGTGTACAGCATCTCTTACAGCCTTCAGCACAAGACGAGGGCTTCCGCCTCCACCTGCTAACGCCTCTGAATCTTCTTTGGAAACTTCAAACCTGTCACAGCACCCATGTGATTTATCAGAATCCACAGACCATTGAACGTTTTGACTTTGTCATCCATTCTGATAGCCAATGCCAGGTCTCTCTTTCTCGTCTGTTATCTACTCTCATCTTGCCACACTATTAATATTCCTGAGGAGCAAACAGTTCAGCAGAATATATTCAGCAAGTTAGAACATCCACAAATATGACAAGGAATTTAGAGAATGTCACACAAAGTTGTACCTCGTCGTGTACCACAAGTAGTCTGATGAATCTTTTGTTGTATTAATCTGCTCAAGAAGAGAGTTCGCTGTGATTGTCCCTCCACCGCGAATCCCCACAGGCTCCTCTTGTAGCTCCCATTCTAGACCATCGGATGTAACTTCGGAAGCCCTTAGTGATCGTAATGCTTCAGAACCGGAACTCCCCAACTTTGGGCATGGTTTCATGCTTTTTACGGATTCTTGAGTACTAATCTGAGTCCGCACAGTTTCCAAGTTAGCATCTGTACACCTCCAAACTTGAAACAAAGTGAATTCCAAGGAAACAAATTTCTTAATTACGAAGTTCTGTTTAA
Organism: Lunularia cruciata; assembly: GCA_948567375.1. NCBI lineage: Eukaryota > Viridiplantae > Streptophyta > Marchantiopsida > Lunulariales > Lunulariaceae > Lunularia > Lunularia cruciata. The sequence goes on from OX419757.1 coordinate 44,907,130, forward strand.
TTGCTCCTAGCACTTTACAATTTTAGATTCTCCAGAGAGAAGTAGATTCAAGAGTATTGCCAAAAACCCGTTGGTAAATGACATGTGAAGCACGATGACTGGGTTGAGAGCTTCCAACACCTTAGCAGAGTTGAAAACGACTTCCTCGCAATCCGGAAGAATACTGACGGACCAAGCTGGTAGGTCATATATTTTGCCTCTGAACTTCACTGTTGCACTTGATCGGCTATCGATGTTCGCAAGGAACGCAGCACAGGTCTCTGGATTATCAGGACTTGTATATACGTGAGCCTGTGGAAAACAAGTTTGTATGGTAAGAAAGGCTAGGGCCACAAGTATAAGTTAGCTTTGTGTCACCTCCTAGTTAGAAGACTTAACTTCAGCCCTGATTGAAGCCACAAGGCTATGGAAATTCGAAGTTGCGTCATCATACTAATTAGGTACGCCCCTATACCCGAGAGTACAAATAATTTCTTCAAGAATTGCTGAAAGTATCAGAATAGTGCCCTCGTGGAGCAAGTTTTAGCTCAAATTACACTGACGACCTTCCAGAATGTACGTCCGCCGTCTCTTTTATCACCACTAATTTACTCACACATCTAACCAAATTCCTTCCTATCGACAACTCATTTAGAGCTCACTTCCTAAAATATAAGTCTACCACGTTCTCCATACAAGTTTCTTAGAGTTTCCTCAAAATACTTGCTGACAGATTCTACATATTTCACGAGATAGACAAAGTAATCATGCAGAGAATGAGAACCTCCTGGTTAGGACCGAGTCGAATGTACTCAGGTTCGTCATCGACTGACATCAGAGCCGATTCACACAGCATCAGAACAGCATGTAGCTCCTTAAGGTGCCCCCACTTTGGTTGGCTCTTAAGTCCTGAGGGTGAAGTGATCGCGCCATTTAGAGGGGCAGAACAGACATTGATAAAGTATCCCACCAGTTAAAAGATCTTGGCATTAACCTTTCAGCAACTCATCGACAATTGATCCAAACAGTCCTAGAACTGAATAACAACATTTGTCATAAGCACTTACAAAGTCTGACTTATCATTCAAGAGCCTTGTATTAGACAGAGGTCATATTTGATCCATTTCAACAAAGATATGGCTGCTGGTCTTTGAAGTACTCACCATATTCGTCAAGAGGAGCGTCATAGTCGTAAGTCGTGGTTATGAAAGGACCACCAGATGTTCGTCCAAAGTTTGTACCTCCAAAGTACTGAAAGACACCGACATCGATCTCTCAAATGTTACAAATCTTGTCAGAGAAGTGCTTACCGGAGAAATCCTGGTTGAGAGTAACTTTCCATGACTAAGCATTGCCAAGTTTTAATTTAAAAACTGTTTTTTAATAAGCATTGAAAATTTGTTAGCTGGCATCCATGTTTCGCTTTCGGTAGCCGGAGGAGGTTCCAGGTCATGGAGGCTTTATTATTAGGACCACCTACCATGTAATAGTTCTGGTAGCTGCCTCCACGTTGGTAGAAGCGAGCGATTGCAAATGCATTGTCTTCGACAGGCCTATGTGGCACAGTCCCCCCCCAGCTTTGAAACCTATTTCAAGACAGAGAAAAGAGGAAGGATTGAGCTTCAACGAATCTAAAGTTTCTAGAAGACACAACTATCTGCTAGTGAGGAGAGCAGCATGTGAGCTTGAAGATCCTTGACAAATGAGCTAGCGACAAGTGAACTATAGCAGCTGGCAGCAAATTCTTTAAGTTTGAAAAGTACCAGCCATTCCAATCCTCAGTCCACATGGTCGGCCTACCAGGTACGTTAGGTTTAAAGCCATCACAGTAGTAGCCGTTGCACGTATTGATCTGCAAAGTCGGGGATTTACTTATCAGCAGCTGTCTCGCAGTAGCACATTGTCTCATCTTACGTTTTTCCTTTAGACCGGAATTTCGTGATGAGCTCTACCAGTGTTTACATCGTTCTTTGACGTTTACAAGAATTGCTGGGACCCCATGTGTTCCTCAGAAATGCATGGTGCTTACAACTCAAAGTAGTTCCCTCTCTGTGTCTCTGCTGCATCTTTCCGATAAACTACTGGTATAGGCATTGGCAATACTACTGGGCTAGAAGTCTGACTGTTCGATATATAGACTCACGTTGCAACAGTATTTGCTCAGCTTTTGATCTTATTGCCAGGAGCATTAATCCAGAGGTCAAGAGTAGTAGCAGCTTAAAGGGTTCGATTAGGCGAATCAGGCCATCCCAGAACAAGTAGATCAATTCTTCACTAAGATATATGAGTTTGTTATGCACATGTTGAGCATAGCAGTTACTCAAACATAGCACATGGTTGCAATACTTACTGTATTGGCTGGCGCATCGTTCTGTTGGCACATGATCCACGGAACCCCAACTTGAAGGCTTTCCGCCATGTTTGCAGCCCACTTTATATACTTCTTCCCTGGTTCCCCGTACTGCCACTCGATATTTCCGTATTCATTCTCGATCTGCAAATAGATGACAAAAATGAACTGACTATTTCAGTGTAATTGCTACTTTCGTCACCCTCTTTACATCATATTAAAGTTGCTCCATGGCGCCAAAAGTAACGCATGGTGTCTGGCATGGAAGTTCCTCTAAAAGACTGAGACCAATACAGATTAGACGGACATGAAACATCAATATACCGGCCAATGAAAGTTCTGGCAATGTCTTCATTCAACTGATGACATGCACGTTGCTTTTGAGCTTCATTGCGTTTCAATCTTCGAGGAATGGGTGCGTGATGCGTGGATTTGAACACTTTCGGCATTTACTTGCCGGTACGAGGTGAGATACAGACGAAACAACTCCTGATTTTGAGGAGGTATAGGTGTAGTAGAATTTATACTAGTTGGACACTTCGGATCATGTCAGCACAGTGCTGTAAACGTCAGGTCAGGGAGGAGGGAACCTGGGCCATAATGATCGGACCACCTTGTCCAGCAAAGAGGTTCGAGTCTTTCATCTTATCCACGATAACTTTTGTAAATGTCTCCATCTCGTTCTGCATCCAGTGCATCCAATTGGATAAAAATCAGGAATCCAGACTTCCTCCTATAGATCAACTGCCGGTTTAGCTGCGTTAAAGATGATTGCGTGAATCAAACAGTCTCCATGAGAAGTGGCCAACTGTAGGCATGAGTAGGTGGAACCGGAAATGCACCTGAAACTGCTTATTGTCCGTTCTGAATTCGATCCCTGGCACATCACGGAGCCAAACTGGGAAACCCCTGCATGACAGTCACAATGCACGGATCAGCTTAGGTGCACCTCAATCTCAATAGTGTGAAGGTCTTGACGGTAGTTGTGACACCCTCCGTGGAGACTGAACTCATTACACAAAACAAGAAATTCAAGTGGATGCAGATTGCCTGCAGGGGATACTTTTCATCCCGGAGCGCATCTACAACCGACGATCGAGTGGAAAGGTCTTGAATTCATTGCTATTCAAAATATCGAGCCGATATAGTTGGCAGAAGAATACCCGAAATTCCACTCTGCACATACGTAGGGCCCAATCCGCAAGTTAAGAAAGAGTCCAGCTTCTCCCACGAGTTGCACAAACTTGGGAAGATCGTACCTCCCCTCAAAATTGTACTGCAAGAACGGCTTGCCATTTTAAATGTGGCATAGCAGATTTATATCGTGCATATACTCAAGAACTTTCCACCATTCCTTGTTGGGCAAGCCCTCACCGATGTCTTCTCGGACTTAATTTGAACCCAAAACTCTGTACACTGAACGGATTGGAACTTAGTGGAACTCTGATACTAAATAGAATCTGACCTTTCTGCCGCAAGATAAGGGCAAAATAATTTGAATTTACTGTGTTCCTGTCGAGTGGAGATACATACCTCTCCCTTTTTGGGCTCATGGCCATTCCAGAAAACATAAGTTTGTATGACATTTGCACCCCCTTCTTTCGCTTTGTCTATCAAGTCCGGCCACATCTGCTATCATAAACGCATTTCAGAGACTGAAAGTTCATCTTATCCCTTCCTGAAGTGTTATTCTCTATCCCGCTAGAGTGAGATAGGAGCCGTTGGTACAATACTTCCGAGAGTCGAGGTCTACGAGCAATCGACTTGGATCTACGCTCCTAATGTCTGGAGCTTCGTGAAGGATGTAATAAATCTCCTTTCTTTCTCCCGACGTGGATGACCGGTATTTCAACTACGATCATTCTAGTTTCGTTCTAGTTTCGCCCTTAAAATTATTTTGGTTTGTAAAATTTATTTCATACTTAGCTGCTGCGATTTTATATTCAAAACCTCACAATTTGAATTACGAAACAAATCCAAGCTGGTTCAAAATTTGTCACGATCTGACATCTAGAAATTCGCCAAATCTGATCAGATTCCCGGTTCAGCCACTCCTGAAAAGACATGCTCAGTTTTGCTGCAATAGAAAGTCATGTCTGTGTAGAAGAGGCATTGCTAATTCATGCTGCATCTCCACGAGAACAGTTTAAAATTACGGTAGTGACAGTTCTGCGATACATATAAATCCTCTTCAAGTATCTTTGATGATAAAATAAACGCATTGATAGTCAAAAATGGGTCCGATCATAGCTTCTTTTGAAAAAATCGACTTCTCTGTATCCTCTCAAACTCTATATACAAGTAACTGGCAAATGTCGTTAGAATGTCTAGGAAAATCTGGTAAAAATCACCTCCGGTGTGGCACGAGGATAATGAATTCCAGCGGCGACGAGCAACCGGCGCTCTCCATCGAGAAGAAATGCTCGCTGATCGTAAGACACATTCAAAGCCTCAACCACAGCAGCAGCAGACAAAACCACGTGAACGACGATTCTCACAAATGTCAGCGCAGACTTCGTGCAGTGTCTCGCCATTTCTGCATTCCTCATTCATGAGATTCCAAGTGACAAAAGCCACAAACTCAATTGCTGTAGAGAAGTTTCAAGTCTCCCTAATTCTGCGAAGAACTCTTAAGAGATGCTCGGTTCGGCGTGTCGTGCACGAGATCATTTTCTTCACGAGACGTATGATCCGCTCGTCCGTCAAGAACCGGGCATTGACGTGCTGACGTTCTTGGCAACGTGAGGATTGCCAAGTGAAAAGGTCAGGCCATATTCATCCACATCGCCTTTGTTGGCTTCGGCAGGTGTAGTCCAGATCTTGGGACACCATGTCACGGCGGATAGATTCCTGTACGTACCGGTAACCTTTCACCGGGCACGCCAGTATCTGCGGTCCTTCTCTCTGGATGGAGGACTCCAGCGAAGGTCTGACGTTTCTTGCCTAAAGATAGTCTTTTTGTAATATCAAGTCTTTTGTGCGTTAAAATTAAAGGAATTCCACCTATTGAGGAATTCCTTTAATTTTAACGTACAAAAGACTTCCACCTATTGAGGAATATTGGGGTTTAGCCCCATGTTACCTTTTTTTCTTTCCCTTGTACGGCTTGATGGGGGTCTTCCATCCTTCATTTTTCCTACGCGGTCGCCTTTTTTCCTCTTGAGGAATTATTAAAGTGTCCATTGTATTTTTCTTTACTGGAATTGAAGGATCTTGAGCAAGTTAAAATTGAGTGGATCAGACATTCTTCTAATATGACTACGTTCAAGCAAATAGTATTTATAAATCAATAAAGACAAAAGTGCGATCGATCACTTGATGAAAGAAATACTGTAGACTCGCTGTTTAATGCTTATTGAACTTTGGGTAAGAGAACTGGATGTTCAAGGTAGAGGGACGTTTAACGAAAGTCTAAAGCTAAATATATGAAAAATGTTCGACAACATGTTAACAAGATTAAAAGTTTGCGGATAAATATAATTGAGTTTAGATAGCATGGTCTTAAAGTGTTTGCTTTAGCGAACACGAATTTTGAATGATATTTTATTTCATGAGTTGTAACTTTTAAGTTTGACGAATGTTATTGTCAGGATTAGAAAGAGAGAGAGAAGATCCTTTTTCAAGTTTCACGGAATCTCAAATCATATAATCCGCTTTTATCTTTCATGGTATATTCGTATTTTACAACGTGGAGATATTAACACATTCTTCTATTTTCTTTTAATTTCTGTTAAATTTATATTTTCTAACCAAAAGGAAATCACAAGACCAATAGAGTTCCACTCCTTTGAACTTCCACTATTTTGATTCTTCCTTAATTTTGATCACATATCAGTCAGAAATCTAAAAGCTATTCCAGATGTATCATCACAAGAAAGTGTTCTACAACAACGTCGTGGTAGCATTCGCATTATATGTAGCTTCTCACTATATATATCACCACTGATCCAGTTTATCTAATCTTACGCACCAAACTTTCAAACTCATATTCACGATTTAAAAGAGGGACAAGAGTCAAATAATACAAATATGCATTCGTTGATGCACTCTTTTAAATCTTGATAATTGTAAGTAATGCTAAAAATAAACCTAGGACTAAATTACTTATAAGTGAAATAACGTGGTAGTTTATTCAACTTTTTATTATTATGTAGCATAGTTTAATCCATCAAATTGTAGAGCTGTTCACTTAAGAGATAAAAGCAAGATAACAAACAACATGTGCAAGCTACTGCCACTACGAAATTACCGAAACCAGATTTTGATGACCAATTGTATTGATTTCAAGAAGGTTTCTAGAAAGTGGAGTTTCAAATCCCGGGGAAACACGTTTATGAGGAGTCAATTACCCATCTATTGAATGAATTATATAAAATAGATCGTCTAAATCGTCCAAATCATATGACAAATTCTAAAAGTATCCAAACTGAGATCTCTTTGTGCATATCCTTGGCGTGAAAGAGTTAGAGCATTAGTCTCGCACATGGAGGACACTTCACGCCTAGGCTAATATTTCTATGTATTTCTAGGACCATAGGTTTTAATATCACCTCGCTCATGAACAAATCTTATCTGAACATTACAAGAGTTGTCTCCGTCAACATTTGCCTCCTTCGAGAATGTTCGAAATCTGTAATGAATAGAACAATTTTTTTTTCAAGTTATAACAATGATATCGTAATTTCTTCAAATGTTGGAAAATGATCACCTTTCCTAACTCATCATTGCATTATATAATTTATATTGTACTGCTAACTTCTATAATAATATTAATGGGCATAATTGTCATCCATATACTGATAAATATCAGCATTTTGGTTTCCAGAAATTTTCACTATGGACAAAACCATGTGACAATGAATTGCAATATTATTACGTTTATTCTTCTTCTACCACCGTGGATCTTCACAAATTTCTATTCCTAAAGAGAGGAGAGGGATTTTGACTCAAGGAGATGAATCAAAGGTCACCTTCAGCTTACTACGCAAGAAAAGAAAATCAAATGGGACCGGATGAATAATAAACCAAAGAGCATCAAGGTCTGCAGTGGGGTCTAAGTGATGAAAAGCCAGCGAGAATTTATACCGCCCAATGTTGACAAATCAGCTAGCAAAATAGTCTTGCTTAATACTTGTGCAAAATACTCCAAAAGATCGTCACAGAAAGAAGGCACACTTCTGCACCCCATTCCTTCCCGAAGGGACATAGGGAAGAAGGGAAGAAGGTCCCATAGCGTGACACATCGAACAAGCACCTTATCCAGCAGACTCTATTGGATCCGCCACCTTATCTACTGTAATGACCCCACTGCGACAACGGAGTTCCTCCCCTGCATCACTCGGGACCACCGAACCGCCTCACCGAGCTTCAACTTCCGTTACACTCCCCACTACGCCGTCGGAATTGGGGCATCGTACAGTAGCAAACAGTAGCTCCGAGGAACTTACAGCTGTGAAGGTGTCGCCTTGTGATCTTCTTCTCCGATCTTTTCCTTAACAGGTGGTTTGGGAGGAAGAATAGCAGTTGTAATTATGAATTGTGGTTGTTACTTTTGTTAGTCTTTTGAAAGTTTTCGTGGTCGATTGATTTCGAATTTCGCTGGTTGTGGAGATTTTTGCGAGGAGCTATGTCAATGCTTCTATCCACCACCTCGGGGTCCATGGTGCCTGTGTCTGGTGCGAGGTTCAATCTTCGCAACAATGGAGGATTGCCCGCGAGTTCTACATCATCAGTGGGATGTTTTAGCTCCAAGGGTAGTCGAGGGGTACCTGCCATTCATGCCCATTTGGAAGAGAAGGTGGAAACTTCAGCTGAATCCAAGGTCGAAATTCTTACTTCGAGTCCCAGTAGCTCATGAGCATCATTCATGCATTGCATTGGCAGTACTGCAGGGTGGTGTTTGAACTGGTTCGTTGCAATTGTGCAGAGTAAAGATTGCCTGGCCATTGTTGATCGTGAAATTTGGGATTCGTTGGAAAATATGATGATTTAGTTTACCCCTGTGCTCTGTACTGCTAGTTTAGTGAACTGGATGTCCCAGACATCTCACCGGTAGAATTTTGCATCTGAACGGCACACTTTAGGCAAATTCATCACTCAAGATATGCCAGTGTCGTCTTTTTGAGTACTCTGTAGTGTAGAGTCTGTCATTGGGAGGTGTTTCTTAATGTTTTATGTGTACTTAGTTTAAGTTCAAGGATTGATTTTCAACAAGATAGATTTTTACATTGTCTTTCAGGTTCCCATACTGGCATTGCAATTAGAGTCAATGCCATTCTCTACATGTAGTATCTCCTCCCCCCCATAGATACTCTGAAACTATTAGGACGGGTCAATTACGAAACAGGAGTGTATATGGGCTCGTGCAGTTTACTTCGCAACCTTTTCAGTATGCATTGTAGAGGATCATGAAGGGATACCCAACTAGCAAAGTCTCGATGGGGGTGATTGATGGGCGGATCACTGCCGCAGTTTGATTGTGTCAAATTGTAAAATTATATAAAGGATTTACAGGTTTGTCAATGCAGGAAACTCAGGTCTTGGCATCAGCACCTCAGCGTCATTGGAGCACCAGTATGATGGGATCAGCTCTCGCTGCGACCCTGACACTGGCACAAGCACTGACACCGTTTCCTGAGAACTTCCCCGGGAACTGGAGTGTACCATCAGCAGAAGCTGTGCTCTATTCACCAGACACAAAGGTTCCCCGATCGGCAGAAGTCGCTCTTAGAAGAGCAATCCCTGCTGTCAATCCATCAATGAGGAAAATGCAGGTTTGAGACGCCACAGACCTACTGTTGATGCAATTGTGTTGAAGAGGAGAGGAAGAGTTGAGAAGCAGTCTGAGATGAGGTGAAGTCTACAATAACTTGAATAGAGCCTTGAAGAGTAGTAGAGCTAATAATTCACCTGGTCGTACCTACTTCGTTATAATGTAGCAGCATTGTGTACCGAAAGCTTATTTTGTGGAGGTGATCACATTTTTCTCCTGTACATGGTCAAGCCCTCGTTTTATTGGGAATAGGCCGTGCATGTTGAGAAAATTATTGTGTGCTGGATAGTAGGAATCGCTGGAGGATATCTTCTACTTGTTAAGGATTCCCCAACGCAAACCGTATGGCACGATGGAAAGCGACGTGAAGAGAGCTCTCCAGGTGAGCTTTGGAGTTTCATATCTTTAGCTGCTGCGGTGTCAGCAGGGAACTTGCAAGATGTGCTAGTTGCACGACATATCAAGCTGGTGTTGTCATGACATCGTGATTCCTTTGCAGTTGGCGAAGGATGACAAAGAAGCCATTTTAGCTGCAGTGCCAGCAGATTTGAAGGAGCAGGGAACAGAACTGTACAACGACATTACGGGACCCGTACGTATTCCCCATTTCTCCGTGTTTCAGGTTGTTAAAAGCTGGGCACCAATCATCAGCTGGTTGAGGTCAGATTCAAGCTTTATGCGGTATAAAGGCCTCAACGCACTGAACAGCGTTATTCTTTGATCCCCATATTACAGCAGCTCTTTAACTTATTGTAGTGAATATTTCAGGGTGGACTGGAGAAGATGTTGGAGGCTATTGCCAACAAAGATGCAGACAAGGTCTCCATACGACTGGCAAATTCTCTTGACAAGATTTCGCAATTGGAAATCATCCAGGTTAGATCCTACGTCCTTCATACGTCCAACACACAGAATCAGGTTAGGAACCTGGTAGGTTGGAAGGGACAAATCACCTAACGTTTCCATTCTTTATTAGACTAGACCAGTCCAGGATCTGTGTCAAGAGCTGGTATATCTTACCACAATGGTATTGGTCGTTGCCAAGAGAAGAATTCCTTGATAGACACTAATTGATAAGTGAAAGTATAATTGCTGACCTACTCCTACCCGTTTTGCAGGCACCGGGTTTAGCGTTCTTAGTACCAACACCTTATCAAGACTATCCAAGGTAAAAGAGCACAATAAGTGATAAACACTCCCTCATGTTGTTCATCGATAACTGCTCTTATCTCAAGTGAGAAGGATTACTGCACCATATTTGAAATCCATAATTCTTTTCTGCTGATACGAAGTACTCGGAAATTTGGATTGAGTTCAAAGTATCAGGTTACGGTATCTAATGAAATTTATTCCCCCTGAACAGTAGATTTAGAGGGCATTACCAGCCACTGTGTTGGCTATGATAGGCTCGAATGATACATCTCCAATATAATGACAGTTGTGATCGTGCAGGTTGACTGGAAGGGCAATTGTCGAAATGAAGTTGATGAAAGGTGATGGCTCATCCTTCACAGTTGCATCTGGTGGTGGGCCTCAAGAAACTGCAGTACTGGAGGTGAGGCGGGAGTTGAGATCTGCCTTGAGGTTTCTGAACGCTTTACATATTGCACCTTGAAATCATACATCTCATGCAGTAAGAAAGTAAGTTCACATTTGTGTACAAATGTGAACTTAATACTGACAGAAAATGCACTCTACAGAAATGCACTGTGAGGAAGCGAGGCATTGAGAGGAAGCGACTAACTGTGAGGAAACAATTAACTTATGAAATCCCTTAGACAGAGATTATATAGGAACAAATGCTGAGAGAGCTCTCGAGCATAATCAGTGGTCTATTAAGTTAATTATAGTCCACTAACTTCATTATAGTCCACTCCCTCCACTAAGTCCACTACATAGTGCTGACCAAAAACGCATATTATATAAATCTAATAAATACACCTGCTCTACGTCTTATTTTGCAGATTGTTCTGGACGGTTACTCGGCTCCTCTTACCTCTGGAAATTTTGCAGACCTGGTTAGTACGTTTTTTGTGCATGATAAAAGGTTTAGCACTTTAGGGTTCTTCGTAATGAGTTTGAAGTTGATACAGAATCATTCGCATGACCAAAATTGCCCGTTGTACTTACAGGCTACACAATCAATGGTCTTCCTTGTTTAGGTTCTAAAAGGCAAATACAACAATATCAAATTCAGGACAGGGGAGCAATCGGTTCTATGCGATGACCAGGGAAATGGTGTAGGAAATGCCATTCCTTTAGAAGTCCTCCCTGCAGGAGAATTCCAACCTTTATATCAAACTACCCTTAACGTCCAGGTACACGTTATTATTGTCTGGAAGTGGACGTTTAAAACTTTATCAATCTACTCCATATATTTTAAACTTAGGATGCCAAATGCCAACGGGCATGTCTTTTGGAATTGGATGCATACTGACTAGTTGGTTCTACACACAAGTTTTGTATTTGCCTATGACTTTGTCGTCCGCCTGGCGTTTTTTACTGGATGTGGAACTACCGTTGGCTTTTCCCGGCTTGATATGTCAACTGAAAGGATGAATAGCTGCGTAGTTTATGTGATGGTCAGCTTGAACACACCGTCTTTATTTGTCTCGCAACTCTTTTTGGAGTCTGTGAGCAGGTGGCCCTTTTCTAGGGATGGCTCTGACGTCATTGCATATTTGTCTTTTCTCTCTCGAAGGATGGAGAAATCCCAGTGCTGCCTCTTTCGGTGTACGGAGCTGTAGCCATGGCACATAACACAGCAGCCGAGGACTTCTCTTCTCCGTCTCAGTTCTTCTTCTATTTGTACGACAAACGAAATGTAAGTAAGCAACAAAGGCAGTACCTTGGAACTTGTACGAACTTCTTCCTATCGATAGAAGGCTTTCTTGTCACTTCTAGTTTTTCTGTAGGTTAACTGACTTTTGTGAATCTTCTGTTGATTACAGGCTGGGTTAGGTGGGCTCGCTTTTGATGAGGGCCAATTTTCGGTTTTCGGGTAAGTCCAGCGTCGTTGAGATCTACAGATAGATATTGAAGGCTTTCTTGCCTTACATTCATGAACGGAAGTAGTTGACAACCCGGTTTTACCACGCTTAGCACTGTTTATAACCGTAGGGATCTAATGCATAGACTATAAGAAATAAGTTCACTGTGCCTCGAATTGATTTGCGAGTTCCATTGTTACTGAGCATGTAACTCTGTCATGCAGGTATGTGACAAAAGGGAAAGAACTTCTCTCACAGCTTAGAACAGGCGACATAATCCAATCTACTAGAATGGTCTCTGGCCAGGATAGGCTTATCCTTCCAAGCGGTGGCAACTAGGTGTGCTGAGAATTAGACGAAAATCTTTGGATGATGTAAACAATTTTCCATAAAAATTCTTCTCCTGCGAAGAGCAGGCGGTTAGTCAGCGATTCATCTGCGCTCATGCTTTTATGTAAGAGGTACATTGCTCAGTAAATTTTTTGGTAGAGAAGCACATTCAGGAGTTCCTCAAGTGAAAGCTCTGAACTTAATACTACACCATAAAATCCTTTGGGGAGGAATATCACAGCTTGTTTCTACGTGAGTTTGCGGTAAGAGAATATAGTTGGTAATCTAGACCTTGTTCTTGCAGGTAAAGAGAGAAATAGTGCTCTTCTCTGAGTTTATCTAAGTGTTTCATACCTGTCTAATAAACCGCGGAAGCTCACGTAAACGATGGAACGGCTTTGGCTTGTTCCCAGGCTTAAGAATGATGACTACATAAGACTTAGCTATTGCTAAGGCACAAGTGTCTCTCAGGAATTCCTACTCTGCTCATTTGTGCTAGATCCTCGAAGTCCACAGTCCAATCCAATGAACCCCAGTTCTTGGTTCGGGAGGATGTTGATCACAACGCCTATCCATTCATGGTTTCTCCTTAAAATAACAAATACGCGTACCAGACGCAGAGTTACGCAGTTGTGTAGTGAGGTACGTTGATAGGTGAATAGTTTGTAGGTATAAACCAACTTTCGGAGTTCATTGTTAACCAATCTGATACCAGGTCATGTAGATGAGGTCAACTTGGCCATATCATTGTCTAATGTTGAGTCTGTCCAATGCCGCAAGTGGCGAAACACTTCTATTTTTGTGACTTCCGTCAAGGAGGAGCCACTCTACTTTGTATTTGACATTCTCAGATAAAAGCTTTAACCTATAAGGAACCCCTAATTGGACCAAACTACTTCATTGCTGAGACAATAGCCGAAAAGCTTCTAGAGGTAAGTTAATGAGCTCCACTGAGTCGATTATCCTCAAAACGATCCTCGAGGAAACAACAGAGCGACGGGGAGTTCATACTCGGAACAAAGTGGGTGGTGATTCATTGAAATGAGGGCCTGATTACCCATCTTAACTAGAAAGATTAGATAATTGTTACTATGTCGGGATTTATATAAACGGATTTTGATGGTTTTATTATGCAATTATTGAAGAGTCTTTGAGCGCGGATTGCTTGCATGTGGGAGTTCCTCCAGTAGCCCATTCAACCCTCTGTGAGCTTACTGGAGCCCCACCAAGAGTGATAGCCCAATCAACGACTCATGAGCTAATTGGAGCTGTTCTTCAAGCAAGCCTCTTCGTACGTGGCGTATTTTACAGGATTCTGCTACTATTCTGCCGCGTGGAGATATTAAGCTGCTAACATCGCTCTGGTGATAGATCCTGTTTCAGGATGGAAACTTCTCTTCATAAACTGGAGAAAATTCGAGAACGAGTTGGGTTTAGCGATAGAGATGAGACAAGAAGTAAACTGGTCCAGAGAGTGAAATTTGGGATTTTCCTATGGCGATCACCGTGAGGAGAGTTTGTGGAATATGGGGAGTGGTTGTTGTAAGCTATCTGTTCTTGTGTGTTGCGCTTTGGCCGTTCCTGAGGTGGGAAACTGTTCCTGAAAATTGGAAGGTGCCAGGAGCTGGTGATGAGGTGCTGGCAGAATTCTCCGGTTCTCAAGTATGTTCCGCGCAATCCCAACCAGGTTCTTAATCTCATGAACTCAATTTCCACTTTTGGACTTCAAATTCGTGCACCCAAATCAACTCGTTGAGCCTTTTCCCTTGATTTGGATGAATGGAGTAATCTCTACAATACTATCCAGATTTCTGACGTGCAATTTCGAGTCTTCCGTAAATCAAGAAGGCCACTCGCTATCTGCAATATTACTCTCAATATACAAGAACTTATTGCTTCGTTCGATTTATTTCCAAGGGAATTTACCAGCAGTAGTTCATTTTGTGCAGAACATGTGAATCTATTTAAGTCACTATGAACTTTGGTCAGATAGATACTGAGTGACCAAAGATGTTGAACTGCTTTTTGACAGGTCTCTGCTCACACTCTGCGGGCAAGTTCTTTTTTGGTCTGGCAACCGCACCGGCACATGTGGAAGATGAGCTCAACGACACTTGGCTGGAATTTGCCGAGGGGCGTGATGGCAACTTTCCGGTAGGAATTCTTCCAGCTCTAGTGAATTGAACTTGATCGAAAATTCTTATATCATACAGTACAATATTACTTTCTGAAATATCTCCACGTTTAGCACATTCTCTCTTTTCAAAGAATGCGTATTTGCTCTGGTTACTGTTCAGAACCACCGATGGGCTTTTATGGAAGTAATAATCACCTCCAGCTTAGTACTGATTTCGGTTCTTGGAGACAAAGATTTCCTCTGGAAGTGTTGATTAAGTGCATCACTTGGAGGCATGCAGAACAGGTGCGAGCTTGGCAGAATGTCCCCATCCCCCAGGAGCGGTTGCGTTTCTGGACTCAACCGGAAATTGAACTTGATTTGGCTCAAGAAGTTGGTGTGACTGTCTTTCGAATGGGAGTCGACTGGGGCCGCATCGTCACCGAGGAACCTATCAATGGCATCGAAACAGTTGTACTGTTCTTATCTTTCCCACACCTTGCTACTTGTAGGTGGTTGGTGAAAGGGCTCGTGATGTATCTGAAGGATGGAATCTTGAAGATTAATGAACATAGCTGTCCATCACGTATTACCATACACTTTACATCACTATACTGAATCTTGAGAAATGAAACTGTGCAGTGCTTGAGTAATGTTAGAGCGCTGTGTGCGTTTGATCGGAAGGAAACTAAGTTCGTGTAGTTGGTATGAAGGTTGACATGGAAGCCGTGGAACACTACAAGGGCATCCTACAAGCTGTTCGTGACCGTGGGATGCGGGTGATGCTAACACTTTTTCACCATTCCATTCCAAAATGGGCTCTGAAATATGGCGGGTGGACAGAAGAGAAGACTGTGGGCTACTTCACAGAGTTTGTTAGGTACTGAGTTTTAAGAAAGATTCTTTTGTTGGTACTGTTGATATGGTGAATTTTTCAGAGTTGCTACTATCGGCATTGCTACTGGAGAATGCGATCACAACTTGTAGAAGCTTAGATTATGCAATACTTTAGTGAGGATTCTGGTTAAAGGGCATGCTCAGGATTACTGCTTGCAAGTTTCTGAAGAATAGAAGTCCTCGCAGGTTATCTCAAATCCACTTCGGAGAGTATGTGGACTACTGGGTCACCTTCAATGAGCCACACATATTTGTGATTCTTACTCATTGCTCGGGAACTTGGCCTCCTGGTGGAAGGCCTTCGTTGCAAGAATCTCTAATTTGTTTTACCCCCTTTGGCCATTATGGTATTGCCATGGCCGCAATTACCAAAGCACACAAAGCGGCATATAACGTTCTCCACGGAGGGTACACGCACCGTCTCATTTTTTTTCGATTCATTCATAATAAAGAGTTTCAAGAGAGACCATCCTCTGCCATGATCACGTGTGGTTAGTTTGTACTGAGTTTTCTAGAATTTCATATCTTCTTTGTGTTTTTTCTTTCACTTTATCTGGCCAAGCGGAGTATCATGGCTGTAATAGTCCTGCATTGTCTTTCTTCTTTACATATACCTTTTCCAGATTCTACGATTATTCCAACACCATCTGAATCGTCATGTATCAGCGATCCCAAAGCAGTGGTAGGTGTTGCCCATCACGTTGGAGTAATCAAGCCTTACGGAATTCTGGACATTCCAGTTGTGATGTTCTCAAGATGGTTGACAGAGTTCAAGTGGATTGATGACATCCACAAACATCTCGACTTTTGTGGCATCAACTACTACGGACAGGTAATATATAGACGCACTTTATCGTCTGTGATTAACCTGTAAGGGTTCTTAACATGCCCCAGTTTTAGATTGACTTTCACGAAGTGATACAATTGCTATCATGCAGAAACTAATTGCTGAAACCATGCTGCTTCAAATGTGCTGTTGTCCTGCGGAGATACTACTTGCATACAAAACTTGACCCAGTGTTGTGAGTGCTCCTCCTATCAGAAGTGCAAGTTTGAAAGATAAAGTACCAGTAACCGCTACTCATCACACGTTTTATATTCAGGAGATTCTGTCTACAGCTGGACTGATGATGGTCCCAAATGAGGAGTACAGCGAAGCCGGCAGAGGGGTTTATCCAGACGGCCTGTATGAAGTCCTAGTGACCTTCCACAAGCGCTACCAGAAAGCTCGTCCGGATCTGCGATACATCGTTACTGAAAATGGATTTGCAGATGGTCGTGACATTGTACGCAGACCGTACTTATTGGAGCATCTCTTGGCTGTCCATGCAGCAATCAAAAAGGTGCGGAGCTTTACTTTTCAAGGTGTCGGATTTTAAAGCCTGATTAAACCACCTACAGTCCTAGTCAATATCCTGATATTCCTGGTGTTGCTCTTGTAAACAGGGTGTACCAGTAGATGGTTATATACAGTGGACCATAACAGACAACTGGGAATGGGCTGACGGCTACTGTCCAAAGTTTGGCCTCGTGTCTGCTGACCGGGCCAATAATCTGAGTCGTCATCGACGCCCTTCTTACTTCCTATACCAAAAGGTTAGATTTCTCCTTTCAACAGCACGCCGTTGTTCAAATCTTCAGCAACAGGTAAACCCGACAGTTTCAGACTGGGGAAGGTGATGTGTCACCTTACCCCAATTTGCTACGATGTTCCCCATGGGTATATGTTGGCATTAGCTTTGAGTTAAAGGAAGCTGGGTTTATCATTTGCAGGTGGCTCAAACGGGCATAATTTTCAACAAGCAAAGAGAGGAAGAATGGAACACTTTACGAGCCGATGTCAAACAAGGTGGAACCAGGCCGTTTTGTAGAGTGTCAGACTCGCATGGTCGTATGTGGGCCGGTAAGTTGAAGGCTCTTCCATGTAGTTGTTCCCGATGTTCTGATGAATTTCTTCGTACAAAAGTTCTTCTTTGCTGGATTCTCATATGATCTTCTGCACATCGCAGAGAGCCTCGATGTACCTACTACGCGAAAGATTGCTGATAAAGACTGGCGCTTTGGGAAATACAAGAATCCAGGGTATACAGAGTACATCAGACGGTCAGTGCAAGTTTTGTCGATTCTAGTGCAAGACCTGCTAAACTGGTGCATTGGGAAACATCCTCATGTGAGTCTTCCACCAGAACTAAGGAGTGGAGAGTTGTAGGACAGATGATATGTTGAAACACTGGAAATGGCAAGCGAAATACAGGAGGTAACAACCTCAATTCACACATCAATTTAGTTGACGTTCACAAAAGCTGTTAGTCAATCTATCATCAATGATAGAAGAAGGTGGCCCTCATTTTTACTTTTCTCAAGTACTGTACTCTTTGGAGTTGTCTACTCCCAATCTTAAATTTTATTTGCTGTGTTAATTACCCTAAGGATGCGGCCTCATTCCGTATTGTAGGTTATCCAGAAGTATTTGTAAAGTTTTCTCCAGTGGAAAGTCGTTACGCAAAGGACAAGCACTGTGACATTTTCTTATGTAGTCCAGACTCATCGGGTCTCCTCCATGACCGCAATCACACAATGGCGGAACTTTCAATCCATATCCTTGGAGCTTGTCTAGTCGCATTGCTCGCAGAGCATTTGCAAATCTAGGCACATGAAGAAAATGGAAGTAGTCAATAGTGTACGTGTACTCGGGTCTGCCTTATTGCTGTTCTAGTACATGATTACCATCCAGGATGTGAAGAAAATTTGGAGATATTGTAGGAGAAATCTTAGTGCGTTATCTTGGCCATTCCATTTTTTAAACAATCAACATCCATTGCAGTTTTTCGAGTCGCATGGCTCGCAGAGCATTTGCAAATCTGAGCATATGAAGCATGGGAGTAGTCAATAGTATAGTGGAATTCGAATGTGTAGCCTTACGGTCTAAGGATTTATTTAACACTGAGAATTTAAGAAAACTACGCGATATCCTCATGCTGTCATGGCCATTTCACCTTTTTAAATACGCAGATTGTATCGTGTCCTACTCTTCTAGCCATTTCCAGACTCGGAAAGGGTGATCGTTTTATAGCTGGCTTCAACTCGGGAGGATTCAATTCGGAAGAGGACTCAACTCGGGAGTACATTACCTCATCTTTTCAAGGACCATATTACGTTGAATAACGCCATCTCTCTTTTCTTTCTGCGTACGAATTAAAATCCACATAACCTTATGTTGTGAAAAGCACGATGTTAGAAGAGGAAAGCATGCATGCGGGAAATGGTTTTGCGCGAGGCATAAGTCAAACGTCTAACGCAAATGTCCGAAAACTTTTTGTCGCGTTAACCCTGCTTTTACTACGTCAAATGGAAGGATTGCCAAGCCATCTACCACACGCTTGGAAAAACCAAGACAACGGCGATCAATGGTTCAATCCCGCTATAGAGATTCTTGAACATTCCAGAAACTTCCGAACTTAGCAACCATTTCCAAGTGAGTATGAACAGCGAGATGTTGCCTAAACAAAGCCCTTTGCTTCAGCGCTTCGGCTCTCTGCTGTTTCTCTATCTGTAGCTTCTGGAATCTTCAGGGAAGGTGATTTACTTACTAGAACACGAAGTTAATACTAGAGACTTGTTCTGGTCAAATGAAGGCAACATGTGGTGTTATGTTTGGTTTGTTCTCAGTGACTTCAGACTGAGCAAGAGCAAATGTGATAGATGAAACATGCTGTGAGGACAGGGACAGTCAAATGTCTAGATATGTTCAGTGATTATTAAGGCTAAGTATTAAAGTGACTAGATATCTTGAGTGGTCAATACTTATGAAGTCTCGCAAGTCAAAATTCATATTCAGGAGGTCAGTGGGATGACTGTGCTGAGGGACTATCTTTGTTTGTGTGTATATGTGCAATGAGAAAAAAGGTTCGAAGGCTGGTGTGAGCCTGTTTCAACCGTGGAGGTAGCTTCTGGGATAGGGAGTGAACCAAGTTATTTCTTGTTGTCCTCTGATTTACGTTTAATGGGCTTTATGATATGCTATTGCGAGAGGTCCAGGGACTGGATTTTCTAACAATTGGTATCAAAGCTTAGTTGGTCCTAAAGAGGGTCTTGAGATCTGAGGGTGCAATGAAGTGGTTCTAGAAGCAAGTCCACAGCAAAGCAATGACAGGGGTGATATCCATATCAAATGCTAAATTTGCAGTGGAAAAGTTTGATGGGAAAGACAATTTTGGACTTTGGCAACTTAAGATGAAGGACCTTCTTGTTCAGCAAGGACTGTGTAGAACACTAAAGAAAAGAAAGGAAGAAAAAAGTGACGAGGGTGAGGAAGATGAAGATGCAGATCTCAGAGCTATTAGCACTATTCAGTTGAACCTTGCTGATGAAGTGCTATACAATGTTATGAATGAGGAATCTGCACCAAAACTATGGGCCAAATTGGAGAACTTTATATGACCAAGTCATTGACAAATAGATTGTTTCTTAAACATAAGTTGTATATGTTGCGGATGAAGGAAGTGCAGAGTATTATGGAGCACCTCAATGTTTCACAAAATCATTTGTGAGTTGATGAGCATAGAGGTTAAGTTAGAAGAGGAGGATAAGGCTTGCTATTATTGACTTCACTTTCTCCATCATATGAGCATTTGGTCACAAATCTTCTAGAGGGAAGGATGATATAAATAGTGAGGATGTCTCTCCAGCATTATTGTCCAATGAGATGCGAAAAAGTCCCAAGCAAGAAAAGACAAATTCAGAGGCTCTATTTATCAGAGGAAAGACAAGAGAGAGAGAACATATGAGGAGTAAATCACAATCCAAGTCTAGAAGTGGAGGTTTCAAAGGCAAGTGCTGGATTTGTGTGAAGTTTGGACACTTCAAGAAAGATTGTAACAACAAGAGCTTGAGTCCAACAAGGATAAAGGTCAACTTTCAGATCAAGCAAGTATTGCTGAGTCATTTGGTGTTGTGGATGATGTTCTATGTGTTACCCAGGACAAAGATCAAATTGAGAAGTCATGGATATTGGACTCAAGTTTCTCTTACCATATGTGTCCAAATAAGAAGTGGTTTCATGAGTACAAACCATTCAATGGAGGATTTGTAATAATGTGGAACAACATGGCTTGTAAAGCTATTGGCATTGGTACAATACACGTTAAGATGTTTGATGGTATTGTGAGGACTCTCACTGATGTGAAGCATGTTCTTGAGTTAAGGAAAAATTTGATATCACTAGGCACTTTGGACTCAAATGGTTGGAGGTGGGGAACAGAAAATGAACACTCAAGGTATCAAAAGGAGTATTGGTTGTAATGAAGAGCAAGAAGATGGGAAATCTTTATGAGGTTGTTGGAGAGACCATTATTGGAGGAGTGGCAAGAACTATTTCTGAAAATGAAGATCCCAAAGATCTTACTCAGTTATGGCACCTATGTTTGGGTCGTGTGAGTAAAAGGGCTCTAAGTGAATTGTCCAAGCAACAACTTTTGAAGGGCCTTAAAATTTGTAAGTTAAAATTTTGTGAGCATTGTGTAATAGGAAAGCAACGGAGTGTAAGCTTTTCCACAGGAGTTCATTGCACAAAGGGAATTTTAGACTATGTGCATTATGATGTTTGGGGCCCTGCACCTATAACTTCAAAATCTGGAGCATTATATTTTGTATCTTTGGTTGATGACTACTCTAGGAGAGTGTGGGTCTACACCATGAAGTAAAAATCAGAGGTCTTCTCTATCTTTAAACAATGGAAGGTGATGATGGAGAAACAAATTGGAAGGAAAGTGAAGTGTTTGAGATTTGATAATGGTTGAGAATACAAATCTGGAGAGTTTGATAGATATTGTAAGAGTGAAAGGATAAATCATCACTTTACTATACCAAGTATCCCTCAAAAAAATGGTACGGTAGAGCGGATAAATTGTACACTCTTGGAGAAAGCAAGAAGTATGTTAAGCAATGCTGGATTGGAGAAGAGTTTTTGGGCAGAAGCTATAAATATGGCTTGTCATCTCGTAAACATTTCTCCCTTTATTGCTATTGAATGTAAGACACCTATGGAAAAATGGACATGTAGGCATGTTGATTATTCTTCACTTAGAGTGTCTGGATGCATAGCTTATGTTCATATTCAACAAGAACAAAGGACAAAGTTAGATCCCAAATCTAGAAAATGTATATTCTTGGGATATGAGAAGGATACAAAGAGATATAGATTATGGGATCTAGAAATGTGTTGTCTTGTTGTGAGTAGGGATGTAGTTTTTGATGAGACTAGTACAATGAAGACTATGACTATAGCAAAAGAAAAGAAAAAACAAACTTGGTCAGATTTTTTTAAGATAGATATTGATCTTGGAAATGAAGACGTCTCATCTCTTGTAGATCTACCAAGTGAACCATTAGAAGAGCAAAGTCCAAAAGTGATTTATGAATCTAGATATCCAAATAAGGATAGAAGGCCTCCAAAAATATTTGATGATTCATTTGTAGCTTATGCTCTTCTTATGGAGAATGGTGAACCACCTTCATATGAAGAGGCAATGCAAGATCAAGAGTGTCAAAAGTGGCATTGTGCAATGGAAGAGGAGATGAACTCTTTGGCCAAAATCCAAACATGGAGACTTGAAAAATTCCATATGGGAAAGAATGCAATTGGTTGAAATATTTTGGAGGAAGGAAGGACTTCCAAAAGCAAGGCTTGTAGCAAAGAGTTATAGCCAAAAAGAAGGTATTGACTTCAATGAGATTTTTTCAAAAATCTCATTGAATTTGTGGACTATTGGCAATAGTTGCATTGCATAACTTGGAGTTGGAGCAACTAGATGTTACAATTTATTTTTTACATGGAGAATTGGAGGATAAATTTACATGCATCAACCTGAAGGTTTTGTGATACCAAGGAACCGAAACCTGGTTTGCAGGTTACAAAAGTCTTTATATGGACTAAAGCAAAGTCCAATACTTTGGTACATGCAATTTCATGATTTCATGTTGAAGCATGGATATAAAAAAAGTGAATAAGATTTTTGTGTGTACCTCAAGAAGCTACATGAACCTAGAGTATTTGATTTAATCATCTTAGTACTATATGTCTATGATATGCTGATTGTTGCAGAGGATATGGTTGAGGTGGAGAAATTGGAAGCACAACTTGGTAAGGAGTTTGATATGAAGGACTTGGGTTCTTCAAAGAGGGTGCTTGGGATTGAAATCCATTGGGACAGGAACAAGAGAAGTTATGAATTTTTCAAAGGAGATATTTGGAAAAATTATTTTCTCGGTTTGGCATGGAAAATGCAAAACCAATGAACACTCCAATGGCAAGTCATATTACGATATCATTGGAGCAATGTCCATCAAATGAGGAGGAGATAAAGTAATGTCAAATACTCTTTATGCTAGTGCTATTGGGAGTTTAATGTATGCTATGGTCTGCACTAGACCAAACATCTCATATGTTGTGAGTATGGTGAGTAGATACATGGCAAATCCAGTGAAACAACATTGGGAAGTTGTGAAGTGGATACTTTGTTACTTGAAAGGGACTATAAATATTGGCATTATCTTTGGTGTGGAGAAGGACCAAGAAGTAGGATTACAAGGTATGTAGATTCTGATTTTGCCTCAAACTTGGATAAGAGAAGGTCTACAACAAGATTTACTTTTACACTCGTTGGTGGTGTAGTGAGTTGGAAGTCTACTCTCCAATCTATTGTTGCTCTTTCTACTACAGAGGTGGAATATATGGCAACAGCTGAGGCTGCCAAAGAGACAATATGGCTACAAAGATTAGCCAAGGATGTAGGACTCCCTAACATGAAGTCCACATTTTTTTGTGATAGCCAAAGTGCTATTCACTTGGCCAAGAATGAAGTATATCATTCAAGGACAAAGCATATTGATGTGAGGCATCATTTTATCAGGGAAGCTGTGACAAATGGTGAGATCAATTTACAAAAGATTGGCACAGAGGTAAACAAAATATGTTGACTAAACCTATTCCCGTTGAAAAGTTCAAGTTATGCATGAACTTGCTTAACATTCAATGTTGCTCTTTGGGATGATATGGTGAATACAAGCAAAAGGTGAAGATTGTTATTTTTGGCTTGTTATCAATGACTTGATTGATCAAGAACAAGAGCAACCGTGATTGATGAAACATGCGGTGAGGACAAGGACATTCACTTGTCTAGATATGTTCAATCATTACTAAGGCTAAGTATTAAAGTGACTAGATATCTTGAGTGGTCAATACTCATGAAGTCACACAGGTCAATATTCAGGAGTTCAGTCGGATGACAGTGCACAAGGATATATATATATATACCCGGAGGCTTGTATACTACACGGTTGTTTAGGAGTCCTTCTTGACTTCTGAATTCATATATATACTGTATACCTATATTGTATATCTGTTCTCATATACCTATATATACTGTATACTTCACCTTCACCTTAATTCACTTCACCTCTACTTTTTCCGTTTCAGTTGACTCGTCCCTTTCCCATGCAACACTAAAGTTTTCTTGCTCCACTCTCGTATCACTAGCGAACCTCAGCTTGACTCTTTCTCATTGTTGTGTCATGGACTTTCTCTCTACTAATGAATTTTTGTGATTTCAAGGATCCATCAGGTATGTCTCAATTTCTTCCCTCATCTTACTCATGTGGATTCTTTTCTTTTTGGACTGATCCTCATTATGTGATGTCAAGGAATTTGTTTGGCCTTGAGAGTGCGCCGGGCACATTGCTGCTTGTGCTTAGTTTGTGCTCAGTTTGTTCTTATTGTAGTTGATTCAAAGTTTCTTGTAAGCTGACATTCTCCTCCTATTCTTGGTGTGTTGGAAATCTCAGCTCTGTAAGAGCTTGGGGTTTTCTTTGTTTCCTGAGGTTGGTTTTCCCGAGGGTTTGTGTTGTCCTCGGTCTTCACAGAACCGGCCATGTCACGCGGGTTCAGGCTATGGTTCTGGACCCGGCGGTTCCTAGAAATGGACTGGAGGTTTTACAAACAACAACTAGTATTCTATCCAGACTCAACCCGACACCCAGATTACTGAATTGAACCATTCATATAGACGGACTGAGAGCCCTGAAATGGAGTTTCCTCAACGCTAGTCACAAATCAAACACACCATTGTCTCAGGATTTGTCATTCATAAAAAATATCAGCTGCGAGGTTCACAAGTTTGGACAAGCCAAACAACTCCAGTTCATACAGTGTTTGCACTAAGTTATGACAAAAAGTCAATTTGGCCGGCGCTTTTCACACGCACTCTGTCCAACAACAGTAAAGACGACTCACCCTCCGGACCTCTTTCTTCACCTCCGTCTTTGTGAGGAAACTGCTCAGCCAAACCACCAGCTACCCTTTTCTCGTGCGAGAATCCTTCTGTCCCTTCCTTCACCTTTCAGCAGCACTCCCATCAATGCTTCCTTGCAAAGCTTTATGTTCCCAGCCAAAGATCCTTTCATGAAACATCCTCAGCTCTCCTGCTCACATAAATCAATTCTCAACCTCTTAACTGTTCCAATCACTGCAAAAAACCCTCTCAAAGCTTTCTCTCAGCACTCTTGATCACTTAAGGCAAATTCCAATCTCTAAACTGTTCAAACACTGCAGAAAGCTTCAGCCACATTTTTTGTGAAAGACCCTGTCTCCATGCACTCGGCTCAATTTTCCTGCGAAAATTTCTCATCACACCTTTCTTCTCATCATCATTCCTATCAAGCCCTGCCTTTGCAAATCTTCCTTCAGTCCATTTCCAGCTCTCCTAAAGCTTCTCGTGACATTCCTTCTTAACAGTCCTTCAACACACCTCAAAAAATCTCTCAAACCCCTGTCACTCAACTCCAAGTCCTATCCTGCAAAATGTTCCCCCAGCCTGTCCTGTCATTTCAAAGCTCCCGTCAAAGTTCCTCCAGGCTCCCTCTCAATTCACACAGCTCAGTCATCAGCAGGACAATTCCTCGAAACATACCATAATCCTCTCTCTTGTCATCAGCAAAAGGGTCTCATCTGTGGCAATTCTCACCCTCTCATTGTCCATTCATTGCCCAGAATTAACT
This sequence comes from Lunularia cruciata, assembly GCA_948567375.1. Lineage (NCBI taxonomy): Eukaryota > Viridiplantae > Streptophyta > Marchantiopsida > Lunulariales > Lunulariaceae > Lunularia > Lunularia cruciata. Next base: position 44,932,617 of record OX419757.1, read on the forward strand.
ATTATCTGATTGAGGCACATCCCTTAAACTTACTTGCCTTACCACTCCTCAGAAAAACCTTGAGGCATTTCCCAGTCTCTTGTTCCTTCGAACCTGTTCTCTTCTCCCTTCAGACTCCACTCACAAAGTACTTCTTCCTCTTCCCTTCACTGATTTTTGCAAAGCACTACACCTCTCAGAAAACTTCTCTCAATAGTTCAGTCTACAGCTCTCATTCAACTCTCTGTTCTTTCAAAGTCCTGCGCAAGCATTTGCTCGGCCCTTCATGTCATATGTCAGCTTTTTCCCTTGAAATTTCTCCCTCTCACAATTCAGACTTCTGCTCTTTAAATTCAAAATTTCGCTCCCTGGTGTCTCTCCCTCAAAACCCTCCTGCAGGCCAGTCTTTGAAGCATAATCCTTATTCTCTTTCAGGGAAGACTTCTGTTTGGGCCAACCACTTTCCCTCCTTCATTTTCCTCCTATCTAGGAAAATCTCTTGAAGCCCATCTCCTTCCCTCTGTCCTCCTGCTGCAGACCAAGGCTCAGCAAAATCCCTCGAAAATCCTCTCCTCTTTCTCTCTTCATATCACAGACCAAGGCTCAACAAAATCCCTTGAAATTCCTCTACTCTTTCTCTCTTCAAGTCACAGCCCAAGACCCGGCAAAATCCCTCAACATTTTCTCCTCTCTTCCATTTGGCACTCATGAAGCTGAAGCAAACTCGAAACCTCTTTCACTCTTGCTCATTCAAAAATTTTCGCGTGTCTCTTGCACATCATCACTGCACTCTCACAGTCAAATATTCCTTTGTCACTTGGGCTCACTACTGCATTCTTACACTCGAAATTTCATCTTTTGTCATAGGTTCTCACTACTTCCTTCGTCATAGGATGTTATTACTGCTCTTTCACGTTTGGAATTTTCTTCTTGGCACATCTACTTCACTGCTGCACTCTTCATTCAAAGAATCTTCCTATGTCACAGCCTCTCACTACTACATCCCTTCACACGAAATTCCATCATCACACAACCACCTCATTTCTGCACTCTTACCCCTCACAATTCAGACTTCTGCTCTGCAGTCAATTCAAAGTTCTCATTCCTGTGAACATTTCCCACACCTTTCCTTCAGTCCAGTTCTGGCTCAGTCCAAGCTCAAACAGAACTTGAGAATTTCCCCTCCTGTTCCTGCCACAGCCAAGCCAAAACCCTCGAAATTTCTTCACATCTCCCTGTCTTGTCATAGCCCATGGCCAAGCATTCAAAAATTCTCTCCACTCACTTCCTCTTGTCCAGGCTTGTCTCACTCAGCCATTCCTGCGGGAAAAATCCTACTCTCTCTTGCTCTTGCACAGCCACCTTCACACTCGAAAATTCCTCTTTTGTCCAAGCTTTCACACTCAGCCATTCTTGCGGGAAAAATCCTACTCCCTCTGCTCCTGCACAGTCACCTTTCACACTCAAAAATTCCTCTCCTGTCCAAGCTTTCTCACTCAGCCATTTCTGCGGGAAAAATCCTACTCCCTCTGCTCCTGCACAGCCACCTTTCACACTCGAAAATTCCTCTCCTGTCCAAGCTTTCTCTCTCAGCCATTTCTGCGGGAAAAATCCTACTCCCTCTGCTCCTGCATAGCCACCTTTTCACACTCGAAAATTCCTCTCTTGTCCAAGCTTTCTCTTATTGCCCTCGAATTTCCTCTCTATCTTCACCTCCTATCACAGACCAGGCCAGCCAAAACTCGAAAATCCTCACTTCCTCCTGTCCAGTCCAACCCTTAATGCCCTCGAATTTCCTCTCTTTCTTCACTTCCTGTCACAAACCAGGCCAGCCCAAACTCAAAAAAATCCCCCCGTCCTCATGTCCCGTCCAGCCCTTACTGCCCTCGAATTTCCTCTCTTTCTTCACTTCCTCTTCTCTACCACAGTTCCTGCGCACATCTACCCAGTCCTTCCCTTTCCTTCCTTCCCGTCACACGGTTCTCCTAGGATCTTCTCCCCAAACCCTTCCTTAAACCCCTCCAAATATTCTCAAACCCCTATGCCTTGTTAGAACCGCTACTAAAAAAAACGGAAACTCTTCAATCTTCCCTGTTCTTCTAGGCACTCTCCTTGAAGCAAGATAGTCCCAGGTTTGGCCGTAACAGGGTAACTCCTAGGCCCAATGAACCAAGTCACGGCCCATGTAATACAAGTTTAGGCACAAGTGTTTCTAACATAGGGAAATTCCCGAGCCCATGAAAAGGAAAAAAATAAAGAAAGAAAAAAAGATATAAAATTTTATAATTTTGAACGGACTCCAGAGTTTATACACCTTTTTAGGAACCCTCTAGCCTACGAAAACATAAAAGGAATTACAGACTTCACCAAGGCATGAAGATGTTTGAACACTCAATAATGTAAATACATCCAAAGCCATTGTAAGGCAAGAACTTAGCTCTCATACCAAACCGGCATCAATGACATGCGCAAATTCTTTTCCCGACAACAGCGGTTAAGACTCCAGTGCGTAAGTGTGTGTTTGCACTTTTGCTTGCCCTTGCTTTCCACATTTCCACCTTTGTTCTTTTTGACATTCCCATTACTTTTGAGCGGCACTTTAGTGGAGCAACCAAGTTTCCCTTGGCACTCATGAGTTTTCAAGCAGAAACTTGGTATGAGGAGTACTGGCAATTGCTCAGCTACTTTGGCACTGATGAAGTCACAGGTGTTTTCATGAAGGTTTACTATGGTCGCCTTCTACTTCCCTTTATTGTTTAGCATCTCAAGACTCAAGCGTCCATAGCGCTTGTGATATACTTATGATAAGAACCAACCTTCCTACTCTTTGAAGTGGAAGGTCTATCACTCCCTCTTATCTTTGATGTATCAGACATCACTACTGCAATACTAGACCTCTCTCTTTGTATCACAGCTCACAAGCATCAAGTAGGTTCTCTCATGCAGCACTAGTAGCCTCTAATACTGAGATATCAAAAGACAATCTTGAGATGATGTTAGGCAACTCAGGACTTCACGAAATGCAAGGAAGACGTGTTTGGAATCACCCTTGTTGAAGAACTGACTGAAACAGGAGTAGAAAGCACTCTTATATACACTTCAGCAAACCCTAGGGGGTTGCTTTGCTTAACCCTAATTAGGGTTGCGCCCACTCTTTACCCTAAGTAGAGGACATTTGGTAGGGCTTCTAGAGGATTCTAACAAAACCTTCAAGTCAAGGGAAGTCTCTAAACTAGAGATTAACTAAACTAACACTCCTACTTAATGAGAGTTTAGGACTATTCCCATTTCTACTACACATTTCATGTGTTTATCTTTAGGTAATGCTTTTGTAAACACATCTGCTGTCATCTCCTGTGTAGGACAGTAAACTAACTTCACAACATTCTCCTTTTCTTTCTCCTCTACAAATCTTCTTCTAATCTCAATGTGCTTAGTCCTTGGGTGATGTATAGGATCTTTGCTGAGTGCTATACTTCCTGTATTGTCACAATACAATGTGATAAGAACCAAGCTTCCTACCCTTTGAAGTGGAAGGTCTATCACTCCCTCTGATCTCTGATGTATCAGACATCACTACTGCAATACTAGATCTCTCCTCTTGTATCACAGCTCACAAGCATCAAGTAGGTTCTCTCACGCAGCACTAGTAGCCTCTAATACTGAGATATCCAAAGACAATCCTGAGATGATGTTAGGCAACTCAGGACTTCACGAAATGCAAGGAAGAGGTGTTGGGAATCACCCTTGTTGAAGAACTGACTGAAACAGGAATAGGAAACACTCTTATATACACTTAAGCAAACCCTAGGGGGTTGCTTTGCTTAACCCTAATTAGGGCTGCGCCCACTCTTTACCCTAAGTAGAGGACATCTGGCAGGGCTTCTAGAGGATTCTTCAAGTCAAGGGAAGTCTCTAAACTAGAGATCAACTAAACTAACACTCCCACTTAATGAGAGTTTAGGACTATTCCCATTTCTACTACACATTTCATGTGTTTATCTTTAGGTAATGCTTTTGTAAACACATCTGCTGTCATCTCCTGTGTAGGACAGTAAACTAACTTCACAACATTCTCCTTTTCTTTCTCCTCTACAAATCTTCTTCTAATCTCAATGTGCTTAGTCCTTGGGTGATGTACAGGATTTTTGCTTAGTGCTATACTTCCTGTATTGTCACAGTACAATGTAGGACTTTTCTGCTCAAAACCCAGCTCCTTAAGAAGTCTCCTGTTCTAGATGACTTCTTGAGTAGCATTTGAGGCAGCCATAAATTCTGCCTCAGTAGTAGACAGTGCAACAGATGTTTGCTGCTTACTACGCCAACTGATTGCTCCACCACTAAGCATAACTACATATCCACTAGTTGATCTGCTGTTATCTGTGTCATCTCCCCAACTAGCATCTGTATATGCTTCAAGAGTAGGAGCAAGTATGTTACCTTGCCTTTTGTACTCCAAGAATGTATCTTGAGTACCCTTTAAGTACCTAAATACTCTCTTTATACCTTTCCAATGTACTTGTGCAGGGTTGCTAGTATATCTAGCTAGTGCTCCCACTGCATAGCATATATCTGGTCTTGTACAGACCATGATAAACATAAGAGAACCAAGAGCACTCTGATACAACACTTTGTCACAGAGATTCACCTCCCCATCTATGATTCTGCTGTGCTTCCACCCCAGATCAAGAGGTGTAGAGACAGGATTTGCCTCTGTCATCTGATACTTAGCTAGTATGGATCTCACATACTGTGGTTGGCTGATCCGGATCCATCCTGCTTCTCTGTCTCTGCTCACTTTGATTCCCAAAACGAGTTTTACAGCACCAAGGATAGTCATCTCAAAAACAGAGCACAAGAAATCTATCACTCCTTTGATAGATTCACTGTTCCCCAACAGTAACAGATCATCTACATATACAGCTATGTATACATCATCTCTAGTATACACACTCATGTCAGAATCTGCTCGTTTGAAATCCTGCTCTCTCAAGTATGAGTCTTGTTTCTCATACCATGCTCTAGGAGCTTGCTTAAGGCCATATAAAGCCTTCTTAAGCAAGCATACTTTTCCTTTGCCTTCAGTATATCCATCTGGAACATCCATGTAAATAGTCTCTCTCAAATCTCCATTGAGAAAGGCTGTTTTCACATCTAACTGCTCCACTTCCCAATCTCTCTCTGCTGCAAGAGCTAGAAGCATGCGAATAGATCCATACCTGGCAACTGGTGCAAAAGTTTCTGAATAATCTATTGATGCTTTCTGATTGAAGCCCTTTGCAACAAGTCTTGCTTTGTACTTCAGGATCTCATTCTCAGCTCCCCGTTTGACCCTGAAAACCCATTTGCAGCCAATTGCTTTCCTACCTGGTGGTAAATCAGCTAGTACCCATGTACCATTAGTCTGAAGAGACTTCTTCTCTTCTGCTATAGCCAGCTCCCACTGACTCGAATCTGGTCTGAGCATAGCTTGCTGTAAAGTGTCTGGATCACAATCTTCATGACAGATGTAAGATTCATCTAACATCTCTTCTGATAGAAAGCCAAGTCTGTCAATAGGTTTTCTATCTCTCTGTGATCTTCTTGGCTCTGTGCCCAGAAGATTCATGCCGTCTCTTGACATCTCTGGAGTCTCACTCAGAGATTCTGCATCTGCAGACTGCTTGTGGGAGTCACCTTCTGTAGTATCAGAATCAGAAACCACTGTCTGTTTAGGCCTTCTTTTGTACACCTTCAGACTCTCCTTTGGTGAACCATCAGCTTCAGGTAGAGATTGCTCTTCTGATGATTGATCCGAAAAACTGACTCTGCAGCTTGGGAAGATAGATTGATCAGGCTGATCAAACTGATCAGCTTGCTTCTGCAACTCATCACTGTTCTCACTCCAAGTCCTCAATTCATCAAAGAGTACATCTCTACTTCTGATGATCTGTCCAGACTTAGGATTGTACAGAAGATATCCTTTCAATCCCTCTTCATATCCTACAAAAAGCATTCTCTCAGCCTTCTTTGTGAACTTCCTCCTCTGCTCCTTGGGGATATGAACATAGGCAGGACATCCAAAGACTTTCAAAGCTGAAAGATTAGGTGTCTTACCACTCCAGCATTCTTCAAGAGTTCTTCCTTGCAATGCTGTGGTACCACTGATATTTCTAAGAAAATTTGCAGTGCTAATTGCAGCACCCCAAAACTTTCTCTCCAGCTTGGCATGTTGGAGCATTGCCAATGCTTTGTCCACCAGTGTCCTATTCAACCTTTCTGCAACTCCATTGTGTGCAGGACTGTCTCTTGCAGTACAGTCAAGGAGGATTCCTTTTTCGGACAGAAAAGAGAGGAATTCCTCATTCCTGTACTCTCTGCCTCCATCTGTTCTCAATCGCTTGACTTTCCTCCCAGTCTGCAACTCAGCCATGGCTACAAACTTCTGGAATTTTCGCAGCACTTCATCCTTGCTTTTAATGAGATAGATAAAGCTCTTTCTACTGTAATCATCCACAAAAGAAATATAGTAGGCTGCTCCACTCAATGACTTCTCAGTCATGTATCCCCATACATCAGAATGTATGACATCTAGAATACCAGAAGCTCTAGATGAAGATTTCTTGGGAATAGGAGCCTTGTGTGCCTTACCTTCTGCACACCCAATGCAGAACTTGAGTTTTCCTTTGGGATCTAGTTTCAACCCATCCACTACCTTCTCCAGGGCAAATAGGTTTTGCACTGACAAGTGCCCTAACCTAAAATGCCAGAGATGGATATCATTTCTGTTTTCTGCTACCAATGCAGAATCAGAACCATCAGCTTCCATCAACTTGAACAGCTTCCCTTTGGCAGTACCATACCCAAGGACCAGCTCTCCTTTCTTCAAAGTACATTGATTTCTGTTGCTTTCAAACAGAACATCCACACCATGCTCCATGAGGCTATGTACTGATATCAAGTTCTTGGTGTAATCTGGAACATACAGTACATTTTCCAAATAGCCTTTTTCAGAACATCCCATGAAGGCAATAGGAACTTTGCCAGTTCCTAACACTGGATTCAGAATCCCAGGTCCACAACGAACACTCTTGGGAATCTTCAGAGGTTGAAGAGTTGAGAACAGCTCCTTCTGATAACAGATATGAGAGGTGGCTCCTGAGTCCAAGAACCATCCAGAACCGTTTGAGGACAACTGTGATTCTGCCAACATTCCACAATCCAGCTCTTCTGCTGAGTACCCCTCCTCATCGCTGACTATCTCATGGCACTCCTCTGAGTTGTAAGCTGAACTCCCAGATTTTCGTCCCTTTACTGGTTGAGGTCTCTTGCCTACCATCTTCAGCTCTCGTTCTCTCCTTTGTCCTCTCTTGGGACATCTGAGTGCAATATGACCTTTCTCATTACAGAAATAACAAGTCCTGTCATCAACACTACTAACTCCTTTACCAGAGTTACTCACTCTGGTTTGCTCTGGTTTGCTCACTCTTCCATCTGGCACTCTTCTTGACTGAGAAGAAGCACTGAACAGAGCAGCATCTCCCTGCTCATATAACTTCAGCCCTTTGTCTTTCCTGTGTCTGCTAAACACCAGCAATTTGTGTATCACAAAATCCCATGTGACAGTTTCAACAGGTAAAACTTGCAGAGCTACTAGGACAGAGTCATAGCTTGAAGGAAGACTATCTAAGAGATGATTGATCTCATACTTCTCTGTAAGTACAACCCCATCCTCCTTGATACACTTGAAAAGCTTCTGCAGTTTTGACAGATAACAGATGAAATCTTCACCTTCCTCCAGTCTCAAGTTCTTTACTGTAGACCAGACTCGGTAGGAGCTCTCCTGTTTCTCAACAGTGTAATAGTTCCTGATCTTTTCCCAAATCTCCCAACTCCAAACATAAGTATCTACTAGGTCTCTAGCTGGCTCTTCCATAGCCCTCAGCAGAAACCTCCTAGTAGTAGAGTGCTTGACTCTCTCCTCCTTGTTTGCCTCTAGCTCATCTATATCATGAGCTTCTAATGCAAACTCTAGACAGTCATAACTGTCTAAGATAGTCCTCACATCCAAAGCCCAAGCTTTGTAGTTAGTCTTCCCCAGTTTCTCTATCTCTCTGAGTTCTCCTATCAACCCCAATGGTGATTGTGGGCCCATAACCTGATAAGAACCAAGCTTCCTACCCTTTGAAGTGGAAGGTCTATCACTCCCTCTGATCTCTGATGTATCAGACATCACTACTGCAATACTAGATCTCTCCTCTTGTATCACAGCTCACAAGCATCAAGTAGGTTCTCTCACGCAGCACTAGTAGCCTCTAATACTGAGATATCCAAAGACAATCCTGAGATGATGTTAGGCAACTCAGGAATTCATGAAATGCAAGGAAGAGGTGTTGGGAATCACCCTTGTTGAAGAACTGACTGAAACAGGAATAGAAAACACTCTTATATACACTTAAGCAAACCCTAGGGGGTTGCTTTGCTTAACCCTAATTAGGGCTGCGCCCACTCTTTACCCTAAGTAGAGGACATCTGGCAGGGCTTCTAGAGGATTCTTCAAGTCAAGGGAAGTCTCTAAACTAGAGATTAACTAAACTAACACAATGTAGTAGGACTTTTCTGCTCAAAACCCAGCTCCTTAAGAAGTCTCCTGTTCCAGATGACTTCCTGAGTAGCATTTGAGGCAGCCATAAATTCTGCCTCAGTAGTAGACAATGCAACAAATGTTTGTTGCTTACTACGCCAACTGATTGCTCCACCACTAAGCATAACTACATATCCACTAGTTGATCTGCTGTTATCTGTGTCATCTCCCCAACTAGCATCTGTATATGCTTCAAGAGTAGGAGCAAGTATGTTACCTTGCCTTTTGTACTCCAAGAATGCATCTTGAGTACCCTTCAAGTACCTAAATACCCTCTTTATACCTTTCCAATGTACTTGTGCAGGGTTGCTAGTATATCTAGCTAGTTCTCCCACTGCATAGCATATATCTGGTCTTGTACAGACCATGATAAGCATTAGAGAACCAAGAAACACTCTGATACAACACTTTGTCACAGAGATTCACCTCCGCATCTATGATTCTGCTGGGCTTCCACCCTAGATCAAGAGGTGTAGAGACAGGATTTTCCTCTGTCATCTGATACTTAGCTAGTATGGATCTCACATACTGTGGTTGGCTGATCCGGATCCATCCTGCTTCTCTGTCTCTGCTCACTTTGATTCCCAAAACGAGTTTTACAGCACCAAGGATAGTCATCTCAAAAACAGAGCACAAGAAATCTATCACTCCTTTGATAGATTCACTGTTCCCCAACAGTAACAGATCATCTACATATACAGCTATGTATACATCATCTCTAGTATACACAGTCATGTCAGAATCTGCTTGTTTGAAATCCTGCTCTCTCAAGTATGAATCCAGTTTCTCATACCAGGCTCTAGGAGCTTCTTTAAGGCCATATAAAGCCTTCTTAAGCAAGCATACTTTTCCTTTGCCTTCAGTATATCCATCTGGAACGTCCATGTAAATAGTCTCTCTCAAATCTCTATTGAGAAAGGCTGTTTTCACATCTAACTGCTCCACTTCCCAATCTCTCTCTACTGCAAGAGCTAGAAGCATGCGAATAGATCCATACTTGGCAACTGGTGCAAAAGTTTCTGAATAATCTATTGATGCTTTCTGATTGAAGCCCTTTGCAACAAGTCTTGCTTTGTACTTCAGGATCTCATTCTCAGCTCCCCGTTTGACCCTGAAAACCCATTTGCAGCCAATTGCTTTCCTACCTGGTGGCAAATCAGCTAGTACCCATGTACCATTAGTCTAAAGAGACTTCTTCTCTTCTGCTATAGCCAACTCCCACTGACTCAAATCTGGTCTGAGCATAGCTTGCTGTAAAGTGTCTGGATCACAATCTTCATGACAGATGTAAGATTCATCTAACATCTCTTCTGATAGAAGACCAAGTCTGTCAATAGGTTTTCTATCTCTCTGTGATCTTCTTGGCTCTGTGCCCAGAAGATTCATGCCGTCTCTTGACATCTCTGGAGTCTCACTCAGAGATTCTGCATCTGCAGACTGCTTGTGGGAGTCACCTTCTGTAGTATCAGAATTAGAAACCACTGTCTGTTTAGGCCTTCTTTTGTACACCTTCAGACTCTCCTTTGGTGAACCATCAGCTTCAGGTAGAGATTGCTCTTCTGATGATTGATATGAAAAACTGACTCTGCAGCTTGGGAAGATAGATTGATCAGGCTGATCAAACTGACCAGCTCATCACTGTTCTCACTCCAAGTCCTCAATTCATCAAAGAGTACATCTCTACTTCTGATGATCTGTCCAGACTTAGGATTGTACAGAAGATATCCTTTCAATCCCTCTTCATATCCTACAAAAAGCATTCTCTCAACCTTCTTTGTGAACTTCCTCCTCTGCTCCTTGGGGATATGAACATAGGCAGGACATCCAAAGACTTTCAAAGCTGAAAGATTAGGTGTCTTACCACTCCAGCATTCTTCAAGAGTTCTTCCTTGCAATGTTGTGGTACCACTGATATTTCTTAGAAAATTTGCAGTGCTAATTGCAGCACCCCAAAACTTTCTCTCCAGCTTGGCATGTTGGAGCATTGCCAATGCTTTGTCCACCAGTGTCCTATTCAACCTTTCTGCAACTCTATTCTGTGCAGGACTGTCTCTTGCAGTACAGTCAAGGAGGATTCCTTTTTCGGACAGAAAAGAGAGGAATTCCTCATTCCTGTACTCTCTGCCTCCATCTGTTCTCAATTGCTTGACTTTCCTCCCAGTCTGCAACTCAGCCATGGCTACAAACTTCTGGAATTTTTGCAACACTTCATCCTTGCTTTTAATGAGATAGATAAAGCTCTTTCTACTGTAATCATCCACAAAGGAAATATAGTAGGCTGCTCCACTCAATGACTTCTCAGTCATGTATCCCCATACATCAGAATATATGACATCTAGAATACCAAAAGCTCTAGATGAAGATTTCTTGGGAATAGGAGCCTTGTGTGCCTTACCTTCTGCACACCCAATGCAGAACTCGAGTTTTCCTTTGGGATCTAGTTTCAACCCATCCACTACCTTCTATAAAGCAAATAGGTTTTGCACTGACAAGTGCCCTAACCTCAAATGCCAGAGATGGATATCATTTCTGTTTTTTGCTACCAATGCAGAATCAGAACCATCAGCTTCCATCAACTTGAACAGCTTCCCTTTGGCAGTACCATACCCAAGGACCAACTCTCCTTTCTTCAAAGTACATTGATTTCTGTTGCTTTCAAACAGAACATCCACACCATGCTCCATGAGGCTATGTACTGATATCAAGTTCTTGGTGTAATCTGGAACATACAGTACATTTTCCAAATAGCCTTTTTCAGAACATCCCATGAAGGCAATAGGAACTTTGCCAGTTCCTAACACTGGATTCAGAATCCCAGGTCCACAATGATCACTCTTGGGAATCTTCAGAGGTTGAAGAGTTGAGAACAGCTCCTTCTGATAACAGATATGAGAGGTGGCTCCTGAGTCCAAGAACCATCCAGAACCGTTTGAGGACAACTGTGATTCTGCCAACATTCCACAATCCAGCTCTTCTGCTGAGTACCCCTTCTCATCGCTGACTATCTCATGGCACTCCTCTGAGTTGTAAGCTGAACTCCTAGATTTTTGTCCCTTTACTGGTTGAGGTCTCTTACCTACCATCTTCAGCTCTCGTTCTCTCCTTTGTCCTCTCTTGGGACATATGAGTGCAATATGACCTTTCTCATTACAGAAATAACAAGTCCTGTCATCAACACTACTAACTCCTTTACCAGAGTTACTCACTCTGGTTTGCTCTGGTTTGCTCACTCTTCTATCTGGCACTCTTCTTGACTGAGAAGAAGCACTGAACAGAGCAACATCTCCCTGCTCATATAACTTCAGCTCTTTGTCTTTCCTGTGTCTGCTAAACACCAGCAATTTGTGTATCACAAAATCCCATGTGACAGTTTCAACAGGTAAAACTTACAGAGCTACTAGGACAAAGTCATAGCTCGAAGGAAAACTATCTAAGAGATGATTGATCTCATACTTCTCTGTAAGTACAACCCCATCCTCCTTGATACACTTGAAAAGCTTTTGCAGTTTTGACAGATAACAGATGAAATCTTCACCTTCCTCCAATCTCAAGTTCTTTACTGTAGACCAGACTCATAGGAGCTCTCCTGCTTCTCAACAGTGTAATAGTTCTTGATTTTCTCCCAAATCTCCCAACTCCAAACATAAGTATCTACTAGGTCTCTAGCTGGCTCTTCCATAGCCCTCAGCAGAAACCTCCTAGTAGTAGAGTGCTTGACTCTCTCCTCCTTGTTCGCCTCTAGCTCATCTATATCATGAGCTTCTAATGCAAACTCTAGACAGTCATAACTGTCCAAGATAGTCCTCACATCCAAAGCCCAAGCTTTGTAATTAGACTTCCCTAGTTTCTCTATCTCTCTGAGTTCTCCTATCAACCCCAGTGGTGATTGTGGGCCCATAACCTTATAAGAACCAAGCTTCCTACTCTTTGAAGTGGAAGGTCTATCACTCCCTCTTATCTCTGATGTATCAGACATCACTACTGCAATACTAGACCTCTCTCTTTGTATCACAGCTCACAAGCATCAAGTAGGTTCTCTCACGCAGCACTAGTAGCCTCTAATACTGAGATATCAAAAGACAATCTTGAGATGATGTTAGGCAACTCAGGACTTCACAAAATGCAAGGAAGAGGTGTTGTGAATCACCCTTGTTGAAGAACTGACTGAAAAATGAGTAGTAAGCACTCTTATATACACTTCAGCAAACCCTAGGGGGTTGCTTTGCTTAACCCTAATTAGGGTTGCGCCCACTCTTTACCCTAAGTAGAGGACATTTGGTAGGGCTTCTAGAGGATTCTAACAAAACCTTCAAGTCAAGGGAAGTCTCTAAACTAGAGATTAACTAAACTAACAACTTATATCCTGTCCTTTTTTGCTTCGCTCTCGTCACCCTGTTACACTTCGACAGGTTTCTGCAGCCACACCATCCTATAGCTCTCGCATTGTTCCACTCCTCCATTCCTTAGCTAATTCCCTCCCTATTATTTTTCCTTCACCCTTTGCCTGATTCATGGGACCTCTGGTGTATACAGGGTTCCTACCCGACTCCTGCTCACATTTTTTATTTTAATAGTTCATGCACGGCTTACCGCCAGTCTTTTACACAGCGATACCTATTTCTTGCAGGCATAGAGTTCTCGATTTCATGGTGGTTTACTAGTCTGTTAGCCATATGTTATTCTCAATTTGTTCCAATTATGCCTTTGCTTCAAGTTTCATGATGCATTCTACATTATGGATTTCTACTATTCTAGCATTGTGAATCATGTACATCTTGATTACCGATCATTTGCAATTCATGGGTCATTTGCAATTCATGGGTTTCTGGATAACCTGTTCCTAGAATAGCTTCTGTTCTCGTATATCTCTCTCTCTCTCTATATATATATATATATATGCAATGAGAAATAAAGGGTTCGAAGGCTGGTGTGAGCCTGTTTCAGCCGTGGAGATAGCTTCCGAGATAGGGAGTGAACCACGTTATTTTCTGTTGTCCTATGATGTTTCATGGGCTTTATGATGTGCTATTGCGAGAGGTTCCGGGGACTATATTTTTTAACTTGTGACACATTTATTTGATCACATGTCATTCATGTACGTGTGCCATTTATTTTCTCAGGTAGTTTTGTGAAGCATAGGAACTAAAGCCATTCCTTTTGCATGTTCTGAGAAGTTGTCAAAGATGTAATGTGATATACCTCTTCCTCTTCATATCAGAAAGCATACGGGATCGTTCATTTGCATATCGCCTTTCAGCTTCCATGGTACATTTCCGGACATCTGCGGAGAACTGCCTTCCCTACAATAAACCAACGGCAGAGTAACGACAAGTTGAATCAAAAACCTCTCGTCGAGATCTCGTTCAGTTAAACAGATCGTTAGCCTGGGACTTTCATACTGCCATTATTCTACCGGGCGAACCCAGGCTACTATAGGAAGTACAAAATTGAAGACCAGGAAATGTTCAGGTTTATTCCACTAAGCCACTAGCGCTGTAACAACTTGCTATCTCAAATCTGCTTAAAGGATAGACATTAGACTTCATATATGTAAAGTATGAGGAAATATTTGAAAGTTATTCAGATTCAGATTCTTATAATAATAATCGAAGCCAAGACATGAATCAACACAGAACACTATCACAACTCGGAAAGTTATGCATGAGATAATACCTGTCCCCGAACTTCATAATATTCTCGGCTTCTCAGGACAGTCACGTCCATGTAGCACGGTGTCACAGCATCTTCATTCCGAAGACTCGGGCCATCGACGAAGATGTCGTCATCCTGGCTTTGGCTTTGTGCAATGACAGGACCATTCCGATAAGTCCCGTGGCGGCTGGTTGTTGTAACTTCGTTCGTGCAGAGGGCCTTCCTGCCTGAATTTTAGTGTCTCTCGCAAAGGTATGCAACACTAAACGAGGAACTCTGGTAACAGGGTGTCCTGCTTCCTTCTTTGGGGTTGAAGGCATTGCAAGGTCACCATCTTCCTCCATCGCCCTCATCTCGAGTGAAGAAAAAGAGGTGGGTATGTTCCAGCCATGCAAAGCCCCGAGGGGTACATGGTTCCGACATCACCAATTCCGACTTCTGTATGATTCCAACCAATACCATTATCAACCTGCTGTACGCTCCCTACAGGAAAAATGTCAATTCTCACATGGCAAATCTTTGAAACGTCTATATATTGATTTCTTGAATTCTTTGATTCATCAAACCAGGTGGTTGGGTAAAAGATTCCATTTTCTGCAAGATCAAAAGAAATGAAAGTAATGCTGTTGGACTTGGAAGAGTAAAGAAAGTACCTGTGAAGCAGATATTTTAGGAAGATCCACTATGAGGGATCGCGCCAACCATCTCAAGGAAGTGTCTTCATTCTCCTTCTTTGTGACAGGTTTATCCCCTCTTTTCCTTCTCACTTTACTATGGATGTATGAATCCTCCTTGGACTTGTAAGCATATGGCATGCGATCTTTGTATTTTGCATCACTGTATCTCGTAGGAGCTTTTGTGCTTTCGCCTAGCTGGTTCTCCAAATAGCTTCTAACATCTTTCGTCCTCCGAGCCTGCATGATTTGACTAAGCACGGTTCAGCATCCAGAAACTTCAAACACCGCAATGGAGAGGGCAATATTTCTGCAATATCTTAGCCAGAACAGCAACAGCATTGTGAAACTTCGACAGAAGGATCGGAGTTCTGCTGTGATAAGTACGAGTAAGACGTTTCAAGGGAAGAAATGCCAAATAGCATCTGTTTATCAAGATAAAGAATAAGAGCAGAAACACTGTCATACTTGCTTCCATTTATCTTTCAACTCGTTTTCAAATTCAGGATCAAGCTTGGACCAGGTGTGGTCTTGATGCGACTGAACCCAACGAGAGTATCTTGCCGGTGGGATTGGTACTGAAGCTGCCCTCTTCTTCTCTGTAGCCCTGCTAGACGGACGTGTAGGTCTCTCAAAAACTTGACGTACTTTTCTTTCTTCTCTTTCCGCTTTCTACTCGTGGCTTCCCTGATCAGTGCTGCTGCCTCCTGTTACGATAAACCAACAGTTGTCAAATCCTTGTTTTGATGTGAAAACTCAGGCTTAAGCTTTCATGATCTATAAACACACGATCTTCTTAACATCAAGTCCAGTTTCTATCTAAGCTCAACATTCGCTTCAATCTAAAAGTTAGGCCAGCAAGTAATGGCGAGGGTCGGAAGTAATTCCTCAACTGGAGAACCTTGTGGGCACAAAACGTAAGAATTCCAACAGAAGTAAATTTTATGTCTCCCTCTCAAGGATTTGCGGGACGTGATCTCGGGGGACCTGTCCACTAATGAGTCGCAAGGTGCATAGGAATAGAAACATTGGCTACAGAGTTTCTCACAACTTTCATCATAAATACCTTGGCGTTTGTCAGCCAATGTGAGATATTGTCAGCGCCATGCTGATTGTGAGTGCTCATCATGTGTTGAAGGGACCAGCCATGATGTAGAGGAGGGGCTTTTGTAGAAACTGGTTGGGTCTCCTTCAGGCTCAGTTCCTCCCATGGCTGAACATTCCGATGTCCACTGGCAGATCGAATCATTCAGTAACACCTAAACATATTTTTTCCCCATATTATTTCTAGCCCCTAAAACAAAAATGCTCAAAATTTACTACAAGATATTATTTCTCAAAAGGACCCAATGTGTATGCGAAGTCACTTGCGTCACCCGCTCCCAGTTGAGGATGCAGCACACATATTTAGCGCAATCCTTACAGTCTAGGGACATTCTTCAGTCAAACACTGGAGATAACATGTTCTCTCCAACTGATCAAGTCCTGCGACTTCGCACCTCAGCTCACACAGACTTCCTCTCCCTCAATGTATCATGGACTCCAGAGGAGTTTTCACCTAACGAGACTCTAAGCTAGGGTTACGGTTCCCGCAGCAGTGCGACTCCAGTGTTCGAAATGGTTAATCTCTTTCTCCGTACCAGTCGGTTTTGCAAACGGCCTGTCACATATCTGCTGGGTATGGAGTCCAGTCTCGGAGATCCTAAACCATTAATAAACGAGGAGGTTAAGGCGTTCACATTGACGCTTATTAAGAACAGGATACGATACGAGAAAATCACTCTATTTTAACTTTCCACAATTCATCCTTAAGATATGAAGAATAACATTTGATATACTACTCTGCGTCTCAAGGTTTCTTTCATCGTCGGAATGTTCAGACGATCATTGAGTTTATGGCTCAAACTCAATTCCCAATCTGTGAACTGTGGAAGCACTCTTTGTTTGTTAATTTCATGTTCTTATTTCCTGAAAGAGGACGTTGAGTTATGCAGATGAAACTGCACTGCTGTAGCAATCGAGCACCATTCAACGACTCAGGAGAAACCATGAGTATTCTATAGGACCTCTTGCCTTTTATTGAACTGGAATCGCAGAGCTCTGCAGTGAACAGATGAATGGAATAGACTTACTTTCAGTGAGTTATCGGGAGGGATGAAAGGAAACAAGACCACAGCGTTGCCATGAACCCACGATCTGCTAACATATCAGTCTACACATACTATCCACTTCAACCCAACTTCCAACCAAAAGTTTGTCAGTCGCAGTTCCACTGCTGGAACTTCAGTAGTGCTGAATTTGTCGTGAAACTTTCTTACCTGTTATATCTATGAAGAGAAAGAGGTATACGAGTTTCTTCAGCAGGGAACCTTGGTCACATATGGTTGTAGCTGCAACGTACGATCAGCAGAATATTTATTATCAAAGCTCCATCCGTACTGACGTTTGCACCTTTGCAACAACAATGCTAAAAGGTTCTCACATGCAGTACGAGTGACAAGTGGAGAGAATAGCACTTGCGGATCTGACGCTTAAAGTTAGGGATACTAATATGTGGTTGCTCTGAATTGATTGAACGCCTCCTCTGTGTATCTTGTTTCTTGACAAGATCAGTTGATGACGCGAGGACTGCACTCCGCTGAGTCCAGCATCTTAAGCTGTTGATGTGTGGAATTAGTGAAAGGCGAGAGATTTAATCTGACTTTGGAGCAGTTTAGTTTTGCAAGCGATGGCCGAAAAGTCGTCGAATGACGCTCGCGACACAGATCTACAACCACATGCAGTTGTTGTTTCCTCTACAGACGGGAACAACTTCATTTCAGGAATTGAATCGAAGTTGAGGGTAGCAGACTTCGATTTGTTGGTTTGCTGCCCATCGCCTCTCACTCGTACCCAGGTGAGCGCGCATCATATCCATTTGTTGACTGTTGCTCTCTTAAAATGTTGTGGTGAATTCCCAAACCATATTTTGTGATTGACGTTTATTCGATGGTGCAAGCAGAAGGTAGATGTTGCTCTTCAATTAGGCCCAAATGGGCAGCTATGTCTTAAGTGAGTTGATGTGAAGTGCCCCGCCCTTAGCCTGAGAGACCTCTTCTTCAGTTTCATCCTCAAACTTTCATCAACATTCTTCCCTCCATGAGCAGACCGATCTTCAAATCGGGAAGATCTGCATTGTCAAGCTCGGTTGAATCTTCCGAAATTTGCACAGTTTTCAAGTTCTTATCCTGTTGAGAGCAACTGTACGTGTAATTGGAGCACCATCTCCACTATTTGTTTCCTTCAATTTTTTAAGACTTCCAACATCATGTGATGATGGGGCGTTCATTCTAAAAGAAGCTCGCATTTCTTCGTTTGCTTACTTCATGTTTTGTCTGGTCACAGCTTCTTGCCGACTTCTGTTCTGACTACGATCGACAGCCACATCCAGATGTTCATCTGGAATTAGAAATCGGCAAAGTGAGTTCAAATGACCTGTTGTTAACACAAAGAATGACCACTATGCTCATCTTCCCTTTTCCAGTAATAGACAATAGTTCAACTTCTATATGTTAATGCAAAAGCTCGGCCACTCATGCAGACCTGGGATAAGCGCGTTGCAGCTCAACCGTCTCTTTTTAATGGCACGAAGTTCAGAGTAAGTGAGCTTCAGATATTTCATACTAAAAGGTAGGAATTTACCGTACTCTCGTGTCTCCTGAAATAACAATTTAGAAGTGAAATAGTGTACAGTTCTCAAGTGTACAATTTGCTTTGGAGTTCCTCGACTTCAACCATACTTCTGACTGAATCTTGTCTAATGATATTCTCGTGTTTCAGTATGGAGGCTTTCGAAAGTTACCTGATAACGAGTCAGGGGATTCCTTGAAAATAATCCTTTGTCTTGGGCTCACGGATTACAGGTACTTTATTTCTCATTGGTTTCAAACTGCTCCCCAGTCCTTGAAGATTAGAATCTATGAAGTATGGAGCACGTTTATCACAATCTTTGAGACTACCATCAATCCACATATGAAAGATAAAGCAGCCGGTGTTGAGGACTTTGTTTTAGCACCGAAACCGCTCATGTGGGCCAACTCGAGACTCTGAGAACCTCTTCAGTAGAGACAGATGCATGCGGTTGTTCTGGAAGTTCAGATTGCTGTAGGCAGTGGTAAACATAACGCACCAGGTCTTGCTATGATTCTTGACTATCCATTGGTTGGAATGAACGTATGACTTATCACCTGTATTTATCATGCAGGACATTTGTCGGTACTAATCTCTCCCCTGAGTGGGAAAAGTTCTTAGCAGTAGCCAAAGGTAAAGAAGTTAAGACATATTAATTTGGGGACTCTTCATCATAGAAATGATACACTCTGTTCTTAGTCTCCGTATAGTTGCTGTTCTCCTTTCGCATCTCGATGTCCTTCAGTGCGACTCGTCAGAGGAGATCGGAGCAGTAACAGTAACGTCTTCTTTCTGATCAGACGATGTGGACAGATGTAAACACACTTCAAGTCCTCTCGGCAACGGAGCCATTGTCGAGACTACGGACCATCAAATTGTGGTGTTGCAACGCAGTGCTGATGTAGGAGAATTTCCTGGTACGCTAGTGTTCCCTGGTGGACATTCTGAGGCAAGTGAACTTTATTCTTAAGGCTGTGCATTCAACAGATTCTGCTACTGGAGGTCATGTTCAACCTTTCCTGCCTATGACAGCAGATGATTCTCGGTTTCAACCTCCGGAGACCTCATAAAACCAGCAAGTTATATTACTCTCATTACTTACCTCTTTACCGTATATATATTGATTATGTTCTCCTGTTTTATGATGTCGACAGCCAGATGAAGTTGGTATCAGATCTCATGAAAACTATGGAGCGATTACTAAACAAGATCTAGACATGAAAATAGCCACGGAAATGTTTGAAGGCATCATTCGGGAAGTTGTTGAAGAAACAGGAGTCCAGTCCTCTACTTTGGTATGTGAAAATTCCAGCGCTTGTTTTCCTTGTCAAATCAGTTCACTTAAGTTTTCTTTTACAAAGTAATTCGAATTTTGGCACAGACCTTCGTCCTTAAAAGTTTCTTCAACAACGTAGTAACACAATCTTTTGTTGCTGTGGCGGATGGTTGTCCTCTGAACAGAGTGAGCCTTTCTTCATTGGTGTTTCCCGTCGTAAGCAGAATGTGAGACCAACTGCTTTCTTCTATGTGAAGTGTGCATTGACATCTGCAGAAGTGCGTCATACATACCAGCAAGCCGAGCATTCTTTTGAGTCAACTGTCCTGCATACCCTCTGTCCGGTGGGTTTACTTCTTGGACCCCACGAAGTAGCTGGCCTTTGAATGCCTTTTCTACCTTGACCTGTCATGAGACCATCCATACAGTGTTCTCTGTTTAAGTGGTGCTAAAAAATGCGTTTACACTGCAGGAAGCATTGATCGACGCTGCAAAGAGAATGCCAGGTTGCCATCAAGGAGGAGCAGCACTCTACCAGCTGATGCGAGAAGCAGTATCTGGATAATAGGTTCTTACTGGACGTGTATCGGGTCATGAAATCATGCATCAGTTATTAGCTACAATTCTGTCTATAAATCTGTTCAGAACATAAACTTGGATTCCCAGCCCTTGCAACACTGAGCTGTCTATATTCAATGGATTCAGATCATGTTAGACTCTGCTTCATATGTATCAAGAAAATGCATCGCAGTTCAGAAATGTAATGAAACAACAGGGTCTGATTATAAAATTGTTTCCCTACATCCATACAGCCCTTTCCTTGAGTAACCTTAGATGAAGTAGCCGATATATGTAACGTGCTCGATCCCTTGTGCGAATACAAACGCTTCCCTGTTTGTCACTACTTCTGCGAGCTAGAATTTTATTGGGAATGTTCCGGATTCTTCTTGATCGTCAAATAGATCTTTAGTATAGAGCACCAATTCCCGGTTCTTGAGCAGACAATCCATTACAATTTTCATAGCAGGCATTATGTTCAGTCCCTACCCCAGGATAGTAATTATTGTAACTCGCAAATTGCACTTGAACAAAAGCAGAAATTCTCTACCGGAGCACCTCTAACTTTAACGGACCTGTTGGGCTCATTTTATGCAGGCTGCAGCTCTGGTTTGGAATCAAGTTTAGCGGACTATTAGCTCCGTTTAGTCTCTCTAGTTAATCTAGTGATTCCCTCAAAGAGGTTGGAGCCCAGAGCAGAGTTTGATCTCATCAACTCCGCATTAAAGCAAAGGTATGTATAACGGTTCTTGGAGCAAAGAAATCTGATTTACACCACTTATTCCGGGATTTCAGCAAACTTCAAAATTTAATTGGAGTCCCTAAGTTGTGTTACACCATAGGAAAGGGTTTAGAGTAAACCACAATCTGCTTGTTGGCGTTGCGGACTCTGTTCCAGCTCGAAGGGTTGATAATACTATCTCTCTGAGATAGCATAGCTTCTCTGTGCAGTTGGGATCATTGTGGAAATCTTTATATCTCTAAAAATATAGCTGCCTAAGTTGTACAGAACGGGTTTTCGAGCTTCAATGCTTCTTTATTTGTCACAGCGATGATGTTCATCACTGGCCATGGTTCACTTCCTCCTGAAACGATTTTTGTTCACAATCGGATCACTAAGTTTTAGCTAGATTTAGCCTACCCCAGGATGTGGTTCAGCACAGCCTAGGTCATGACCATTATTCGTATTATTATTTCTTATTATTCATCCATGGTCCAGATTACGATACTTTTGTTTACACTCAAAACTTTTTTCAGGTGAACGAAGTGCTCTCATGTGCCTCCAGCCGACACAAAAAGCCCTCGTTTTACTACTTAATCGCGAGTTATTGACACATTAGACAGGAAAAATTACGGAAGTTAATTCGCAACATGGTTATTTCAGCTCAAGCAACTAGAGGGCTCCAATCCAATCAACTTCCATTAAAATGATAGAATGTAGATAGAAATTTAGATATATAGTAATAAATAAAAAACCATTTACCCATAAAAATGATAGAATATAGATAGAAACTTAGATATATAGTCCGAAATAGAAAACCATTTACCCAAAACTTACGTTTACGTGGAGTTTTATTTGCAGGTAATGAGAGTTATAACCTTGGAAGTGGAAGGACCGTATGTTGGTATCGTTGAAGCGTGTAAGCGTATTGGATCTCGCATAGAAAACCGTTGCTCTGAAATAGGTTGGGAAGTTTGTGAACTTTGGGGCTTTGAGGTTCAGGGGTGTCGATGAGCTAATAAGCTAATAAATAGTCCTGGAAAGCACAGAAGGTATGAATGATTTCGCCATATCGTTGTTCAACACATTTCTGCATTTTCCATTTGTAAATTACATGTAATCGCTCTTCTGGCCTTTTGCTCAGCAGGTAATAGTCCTGGCAAAGGCAGAAGCGCTGAATAGATCCATGTTTCTCCAAAAACTTTACTTCTAATCCACAATCCTTCAATTGTGTAAAAGGAACAAATAGACACAGTCCGAGAACAGATACTTGTAATCGACTACTAGAGCTCAAAAACTTCTACTTGAGGATCTTCTGCGTTCCCACCGACAATGCATGCAGATAGCCAGGAATTCGTGATTCGACTCATGCTATGAAAACGCATGCATGGGCATGAAAACTTTTTATGAAATAACATATGATATAATACCTCATAATATAATTTAATAAAAAAATATAATACATAAAAAACAAATAGAAATACAAGATACAAACAAGTGCTAAAGGAGACAGAGAGCTCGAGGCTCATGGGTTTCAAAAGGCAAAGAAAAGAAGAAGCAAGCCCCAAATGCCATGCAAATGGGAAAATACAAATGACAATATATTCTGAAGAGACAAAAAAGAATTAGTTTACTATTAACTATGTCGGAAAGGTACTCCAATGTACTCCAATGGTATATTTAGTAAGTGTGGAGAGAGAGCCCTAGCCGTGCTAGGTGTTCCTAGTGCTGCTGCTTATTTGCAAGTACCCAATGCTCGAGAGCGTTGTAAAATGATTGAGACTCAATGTTTATAGTAAGATGTGAGCATGGCTGAAGAGATAGCCGATGAGTAGACCATCAAAGTGGTGTTGAAAATGCCTAAAAAAATCTCAACCAGCAAAAGGTATCACCGCATGCATATTGACTTTGTATGTGAGTGTGAATATGCTCAATACGATCCACTTGAATCTTACTAGAGTAAGATTCAAGTGGATCTAGTGATACAAAGTTGATAAATGTGAGGAATATTGTGCGTGCAAGACTTGGCAATAGGTCATGAGCAAATTGAAGATATGATTGGAAATTGTAAGTGTTTGAATCCAATATCAAGATAGGTCATAACAAAAAGTGATGCACTTGGTGTAAGAACCTATTGGCTAGAACGGAATCCACTAAGGCCTATGCTCGTATATATGATGTTGGTGTAGTCTTTGCTTGCCCACATCCAACCATGACTATGGGTATAGCTATTTGTGGTGTACACCATTCATTTTATAGCTATGGGGGGTTACATAGCTCAAACAAAGTGGAGAAAGTGTAGCATAGGGTACTATCAAATATGCGTAAGTGGTGCAAGAATGCCTTTATGAGCAAGTAAGTGCATGCCAAATTTGTAGCCCTAACGAGGCAGCAACATGCTAGAATCAAATATATCACATGTGTGTTTCCAACCAAAGGAGGGAGTGAGCATAGGCTATAGCTTGGACCAGAGTGTTGGAGTTCACTAAGTTGTCAAGGTCCTCCTATCCTAAAGGAGAGCCCAAAACCCTCAAACCACCTATTGGGAACTAGAATCTTGGTGGGAAGCTAAAGGGAGTAAGGACCATATGTGGATGCCAAACCTTGCATTTAAGAGTCTAAATGCATAAACCCAAGGTCTCTAAGTTGAGTGTGAAGGCATACATAGCTCAAACTATATCCTCATATGGGCCTAGACTATGAGCATTGTCTAAGAGAGAAGTGAAAAGACAAGAAGGAATAGTAGCTACCATCCCTCACAAAGCCATTGTCACAACATGTATAGCACTGATGTTAGTTTGCTTGGATGTTGGAGTGATAGTGTTGGCCACCATAGTTATTTTGGTACTTGCTCATGGACTATTTGATGGCAGCCACATTTCATGTTAGGGCTATGATCACATGGTGGGACCCACTACCACTCGTATAGTTTGCACCATCAAGTGCATTGTTAGGGCTCAAGATGGAGGTTGAACAGAGGGGTATACTTTCAAAGTGCAGCTCCAAAGAGTTCACTTCTTTGATATTGAGCCTTTGAGTTCTTGGCTATGGTGGATAGAGGTTGATTAGTGTTACCTAGAGTCTCTTGGCTAGATGTGATGTGGCTTGATTGTAATCAATGCTCAATTGTTGGCCGATTATTGAGTGACGGATCAAGTATAGATCTAATTATATCAAAGAAATGAGAGCTAGGCGGAAATCAAGTGCAAGAACCAAAGGCGTTGGTGGTATTTCCAAGCCTAGCTGATCATTGGTACATTTGATTGTGATCTTAGAGTTTCTTTAGAGTGATAGTGTGCGAAAGTCATATTTGAGTTGATGCAAATTTGATAGTGGATAGACAATGTGCGGAAGTACTTGCAAAATTTTAGAGAATTGAGTCAATTTGAGACAATGGATATTTGATTTGAGCCCAAGGAGGTGAAATTAAGATTGATTTTGTGTGAATTGAGCATGAAGTGCAAAATTGCAAGGGGATTTGGGAACCCATCCTCTCAAATTAGGGATTTAGGAATCCTTATTCTCTCAAATTAGGGATTTAGGAATCCTTATTCTCTCAAATTAGAGATTTGGAGATCCATATCTTCTCAATTTGGTTAGTGGAAGATTTGGTAGTTAGCCAATAATAGAGGAGGTGTGTCAAATTGGTAGAGGTTGTCCAAAGTTGGAGGTTACCTAGGTTGCCCAAATTGCCCTAGTTAGTGCTCAAGTTGGTGAAGGTTGGCCAGATTTGGAGAATGTAATTAGCAAGAAATAGAACTCATTTTGGCATTTAGAGGCTTTGAGGCATGGGGCTAGAAAGACTACTAAGGCCTAGAAGGGCTAGCTTGTTGGCATGAGGCTAGCCAATTTAGATGAGTTTTTCGTGGTTTTTGGTCATCATTTGGAAAAATCTACCGACGCTTCTAGATTATGCACAATAGGTTTTGGATCCTAGATCTTTGGTTCCTAGACTAGTTCCATAGCCAACTGGTCCACCTTCATTTGTTGTCCTAGTGCTTGGACAATTGATACATACACATATGTAGCTTTGGCTAGGAGGGGCAATTTGATCCCATCTTTGGTGATCTTGGTAGCTTAGGAGTAGGTAGACACTCTTATCATATCAATGCCAAATGGTGGCAAAGTCAATCTAGTGTTGGTTTATGAGATGGAAGGTTTTGTTTAGACATCTTGTGATTGGACTCCCTTCATTCTCTACTTCTTGTTTGTGTGAAGTGCCATGACTTGGTGCTCTTGGTAGTGAGGTTAGAGTGATGACCAGTCAGACTACCTACATTTCTCTTTGGTGAGATAAGAAGTGATGATGTGTAGACCATAAGAATGCTTGTTGTGATGGCAAGTTACAAGTTGCTCTTTCCCCTAATGTAGTTGTTGTAGTTAGAGCTACATTAGTGGGTAGTGGCACTTAGTGGTGATCTTTGGTGAGATGCTTGTGGTGGTTATGGTTACGGATTGAGTCACATTGTCATGATGGAATTCTTTGGGGATTCCAATGGAGATATCACTAGAGTACGCAATGGGTTTACATGGAATGGCACTCAATATCAACTTGTATCTTAGATTCCAATGAGGGAGGAGATTGAATTTGATTTGGAGTTTGATATAGGAGTTGATTCAATTGAGAGTGCACTTTAGGTGTCCACACTATTGTGGAACATTAATGAGATTTATGGGGCCTCCAAAATTCCCAAGCACTACTCTAGTACAATGGTATCATTGAGTTTGATGACTCCATCTAGGAGTTTGATAGTTGGTGTGATCTACAATAGATGCGGAACCTAACTTTGTTCATACCGTTCATGGCATGGAAGGGGTTGTTCCAACACTTGAAAGATCCGTCAATAGATGACTATCATGAGTTCATGAGAGCTTGGAAGAGATAAACTATGGAGACAACATTGGTCTCCGAACTACATCTCCATCACTTTAGGCTTGGTTTCTAAGGGTAGATTGGCAATACCCATGAGTTCTAGCTCTAGTAGCATGAGTGTATCCAATGGAGGTGCACTAGTTGGAGATGGTGTTATTACAAGTGGAGGTACCATTGTAGGAAGTGGTTGAGCACACTAAGCTCAACATGGTGGAAGAAAGAGTGGTGACATCTGGATTTCTAGGGAGAACTCATCCACAACTGATACTTCTTTTAGAGTGTAGCAAAGTGCAACACATTTTGTTGACTTCTAAGGGTAGAGTGGACAACCTAGATCTTATGAATCAAGTGAAGTGCCTAGTGTAACCCTTACATTCATTTTTAGATTAACAACAACAAGTGAGTGGTGGTGTTACTTGTTGGACTTGTAGTAGACCTCACCATAAGAGAGAGTGTGCTCAAGGCAATAAACATGGTACCTCTGGCGTATCACAACAAGCACAAAGACAATGTGACTATTGCCGTAGATTTGGTCATACTAGTGACTGATGCTTTGACCTTCACCCGGAGTTATTGAGTGGTAGGGTTGCCATGGCAAGTGGTAGAGGAGCTCCAAGTAAAGGACGCACACCTAGTGCACTAGTTGGAGAATGTGCTATTAGGGGACTGGTAATGGAGTGCATGATGGACTAGATGCTAGTTAGTCACTTGCTACTACACAAATTGAATCTAGCACAATGTTGGGGGTGGCTCAATTGATTATGCACTTCCTTTGTTCTCAGCCAATGACATGTTTACATTAGAAGTTGATCCAACTCTAGTGTTCTGATTGGCTAC
The DNA here is from genome assembly GCA_948567375.1 of Lunularia cruciata. Taxonomy (NCBI): domain Eukaryota; kingdom Viridiplantae; phylum Streptophyta; class Marchantiopsida; order Lunulariales; family Lunulariaceae; genus Lunularia; species Lunularia cruciata. The sequence goes on from OX419757.1 coordinate 44,959,479, forward strand.
CACACTTTGTGAGGGTAAGGATGATGTGGTTCTTGCTTCTAGAGCGGAGATGGTTGATAAAGGAGGTGACTTGGTTGAGGAGCATAGGATCTGCTTTGTAAAAGACCGAGACCAAGGAGAGAAATAGGAGAATGGAAGCTCACATTAGGACACTTGAATGAGGGAAAACTCCAAATGCCTAGCATGAGCTTTGGCTCTTGTATTTATAGGGAGCATACAAGGCCCTTGAGAAGCTTCTCAAGAAGCTTCCTTGAGCCACTTTCTTGGAGTGCAAGCCAAGTTAACTAGGACGCTTCTCAAGAAGCTTCCTTCTAGAAGCCACTTACTTGGCATGCAAGCCAAGCTAGTTGGAAGCTTCTAGAAGTTACCTACTTGGAGTGCAAGCTAAGCTTCCCAAGAAGCTTCCTAGATATGTTTAGAATATTCTATGCTAATTTGTCTTATTTGCTACTTTGTTAGTCCTACTAACTTTGTCACTAAACTCCACATTGTTACATATTCCCCCACCGGTAGTTAGTGATGTCTTCATCGCCGGTGAAGCTTCAAACTCTTGGATGGCCAGTTGTGCATTCTGGAGATGAGAAAGAGGTTCCCATGTGGCATCATGAAGGGGATACTCTTTCCAAAGGACCTTGTACTCCATATGTTGTTGACGGCCTTGTTGAATATGGTGACGTGCAAGGATACGATCAACTTCGTATTCCTCATGATCATTGATAGGGACAGGAGGAGTGGGAGGTTGGATTCAAGAGGAAAAAGAAGAGGGGTTAGGAACAAAGGGTTTCAACTTGGAAACATGAAAGACAAGATGGATGTGCATATGACAAGGCAAGGCAAGTCGATAAGCAACGATAAGCAACAGGAGAGATAATTTGGGTGATAATAAAAGGTCTTATCCAATTAGGGGCAAGTTTACGAACTTGGGTATCAAGTGGGAGAGAGAGGTTATTGGATGAGAACATGACCTTATCACCAACTTGAAAGCTAAAGATTGCAGTGATGGTGATCTGCATATTGTTTTTGCCAATTTTGAGCAACAATGAGATGAGATTTGGCTTGTTGGAGGGATTGAGAGATGGTGGTCAAGAAGGTGGAAGTATGAGAGACATGAAACGAGGGAGGAGCAAGAAAGGAATCTGGAACAAGTGGGTCTTGGCCAAAATTGAGAAAGAAAAGAGAGAATCCGGTGCTTGCCTGTTTAGAATTGTTGTATGCAAACTCCGCAACTACAAGACATTCATCCCAATTGGTATGGTGAATGTTGACAAAGGCACAAAGTATATCTTCTAAGGTGCAATTTTCATGTTCAGTTTGTCTATCAGTTTGAGGATGATAGGCTATGGACAAAGCAAGCTTGGTGCCAAGTATCTAGAAGAGTGCTTGCCAAAAATTTCCAATGAAGGAAGGATCACAATCGGAGATGAGTACACACGGCATCACATGATGCTTGAATATAGTGTTGAAGTAAAGTTGCGCCAAGGTTAAAGCATCCACAGTATCAACCATTGGTGCAAAATGGATTTGCTTACTAAGCTTATCCACAAACACCACAATTGTTATGTGACCTTGCTTTGTCTTGGGCAAGGAGGTAATGAGATCTAAGCTTACATGTTCCCAATGAGTAGTTGGAATGGGGAGTGGCTGAAGGAGTCTACTCAGCTTTTGGTTGTTGGCCTTGTTGCATTGATAACTCTCACACAATTGGACAAACTCCCAAACATCTTGTGCCATGTTGGGTCACCACCATTGGCGTTGGAGGTTACCAAAGGTCTTGTCTTCACCCATATGACCAGCTATTGGTAAATCATGGGTTTCTTGAAGGCGCACAAGTCGGAGATCACCTTTGGCTGGAACATAGATCTGGTCCTCATAGAATAGAAGACCTTCCTTGAAGGAGAAGGTGTTGTATTCTGTATCGCATGTTGTTAGACAACCACGTACCATCTGGAAGAAGAGATCTTGTTGTAGAGCTAACCAAAACTCATTATGGACCTTGGAGTCAATTGATACTATTGTAATTGCCACCGTGATGAGAGGATGAGACTTCAAATCAAGTAATTTTGATAGAGCATCAAGGATGACATGGAACTGACCTGGTTTGTACTCAAGTTTGATGTCAAACAATTGGAATTGCTCCTCCATCAATGATGCCGACTCTTTATGTGTTCCAAGTGTAAGGTCTACAACAATGGTTTGTGATCAGTTTGCATGATCTCTTGTTTCCCCAAGAGATAATATCTCCATACCTTGATGGCATATACTATTGTAAGTTGTTCCCAATCTAGAGCAGAGTAATTTCTTTCAGCTATATTTAGCTGGCAAGACACAAAGGCAATGGGATGTAGTCCATCTAGGAATTCCTGTTGCAACACAACTCCAATTGCAAAGTTAGAAGCATCAAAATCAACCACACAAGGTAGTTGAGGATCATATGATTGAAGAATGGGTCTTGAAGACACCATATGTTTCAACTTCTAGAATGCTTCTTCATGCTCGGTGGTCCATTAGAAGCTCGATTTCTTCTCCAAGAGGTCAGTCAATGGTGCAGCCCCATGAGCATAATAGTGGATGAACCATCGGTAAAAACTGGTTAATCCATTAAATGCTCATACTTCTGTAGCATCCTTTAGAGTAGGCCAATCAATAATGGCCTTGATTTTCTCTTCTTCCATCTTGATCCCGTCCAATGAGATCTTGTGACCCAAGAAGGTAACCTCCTTCTACCGATAGGTACACTTCAACTCCTTGCAGTAAAACTTCCATTGTCATAGTTGCCTTAGGACTTCTTGCACATGATTCACGTGTTTTGCCTCTATGTTGCTATAGATTAAGATATTGTCCAAGAACACCACCACATTCCAATCCAATAGTCCATCCAACACCCTATGCATCTGATCATGAAGACTGCTAGAGCATTCGTGAGCCCGAAAGGTAGAACTCTCTACTCAAAATGCCCATACCTTGTGTGAAAGGCAGTCTTTTGCACATTCTCCTTATCAATGGGGATTTTCCAATAGCCACTGCAAAGATCCAACTTGGAAAGGTATTGTGCTCCACTCAATTGATCAAGCAAGTCATTGGTCCAAGGCAGGGGATATGCATTCTTCATTGTTTGCTTATTGAGCCCACGGTAATCAATACAAAAATGAAGTCCTCCATACTTCTTCGGAACAAATAGAACCAGTGCTCCCCAAGGAGAGGTACTATGTCTTATGAAGTCCATCTCCAACAACTCCATAAGTGTTGTTTGCAACTCCTCCAACTCCTTTGGTGAGAGAAAATAGATTGGTCTACTCACTAGAGTACTCCTTGGCAATAACTCAATCTTGAAGGGCATACCACGATCGAAAGGTAATCCCTTCGGCAAATCATCCAAAAACATGTCCACAAACTCTTGAACTATCTGATCAATCATTGCTTGATGAGGCCCTTGACCCTCCTCAGATTGTCCTTGTGCAATCGGCTTGATCCACATTGCAAAAATAGACTTATATTCCTCCAAAACTTGCTTAAAGGCTGCTTCACTAACAAACTTCCCATCTAGGGACTCATCTTTCTTCAAAGCTTGCTCTATTGCTACCTTCTTGACAAACTTCTCATCTTGGGACTGACTATTCTTAGGTGTCTTACTCAAAGGTGCCAGATAACCTAATCGGAAATTCATACCTTGGTGTTGTACTTGAATTTATCATCGGTTCCAATCAAATTGAACCTTATGACGTTCAAGCCAAGGTAGTCCTAGAATAACATCAGAGTGTAGAGGTGCCGCTACAAACCTCATACACTCCAAATACTTCTTCCCAATCTTGAAGTTAACAAGATGCAAGGTAAGGAATGAAAAACCCTTTCTACCATCTGTCATCATCAATCTACTTCCAACTATTGGCTTGATAGGAATACCCAATTCTTTTACTACTTGCATAGAAACTCAATTCTCTAAACTTCCAAAATCCTACAATCCCAATTAGATATTGTACCTTGCAAGTGAAGCAAACTTGCATACATCGAGCCTTCAATCCCATTGGAACTAATCAAGCTCCAAGTAGGTGGCTCAAAATCTTTGATTGGGATTCCTTGTTTCCTTGATAACCATGGACTAAGAAGGCAAGGAACCCCAACTCCATCATACTCCTCCAAGGCTAACACTCCAAGACTCAAGACATTGCTCACTAGAGAACTCAATGAGAGAGAGATAGTTGTAAATGAAAGGATGATTAGTACATCCTCACCTCTAGTTTATATACTTGTGAAATAGTTACGCACCAAAGTTACTAATTACTGGAGTAACTCAAGTTACTAGGTTAAAAGTCAAATAAAGTCAAAAAAGTATAAAGGAATATCCTTCCACATGGGCATATTCCACTAAGCATGTGATCTTATCTTGACCCAACCACTAAGTCAAGGATTCCTTCACATGGGCTATCCTTGGACTATAGAAGAATCCAAAACAAAAAGGCTTGCGGGCCCAAGAGTTCTCAACTCTTTCCTCAAAGCCAAACACCTAGGAATAATACTAAGTCAACACACTAGAATCCAAAATAGTGGTGTTCATCTTTTCCACTTCCTCTAAAGTAAGGTCCCCACTATCTTAGCTATGACTAAATTTAGCTAATCATGACTAATGTAGAATCATCTTTTATCTCTATATAAATAATATCTCTCAAGTATTTATAATACTAAGCTAAATATCATAATATCACAAACATGCACAAATGGATGTTACAGTTCAACTAAGTCCCAATGTCCTTCCTCCACCTCCACCTCCACCTCCACTGTCCAGTCCACAATTATTTGTGACCGCAAGTCCATAGTTGTAGTGCACAACTCACCATCCCAATCACTCCATTGATAAAGTACACAAAGGTGGATCCCATGTTTGCTTAAAAGATTTGACCTGGAATTTGCTTTAGAAACACAACTATGCATTGTGTCTATAATTGCATCAGAAAATGGGTAATGTTACCCATAGAGGTTATTGCTAAACATCTAATTCTTGAAATTTTGGAAAGAACTCCAAAAATTTCCTTAATTTCCCTAATTTTGCACTGCAATCCCTAATTACACCCTTGGAACCTAATTTTTTCCCTAATCCCTAATTTAGCACTCACATCACTAAATTTTAGAGTCAGAGGTAATTATGTTGTAGTCTCTCAAGCGCATGACCTTGGTCAAGTATGAATGATCAAATTCCAAATGTCTCTACTTATGAACCCCGGTGTTACGGTTTTGTGCAATGTGGTCCTACAAGAGGTTAGTGCTAAGATCGGGCTAATCTGATCTTGCTAGAGGTCATGACTAAAGCCGTGCTATAATGTGGTAACTGTTGCTGAATATACAAGTACCAGAATTTTACTTTACGATCTTACATATTTATGCGAGATTCCCCATTGTGAAACCCACGGAAACCTTACGGCAAAGTACAGGTTGTTGGTGTGATTAATCTGTTCTCTAGCTCTAAATCCGATGTCGCTCTTTTCGGTTCGAAATACCCTATTCCTTTGTTAATCTCCACTTTTGACTAAAAACCCGATCTCCTTGACCAGCCTGCATCCTCCGAATCCCTTAACCCCAACATCCACGAATCACACCAGTTTGCATATTTGTAGGAGTTTGCGTACCCGCTCGACGATCGCGTCTGCACCAAGGGACATCGCTTGAGCTTGGAATATTGAGAGTACAGCGTTTCACCTCTATCCCATCTTAGTTGGATCAAATACAACAAGATAGTTCTATTATTTGCAAAAGATATAGCTTCCAATCTCTTGCTCTAGCTAAGATAGTGATCAACTAATACAATATAGCCTACAACTTTTGATTTTACATTCATACGCAGATCATCACTTGGATACTTCAAAGTCTATACCATAATTAGATGTGGTACAAAAGGCTAAAGGATCTATTACATTCCCATCTTCAATTAGAGTAAAGTTTCTCATCGATAAGTTACCTTCCTCTGTCCAAAACTTGATCATGATATATTCCTGGTGGCGGTTGATTTGACATACACAAATTGTGCATCTATCGTATCCTTATAAAAAATAGTAAAGCTAAAGTATCGTATGAATTAGGTGTGAAGAGTTTCTAAAGAGAATGAAAACAAAACTATAATTATAAACTAATAACTACTAAAGTCAAAAAAGCATATTGATTTACCAAATGATGTAATTTAATCCCATGTACAATTCTAACACCTCTTCAATTATGCTAAATTGTTATGACGACTAGAATATCACAGTAGTTTAATAGTTGACATAGTGATAACCTCGAAGTAAACACACATGTTTAAGTCGTACTCCATTTTTAGAATAAACTATAATGAATTGTCTTAAATTCACAAAGTAAGCTTGTGGAGTGATGAATTCTTTGAGCTTGTTGCAATCTTTCATGTTGACTATTGAATATTTAACTAACTGTGGGAATATTCTCTTGGAATCAGTGTCTTTCTTCCTTTTGTGTTTACCAGCAATTCCATCCATGTTCCTTATTTTTTATGCCCAAAATTAAGGGTTTCACTTATTAAATTCTATTGCAACTTTTAAAATATGATACTTTACCATGATTATGTAAGATATTTTATTTAACATAGTCATGAAATTTATAGTATTTTAGTCTATAGTCATAATGTACGGTGTTTCCTCGTTAATTTATCTCTCCTGATTTTAATGTATATTTTTACATTTTTGTAATCTTTTATGGCCTTGTTCATTTCCGATTCCTATGCTTTCTGTAAAATATCCTTTGAATATTACAATAATGACTTCTCTCCCATAGCTTTTCCAAATAAATCTGTTGTTGAAACCTCTCAAATTTGACAAGATGGAATGAAATCAAGATGAAACAATACTCTAGCAAAGTAAGGTTTAGAAAGGACCTCATCTACCCCTAGATTGTCATATATAGAGGTTCTGTATTGTCATTTGATTTCCTACCTCGAGCCTTGGATTTTATACCAATCGCTTTGCTGGTGTCTTCTGAGAGGTTCTAAACGATGATTATTAAAATTTTATTAAATTTAATAAAACAGTAAATTAAAAAAAAGATAAATTTTTGAAGTTTGGATTGATTGACCAAAAAATTTTGAATCAACCTGGAGTATTATATTAGCTTCTTGTAAGTATAATGAATGAAATAGTCCTAATTATCACCTCTCAATTATCAACATATTACAACTTATAAATTACGGCAAGTCATGATGGTAAGGACCTTGTGCCTTTGATACTCCTTGCATATTTTTTTGAATTCATGTCCTTCGCTGATGCAATTAATGATGCAATTAATGTACCATCTTTTTGGGTACTCCTTGAGATGTCCTCCAAGAGGAGCATTTAATCCTTTTTTGCTTCAAAGGCTTAGAAACGTAGCTCTTCTAACCATTCACTTTGCCTTTTTCCCACAACTCTCATGCATAAAGGACAATCTTAAAGATGGTACTATTTTGCAATTACCTTCTTCGTGTCTTCTGGTATCTCTCCTTTAAAAGCTATTGGTACCAATATTTGATCTTCTAGATGGGCAACCTCTAAAGTCAAAAGGTTAGTATGTGTTGGCATCTATTGCAAAGATACATACTTCCAGCTTGCTAAGCCTAATAAAATCAAACCTAGGGCACAAAGAGAAAGATGGATCAAAGGATTTCAAATAAGTTAGCACTTTTGACTCAAGAGTGACAATATGGTTTCCACCAGTAGATAACGCATATACTTGTTGCGATACATAAAGAAACAAAAACAAAAGGGCGACCACATAGAAAACACAAAGGATGAGAAGACCCTATCAAGCCGTACAAGGGAGAGAAAAAAAAGGTGAAATGGAGCTAAGCCCCAATAGAGTCTATATGAGAAATATACCCTATTACACCTAAGATATCCAAGCTATTCAAGGTTGGTATTCAAGCTCCTCCTTTGTTGCTAACACTTTCTCTAGATTACCGTCCACAAGAAGGATATTAGGAGAACAAGCGTTCACATTCAGCATTGGGTGAGTTTCCTTATCATTTCTCATAAATCAATTGCTTGGTGATATTATTTGCCAAAATAAGTATGCCTCTCTGCATTCATTACGTATTCTTGATTTTTTATTAATTAATTGAAAATAATATCTTTGTCTTTTACGATTACCCATTATGATCTTATGGAATCAAATAGTTGAGATGGTGATCAAATCAATAATAATGATAAATTTAGTTCTATTTCACTCCCATTAAGCATAATTTTTCTAGTAAAAGAAGTATAAATTTTTTTTAATTCATACCAAAATAATAATAGAAAATTAAAAATTTTATAGATATAAAATTTTGTGTTTGATATTACTATCATCTTGGATAGAGAAGTAAGTGTGTGAGAAAAATATATCTAAACATCTGATATATTTGTATGTCTTATTAATTTCCACACATTATTAATCTAATGATTTAGGTTTCTCAACTTGTGTCCTAATTTGAGATCTAATACAAATATTAGTTAAATATGAATGAGAAAATTACTAACTAAATTTTCTTCTCTTCTACCCAAAAATTATTATGTTAGTTTTGGCACAAATCAAATGGTCTAAGAACCTCAACTAGCATCTTACATTAAGATATATCATAACTGTTAGTCAAGGTGTATGGGAAAATTATTAAACATATTATCTTGTCTTCTTGTTTATTGGTTGAACTATTATATAGGAAAGAACACTTTCCTCCTTGGACAGTCTGCATAAAATTAATTTCATTATTCTCTTTCTAAACAATAACATTACAACTCAACATATGCAAAGTAATGTACTCTTAGAGTTTTTGACCATGTAGAATTAATATAATAGAAAATTGTGAGATTTGTATGTTATTCACTAGATAGTATTTTGAAATGCAAGAAGGCCCAATAGTTTCTCCCAAAGGAAACAAACATGGAATACAAGATCACAAAAAAGTGTTGAAGAATTGGAGCCTAAGACCCATGCAAAAGGAGTAAAAGCCAATAAGAAACAAAGAGTAAGGCCCCAAAGAATAGAAGAGACAATGTAGCCTACAAAGCAACCTACTCCTTAATTATGTGATATAGATCTTCCAAAGGTATTTCCGGAAAATGAGGAGGGAGGGGCTCTGGACGTCACCATTGCTTGTTGGTGAAGACTCAATGCATGTAAACATTGTAGGCTGATGGATGCATGTGAACACTATAGTCTAACCCAATGCGTATGAACATTATAGGCTAATGAAAGTAATATTTGAGCATGGCTAGAGAGAGAGCTAGTGCTCCTCTTCTTTGTAAAGAACCTTGTGTTGTGTCATGGAGGAGGTCATCAAAGTGATGATAAAGATGGCTGGAAATCTCAACAGCCAATGGGACAAAGGTATTAGAGGCATTCTAGAGTGTGTAATGGTCCACCTTCCCCCTAGCAGCAATGATCATTGTAGCTCCCACCTGCATGCTTGCTCAAGTCAAGTACTCTGGTCATAGTGGGTTCACAACCACCACATCAAACAAGGTACATTGGTTGTCCTGGAATGAGACTATGTCAGCCCTCACCTTCCATGGAAAAGGTATTGGTAAATCCAACCATCACTTAATCTAAACTTGGGAATGTGTGGATCATAGGATTATGTCAAGCCATTATGTCCCAAATGGCATCATGGACTCTAGTGTGCTCTTCTCCTAGGTACAATTTATAAGGTGGATGCCATGTGAGTCAAAAGTAGAACAACAAGTGCATTGGTCTAAAAGCCCTAATATTGTTGAATGTGGTAAGCTCAATTGCAAGCGGAGCATCATGGTAAACTCCTCCAAAGTGAACAAAAAATACTCAATCAATGGAGATGCATGGAGCCAAGCTCTTGCTCCCTTCCCTCCATAAGAGAGAATAATAATTTTATAAGAAAGAATCATATCTATGAGGATGCTAGTAAGGGTGTGAGTATGCATATGCTTACTAAGATCAGCTTGAGTCTTCTTAGAATTTAGGACACAAAGTCAACAAATTGGAGGTTTGTTGTATATGCAAGACATGGTAGTAAGTCATGAGCAAGCTAAAGATATGTTTGGAATGCATAGGTCCTAGAATCTACTATTGTGATAGGTGCCATCAAAAAAGGATGGCCCTTGTGTATAAATCTATCAACTAATCAAAGAGCTAAAGTGCCCATACACTTGGACTGTTGCTAGTGCAATGACCTCTTGTAACATGAGACCACAACCTCCCATGGCTATGGGAAGAGCTATATGTAGTCTACACCACTAGTCTTATAGTTGTGAGAGTGTACATGGCCTTAATAGAGTGGAGAAGGTATGTGGTATAGTGCTATCAAAATTGTATAGGTGTGGTAGTAGTACCTCAATGGGAGGGAACATATGTGTCAAATAGGAAGCTCTGGGGACATAACATCTTGTGAGCATGGAAAATGTCACTTGGATGTTCTCCAACTGGGAGAGGAGATTTGCATGAGTTGTGGACTGAACCAATGTATATGATATAAAAGAATTGCAAAACTCATCCTTCTCAAAGGAGAGCCTTGTACACTCAGATGCTCAATTGGAAACTAAAATCCTGGTCAAAATTCTGAAGGAGTGAGGACGATACAGTGAGGACTCCAAACCTTGCATTTACAAGTCTAAACTTGTAAACCCAAGGCCTCTAGACTAATTGTGAAAGCTAAACACTGCTCAAAATATGTCCTCCAAAGTACCAAAAATATAGGTATTTTTTGAGAGTGATAGAAAGAGATGTGAGGAAAAAGAAGCCACAACCTCCCATAGAGTAGTGTAGTGGCTTATAGCAAATAATAGCCTTGCCAAAGGATCTCCTTGATGTGTTTCCTTGGTAGATGCAAGTTGCATGAACTCTTGTGTGGTATTATGGTGGCTATAAAATAGGGGTGTCTCAATGCCACAAATGTATGCACAAAGGGGATCAAGGAAGGGATTTGATCCATTGCCATACAAAGTGCTCAAAACAAGGTTGGACAAGAAATAGTGTTGAAGGAATTTGAGACATCCACCTACACCACCACCCAATCACGATGGATATCCAAGAAAGCTTGAATGTCTACAATCATCATCTTGCAACCACCTTGAGTAGCGATTGCATATCGGTGTGGATACAAGTATGAAGAAAAAGAATGACAAAGCTATAAACAGATGGTGCAGGAGACAAGATGTAGAAAAACATCCCAATGGCTCAGTGGGGCATACTTGGGGTCTTCTTTCTAGAGCAAGGAGCTGAGAAGCACCAAATAAACAAGCAACACCTTGCAAAACTTGTCCCAAGGCAATACGCTGGCAGAAAGCAAGGAGAAGAGAGAAACCAAAATTGTGCATGTTGGATGAAAAGCAATTATGTAAATGCTCAAAGACCAGTCCCAAAGACCCCCTTGCTTTATGGATCATGGAGTAAAGGATAGGTAAAGAAGGTCTCTTTAAGCTATAGCTCCTCATTTGGGTAGTAAAGTTAGTAGCTAAGTCTAGTAGAGCCCATGCTAGATGCTTCATTAATTATTGAATTGAGTTCTATAATGAGAAAATAAAGCAAGAAAGTTGACCGCCTAGGAAAAATGAAGGATGGGAAGACCCCATCAAGCCATACAAGGGAGAGACAAAAAAGGTAACATGGGACTAAGCCCCAATAGATTCAAGTAAAGCTAGGGAATTTAGCTTGATAGTCAATGAAATCTTGTGTTTGTTCAGCAACTTAATGAACCTACTTATTGTAGATGGCACTAATGTCAATAAAAAAATATGGATTATTCATTGATATATTAGATGCCACTTTTTCTATACAAGGATCCTTACATAGATATTGATTATCCTTACAATGGAGTATAAGAAAAGTAACATGTCTTATTTATTGATATATTTGTTACCCCTTCTTTATACAAGGACCCGTTAAAAGTCAAGAATTATCTCTACAATGGAGTAATTGGAATTAATTTGACTCTTTATTGATATATTAGTTGCACTCTCTTGATACAAGGACCTTTAAATAGATAGGAATTATCTTTACGATGGGATATATATTACATCTTTCAATCAAGACCTCATTTTGCAATACTCATTAGGGGGTTTTAATTGGCATTTATGGATCCAAAACAATTCCATAAAATCTTTTTATGGAAAATATGTAAATCCAAACCATAAGGGTGTGTGGCAAGGTGCACACAAATTTTATGGGCTATGTCCATAGCACCATAAAACCTCACTTTTTTATGACCCATATTATTTTATGGGATTATGGGCAACCCATAGAACCTACAAGAGAAATTTTGGTCAAAATATATTATTATTAATCCCTCAAAATTTAAAACTATGTTAATTAAACCTTGTTATGTTCCATGTGTATCGATAAAATCATTGTATCCTTAAAACCATTTTAAGGATTTTGATAGATCGTAAAGAACCTATAAATTTTGCAATTAAACCTCCTCCTACTTTGCTTTGTGAACTAAGATGCTTCCTCACCTACTCATTGCTTGTAGATTTTCTATAACTGTTCCAACTTACATCTTATGATAATTATTTGGGTTAAGACCTAATGCCATTTTACAATGTATGGTACTTGTAAGAAAGAATAGAGTTGATTCATTCATGAGCATTGCAAAAGCTCAATATGAGGGATGATGGCAATAGCATCCAAGCAATTGCATCCAATGTTCATAGAGAAACATACAACTCTATATAATGCAAGTTCTAAGCTAGTGAAAAACTTGGTCATGTTGCTTGGCCTTGCTTCTCTAGAGTGATGCTCATGCTTCTTGATTATGTTGCTAACATGTTGATTGAATGAATGACCTTCTCTCTCAAAGATAAGACCTAAATACTCTAACATTGATTGATCCTACCTTTGGGTACTAGGTACATAACAATGTACTCTAATTGGTTCACTTTCTTCCACTTGTAATCTAGCATTTGGATTTATGTCCTCTGGTTAAGGAATAGCAACTGGATATGCATCCCCAAGATTGAACCAATTTAAAATTTACTCTACATATATTTCTTGAGTCAATCTGATTTTGAGTTTTTCTTTATCACAAAAAATTTGAAGTCCTACATAGCATTTTTCTTCTCCATGTTTAATTTCAAACTTTCTCCAAGGTGATCTAACCTAGTAGCAATGTGTGATTTATCTTTCCCACAAACCAATTCATTGTCCATAAAGATAATGAGGATTACTCCATATCCATAATACACACAATGATCAAAAAGTGATGCTAGAAACCTATACCTCAATAGGAAGTCATCAAAATTTTGGTTTTAGTTCCTTAAGGCTTGCTTCAAGCCATAAAGACCTTAAAAAATCTCAAATGCTCTTCTCCTTTCTAGTTTTTATGCATCCTTATGGATGCTCTATGTTAATTTTCTGTAGCAAATCTCCATTAAGAAAAGTTATCTTGGACTATCTCTTGTCTTCCACTACAACTATTGACAAAGCAGATCTGATGGTATCAAACTTAAATACTAGAGAAAATGTCTCCTAATGGTCTATTTTTGCAAGCTATGAATATCTCTTAGCTACAAGTCTAGCCTTGTGTAAAAAAAACCGAGACCAAGGAGAGAAATAGAAGAATGGAAGTTCACATTGGGACACTTGAGTGAGTGAAACTCCAAATGCCTAGCATAAGCTTTGGCTTTGGTATTTATACGGAGCATACAAGGCTCTTGAGAAGCTTCTCAAGAAGCTTCCTTCTAGAAGCTGCCTATGTGGCATGCAAGCTAAGCTAGTTGGAAGCTTCTAGAAGCTATCTACTTGGGGTGCAAGTTAAACTAGCTGGAAAGCTTCCCAAGAAGCTTCCTAGATACTTCTAGAATATTCTAGGTTAATTTGGCCTATTTGCTACTTCATTAGTCCTAACTAACTTTATTGTTAAACTCCATATTGTTACATATTCTCCCACTGCTAGTTGGTAACGTCCTTGTTGCCAATGAAGCTTCAAACTCCTAGATGGATATTTGTGTATTCTGGAGATGAGAGAGAGAAAGAGGTTCCCATGTTGCATTATGAAGGAGATAATCTTTCCAAAGGACCTTGTACTCCGTATGTTGTTGGCAATCTCATTGGATGTGACGATGTGCAAGGATATGATCAACTTTGGACTCCTCATGATCATTGATATAGACAGGAGGAGGAGGAGGTTGGACATAAGAAGAAAAAGAAGATGTGTTAGGAACAAAGGGTTTCAAATCAAAAACATGAAAGAGAGGATGGATGCATATATGACAAGGCAAGGCAATCAAGTTAATAAGCGATATGAAAGATGATTTGGGTGACATCAAGGAGTCCTATCCAATTAGGGGCAAGTTTACAAACTTGGATATCAAGGAGTAGTAGGTTACTAGAGGAAATCATGACCTTATCACTGACTTGAAAGTTGAGATCACAAGATAGTGGTCCGCATATTTTTTCTACCGATTTTGAGCAACAAGGAGATGAAATTTGGCTTGTTGGAGTGATTGGGATATGGAGGTCAAGGAGGTGGAAGTGCAATATATGCAAACTCCATAGTTGCAAGACATTCATCCCAATTGGTATGGTGAATGTTGATGAAGGCACAAAGCATATCCTCCAAGGTGCAATTTTCACGTTCAATTTTTCATCAGTTTGAGGGTGATAGGCCGTGGACAAAGTAAGCTTGGTGTTGAGTATCTAAAAGAATGCTTGACAAAATTTCCCAATGAATTGAGGATCACGGTCGGAGATGAGTATGCAAGGCATCCCATGATGCTTGCAAATAGTGTCAAGGTAGATCTACATCAATGTTGGAGCATCCATGGTATCAACAGTTGGTGCTAAATGGATTTGCTTACTAACCTTATCCAAGCTTGAAGTAAGGTAACACAATCATTTTGTTACCTTGCTTTGTCTTGGGCAAGGATGTGATGAGATCCAAGCTCACATGTTCCCGTTGAGCAGATGGAATGGGGAGTGGTTGAAAGAGTCCACTTGGTTTCTAATTACTAGCCTTGTTGTGTTGGCGGCTCTCACACAATCAAACAAACTCTCAAACATCTTGTGTCATGTTGGGCCACCACCATTGGCATTGAAAAGTACTCAAGGTCTTTTCCACACCCATGTAAGCAAAAATTGGTAAAGCATGAGCTTCTTGGAGGCGCACAAGTCAAAGATCACCCTTGGTAGGAACATAAATCCGGTTCTCATAGAATAGATTACCTTCCTTGTAGAAGAAAGTATTGTACTCCTTGTTGCATGCAACAAGACAGCCTTGTACCATCTAAAAGAAAGGATCTTGTTGTAGAGATGTCTTAAACTTGATTTGGACTTTGGAGTCAACTTATACCACTGTGATGAGAGGAAGAGACTTCAAATCAAGTTGTTGTGATAGGGCATCAGGGATGATATAGAACTATAACACTCATTTTTGCATGTGTGTGGTATTGTGATATTTAGTTTAGTATTAAAATTACTTGAGAGATATTATTTATATAGAGATAAAGGATGGTTCTACATTAGTCATGATTAGCTAAATTTAGTCATATCTAAGATAATGAGGACCTTACTTTAGAGGAATTAGAAAAGATGAGCACCACTATTTTAGATTCTAGTGTGTTGACTTGGTATTATTCTTAGGTTTTTTGCTTTGAGGAAAGAGTTGAGAACTCTTGGGCCCACAAGCCTTTTGTTTTGGATTCTTCTATAGTCCAAGGATAGCCCATGTGAAGGAATCCTTGACTTAGTAGTTGGGTCAAGATAAAATCACATGCTTAGTGGAATATGCCCATGTGGATGGATATTCCTTAATACTTTTTTACTTTACTTGACTTTTAGCCTAGTAACTTGAGTTACTCTAGTAATTAATAACTTTGGTGCATAATTATTTCACAAGTATATAAACTAAGGGTGAGGAAGTACTCATCATCCTTTCATTTGCAACTATCTCTCTCTCATTGAGTTCTCTAATGAGCAATGTCTTGAGTATTGGAGTGTTAGCCTTGGAGGAGTATGATGGAGTTGGGATTCCTTGCCTTCTTAGTCCATGGTGCGCTACCATAATAGCCATTAAAGGTTCATCTTGAGTGAGAGACAGGTGTAATACCAATGGTTAGCCATATGATCTAGATGTGAAATTTGGTTTGGTAACATCTAGAATGATGTTATATATGATGGTCAAAATAGATCAGATAGAAGTATCACCAAAAGAGTACTTCTACTAATAGGGCAGAAACCGAAATAGACTTGAGAACCTTAGAACCAATAGCTAGACATATGATTTAAAGGTGAGAATTGGTTTGGTAACATCTGGAAGGATGTTACACATGATGGACTAAACAGATCAGAAAGAGGTATCACCAAAAGGGGACTTCTACTAATAGAGTAGGAACCGAAATATGCCTGAAATCTTTGAAGGCAATTTTGGAGGCCTAAACGGATGAATTAGGCCTCCAAAATGTGCAGATTCCCCCCCACCAACAGAGGAATGGCTGGCCTTCCCTCCCCCCTGGTTTGTCTCATCGAGAGCTTTCCAACGATACCTTACTCATGTGATTCTGAGATTCCTACAGGAAGATTCCCTAAAAGATTCCCTCCGGTCAAAGCTCATTTGACCAATCAGATAGGACCTAGACCAGACAGGTCACCCATCCAAGTAAGTAATCCAAGGGTGGAGCTTGCTGACATGTCACCTATCTGTGTCCCTAATCCTATGGTGGAGCTTCCTTGGAGGAGATCCTCTTTGTCTATATAATAAAGAGAAGGTGCTCCTTGGGGCATCGAATGTTTGAGTGTGCAATCTATGTTTTCTCTCTTCTCTTGTCCTCGGAGTATTACAATGGTATCAGAGCGAGTGTTCTAGTCCAAGAGAGTGGATCACCCATCTTGGAATAGCACGAACTACTGAAACTGAGTAATTTGAGGTGGAGAACATAGAGTAATCACTAGACTTAGGAAGGACTTTAGAGAGCGGATGGGATGGATGCGCCGGGGGGACAATTTCCCACACCTAGCTTTCCATTCTCAAACCCATTCCACATCAAGGTTATGTACATCCAGCGTGAGCAGATGAGAGTATCGCTAGTTTATCACTTTGGTGCGGAATTCATGGACAGAGTGATGAACTCACCAAACCCGGTGATTCTACTTGTGGTGATATATGATAGAGAGTGGGATTTGACAATCTACATTCTATTATGATAATATGGATATGAATGTCCCAAATCCTATCCCTTTCAACACTCAAGTAGAAATCCGTTATGTAGTGAGGCCAAAATTGTTGTTTAGAGATTTTGTGGTTAGGAATTTTGGCGAGGAGTATTATCAACGAGTGATAGCTTCTGAGGTCCCAATGGTAGTTCCGATAATTCGTGCGCCTTTGAGAGTGATTATATTGACTCTGTATTGAAGTAGACGTTAGCAATTGGGTGTTGCAAGAACCATGGATCCGCAGTTGCAAGAGCTGGTGCAAGGAATGCAAGGGATGTTGAATGAATTTCGAGAGATTAAGATGACTATGGAGACATTGCAAAGTCAAGTGCAGATCCTCAGGAACGATCAAGCCATGCAAGAAGAAGAGTCGTCTCAAAACCCAGTACCTGCGACCGAAGTACTTGGAGAGGCACCCGTGCCTACAAACCCTATCAATGATGAAGCCACATTGCTACTCCGGATGAAGAAGACCTGCAACATTGAGCCTTACAAGGGGTAGCGTACGATGGGAGTAGTGGAGAATTGGATCTCGAGAATGAATCGATATTTTTGATTGTTCTCAATAGAGATCACAGAGCATGTTGCAGGCGTGTTTGCATGTGGGTACTTGACCGATAAAGCCCTCACATGGTATGATGCTTGGGAACGATCCATGCTGGCAGAGAGAAGGGAGGTCACATGGACAGCAATGCAAGAAGGACTGCTCAAGAATTTCCAATCGGTGGATTCTGTGCAGATGGCTCGAACCCGCTATGGGGATTGAGACAGAAGAATAGCATACAAGAGTATGTGGAGGCCTTTCTGGATCTACAAGTCGCAATCACCGACATGAGTCCAGCAGAGGCTCTCAACAATTTCAAACGAGGGTTGAAAAAGCGGATTTGCCAAGAAGTCATGGTGCAAAACCCTCGCACGGTATTTGAAGCTATTGCTTGTGCGTAGAGAATAGCCGGAGCATTAAGTGGAGGTGAAGGAGTAGTTCCACCTCAACATTATCGGGCAGAAATGCTACACATGGGTGGACCAGTACCAATGGAATTGGGCAACCTTCGATTTTGAGATTGAGGAGTACAGCCGCTTCAAGGAGAGCGGGGACGGGTAGAAGAACGAAGAGATGGAGTCCCACAAGGAGAAGGGACTTGAGGAGAACAATGCCATTGTTACAATTGTGGCCGTATTGGGCACATATCTACCAATTGTCGCACTCGTTTCCCTAGAGGCACTCGGCCTTCGTACAGGCGATCTTTGAACAACATGGAGAGGCACATTGAAGAGGAGGAGGTGGAAACCACTTCGGAAAACAAAGATCACCAGTAAATGTACCTCGCTGCCTTACTGGCTTAATAAGGAAGCAGAGAAGCGAGGGAAGGAAGAAGAATAATGCGCAAAGATCCTGAAAGGCAACCTCACAATTGATTGTCGTGAATGGAATCCTGGAAGGTAATCAAGTGAGAGTATTAATAGATCCGGGAGCAATAGAGAATTTCTTGTCTCGCTTTGTTGCAATAAGCTTAGGAATGGATCTAGAGAGAGATGGAAGTGAAGAAGTAGAGCTACCAAATGGGCAAACAGAGAGGATTGAATCATTACCTAGACGGGTAACCCTCTCTGTAGGAGAATATCAGGAAGCAATTGAGTGGCGAATGATACAGTTAGCCCGTTATGATGCAATTTTAGGCATGCCATGGATGGAGCAATACAACCCAATGGTGGATTGGAGGAAGAAAGTAGTGAGAACCCACCAATGGTCAAAATATTGGGGTTAAAGAAAAATCACACAGGCAGAAACTGCCTCTACATGTTGTAGGGACGACAACTGTCTGTAAGACCGATAGATGTTTTATGGGTCTAATAAGAGAAGTCCAGAGTGCACAACTTGCTGGACAAATTCCTGAGAAATTGAAGGATGTGGTGGATGAGTTTCAAGATGTCTTTCCCGATGATCTACCCTCAGGATTACCACCTAAAAGGCGAGTAGATCACAAATAGAGACACTCCCAAGGAAGACACCTCCTTGTAAGGCCCCATATCGCCTATCACCTCATGAGTTGGAGGAGTGTAAGACTCAAATTGAGGAGATGCTACAGAAAGGGTTCATCCAACCTAGCATATCACCATATGGGGCACCTGTCTTGTTTGTGAAGAAGAAGGATGGTACAATGCGCATGTGCATTGACTATCGGGGTCTCAATCAGCAAACATTGAAGAAAAAATACCCCTTACCTCGCATGGATGACCTGTTTGATCAACTCCATGGAGCGAGATACTTCACCAAACTGGACTTGCTAAGCGGTTACAATCAAATCTGAATTGCAGAGGAGGATGTGTACAAAACTGCCTTTTGAACTAGGTATGGCCACTTTGAGTATCTTGTGATGCCCTTTGGCCTCACCAATGAGCCTGCCACTTTCATGAGCCTAATGAATGACATATTTTGTCCATACTTGGATAAGTCTGTTATCGTCTTCTTGGACGATATCTTAGTATATAGTAGCACGATGACAGAACACAAACAACATCTGCGAGAGGTCTTCCAGATTCTAAGATAGAATCAGTTGGACGCCAAAATCTCATAGTGTGAGTTTGGCAAGTCTGAAGTAGACTACTTAGGGCATAGAGTAAGTGCAGAGGGCATTCAAGTATTGACAAATAAAATAGAGGTCATTCAAAAATGGAGTGCCCCCAAAGATCAGACTCAACTTAAGAGCTTCTTGGGGTTGACGGGATTCTATCGTAGATTTGTCAAGGACTTCTCCAAGGTTGCACAGCCTTTAACGGCACTACTTGGCAAGGGGAAGAAGTGGACATGGGGAACTGCACAAGAGTTGGCCTTTCAAGAATTGAAGGCCGCCTTACTACATGCACCAATCTTGAAGTGGTATGACCCAAAATGTCCAATCAAGTTGGCTACGGATGCATCAGGCGTAGCAATAGGAGCAGTCCTACAACAAGAGTGGCATGACGGATGGCATCCAATTGCATATTTCTCTCGAAAGTTGTTACCGGAAGAGCGCAACTACCACACCACGGAACGAGAAGAGTTAGCCATCGTTCTAGCAACCAAGCATTGGAAGCACTACCTGGGCGAGAAGGCATTTGTAGTAGAGACAGACCACAAACCTCTAGTCTACCTCGAGACGCAGAAGGACCTATCTCGTCGCTAAATTTGGTGGGCAGAGTGGCGACAACGCTTCAACATGACAATCACCTACGTGGAAGGTAAGAAGCAACTTGCAGATGCATTCACTCGCATGCCAATGGCCAACAACTTGGTGGCAGAGGTTAAGATTAACCCTGAATTTTGGCAAGAGATTCTAGATGCTACACAAATTGATCCACAGATTGTAGAAGCGCAATTGTCCAAAGGTGTCACCAGCACCCAAGGACTCACTTTTTGGGAGGGCCGATTGTGGATCCCAAATGTCCCAGAATTATGCACCACCATTCTAGCGGAATGTCATGATTCGGCCATTGCAGCTCATGTCGGAGTGGACAAGACCTTGGAGGCAGTCAAGCGCCATTACTATTGGCCCAAGATGAGCAACAATGTGATGGACTATGTGCGTAGCTGCCTACTTTGTCAACAAAACAAAGCTTCTAATCAAGCTCCTGCAGGGCTCCTTCAACCTCTTCCCACTCCTACCCAACGTTGGGAACAAGTGAGTATGGATCTCATCTGTGAATTACCCAAGACCACCTCAAGGTTTGACTCCATTGTGGTCTTTGTGGACCGGCTCAGTAAAATGATTCATGTACGCCCTACCACCAAGGAGGTGACCGCTCCGCAACTAGCTCAACTATACTTAGATGCAGTCTTTGCTCACCATGGCTTGTCTAGAGTACTCATCACCGATAGAGGCACCCAATTCACCAGTTTGTTTTGGCAAACCTTTGGTTTCTTCAAAACCAAGTTGGCCATGTCTACAGCTTACCACCCACAAACAGATGGCCAAACAGAGCGGCCTAATCGCACGATTGAAGACATGTTACGCGACTTCACCTTAGAAGAGCAAGAGAGGTGGGACACCCTACTACCGTTGGTGGAATTCGCTTACAACAATTCAGTGAATGCCTCCACCCAGGTCACTCCGTTCTTCCTCATGTATGGTGAGCATCCCTTCACACCCTCTAGCTTGATGAAGATCCGTCCAGTGACTACCAAGGTTGATGCAGTCAACACATTTGTTTCTAGAATCCAACAAGGTGTGGAGAGCGCCAAGCACAAGTTACAGATTGCGCAAAATCGACAAAAGCAGTATGCTAATGCACACCGTAGGCACATGGAGTTCAATGTTGGGGATCAAGTGTGGCTATCGACAACCAACCTCACATTAGTTGGCTCTCGTAAGGTCAGACCTCGTTTTATTGGGCCTTTCTCAATTCTTCGTTGCATCGGCGCTGTGGCCTATCACCTTGAGCTACCACCACACATGAAGATCCATCCAGTGTTCCATGTCTCCCTATTACGCAGATATGCTCCCCGATCAGGCCAAGGTACTTCCACACAGGACATTCGACCTTGTCCAACAGTCATTGATGGCATAGAGGAATATGAAGTGGAGCGGATTCTCCAAAAACGCATGCGTGGTACTCGCCATCTACGGGTGGAATATCTAGTACAATGGAAAGGTTACCCCCTCTATGAAGCAACCTGGGAACCCGCTGCCAATTTGGCACATGCACCGGTGTTGGTGCAAGCATTTGAGCAACAATTGCACAACGAGGATGTTGCGTCTTAAAAGGAGGGAGGTCTGTAATACCAACGGTTAGCCATATGATCTAGATGTGAAATTCGGTTTGGTAACATCTAGAATGATGTTATATATGATGGTCAAAATAGATCAGATAGAAGTATCACCAAAAGAGTACTTCTACTAATAGGGCAGAAACCGAAATAGACTTGAGAACCTTAGAACCAATAGCTAGACATATGATTTAAAGGTGAGAATTGGTTTGGTAACATCTGGAAGGATGTTACACATGATGGACTAAACAGATCAGAAAGAGATATCACCAAAAGTGGACTTCTACTAATAGAGTAGGAACCGAAATATGCCTGAAATCTTTGAAGGCAATTTCGGAGGCCTAAACGGATGAATTAGGCCTCCAAACTGTGCAGATCCTCCCCCCCCCCCCCCATGGAGGAAAGGCTGGCCTTCCGTCCCCCTGATTTGTCTCGTTGAGAGCTTTCCAATGGTACCTTACTCATGTGATTCTGAGATTCCTACAGGATGATTCCCTAAAAGATTCCCTCCAGTCAAAGCTCATTTGACCAATCAGATAGGACCTAGACCAGACAGGTCACCCATCCAAGTAAGTAATCCAAGGGTGGAGCTTGCTGACATGTCACCTATCTGTGTCCCTAATCCTATGGTGGAGCTTCCTTGGAGGAGATCCTCTTTGTCTATATAATAAAGAGAAGGTGCTCCCTTGGGGCATCGAATGTTTGAGTGTGCAATCTATGTTTTCTCTCTTCTCTTGTCCTCGGAGTATTACAACAGGCCGGCTCACATTTTTGGTTTTATTATTGGGACCTCTCTAGAAGGCAAGATAATGTTTCACGTAAAATCCTATATTAGACAGAAGGAGGCTATGAGAGCTCACTTGAAGAGAACATTAGGAGAGGAGAGGGCTGAACTTATGTTAGAGAACCATTTGTATACCGTGTATTTCATTATAATGTCTTTTAGGTGATTTTGTATTTCTTGTACACATGAGAAGATTTGGAGAGATTGTGGGAGGTGGATTGCAGATTTGGGGATTACGGTAATTTTGGGCAAAATCTCAAGTTTTAGATCTGGACTTGAATTTATGTTAGAGAACCATTTGTATACCGTGTATTTCATTATAATGTCTTTTAGGTGATTTTGTATTTCTTGTACACATGAGAAGATTTGGAGAGATTGTGTGAGGTGGATTGCAAATTTGGGGATTACGGTAATTTTGGGCAAAATCTCAAGTTTTAGATCTGGACTTGATACCTTAAAATCACATGCTTAGTGGAATATTCCCATGTAGATAGATATCCTTTATACTTTTTGACTTTGCTTGACTTTTAGCATAGTAACTTGAGTTACTATGGTAAATAGTAATTTTTGTGCATAACTATTTCACAAGTAAATAAACAAGGGGTGAGGAGATACTGATCATCCTTTGATTTGCAACTATCTCTCTCTCATTGAGTTCTCTAGTGAGCAATGTCTTGAGTCTTGGAGTGTTAGCCTTGGAGGAGTATGATGAAGTTGGAGTTCCCTGCCTTCTTAGTCCATGGTGTATTACCATAATCAGAGG
Source organism: Lunularia cruciata (assembly GCA_948567375.1). Lineage (NCBI taxonomy): Eukaryota > Viridiplantae > Streptophyta > Marchantiopsida > Lunulariales > Lunulariaceae > Lunularia > Lunularia cruciata. Next base: position 44,982,897 of record OX419757.1, read on the forward strand.
TTCATCCTAAGTGAGAGATAGGCCAACTAACAGAACCAACCGGGTTTGTATTCAAGTTTGATGGCAAACAATTGTAGTTGTTCCTCCCATCAATGATGTTGATTGTTCATATGTTCCAAGTGTAATGTCTGCAACAATGGTTTGTGATCAATTTGCATGATCACTTGTTTCTCCAAGAGATAATGCCTCCATACCTTGATGGTATACACCATTGTGAGTTGCTCTCAATCTTGAGTAGAGTAACTCCTTTCAGCCATATTTAGTTGGTAAGACACAAAGAAAATGGGATGCAATCCATCTAGGAATTCTTGTTGCAACACGACTCCAATCACAAAGTTAGAAGCATCAAAATCAACCACACAAGGTAGTTGAGGATCATATGGTTGAAGAATAGGTCTTGAAGACACCATATATTTCAACTTCTTTGTTGTCTTCTAGAATGCTTCTTTGTGCTTGTTATTCCATTCCATTCCAAAGCTTGAGTTCTTCTCCAAGAGATCAGTCAATGGTGTGGCCACATGAGCATAATAATGGATGAACCATCGGTAAAAATTAGTCAATCTATTAAATGCTCATACTTCTATAGTATCCTTTGGAGTAGGCCAATCAATAATGGCTTTGATTTTCTTTGTTCTATCTTGATCCCCTCTGATGAGATCTTGTGACCCAAGAAGGTAAGTTCCTTCTACCAAAATACACACTTTGACTTCTTGCAGTAAAATTTCCACTATTGTAGTCGTCTTTAGACTTTACACACATGATTCATGTATTCTACCTCTCTCTTGCTATAGATTAAGATATCATCCAAGAACACCCCCACATACCAATCTAATAGTCCATCTAACACCCGATGCATCTGATCCATGAAGACTATTGGAGCATTAGTGAGCCCAAAAGGTAGAACTCTCCACTCAAAATGCCCATACCTTGTGCAAAAGGCAATCTTTTGCACATCCTCCCTATCAATGGGGATTTTCCAGTAGCCGCTGCAAAGATCCAACTTGGATAAGTACGGTGGTCCACTTAGTTGATCAAGCATGCATCAATTTGAGGCAAGGGATATGTATTCTTCATTGTTTGTTTATTGAGCCCGTGGTAGTCAATAAAAAAATAAATTCCTCCATCCTTCTTTGGAACAAAGAGTACTAGTGCTTCCCAAGGAGATGTATTATGCCGTATGAAATCCTTTTCCAACAACTCCATAAGTGTTGTTCACAACTCTTCTAATTCCTTTGGTGAGAGCCAATATATTGGTCTACTCACTAGATGTAATACCAATAGCTAGACATATTAGCTAGAGGTGAAAATTGGCTTGGTAATATTTGGAAGGATGTTATGTATGATGTGTTAGGTAGATTAGATAGAGGTGTCACCAAAAGAATACTTCTACTGATAGTGCAAAAGTCAAAAATAGCCTAAAGTTGTAATACCAATAGCTAGACATATTAGCTAGAGGTGAAAATTGACTTGGTAACATCTAGAAGGATATTACGTATGATGGGCTAGGTAGATCAAATAGAGATGTCACCAAAATAGGACTTCTACTAATAGAGTAGGAGCCAAAAATATTTTGGAAAATTTAGAGCCAATTTTGGAGGCTTGAACGGATGAATTAGGCCTTGAAAATATACAAATTCCCCCCCCCCCTCTCCTCCCAAATAGAGTGAAGGCTATCTTTCTCTCCTCCTTGGTTTGTCTCATCAAGAGCTTTCCAATGGTACCTCACCCATATGATTTGGAGATTCCTACAAGAATATTCCCTAATGATTCTTTATGGTCAAAGGTGGTTTGATTAACTATATATGATCAGAACTGACATGTCACCCATGCATGCAACTAATCTAAGGGTAGAGATCATTGACATGTCATTTATCCACATATCTGATCCAAGGATGGAGCTTCCATCGGGGTAGTCCCTTTTGCTATATAATACAATCAAGTGCTCCTTTGGGGCATAGGAGGTTTTGAGTGTGAAACTATGTGTTTCTTATTTTTTGTTTCTCTTCAGGTCTCCTATCCTTGGAGTACTACACTAGAGTACTCCTTGGCAATAATTCAATCTTGAAGTGCATACACGATCAGAGTGTAATCCCTTTGGCAGATCATCCAAAAACACATCTGCAAACTACTCTTAAACTATTTGATCAACCACTACTTGATGAGGTTCTTGACTCTCCTCAGATTCTCCTTGTGCAATCGGTTTGATCTACACTACAAAAATAGACTTATCTTCTTCCAATGCTTTCTCTATGGCTACTTCACTAACAAAATTCCCATCTAAGGACTCATCTTTCTTCAAAGCTTACTCCATGGTTGTTTTCTTAACAAACTTCCTATCTTGGGACTCATCTCCATTCAAAGCTTGCTCCATGGTTACTTCTTAACAAACTTCCCATCTTGGGACTCATCTCCCTTCAAATCTTGCTCTATGGCTACCTTCTTGACATACTTCTCATCTTGGGACTGCCTATTCTTAGGTGTCTTACTTAGAGGTGCCAGACAACCTAATTGGAAATTCTTACCTTGGTGTTGTACTTGAATTTGTTGTTGGTTCCAATCAAATTGAACCTTATGATGTTGAAGCTAAGGTAGACCTAGAATGACATCATAGTGTAGAGGTGCCACTACAAACCTCATACACTCCAAATACTTTTTCCCAATCGTGAAAGTAATAGGATGCAAGGTACGGAATGTAGAACCCTTTCTACCATCCGCCATCATCAATCTACTTCTAATTATTGGCTTGATTAGAATACATAATTCCTTCTCTAATTGCATGGAGAAAAAAAAATTTGAACTTCTCGAATCAACCAAAATCTCACAACCACAATCAATTATCATAACTCGTAAGTGAAGCAAACTTGCATAAGTTGAGCCTTTGATCCCATTGGAACTAATCAAGTTCCTAATATGTGGCTAAAAATCTCTTATTGAGATTTCTTGTTTCCCTAATCATTTTGCTCCACAAACTTCATTTGGATGACTTGTCAAGGTTACCCATTCTTGAATGGACATTCAACAATATGATGTCCAATTTGGCAATAATTGAAACAACCACCATTTTGTCATAGTTTTTCTCTATCTACAGCACCAAGTGGTCTCCGTTGAATGGCATCAATCTCCAATTTGGCAATAATATAAACAACCACCATTCTATCACAATTTTTCTCTATCTGTAGTGTCAAGTGGTATCCATTAAATGGCATCAATCTCCATTGGTTTTGGCTGCTCCACCTATGTGTAGTGCGTTGGTAGGTCTTGTGGAGGTCAAGGTCAAGACCAAGTTGTTGCAAGCAAGGAATTAAAGTGTTTTTCCAACCGCATGGCTTCCTCCAAGTGTTGTGGCTCTTGCATATTTACCTCTAATTTTGGTTTGTGACTTCAGGCCCCTCACAAATAATCTACAGCTTCACCTTCCAATATATATGTAATTTGCATGATGGTGTTTCGGAATTGCATGATGTAACTTCTTACAAAGCCAATATGCTTCAACTCTACCAACCTATCTTGTACAGCTTGTGTGGCATTTATAGCTTAGAATCAACCAATTATTGTACTCTTGAATTTTTCCATATCAAGAATGGTGTGACAATTTGCCATTGAGCTGAGTGGAGTGAGCTCACTCCACTCATAATCACCACCATAGCTTTACTACTCCATCTAATTGGTTGGAAGCCAAGAGAGTCTATTTTTATTCATCTTGAAGATTGGTAGCTTCAAAATAACATTTTTAGTCAAACACAAAATTCTCCATTGCACCCAAGAGATTCTTGCCTTCAAAAACCTTTGGAAATTGGATTTGGTCTTCTCTTTCTCAAATTGGTACTCTTTCTACGTGCTCTTGTTGTCAATGAACTCATTCATCCAACAATCAAGTAAGGTGCTTGATTTGTTGATGCATAGCAATGATAATCTTGGTCATTGCTGCCATGGTTACTACTCTATCACACCACCCCCAATGTATTTAATTTATTAACACATAGATGTGATTCGTCCATCGTTCTCCATAAGTTACAATCAAAAGTACCAAGGTTTCCTCAAATAGGATGATTGTCTTTAAAAAATCTTGCCTAAAACGTGAGGTGATGAACCATGTGAAATGATGCTTGGGTAGTACCCAAACACTAAAATCCCAATGGTTTGGCTGAAATGGATTTGGTGGTCCATAGATTCCATCCATCTCATTCTTGATCTAATACCAATGTAAAAAAATCAAGACCAAGGAGAGAAATAGGAGAATGGAATATCATATTGAGACACTTGAGTGTGGGAAACTCCAAATGCCTAGCATGAGCTTTGGCTTAGGTATTTATAGGGAGTACACAAGGCTCTTGAGAAGCTTCTCAAGAAGTGTCCTTCTAGAAGTTGTCTACTTGATGTGCAAGCTAAGCTAGTTGGAAGCTTCTAGAAGCTTCCTTCTAGAAACCACCTACTTGGGTTGCAAGCTAAGCTAGCCAAGAAGCTTCCTAGATACTTCTAGAATATTCTAGGTTAGTTTGGCTTATTTTCTACTTCATTAGTCCTAACTAACTTCATTACTAAACTCCATATGGTTACATCTTGTATATTGAAATGTTGCACTTAGCATAAAGCTTGGTTTTATAAACCCACTTACATTTTATTGTTTTTTCTTTTGACAATATTGTCAACTTCCAAGTCTTGGTTTGCTTCAATGACTTGAATTCTTCATCTACTCTTGTGATTGCAATACATCTTGGAAATCAATAGGATCTAATTCTACATGACCTCCTTCAATCTTAGCTAGAACAATGCAAGCATAGATGTCTTACCATAATACCACTCATCAAGTTTTTGTGGTGGTCTTCTCATTCTCCCATTTCTACAATTTGCTCCATCTTGAGTAGTTGAAGTTGAGCTAAGTTGCAAATCAGGTTCTTGATCACCCTCATTTTCATCTTGAAGTGGAAAAATGCTAGTCTCACTTGCTGATTCTTCTATAGCCTGCTCTATAGATTCCTTATAAGCTTGTAGAAAGTTCCATCATTTTCTATCTCATCAATGTTCATTCTAGCATTGGATTTCTCTTCATCTCTCTCTTGAAGACAATTGGTGTCTAGGTTTAGCATTTATAACCATCAATGATCAGATTGCTTTTCTCTAAACAAAAAATCGATACTTTCAATATTTTGTTGTTCTTTTGACCCTAAGATCCAAAGGCTTTGGATATATCCAACAAATTAAATATCTTGTCCCTTTGGATCAAACTTCTTTCTCTGACCCCTTGGTGTGTGCACAAAGACTGAGCAACCAAATTTTCTCAAATGTTCAATTGTTTGTTTTGTCCATGCAAAAGCTCATGTGGAGTTTTCTCTAAAATTTATTAAAATGCTATTCAAGACATATGTAGCAGCTCCTACTACTTCTACCCACAAATCTCTAGGAAACTTGCTAAAAAGCAACATGCTTCTTGCCACTTCAAACATTGTTCTATGATCTCTCTTTGAGATATCATTTTGCTCAAGAGTGTAAGACAATATAAGTTCATAGACTAATCCAACACTCTTTACAAAAATAGCAAATTCCTTTCAAGTGTATTCACCTATTCTATCAAATTGTAGTTTCTTGATCTTCACTCCACATTGAGTTTCTAAATATGTGTGAAGTTGTGGGAAGCAAGGAAGAGTTTCTAACTTCTCTTTTAAGAAAAATACAATTCTAAGACCACTAGTATCATCCTTAAAAATGAGATAATATCTTGATCCTCCTATTGAGCTCACACTCTCATAGGACCACAAATATCATTGTGAAAGAACTCTCCAACCTTGTAATTTCCTCTATTATTGCTAGATTTTGGAAAAGGTAATCTATGATGCTTTCTTAGAGCACATCCATCACAATAGAAATAATTTTGACTACCAAGCTCTTTTGTTTTCAAACAAAGATCCTCTACTAGTACCCCTCTCTCCGTCTTCCTAATGTAGGCAAGATTGAGATGATCAAGTCTCTAGTGCCAAAGTGAACTATATAACTTTTTGACAAAGTCTTTGCTTCTCACTCTACCCATCACTTGCAATAATCTAGTTTGCTTGGGAAATTTTACCTATCTTGGTAAATTTGATCTAAATTATATAGAACTTGAGTCAAGGACATCCTTCATCACCATTGCTCCATCTTTCTCTATGTAGCAGCCATCTTTGGTGTAGGTGGTTTGAATACCTTTGTCCGCTACTTCACCAATGTTGAACAAGTTGCACTTCAACTTTGGAATGCAGAGAACTCTTCCAATGAATCCTTCTTGTCTTCTTGCATCAAGCTCAAAAGAAATAGGGATGTCTCCTACTCCAAAAATCCAAACCTTTCAATTGTCAGCAACATACATGTGCCATGCTCCTTCTTCAATCTTTCTAAAATCTTGGAACCACCCTTGTCTATGGTCATGTGCTATGAAGCTCCTCCATCAACAAACAAAATATCATTGTCTAGATTATTGATACTTGTGGTAGTGTTGAAACTAGTAGCAAATGCAATACTTTGTGTCATTAGAACATTGGCTTGACTTCTAGGATTAGCTAAATTATGCAACTTTCTTCTTGGGAGTCTTGCTCACTTCTACATTCTCTTTCCTATTGCCCCTTCTTTCCGCATTTGTTGCAGCTTGTTCTCTTCTTCAGTTCAAATATATCAGTCTAATTTTGAGTTTCACCTTTGTTGCTACCTCTCAAGCTTCTTCTACTAGCTACAAGAAAGGCTTTCTCCCTTGAACTCTCTTCTTTCTCCTCTCCACATCTGTTCAAGGTTTCTTCCTTGAGCAGTCTTGCAGTGAGACTCTTGATGGTTTGTTACTACTCATGTACATTATCTCATGTGGCTATTATATGGTGATAAGTCTATGGTAAACTACAAAAAATCTTGGTGATGATTGAGGAATTGTATATTCTAACACCAAGGTTACTAAATTGACTAGATAATTTCTACTTGGTTATCTTTGCTCCCAATTTCATCTGCATTTGAAAGAATCTTTGTTGGAGAACGTGCTTTCTCTATGAAGCACATTATTCATATAATATAATCAATTTACTCCACATCTGGTTTGTGGTTTTACAATTGATTTGTCTTTGTAAATAGTTCTCTTTTATTGTTGCACGTATGTACCAATCCGTCTCTTCTCCATATGCTATAGCTTGGTCAATAGTCTTTGTCTTATTAAGAATCCCTAGAAGTCTCTTTGACTTGAAAATGATCCATCATTTGGATTTTCCAAATCAAGAAAATCATTCCAAAATAGACTTATGTATGTTATATCTCTCACATTGCTCCTTCTTCCCTTATGTCCCACTCTACTCTCAAGTCTTAAAGATCTCTTCTAGTCTCTCAATCTCTTTGAAATACTACGACAAAAATAATCTTTTGTCTCTCTTGTTGAATTGGAAAATTGGTGCAAATAAACTATTGAGCATAGTTGTAAATATTGATAAAAATCCGCACAACATTTATAAAATACAAGGAAGGTAAAAAGATATACAAAGCTTTTTTGCAAATTTCCTCTTCTTGTAAATCTAGTTGCATGAAGTGAGGAATGGAATACCTATACACTAGTATGCAGGTTCTAAGCTAATGAAAAACTTGTTCAAGTTACCTAACCTTGCTTCTCTTGACTCATGCTCACAAGTCACCATACTCAAGGCTCTTGACCATGCCGCCAGTATTTCGATAACATGCATGATATGCTCTCTCAAAGATAAGACCTAAGTACTCTAACACTATCTGAGGCTACCATCGGGTGCTAGGGACATTCTATATCAATGCCACTTGTACTACCATCGGAAATGTACTTTCAACACTTACATATACCCAGTTGACTTCAAATTCTTATTCATTGTCTCAATCCTAGTGATTAAAGGCTATCGAAGAGACCTATCTTGTGAATATAGTCATCAGTGTCTAGCTAGTGTTGCAGGTGTTTGTTTGTTTGTTTGTTCTGCTCTTAGGTACTCATTTCATGATGATATTACATTGTTGGGGCTATCATCTGTGGGTGTGCAACCCCCGTTCTTCACACGGTTTCAGCATACTATTGCTCGTATAAAACTTCCATAGGTGTTCATTTCGTGATGATATTACTTGTTTTCGATTACTGGCAGCTAGGTCATTGTGGGGTGGGGATTCTTCGTTACTCAAACGATTACCGCGTACCATTGAGCATGTACGACTTCCAAGCTTGATGTTCATCCTTATTCAACTCGATATTTGAGTAAGCTTGTTCAACCTTACAAATACATTATCTTCCTCATAGATGTCCTCATCGTTATTTCTGGATTATAATCAGTAGGGACACGACAGTTTTCGCAGCTAAGTTATTCTATGGAGCCATCTCTAACCAGGAGTTAACTCCTTGGAGAATCTTGGCATTGTATTGACCCCCTCTATTTTAATCTTTTAACTTTTGTGAATCCTTGTTTTCTCCAACCTTATTATAGAACTCGTGTTTGTCCTCCTTCACATGATAACAAGAAGTCATCCTGTCAGCCAGTCGTTAGTACAGAGAAAGTGCCTCACTAATAAGAATTACGCTTCCCTTCAACCATGCATTCAAGAAAACACTGAGCTCAGGATACAGATACTACAAAATCTGTAAACAACCGTGAAAGGCACAACAAAGGAACAACTTTTGACTTTACTTCAGGTGTTAGTATTGGAAGTCGAGTTATTATCCGTATGTTCTCATCTCGACGAGAAGAAGATTTCGGTAGGTTGTGTAAACATCTGTTGATGCAATAATGTGGCAAACATTGGCCAGTTCTGCACACATAATGTTGACCACATAAGCTTCCATGCTTAAGTGACACATACCAGGCAGGATATGTCGAGCGCAGCTACGAATAATCCATTCAGGTTCGTTTCTGACAGTAGCTCAAACGAATAGGCAATTGAAATCTCTACAGAAGTGATAAACCTACAAATTCTCTGAGTCCACCTCCAAATTCTCTCAGTCCATAAATTCTTTCCGTGTTTCCATGGTTTCCAGAGACTCGCTCCATGGATGACGACGCTTGCTTGTATGAGTTAGATGCGAGAACCAGTTTTTCTAGATGCTGTATATCAAAGAAGTTAAGCTTCGGTCAGTATCGCCAAGCACATCGAGATCCAGATGTCCTTCAATTGCACGTTACTTACCTAGAGGATGATACAGCGATTCTTAACTTCGTCGATGCTGAATCCATACACAACTCGTCTTTATTAAAGACAATAATTGGTAGGGGTGCAGTTGAAGATTGATTTAGCTCGTTTATCACTAATAAAAATGAATCGGATCTTTACATGGGAAGTTGTCTCCGTCCTGAAGTTTTGCTACCCCAAAAATTTACAATCGGCCACCTAAGCAAAATTGTACATTCATCCCCACAAGTGGTTGTTCAACACATGACAGAAGAGGAGGACGGTCGTTCTAACGAAATGTTTTGTTACGCTTGAGAAGGATCGGAGTCTCTGTTGACTGAATGATGTGATTCGCGAACAAATTTTGCTCGGGCCACTCTCTGATGCTTCTGGCCACCAACGCAAATATCTCGGACGCAGAAGAGATAAATTCATGGAGATTTTCAGGTCGCGAGTTCACGAGATAGGAAATGGTCGTGTCCTCTTCTACCAACCGAATCAATAAGGAATGCGACCCAGGGAATGCTCCTCCCGACTGCGTCAAAGTCTTCACGCTGCCGTTGTTGGTGAGCTGAACAGACCACAGCATGCCTTGACCCTCTCCATGCCTATTTTGTGGCATGGAGGCGTGCATCATTTCATCGAACAGGCTTTTGTTAATCAGAGAAGGCTGCCGAGTGCCATCAATGTGGAGAGCTAAGAGTACGACGTCCTTGACGTTTGCAACCCATCCGCCGTATGAATTTGCTGAGACCTTCAGATCGCCGAATCCGTAGTCACATTGAACGTATCCTTGGCCCGGGTAGACTGACAAACAAGTGGAAGTTCTCCCGTTTAGACCGTAGTAGTGGACCTCGGTGGTCGCGAGGCTTTCCTGTTTCGTCTCTCCCATCCTGAAAGATGTCGCTCCGATAACATCGAATATATGCTTCTGAGACATGGAAAGCACCAAATTCAGTTCAGAATCGAATTAGGACAGATCCTGGATGGGTGACAGGCGGCAAACAAAGATGAGACTTCTACAAATGTCTTTAGTTTTCCTTCCATTTGCTGGCTAAATGGGTCCATCTGACTTGTGGAATGGACCCCAAACTCACTCGATGTATCATTGAATCATGACATCCATCAAGTACATTTACAAACTGGGCTACTCAATCGAAGTAACATCCTCGGCATTGTAAAATCAGAACATCAACTTTTCTATATGATGGTATGGGTAGGCTTAGTAGGATGCTGTACGTTATGACAGACTGGATTCCAGGAAAAAAAGCTGTATGAGCAGGCGCTTTAACTGCCTTTCACATTCACCCAGGAACCCTGTTCGCATTGGCCCTGTAGACCTAAGAGCAGAGTTGAACACAGCAGTGGCTGTGACAAGTATTTACGTCGACATAGTTCATTTTTGCTTGCAATTTTCTAATCTCCCGCAGTAATTATCTCAAGATGAGGTGTGTACGTTCCTAATGTTGGGTTGACCATGGAGGGTATTTACGCGTACATAGGTGTCATGACCATACTTTGGTAACAACTAGGAAAGGACAAGGGACGGAGTGGCTCACCTTCACATAGCTTTCGTATGTCATGCCTGAAACCACTTCGATCACCCGCCCTAAAACGAGGAATCCGAAGTTGCTTGGTTCCATAGCTGTTCCGGGGTCGAAGTCCAGTGCTAAACCCTTCATAAACTGTATTATAGACGCAGCCGACGGCGGACTAGCATGCCCCAACGCTTGGGATACCTCCAACGAACCTGGCACCGTGCTAGGTTCTCTTCCTGACGCACTTACGTTCCATCCTGCAGCAACGAGAAATCGAGGAACTGGCTATCACGGACTGCACATCACATACAATACAGGAGCTGCGTGGACACCGAGTGGCACGGCGATGATGTTGTCTACGTACTAGACTCTATACAGTGTAGTCGAGTATTCACAGAAGGCTCCTTGTTGCACTGTAGCTCCGGTGTATGGCAGTACAAGCCTGTCCTTTAATAAATTCTCTGAAGGACGAGAAATAATGGACACGTGCGCAAACTCCTTAAAGAAGAGCAACATTCATTCATTAATACTCGATTCAATTTACTATAGTCTCTAAATTGACCGCATTCATAACTAACATGACATAAATTGAGCATATGTCTTTCCATACGAAGGAGAATACGCTATCAATAACCTTCAAGCCAAGCGGCGCTAGTAGTCCTTTCGCCTCTCTTCGAATTGTCAATCGGAGAGAGATGCAAATGCTAGACAAACTTATGAAGGGGTGGGGAAGGCTTGACAAGAAGTGAAGATACCAAGTGTCCAGATGCGCGTGAAATTTAAAAGATTTAGTAATATTAAAAAAATATAGTGGGACATGCAGTGAACAAGAAAGGCAGACCTGCAGTTTCCTGCAAAAGGTTGCGTATTGAAATATCATGAAGTCGTGGATCAATCTTTGAGTTGCTTGGTGGTTCTAGATGACCCAACAGCATGAAGGCCTTGTCTTCGAGCTCCAAATGATTTTCCTGCATACGCAACAGCGTCATTCCCTTCTCAACTTCTAAGATGGTCAGCAAACAGTCTTCATTTCTACTAGACAACAGTTACGATGGTCAGAAGCTACGGCCGTTCCACACCTAACCTCGACTGACCGACTAAAGTGCGTGAATTGGCTTCAGGGGAACAAGGTGTAAAAAAGGAGTTTCAGGAAGAAACTAGACATCAGCGTACAATCTGAGTGGCGGATACGTTTCAATGCAGTTTCCTCTGCAAATTTCAAAACAATGTCAGACAGTAGATCGAGGGGAATTGAAGTCAGACATATTGAAAGTTCAAGATATCATCACGTTGCCAAAATGAATCTACATCTACGTATATTTAACCAGAACGAGACACCATAACGTAAGAATATTGTTCATACAGTTCAATATCACGCAGATATGCACGACCAGGAAGCAGACTTTATGATATCTCGTCTGTAATTGATCGCAGATGTGAGCGCAAATGTGAACAAACCAGTATGTTCACATCCGCTCATGACAGGCTTACTTCTGCGGCTAGAGACACATTGCCACCAGTACATGATGTACCCACAACAAACGGACCTGTAATACGTGAAAATCTGATAAGATTACCACACACTGAGTACATGATGTACGACGAACCTGCACCAACTGCAGTATCGCGATGCCGGTGATGAGTTTAGAGAGATCAGAAATGCGCATCACATGCTCCGTTGTCATATTCTCGAAACGCTGTCCTCGTTTAGCAAGTCCGTAGGCATTAAAAAGTTTGAGCGATCCCCCCTTTGACACAGCCAATTGTGCACCGGGTATATCATTCTCCTTCATCAATCCCTCCATGACTTCACCGAAGGTAGCCATCTCATCTTCGTTGAGGTCATCTTCGGAGAGGTATCTTAAGTGCTTCTGCTGAAGAAACACATTTGAAAACCTTTCCGAAACAGTTTGTAGAGAAAGTAGAGAGTAATGGGAGAAAGCTGCGCACTGGAGATTGATCAGTGCAATCAGTAGCAATAGTGAGGCTCGAGTTGAAAAAATTCGTGCTTTCATGATCGCACCTCGACTTCTTCTACGACCGCGATCACTACAGCTCTTCTTCATACCGTGCTATCTCCTCTGTAAACGCTACAGCCACTGTGGAAATCGTCTCAGTTAAGCTTGAGGCCAATTGGTCGTGTCTTCTGATCTCTGCTAAGGTTTCAGAGCTGATCAGGATTCTCAGGCCCAGAGCCAACTTTTTCCACATCCGCCAGACGCAATCTATCAGTTCCTTATCTTTGTCCCCTCTCTGCTAATTAGAAATCTTGGCAACAGCAACCAAACGTGTGTACGTTTTAAATCCAAGAAAGAATTGGTACACAATCATTCTCAAGCTGATTTGGGCACATTGATCACTCTTCCTCAGGTTCTGATTCCTACTCAACGACGTCGATCACATGACTCATCCTAAAAAGAAACACTCCTATTTCAGTTTGACCGTCGAAACGCGACTCCTTTGCATCCGTCTACTTCCACAAGAGCGCAGTCTGAAATATCTGCCAGAGATTGAGCAGGGAGTTGTAACGAAGCACGAACTTCGGTTTAGGCGGCCTACGCTACGTGAGGTTTGGTCAGACCGATCAAGACCTCTTAAACCCCGGAATGCCTTATTAGAGACAACCACGAAGCGCCCGAATTCAAAACCAAAAGCTCAACGAGCAGAGAACTTGGAATTCTCCGCAAGAGCATCGATCCCCGACCGTTTGCGATCATAAGAAACCCACCAACGAGCACACGAGAAGAGGCGGCACGAGAGACGAGTGAGAGAAAAGGCGCAGACGAAAAGGAATACGACGACGCCGGTCTCGGAAAGTGTGTAGTACTGTGCTGTGTGCGAGCAGCGTGCAGATTGGAGGTGAACAAAAGGAGTTGACTGGATGGGGGGCAGGCAGCCAGAGGGACGAGAGGACGGACTGACAGCCCCACCATACCCCTCAGCGCGTGCATATCTACGTACACTACCATAAAAAACCAGAAGCATTACTTTAACTTACAGTGCGAACTCGAGAGGTCTGCTGTCTACTCCGCTAAAGGCATCTCCTAAGGAATCCTACCGAGGAGGCTCGAAATTCGTCACAAAGTTGTTCATCGTCGGCTCTTTTTAGTGAGCTATTTTTCGGATAGCTTCTCCGAATTATCAAAGGTCGGAGGAATTGAAAATGGTTTCCTTTTCTCATGTGTTGTTGCTAGGCATGGGTAGAATAAGATTTTTACGTTTTGGTTTTTATACATTAGGTTATTCAATGCAAGTGAGTTAGGTTTTTGTAATGCAAGTACAAGGGGTTGATATTAGTTTCACCTTGTTTTGGGGTACAACGGATTTGGGCAGAGCATGTTTACAGTATTGTGAACCATGTGATATGATCATTAAGGATAATTTCTATATCTCAAATTTAAAATTTATGCAAAAATATAGTTCCAGAACACTAAGTATACTTTGAGAGGTTTTTAATTCTTCAATGGCCTGTTTTAACTACAATGAATATATGTTGTTGATTAAAGTGAATGACTACGGCGTTTGTTGTGGTATCCGTTGCGTTCAGTAGACCTATCTCAAACCACTCATATATGTCTAAGTAACCAGCTTTCGAGCTTCTTGCAAGGAGTTGGACATAACTCCCTGCAACTTAGGGGACAATAAAGAGAAAATTCCTGCAATTAAAATTTTATTGTGACCCAAAAAGCAAAACAACGATCAACAGGGAGATTCAGCATGATGATTTATACGCGGGGGGGTTCCCTTGTTTTCCTTAAAGTTCTCTTCCCTGTAAAGTCAATCTCTAGTACATATTTTATTCTCGCAAAATTCTCGAGGGATGGAGATGACTTCGATGGGTCATTGAGCTTTCCTGCTTTTGGGTGAACACATGTAGTACGTAGGCTAGCTCGGATCAGTGAGAAGATATAGAAAGGATGAAACTAATGAAAATGTTTCACTGGAGAAAAGTTGGTATAAGGAAGGATAAGGAGCACTCTCAACTTCCTATGACAATGATCACTTTCAATACCATGATCGATTTCTAAACAAAAAAAAATTGACTTTCTACTAAACAATGTGATATATCCTTAGTTTATCCATATTTCACTCCCTCCTTTGGCAATATATTGTAGGAGTTTGGCTCTATGTGAATCGACTTAGATATATGCTTGCAGTATCTCCACCAATTGTTATATTGAACTTGAGAGGCAAACTAGGCCATTAACTTAACCAAAGCGACAATGTCAACTTTTGACATCCGTTGCAACCTCAACAAAAATTTGGACGTACTGGTTTTTTGGCCTGTATGTAAATTTGTATCCTGTATCCTGTATGTAAATTTGACCTAGCAAACAGGATACCCTGATCAGAGTAAGCTACCATTATTGTAGTTTGTGATCAAAGCAAAAACAGCATTTACTTTAAGGAATAATTTCACAATATGACTTTGTTTACGCAAATTTCACTATATGACCGTGTTTGAGACCAAGTAACATTTCTGCCCACGAACTAGACTACCGCGTGAATAATCCGTTAATGAGAATCGACCATAAACGAGAGTTCCGCGTGCTACTTCGCATGTAGCATTTACGCATACTCACTAATATCTTTTAATGAAATGATTCGTAATCATACCCATCCAATCCCACAAGTTTAGTGTTTATTATTCTATATCCGGAAAATGCCCAAGCTTTTACAGAATCGACTCACTCTACCTTCCGGTGACTCGCCCACTCGCCCGGTCTATTGTAGGGTATCAAAAGGAATCTTGGTAATGTCAATATAATACACGGTGATTAGATAACGATCATGAAGAAAATTCTCTGGTAAACTGAACAAACAACACCCGGGAGTAACACACGAGTTAGCATTGGTTCTGTCTTGTCTTGAATTACAACCATCCCATCACTCTGAAATGCAACTTCAGATCTCTTATATGTCGCTTCTGTTCACACATACCTCTACTCACGCGGGCCTCTCTAACCGCATTGAACACCTCTATTCACCTACGTCTTTGTTTATGCGTGCCTCTCGGTAATCACATTCTCTACGTGAAAGTATGGTTCTACTTGTGTTGCTTAAGATGAATCAAGAAATTCTCTAACCGTCACGTTTTAGATATCCAACAATGAAATAGACATAGTGTAATTAGGTGACACGGTAGAAATCCTACTTATTTCAAAAATAGACATACGTTTAAAAAACATTTTGTCTCACTAATATCCACTTGACTTCAAACCCAACAACATTCTCCTTGAATTGACCTCGAATTCGATTACATTCTGGCTAACTAGACCAATTTCCACTCCCACACTACTCCCATAGGTCGTGGATTCAGTTGACCTGGGAATTTTCTTCGTGACTCTGACCTAGTCACAATGTACTATCGTGACATTACCGAGATTCCCATTGATAGACCGGTAACTCACCTACCATAGAGTTAGGCGGGTCAATTTAGTAAAAACTTGGGTTTGTTTAACCAAATTCACTAGATTTGTAATGGAAGAGCACTCGGAGTCATATGTTGGTGTGGGAGGATTTTCTCTTTGATATGAAGCGTTTAAGCTATATTTCAAGACTTTACCTCCAAAATGGAGGATGAAATAACATATCATTTCATTGAATATCTGAAGCCAATTGCTATAGCCTAATGATCTCAAGTTAATAAGACGACCATTTGAATTTCAAAATCCTCCAACTTTGGTTAACAAGTATTTCCGAAATTAGACGGTTCTTCTTATGAAATTCTTAAGAACAATTTCATAAGAAGGTTTGTTCACCGACTATTGAATATTTACAAAAACTACATGAAAACTTTGCTTGCTCAAATGCTTGCATGCTATGATATCCTTGTTTTGCCACAATCTCTTGCTCATGGGCGACTTTCTCTGGATGACTCTTGTTCACGGGCCACTCTTGTGAGTAAAATTTCTTTTGTTGTTATAATGAAATAGGGCCGTACGGTGAAATAATCAAATCAAAGTCTTACGATGAAATATCGGCCAAACAAGGTCATATTAGGGGTTTCACTTTTGGAATTTATGGGATGTTTATGGCTGCTAGCCATGTCACGTAATTATTTTCTACAAGATTCCACTAAAAAATCTGGTCCTATTTGTGAATAGTTTGTAAAAGCTTGGTTACAGCCTACAGTAGGTATGGATCGTCTCAAAAAAGGGACTTTGGGTTGAACATCGGGCTTACGTGTTGTCAAAATGCTTAATTCTTGAGTTTAAGTAAGAATCTTGAATCTAGACCTATCTAGATGTGCCATGTGTTACTACGTCCCAAACAAAGGGGCTCAAATAAAAACTTGAGTTTTTGGGATTAAAAGAAGGAGCAAACTATTGTGTAGAAGCAAAGCATGGGACATAGGATGAATACTTGTACATCAAAGTGCCAACACAACTCAAGCCACTCAATGCAAATTGTGATGATTTTTGGCACCAAGAGCAAAACCTTGTGAGTGTAGATCAAATGCCAACACCATCATGGAGAAATGAATTGTACTTTTACTTGGAAAATTCATTTAGAAACTACATCTTTAGAAGCACAATTTGAAATTAAAATTGCATTTGAAGGGACTGTAACTGCACACCCACTAGGATGACAAATTTGGGCCCTCTTCCCAACTCTCCTACCAATGACATAGTAGGAGTTGATACTTTGGTTCCCAATCTTGAGTTTAGTGGTTCAAAGTCTGCTCCCGCATGCAGGTTAGGATTCCATAAACTCTTGAAAATGGTTAGTTTTGGGCTACTATGCCATCTACTACTCCTATGAGTAAAGGTAAAGCAAAACCTAATGATCTTTGAGGAAAAGATGAGGAAGATATATTCATAAAGGTTTCACATCATTACGGTTAGATTATTGACTATGTGGAGTAAAACATTTTGAAAACATCCATGGTGTTATAGTAAGAAACCTATTCAAAAGAATATTGCCTTCAATTACCTGGTGATCTTCCTTGTGAAATTTGTGTTTCCAAGGTCCATGAATGGGGAGAAATTGAAATAGAAATGTGCTTGTTTCTTGAAGTCTTACAAAGAAGTTAGATAATGGCAAGACTAGTCTACAGATGAGGGATTCATTGATAAAGAGATCAAATGTGGATGTATCATTGTGGGGGACAAGTTAAACCATTTGTGTTCTCATTTCTTTTGGATAGATGCCTTGTTTAGAGGAAGAGCAAATATATCTCTCCTTGCCACTACAAGTTTGGGAATGGGGAGTGAGTTGAGGTTTACCAAAACATTTAGCAAAGAGGATGGAATTAGTTTAGTGACACCCATTCACAAAGAGGGTGAAATTAACCAAGGAGCACCAAGGAGCAAGAAGGGATGTCAAGAGAAGAAACTCCATTATTTGGTACCTCACAAGAGTTTCTCGAGTGGGATTCAACTCCAATAACTATCCCAAGTTTCAAATTTAGTACGTAGGAATTTGCAAGAAGCAAAGTGTTTGGGTTTCATATAGAGGATAATTTCCAAATTCCAATCAATAGAAGGAGCACATGAGGAGACCTCAATAGTAGAGGACAAGATAATGCAACAAATTGAGGAGATGCATGCAAGAGGAAGCAATAGAAGAGATATAGAGGGAGGAGACTCAAGGAGTAGAGAAGTTAAGGAGGATTGTAAACCTTCTTGCAAGAGGAGAAAATTGGTTAATGCAAATGCAAAGAGTAATCAAACATTGATTGTGTTTGTACAAGATATGAGAAGCCACACAAAATTCAAGTCTAACATAGTGGAGGCTAGACAAAGGTGTAAAATGGATGAAATTGAAGTCTAAAGGAGTACTAATTTAGAAAAGATGAGTGTGAAGCAAGGAGAAATTGAAGGCACAAAAGTTTAGTTTCAAGGAGAGGCTAGCAAAATCAAAGCAATAGTTTGAGATGACAATAGAATTAGCAAAGGTAGGGAGAACTCCCTTGAAATTAAAAGCATTATAACCATCTTTGCTCAAATTGGTATAATTGATTGCACTATAGGTAGAAATCAGCCTATCCCCAAATATTGATGTGCAAGTAAATTCATGAGACCATATGATCAAATTGTTGTTGAAAAAATTTGATACTAATAAAGCTAGGATGTTTTTGGCACTCCTCAAAAAGGCCTTGCTTGCATGTATATGGATTTGCTAGATTGGGAGCAAATTCACCCACTCGATATTGTATGGATTTGCTTGCTATTGGATTCATTTGCTCACTTCTGGATGGATTTGCATGGGTGTTTTACAAAGGCAAGGGCAGATCTGCTCATTGGATGGCTCTTGATAAACAGTGGATCTTATTCTACATATGGATCCGCCCATGTCAAAGTGTATTCACTTGTGTTGGGGAAGATCTGCTTGTCCTATAATGGATTTGCTTGGGTTGGGTCAGATTTGCTTGGGTCAAAATGGATTTCCTTGTAGTGGTTCTATTTGGTCATCCATGAGATGGATTTGACCATCTATTGTGGGTTTGCTCCCCTTTGGCTTGAATTTGCTTGTGCATGTTTGGATTCTCTTGCAAATGTTTGAATATGCTTGCAACCATTTTGGATTCACGTGTGTATGTGTTTGGATTTTCTCATGTGGTGTGGGTCTGCTCTTATCTGCTTGGGATGGATTCCATGTTGTATGAATGGATATCAAGAGAAACATCTATATACAAGTAGCATGCATCAAGAAAATAGAAAAAAAACAATAGTGTATGTAGAGAAATACAACTTACAAAGAAAGACAACGCCTTAACAAGGCAAAATTGTATACTTATTAATAGAAACATAGATCTTTCCTTGCAAAAATACAAGAAGAAATCATCAGTGAGTACACAAAGCACTGATGGACAAGATTTGTGCAAGATATGTGCAAATCTATATGAGTAATAAATCCACAAAGGAGTCTAAGAGAAGTGAATAAATGAAACATTGAGACTCCATGTGGTGTGTAGAGGCAAAGAAAAGCTTGATGAGTGTGGTCTGAGCTTTTGTATTGTAAACACAATGATATATAACAAATTAAATAAACAAATCTACAAAGGTCATGTCTGTCTATGGACCACACATGGAAGAAATGGAGTATGGAGTGGAGTGCACTAGTTGCATCTAAGGTGTGCTAAGGTATCCTCAATGTGTCATTTGTACACATTGCAAGGTATCAAGTATGAGCTATATGCCCACATATATCCTACTCTATGTGTATCAAGGGGGGATGTTGGATAGTCCAAAATAATCTCACATATGTGTCACTTTTCTCAAATTCATCTTGAATTCTGCTCATCCTCAAAGAATGTTGCAAGTGGGCGGCCATCAGTTCTAAACCTATCTTATGGACCTACCAAATAATTGAACATAGAAACTTGTGTTGGCCTTTCAATATACCATAGTCAGAAGCCACAAGGATGGATAACACCTTAGGAGTGGTTCATGCAATATGGTAATGCAAATCTGTCCACTATAATAATATCCAAAATGGGTAACCCATATGAATTAAATATGCTGTGAGGTCTTACTTTAAAGTCTCTAAAGCCATCAGCATAATCATCAATGTCACACAATAGACCCAAAAGTCTAGCCCCATTGTTTACTCCTACCAACAAGAAGCCAAATGTCCACATAGAATGAAGAAAGACCTCCAACTTGCTCTTCATAGAATTGGACCATATAATAACCTAAAAGTATGTTAGACAAAATATCAAAAACTGTCAAGTTTTTGTTTATGGTATATAACATATGGATTCCATCTTTGTCTCTCAGTGTGGGTAAGCTTCCTTTGATGTTACCTTGGGTAGATGATGCAAGGAATAAACATGGTAGTGCAAGGAATAAACATGGTAGATTGGTTGGGCCTTACTCTAGGCAAAGATTCTTGCCGAATCCTCTAACCTTCATCAATCTGAGTCATCTAAGTCTGAGTGTCTTGCATTGTATCATTTGTTTGAGTCATCCAAGTTACTTTGATTAAATCTTCAATTTGAGTCAACTAGAAAACTCTCCCCACATCATTCGTCTATGTCATCTGGCAATCTCTCTCCCACATCATATGTCTACATTATCTAGGGATCTCTCTCCACATCATCCATTTGATTCATGATCATCACCATCCATAAATCACTAGTTTGAGTCTGCATTTGAGTCTTGCTAGTGATTATGTCTAAAGTTGTCCATCATATGTCTAAGTCATCTAGGAATCTCTCCTCACATCATCCATTTGATTCATGATTTTCATCATCCATAAATCATTGTTTTGAGTATGCATCTAAGTCTAGCTAGTGTTTATGTCTAAATCCATCCTCACTTCATGAAGAGTATTTTGATTTTGTCCTAACTTAGTCTTAGTCCTCTCCAACCTATCATGGTTAAGGGTGAACTCTCACTGAATTAACTCCTCTTGACTCCCCAAAGCCTTGACATAATCTCTTGCTAAGCAACCTCTATGTCTTACTCTACCAGTCTATCCACTCTTGCTCTTGCATCCTTGGCAAAGCTCACATTTGACTCATCCTGCCCTACCTTAGCATGCTCTCAACCAAGAAGAATGCACTCTCTTTTTGATATGTCCTGGTCTAGTGCATGCTCCTTTCATTGAGTACACATTTTTCTCTTTGATATGTCTCACTCATGAATATGCTCCCCTGCATTTTGTAGATAACCCTTATCTTTGAAGTCAGCCTCTGGGGCAGATTCCACATCCATCCTATCCAATCCATCTCCTCACGGCTCTCCAAAAGGGAAATTTTGGAGAAGGAGATCCTCTAATGGCTCAACACTCAAAAGGGTGCACTACAACATTTGATCATGGCAGAATGGTCATGCAAAGACTTGGTATGTGAACTACTCCCAACTCTAGACCTATGCACAAATATGTTCATTGCTAGCATCAAAATTAATGGAATGAAACATCCAAAGTATATTCTACATTATGTGTTTTCCCTTATAACTAGTAATCAAGTGTTACACAAAAGAGTTTAATATACTAAGACATGAGAACAAAAGACTTTGAAGCAAGATAGATCTAGAACTCATTCGTGAATATGGAGTCCAGATCTAATTATGTGCATATGGAGTTTGGATGAAATGTAAACTAAATATGTGTAACTCTATTGAGTAATGAATCCATAAAGAAGGTAAAGAATCTAACATATTCCTTGTTAAGCAAAGCTCAAAAATAATATAAATAATTCCTTGTCAATAGCAGTATAAAACTGATATACATCATGTAATTGATCAACTCTAAACAAAGCATGTATCAAGATGGAGATGACAATATGTAAGGAATACCAACTTGCCAAACTAAAAAAATTATTTGAATTGATGTCACTTACCCTCTCCTTCTGCTGATCCCTCCACCAAAGCATAGATGTGGCATGCTCACCTCCAGGCTGATTGTATGTGACCACATCTTCACCCATAGGACATCCTCACCCATAAGACAGCTCTCAAAGAACAAATGTATCAAGAACTGACCCACAAAGCTCATCTTGTACTGCCCACCATCTAGATTCCTTAACTATTTTTCTAAGCCCGTTTCTTGGCCTCCACAATTGGTAGCATAAGCTTTGCCCAATCATAGATCTCATCAATGTGCAATAACTTTATGGTCATATGGAGAATACAATATCTATCAAAAGGGGCAGTCACATAGAAAACACAATGGATGGGAATTAATTCATCAAGCCGTACAAGGGAAAGACAAAAAAGGTAAAATGGAGTTAAGCTCCAATAGAGTCTATATGAGAAATCTGCCCTACTGCACCTAAGATATCTGAGCTATGCAAGTCATATACTCTACAAAAAACCAGAGCATCCATAAAAGCATCACCTAGTGTGATTGCTCTCCTATGGATTGCACTAGCCATTGCACTCTATAAAGCAATAGACACACGCTGTCTAAAATATGCTACAAAGTATGAGAGTGAAAGTGGTATCACTTGGTGCTTAAAATGACAAGCTCTCATGCACTCCCTCACAAATGTGTCAAACGATGCATCCATTGCTCCATATAACTCCAAGGCTAGAGGAACAAAGATTTGACCTTGCTACATGATCCTATATTGAGAGAATGCAGTGTCCATGTACCATCTTTGGCCTCATAGTGTGGATACGAAGAAAAATTGAGCATCTAGAAGAATGCTCTCCATGCTGGATAAATGGTGGGTGAGATATCCCTTGGCATTGAAGCCTCTTACTAGAAACAACTCCTCAATCAATTGATGTGGACCATATCTCCTTTTTGGTGTATTATCCCTCACCATAGCAAATGCATCTCAAATGCTCCCAAGCATCAAATTGAAAGGTCTATCATATACCATGCTCTTGCATGTGACCTTGGCCCATCTACATGCAAATTTTGTGTACAAAACAACCTGTAAGGAAAAAGGCAAATTGCAAAGAATGGAAAAATTTTGCATATGGAATCGCTCACTAAAGACAATTTTTGTCTATTGTGGAAAATAGGTTTGCTCACATTAGAGATGGATCCACTAGTGTAAGAGCATGTCCATATAAGGATGATTTGATGTGCTTGCATCCATGAACTGAGGAGCATCTACTTCATCTCTAACTATTTCTTCTTCATCATCCAACATATTGCATCTATTAATTAAAAAAATTGTGCAATATAACACATGTAGATATCTAATGCAACAGGTAGGAGTTACATTTCCTGGATTTTAGTTGAACATCCAACTTCCATAAAGAGTTCTAATGTGCTTCTAGTATACCAATGCAATGTTCATTGAAAGACCTTATTTGAGCCACACACCAATTGAAATCCTTCCTTTCTTGCAAGTTAGTTTGTTTGAATGAAAGTACTAGATGACTCATTGGCACATATCCAACATCTCCTATTAAATACTATTGGCTTTCAGAAATGTGTAGGTGCCTTTGTGATTTAGGTCCAACCAAACCTCCAACACTTTTGAACATGTCATATAATGGCATGTTCAAAAATGACCTGAGTATTCTTAAGCAAATGTCATGCTGGTCATTAGCCACCCACTCATGAATCAATCATCAATCACCACTAGCCATAAATATCAATCTTGAATACCCTAAACTTTCAGAACCAACACTTTGAATGTATAATTCTTTTTACCTACGAGAAGTGGATAATTTTATGCTTGTCATCATAGATCACCTAAGCATTGATTGAGTATGAGCCTTGTCTATTGAAGTAAACTTCCTTATTGATAATGGACCATTGCACCAAAGTAAGGAGCACACCGTCCACTAACTCTACACACCTTAAAACCCTTTCTTCACAAACATAGATAGATGAATTTCTAGCCCGCTCCTCACTCTTTGGTCATTA
Organism: Lunularia cruciata; assembly: GCA_948567375.1. Classification (NCBI taxonomy): domain Eukaryota; kingdom Viridiplantae; phylum Streptophyta; class Marchantiopsida; order Lunulariales; family Lunulariaceae; genus Lunularia; species Lunularia cruciata. The sequence continues at coordinate 45,006,833 of OX419757.1, forward strand.
TACTTCTTTCTAAGAACAAAAAATATGGCAATGATTACATTTTGAGTTGATTTTGTTGTGGATCTTGATTTAATTCCCCATAAGTTCATTCCCTTGGAAACATAGGCTCCATATCTATTATGTCTAAATCAATCTAGAGCTAATGCAACTTGCAATCATATTGGTATTTGGCATCTTCTTGGATCCACTCTTATTTTGAGTACAACATGCTCTTTGAGTAAATTCACTAAAGTACCAAAAGAGCAAATATCCATTCTCACTAGTTATTTGAATGCAAGAGGACCAAGCACAAATTATTATTTTTTATATACAAACTCTTTACTTTGAAACGTTTGCATTTGTTCCTTCAAAGATTTCCTTTTGTGGATCAATCCCCACCATTTCAAAAGCATATTTGTATCATTTTTTCCTCCTCTTCTTTACTCTAAACCTCAAAATCCCAATCCCAATCATCCTTGCACCATTCCTCAACATTATTCTTCAAATTGGCAAATTTGCATGTACCTTTGTAATTCTCTCCTTAACAATTTCCAAGTACTAAGGTGGGGCATTGTGAATGAAATAAACTCAAATTCCAACTCAAGTTCCCAAATTTCCCAATTGGTTTGCAGGTGTATTCTCACGACAACCATAAACCTAAATTGCATCACCAATAGCTATTAACTATCAATAGGAATAGGAAGTATAGATGTGTGCTTTTGGCAAGAGTAGAAGAGGCAGATGAAATAACAACCAAAGCTATGCTAAGACATGTACCTCCCTAGATCATTGCTTCTTGCTCTAGACCAAATTTTCCATTAGAATAAGGATACCTGCAAACTAGGAGTAGAGAAATGAAGAATTTCACTTTCTCACATCTACAAAAGTGACACTTGTCAAAGGATTTCAAATTTAATTAACATCTATAATGAATATTTATAAGAGATTATGTAATCCCTCAAAAACCCAAAATAAGGTAAGTGTTATGTAAAAGATTACCCATAACTAGTTTATGGTTCTTTTTATGGCAATGGGACATAGAGTATAAAATTATGAGTATTTTGTGCCAACATCCCATAAAACTATACATACCTCCCACTAGTTTTCTTTGCAGCCTATTTATGGCAGCAAAAATGGTCTAAATCAAACCTCCCATTATGAAATTACTCTACTTAAAAAAAATAAAAAGGTGACCATATAGAACAATGAAGGATGGGAAGACCCCATCAAGCCGTAGAAGGGAGAGACAAAAGAGGTAAATTAGGGCTAGGCCACAATAATACTAATATGAGAAATCTGCTGTGCTGTTTCTATATGGTCCAAGCTATGCAAGTTGTAAGGTCTACAAACTATTGGAGCATCCAAAGAAGCATCACCTAGAGTGATTGCTCTTCTATGGTTACACCAGCCAATGTTCTCTATAGAGCAATGGACACATGCTCTCTAAAGTATGCAACAAAGTATGAGATTGAGAGTGGTACTCCTTGGTATCTAATATGATAAGCTCTCGCACACTCCTTGACAAATGTTTTGAACATTGTTTCCATTGCTCCATATAACTCCAAGGCTCAAGGAACAAAGAGGTGACCTCGTTGCATACCTCCATACTTGGAGAGCTTGCATGTTGTTGCTTTGTTCACTGCCCATCCAAAAGGATGAGTAATAACTCCTTCCAAAATTACATCATGCGTTGTAGGGTCTATAACCACAACATTTGCCAATGTCACTTGATCATCTTGGACCAAGTATAATTAAGGTGTATTTTGCTCCACCAAGTATTTTGCTCTGACACATGTTGTCTACAAAGAATATGAACACTCCTTCCAAGCAAGGTATCCACTCTCTTGTGCCATAGCAAACACTATATCCCTTTTGGCATCATGGAAAGCTATCCTATGCCCTCCATAAGGACACCTTATCATATGGATTATTGTTGGATCTAGTGTAGAACCATACTCATAAGTGAGTAACAAAGATGCACATGGGTGCACCAAACCTAGGCAAAATCTCATCATTGTAGAGAAAGTGGCTAGTGCAAGTTGAAATGCCCTAATGCATAGTCAAGCTATGATCCAAGAGCCTGTACCCTTGCCAAAGCAAGAGCAAAGATGTGCTCTACCAGCCCAAGGAATGGATGAGTCAACTAAGAGAGAATGTAGCATATGTTGACATTATTGCTCCATCAAGGAAGACTGCAAACCTTTGGTGGTGAAGCAAAGGATCCCATCCTTTGCATCCATCAAAGGTTAAACATCCTTGCATGCCCATGGAGATAGATCATCTCTTGTATTCCGCAATAACACTTGGAGAGACAAGGACCTTTCCACCTCGGTCACATATGTCTCTAAAATTGGCCTATAAAAAATCATAAAATGGGAGGAAAGTAGGGGTGCTAAGAGAGCCCAACTACCAAAAAATGCAGTAGGTGCCATCCTCCATAATAATAGGCCTACCCCTCCACACAAGGTCAATAGAGATGTCTATCTACATTCTAAATCCTCTGTCACACACTTAAATGTCCTTGGTCCAATGATATCACCAAAGACTCCCATAATCCTCCTATCAAATGCTCTCAAATATGATAGGAAAGTCAAGGAAGGGAGAAAAGTGTGGAGAAGGTAAGTTGGTTGATGTGCAATACTAGAGGAGAGAATACAAAATGTCACCTACAGATCTCCTAGTAGAGGAAGGTCATCCACATGGAAAATATCATCTACAAGTGCAACATCTAAGAAGCATGTGATAAAATCCTTGGATGCTATTGGCACTCCAAAAATATATAGTGACATTGACACTCCATCTATAGATGTGACACATCTCTCTAGAAGCTCAAGGGGGAGGGGTACTTGAAGTGGACCATACTCTACACTTTTCACATCTTGACTCTCAAGCCTACAAGATGTCAAGTGATCAAAGACCTAGCCTAATCTGATCTAGTGGGCTCACAATGTGTATATCAGTCTACTAAGGAGAGAAATACACAACATGGCATGGCCAAAATAGTAGATAAGAGAGCTCTAAGGTGAGCCATGGCAAACAAAGATCCCCCTAAAGAGATCTCTCTTGTGTATCAACAATTGACTCCAAAAAGGTGACTCCCTCTTATGACCACCCATGTTAGTAGTAAAGGGAATTGGAGAGTTTTAAACATGTTGGAATCAAACATGCCATAAGACCTGCCAATAAATGCCTTGGAGCTATGATGTGCTTATATGCGGGGATGGAAAGAGACGATTGTGTAGTATATGCTCTTCAGGTGCAAAGTATAACACGGATTTCATAACATTATCGGTCATTTGTATCTGTCACAAGTTCGATGCAGCCTAAAACCTAGGATGCCAAAATCAATTAATCTGATATTTTTATAGGACTTATCAAGTAGTCATAAGAATAAGAATATACTTATATAGTTTTGGGGTATAACTTTTATCATCAGTGAGGAAGGGAGAATCGAATAGAAAACTTGATCGCGAGAAGGAGAGGTACAAGAGAGAATCAGACTAATTAACATGATTGAATAAATAGTTCCGCCTACAAATAGCCGAGCCTAGATTCATGGTACCAGCTACTCTCTTATTATTTTCTAAAACCCTGATAGTCTGTACTATGACTTCAACTACCACTATACCACCCACATGTAGTCTGATTTACCACTAATAGAGGTGTCAAGGGGATTCGTGATCGACTAAAAGAACATACCAACATCCGAAACTTCATTTTGTGTACCAACTCGCCACTGGATTCTGCATCTTAACTTGACTACGAGCTTCTCACCTTGAGATTCAGAAATTAGCTGACCTACGCACGACTCAAAGACATGAAAGTAACATGAATTGGTAAAGTTTTGTGGATATTTTGGATCACCATTCTCACATGCCTAGATCTTATTATCCAGAAGTTTACGCCGGGAATCCGTTCTCTCATTGAGTCAGTCGGTGGGGCACGAAACTGTGTGCAGTTCATACAGAAAGTGAACTTATATTAGCGTGCATGTACACCCTATGACTTTAAAGAGGACGATTTGCATCTTTGCAGCAGCGGCCATTTCGAGAACGTGTCAGGGCTGGTTCTTAACCAAAGTAGCAGAATTCTTGATGGCCCAAGTCATGATGCAAATGTGGTCCCAAGCTTTACTGGGCCCAAATGTGTAAGAGCCGCATCTTATGTTTTAAAATCAATAGCAGGTAAACTTTGTTTTGGAACGTGTTTTGAGTTTCTCCCACTAGTGTTGGAACGTACAGCAATTAGCAATTACAGTAGAAAAAATTTATCCGACAGTGTGGGTAAACCGAATAATGTGTATGGGAATATATTATGTCACTACTGCATGGAAGTGCATGGCCGACTTGTGTCTTCGCAGATTTCCTCAAAATGTGTGAAGTTGTCACTCCTATTTGACAAGTTACTATTTAAGTTATATTTTTGATCCAGTTACAAGGTCAACTACAGGTCGCGAATCGACTACCTTATAAAAAACCAAGCTCTTCTGGAAGTGACTTCAGAAGGTTAAGAAGTAGGCTCTGGATCACATGAGTACAGACGTTTAGCTTGACAATAGAGGAAAAGACAAATAAGCACTAACAAAATTTTGCTTATTCGTCTATTGCCAAGCTAAACAAGCAAGAACAAATTTGACATCTCACGGATGAATCTTCGCCTTCAAGTCTCACTAGTTTCAAATGAAGCCACCTTTGAAACACATATCTAGACGATACACGCGTTTCTACTTTTGTTCGGTTTGCGCAATGTTCATTCTTTATCTGTTGGGTGTAGTGTTTTAGTTCGTCATGCAACCTCATTGAGTCTCGTCAAGATTCTACAGCTCACTCTGAAGAAGAAAGAGGTCCTCTAGTATCATTATCTTCTTACGGGCAAGGAAAGCAGTGTAAGCACTGAAAGAAAAGAAAAAACAACCTTTTTGACTGTTATATTTCAAAGTCCTTTTCATGGTCGAACCTCTCCCTCCATGCACAGAATAGACAGCTTTAAACGGTACCAACTTCTTTCATCTCCACAACAAAGGTCATAAGTGTGTCGACAAAAATAAAAAATAGACTTTCTTGGAATGTCATATTGTAATCCTTTCTTACTCGAGTCTCAAACTAGACGTTTCAAAGAACGTAAAGCCGTACTGATTTTGATACCTTAGGGGATCCCTTCAGTTTTGCATTTAGGTGAGGTTTTTACCTCCACGAGTGTTGGTTAACGTCCCGATATGTATTTTCTCTCCAAACAGTCGTGTGCATTCTTCTCGCATTTATGATACGCTAGTGACATACATTGCCTCTACTACTTTTTCCTGTTTACAGATAAGATCAAAATTGAAATGTAGGATTCGGGTCTGTATTCATTCCCACCTTAAAGCATGAATCCATGGATTCAGACTACACAATCTGCATGTCCTTTATCTCTGCAATTTTCTTTGCAATCCAGTGCAGCGTACTTGATACAGCAAGTTGACGCCATGGAGGTCAGAAAACAACCCACGACAGATATGCGAACTAAATCAAGAAGTATCCGCTTTAAAGATTTACCTTTCCAGCAAATGAATCAGAGAAAGTCTTTATTCCGTAAACAACGAGAGCATGATACCAACCCATACAAAATTTCAACTCGTTATGCATAGTGGCTATAGATATACAGTAATTGTAAGTCGGAAGAATACCATGAATTTGAATCCTTCTTAAATGAGCAATAAAGTGTTGTTTCGTGCGCTGTTTAGATCTTGTAGATCCTTTTCAGAGTATGTAGTAGGTGCCCTTGAATTCCATGGACACATGTTCCTAGAACTTGGCAAATTTTACCTCTATAGCACATACAGTGCACTCCCTAGAACCTTGAACAGGTCCAGATTGTTTCAAGTATGTAAAGTGGCGATCGCGTAGTAAAACAAGAAGGATCGGAAGATCCCATCAAGCCCTGCAAGGATTTATCGCTGTAGGTAAAATGGGATGTAACGTAACGGTATAAGAAATGGATCCTACAGCACCTACGATATATGAGCTATGCAAATCAAGCTTCAAGTTATGATTGTTTCCAGCTGTGATTCTAATTTGCATGCACTCTTTCGATTAATGTTCACAGAGTCTATTGCAGCCATCGACCTGTATACAAAGTTTCTTCAGTCACTCGATCCTTTATCGACAATAGTGTCCAAGGTCACTAAACAATGGATGTTCCAGCATAGTAGAGGTGAAAGAAATACGTCACGCACCCATCTAAGGGCCAGAGATCAGCTTAGCAGTGGAGAGAACTCCTCGTGTGCATAATTCTGTCATGATATTGTCAAGAAAATAATATACATTAGAGCATATGCATTATACTTAACATATTATAAGAATGTAACAGCTAAGGCAAGTTTTGATAAGAATTGCTAGATTTCTAGGCTTTACATTAAGTGCATTCTCTTTTATGCGCCAGGCGTATAATCTATTGTGAAATATATCGGAGCAGAGAAGGTGGGCTACGTACAAACTTGGTTAGAATGAGAGACTTCCACGTTGATGGTTTGGGAGGGATCCACACCATCAACGTCAGAAGGGATAACATTATATTCTATATTCCACTAGATTTGTAAGACCGTATACCATACGTGTATACCGTATTTATGTAGACTGTATGACTTGCATAGCTCGGATATCTTAGGTGCGGTAGAGCAGATTTCTCATATAGGGGAGGAGAAGAGAGACAGAAAAGGGAGAGATATATAAGGAGAGGGAGAAATATAGATTTCTCATATAGGGGAGGGGGAGAGAGAAAAAGGGAGAGATATATAAGGAGAGGGAGAAATAAGAAAAAAGAAAAAAGGCGACCGCGTAGGAAAAATGAAGGATGGGAAGACCCCATCAAGCCGTACAAGGGAGAGACAAAAAAGGTAACATGGGGCTAAGCCCCAATAGAGTCTGTATGAGAAATCTGCCCTACCGCACCTAAGATATCCAAGCTATGCAAGTCGTACGGTCTACACACAACTGGAGCATCCGAAGAAACATCACCTAATGTGATTGCTCTCCTATGGATTGCACCAGCCACTGCTCTTTGTAGAGCAATGGACACACGCTGTCTAAAGTAAGCTACAAAGTATGAGAGTGAGAGTGGTACCCCTGACGCCTAACATGATAAGCTCTCGCGCACTCCCTGACAAATGTGTCAAATGCCGTGTCCATCGCTCCATATAACTCCAAGGCTAGAGGAACAAAGAGGTGACCTCGCTGCATGCCCCTATACTTGGAGACCTTGCGACCTGTTGCTGCACTCGCCGCCCATCCAAGGGGATGGGTAATCACTCCCTCCGAAACTGTATCCCACGTAGGGTCCGTGACCACGACATCCGCTACTGTCACCTGATCATCTCGGACCAAGTATAAGTCTGCCCTGACACGTGTCGTCTGCAACGTATACGAACGCTCCCTCCAAGCTAAGTATCCACTCTCTCGTGCCATAGCAAACACTATGTCTCTAATGGCATCATGTGTAGCTATCCTTTGTCCTCCAAAAGGACACCGTGTCATGTGGACCGCCGCTGCATCTAGTGTGGAACCACACTCACAAGTGAGTAGTGAAGATGCATATGGGTGGACCAAACCTAGGCGAAACCTCATCGCTGTAGGGAAAATAGCCCGTGCGAATTAAGGAGAGACAAAAAAGTAACATGGGGCTTGTACGGCTTGATGGGGTCTTCCATCCTTCGTTTTTCTTACGCGGTTGCCTTTCTTCTAGATTAGTGAGAGCTTAACAGGTTCAAACGTAATCACGGTCGCCTTTCTTCTAGATTAGTGAGAGCTTAACAGGTTCAAACGTAATCACGGTCGTACTCATTCCGATCGTGGATGTCCGTCTCAAATCGCAGCATTTGATAATCAAACCTTGTAAAAGCACCAGTGGTAACCGTGTTGAGAGATACCCACGTAGAAAATCATATAGACGAAGATTCAAAGGCCACGTGGTGCAGATGCAAAGTTTAACAATCTGGAAGGGTATCAGTGGAATTACTATACTTGCAAGTATAATCTGTTGCGCAAATGATTACGTTCTTCCTACAACAAAGAGGGTTCAAAATAGAAAGTTGCAACAGACAGTCATTGCAATCGATGTCCAAGGATGGCTACCGAATTGAAACTGTATACCTGCATTCGAATCTCCGGGAGGAAGTACGAATCTCATAGCTGTTACTTTCTAGTTTGCTTCATAGCGGGCAAGTCCGGAAAATATTATTAACAAAGGGGACTGTATCAGAAGAGAGTAAGATAAAGGAAGAAGTTTCCTTGTTAAGATACCCTCATAGATAGTAATCAAGGTACTGTTACTGCGGTACTCTACATGCCGCCTTTGTCAATCAGAATGTTTGAATACAGGATACGTAGCATTATAAATGATTTTCCTTCGCATGAAGTCAAAACACAATCATATTTCTACTTCTGCACTGCAAACCAGGTACGAGCATCATTGCTAAATAGCAATAATGTCACAGAAAGTTTTGGTAGATCATCGGCCACTAACAGACTCCGCCCTTACAGACTTGATTGATGCAGTGTCCCATGATTATATTGGATAGTGTTGACAGTAAATCCTGCTGTAAACGTATGTGTGTATATCTACAGGATGATCGTAGCGGTGATGTATTTCTGTAGCAAATTATCTACAAGATTTCCACATTGGTTTTGTAGCAAATTTTTACATCAAATCTTCGATCCAGAACTTGCCTGAAATCTAAATCCCATGTTTGATTAAATTTATGGAAAAGAAAAGGCGACCGCATAAAAAACACGATGAGGGGGAGACCCAATCAAGCCGTACAAGGGTGAGACAAATTTATAGGAAGTGAAACAAATAGGCATGAAGGAGTAAACTGATCGAACTCTTGGCCTGTTTGAAAACCTCGTTAAGTTTATCTTAGATTACTCAACCTTGTATCCAATTTTATCCAAAGTCCACAACTCCCTAAACTATCATTTCATTCATTTCGCTCCCGTGATGGTCCCCCTATGGTCTTGGGGCTTTTGCTTTTCTCCGTTTGCTGCGTTTTCCTTCACGGTGGTCCTTCCATCAGATAAAATTAAATAGATGGGGTTCGGAGATTGGGGATGCAGGCAATCATTTGTCTTCTAACGTCTGTATTACAACAGTAGTGTAAGATCGATGGGACATGGTTTTCTCATGAAATGCTATGTTAGATGGAGAACCTATCGGTCTTTGGTGGTAGGGACGTAAAAACTTATGGTGCTAATCTTATGCAACCAATCTAATCCGAGTGGCTTTCTGCTTCCGCCAGCATGATCATGAAGACACTCGTTCTAGAAATATAGAGCCAATCAATATATGCCAAAGTAAAATGAAAAAGGCATATAAGGCGCTAATAAATCCAAGCAAGAGAGAAGAGCAGACATGAAAACAAGAAAGTAAACAAGAAAGAGGCACAAGAAAGAAATGCAGACACCCATGCAAAACTACAATCCCATAACAAAGTATGTGTTAGACACATCTTTTCAAGGGCTTTCTACTAAAATCGAGATTGCTATGCTGGGAGGTATGTAGCCAAACTTATGAGCATCTGAAGTTTTGGAATTTCTATGGGTCTTAGAAATAAAGAGGGAGCATATTCAATGTATTATTCCCTTTGTGTCACAAGTCCAATTCAGGTATTCTTCATGTTTTTGGAATTGTCATTGCAAGAACTTTTGGGCTCAGGCCTTGATTGGACGTATGTAGTAAAAATTATAAACATCGAAATATCATGAACTTTTCTTGATTTTGGGGCATTCTTTGAAGTAGGTTCTTCAGGGCATTGTCATATACCCAAAGAGTATCAGTGAATAGTGCAAATAAGAACATTACAAAGAAGAAGTTTTTTAGATTGTAGGAAATGTAAAGTTGCAAAGAACAATAATGTGTGAAGACAAAGAGTTAGAGAAATTATATTTTCCAAAGGGAAGTTGAGGAGTTAGCTTTTTGTGTAAGTGTTAAGACGTGAACATTGGGTAATTTTTTTAGCTTTTGTAACTCTTAAGTGGTCTGGCTACTTGAGCTAGTCTATTCAAAGTGTTTTCTCATATAGTAAGAACAGAAGGTGAATAAAGTGCAACAATCACTCTTTGTTGCTTTGCTTAATTCTGATTTTGGTCTTAATTCTTTGCTTTGTGTATGTTGAGGAATCTTTAGAGTGAGTGATGTTGAGTGTCATGTGTGTTTGATCCTTAGTATAATCATCCTAAATCAATACTTTGATGGGACTTTATGACTTATAATGTTCACAATATGCAACATAAACAAAGATAAAGATTGATAAATGAGGCAAAGATTCTTTGTAGGAGTGCATGCAGGTGGGGAAGGTTAGAACATGGTTTTTTAGAGTGGTATTCTTTGAAGCAAAGTAGCCTCTTTGCATTGGACTACATTATAACTTTTAGTTGGAATTTATCCATTGTGATTGTGATGTTTCTTTTTATCTTTATGTAGTGCACCTTCTTGGTGTCATTCTCCTCTCCTAGGAGTGGTTTGTGCTCAAGAAGTTAAATAATTTCATATGGAGATCCACAAGCACACTAATCTAGTAGCACTTAAAGTGCTAGATGTGGTGAACCTAATTGTAAGTGAAATGTTATAATCAGCTCTTTAGATGTAAAGCATAAGTCCTCAATAAAAGGAGAATTATAGTGTCAAGCTTGTGAACCTTTCACTCCACAAGAGAAAATCCTAGGTCTATCAAGTAGCAACATATTAGTGAGGATATTGGTAAGGGTAGTGAATGTGTATGTGCTCACAAAGATCCATTAAATCTTCATATAATCTAAAGATAAGAAATTTCCAAAAGCAAAAGTGTTATGCAAGCAAGGCAATGTCATAAATTGCAAGTCAAATGAAGATATATTATAAATCATAAGTACATAAATCTACTTTCATAATAGGTATCAAAAGAAATGTGCAACTATAACCTATCTGCTAGTAGGTGTACCACTAGAAACCATGTTTCTAACAAATCTATTAGTGCATAACCTCTTAGAATATGAGACCATATCCTCTTATAATGATGGAAAGAGATATTTGTAACCTACACCGCTCATCTTATTGTTGTGTGAACATACGTAGCCCTAACAAAGTGTAGAAAGTCTACAGTATGATGTTATTAATATTTGTAGGTGAATTACTATATGCTAGGAGGCCCTAGGGACATAATCTTGTTACAATGGAGTAGGTCACTTGTATATTCCCCAAATAACTGAGTAAATGAGCTTGCACTATGACTTTGGACCAAAGTGTATGAGACAAATGAAGTACAAAATCATTCCTTCTTAAAGGAGAGCCCAAAACTTTCAAACCTTTTATCTGAAATTAGAACTTTGGTGAGAAGTCCAAGAAAGCGAGGATGCTTGTGGACTCCATACCTTGCACTAATGAGTTTGGACTTATAAACCCAAAATTTTAGTCAAAGTGTAAAATAGATAAAGGTCTTATTACATCCTCCAAAGGACCCAATATATGTGTATCATTTGAAAATTGAGAGGAATAAGCATGATAAAAAAGTAACTACAACCTCCTCAAAACAATGAAGTGAGCTATGGAAAACAGAGGCTCACCTAACGGATGTCCCTACTATTTTCCCTTGGAAAATAACAACTATATTAAATTCCTTATGGTAGAATGATGAATATACAATAAAAGTGTCTTTTTGTATAAAATGTCCATAAACTTTTGCACAAATAGGATCAAGGAGTGGATCTTGATCCTTTCTTAGAAAAGAGAACAAAAAAAAGCTAAACAAGAAGTGGTATTTAAGGCAATTGAAACATCAACTCAAAAAACCACACAATCAAGATAGATGCTAGGAATTAGCAATAAATTGTTTTCAATCTCTACAGTAGCCACAACAAACCATTGTGGAGACAAAAGGATGAAAAGGAGTATCAAATTGTAGAAATTTTTTACAAAGAGACTGAATGTAGGAAAATATCTCCAATAACAATAACAATAGGGCAAACATATAATATCTCCTTTGGTGTTTATTATCTCCAAGGAGATAATAAACACCAAAAAAAATGTGCAACTCCAATCACTAGATCTTAGACAATATGCTAACATAAAGGAAAGAGAAAAGTGAAAAATAAAATCTAGTGTAGCTAGTGAAAGACAATCACATAGATACTAAAAACCAAATCTTGATTGTCCACTTGCCAAGAAATATGTGAAATAGAATAATACATTGAGCAAACATGATTGAGTAAGCTATATGTAGCTCACTATATGGATGATAGTCATAGAGAAAAGAAGGAATGTCATAAGTGGCAAATGGATGGAGACTTAGAAGGCAAATACAATATCATTGAAGAATGGGGCTGGTCCAAAGGGTAGTAGTGTATGTGCTACATATTTTATACTCATCTACTTGGCCTCACATTAAGGAACAACAAAGACAATGATGCTATAGAGGTAGAGTATAGGATTGTGAAGACTCTGTGATCCTATGAGTTATTTCTTAGGCCCAAATAGTTACTTATCTTATAGGGTTTGATCAATCCTCTCACAAAACCCTTAAATTCTAACAATGATCTGTTGGTGTCTTATTGCATTCCAATGGGCTAAAGGTGGAAGATCCATTGTGAGAACATGTATAAAGATCTACATGGAAACATCTCTCCTTCAATTATTGGCAATACAGTTTATAATGGTAAAGAGAGCAAAATTAAAGGAGCATACTTGATAGCATAAAGGCATAGGAATCGTAATATACAGATGTGGTCTAGGTCTAGGTAGAAATGTATAAATAAGTCAATATAATATAATCATGTGTAAGAGCTTGGTGGGGCTTGAATAAATATGATTGAAGTTTGGATATAAGAAAGGAAGTAGTCTTTGCTCTCATCCTTAAGTATCTTGATCTCCTTATATTGTGCTTAAGTAATCCTTATCCAAACAAGATTATGTACATTGTTGATGAGACAAAATATATAGACTTGTTAGAATGAAAATAGAAGGATATGATGTTGTGGAGATTGTGTGTTGGTAGAAGTAGGAGGAGGGGCTTTGGTAGGGAGATAAATAATGAACGTGAAAAAGAGTGTGGTATTCTTTATATGGTAATCAACCTGCATAAGATCTTATACTAGTAAAGGAAAAGTATATGATGTGTAGATCAAATAGCTCTATCTAGATAAACTTGAACAACTATAGGTGTGTGCTAAAAATATCAAATTTAGGATCTACTCCTTGATCACAACTAAAAGGTATGGAATGCTAAATGAGTAGTTCTTCTCATAGTAGTCTTATAATTACTCATACCAAAGAACCAAAAGGAAGCATCAAAAAAGATATTACTAGAAGTATCCACAAATAATAATACAAGAAAGAACAAGAAGATAATAGTCAAACAAACTATAACAAAAATTACCAACCAAAAATAAAGAATGGAAGAAGAAACCAATGTAAAAAAACAGGGATATGTATAAATTATTATTATACTTAGGCTAGCTTGGTTCAATGGGAAAATATAGGAATGATAAAACTAACCAAAATAAGTTATTTCAATAATAGCACCCATTGGTAAAGTGCAACATCCTATAATATTTTTTACAAGTAGCCATATAGTCCAAGTGGCTATAGTTTTGTAATGCACATAGGAAAATTTAGGGGTACACATAGAGTGAAAAAAGGTGTGTGGTTTTAATTATTAGATGTAATGGGTTCTGTCAATGCTTTGATTACACACATTATTAGTGTAGTGATTAGTGTAATGATGTGGACTTAGCATAAACACAAATCCTCATGAATTTTCAAGCTTGAGTATCCTTAATTTCAATTTTATATAGCTTCAACTTGGTTCTTCCCTTGTAGGATGTTGCATGAGGCACTCATAATTGCAACAAAGGAAAATTATAGAGTTAAGAGAGGTGACATTTGAGATCGAGTGTCATTAGATTATAGGTTGTGGTAGATGTTGTAACAATTTGAGGTGAGTAGATATCATGGAAGACATGCAATCACATGGTATATTTCCATGTCCCATTTTTTATCAAGAATTATGTCCTTCATCTGCAACTAGTTTGGGTTTGCCAGGTTGTTTGTCGAGTGGTTATGGTTTCCAAGAGCTCTTGCATAAAATGGTGTTTTCTTTTATGTCCGCACCATCAGCACCACCGTTGACAACAACATAGAAAGGGAAATTCAAAGAGGAAATATTTTGTATGATGGGACATCACTATTCTCAAATTCTCAATTACTTGGAGGACTCAAAGCATTTTGCTCAGATCACAAGAGGAACTTTCAAAAATCCAATGCAAAAGAGTACAATGTTTAGTTATATGGCTATGATTCTAGTGAGGCAAGGGATAGGATTCTCAATTTCTATGATAAGATTAATATTGTACAAGAAATGATGTGGTACATGAAATCCTAAAGGACACATGTGAGTAGAAGGAGAAGCAAATTGGAGAAGGGATGATAGACAAGGACTTGAAAAGGAGAATGAAAACTATCAAGGATAAGTTAAATCTCCTTCTATCTTTTAAGAGAATAGATTTGATGTTTGGTGGAAGAGCAAACATTGGTCTACCCGCTATAGTCAATTTCAGAATTATAATGAAGTGAATGAAGTTTCACAATTTGTAGAGGAAGATGATATCAACACTCCACTATTTGGCACCACCCAAGTGGATCTAAAAGAAGGAGATGATTCAATTCATTTTACTATACCTTGTACTCCATGTCTAGAACCAAGAGGAGCGGAAGGCATATAAGAAGTTAGCATGCAAGTGCTTGAAGAAGACTTTCATACCCATGCAACAACTTTTGATTATGTTGAAACAAGATCTAATGAAGATGTGTGTGTCCTTTCAAGAGAGGAGAAGGAGAAGATAGATGAAAGCAAGAAGGATGAAGGCCATAAGCAGAGGAGAGTGGCTCAAATTACCAAGATACCTTCCTTAGACATTGCATCTTTTTCTCAATATTTAGCAACACATACCAAACTTAAGAATGATTGTTTGGAAGTAAGAGAGGTGTAAACTTGCCAAGATTGATGCAAAGAAATCAACCAAAATAGAGAAAATTTGAGTAAAGGCTGAAGCAAAGAAAAGCAAAGTGTAGACTAAGAAGGTGGTGCCAATTGACAAGATATGTTTTAAGGCAAAGAAACATAGGAGTAAGGAATGGAGTGCAAAGGCTAAAAGATTTCATGCCAATGACTATCAAATTATCATGATTTGGTAAAAATGTTGAAGAGATCAAAAGCATTATTGAAATGTTATTAGATATAGATATGCACTACAATAGATATAGCATAGATCTCAAATTTCATGTACCAAATTACTCTCTATGTAGAGAAGACATATACTATGATGACACATTTTGACATTCTTTAATCTATATTATATTACTATAATAATAAAATTTACATTCACTCTTCATGCTATAGCGGTCTTTCTTCTTTAGGGTCTTCTGCTTTTTATCTCTCCATTTTATCTCTCACCAAATGAACTCCTTTCTAGTTTCTCAATTCACTCATGATTTCTTGTTCACCTCACTCCTCTCTCTATGCAATTTGCTCTATCCTTCTCTTTGATTCTATTTCTCTTCTCTCTTGGCACTCCTCCTTGACTCAAGGAGTAGTTCATTGTTTATGCAAATGGCCTTCCTTCTTGGTCTCTCACTTCTTTCCTCTTCCTTCTCAATTTCTTGTTCTCTCACTTCACTCCTTGGCACTTCATTCTGTTTGTCTCATGCTTCCTCTCTCTTACCCTAGCTCTTCAATTTGACTTTGTATCTTCCCTTCCCTACTCTTTCTTTCTTCCCTTTGGTGTTCTCTCTCTCTCTCTCTCTCTCTAGCAATGATTGATCATGTGGATGAATTTGCAGAATTTGCATAGAATAGTCCTCAACAATAATCCATCTCAAATTGCAGGAATGCAATGATCTCCCTCAATCATAACCCATTCTCAAATTCAATTTTGTCTTGAATGCAATACAATCTTCTAAACCTTCTTCTCAAATTTGATTTTTTCTTGTTGGCATCTTGGATACTACTCCTGTTGCACTCTCTTTCTTGCCTTCTTGGATATTGCTTGATATTGCTTGCTGAACCTTTTGTTACACCCACATCAAGCACTTCTGTTAAACACTTCACCTTTTTGAGCAATTCTTGTTATAGCTAACGTCTCCTTTCCTTTGCAGATTATTTCCTTCTCTTCTAATTTTAAAGATTCTCATTGTATCTCTCACAATTTGATAGTCCCCATATCTTTCCCACAATTCAAGAAACTAGTTCAATTCTCACCAAAAATAAATTCAAAATTCATGGTATAAATCACAAAACACAAAAAATGTGTAAATGCTCTTGTCAAAACTCTTTAAAATTGAGTAACTCTCTAAAATTCAATAAATGAAACAACTAGCATTGAAAGGATTTCCACTTCTCTAATATCTATGTGCATACCACCCATTAGAGCTCTGAAGAAAAAACAATTTTTTTATTGCATTTCATGTTCAAATAACACTATTAAGTAATACACCATCTTGCATGTTATAACTAATATAGTGTTGCAAAATAAAATTCATTTTCTCTTCTCTACTATTACTAGACTCATGCATTGGAATAGAAATAAAATGGTTTTCTATTTCTTCAACTTCCTCCACAAAATCACCATCTTCCTCTAACCGCATGTTGGATCTATTATAAAAAATTATAGAGAATAACATATGAGCTAATTCATTTCAATAAATATGAATTCCTACTTGGATCCTTTAGCTGCACCTTGATCTCTCTCAATCGATGCCATTGTGCTTTCAACACACCAATACAATGCTCATTAAATATTGTGGTTCTAGCAAGACATGTTTTAAACAAAATTTCATCTACAATCTTGGCTTGCTTAAAGAGGGGACTAGATGGTGCATAGGGACATAACTAGAATCAAAAAGTAAAACTTGATTCTACTCAAATGTTCTAGAAACTGCATGATAGTTCAAATTGGACACTATAGGAGGATTTATTTATGCAAGTCATATCATGACATAAACCTAACATTCTTGTTCTCATTTGAAAATTTGAAAAATAAAACATAACTATATAACATCAATATATTACTACAACTATAATAAAATTAAGTTGCAGATTAGAGGTATAGAGCTTTACTACCATTGAAGTGAATTATCCTTTGCTTGCTATCACAAATAACTTGACCATTTATTCAATATGATCCCTTCCTACTAGAATATAACTCTCCATCCATTGTTGGTCTTTGTGATAAAGGGAACAATGTTTAGTCCACCAATTCAATGCATCTCTGAAATCCATTTTTTACCAAAGAAGGAAGAAATTTGTAGTCACTCTTCCTAGTTGGGCCATTTCACCTCCTCGTTGAGCATGGAAAAAATTACATTCATTACTATGATGGTAAATAAGATGGTGGACCTGACACTAATAATCCATATATTAAAACTCAATGCTATGCATGCACCATTTCCATTGTGCTCAAATCTGTCCAAAGCAATGGCAACTTGAATCCATAGAGGGGTTTGGTCTCTCTTGTAAGTTTTCTTGAAGACATTGTGATGTTTGATAATGTCAACCAATACATGAAATGACACTATGTCCATTCTGGTTAATTGCCTAAAAGCTTGGGAATCCAATGGTTGGAAAATTTTCAACAAAAAATCTGAATTCATAATTGAAAATAAGAAAAAAATACACTTTAATATGTTTCCTTTCTTTTTTCCTCATCATTTTAAAATAAAAATATTAAGAGCATGTTACACGTTCCCACCACCTTAACAACAAATCTATAGTATTTTCATTCTCATCTATAATGTTTTGAGGATAAGAGAATCCCAAGAGAAACACAAGGCTTTATCTTGCAATACTCTGATGCATTAAAGGAACATCTTGTCTTATTATATAGCAAAGAGTATCTATTGAAAGGGATCAAACCCATCCTTGGATTAGATACATGGATTGGTTATATGCCAGTGAGCTCCACCTTAGATTAGTTACATGGATTGATGACATGTTGGTCCTTGTCCTATTTTGTTGATCAAACAAGTTTGACCAAATGGAATCTTTATGGAATCTTCCTATATGAAGCTTAGGATTGCATGGGATGAGGTACCATTTGAAATCTCTCAATGAGACAAACAAGGAGGCAAAAGACAATGCTTATTCCCTTAGATGGAAATTTTAATTTTTTGAGACCTAATGCATCCATTTAAGTATTCCAAATTGACTTTCAAGTTTTCAAGGTGTTTTCTACCTCTACCTTACCTCTACCTTATGTGAAAGTACTATTTTGGTGATCTATTTCTATCTGATCTACTTAGACCATCATATATAATATTCCTCAAGATATTACTAAGCCAATTTCCACTTCTAGATATTATGTCTATTTAAGTGTATTACACATCAAATTCATCGTCCAAATTCCACTCACTCCTCTAATATTCATTATTGTTACTAAATTCTACATTTTTTGTTGCAAACTAGATATGTTGCTCGATAGATTTTGTAATGATCATCTTTAAGCTCCTACAATCGTTGAATCTTGGCATTTTCCATTTCTATTCTATGGTCAATCAAAATAAACCAATAAAAAATAAAATCCAAAGTTACATGCATCAAACATAAACTCTAAATAAACCATAATCTAACCATATGCAGTAATTTTATATGGAACCATCTAACTTGGATAGGACAATTATAAATTTATGAAACTAACTTGAATCCACATGAAATGGATTTATAACTTTGTGAAACAACCTCAAACTTGTTGGCGTGAAACAAACTCCAACTTGTCTACATAAAATGAACTCAACTGATCTGGTCTGGTTTGCATGAACTTGAAAACCTGAGCTGAAATGAAGCTCAAACTTAGTTCTACTAGTCAATGTGAAAAGCTTGAACACCACTACTAGCTAAATTGAAGCTTGACTAAAAACACTACCTGAGGTAAATTGAAGCTCCAACAAGAATTGAGGTGGTTCACATGAATTTGAAGCTCAATTTGCCCAAAGGACATGAGAAATGAATAGAAGAAAACAAGGAAAGTGCAATTTTCCAAAGTCAAGAGGAAATGAAAAAAAGAAGGAAGCTCGATTCAAATTTCTCTTTTTTTCATTTACTAGGAGATTTAATTATTTTTTTTTGTTCTATTAGAGGTAAATTAATGTTCTTGTGGACATTTAATTATCTGGTCTTGTTCTATTAGAGGTTAATTAATGTTCTCGTGTATCTTGGCAGTTTGTAAACCAATAAAATTCTATAGGTTATAAATTAAAGACCTGGCCAGTAATTTAATATTGGCTAGGTTCTTTAGTATTAAATAACACATTTTATAATATAAAAATATTATTTATAATAATAAAAAAAGAATAGATAATTTCATATTATATAAATATAATATATAAAATTTTTATGAATTATCATTTAATATAAATGAGAATTCATAAATATCATTATATATACAATATATTACATGTGTATTTATGTAGATATTTTACCCATAAAATTTTTTTACTTTATTGGGAAACCATTTTGAAATCTGTCTTACCTTATGGGTACCTATAAATTTTTCTTATTGATGCCTGTAAAATTATCTAAGGACTTCTACAAGCATTCAAAAAGATATTATTGGAACCATAATTCTCTTTCAAAAGTTAAGATGGATGAACTTCTTTTTATCTCTAGAGAGAGCAGACCTCACGAATAGGCTTTCTTATCTCTAGAAAGTCATTGTCCTACAAGTGGATGTTAAGAATGGTTTTAATAGCATCTCATGGGCATCCATCTTTAAAGAGCTTGGGGAGGCTGGTGGATCCTTGGCAAGTCTCATACCTTTTGTGCAGTCTTTTTATGGCTCTCTTGCATCCCTTTACTACCAACACAGTAGTTCACAAGGAGTCATTGTCTTGGAGTCAATTGTTGGTACACCTCAGGGAGATCTTTTGGGGGGAGCATTATTTTCCGTGGCTCACTTTAGAGCTCTCTTATTTACTACTTTGGCCATGCCAAGTTGTGTATTTCTCTCCTTGGCAGATAATACACACATTGTATGCCTTGCAGATCAGATTAGGCAGACCTTTGACTACGTGACTACCGAGCTACATCTAGTAGGCTTGAAAGTCAAAGGTGTCAAAGTGCAGGGCATGGTTCCCTTTAGGTATCACTCCCCACCTTGAGCTTCCAAAGGGGTGTATCACATCCATAGATGGACTTCATGTTCGTGGAGTGCCAATAGGATCGGAGGATTGTGTCACACACTTCTTAGACGCTGCCCTTGCAGAGGATGTTCTCCACGTAGATGACCTTCCATTACTAGGAGATCCGTAAGTGGCATTTGGTATACTCTCTTCCAATATTGCTCGTCGACCATCCTACCTCATCCGTATAATTCACCCCTCATTGTCCTTCCTATCACGTCTGAGAGCTTTTGATAGGATGATGATAGGAGTCTTTGGTGATATTATTGGACCAAGGACATTTGAGTGTGTGACAGGGGATTTGGCATGGAGACAAACGGCCCTGCCAATCTCATGTGGTGGGGTTGGCTTGCTATCTATGGAGGAGATGACACCTATAACATTTTTGGGTAGTTGAGCTCTCTTGGTACCCATACTTTCTTCTTGTTTTGTGGTTGTTGATAGGCCGGTTTTGGAGACTTATGTGATAGAAGTGGAGGGATGTAATACTCCAAAGACAAGAGAAGAGAGAAAAAACAGATTACACACGCAAACATTCGATGCCCCAAAGGAGCACCTTCTCTTTATTATATAGTCAAAGAGGATCTCCTCCAAGGAAGCCCCACCATAGGATTAGGCACACAGATAGGTGATGTGTCAGCAAGCTCCACCCTTGGATTACCTACTTGGATGGGTGACAAGTCTGGTCTAGGTCCTATCTGGTTGGTCAAACAAGCTTTGACCGGAGGGAATCTTTTAGGGAATCTTCTTGTAGGAATCTCAAAATCACGTGAGTAAGGTACCATTGGAAAGCTCTCAATGAGACAAAGCAAGGGGGAGGGAAGGCCAACCTTTCCTCCAGTGAGGGGGGGGGGGGATCTGCACATTTTTTAGGCCTAATTCATCCGTTTAGGCCTCCAAAATTACCTTCAAAGATTTCAGGCATATTTTGGTTCCTACTCTATTAGTAGAAGTCCCGTTTTGGTGATACCCCTTTCTGATGTGTTTAATCCATCATGTGTAACATCCTTCTAGATGTCACCAAACCAATTCTCACCTTTAAATCATATGTCTAGCTATTGGTTCTAAGGTTCTCAAGTCTATTTTGGTTTCTGCCCTATTAGTAGAAGTACTCTTTTGGTGATACTTCTATCTGATCTATTTTGACCATCATGTACAACATCATTTTAGATGTTACCAAACCAAATTTCACATCTAGATCATATGGCTAGCTCTTGGTATTACAGACCTCCCTCCTTTTAAGACATAATGTCCTCGTTGTGCAATTGTTGCTCAAATGCTTGCACCAACACCGGTGCATGTGTCAAATTGGCAGCAGGCTCCCAGGTTGCTTCATAGAGGGGTAACCTTTCCATTGTACTAGATAGTCTACCTGCGGATGGCGAGTACCACGCATGCATTTTTGGAGAATCCGCTCCACTTCATATTCCTCTATGCCATCAATGAGTGTCAGACAAGGTCAAATGTCTTGTGTAGAATGACCTTGGCCTGATCTGGGAGCATATCTGCATAGTAGGGAGACATGGAACACTGGATGGATCTTCATGTGTGGTGGTAGCTCAAGGTGATAGGCTACAACATCGACGTGATGAAGAATCAAGAAAGGCCCAATAAAACAAGGTCTGACCTTATGAGGTCCAACTAACGTGAGGTTGGTTGTTGATAGCCACACTTGATCCCAACATTGAACTCCATGTGCCTACGGTGTGCATCAACATACTACTTCTATCATTTTTGCGCAATCTGTAATCTGTGCTTGGCACTCTTTACACCTTGTTGGATTCTAGAAACAAATGTGTTGACTACATCGACCTTGGTAGCCACTGGACGGATCTTCATCAAGCTAGAAGGTGTGAAGGAATGCTTACCATACATGAGGAAGAACGGAGTGACTTGGGTGGATACATTCACTAAATTGTTGTAAGCAAATTCCACCAACGGGAGTAGGGTGTCCCACCTCTCTTGCTCTTCTAAGGTGAAGCCGCGTAACATGTCTTCAATCGTGCAATTAGCCCGCTCTGTTTGGCCATTTGTTTGTGGGTGGTAAGCTGTAGACATGGCCAGCTTGGTTTTGAAGAAACCAAAGAGTGTTTGCCAAAACAAACTGGTGAATTGAGTGCCTCTATTGGTGATGAGTACTCTAGACAAGCCATGGTGAGAGAAGACTGCATCTAAGTATAATTGAGCTAGTTGTGGAGCGGTCACATCTTTTGTGGTAGGGCATACATGAATCATTTTGCTAATCCGGTCCACAAGGATCACAATGGAGTCAAACCCTGAGGTGGTCTTAGGTAATTCACAGACGAGATCCATACTCACTTGTTCCCAACGTTGGGTAGGCATGGGGAGAGGTTGAAATGAGCCTTGCAAGAGCTTGATTAGAAGCTTTGTTCTATTGACAAAGTAGGCAGTTGCGCATGTAGTCCATCACGTCATTGCTCATCTTGGGCCAATAATAATAGCATTTGAGTGCATCCAAGGTCTTGTCCACTCCGACATGACCTTCAATGGCCAAATCATGACATTCCACTAGAATTGTGGTGCATAATTTTAGAACATTTGGGATCCATAATCTGCCATCACAAAAGGTGAGTCCTTGGGTACTGGTGATACCTTTGGATGATTGCGCTTCCACAATCTGTAGATCCATTTTTGTAGCAGCCAAAATCTCTGGCCAAAATTCAGGGTTAATCTTAACCTCTGCCACCAAGTTGTTTGCCATTGGCATGCGGGTGAATGCATCTGCAAGTTGCTTCTTACCTTCCATGTAGGTGATTGTCATGTTGAAGCATTGTCGCCACTTTGCCCACCAAATTTGGCGACAAGATAGATCCTTCTGCATCTCGAGGTAGACTAGAGGTTTGTGGTCTGTCTCTACTGCAAATGCCTTCTCGCCTAGATAGTGCTTCCAATGCTTGGTTGCTAGAACAATGGCCAACTCTTCTCGTTATGTGGTGTGGTAGTTGCGCTCTACCGGTAACAACTTTCGAGAGAAATATGCAATTGGATGCCATCCATCATGCCACTCTTGTTGTAGGACTGCTCCTTTTGCTAAGCATGATGCATCTATAGCCAACTTGATTGGACGTTTTGGGTCATACCACTTCAAGATTCGTGCATGTAGCAAGGTGGCTTTCAATTCTTGAAAGGCCAACTCTTGTGCGGTTCCCCATGTCCACTTCTTCCCCTTGCCAAGTAGTGCCATTAAAGGTTGTGCAACCTTGGAGAAGTCCTTGACAAATCTACGATAAAATCCCATCAACCCTATGTCGTGCGTATATACATTGCTACACAACATACATCGCTGTCAACATCATACACTATAGAAGCACAACTCACACATAAGTCATACATAGACTCTAAAGTGCCACAATCACTCAACTCAACTCAGATCAGTATTTGATATGTCACTCTATAAACTGCCAACAACTGGGCACTGATTACAGTCAAGCCACATCCACTCAAGCATAGAGAATCCAAGTGATGCTTGCCAGCCTTTGTCCACGATAACCAGGAACTCGAAGGCTCAACATCAGAGAAGTGAGCTCTCTAGAGCTACACTTCAAAAGTATACCACATGGACTCGAGCTAGGTCTAAACCCTAATAGTCCCATTGACGGCACACTAGACAGTGCAAACAGTGCAAAGTGACGATGGGCCCTATCATGAAGTCAATACCCCAAACACAAAATTTGACCGTCGGAAAGTAGTCTTTGAGAAACTGCTAAAATAACTCTAACTACAAATGACACTACAAATGATGTGACAATTATCATGCATATATACATTGCTACACAACATACATCGCTGTCAACATCATACATTATAGAAGCACAACTCACACATAAGTCATACATAGTCTCTAAAGTGCCACAATTGCCCCCCTAGCTGGCGGTTAGGTCCCTCTAACTCTAGATAGCCATCTACTCTAAGTATATGGTATACCCTCTAATGGGCAAAGATCAAGAGGCCCGGTGCTATGGAGCCCCATCGTTAGTTGCCTGTTCGCAATCTATACCATATAAAGAATGAACTAGCTATAGGTCAAGTACATCTAAGACATAACCATTGTCCTTGAGGAACCATCGTGAGGGGAGGAGTCATACATGTCATATGCCATCCTCTTGAACATCTATCACACACTAACATAGTAGCAACTCCACCAGAAGAGCCACATAACATACACCTCAAGCTTGCACGTACAAGTGCCAAGCTTGGGTCCATAGTACCATCAATGTTTGGGAGGTGGCATGGTGCACAATTGCGCACATGATCCTTCCAAACAACACCATCAAGTCCTTCTAACAAAAGAACTCTAGATTGCAAAACCTCACGCACTCTCAAGATAGTGCGGCCTGTCAAAACATGAAGTGCCGTCGGTGCTGTCTGCTATAGATATACATAGTCGCATGGATGAAATCTACAGATAGAGGGTCTATAACCTCTTCCTCGAATTGTAGCATAGCGTAAAGTATCTCTATGCTGAGCAATCGCCAAATTCTCAAAGGCCATCGACATCACTCTCCGAAAGATCTCTACTCGCTGAGAACATGCGCTCATCCATACATCGGGGTCATCCAAGTCCAAAACTATAGTAGCATCTCGACGAATGGCTGTAGGTAAATCTGGATCTCATCCATAGAGTAAAAAGTATGGAAAGAAGGATGCTAAGGAGGTTTTCCGGCTGAACCAATAGCCCATGGCCAACCAAGGTAACTAGAGATCCCAATCTCCCAAGTGGCTTCTCTACAAACCATACTTTTGCAATCCTCTCTTCATCGTCCGAACCACTCTCTTTGCTAAGCCATCTGCCTTAGGGTGATCTCAAGATGTAGTACGATGATCAATCAAAGCCTTGTCATACAAGACCTAAAACTCTCCCAAGAACTCTATACCTTGATTAGTCAAAACCTCAACCGGTGCACCAAAATGACTAAGAACTCGATCTAGGAACAAGTAAGTTGTCCTTTCACTAGACTTGTCAGGAAGTGCCACCAACTCAATCCACTTGGAGAAGTGCTCCACCATCACCAAAACATACCGATGATGTCTCATAGTCAGTAATAAAGGTCCAGTGAAGTCCAAACTTCAACGGTAACCCAATCCCATGATAGGTAATGGGTGTAACTGTGGCGTAAGAGCATTGGATGATGCTCTAACTTGGTCACAAACCACACATTTGGCAACAAACTGTTGTACCTCAGTCTGCATACCGTGCCACCAATAATGACTATGGAGTAAGCTATATGTATGCTTTACTCCAAAATGTCCTAGCTCCTCATGAGCATGATGGACCAACTGTGGTCTCTGTGCAGGCAGTGGTACTACTCGCACTCTACCATCTTCCCATACATGCAAAAGGTGTCTGCCTTCCAATCTATACCGTCTGGCTTGCTAAAGAACATGGTCTCTCTCCTTGGCCCCAATTGTGCCACCTACAACACCAGTGCAAAGATAGTCCATCACTAAGACATCATCATGAATATCTTGCTGAACTGTACCAATATCTTCACTCTCTGGATCTATGACCTCAATAACTCCACCTGCATGTGCTGAGGGAGATACCACCAAAGCCTCTAAAAATATAGACAGAAAGGCGGATGCATGCCAGCCTGGCACCATCTCCTCATCCTGCCAACGTGCTCCGGTCTGATCCTGCTGGCTGGGACATGAGTTTCTACTCAACCCATCTGCATCATGGTTCACCACTCCAGGTCTTTGAACAACCGTGAAATCATACTCTTTTAAAATCAAAGCCCATTGTGCAAGCTTCCCTGAAAGCTTTTTGGACTCCATCAACCACTTTAGTGGCTGATGATCAGTGATGAGAGTGAAGGGGTTACCAAAGAGGGAACATCTGAAATGTGCTATTGCCCAAATTGCTGCCAAGCACTCTCCCTCATATGACCTATACTTTGCCTCTGCTGAATTGTTGGAGCGACTAGCATAGGCCACCACAAACTCCTTCCCCTCATCATCATGATGGGTGAGCAATGCTCCAAGCCCCAACATACTCCAATCAGTATGAACCTGAAATGGTCATCCTCTAATCGGTCTCCTCAAAATAGGAGCAGATGTCAACCTCTCCTTGAGCTCTACAAAAGCTCTCTCCTGCTCATCTCCCCAACACCACTCATGTGTAAGCTTGGTCAGCTTTGTCAAGACCTTAGCAATGGTACTAAATCCTAAACATAGCGGCAATAGAAGTTTGCCAACCCAAGGAATGCTCGCACTCTGCTCACATCCGTAGGCCAAGGAATACATGCAATAGCCTCTACCTTGGTTTTTTGAACACCAAATCCTCCAGGGTAGATAGTGTGACCCAAATACTCAACCTTGCTCATGGAAGAACCTACACTTCCTAGGATGTAATTTGAGTCCATGAGATCTCAACCTCTCAAACACCTCTAACAAGTGTCTCTCATGCTCCTCCACAATAGTGCTATAGACCAAAATATCATCAATATAGCACCAAGCAAAATCCAATCCAGCTAGGATCCTATCCATGACCCTTTGGAACTCAACAGGAGTGTTCTTCAACCCAAATGGTAAGAACCTCCACTAATATAACACATCCTTGCCTTGAGGATCAATAGCCTAGAATGTTGTCTTGGACTTATCCTCCTCCCTGATCGACAATAGATGATATCCCGCTCAAAGATCCAAAGTACTGAAGACCTTTGCATGCCCAATTGCATCAAAAATCTCCTTTGGTGTAGGCATGGCATACCGATCAGCCCTAGTCTATTGGTTGATAGGACGGTAGTCTCCACACATCCGCCTATCTATGTAGTTGCCATGCATATCCTTCTTGGCTGGGATCACTGTTGCTGATGCATACTCTCCATGTGAAATCTCCATCAAACCAGCCTCAAAAAGGTCACTACTCTGGCTCTAAATCAATGTCCTCTCCATCTCACTATATTGATAAGGACGTTGGAAAATTGATGTATTGCTAGTCAACTCAATCCGTATACTAGGTCCTTTTAGAGCACCCAAATCCTTCATACTGAAGGCAAAACAACTCATGTGGCTCCTCAAGAACCTCCAAACCCTCCGTCTTTCCTCTCCAATAAGCTTGGATCCAAGATTTAGCTCCCAAGTATCCTTTGTAACTGTAGTAGGAGTAGAAGACGTACTGATTGGCTTCTACATTGGGCCTTGGGAGCAATAGTGTCATGCTCATGACCACTAGAGGTTCCAACCTCTGTGTAAAAAACTCCCTCCACTTTGGCTGCAAGCTCCACACGTCCTCTAGCTGCATCCCAAGTGGACAAAGTGTGTAATCCAAGTAGCCCACGCTCACCTGGATGGACTCCAAGTAGACCACTCTCCCTAGTAGCTATTGGATGTGTCCCAAGAATACCATGTCCACTCAGTCCATCGCCCCCAGCTTGTGCTTGAATTGTCTCGATAGGCACAAGGCTCACAAGTGTCCAAGTGGTGATGCCTATCAAGCGCATCCTACGCTGCTCTGCCAAGCCAAGGCTCACAATCCAGGTCAAACAATTCAGGTCCATTGCCTGACCTAACACCTGATGCATGGATGCCTCTGACATTGCTGGAATAGCGGTAATACCAGTGTGAAAACCTATCACCCGCTCTCTCTCTCTCATCAACGTTGGACTCCACCAACTGCTGTAATTGTGAGTCCCAAACAAGTCCAGGTCTTCCCTCTCGAAAAGCATGAGAGCTTGGGAAAGTCATGAGTGTGGGAAATGCAGCTCTAGGCTATCCAACTAGGTTCACCATTGCCATAGGTGACCTATCAGCCCCTACCACTGTCTGAGACTGATGCCCAACATCCAAGATATCACCAACAAGGATGTGGTCAAGTCATTGAATCCCATCATAAGCGCGCTGTAGAACCTCTTTGGGTAAGAGGTTTGTCCACCAAAGACAAAGACGATGAGCCCATGATCCCACTCTGTCTGCATCTAACAATACAGCAAGTCCCATCCAAGAATGGACCTGATGTGTACTTGCCACCACTCTAATGCGAGAATCACCTATCAAAGGAATGTTCTCCAAAAGGTAAGCTTGAGAAACGGACTGATGAACTGGAGATGTTGTAATATCCGTAACATCTCCCAAAACACACCAAAACACACCAAAACAAGGATCCTGAAGACCTAAACCGTGGCCCGCACGTGTATGTCCCTGACATGGCCATCCAGAAATCACAAAGTGAATAGGCCCATATCTCTCTAGGTCATGCGCTCCTAGTAAGGAAATGTCTGCTGATAGGGCCTTCTGGTAACCTCTAACTATTGACATTGGTAATAACTCCGGATACAGATAGGCCAAGTGTGCCACATGATGTAGAGAGACTTGCCTAGTAGTCTCATCTCTCTCTACATACAAGTACCTCTGTACTCGGATACCCGCCTGTAACACCGTAGCTAGTCCGGTGTTGATCCCACCAAACAACTCCAATAGGCATATCCCCTCTACTAGATATTGCCAAGCAATGAGTGTGGTATCCAGAGGTGTCAAAGCAATTGCCTTTGGAGGCTCATACTCACACTCATCTCCTAATGGTACAAAGGCTCCACTCCAAGCCTGCTGCACCAACTGCTCTGCATGTTGTTGTAATGCCTCCTCGGAACTCCACAATGGAACATCCAAGGTGGATGTAACAATCCCACTCGTACTCCAAAGCGAAGTGATCTCCTTTGGTACTGGAGTATCTTCTCCATGGGCGTTCCCCTCCAACAAGTCACCAGGCTAAGTAACTGCACCACTGAAAGCTAAAGCTGATGGTGCCATGGTCCCAAACTGTAGTGAGCCAAGACTGCCACAACTGAAGCATACTGGTAGGCAACATACCCGTCCCTCACCGGACTGCCAACCAGGTCTATAAGAGGCTATCTCCTCCCAATTGTCTGTGTTGAAACCCAGGAAGTATAACACTACTCCCCCAACTAGCACATCATATGACTCAGCTATTGTCACAATAGCTTGAGCTCTCACCACCGAGCTATCAATCGGATGACCAGGCTAAATCTGGACAACAAGCTCCCCACGTGTGATGTATTGTGTCAAACCACCACCTAGAGATGTTTGGATCTGAAATGGACACCTCTCCACATCGGTCTTCCGTAACTCTAGACCAACAACTACAGCCTTCCCCAACATAAGGGGCTACGCACTAGAGTCTAACAAGACTCTCTGTGGTGTATAGACCTTCCTTAAAGGTCCCACCAAACAGAAAATCCCCCTCTGGTTATCCAATAGGACAACACCAAGTGTGAACCATGCTCTCTCAAAGGCCGGCCTAGTTGGCAACTCCTCCAATCTAGTAGCTATTGCTTGCCATAAACCATTGGTCGCTGAACAGATCCCATGCTCCTCAACCAAGTCAGCTCCACTATCAACCACCTCTATTTTAGTAGTAGGAACCACACC
This sequence comes from Lunularia cruciata, assembly GCA_948567375.1. NCBI lineage: Eukaryota > Viridiplantae > Streptophyta > Marchantiopsida > Lunulariales > Lunulariaceae > Lunularia > Lunularia cruciata. The sequence goes on from OX419757.1 coordinate 45,036,395, forward strand.
ATCCCTACTTTCACACAACATGGCAGCCAACCGAAATATTGGGGCTGGGTCAACTCCTAATGTAAACATATCACTGGCCAAAAACAAAAGATGCCGCATAATCAATTGAGCCGCCCCCAACATCATGCTAGACTCAGTCTGTGTAGTAGTAGGTGGCTAACTAGCAAGTAGTCTATCATGTACTCCATCACCACCTACCACACCTGCACTAGGACGTCTAGGAACCATGGATGTCATCTGTAATACCTCAGATAGCATGAAAGACTGGGGAAGTCTAACCTATCTCCCAACTTCTCCTCTCTGTGGGTCCAACTCCACTGATGCTCCTCTAGGCTCTGGAGCACGAACTGCACTCCTAGTCATTGCTGCATATGCATCCACCTGTGTTGCTCCGCACATGAAGTCCAAAGCATCTCTATCACCAACATATAAGGTGGAAGCCTCAGCACCCAAATCTGATCTCCTCTGAGCAATAGCCATACTAGCCAATCTCTGCTCCAATTGCTCAATCCGAGTAGCCATAGCTGTGTCAAAAGTAAGGGCAGGTACTGCACCCCTACTAGGTGTAGATCCTCTACCACCACCTTGTCCTCCATGAACTAGGGCTCCTCTACTACCTGCCATAGCAACCCTACCACTCCATAACTCCAGGTGTAGGTCAAAACACTGGTCACTAGTGTGACCAAATTTGTGGCAGTGCTCACACTGCCTCTGTGTTGGCTGTGATGCACCTGAGGTATCAGGTCCACTGCCTTGAGTACACTCCCTTTGATGGGGAGGTCCACCACAAGTCCAACAAGCAACACCAACACTTATTGGCTGCTACTGACCCACAAATGAAGGTAAGGGTCTAACTCCTCTAGGCCTTCCACTTGCTCCATAGGATCTGGGCTGTCCACCCTATCCTCAAAAACCAATTGGGTGTGGTGCACTCTACTACACTCTAGAAGAAGTCACAGCCGTGGATGAGGTCTCCCTACCAAATCCATATGTCACCACCCTTTCCTCTACCATGTTGAGCTCAATACGCTCAACCAAACCAAAGACCACTGCCAAAGTAGGCGAAGTAGATTGTAACAACGTAGCATCACAAACTCTACATCACAACTCCTTGTCTAGTATCCCATACCAAAATTGGACTGCTTGGGCCTCAATAACTCCCTGAGTGAAACTGATCAGCCGCCTCATGCGAGTAGATGCCTCACGTAGGCTCTCTCCGGCCTTCCATTGGAATTCTTGCAAGCTCCTCAGCTTGTCAGTCCGTACTCCTTGGTAGTTCTGCCTCAAACACAAGAAGAACTCCACCATGGGGTTAAACCCCGGTACCACACCACCTCTTGCAGCGGTACCTCCACTTGTAGTAGCACTATCTCCCGCTAGTGCACCTCCACTAGCTCCACCAACACTACTCGAGCTAGAACTTGTAGGTATAGCCAATCTACTACTAGCCACCCAGCTTGAAGTGATGGAGACATAGTGTGGAGACCAATATTGTCTCCATAACTCAATCTCCTCCAAATGAGCTCTCTTAACTCATGGTAGTCATCCATCGGCGGACCCCACCCAAATGCTCAAATAACCCCTTCCATGCCATGAAGGGTGTGAACAAAGTCGAGTTCCGCATTTGCTGCAAATCACACCAACTATCAAACTCCTAGATGAAGTCATCCAACTCAATGGTACCCACTGTACCAGAGTAACGTCTAGGGCCTTTGGAGGCCCCATAAATCTTGTCCATGTCCCACAACAATGGTACAGACACACCAAGTGCACTCTCAACTAAATCAGTTCTTGTATCAAACTCCAACTTAGAGTCAATCTCCTCCTTCATTGGGACCTGAGATACATGCTGATACCGAGCACCACTCCGAGTAAAGCCACTGTGTACTGCAGGGCTAACTCCTCTAGAATCTCCAAAGAACTCCGTCATGACAAAGTAACCGTAATAGCAACCCAAACCACCAACTGCAACCGCAAGTGCCACACCAAGTGCCAACACCACCATGTGCCAACACCACCACGTGCCAATACCAACTAAGCACCACCCACTAATGTTGCTCTAACCGAGATAACTACACTAGGAGAAAGGGCAACCTATAACCTGCCATCATAACACACACTCTCACGGTATACAAGTCATCACTTCTTGCCTCACCGGAGAGAAACAAAGGTAGTCTGATTGGTCATCACTCCAGCCTCTCTACCGAGAGCACACACGTGGTGCACAAATAGGAAGCAAAGAATAGAGGGGGTCCAATCACAAGAAATCTAAACAAAAACCCTCCATCTCATAACACAATACGAGACTGACTCTGCCACCATTTGGCATTTGACACAAGAGAAGTTCGTATCTAAGTCCTAAGCTACCAGGATCACCAAGAATGGGATCAAACTGCCTCTCTTAGCCAAAGCTACATGTGTATAGATAGCAATGGCACAATCACTAAGACAACAAGTGAGGGTGGACAAGTTGGCTAGGACACCAGTCTAGGAACAAGAGATCTAGGTGTCAAACCTTGTTGTGCATAATCTAGCAAGAAAGGCAGATTTTGCCAATCAATGACCAAGATCTACTCTAAAGAAGCTAACCTCAAGCTGGCTTGCTGGCCCTTCTAGGGCTTCATAACCCATAGCCATATGCCTTAAAACGCCGAAATTCGGCCAAATGAGGCCTTTCTTCTTGCCACTTTGAACCTCCTCCAAAATTGGCAAAACTTCTCCAAATCTGTGAAAGTACTCCAAACTAGCAAAAGTCTTCCAAATCTGGCCAAACAGCAAAACTCCTCTAAATCTGGCCAAAAATCTAACATAAAATCTGACATAAACCCTAAAGATGGTTGTCCGCCAAATCCCCCACTAACTTTCCACTCGAGCCAAATTGACAACACGGGTTTCTCCAAATCACAAATTCATGAGAATAGCTTCACAACTCCACCTTCAATTTGACTTTCTGAGCCTAACTTGCAGCAAATTGGTCCTGCCTTCACCTCTTGAGCTCAAAATCACAACCATTGCTCAAAATTTGCTCTTTCTTTACTCAAAATTTGGCCAGTGCTTCCGCACACCGTCTGCCTTACTGTCAAATCTACATCAATTGAATGAGCTTTTGCACACTAGGGAAACACCAAACTTGAATTGAGCTACCAATGATCCACCAAGCTTGGAGATACCACCAACATTCAAAGTTCCTGCACCCGATTTTCCCCTGACTTCACTTCTCTGATGTAATCAGATTGTTTACCACTCTCAACTCAACTCAACTTAGATCAGTACTTGATCTATCACTCTATAAACTGCCAACAACTGGGCACTAATTACAGTCAAGTCACACCCACTCAAGCATAGAGAATCCAGGTGACGCTCGCCGGCCTCTGTCCACCATAGCCAGGAACTCGAAGGCTCAACATTAGAGAAGTAAGCTTTTTGGAGCTGCACTTCAAAAGTATACCCCCTTGACTCAAGCTAGGTTTGAACCCTAATGGTCCCGCTGACGGCACACTCAACGGTGAAAATGGTGCAAAGTGACGGCGGGCCCCACTATGAAGTGAGTCCCCAAACACAAAATCTGACTGTCGGAAAGTAGTCTCTGAGAAACTGCTAAAATAACTCTAACTACTATCACTGGAACTCTATTGTCCGAGCAATCTAGATGCGACACTACAAATGATGTGACACCCAAGAAGCTCTTGAGTTGAGTCTGATCTTTTAGAGCACTCCAAAACTACTTTTTGGCAAGTCTGATCCTCTATTTTATCTGTCAATACTTAATGCCCTTTGCACTTACTCTATGCCCCAAGTAGTCTACTTCAAACTTGCCAAACTCACACTTTGAGATTTTGGCGTACAATTGATTTTGTCTTAAAATCTGGAGGACCTCTCGTAGATGTTGTTTGTGTTCCATCATCATGCTACTATATACTAAGATATCATCCAAGAAGACAATAACAAACTTGTCCAAGTATGGACAAAATATGTCATTCATTAGACTCATGAAAGTGGTAGGTGCATTGGTGAGGCCAAAAGGCATCACAAGATACTCATAGTGGCCATACCTGGTTCAAAAGGCAGTTTTGTACACATCCTCCTCTGCAATTTGGATTTGATTGTAATCGCTTCGCAAGTCCAATTTAGTGAAGTATCTTGCTCCATGGAGTTGATCAAATAGGTCATCCATGCGAGGTAAGGGGTATTTGTTCTTCACTATTTGTTGATTGAGACCCCGATAATCAATGCACATGTGCATTGTACTATCCTTCTTCTTCTCAAACAAGACAGGTGATACGCTAGGTTGGATGAACCGTTTCTACAGCATCTCCTTAATTTGAATCTTACACTCCTCCAACTCATGAGGTGATAGGCAATATGGGGCCTTACACGGAGGTGTCTTCCCCGGGAGTGTCTCAATTTTATGATCTACTCGCCTTTTTGGTGGTAATCCTAAGGATAGATCATCGAGAAAGACATCGTGAAACTCATCCACTACATCCTTCAATTTCTCAGGAATTTGTCCATTGAGTTGTGCACTTTGGCCTTCTCTTATTAGACCCATGAAACATCTATCGGTCTTACAGATAGTTGCCATCCCTATGACATATAGAGGCAATTTCTACCTATGTGATTTTTCTTTAACCCCAATGATTGACCATTGGTGGGTTCTCACTACTTTCTTCCTCCAATCTACCATAAGGTTATAATGCTCCATCCATGGCATGCCTAAGATTGCATCATAACAAGCTAATTGTATCACTCATCACTCAATTGCTACCTAATATTCTCCTACAGAGAGTGTTACCCGTCTAGGTAACAATTCAATCCTCTCTGTTTGCCCATTAGATAACTCTATTTCTTCACTCCCATCTCTCTCTAGATCCATTCCCAGTCTTATTGCAACAGACCGAGACAAGAAATTCTCTACTGCTCCCGGATCTATTAATACTCTCACTTGATTACCTTTTAGGATTCCATTCACGACAATCAATTGTGAGTTTGCCCTTCGGGATCTTTGCACATTAATCTTCTTCCTTCCCTTGCTTCTCTGCTTCCTTATTGAGCTAGTAAGGCAGTGAGGTACATTTACTAGCGATCTTCGTTTTCCAAAGTGATTTCCACCTCCTCCTCTTCAAAGTGCCTCTCCATGTTGTTCAAAGATAGCTTGTACAAAGGCCGAGGGTCTCTAGGGAAACAAGTGCAGCAGTTGGTAGATATGTGCCCAATACAACCACAAGTGTAACAATGGCGTTGTTCTCCTCGAGTTCCTTCTCCTTGTGGGACTCTATCTCTTCGTTCTTCAACCCGTCCACGCTTTCCTTGAAGCGGTTGTGCTCCTCAATCTCAGACTTGAAGGTTTCCCAATTCCATTGATACTGGTCCACCCATGTGTGGCATTTCTGCCTGATAATGTTGAGGTGGAACTACTCCTTCACCTCCACCTAATGCTCTTGCTATTCTTTGTGCACAAGCAATGGTTTCAAATACTGTGTGAGGATTTTGCACCATGACTTCTTGGCAAATCCGCTCCTTCAACCCTCGTTTGAAATTGTCAAGAGTCTCTGATGGACTCATGTCGGTTATTGCAACTTGTAGATCCAAAAATACCTCCACATACTCTTGTACGTTGTTCTTCTGTCTCAATCCCCATAGTCGGGTTTGAGCCATCTGCACAAAATCCACCGATTGGAAATTCTTTAGCAGTCTTTGCATTGCTGTTATGTGACCTCCCTTCTCTTTGCCAACATGGATCGTTCCAAAGCATCATACCATGTGAGGGCTTTATTGGTCAAGTACCCACATGCAAACATGCATGCAACATGCTCCGTGATCTCTATTGAGAACAATCGGAAATATTGATTCATTCTTGAGATCCAATTTGCCACTACTCCCATCGTACATTGTCCCTTGTAAGGCTCAATGTTGCAGGTCTTCTTCATCCGGAGTAGCAATGTGGCTTCATCGTTGATAGGGTTTGTAGGTACATGTGCCTCTCCAAGTACTTCAGTCGTAGGTACTGGGTTTTGAGACGGCTTTTCTTCTTGCATGGCTTGATTGTTCTTGAGGATCTGCACTTGACTTTGTAATGTCTCCAAGGTCATCTTAATCTCTCGAAATTCATTTAACATACCTTGCATTCCTTGCGCCAGCTCTTGCAATTGCGGATCCATGGTTCTCGCAACACTCAATTGCTAATGTCTACTTCAATACAGAGTCAATATGATCACTCTGGAAGGCACACAAACTATCAGAACTACCATTGGGACCTCAGAAGCTATCACTTGTTGATGATACTCCTCACCAAAATTCCTAACCACAAAATCTCTAAACATCACTTTTGGTCTCACTATATAACGGATTTCTACTTGAGTGTTGAAAGGGAGAGGATTTGGGACATTCATATCCATATTATCATAATAGAATGTAGATTGTCAAATCCCACTCTCTGTCATATATCACCACAGGTAGAATCACCGGATTTGGTGAGTTCATCACCCTATCCATGAATTATGCACCAAAGTGATAAACTAGTGATACCCTCATCTGCTCACGCTGGATGTACATAACCTTGATGTGGAATAGATTTGGGAATGGAAAGTTGGGTGCAAGAAATTGTCCTCCCGGCGCATCCATCCCATCTGCTCCCTAAAGTCCTTCCTAAGTCTAACAATTACTCTATGTTCTCCACCTCCAATTACTCAATTTCAGTAGTTTGTGCTCTTCCAAGAGGGGTGATCCACTCTCTTGGACTAAAACACTCGCTCTGATACCATTGTAATACTCTGAGGACAAGAGAAGAGAGAAAACACATATTACACACTCAAACATTCGATGCTCCAAAGGAGCACCTTCTCTTTATTATATAGTCAAAGAGGATCTACTCCAAGGAAGCTCCACCATAGGATTAGGCACACAGATAGGTGACATGTCAGCAAGCTCCACCCTTGGCTTACCTAATTGGATGGGTGACATGTTTGGTCTAGGTCCTATCTGGTTGGTCAAACAAGCTTTGACCGGAGGGAATCTTTTAGGGAATCTTCTTGTAGGAATCTCAAAATCACGTGAATAAGGTACCGTTGGAAAGCTCTCAATGAGACAAAGCAAGGGGGAGGGAAAGCTAGCCTTTCCTCCATTGGGGGGGGGATCTGTACATTTTTTAGGCCTAATTCATCCGTTTAGGCCTCCAAAATTGCCTTCAAAGATTTTAGGCATATTTTGGTTCTTACTCGATTAGTAGAAGTCCCGTTTTGGTGATACCTCTTTCTGATCTGTTTAGTCCATCATGTGTAACATCCTTCCATATGTTACCAAACCAATTCTCACCTTTAAATCATATGTCTAGTTATTGGTCCTAAGGTTCTCAAGTCTATTTTGGTTTCTGCCCTATTAGTAGAAGTACTCTTTTGGTGATACTTCTATCTGTTCTATTTTGACCATCATGTATAACATCATTCTAGATGTTACCAAACCAAATTTCACATCTAGATCATATGGCTAGCTCTTGGTATTATAAGGGAGGGTCATTTTCTCTCCAGATGTTATTATGGCAGATGAGAGATAGTCTATCCCCACGTGCACGAGAGGATTTTCCACCTTTTGCTTCACTATTGTCAGATTGGACTAGAGGTTTATAGTCTTCTTTGATGGAGCAACAGTGTGAGCATATGCTATATTCTCTCGTCCATTCTTTAGGTTACTACAACACATCTTTGCTCTTGCTCCGACAAGGGTGTATGCTCTTGGATCCTAGCTTGACCGTGCATTAGGGCATTCCGACTTGCACCAGCTACTTTCTCTATAGTGATGAGGTTTTGTCTAGGTTTGGTCCGCCATCTACATCTTCATTACTCACTTGTGAGTGTGATTCTACACTAGATGCAACAGCAGTCCACATGGCACGATGTCCTATTGGAGGACGGAGGATAGCTACCCATGATGCAATTAGAGACATAGTTTTTGCTATGGCACAAGAGAGTAGATACTTGGCTTGGATGAAGCATTTGTATGCTTTGCGGAAGACACATGTCAGGGCAGACTTATACTTGGTTTGAGATGATCACGTGACAATAGCGGATGTCGTGGTTACGGACCCTACATGGGATACAAATTTGGAGGGAGTGATTACCCATCCCCTGGATGGGCGGCGAGTGCAACAATAAGTCGCAAGGTCTCCAAGTATAGGGGCATGCAGTGAGGTCACCTCTTTGTTCCTCTAGCTTTGGAGTTATATGGAGCAATGTACACGGCAATTGACATATTTGTTAGGGAGTGCGCGAGAGCTTATCGTGTTAGGCGCCAGGGGTATCACTCTCACTTTGTAGCACATTTTAGACCGTGTGTGTCCATTGATTGCTCTACATAGCGCAGTGGCTGGTGCAATTCATAGGAGAATAATCACATTAGGTGATGTTTCTTTGGATGCTCCAGTTATGTATGAACCGTGCGACTTGCATAGCTCGGATATCTTAGGTGTGCTAGGGCAAATTTCTCCTATAGACTCTGTCGGGGCTCAACCCTATTTTACCTTCCTCTTTTTTGTCTCTCCCTTGTACTTGTACAGCTTGATGGGGTCTTCCCATTTTTCTCTTCGCAGGCGCCTTCTAAAAAGAATTCTCTAGAAAGGCTTTGATTATACAGATGTACCCCATTTTTCTCTTCGCAGGCGCCTTCTAAAAAGAATTCTCTAGAAAGGCTTTGATTATACAGATGTACCCGCTACGCGATGGAAGTAAACCACATAAAATACGGTATCATTACAGAATTATCCTACATTGTAGTATGACCTTTAATGATGCCTTCAGGTTGTTATGTACATCGGATCTCAAAGGAAAACCTAATGGAGGGCACATGATGAAGCTTGTACATAACTGATCGTTTACTAACATCTCATTCGGCAATCTAACTCGTTGACAATTGCACGTCTTACCTCGATGTTGATAGACAGCCCCACCCATCTTTATTGACCGGGTTAATATATATAGTACAGGTGAAAAGAAATTAACGTGATTACTATTCAGCTTGAAATTGTGTTTTTGTATTTATAAAATGCTTATTTGTTAAACTTGTATTGGTACCAAGTTAGTTGTGTTTATACGATAACTTGCACATCGATTTGCCGCATTTTACCCCGTTCCAAATTCAGATTATTCAACTTAGGCGATGCACGGTCTAGATCACCCAGATGCGACGGCGACGGCGACGGCCTTGTGACCGATGCAAGACGACTGCTCGTACTACTTAATTTGTCAACAATCTTATTGCATTCTTGATCTGACGAGTACACCAAGATTGGTGGTTGACGGTACATGTCTAACCCAAGACCCAACCCAAGACCATTGCCTTTAACGAACGTCTAATCGCGATATTACGGTAACAGCACGCTAACGTCAGGGCCTGACAACTATGTTGAGCAGACTATATTCAGCCCAAGACCCAACCCAAGACCATTGCCTTTAACGAACGTCTAATCGCGATATTACGGAAACAGCACGCTAACGTCAGGGCCTGACAACTATGTTGAGCAGACTATATTCAGATTGACTGCCACGGTCTCCGGGCTTAATGGACGCTGTACAGATCGAACTTTTGGTTCCTGGACCTTGATTCTGATTCTCGACTTGGGATGTATAGAGCATCCTTGCCTATTGTTGCTGTAGACAGTCTTTGGACACCGATTCATCGTAGTTTCTAGTTAGGTTTCACCATGTGGATCAATCTCGTATCGATTTCGCAGCATAAACGGCAAAATCGACATCATTGGTGCTGCTAGACTTCAAGGTCCACTTCCTCGCGTGCTTCACTTGTGCAGTGTGGTTGCTGAAGATCTAGGTTCTTGTGACCCACGAGTTTCCTCGTCTTCCTGCTCGTGGCCCCGGTAGACTGACGTTCTTCTGAACACGAGCACTCAATTGGGATGGGACGGAACGTTTCAAGAACCTGGATAATTTCAACTACATTCTCGAGATGAAGAGTTTTGGTAAGATGGGAAGTTAGTGTGATTGATGATGAAGAGCATGTACCATAGCCACGCTCGTAAGGTTTGGGAGCCAAATTCAAAATTATCTTTTAGTTTGAAAACATGCGTTTTGATTGAAATGACTTGGAACTTGCAACTGGTAAATGGCGAAAGTAGAAATGTGGAGTTTCCAGGGGGAACTCGGACAAGTTTTGAAGCCCTGACCCCTAGAGTAGACTACTGAGCTGCTCTGCCCGCCTGGGGACGGTGACCAATTAGTTAATAATTGGTAGTAAGGATCACTGTTTCAATCTTGAACTCTAGAATCGCCAAAAAGGAACTCTAGAATCTGGCTCATGACTTCGTGCATGGAAACTGTAGGGTATTCCCGGAAGTACAGTACTGTCGTCGACTACAAACGACATGAAATTTAGAGTTGTTCATGATAACGTCCACTCATACTTGACACTGAATCGCGTGTAACTACGAGAAATGAACCGGCTTGCTATTGAAGCTGAAGAAGCCACTATGGAAATTGAAAGAGGTCAGGCTTCTGCTAATAGGTGGACGGACGCTTCTCTGTTCTCGGGAGACAGTTATAGCGAACAGACTAGAGCTGAAGCAACAGCTTTCAACAATCGAAAAACTTAATATGTCCCACATCTTCCGTCACCTGTCCTCACGTAGTGCTTATCTCAGGACGTCTAGACTAAAATCTTCTCGTGATCTCAATCAGCTTAGAAGTAGTCTTCTTCCCGTGCTAATAAAATCACAAGAAGACTTACGATCAGAACACCATTGTCAACTTCCATCAAATTTTCATTGGCCAAGTCTCAGAGAACATTCATTGTTCACCTAGAAACGAACTAGAAAGTTCAGCAACGTTTATGTACTGCATCAGTCCTGTTGTGGATGAGAACAGGATGAACAGAAGAATAATCAGCGTGTGAACGTAGCAAACCAACGGGTCAAACATAAATCGTCGTCCTCAAATAACCAAGAGTGTGAACATGCGCCTCATGTCGCTAGCCTCTCTGCCCATCGGAAAGTAAAGGACCACAGAGAATTCAGAAAAACAGAGGGAGAATCAGGTCCAAAATGATTTCACTTCTCTGGGCTCATACAATGGCAATTCCTGTGGCAATTGCAAAGACAATTTCGTGTATTCTCTCTGGAGTTCACCAAGCGTTGGTGTCAGGATGACACTCTTCATGGATATGGAAGTGGGGGGTAGTCAGTTACATCTACAGGACGAGAAGAAAATGAATCTCGTCCTGTAATTAACCCAAGACCTCTCTTGTTCTCCATTAGCAGAATCGATGTATGCATGCATGTACACGATGAACTTCTCAAAGTTTTCCAGTGGAGGAAACCAGGGTTTAACCGTCATACACTCGATTTCCGAAATCCTGATCCAAAATGTACTGTAAAAATCAACGGATCGAAAATTTATGGTTCCATAGCATGACGAGACGATCAATGTCATCAAGATTCTTCACCAATCAGGTAATCTCTTGCAGATGATGATACTGCAATCTTCGATTTTGGTGAATCTACATCGGCAACAGGGTCAACAAACGTATCTATCGGCTTCTTCTGCAACTGCTCCTAATCAGGTGGTTGCGGCACCTCCAGAGAATTGCGGGAAACTTCGGACACATCTTTGGGGAGGAAGGAATCAGTCAAGTACGAGAAAGTAACCCGTAAACCAATTCCGTCATTCTCACCCCCGGCTTGTGACTCCTGAGTTTTCTCAGATGAGGAAGGAAATGGTCCGCTCTGAACCTCCTCGAGTTTTCGGCCTTAACCGCTAGACGCGTTGATCCACTACTGGGTCTTGCAAACAGGAAATCATATGTTGCTGGCTATAAAATGGGTGATGGAAACACAAACATCAAAACATCTAGTACACACCAGACGATATTCTGCACAACAGGAACAGAAAATAGAAGCTCAAAATCGGACGCGAGATCGGAAGAGGATCTGAGAAGCAGGGAATGACGTAGACAAGACACTCGGTACACAGGAGGAGGAATGAAACGGAGCAAGAGTCTGAAGCCCAAAGCTACGGTGGTCTGGGATGAGCAGAACCTGGAATTCTGGGAGGCAAATAAAAGCCCCACTCAAAAGATCGATGAGCCGAAAACACCGTACCATCCGCTAGAAGCTGAGGACAACGTGGTGACCAACACGGCGCTGGAGAACGCCGTCCATGCAGACGCCATCAGACAAGCCCTCTGTGAAGTCGCAGCAGCATCCTCCTCCGCCAACGAAGATGGCGACGAAGGCTGCAGTAGCAGCACTGGCGGCCGAGAGAGGCGCCGCTACACATCGTACGAACGGGCTGCCAAGAGTATGGATATCGACCAGCCCCCGGCGAGGCCAAGGAGGCGCAGAAGCTTCGAGGAGAAGCGGCACATGCATCACATGGAGTATCAGAAAGCAAAGAGCGTTTTAAATCGTGTTAACAGCATGATCGAGGAGGAAGATGGCGGCGATGCAGACGCCTACCAGGACAAGTACATGGCCAGTGGTAGCTGTAGTCAAGGAGGCTGTAGCTCATCTCGTAATGAGAATCAGGAAGCAAATCTTAGTAGAGGTTTTGGTAATATTAACATAGACGATGGCACTTGAGTATGTGAAATTCTGCAGCATCTGCTGTAGTTTGCAACGAGAAAAACTGCTTTACTTTCATGTGTAATTTTACTTCGTTCAACCTGAAAATATGTGGAGGAAATTTCACTTTCTCCTGTCTGATAGGGGTCCAGAAGAGTAAAATGCATGCTGTGGGTCCTTGACTATTATATTCCAAGAATATTACATTCTGAAGCTTGCCTGTAAACCATTACATGCAATGAGTGTGTGACAAAAATTTGGCTCCCAAACGGGGCCTAATTCACAGCCTGATTCCTGAAACAACTATAATAGCTGCAACGGGGCAATGCAAGGAGGTAAGCAAATAACTAATGTTGGAAGATGCGTTTTCAACTTCAACGCAGTATAAACGGAATGTTGAGAGTTTAAACAGTCGTCAAGTTTTCAGATTCATGACGTTGAGTGCTGAAGCAGCAGTGATACTTTCAGAGAACTTGTAACTTTGTACAGTCGAGTTAAGGGGTTTTCACCCTAGACACAATGTAGCAGTCTATACAAGTTTTGATCGTCCGCGAAACCTCTGCAATCCCGGGACTCGTCGAGAAAGTCTAATAGGTACAGGAGATCAAAAGGAACGGTCAGGCTGCTGCTGCTGCTTGTCTGCACCTACTCTTGGCATCAACGGCAGAAGGTAGTTTTACAAGGATGTACACTATCAGCCTAATTATTTGGTTTCTGCAGCGAGCTTCTTTACCAGGTCAATTACACTGCTATCGTCTTGGACAAAGCCTACCCACTGCGCTATGATCCGTACCCGCTCTATGCTTTGACTGACAGTGCGGTCAATAGCAGGATGAGAATTGCTTGCAAAGAAAGTCTCGATTTCCTCTGCTTTCTCGTAACTGGAAAACTGCAGTTAAAAGAAACAGCTCTTAGCATCATGTGAGAACAAAAAATATTCAGCTAAATACAATCTTCCTCAAGAAAGTCTGGATATATATTGCAAAGGCTAGCTATGGAGTAGAACGATCAAGAAGATTTTGAGATTCGAACTCGTGCCTGAGAGATAATTTTGCTGATAAAGCGAGTGATGAGACTTGTATCTCCGTGACGGCCCCAGATTACTTCCCAGTTTTCCTGATCCAGCAAGAAGGTTAGGAATTGCAGTACTACTAAAAATTTCTGATACAATTACACCAAAGAAAATCACAGTGAGCAGGAAAAAGCCACAAAAATGATAGGGTGTCATTAATGCATACCGAAAGCCAGTCCCAAGAAGCTTCACGACCTTCACCACTAATGCCGGCTAATATCCATAACGTATCCTGACTGCGTACCTGCAAAGACCAGTTGAAAGACTTCCATTTACAGTCCGAAGATGAATGCCCAGTAACTAAGATTCAAGGCGTTGAGTCCAAAGGTGAGTTTATCGACAAGAGGAGTGAGACGAGCACTAACCTCTGAAGATAGCAAGAAGTCCAAAGCTTCGCGTACCATGACTGGATCTGGTGAGGATGCAATAGTACCTGATCACAGATCACAGATCACAAATAACAAACGGTAAAGTCAGAAAATGTAAAGCATGAAGCAAGGTCTATCTTTTACTAGAGATAAGTGGCGGTCTTACATGAAACAGTATCTGCACAAACTTACCCAGGATACGATTCTTCTCTTGACTGAGATCTGATTCTCGGTAGAGATTCAGCAAGGCGTCATAACCAGATCTCTCTGAGCTTCTCACACTCTGCATCACTGCTTTGTACCCAGCCTGCCAGGTAGCAAAACGCACCAATAACCGGTCAGGCTCAAGCTGCTAGTATGAAATTCGTACCACCGAATATACATATTCACGTGTCATCCTTAGAGTAGAGAACCAAAGTCCAGTCCACTTTAACCAGGACATAGTTGAAATATGTACCACACGGATGTCTGCAGGGAACAAAATTGTGTTTCTGTCGTTCAAATACTCATTGAATCTGCGTTTGGCCTCAGCAACTGACTCTTCATGCCCAAACGACACTAGTGCTGACAAGAGATCTCCTCTAAGCATTGCGTCCAAATGGCTTTCTCCTGCTATGGGCTCCCACCCCAGCCTCCTATACGCACCAATTTCAGTAGGATTGCTTTATCAGTCACCGGGATATGCAGTAAAGGCCATCAAGATAATATAAAGAGACTTTGTGCTATCCAATGACTATGGAAACTTCAACGTCCGTTGTTCTTATTACCACGCAAAGCTGGACCTTCTAGACGGTATGCACTGGCCCATATTGGAGTAATTTTGCTTACTTCGCTGCACTTTCAAGAAGACCTGATATGTATACTTTGGTATCACTCGCTGCAGTTGGTAGAGCATCATTCATAACCTGATACACTCTGTAGGATACCTGCAAGATTTCTTTCAGTGGTCAGCTGAAGAACCGACACTGAGACTAACTAGCATTTAGCCTTCTCCAGGTACAGAAGTAACCAGAAGTACGGGGTAGGAGGGGTCTATGGTCCAGTGGCGGCAGCAGGCACCACGTAATGAGTACAATACGGGCAATAGAATGCAAGAGATATCACAAAGCATTTACTGCAACGCAAAGGTCACTTCCTGGAATTTAAAGCTGTTGGCCTTCTACGTAACTTTCAACTCGTAGGATACTCACATCAATCAAGCAGGTAATTACAGTAAAATCATTCTCGTTTTTGAAGACTTCCATAAGTGAGAGTAAAGCAGAAAGAGGCTGTCTGCATGCCGCGGAAAGAGCATATGTATCTTCCAGTATTCCTGTAAAGTCAAATGTGCGAGGTAAGGAACCTTTCGAGAATCAGAAGAAGAGGTTTCACCAGGATAATTGTGGATTTCTTTGCAAATATAATGTAAACAGTGCACTGGGTGACTGACACTCGTGCAGAAAGTCCAAACTGCGTTTCTCACCATATCTGTCGGTAGGTTCAATGGAGCCGGCCGCAATGGCAGTTCGAAGACGTTTGGCGAGTTCATCGTCATACTGCACCCGGTAAAAGCCTGTCTGACCAACATTCAATTTCACCCAGTTCGTCGCCACATTGTCTGCAGATTCCTCTTCTGGGACATGCTGTGAACCAGGGAGTTGGATGGTACTGACTTTGCCCCTGACCAAGTAACTGGAGGTGACATCGTATGTACCAACTGCAACAGTCACTGGCACAACCCACTCTCCCTTCCCAGCTACTCCACTTGACAGAAACTGGGACTGGTGAACAGAAATCAGATGTTTAGTGAAGCTGCAGCAAGTCAGTGAGCCACAGGTCCGTAACATGTAACAGCTACATATACACTCGTATTGAATTCACAATCTTCTGACGTCACGTCAGGAACAAGTTCACTCGGCTGAGTTTTTCTCCATACACCTTAAGATTGCTCTTATTGGAAAATGTGCATTCTCTATAGTTGCCTAACATGACGTAACACTTTTCCCATGCAGCGACTGCAGTTTTATGACCTACGAGAAGCAATAACTTGGGTACTGAACTCGGTCTTCGACCTTTGCTCATGATGATACTTTAAAGACCGGACAACAAGCACATACATCTTAACCAAAAGAGTACATACTTGCTCTAGCTGGATGGTTTTTCCATCCACTTTTGCTGAGAGAACTGGAAAACCCTTCTGCGATGTCCACGAATCCATTAACTCTTTTACCAGTTCTCCAGATACTTCAGAAAGAACTGTCCATAGATCTCCCGTGGCAGCATTTTTATATGCGAACCTCTTGATGTACTGATCAAGACCTTTCTGCGGTTTGCAACCAGAAGCAGTTGAAAGTTAAGAGGTAACTACAGAGAGTATCGTTGATTAACAAGAGTAAAACAATCGAGAAAGACTGATTCACCTTCAGCATTAGATCAACGCAGTCCCAGATCTGACGTCGCTCACCTGAAATACTTCCGGTTTCAAGTAGGTCTGCAACATACGGATAATGGAGGCACCCTTCTTGTAACTTATAGCGTCAAAAATTTCATCAATTTCACGTACATGGCCAACTTCCACCTGGAAGACAGAGTAAAGAGAGGTTAGCACTAAACCCTCTACCGAACTTGACATAGGGTTACCAGACTGGAGACTAAAGTCAATAGCTGTTTGATTTATTTACCACTAAAGCTGTGATGATGTCTACATAAAGAAGGATGTCTCAGAAAGTGACCTCAATTGGATGAGACTCCACAAGCCCATCCAGTCGAAAAGCTTCAACAGTTTGATCAACAAACTGCGTCCAAATTCTCCATTCAGGAAATATCTCGTCGACTGCTAGATAACTTACCTGAGAATCACATTGAGTACAGTTCCTAGTTCAGTAGACATGTAAATCAGCGGCATAAGAACTGACTCCAAACTTTATTCGTAAGATTATACTCAAACCATATTCGAGGGGCAGCTTTATGCAGATACACTTTACGTCCCTTGGGGCAGAAAACATTCAGTCCTCTCTTAGCCGTGTACGGAATCTGAATCGTACAGTAACTTAAGAGCAGACAAATATTTGGAAATATCTTGGGTTAAGAAACCAGATATAGACAAAATAAACAAGTGATTACACAAGGGTATCAACAGATCGAGGATCTTCCCGTTACCAAGAAGATACCTACATTATCTGCTTAGCACACAAGAAGTATGGTCATGAGGAGGTTTGAACTCAGGACGAAAGAGAATTTACCCAGGTAGCGAAGCCTTCATTCAGCCATAGATGAGTCCACCACTCCATAGTTACCAGGTTGCCAAACCACTGATGTGCGAGCTCATGAGCAACCACCACCGCAACCTTGATAGAGAAAAGGTGAAAGCAAGCAAATCAATGTAAATATACAAATGATTATTACCTTTTCAGGAAGATCTCCAAAAGGTAAAATAGAACAGGTGACATATATGCTTCTCAACCAACCTAAAGTTCCTTAAACAGAGACAAGTCAACGACCGGAGTACCCAATGACCCGAGCAATTTCCTACTCGTAATGGAAGGTCAGTTCCAGTTGTCGCACCCTTTGTTTATTGGCAGCAGTAGAGTGTGTCGCATCAATAAGTAGGGCTGCCTCACGGTACGTAACAAGTCCATAATTCTCCATAGCCCCTGCTGCAAAATCTGGTATGGCAACCATATCCAGTTTCGGAAGTGGGTAAGACGTTCCAAAGTATCTGTATCAAAGTCACGCCCCGGGTGGTAAATTAGAAGACTAGAAATCTAGCATGTTTTCTTGAAGAAGATCTCCAGAACCGTCAAGCGCAATCCCATCCATCATATTTGACAGTTACATCTAAAATATGGGCTTTAAATATACATCAATGTTGATGGCGCTGACAATAGTAGATTTGACGAATGTCGTTGGTTGGGACAAATAACCATACCTTGAATAAAAAGGAAGTGTCTTTAAAGCCACCTGCAGCGCAAATCTTCCCTGCTCCTTCTTCCCAACTTCAGTGTAGACCCGTACGAGCTTGCCTGAACAAAGATTTGAACACCATCACAAGTAATATGTGTAAGTCCCCGAACGAGATACAAGAGGATGGTTTCTGGCACTATTCCTATTTGAGGTGGAGTAGCGTCTATGAAGGTTTATGTGCTGTCATCGACAAGCTCAGAACTAGAAATGGCACCTGATGAAGTCACACAACAGCTAGAACTTCAAAAGTGTGATCGTACCAAGGAAGCAATCTCCTCAATTTGAACCTATGATTATTTAGCGCTTGGAGTCATGTGCGAATCAAGCAAGTAAGGTTCAGTCAAACAGAGCAAAGCGTCGGAATTGGTAAAGCGTCCCTTCCATGAAAAGGACCCGCTTACAGTCTGTCAAGAATAAGAGCACGGCTGAATTGTTGGATAATGTTTTACTCTTCGCCAGCATAAGGTGAAAATGGTAAATCGTGGGGATATGATACAACTGACTTACCGTCGTCTGTTTTATCTTCTATATAATCGAACTCTCCTACAACCACAGCAACCAGATATGTCGACATCTTTGGAGATTCTTCAAAAACAACCGTCTTCCTGCTCCCAGTTAGTTTCTCCGAAGCCACAGGCATGTTTGACAAGGCGACTCTGTCCTTCGGTACATGTAGAGTAAGTTTGAAAGTGGCCTGTGACATGATCAGGGGGGATGGAAATATTTATAAGTCCGCAGCCAACCGAAATCAAAATAACAAAGCACTTTCATCTGAGAAGTTCAGCGTTTATCAAAGCTTGTGAACTTCTAGCACTTTTCACATCATACTGGACTCATTAAGTAGACTGCACGTGTATTCCCATGAAAATGAGTAGTGACGGTACAGATCTTGCTGGTTCCGCCATGTTTCACCTAACCTGCGCCTGAACGCGATTACAATAGTCTGCAAGAGAATGAGTGGCAAGAACAACGTCTTAAGCACATAAACCTTGTATACAGGCTCGTCCCAACAAGGGAAGCATCGTCGTGCATCAGCAGGTTCAAACTGAGTGACAGCCATATTCTTCTTGACGCCGCCAAGCTCGTACGTGCTGCATTACCTCAATAAGCATCTGTCAGGTCGGTTTGACGTGTCTTCTGTCTGCTTAATATCTCTAGTTTACGCACGAAACTAACATCTGAGCTCGTACAGAAAGAAAACTTCTCTTGATTGAATCTAAGCCCTTAGGGAAAGGGCATTATTCTTCAATCAGGTTTGAGGGTGTCTGAAGTTGAACGTTACGATATGCTAAGGATATTTTGTGATGACTATGCTAAATTTGTCAACCGAACCAGCACAACGAACCTACTACAGGCATAGCTCAGAAAATGTCAAGCCTACTAGCTCTGATGAACATGGCATTTTGAGAATCAATCTTTAGGCATCGAAGTTTATGTGGATGACTTACCTTCTGTAAAAGCCTCTCATCTGGTCATTGAGTGTGCCCTGGAAATCCATAGAGAGGAGAGCATCTCCTAACGGTAGCGTCTCTTCAAATGTAAGAATCAAGAGCTCGTCTTCCTTTACAAGCTCGATACTTGTTGGCCAAAGAACCTAATACAACAACTCTCATAAGATCAGAAGCTCAAACGATAAGTCAGATGTATCAATATTCATGCAGACCTCAGAAGTCTGTCCTCTAGATTCAGTTTATTAATTATCGGGTGCGTTCTCCTCTGGAAGGTATAGAAATGATATATGAAGCACAGAAGCCACACAAATTTAATGACTCTTCTACCAAGATGCTTAAGTATTTTGTACTGAAGCATTCCCTTACACTTTCAGTAGCATTCAGTCTATGCCTCAACCCAGAAAAGGAGCTCTGCTCAACAAAGGACCCTATTGTACTAACCATGCATTCCCAGAGTTCCTGAGGGAAAAAAATCCGTCCACCTCTTATATTCCTTGTCATTGTACTAATGTAAGATGAGCACCACCCTTTGTCTATCTATGAACCTGCCACACCTCTACATGACAACTCAAGATACCCTGACTCTCCAGCCCCTCTCTGACAATTAAGTTCTAAACCAATTTGCACACATTCCTAGACTGAACCGTATGAAATGTCGAGAAAATTAGAGCCGCTGTGCTGCGGGGATTCGATCAACAGCCTGTGACAGCTGAAATGTGGACTAATTATTCAGTAGAAGAAAAATAAGAGCGCAGCATCCAAATCCCTTCTCTCCGAACACAGAGCAGCCACGAACCCTACTCAAAATTCGCCTACTTCATAAAATCCACAGTTTCCAAATTTTAAACATGCACACTCAATTGTGTGCGGAAACATCCAAGGTGTTTATCTGACCAAAAAGGTTCACGTCACGATATAGCTTCCCTCCAAGAGAACCTTCACTTATTTGATTAATGCAATCAAAATTCAATGAGAAGAATCTTCGTTGTGCTCATTCAGCAGCACGACAACATGCAGAGGATCGCCACTAAGTTCAGGCAAGGACAGACAACAGGTGATAACAGAGTGGAGAAGAAAGTATGAATCAAATAAGCACGGCATGGAAATGATGCATGCCTGTCTCGTCGAAGATGACCGCAGAGAAACAGACTTCTCATAAACTGTCAGATCAGCCGCATTCAGAACAATGTGACTGGTTTTCTCCTTGATGTGCAGCCGAACCGTGAGCTTCCCATCGAACTTGCAAGATTCAAGATTGGGAAACAACTCCAAATCATACCGTCTCGGCTCGACAAGTTGGGGGAGCCTCATGGTGTCCTTGAGATGTAGAGTGGATCGAACCTTGCTCCGATTCTTCAGCTGTTTCACTACAACATACGAAGCTCCCAGCGCTATGACTGCTGCAGCGGCTGCTCTACTCCCCATCCTTTCTCCCTCTCCCTCCTTCCCCCCTCTATGTACCAAGCGATCCCCCAGCCAGAACACGCCAATTGATCTCTCTCTATTCCGAATTTCCTCCTCCGCTCTCTACGCAACGACAGATACGAAAAAATGGACCACTTTCACGCACGCACTGGTGACTGACACGAAAAACAGAAGGTATAGTGCCCGCAGAATCGTCATCTCTTCCCTCCCTCCATATCCTTCATTCTACAGTGATTCCTTCACTCAATCCTTTCTTGCCATGTGCTATCTATCTCCCAATCAATCAATCGATCCTTCCTAATCGCGTCCTTTCGCACCGATACACAGACATACTCTACTTCTATTCATTCTCCCAACTTCTGGTTTTAAGTCCCAATCCAAGCCACTGCTCCACACAAGCCAACACAGAAAGTATTAGAATCACCCTCCTAACCTTCTTACTTAAGGCTAATCCCAAACCACTTCATCTTACCACTTATCCATTAACCACCATACTCTGGTATTCTGGTATGCTCACCAGCTTAAGTACCAAGCACAGACTTGTCGTTATTGCAATCATGAATGGATGTTCAGTGGACCTAAAATCGCACCTTCCATCCAACAATAAGAAGGAGGAACACAACGAATATCACCAGTACCAGCCTACAGTCAGTCGGATCCAACAAGAATTCGCCGCCGAGGATGGTGGTAATCAGTTTCGGATCAAATGAACTGGATGAAGACTATCTAATGACTGTCTATTAGTCGTGAGTTATTCGAGAAAGGTACCTTCGCCGCTTACAGTCGAAGCTTCATGGATGGATGCCCGGATTCTCAGAAGCTACAGTGCGATGTTGGGGGAATTTTTTAGAGAATTAAACATAATTTTGCTTGAGTCATCGTCATCATCAGTATCAATCAACTCCCTTTTCCAGGACTTACGTCGCATCCAAGTCACGTCAAGTCCTCCTTTACTCCGCTGCTTTTCGCTGCCTTCTTTGGTTCGGTGGTGCAGGTTTTTAGCCTCTTCAGTCGTGTTCAAATCCGCAAATAGTGCTATTCACTCCTCCTCACGGACAACTTTGATTCCATTCTTTTGACGAATGGAAGGATGCATACATTAAGCAACTTATCCATTCTGTCTGCGTGTCGTGAAGCGATTTCTGGGCATCTCCATCGAATTGGAGCATTGCCTATTCTGACATTGCACACAGCAGCGCTGTACTCGAGGAATTCTGCAGCAATAAACTACATCTACTGTACTCGGGTTTATAAAAGGGCATGACATTCTCAAAATTGGTTTTTATTTTAGGTTATCAAGTTTTGCACCTCATTTTCCTCACTTGTAGGCGGTCCTGCATATTTACGTGCATTTTGCAGGTCCAACATGGCTTTCGCCTCCTTGAAGAGCCTCTAAAGTATAGTCACGACCGGAATTTCAAGATGTTTTAAGGCAGGGCTGTATTTTGTTAGTACATTCAAGTTTGTACTATCCATCTGGAGAAAAGAAGTTCTAATAATCTAGATTATGGTCTATTTTGGCTTTACTCTGGAAGACTAATGTTCTAAGAAAAATGTTTACCACACTTCCCATGCTTGAAGAAATATTCTTCTCGGCATTCATGGTCTTTTGGTCACCACTAAAATAATTTGCATTAATATTAAAAATGAAGAAAAATATTTAATTATTCTTGTGAGAATAGCCGCTTCAATTTTTGCAATTTCTGCTTTTTATTATTTCTAGACTCTTTAATTGTATAAACCCTTTCCCTTGAATTTAAGTCAAGTTACCAAGGTCTCTACGAGCACGATATTTGTTCAAAGTGACTAGAAATAGTATATTTCTATCTACATTTATATTCGTTCCTTCTCAAGAGGTATTTCTTGTTAAATATAACTTTCTATTTAAGGTAAATTATTGAAGCTTAGCTCTCTTTAGTTCTCCACATCATCTGAGATATTCTTAGAATTTGATATATTTAAAACGATCAAAAAGCAAAGTCATTATCTATAATAATTACCAGCAAGTTACACATTGAGATCACCCATAACGATTTGAACGTTGAGCTCACCTATTTATCACCACTTACAAAGGTTACACAGGCCGAAGCTTATTGAGATCACCTATCAATTTTATAATATTTGGATGTTAATTATTTATCAACACTTTTGAAAGTTTCAGGTATCTAAGCTCTTTGAGATCACTTATCTTATTGATCAAATAGTACTTTAGTACTTAGATATTAAAAAAATTTAGTAGTTAGATATATGGGTTATATATGGTTGTATATGTAGAAGCTATACACACTTTAGAGAATAATCATAATATTCTCTATAAAGATATACCCCATAACTCATCAATAATTATAGCTAATTTTATGTGTTCTTAAGTAAGATATGTGTTATTAATCTAAATTGGAAACTTTATTTGAAGAAAAAATATTAATGATTCCATCAAAGCATAAAAAGTAAAAACATAAATTAATAAAGTAATTTATTACTTTATGTTTTTACCTTTTATGCTTTGATGGAATCATTAATATTTTTTCTTCAAAATAACTTCAAAATTTTAATCAGGATTCTATAAGGTGATGCTTGTAGTAGCTTTAATTGAAGCTCATTTTTCTACAGCAATTTCTACCACAAATTTAAAGAGTTATTGTGAGGAGTTTCAGAATTCTCAGCATAACTCTTCAAATTTCAGATTTCTTCTTATCATAAATATTACTTTTGAATATATAGCATTTTTTTAGGTTCCAATCTCCATTAATTATATGATGGGAGAGGTTCTCTTATAGTCACAAGGTCAGTCAAACATCTGATTGTATTATTTTTTGAAAGTTCCCTTCAATATCTTTCATACAAAATAAAGAAAAAATTTCTTTACCTAATTACATGGAGATATCATCATTAAATATAAAAACCGAGACACTTAAAGACCACAAGTTAAGTATAAGCCAAGTATTTCTTTTACTTCAAGGTACGTAGTAAAGGGAGCTCCTTGTCGGCCCAAAATAGCACAAGATAAGTGCAAGCCAAGTACTTCTTTTACTTCGAGGGTTTGTAGTAAGGGGAGCTCCTCGTCTGCCCAAAGCCTCTAGTATATATATATGCTAACTCAAAAGCCCTAAACTACTATCTTAGGAGCGTTATTGTGCACGCACTGATGGCTGTGCTGCCCATGTATGCATTTAGAGTATTATATTACCCATGTATTACTTCTCATATAGCTCTAAAATATCTAGAGAGTAATCCCGGACTGACTCTTAAGGTTTACTCTTCTTCCGGATTGTGCTAGCTGGTCAGGTCCCCAATATTGATAGTCCGAGAAGATTGCGTGGTACATGTGGTTAAAATGTCCGTAACACGTGTCCGTCCATAAGAGTGCTTGGTTTGCAACACGAGTCTTCTCTATGGCACCTTAGATCAATTTTTACTTAATACCGCAAGACATGCGTATCACATCCTTCTCCTTTTCCTTATTCTTGTTCCCCCAACTGTGTAGCATATTCAAGACGTTGAGGGTATGGAAATTGGAGATGTATTATAATGCCTATCAATAATTTTCTTGGTGGATGAGCTGTATTTAAACTATTAAATATTAATACAACAATGCTTAAAGAAATGAGGTAAGAAGGCATAGTTATTGAAGAGGGTGATGTTGATTGAGAAATTGGAAACCAAGTAAGGCACACTTTTGAGAAAAAAAAGTTGGGTTAAATGAAATTATCTTCTAGATTGGAGAAATGTGCGATTTGAAGTATGAAATATTTTACATGGGTAGTTTGTGAAGGGGCAAAAAGCCAAATCAGGCAAGCCCCGTAAGCAAAAGAAGATGAAGTGGTTCCATAAAATAGTTTTTAATATTCTTATGTGCATAGCGGTGTAAGAACTTACTATGGATGACATGATGAACTGTGTAAGGAGTGCATTGCCACAAGATATTTTATATTGTGATAATCAGTACATGCGATTTGTTCTTAGTCAAGTTTTATGAAGATATCTAAGACAAGTATCTATTGCAACGTAGAGGAAAGAAGCTTTATGAGCATCAAATATCTTTTTAGAATACTATAAAGGTCTTTACATTTATTTTCCTTATTGTAATTAAGTTTAATTCATTTCTATTCTTAGGATTGATTTTCTTTCTTTCTATTCTTAATTTATTTTGCATCTTGGTATGTTCTTTATGTAGAAAAATAAGGCATTGATGAACAAGTTGAAGAGTACAAAACGTTACCTAAAAAGAGAAAGCATAAGGGTAAAGCTTCAAACATGAATTGAAGACAACTCAAGTAGAGCACTATCTTATTACCATCTACTTTTCTCCAAGTTTAATCCTATAATATAAAAATTTCAAGGATTGGTATTGATGCAATGAAGTATGATCTGTTACTAAACTATCATTAGAGGAAATCCACAAGTTTTAGAATGGCATCATTGTTGTAAAATACTTTGTTGCTGATAAAAAGGACTGCTAGAGTTAATGGGTATTATCATATTTGGGAATTAGTCCTTTGTAGTTATTGATTTCTTAGGGGTAAAATATCAAGAAATCTAATCATGATAGTAAGTCCTTCACTAAGGAAATATTTTTGAAATGGTCTCCATGGGAGTAATAACCTTTGACTTTTGGACCATGATCACTTTCAATTCTTGATAATAATTTAGTATTATAGATAAGATCTTTCACACCTAGTGCATGATAGAAGATTACATGGTTTGGTAAATTCTCATTTACCTTTAGCTTTTGCAAGATCATACAAGTGTGGAATTTAATTCATAATGCTTGGGTCAGACTCTAATACTTTTGTATTTTCCAAGGATAAATAAATGTGAAGCATGCAAGAGGATACCAGATCAATCCTTAATATCAGTATATCATAAATGGCTATTGGATGAAGGAGGAGACAAGACCCATGACAAAATATACTCTTGTTTATGCAAGTGAGAATGGTTAGCAGATCTTTTAATCATGGTTTGTTTCTCAAAAGAAGTGCAAAATTTAAAGCATCTAAGAGATAAGGTACCTATAAATATATAGCAAAAAACATGCTTCTTGATTGTAATGCTATCAAGGGTTCAGGAACTAGACTTTGTATTATATTAACTTGGTCAAAATACTGTAGTTGTGGAATTTGATAAACATTATAGAAATTAGAATAGGCAATTGTTATTGATAGCCAAGGACTTAATTTTGTTGGAGAAATAAGTAAAATTTTCTGCCAGATTTCATAAGGAGCTAGGAGCAAATAGTGTAATGTAGATAGTCATAATTTTAAATACTGTCGCTGAAATTGTAGGCCTAGGGTAAAGATATTAAATGGACGAATTGGTGAAACTATCTTTAGGTCAACTGGTCAAATTGAAGATACAAGACCTCCCTTGGAAGGGAGGAGGTACATGAGAAAGTCTATGGGGATGTGTAGATATAATAGAATATTTTTGTTTAGGTTAGTTCTTTTGTAGACAGCTTGCATGTATTATGTCTGAAGCATAATGGAATTTTAGTTTCTCTTGTAATTTTAACAAAGTGAATTATGCATATCCTAATGCAAAAATAATATGCATTCTATAATGAGTAATTTAATATATTCTCATGTAGATAAATAAATAGTTTTTATTTCAACAAAGTGAATGATACATATACTAATGCAAAAAGAGTATGCATTCAATGGACATAGTTATTTTATATATTCCCATGTAAATATAAACATAGTTTTATGATAAAACTTCTACTAAGATATGTTAGTTAGAATTATGTTATTTTATTTTAATTTCCAAGAAAATGGAGCTGAAAGACACATAGTTTGAGTTTTTTTTTGACAATATGTTTATATGCATTATGGTGCCAAAACAAGAACTAACTATTGGTATCTATCTGAAATTATTGGCTGTTTAACTCAATCAATGAGTGTCTTGACTATCATATGACCTATGATAGTCAAGATCTTTGTTAACTAAGTCTCATACCAGCTAATCGATAATCTCAACCGTAAATAAATCATGAATCAACCATAAATCAGCAACTTTAACTAAATGAAGGCGCTAAACTTAGTTACGATTAACAATAAAAAAGTTACTGCTTATAATATAACATTACTCAAAATTCATATAGAAATAAACGCTAAAAATCTATAGTCATTGGCTTAATAGTTGGAGTCGGCGGCTCCTTGACTGGATAAATGACCTCTTCTATATTAGTATGAGTTTCTTTAAGATCGGCTAAGACCCGCATAGGGTCTCAGTATGCATGTACTCTAAACCTCATAATAATTTCAATGCAATATGTTTGTAGCCAGACTTATCCGTACAAAAGAAAGTAATAGAATATGCAGTGACCATAAATCCAAATCCTCTAATAGTTTATGACTCACATTTAGTTAACGACAAATTACTTATATCATATATTCAAGATACTTCATATACTCCGTAATATTATAAACATGTAATAGAATATATCGTTACAATATGTAAGAGGTTTTAAGTAGATGTGATATTTCCGTATCAAGTTACTAAAGGTGCTTATTTCTTAGAAGTATAAAATATCCTAAAGAAGAAGAAGTACGTATCTCTCTAGTGTACATTAGAAATATCATTGTGTGGATTATTAATCTTGTATGGATAATTAGCATCAATAAATAAAATCTATCTCATGAGTGAAGAAGACATGTATGATAAGATCCAAAAATCACTTTGTCTCTTATGTTCGTTAAATTTCGTACATTATATTTACACTAATATGAGCAGAATGATACGATTTAGGATTAGAGTAAGAACTAGTCTTTAATTGATTCATACATCCAACTGATATATGAATCAGTATTTGTGAACATTTGTGATAAGAAGCTAAGCGAAAGAGAGATAACATTCTAACAACTAAGATTATTATGACTATGTTTTAGAAGAAACTAGCCTCAAGAGAACTGAAAGACATCCGATTCGCAAGGACATACACTTCTATATGAGATCTTACCAGCGACACTCGTACATAGGTTCTTGAAAGGTGTGGAGCGGGAATTCAAGGGGGACTACAGGATTACTCGTAGAGTTCGAGAAGAGGTTGGGGCTTGTTTCAACTTTGGAGATCTCTTATGATTCCGAGAGGATTCACAGTTGTCCCAAATTGGATAGAAAAGACTGTTGCTGTCATGGTGGAAGAAGGGAGAATCTGCGAATAACTTAGTTGTCTATTGGGAGTCAACATATGATTAAAGCTTCCCAATATATTTCTCCTGGGAAGATTCAAAATTGAAAATGGCAAAGCTAGAAGAATACAAGAAATAAGAGGTGGACGTAAATCTGCGGAAAAGGAGAAGTTCGTGAGATTCTTAAGTTCATGAGTGGGCTCAAGATAAAAGGAATTAGCAAGATAAAGGACAGGTCGTCGGGTATGGCGCGAGGGTGTTAAGATATACAATGGATGGTCTCTTCAGAACAAGGTGTGGAATAATTTGGGAGACCCCAAAAGAGAAAGCGGAGAAGAGATGGAAGAGAGGGTCACCGGAGGAGTGGAGTGAGTAATGGTCTGCCCTGTTACGTAGTTACGCACATCCTCAAACTCAACTCATGTTTTGGCGGATTCTTCACCACGGTTACCGTATCAATAGTAGAGGAGCATGATAGGTGATGCACTATGGAGAATGTTCCATATGTAAAACCCATGAAGAAATTATTGAACATTTGTGTTCCAAAGTGTGAGCCAATAGGAAGAAGATGGAGAGTGCTTTCCGGTATCACATGGGGAACCTCCGGTGTAATTTCATTTCACGATATTAAATATGATCAAGGACGGCTTTAGGAGATATATTATATATTAAATATGATCAAGGAGGGCTTTAGGAGATCGGCTTTAGCAATAGATTTACTGACTACTACTCCGGAGGAATGGAAGGATACATCCGCTGCTACATGGAAAGAAGAAAGAATAGAGTATATAGAGATAGTGAGAGGAAACAACCAATGTATTATGTCAAAACTAGTTTGCTCGGATGTTGGAGTGATAGTTTTAGCGATCCAAGTTACATTAGCAGTTGCTTGGAGACTACTTAGTGGTGGCCAAATTTTATGTTAGTGATATTAATCGCATCATCACTTGTACCGTTCATACCGTTAGTGACATTATTAGGGCTAGAGATCTGAGATTAGGGTTGAATAGAGGTATACCTTTGAAGTGCAACTCTAGAGAGTTCACTTCTTTGATGTTGAGCCTTCGAGCTCTTGGCTATGGTGTGCAAAGGCCTACAAGCATCACACTGAGTTTCTTTGCTATAATGGGTGTGACTTGATTGTAATTAAGACCCGTTGTTGGTAGACCATTTAGTTGAAGATTTATTTCTGATTCAAGTTGAATGTGAATTGAATATATTAAAGAAGTGACAGTAAAGGGGAAATTGGGTGTACCGAGTTGGTGGTATCTCTAAGCTTGGTGGGATTGTTGGTATCTACAATTGCGGTTACTCAAAATTCTTCTTCAGTTATGTGGATCTATAATACCCATTTGTGCATGTGTGTGGTATTGTGATATTTAGCTTGGTATTACAAGTACTTGAGAAATATTATTTATATAAAGATAAAAGATGGTTCTACATTAGTCATGATTAGCTAAAGTAAGTCATAGCTAAGATAGAGTGGACCTTACTTTAGAGGAAGTGAAAAAGATGAGCACCACTATTTTGGATTCTAGTGTGTTGACTTGGTATTATTCCTAGGTGTTTGGCTTTGAGGAAATAGTTGAGAACTCTTAGGCCCACAAGCCTTTTTGTTTTGGATTCTTCTATAGTCCAAGGATAGCCCATATGAAAGAATCCTTGACTTAGTGGTTGAGTCAAGATAATATCACATGCTTAGTGGAATATGCCTATGTGGATAGATAATCTTATATATTTTTTTGACTTTACTTGACTTTTAGCCTAATAAATTGAGTTATTCCAATAATTAGTAAATTTGGTGTGTAACTATTTCACAAGTATATAAACAAGGGATGAGGAAGTACTCATCATCCTTTCATTAGCAACTATCTCTCTTTCATTGAGTTCTTTGATAAACAATGTCTTGAGTCTTGGAGTGTTAGCATTGGAAGAGTATGATGGAGTTGGGGTTCCTTGCTTTCTTAGTCCATGGTGCACTACCATAATAGCCATCAAAGGTTCATCTTGAGTGAGAGACATGCCAGCTCACAGATTGTGGGTGGAAGCTTTTCTTGAATTGTAGTAGATTTGACAATGGAGCAAACGGCGTGTGGAATCATTGCCCAATTTTTTGAGAATTGAGTCAATTTCAAGTTAGTGGATATTCAATTTGAGTACAAGAGAATGGAACCAAAGGCCATGGAGTTGTGAATTGGATCTAAAAAGAAAAAGTGGAGATGGATTGTGAAACCCATCCTCCCAAATTAGTTTTGAAAATCCCATCCTTTAAATTGGAGAAATTATGCTATTTTGGTGGTGGATTTAGAGGTTTTCTAGATTGGAAAAAAACTTTGAAATCTCTTAGATTGGAGGTTGGCTAAGTTCAGAGGTTGAGTTGGCAAAGGTCGGCCAAATTTGGCCAAAGAATGGCCTCATTTGGCTGAATTTTTGGGTTTAAAGGCTTTTGAGGCATAAGGTTGTGGGCTAAAGAGGCTATGAAAGCCTAGAAGGGCCAACAAGGTATCTTGATGGTGTGCGGCTAGCCAATTTAGTCAAGTTTTGGTAATTATTTGGCAAAATTTTCCCACCATTCAAGATTGAACCCCATATCTTTAGTTCTTAAACTAGTGCCTTAACTAATTGGTCCACCTTCACTTGTTGTCCTAGTGACAAGTGGCATGATATAATGTTCCAAGGACAAGAGAAATCCCAAAAGAAATACAAGAGTAGAAACACAAAAGAAACACAAGGTTTATTCCTCAATATTATGATGTCCCAAAGGAGCACCTTGTCTTTATTATATAGCAACAAATATCCCCTCAAAGGAAGCTACACCTTAAGATTAGATACATGGATTGGTGATATGTCAATCTTTGTCCTATTTGGTTGGTCAAACAAGTTTGACCAAACAGAATCTTTGGGGAATCTTCATGTAGGGAGCTCAAAATAACATGGGTGAGGTACCATTGGGAAGATCTCAACAAGACAAACAAGAGGGGGAGAAGGCAATAACCATTTGTTGAGAGGGAGAGGAAGATTCTATGTTTTGAGGCCTAATTCCTTTCTTTAAGCCTTTGAAATTAGCTTTGAAGTTTTTGGGATGTTTTTGGCCTCTACCTTATTAG
The DNA here is from genome assembly GCA_948567375.1 of Lunularia cruciata. Lineage (NCBI taxonomy): Eukaryota > Viridiplantae > Streptophyta > Marchantiopsida > Lunulariales > Lunulariaceae > Lunularia > Lunularia cruciata. The sequence continues at coordinate 45,067,446 of OX419757.1, forward strand.
TAAAAGTACTCTTTTGGTGACACTTGTATTTTATCTATTAAGACCATTATGTTTAACCTCCCTAAAGATATTACCAAGCCAATTTATATCTCTAGATAATTTGTCTCCTTAATGGTATTACACTTGATACATATATTCATTTAACTTTGGTTAGGAGAGGCAATTTGATCCTACCCTTGGTGATCTTGGTAGCATAGGAGTAAATAAACATTCCTATTATATCAAATGCTAAATGGTGGTAGATTTAGTCCTATTTTGATTTGTGAGATGGAGGGTTATCATTTTGATTTCTTGTGATTGGACCCCCTCCATTCTCTACTTCTTGTTTGTGCATTATGTTTGTGTGAGATGCCCTTATATTTAGAGCATTATTGCTCTAGTGTGTTCTAGGTAGTGAGGTTGGAGTGATGATCAATCTAACTACATATATTTCACTTTAATGAGGTGTGAAGTGATGGCCTACTAATTACAAGAGTATGTGTTATGATGGTAGGTTATAGGTTGCCTTTTCTCCTAGTGTAGTTGTCATAATTAAATTAGTGGGTGGCACTTGGTGGTTATAGTTTTAGTTTGGAGAACATTGTCACAATGGAGTTCTTTGGGATTCCAAGAGGAGATTTTGTTGTAGTATGTCATGGAAGTAGCACTCAGTGGCACTCAATATCAACTTGTATCTCATGTCCCAATAAGGAGGGAGATTGATTTTGGTTGAGACTTTCACTCCGGAGTTGATTCAATTGAGAGTGTACCTAGTGTAGCAACACCATTGTTGTGGGACATGGACAAGATTTATGTTGCCTCTAAAGGGCCTAAGAGTTATTATGGTATAGTGTGTACCAATAATATTCTAAGGACAAGAGAAATCCCAAGAGAAACACACAAAAAGAAATGCAAGGTTTCATTCCTCAATACTTTGATGCTCCAAAGGAACATCTTATCTTTATTATATAGCAAGGAGGATCCATGAAAAGGGAGCTACATCCTTGGATCAAATACATGGATTGGTGACCTATCAATGAGCTCTACCCTTAGATTAGTTGGATGGGTTGGTGAAATGTTGATCTTTGTTCTATTTGGTTTGTCAACAAGTTTGACCATATAGAATCTTTGGGGAATCCTTTTATAGGAAGCTCAAAATAGCATGGATGAGGTACCATTAGAAAGCTCTTGACAAGACATGCAAGAAGGAGGAGATGGCCACACTTCTTTAACCTTGCAAGGGTGGATCTTTCTATTTTTCAAGGCCTAATTAATTCATTTAGGCCTCTAAAATTGACTCGAAAGCTTTCAAGGTGTTTTTGTCCTTTGCCCTATTAGTGAAAGTATTCTTTTGGTGACACCTGTATATGATCTAATTAGAAAATCATATATAACATCTTTAAAGATATTACTGAGCCAATTTCCACCTCTAGATAAGTTGTCTAGCTAATGATATTATAGTACTATTAAGTTGGATGACTTCATCTAAGAGTTGATAGTTGGTGTGATATGTAACAGATATGGAACCCAACTTGGTTCACACAGTTCATGACATGGAAGAGGTTATTCTAACACTTGGAAGGTCCCCTAATGGATTTCTACTATGAGTTCAAGAGAGCTCACTTGGAGGAGATTGAGCTATGGAGACAATATTGGTCACCAAAGTACATCTCCATCACTTCAAGGTTTGGTTTCTAGGAGTTGATCGGTAGTACCCACAAGTTCTAGCTCTAGTACCATTGGTGTATCCAATGGAAGTGCACTAGTTAGAGATGATGTTACTACAAGTGGAGATACCGCTATAGGAGGTGGTGCAATATTAGGTGGTGGAGTTCTTCTAGTGTTTGAGGCAAAACTACCAAGGAGTACGGATTGACAAACTGAAGAGCTTACAAAAGTTCTAGTGGAGGGTTAAAAGAGAGCTTATGCAAGGCATATACTTGCATGAGACAGCTGATCAATTTCACTCAAGGAATTATTGAGACCCAAGTATTCTAGTTTTGGTATGGGATCTTAGACAAGGAGTTGCAATGTAGAGTATGTAATTCTATGTTGTTATAGGCTACCTTATCTACTTCAGTGGTGATATTTGGTTTGGCTAAGGATATTGAGCTCAACATGGTGGAAGAAAGAATGTGGATATTTGGATTTGGTAGGGAGACCTTATCTACAATTGATACTTCTAGAGTGCAGTAGAGTGCACCACACTATATTGGCTTCCAAGGGTAGAGTGGAAAACCCAGAACTTATTGTAATACTCCGAGGACAAGAGAAGAGAGAAAACACAGATTGCACACTCAAACATTCGATGCCCCAAGGGAGCACCTTCTCTTTATTATATAGACAAAGAGGATCTCCTCCAAGGAAGCTCCACCATAGGATTAGGGACACAAATAGGTGACATGTCAGCAAGCTCCACCCTTGGATTACTTACTTGGATGGGTGACCTGTCTGGTCTAGGTCCTATCTGGTTGGTCAAACAAGCTTTGATTGGAGGGAATCTTTTAGGGAATCTTCCTATAGGAATCTCAGAATCACGTAAGGTACCGTTGGAAAGCTCTCGATGAGACGAAGCAAGGGGGAGGAAAGGCCAGCCTTTCATTTGTTAGGGAGGGCATGTGCACATTTTTGAGGCCTAATTCATCTGTTTAGGCCTCCAAAATTACCTTCAAAGATTTCAGGCATATTTTGGTTCCTACTCTATTAGTAGAAGTCCCCTTTTGGTGATACCTCTTTCTGATCTGTTTAGTCCATCATGTGTAACATTCTTCCAGATGTTACCAAACCAATTCTCACCTTTAAATCATATGTCTAGCTATTGGTTCTAAGGTTCTCAAGTCTATTTCGGTTTTTGCCCTTTTAGTAGAAGTACTCTTTTGGTGATACTTCTATCTGATCTATTTTGACCATCATGTATAACATCATTCTAGAAGTTACCAAACCAAATTTCACATCTAGATCATATGGCTAACCCTTGGTATTACACTTATAGAGCAAGTAGAGAGCTTAATGCAAGTAGACCTTTACCTTCATTTTTGGATCAATAGTAGCCAATGAGTAGTTGTGTTACTTGTTGGACTTGTGATGGACCTCACCACAAGAGAGAGTGCACTTAGGGCAATGGACATGATACCATTGGTGTATCACAACCCACATAATGATAATGTGACCATTTCCATAGCTTTGATCACACTAGTGACCGATGCTTTGACCTCCACCCGGAGATACGTGGTAGAGGACCTAAACATGGTAGGGGTCCAATACTTGCTCTTGCTTTTGATACAACCATGGTTACTTGAATTGAGTAATTGGAGCAAAGATTGGCTAGCATGGCCATAGCTTAGAGGAGATCAGATTCAAGTATTGAGACTTCTACTTCTCATTCTCATGTTGGTGATAGAGATGCCCTAGAATTTATATACGGAGTGACACAAGTAGATGCATCTACCATAGTGACTAAGAGTGTAGTTTAGAGTCTAGAAGAGCATCAATTGAGTTGGATCCATAGAGAGGAAAGACTAGTAGATAGGTTAGACTTCCATAGTCTTTCACGCTCTCTAAGGCACTACAAAAAACATCCATGGCCCTTAGACATCTTAGTGCAGGTGTGGTAGGTGGTGATAGAGTGCATGATGGACTAGATACTAGTCAACCACCTACTACTACACAAATTGAGTCTAGCATGATGTTGAGGATGGCTTAGTTGATTATGCACTTCCCTTTATTCTCAACCAATGACATGTTTACATTGGAAGTTGACCTAGCCCTAGTGTTTCGGTTAGCTACCACACTTTGTGAGAGTAGGGATGATGTAATTCTTGCTTTTAGAGTAGATGTGGTTGATGGTAGAGTTGATCTAGTTGAGGAGCATGTGGTCCATTCAACAACTAGTGGTTTATATCATGCAACAACAACTAGGTTGGAGGAGTTACCAACTAGATCTACCTTTGAGCGAGCTTGGTTCATACTTGGATTTGTCCTATTGGATAACCAAAGTGGGACTTTATATTTGGTGGACCTTCAAGGAATGACTATACACCACAAAGAGTCTTATTAGACTTTGGTATGCAACCTCTTATGTTAGAGAAGGTTATAGTTGTCAATCTTGAGCTATGGAAGACCAATGTGGAAGGGTGGACATTTCAGATCCATATATATCTTGGGTTTATTTTATTTTCTTTATTTATAATAAAACTTATTTTATTATGGGTTCAAAACTCTTATTTCTAATTCTATGGTTTTCATACTAGGGTTCTTTTGGGATCTAATTTGCAAATTATAATGAATATGAAAATATTAGATTCCATTGTTTATATTTTATATTCTAAAGGTATAAAGAGATATACGATGGAGTTTTTTAAATTCTTATCATTATTTTTGTACTAATTACGGTTTCACTTTGTTGTGTGCTATCTAGAGTGGTAAGTTATCTATCACAATATTTGCATCGCCAAAGTTAGTTTACTTGCATGTTAGAGTGATAGTGTTTGCCGTCAGAGTTATATTATTAGTTATTCATAGACTACTTAATGGTAGCTAGCTTTTGTGTTAAGGCTACTGATCACACCATTGGACCCACCTTCACATGCACCACCAAATAGACCATCATTTGCCATTAGGATTGGAGATCTAGGTTGAGCAAAGGAGTATAGTATGTACAACTCTAGAAAGCTCACTTCCCTGATGTTGAGCTTTTGAGTTCTTGGCTATGGTGGAAAAATGTTGGCAAACATCACTTGGAGTCTTTTAGTTAGAGTTGGTGTGGCTTGATCGTAATTAGTACCCATTGTTGATTGATTATTGAGTTGAGGATTTAGGTTGATCCAAATTGAATGTGATTCAAGTGTGAATTGATCATTGTATTACTCTGGAGTTCATGTTTGACTTCTATATGAGTTGTGTTTCTATCATGTATGATGTTGACAAAAATGCATGTTGTGTAGTGATGTGTATATGCAAAACAAATACTTTGTACTTGAGATGTTATTAATTTTTTACCTCACAAGGAGCAAAGTCCCATGTGGAAAAGATATACAAAGATTATGATTTGACTACATGGGATGCACATAGAACATGTGCAACCACATCAACATTGTTGACATTCAAGATTATATACTATATTGATCCCTTTGTTGACTATTTTAAGTATATCCATTAAGTTGTATGGTTGGTTAGCATCATAGGCACATTATATATTGGGGTTATTTGATATTAGGTTTTCACATTTACATAATTAGGCTCAATTATAAAGCTATACAAGGTTTTTTTTACTACTTAATTGATTGGCATGTGATCCATTCTCAAATTATTTAGCATGATCTTTATTTCTCTTACTACCACTATGGTATAATGGTATTTTATTAGGTCTGAAGTTTATATGCATGGCAAAGAAATAGCTATTAGATTTGTAGATTTTGGGTTAAGGATTGTGCTACTCATAAGAAGAGTCTATCCAAGTTGTATATCTTAAGAGATGCTCCAATCACAAGATATTACAAATTCCACTAGGGCATAAAACTATAGTATCTTGGATCAAGATAAAGATGTCATGATATTAATAACACCAAAGTTAGTTTACTTGGACATTGGAGTGGTAGTGTTTGCAATCATAGTTATTTTGGTAATTACTCATAGACTACTTGTTAGTAGTCGGATTTCATGTTAGGGCTATTGATCACATGATGAGACCCACTATCACTTGCACCATTGGATGCGTCATCAATGATACCATTAGGGCTTGAGACTTAGGTTAAGTAGAGGGGTAAATTTAAGAGAGCTCACTTCTCGGATGTTGAGCCTTTGAGTTCTTGGCTATGATGGACAAAGGTTAGCAAGTGTCACTTGGAGTCTCTTAGCTAAAGTAGGTGTGGTTTGATTGTAATCAATGCTTGATTGCTGGCAGATTGTTGAGTAAAAGCTTGAGTATAAATTTGATTTGAGTATGATTTGAGTGGAAGAATGAATTGGTTACATCATAAAAGTGAGAGTTATGGAGAAATTGGATGCAAGAATTGAGGGCATTGGTGGTATCTCCAAGCTTGGTTGATCATTGGTACATTCAATTGTGGTCCTAGATTTCTCTTAGAGTGATCATGTGCGGAAGGCTTACTTGAATTTATGTAGAGTTGGTAGTGGGGCAAATAGTATGCAAAAGCATTAGCTAAAATTTTGAGAATCGAGTCAATTTGAGTAGTTGGGTGTTAGATTTGAGCCCAAGGAGGTGAAATCAAGGTTGATTTGGTGCAAATCAAGACCAAAATGCTAAATTGGAGGTAGATTTGGGAACGCATCTCCTTGAATGAGGGATTTAGAGATCCCCATCTTCTCAATCTGCCTCAAATTGATAGTTAGTGGAGGATTTGGCAGTCATCCAACTATAGAAGAGGTGTGGTAGAGGTTATTTAGATTTAGAGTTCAAGTTGGTAGAGGTTGTCCAAGGCTAGAGGTTGTATGAATTGCCCTAGTTAGTGCTCAAATAGGTGAAGCTGGGCCAAATTTGGTGAGGGTTCAAATTGGCAAGAAGAAAAGCCTCATTTGGCTAAATTTTAGCATATAGAGTCTTCAAGGCATAGGGATGTGGGCTAGAGAAGCTACATAGGCCTAAAAGTACCAGCTTACTAGCGTAAGGTTAGCCAATTTAGATGAGTTTTTGGTGATTCTTGGTCATCATTTGGAAAAATTTTGCCCATATTTCTAAATTTTGTGCAATAGAGTTAAAACCTTAGATCTTTGATTCCTAGACGGATGCCCTAGCCAATTGATCTACCTTCACTTGTTATCCTAGTGATTGATTGATTGATATCTATACACATGTAGCTTCGGCTAGGAGAGACAATTTGATCTCATCCTTGGTGATTTTGGTAACTTAAGAGTATGTAGACATTCTTATTAGAGTAGGTACTCTTATTATATCAAATGCTTAATGGTGGTAAATTTAGTTTGGTGTTGATTTATGAGATGAAAGGTTTCATTTAGACTTGATGATTGGACCCTTTCCATTCTTTGCTCCTTGTTTGTGTACCATGCCTAAAATTTAGTGCATTGGTGCTCTAGAGTGCTATCGGTAGTGAGATTAGAGTGATGACCAATCAGACTACCTATCTTTCTCTTTGGTGAAGTAGAAAGTGATAGCCCAAGGATAGCCCATGTGAAGGAATCCTTGACTTAGTGGTTGGGTCAAGATAAGATCACATGCTTAAGAGGATATTCCCATGAGTATGGATATCCATTTAGCTTTTTGACTTTATTTGACTTTTAGCCCAATAACTTGAGTAACTCTAGTAATTAATAACTTTGGTGCATAACTATTGCACAAGTATATAAACTAGGAGTGATGAGGTACTCATCATCTTTTCATTTGTAGCTATCTCTCCCACATTGAGTTCTCTAGTGAGTAATATCTTGATTCTTGGAGTGTTAGCCTTAGAGGAGTATGATAGAGTTGAGGTTCTTTGCCTTCTTAGTCCATGGTGCGTTACCATAATAGCCATCAGAGGTTCATCTTCAGTGAAAAATATGTTGGTTCACATTTTTGGTTTTGTTGCCAGGATCTCTCTAGAAAGCAAGATAATGTTCCACGTACAATTCTATATTAGACAAAAGGAGGCTATGAGAGCTCACTTGGAGAGAAGATTAGGGAAAGAGAGAGCTGAACTTATGTTAGAGAACCAAGACCCATTTGTATACCCTCTAGTTCATTATGATTTGTTTGAGGTGATATTTTACATCTTGTACACATGGGAGGATTTGGAGAGATTGTGTGAGGTGGATTGCAGATTTTAGGGATTACGGTAATTTTGGGCAAAATCTCAAGTTTGAAATCTAGACTTGAAATTTCTACACATGATATCTTGGGTAATTCTTCAGTTAGCAACATGTACAAGTAGTGATTTGTTACACTCTTGAAATTATTGTGAAAGCTAGTATACAGACTAAGCTAGTATTTTTGAAAGTTGAGAGGGTAAATTGCTCCTGAAACTACATGCTTTATGGAAATTTGTACGAGTTTACCATTTCATCCATTTTCAATAGATTACTTTGAAACTTTCCAAGAAAATTAAGTGCATTGTATAATACCTTTTTCCCAAGAATTAGAGAGAGATCATTCTTGCGGAAGGAGTTATGAGTTTTTAAAGTGAGGGGGTGGTTTTTAGACCAAATCTGAAATATGTGTGTCAAATAAAAAGATGCTTAGGCCAAATGGCTTAATGAAAAGATCTGGAGTTTTTCAAGGGAGAATGCACTAGGGTTGTGATCAAGTGTAGAAAATCTTGGAGGACCATGATATACCAGTTGAGAAAATTTAGTGACATTGTGAAGAATGATCAATTTTGCAAATTTGAGATCTCATGCATGAGGAGTGCGAGAGCAATAAAAAGCATGTTTGAGTGTTTAGACTCATCTTGGGAACATGAAGGGTCACCAAGAGCAAAAATTGAGGCTATGCAAGGTTATCCAAGGGTTTGAGGTGATTTTAGGGGTGGAGTTGAGGAAAATAGAGTTTAGAATAGAATTTGAAGAGAGTTTTGAGAGGATCTAAAACATACACCACTTGGAGGAAAGAGTGAGTCTAAGTATTTTTTATGTTGAGAGAACGGACATAAGGCAAATTCATATCCATTGACTTTTGAGAGCAAGAGATTGAGGGAAAGGAGAGGCTTACTTGACTTAGGTTTGCATGTTGGACCTTCTTCACCAAGATTGGGAAGGAGAAGATCTAAGACCAAGGAGTTGTGTAAGGTTTTGGAATGGAAGGACTTCCAAAAGGACATGAGTGTAGTGGAATAAAAGCACTTTTGGAGACTTTGGTGAAAGATCTTGGAGAGAGTCTTAGTACAACAATAGAAATACTACCACTTTCATCAGCTAGTTCTCAAGATTAGTGATGGAGATAATCTTTCAACTTATGGATAAACTATCCATGACAGTTAGATTAATATGCACTCTAGGATTTGATGTTGCTATAGAAATCTTGGAGCAACCTGAACCTTTTGTGTTCCCTAGAGTGGATTATTCTGAAATGGTGTTAGTCAGATAAATAATCTATTAGTTATAGAGTGAGAGAAAAGAAAACAAAAGATTGAGAGAAAAGAAAGATAGTGAGGGGTTAAGATGTAGAAACTTCCTGTTTTCTTTGGCAACTTTGGCAAGGATAGAGAAGACATGGAAGCTTTTGTGAGAAAATTCACAACAACTTGCATAGGAAATATTGAGAGGAGAAAGAATGAGTGTGCCTCATTATTACCAGATTTCTTTGAAGATATAGCTCTTACATGGTATGAGTCAGAGTACCAAAAGAGATAAAGGAGAGATGGGCAAGAAGAGTCATGGGAAAGTTTGACTTCAACACGCATTGAAAACTTTCTTCTATGTGAGAGTTATGAGAGATTTATAAGTGAGGTTACCTTCATCAAACAAGGAGATGGAGAGAAAGTGAGTGTCTTTATAGAAAGAGTTAGAGTCCAAATTTTGCATAGTGTTGAGGAAGGGTGGAGATGATGTGGAGACTACTATGATTGGCATAGGAGCCATGCCTACCAAGAATTTCATGGGAAGGTTGAGACTACAAATAGGAAGCAAGGTGAGATATGAGAAACCTTCTTCCAAGATTGAAGCTATCAAGATTGCAATTTGTATGGAGGAGAGTTTGGAAGGAGATGAGAGTGATTTGGTGGTGAAGGAGGTTGTGCATCTTCCTCAAGGTTACAAGTATGGTGGAATTTTTGATAATTTGGTAGTAAAGGTTGCACCACAAGTAGTAATTGCTCTAGCTCTTGCAACTCTACCAAAAGATCCACTCCAAACCATCATAGAACAACTTTTAGATCTTAAAATCAACATAGTGCAACTATAGGAGAAGAGAGAGGTGGATCATAATGTGGAGAGAGTGGTGAAACCCAAGTGGCTCCTAATCCAAAAAAAGGTTAGGAGATAACATCTATAGATGTGGTTGAGAGCAAGTATGAGAAGGAGGAGTGCTAAACTCCAAAGATCTTAATTTGAAATTTTGGCATAAGAGAAGAAGAGAGCTTGTTTTGCAAAGGATGTACACTATTCTCAGGGTTTACTCCTAGCAAGGATAGTCATATGTCTACTAGGATCACTTGCACCTCAACACCATCAACAACAAAGACTCCAAGAAAGAAGTTAAGATGGAAGACTTGGTAGTCACAAGGCTAATATCACAATGGGCCAATTTATTGCTTTGAATCCTACCTTGAGAAAGGAGCTTAGAGGTGATTTATTCTACAAGGAGCAAGAGGAAGAAGAAAGCAAAAGCTCCAATATCAATGGGAGTGGTGGATACCAAACCAACACCATAGGAGACTTGTGAATATGCCTCCAAGATTGATGTAAGAATGAATGGTCACAACATCAAGGATGCACTTGTTGTTGGAGGATCATCAATGAATGCCATGTTAGAAGATTCATGAAGAATTTGGGTATGATAGACTCTAGACTTTCAACATTTTTGGTGAGCATGGAAAACAAGCAATAAGTTTGACCAAAGGGTGATGGATAAGGTGGTAGTTTTAGTTATGGAAGTTAAAAATCTCGTGACTTTTCAAGTCTTGAAGGATTCAAGCTATGATTTGCTTCTTGGGAGGCCATGGTTAAGAGCAGCACACACAATTTATTGATGACACAAAGTGTACTTGAGGATTGGACAATCAAACTATAGAGTCATAATTTCTCTAACTAACACCACCAACATTTCACATTCAGATAGACCATCATCTGATTATTGAGAATCATATTCAGAAGAAGGAGCTTTAGGTGTGGACACAAGCATGGAAGAAGAGACTTCCACAAAAGAGAATGATTCTAAGTCTGATTCATATATGTATCATTTGTGTGCTATGGATTTTGCACCTAAGCTAGAGGTTCTAAACAATCTAGGTAAATCACCATTAACACTTAAGGAGATATAGAGGAGGTTATCTACCCTCAAATATGGTCCAAATGTTACCAAGGAAGAGAAGGTGAGATTTGAGGGGATTTTTCATAAGTTCATCCTGGTTTTTACTTTTAGTTGTAAAGATCTAAAGGAAATCACCTTGGAGGAGCACAAGATTGAGGTAGAGTCACATGCAAGACCAATCTGCCAAAAGAAACATTACATAGTCCACCAATATCTTACTTAGATTGTTAAAAAAAAAGACAAAATAAAAAATATTGCATCAGCAAGTAAGGACCAAAAAGCATTGGTCCAATTGCAATACCATTTGAATTATTAACCGCTAATGGAATCCGGACTAGGTCTACCGCTAAAGACCATAGCCAAAACTAAATCTACATATAAATATATATATAGATAGCCGACCATCACATTTTTTCACTTGCATTTTGATTCAAACATATCCTTGTTTAAGAATTGCTGATGGATGCAAGCTTTTTGACATATCTAGTTAGTCGCAATTTTGGTACAATATGAAGTGAATTGGCCGTACAGTCAAGCCTAGTGGGTCTTCTTGGACTTAGAAAGACAAGCCGCCGGTAAAGTCAAAACAATCAATCTACTTAAATATCTTTGGTTATGAAGGAAGAGATTGATAAGCTCAAGGAGGTTGGATTTGTCTTTGAGGTGGAGAATTCAAAATGGGTGTCTCTGTGACAACCCGGCAAATATTACTTTTGCGGTAATCGGGTAAGTAAAGTTCGTTCCTGCAAAGATACGATCCAGAATTGGTCAAATACGAAGTCAAAAGTCACAATTGCAGTTCTTCTTGATGGCTTCTTTAATCTCTCAGGTAGAAACTACACCCAGAAGAGAGTAACAAGCTCACAATCTTGACAACTTGTCACGAAGACACACACATAATCACAACATAGTCAATTCTTTCCAAACAACTCTTGATTGTGATGATTCAGATTCTCCCGAAGACGGCACTTCACTACGAAGACCAATTTCACCTTAGAATTGTGTTCCACCCCTCCACTGAAGGCACAACTTCCTCGATCAAAATTGCTTCACATCAACTTCGTGCTGCACTCACAAATGCAGAATACTAACAACACTACAATTCCTCTCAGATCTGTCAAGGCATTGCTCCGATGCACTTCACTCAAGATCAAACACACAGAATGAAGATCAAGGCTACAGATTCCAACATCCACAAGCACATTGACTTGCTCTTCAGAATTCTCCACACACTCACAAACACAAACACAAAATTGACAATCGGAATTAAGCTTAAGCGACGAGTACTAAGAATAGCACTTCGCTTTATCTATCTTCAGAAATGTGAATATTGAATAACATCGTACTGTGAATGCTTCACTTAAATACTGAAGCAAACGACAGATTTTCCTACCTAGGCACCGCTTCCTAACATCCTTTCCTACCTACAGATCCCAAAGGACAATCTAACTCTTCATATCTGACCCTTCCTATCTTAAAATTGACTTTTATTCTGACCCGATGACTACTTCATCATCGGCTTCCAAACCCGATGATCTTCCTACTATTTCACCTTCTTTGGGTACGACTGATTCTACTAATTTCTTTACTAATTCTACAACTTCTTCACTACAATCTGTAATTGAACTCCGGGTTACTCCATCTACACTCTTATTTCCCGACCCACTCTTCTCTAATGTGTCACTTCTCAAGTCCGATGACACCTGAATTCCCACTTTTGCGACATCAGGTTTCTTCTCCCCTGTCACACTATTCCGAATCTTTTCTAATTCCAAATTGACTAAATCTAATCTAAGACTAACATTGTTCTCTACATCTAACATTTTCCTATCTATGCATTCTCTCAACCGAATTAATAAGGTGTTCATGTCCACGTCCTTGGCTCTTCGCTTCCGAGTTTCCTGCACAAGTAACTTTAACTCATGCAGACGAGCTTCTTTCAATCTTCCTTCAGCCTCCGTGCTTAAGATTGCTTGTAATCTCCCAGCAAGGTCCCCTACTGATTCCGATGCGTATCCTCGAGAACACTCCACCTTCAACTCCACTCAATACATTTGCAACTCATCTTTGTATTCTACAACGAGCATCTTCTTCTCCTCTGCATACTGCACTTTCTGCTGCTCCGCACTCTTGACAAGTTCACGCAAATGCTCTTCTTCTTCTTGCCTGGACGTCAATTCTCTCTACCATGCTTGATCTTTTGCTGCAGCACTCTTCTTCAAGCTGTCTAATTCTTGCTCCATCATGATGTTCATCGCCTTAAAATGTACATTCTCAACGTGCACATTACTTACTTCCTCCTGCATCTTGCTGAGCCACATCGCCTGCTCCTTCAACTCTCTAGCTTGCTTTTGCAGGTCCTTCTCCTTCTCTGCACAACTCTCTTGTAGCTCGCTCAACATTTTCTTCCTCAAGTCTTCCTTCCTCCGAAGATCTTCAATTTCCGCACTTCTTCGGATTTGATGCGCCTACAGCTCTTTCACTTCCTTCAACAGATGCCTCACCACCTGCAGCTCATTCATCCCTTTTACTTGATCTTGGGCAATTCCCATACGACGTTCTTTCAATAGCTTGAGCATAGGTGTGATTACTCTCGTCAAATATGCTATCCCGCCGAAAGTTTCTTCTTCATCATTGCCACCTTTGTCTGGAGTCTTTTCCTGTGTCATCGGCTCCTTCATCCGAAGTCTTGATCTTTGTATCTTTGTAGTGTCGGCACTATCTTTGTCTTGGCCTCTTGAACTCGGCCCCGTGGAATACTCCTTCTTTACTTCGGGTTTTGGCTTGTTCTCCACCATTGCCTTGCCCGCCTCACTCACCACCACCGATTGCTGGACCTCGGGCTCTCCCTCACTTTCACTACCCGACTCCCCACTCTTCAACGTGAGCTCTTCTTCTTCTGAGTCCTCTTTGTGCGACTCAATTTCTTCATCCGACTCCGATCCCAAAGATGCTCTTCTCACGACGTTAGTGGTCTTCAACATCAGCCTCCGTGTCTTGCGTTGGATAGGCGATGGTTCAGCTTCTTCGGGTTTACTTTGCTTCTTCGTCTTTGGACTGGCCACATCTTCGATCTTCCACTATCCCATTCTCGCAAAGTATTTGTCATTCGCCCACAACTAAAGCATATATTGTCGCTCCTCTTTGTCGGCTTCTCGTCTCAAATCAAGATGCATGTGGGAGACCATACGATGCCGCTCGTCTTCAGAGAGCAAGTTTAGGCCGAAGTAGAAATGTGTTGCAAATGGTGCAAAATAATGCAGTGGCGAGCCCATTTGCCAATTTACTACCATTTGCCTGGTTCGGTGATGGAAACACTTCGCCCAATTCACGGGTACTCCTGCAAACATCTGGTGAAAGAAGACCGCCTGCTGCATGGTTCCGTATGTTGTTCACTCCGGCTTGAACATGGCCATCATCGCCCCTATGATACTTCTTCGGATCGAGTCCCGACAGGACTCCACCTTGTAACCATTCGTAGTTCTTGGAGCGAAAAACGAATTACAAATCTTCGCGTCTCCTTTGCAGCATCACACTTCCGATAGAAGGTGATCTCCTACTTCTCTTCCCAGGACTAACTTCCAATCCGACTCAATCCATCGAGCCGGATTGCCTCTCTTCCCCTCCACTTCGGGACCCTCCTCACAATTACTGGCAGTGATCTTTGCCATGACTCCCGAGAAACTGAAATTCCAGTTCCATGCTAAAATGGTGATACGAAGTCTAACCAAGACTTTGATCCTAGCTACTACATCTACCCTTCGAATTGCAAAACTCTCACTGCCAGCATGTTGGCCACCTTCTTTGCCATGATTTGTTCTCTTGTTCTACGCTGTTGGAAGATCAGCCCCTCTCCTGGACGAGACACTCTAACTCCCTCAGGGTTTCAAGAACTTTCACTCTCGATGGGCTTTTGGACACGCATTCCTGCAAGATGACTACTCAAAGGAATTGGAAATTTACTCAGCAAATTCAACTTCCCCATGCGCAGTCGCAATTTTATATTGCCCCAAATCGTAGTCATTCTTCAATCAATTTCATCTGTGAGTTTCTCTCTTCTGTGCGCACTCCCGGTCATTGTCAAGACATGCTTCTTCTGCCCCCGCTGTTTCTTGAAATGTACTTTCTTGCCATGTACCGAGGTTGTTAAACGGTCTTCATCATTCTTGCATTTTCCAACCCAAAGACAATGATCTTTGGCCTGCTTCCGGCTTACTTCTCTGCCAAGTACCTCCATCATCGGATCCGATGTCAGCTTCTTCGGCTTTCCTCCGAAGTTACTTTCACCCCTTCTTTGTTTGCAATTCGACTTTTCCGTGCTTACTTCATCTCTTAAACACTACTAACCATAAAAAACAAAAAAATGTGGGTACCACAGTCTCCAACTGTGATTGTGAAGAAAAATAATGGTAAGCTTTGAGTATGTATGGATTACAAGAAGCTCAATGTTGTTACTAAGAAGTACTATTCCCCTTTGCCATTCATTGATGAAATCTTGGAGGAGGTTGTAGGTCATGAGAAGTATATTTTTGGAGATGGTTATTGTGGGTATAACCAAATCAAGATTGCACCAAAGCATCAAACAACTCACCATACTCACCACACCTTGGGGAACTTACGCTTTCAAGGTATGCCTTTTGGGCTTTACAATGCTCTAGCCACATTCTAATGGTGCATGAACAAGGTGTTTGAACCTTTCATTGAGACATTTATGAGAGACTTCATTGATGACTTCTGTGTTTATGGAAGCAAGGAGGAGCACTTAGAGCACCTTATCAAATTCTTGCAATGCTTGGATGAAGCAAATGCATCGCTCAACCTAGAGAAGTGTATTTTTGATTGTGAAGAATGTCTACTTTTGGGGCACATCATCTCCAAGTATGGATTAGCAATTAACCTTGAGAAGGTGAGGAAATATGAGACCTCCCATTCCCTTGAAGCTTGATAAAGTTATGCAATTATTGGGATGGTTGGGTACTATAGGAGGTTCATCTTCTCATTTTCTAATAAGGCTTATGCATTGACCATCTACATGAAGAAGAGTGTAGAATACATGGTGAATTTGGGGGACAAGGAAGCTCTCAAAGCTTTTGAGGAGCTCAAGCAATCCTTTATTGTAGCTCCAATTCTTGCTAAACCTGATTGGAGTAAGCCTTTCATCTTGTATATTGATTCTTCCAATGTAGCTATAGGATGCGCTCATAGTCAATTAGACCAAGATGAGCATGATTATACAATAGCTTATGCTAGTAGGTAGATAGTTTCAGCAAAAAAGAACTACTCTATCATGGAGAGAGAAGGGTTGGCAGTGATCTTTGGTCTCAAGAAGTTTAGATACTACTTGATTGGAGGGAAAGTCACCATTGTCATGGATCACAAGGCTTTGAAGTACATCTTCAACAAGCCTAATGTGGAAGGGAGGCTAGCAAGGTGGATGATACTCTTGTTTGAGTATGACTACACCATTGAAGATAGGCCAAGGAAGAAACATGCAAATGCTGATTTGTTATCTAGGGCTTATGATCATGATGAGCCAATGGATGATTCCTTCCCCGATGAGGAGCTCATGACAATCTCAGTCACTCAAGAGGTTCTAATGGGGTACAAGGAGATTGTGGACGTAGTTACAAGAGGTAACTACCTAGAAGGGATGCATGTTAGGGAGAGGAAGGCCCTTGCAACAAGATCTAGACCTTACATAATGGTGGAAGATATTCTATTTTACCAAGGAGCAATGGTGTACTTCAAAGAGCAATGGGTTAGAAAGAGTCTATCTTACTTATGAAGGAGTTTCCAGAAGGTTTAGTGTGGAAGACACTTTGCAAGAAAAAGACTACTTTCAAGATTCTAGATGTAGGTTATCATTGGAGGGGGATTTACAAAGATTATCTTGATTATTGCAAAACTTGTCATGTTTGTCAAGCTTTTGCTAGAAATTCTACTTCCACTCCACTACTTAGATCAATTCCATTGCTAGGACCTTTTGAGAAGTAGAGAGTTGATTTTGTAGGTCCTCTCAATAGAACCCCAAGAAAAAATCAATACATTGTGGTAATTACTAATTATCTTACCAAGTGAGTTGAGACTAGACCATTGAGGGACAAGAATGCAAATGAAGTTGTGAGATTTCTTTATGAACACATTATCACTAGGTTTGGGTGTCATTTGGAGTTTGTTTTTGGTAGAGGAAGAGAGTTTACATGAAGCATTACTACAACCATGCTACAACATTTCTCTATCATTCATAGAATAACTACATCCTATAAGCCAAATTCAAATGTCTTGGCAAAGAGAAACAATTAGACCTTGTGCATGATATTGGCCAAAGATGCAAAAATGAAGGGGGCTAAACATCATTGGGACAAGAAGATCCATGCACTTTTGTGGGAGTATAAAACAACCATGAAAACTTCCACCAGATATTCTCCATTTCAATTGGTATATGATGTTGAGTCTACCTTACCTATTCACTTTGATCTCCCTACCTTCCGAAGCATTCATAGGAGATTAAACAAAACACAAGGAGGTGACATAGAGAAGTCAAGGAAGGATCAACTCATGGAATGGGAAGAGGCAAGACTAGATGCTATGGCTCAAGTGAAGCAAGCCCAAAGGAAAAAAAAGGAGAGCTATGACAAGAGGTAAGGTAAGAAGAAGGTGGAGACTCTCAAAGAAGATGATTGGGTAATGTTGTTTGATTCCATTCAATTCAAGGGAGTGCAAAAGAAGTTTTTACCTAAGTACTTTGGACCTTTCATAATGGAGAAGATGTAGGGCAATTACACCTACAATCTCAAGGAGTTGGACAAAGACACTTTGATAGGATTAACCATGATAAGTTGAAGATGTATCATAAAAGGTAGAGAGACTTTCTCTTTGAGAACACAATGAAATCTTAGTATGGGGGTAAATATAACATCCATTTGTGCATATATATGTTATTGTGATATTTAGTTTGGTATTATAAGTATTTGAAAGATATTATTTATATATAGATAAAGGATAGTTCTACATTATTCATGATTAGCTTAAGTTAATCATAGCTAAGATAGAGAGGACCTTAATTTAGAGGAAGGGGAAAAGGTGAGCACCACTATTTTGGATTCTAGCATATTGACTTGGTATTATTCTGAGGAGTTTGGCTTTGAGGAAAGAGTTGAGATTCTTGGACCCAGAAACCTTTTTGTTTCAGATTCTTCTATAGTCCAAGGATAGCCCATGTGAGGAATCCTTGACTTAGTGGTTAGGTCAAGATAAGATCATATGCTTAGGAGAATATTCCCATGAGTATGGATATTCCTTTAGCTTTTTGATATTATTTGACTTTTAGCCCAGTAACTTGAGTTACTCTAATAATTAATAACTTTGGTGCATAACTATTTCACAAGTATATAAATTAGGGGTGATGAGGTACTCATCATCCTTTCATTTGTAGCTATTTCTCTCTCATTATTTTCTCTAGGGAGCAATGTCTTGAGTCTTTGGAGTGTTAACATTGGAAGAGCATGATCGAGTTGGGGTTCTTTGTCTTCTTAGTCAATGGTGCACTACCATAATAACCATTAGAGGTTCATCTTGAGTGAGAGATATGTTGTCTTACAAACTTACAAAACATGAAAATGCATGTTGTGATAGTATGTTACAAGTAGCTTTTTACCCTAGTGTAGTTTTCATAGTTAAAGCTACATCCGTGAGTGGTGTTTAATTGGTAGTGCCACTTGGTGGTGATCCTTAGTGGTGTACTTGTGGTGGTTACGGTTGCAATAGAATTACATTGTCAAATGAAGTTGTTTAGGGGTTTCTAGAGAAGGTATCATTGCAATATGCAATAGGTTTATACAAAGTGGCACTTGATATCAACTTGTACCTCAAGTCCCAATGAGGAAGGAGATTAACTCTAATTTGGAGTTTGATGTAGGAGTTGATTCAATTGAGAGTGTACTTGGTGTGTTTGCACCATTTTTGTAGGACATGGACAAGATTTATGGAGCCTCCAAATGCCCTAGGTGCTACTTTGGTATAGTGGATACTATTGAGTTAGATAACTTCATCCAAGAGTTTGATAATTGGCATGATCATTGGCATGATCTATAGCAAATACAAAACTTGACTTTGTTCATACTCTTCATGACATAGAAGACCCTTTGTCCAAGTACTTGGAAGGTTTGATAATGGATGACTATTTAGGAGAGCTACTTGGAGAAGATCCACAACTATGGAGACCTCATCCACAACTATTTACTTCTTCTAGACTCCTCACATTGAGTTGGCTTTCAAGGGAATAATGGAAAACCTAGATTTTATGGAGCTAGTGGAAGGCATAGTGCACTTAGACCCTTACCTTCCTTTTTAGGTCAATAGAAACCAATGAATGGTGGTGTTGCTTGTTAGACTTGTGGTGGACCTCACCACAAGAGAGAGTGCACTCAAGACAATGATCTTCTAGTGCATCACAACCAACACCAAGACAATTTGACCATTGTCACAAATTTGGTCACACTAGTGACCGATGCTTTGATCTTCACCCAAAGTTACATAGTGGTAGGGCTACTATGGTAGGTGGTAAAAGAGCTCTAGGTCATGAAGGACAAGGTGGTGGTAGAAGATCCACACAAGATAGGTATAAAAGGCCGAGACCGAGGAGAGAAATAGGAGAATGGAAGCTCACATTGGGACACTTGAATGAGGAGAAAATTACAAAATGCCTAGCATGAGCTTTGGCTCTTATATTTATAGGGATCATACAAGGCTCTTGAGAAACTTCTCAAGAAGCTTCTTTGAGCCACTTTCTTGGAGTGGAATCCAAGTTAATTGGGAAGATTCCTTCTAGAAGCCACTTACTTGACATGCACACTAAGCTAGTTAGGAGCTTCTAGAAACTTCCTTCTAGAAGCTACCTACTTGGGGTGTAAGCTAAGCTAACCGGGAAGCTTCCTAGATATTTTTGGAATATTCTTGATTAATTTATCTTATTTGTTACTTTGTTACCCTACTAACTTCATTGTTAAACTCCATATTGTTACATATTCTCCCACCGCTAGTTGGTGACTTCCTTGTTGCCAATGAAGCTTCAAACTCCTGGATGGCCAATGGGCATTTTGGAGATAAGAAAGAGGTTCCCATGTGGCGTCATGAAGAGGATACCCTTTCCAAAGGACCTTGTACTCCGTATGTTGTTGACGGCCGCTTTGAATGTGGTGACGTGCAAGGATATGATCAACTTCATACTCCTCATGATCATTGATAGGATAGGAGGAGGGAGAGGTTGGACTCAAGAGCAAAAAAGAGAGGGGTTAGGAACAAAGGGTTTCAACTTGGAAATATGATAGATAGGATGGATGCATATATGATAAGGCAAGGCAAGGCAAGTCGATAAGCAAAAGGAGAGACAATTTGGGTGACATCAAAGGGTCTTATCCAATTAATGGCAAGTTTACAAACTTGGGTATCAAGTGGGAACGAGAGGTTATTGGATGAGAGCATGAACTTATCACCAACTTGAAACTTGAGATCATGATGTGGGTGATTTGCATATTTTTTTTGCCAATTTTGAGCAACAAGGAGATGAGATTTGGCTAGTTGGAGGGATTGGGAAATGGTGGTCAAGAAGTTGGAAGTATGAGGGACATGAGATGGAGGAGGAGCAAGAAGGGAATCTGGAACAAGTGGATCTTGGCCAAAATTGAGAAAGAAAGGAGAGAATCCACTGCTTACCTATTTAGAATTATTTTATGCAAACTCCATGGTTGCAAGACATTCATCCCAATTGGTATGGTGAATGTTGACAAAGCATATCTTCCAAGGTATGATTTGCACGTTCAGTTTGTCCATCAGTTTGAGGATGATAGGCCGTGGACAAAGCAAGCTTAGTACCAAGTATCTAGAAGAGTGCTTGCCAAAACTTTCCATTGAAGCAAGGATCACAATCAAAGATGAGTACACATGGCATCCAATGATGCTTGAATATATTGTTAAAGTAGATTTGTGCCAAGGTTGGAGCATCCACAATATCAATGGTTGGTGCCAAATGGACTTGCTTACAAAGCTTATCTACAAACACCATAATTGTTGTGTGACCTTGCTTTGTCTTGGGCAAGGAGGTGATGAGATCTAAGCTCACATGTTCCTAACAAGTTGATGGAATGGGAAGTGGTTGAAGGAGACCACTTGGTTTTTGGTTACTGGCCTTGTTGTGTTGGCAACTCTCACACAATTAGACAAACTCCCAAAC
The DNA here is from genome assembly GCA_948567375.1 of Lunularia cruciata. Taxonomy (NCBI): domain Eukaryota; kingdom Viridiplantae; phylum Streptophyta; class Marchantiopsida; order Lunulariales; family Lunulariaceae; genus Lunularia; species Lunularia cruciata. Next base: position 45,088,577 of record OX419757.1, read on the forward strand.
ATCTTGTGCTATGTTGGGCCACTACCATTGGCATTAGAGGGTACCCAAGGTCTTGTCCACACCCATGTGACCAACAATTGGTAAATCATGGGCTTCTTGAAGGCATACAAGTCGGAGATCACCTTTAGCTAAAACATAAATCTGGTCATCATGGAATAGAAGCCCTTCCTTGAAGGAGAAAGTGTTGTACTCATTGTTGCATGTTGTCAGACGACCATGTACTATTTGAAAGAAGGGATCTTGTTATAGAGCTGCCAAAACTTGTTCTCGACCTTGGAATCAATTGATACAATCGTAATTGTCACCATGATGAGAGTAAGAGCCTTCAAATCATGTTGTCATGATAGTACATCAAGGATGACATGGAATTGACTTGGTTTGTACTCAAATTTGATGTCAAAAAATTGGAGTTGCTCCTCCCATCAATAATTTCTACTCTTCATGTGTTCCAAGTGTAAGGTTTGCAACAATAGTTTGTGATAAGTTTGCATGATCACTTGTTTCTCCAAGAGATAATACCTCCATACCTTGGTGGCATATACCATTGCAAGTTATTCCCAAGTAAAGTAATTTCAGCTGTATTTAGTCAATGAGACACAAAGGTACTGGGATGTAGTCTATCTAGGAATTCTTGTTGCAACATGGCTCCAATTGCAAAGTTAGAAGCATCAAAATCAACCACACAAGGTAGCTGAGGATCATATGGTTGAAGAATGGGTCTTGAAGACACCATATGTTTCAACTTCTGGAATGTTTCTTTATGCTTGGTGGTCCACTGGAAGCTCAAGTTCTTCTCCAAAAGGTTAGTTAATGTTACAGCCACATGAGCATAATAGTGGATGAATTGTTAGTAAAAATTGGCCAATCCATTGAATGCCCATACTTTTGTAGCATCCTTCAGAGTAGGCCAATCAATAATGGATTTTATTTTCTCCTCTTCCATCTTGATACCCTCTACCAAGATCTTGTGACCCAAGAAGGTAACCTACTCCTGCCAAAAGGCACACTTTGACTTCTTGTAGTAAAATTTCCATTGTCGTAGTTGTCTTAGGATTTATTGCACATGATTCATGTGTTCTGCCTCTATCTTGCTATAATTAATATATCCTCCAAGAATACCACTACGTATTGATCCAATAGTCCATCCAACACCCAATGCATCTGATCCATGAAGAATATTGGAGCATTAGTGAGCCCAAAAGGTAGAACTCTCCACTTGAAGGTACCTTATACAAAAGGTAGTCTTTTGCACATCCTCTTTATCAATAGGGATTTGCCAATAGCCACCCCAAAAGGTCCAACTTGGAAAGTATTGTGCTCCACTGAATTGATCAAGCAAGTCATTGATTTGAGGCAAGAGATATGCATTCTTCATTATTTGCTTATTGAGCCCACGGTAATCAATACAAAATGAAGTCATCCATCCTTCTTTAGAACAAGTAGTACCTATGCTTTCCAAGGCAAGGTACTATGTTGTATGAAGTCCTTCTCCAACAACTCCATAAGTGTCATTTGCAACTCCTCCAACTCCTTTGGTGAGAGCCCAATAGATTGGTCTACTCACTAGAGTACTACTTGGCAATGACTCAATCTTGAAGGGCATACCATGATCGGAGGGTAATCCCTTCACAAATCATCCAAAAACACAACCGCAAACTCCTAAACTATTTGATCAACTATTTCTTGATGAGGCTCTTGTCACTCCTCTTGGATGAGATTGTTGTTGTGCAATTAGCTTGATCCACACCACAAAAACAGACTTATCTTCCTCCAAAGCTTGCTCTATGGCTGCTTCACTAACAAATTTTCATTTGGGGACTCATCTCTCTTCAAAGCGTACTCCATGGCTGCCTTCCTAGCAAACTTTCTATCTTGGGACTCATCACCCTTCAAGGCTTGCTCTATGGCTACCTTCTCAACAAACTGCCTATCCTAGGGCTGACTATTCTAAGGTGTCTTACTCAAAGGTGCTAGACTACCTAATAAAAAATTCCTACCTTAGTGTTGTACTTGAATTTGTTATTGGGTCCAATCAAATTGAACCTTATGACGTTCAAGCCAAGGTAGTCCTAGAATGACATTGTAGTGTAGAGGTGCTGGTACAAAACTCATACACTCTAAATAATCCTTCCTTATCTTGAAAGTAAAAGGATGTGAGGTACAAAATGCAGAATTCTTTCTACCATCCGCCATCATCAATCTACTTCCAATTATTAGGTTGATAGGAATATCCAATTCCTTTGCTACTTGCATATACATACAATTCTATGGACTTCTAGAATCAACCAAAATACTACAACCCTAATTAGATATAGTACCTTGCAATTGAAGCAAACTTGCATAGGTCAAGCCTTCAATATCATTGGAAGAACTAATCAAGCTCCAAGTAGGTGGCTCAAAATCTCCTACTGGGAATTCTCATTTCCCTGATCATTTTGCTCCAAAAACTCCATCTAATCAACTTGTCAAGGTCACCCATTCTTAAGTGGGCATTCAACTATATGATGTCCAACCTGGCAATAATGTAAACAACCACCATTTTCTTGTAATCTTTCTTTATCCGCTATACTAAGTGATTGCCGTTGGATAACATCAATCTCCATTGGTGCCGGTTCCTTCACCTGTGTGTAGTGTATTGGTAGGTGTTTGTGAAGGTGAAGTTCATGATCAAGTTGTCGCAACCAAGGAATCAAAATGCTTAGCCAATTTCATGGCTTCTTCTACATTTTGTGCTTCTTGTATGGTCACTTCCAATTTGGTTTGTAACTTCAAGTCCCTCACAAATCAATCTAGAACTTCACTTTCTTGTATATCTAGAATCTACATGATGATGTTATGAAATTGCATGATGTAGCTCCTTACAGAGCCAATATACTTCAACTTTGCCAATTTATCTCGTGCGGCTTGAGTGGCATTTATAATTTGAAATTGACCAAGTATTGTATCTTTGAATTCTACCTATGTTAAGATTGGTGCAACAATCTATCTTTCAGCTTGCATTACTCAAATTGCCACCAAATTTTTGCCACCATCCAATTAGCTAGAAGCCAAGAGAATCTATTTCCGTTCAGCTTGAAGATTGGTAGCTTCAAAGTAATATTTGCAGTCAAACACAAAATTCTCCACTATGCCCAAAAGATTATTGACTTCAAATGCCTTGGGTTTTAGAAATCAGATTTTGTCTTCTCCATCTCAAATTGGTGCTCTCTCTATGTGTTCTTGTCATTGTTGGTCTTGTTCATCTAACAATCAAGTAAGGTGCTTGATTGTTGTTGCATAACAATGATAACATCTAGTATTGCCGCCATGGCTACTACTCTATCCTACTACTCCCAATTTTTCTATTTATTAACACATAGATGTAGCACATCCACCATTCTCCATAAGTTACAATCAAGAGTATCAAGGGTGATCCTCAAACAAGGTGATCATATGCATAATATCTTACCCAAAGCACGGGATGATGAATTATGTGAAACAATGCTTGGGTAATACTTGGACATAAAAATCCAAATGGTTTGGCAGAAGTGGATTTGGTGGTCTATAAATTCCATCCATCCCAATCTTGCTTTGATACCAAAGTAAAAGACCAAGATTGAGGAGAGAAATAGGAGAATGGAACTCACATTGGGACACTTGAATGAGGGAAAATTATGAATGCCTAGCATGAGCTTTGGCTCTTGTATTTATAGGGATCATACAAGGCTCTTGAGAAACTTCTCAAGAAGCTTCCTTGAGCCACTTTCTTGGAGTGCAAGCCAAGTTAATTGGGAAGCTTCTCAAGAAGCTTCCTTCTAGAAGTCGCTTACTTGGCATGCAAGCTAAGCTAGTTGGAAGCTTCAAAAAATTTCCTTCTAGAAACTACCTACTTGGGGTGCAAGCTAAGCTAACCAAGAAGCTTCCAAGATACTTTTAGAATATTCTAGGTTAATTTGTTTTATTTGTTACTTTGTTAGCCTTACTAACTTTGTCGTTAAACTCCATATTGTTACAATAGGGGTATAATACCTATCTTTGCTTTTTTTAAGCAACCATGGCTACTCAGATTGAGCAATTGGAGCAAAGATTGGCTAGCATGGCCATAGCTCCAAGGAGATCAGATTCAAATGCTAAGGCTTCCACCTCTTAAACTAGTGGTAGAGATGTCTTGGAATTTATGAACAGAGTAACACATATAGATGTATCTACCGTAGTGACTAGGAGTGTAATACATGCTCAAAAGCCTATAGAAGCATTAGTAGAGTTGGATCCATAAGGAGGAGAGGCTAGTAGACAAGTCAAACTTTCCTAATCTTTCACACTCTCCAAGGCAATATAAATTACATCCATAACTCCTAGATGTCTTAGTGTAAGTGTGGTAGGTGGTAATTGAGTGCATGATGGAATCAATGTTAAGTTAGATACTACTACATAGATAAAGTTCAGCACAATGTTGGGAGTGGCTCAATTGATTATGTGCTTCCCTTTTTTCTCAACAATGACATGTTTACATTGAGAGTTGATCCAACTCCAATGTTCCAATTGGCTGCCACACTTTGTGAGAGTAAGGATGATGTGGTTCTTACTTCTAGAGTAGAGGTGGTTGATAGTGGAGCTTACTTGGTTGAGGAACATGGGATCCACTCAATGACCAATGGTTTATGACAAGCAGCAAAAGCTAGGGTGGAGGGGTCACCAACTAAACTTACCTTTGAGCAAGCTTGGTTCACACTTGGAGTTGTCCTTTTAGATAACTAAAGGGGGATTTTCTATTTGGTGGGACCTTAAAGGAAGGTCAATACACCACAAAGAGTCTTATTAGACTTGGTATGCAAGCTCCTTATATTGGGGAATGTTACAATTATTGGTCTTGAGCTATGGAAGATTAATGTGGAGAGGTGTTGATTTCAAATCTAGATATCTCTAGGGGTGGTTCTACACAATACATCAAAATATGAAGAGCTCATTGTTTAGATTCATCCCAATCATCCAACTGATAGCTCTATGGTGAGAGCTCAAGGTATTGTGACAATGGTAGAGTCATATGATGTGCTTGTTGGTGGAGTAGTGTTATACTCCATGTGTTTTATTATTTAATATTGGGAGGAAACAACCTCCTATAGATTGGGTTGGCAATTAGGTGAAGGATAGGTATGTTTCCTACCAGCATGCTTTAGTAGTGGTAGTCTTGACTCACTAAAGTCAAGGACCATGGCATCAATTTCAACTTTCAATGGTTTTGTTACTTGACCTAGTGACTTATTGGAGTGCAATGCCTACGTGGAGGATACTCTAGAACCAAAGGAGATCACTTGGATTTGGAGTACAAGTAGGATTGTTCCATCCACTTTAGATATTCCATTGTGGAGTTTTGAGGAGCCATTGCAAAATTTTTGGTGTAATAGGGTTGTAGTGGAGCCTTTGTACCACTAGGAGACCAATGTGAGGATGAGCCTCCAAAGTCTATTAGATATCACATTCATTGCTTGGGAATATCCAATAGAAGGAGTATATCTATTGGAGTTGTTTAGTGGGATTAACACTAGACTAGCTACAATACTTTAGGTAAGTATAGAGATACTTGTATGTGGAGAGAAATGAGATTGTAAGGCAAGTCTCTCTACATCATTTGGCACAATTGGTGTATTGATATCCTAAGTTATTATTGATGTCAATAGTAAGGGGTTACTACAAGACTTTACTAATTGACATTTCCTTATTAGGAGCATAGGATTTTGAGACACAAGATTAAATTTATTTGGTGATTTTTGGATGGCCATGCTAAGGACATACCCATGCTAGTCAAGGCTAGGATCTATAACATCTCTATTCTAGTGTATTTTGGGAGATGTTTTGTATACTATGACATCTCTAAGTTTATTAGTCCATTTCTCTAGCCTACATTTTGGAGAACGTCCCTTGATGGGTGGTGGCAAGTACACATCAAGTCCATTCTTGGATAGGACCTATTGTTTTGTTTGATGTAGCCAGAGTGTGATCATAGACTCACCACTTCCATCTTTAGTGGATGAACCTCTTACCTAGATTCTACAATGTGCTTATGATGAGATTCAACAACTAGATTACCTTACTATTGATGACATTTTGGATGTTGGACACTAGTCTTAGATGGTGGAAGTGGCTGAAAGGTCACCTATGGCAATGATGAACCTTGTTGGATAGCCTAAAGCTGCTTTATTCACACTTATGAGTTTCTCAAGCTCCCATGATTTTTGAAAGAGAGGTCTTGGACTTGTTTGAGAATCACAATTACAACATTGGTGGAGCTCAATGCCAATGAAAGTAAGCGGGTGATGGGTTTTGTACTAGAATCATCATTGTTGTAGTAGTGTGTGAAAGGCATCTTAGTGTCAATTTAGGCTATGGACCTAATTGTTTGACTTGGATTGTGAGCTTTGGCTTTGCAAAGCAACATATAATGCGCTTGATAAGCATCACCACTTGGACACTTGTGAGCTCTATGCCTATCAAGGTTATTAGGCATATGCTTGGGATGATGGACCAAGTAAGCAAGGTATACTTGGGACACAACCAATGGCTACTAGTGAGAGTGGTCTACTTGGGGTCCATCCAAGCAAGCATGGTCTAGTTGGGTTACATCCTTATTCTACTTGGGATGCAACTAGAGGATATATGGAGCTTGTAGCCAGAGCAAAGGGAGTTTTCCACACTCATGCTAAGTACTCTAGTGGTTGAGTGTATGACAGTTTTGCTCCAAGGGCTTGGTGTAGTAGCTAGTTAGTGCCACTCCTACATCAATTACAAAGGATACTTGGGAGCCAAACATTGGACCAAGCTTACAAGAGGGGACAGATAGAGAGTTTGGAAGTTCTTGAGGAGCTAAACATGTTGTTTTGCCTTCAATATGAAGAATTGGGTGCTCTAAAAGGAACTGGTATTTGGATTGAGCTTACTCGTGATCCACTTATTTTTTGATGTCCCTATAGATATAGTGACATGGAGAAAGCATTGATTTAGATTTGGGGTAGAGAACTTTTGAGGCTGGTTTGGTGGAGATTTTTTGACATCCCTATAGATAAGTGACATGGAGAAAGCATTGATTTAGAGTTGGAGTAGAGAACTTTTTGAGGTTGGTTTGTTGGAGATTTCACATAGAGAGTATGCTTTAGCTATAGTGATGCTAACCAAGAAGGATATGCATAGCAACTACACAAATAGACAGATGTGTGGAGATTACTATCTTATCAACCAATAGACTAGGGCTAATTGGTATGCCATGCCTACACTGGAGGAGATCTTTGATACAATTGGGTATGCAAGGGTCTTTAGTACTTTGAATCTTTAAGCAGGATATCATTAGTTGCCCATCAAGGAGGAAGATAAGTCCAAGGTAACATTTTGTGCTATTAATCCTCATAACAAGGATGTATTATATTTGTGGAGGTTCTTACTATTTGGGTTAAAGATTGCTCTTGCCAAGTTCTAGATATCATGGATAGGATCCTAACATGATTGGATTTTGCTTAGTGCTAAATTAATGACATTTTTGTCCATTTCACTATTGTGGAGGAGCATAAGAGATATTTGTTGAAAGTGTTTGAGAGGTTGAGATCTCATGTACTCAAATAACATTTGTGGAAGTGTAGATTCTTCCACAAGCAAGTTGAGTATTTGGGCCACACTATCTACACTAAAGGCCCTTATGTTAAATAGACCAAGGTATAGGTTATTGCATGTATCTTGTGGCCCATGGATGTGAGCAAGGTGCAAGCATTCCTTGGGTTGGCAAACTTCTATTGCCATTATATTAAAGGATTTAGTGGCATTGCAAAGGCCTTGACAAAGCTGACCAAGTTTACACATGAGTGGTGTTGGGGAGATGAGAAAAAGAGAGATTTTATAGAGCTCAAGGAGAAGTTGATGTTTGCTTCTATTCTTAGGAGACCAATAAGAGGAAAATCATTCTAGGTTCATATTGATTAGAGAACTTCAAAGAAAGTGGTTGGGTAATGTTGTTTGATTCCATTTGATTCAAGTAAGTGCAAAAGAATTTTTTTGCCTAAGTACTTTGGATCTTTCATAATGGCAAATGTGTGGGGAAATTACACCTATGATCTCAAGGAATTAGGATGAAGACACTTTGATAGGATTAACCATGATAAGTTGAAGATGTATCATAGAAGGTAAACAGAACTTCACTTTGAGGACAAAGTGAAATTGTAATTTGGGGGTAAATATTACACCCATTTGTGCATATATGTGTTATTGTGATATTTAGTTTGGTATAATAAGTAATTGAAAGATATTATCTATATAAAGATAAAGGATAGTTCTAATTTACTCATGATTAGCTTAAGTTAGTCATAGCTAAGATAGAGAGAACCTTACTTTAGAGGAAGTTGAAAAGATGAGCACCACTATTTTGGATTCTAGTGTATTGAATTGGTATTATTCCTAAGAGTTTAGCTTTGAGGAAAGACTTGAGAACTCTTGGACCCACAAGCATTTTTGCTTTAGATTCTTTTATAGTCTAAGGATAGCACATGTAAATGAATCCTTGACTTAATGGTTGGATCTATGAGCTGGCCTGTTGCTCACTTAAGATGAACCTTCTAATTGCTATTATGATAGCGCACCATGGACTAAGAAGGCAAGGAACCCCAACTCCATCATACTCCTCCAAGGCTAACACTCCAAGACTCAAACTATTGCTCACTAGAGAACTCAATGAGAGACAGATAGTTGCAAATAGAGATAGTTACTTGATGAGTACCTCCTCATCCTTTGTTTATATACTTGAGAAACAATTGGGCACCAAAGTTACTAATTATTGGAGTAACTCAAGTTACTAGACTAAAAGTTAAATAAATTTTAAAGTCTAAAGAAATATCCATACTTATGGAAATATTCTCCTAAGCATATAGTCTTATCTTGACCCAACCAGTAAGTCAAGGATTCCTTCACATGGACTATCCTTGGACTATAAAAGAATCTGAAGCAAAAAAGGCTTGTGGATCCAAGATTTCTCAACTCTGTCCTCAAAGCCAAACTCCTAGGAATAATACCAAGTCAAAACACTAAATTCCAAAATAGTGGTGCTTATCTTTTCCACTTTCTCTAGATTCTCCTTATCTTAGCCATGCCTAACTTTAGCTAATCATGACTAATGTAGAAAAATCTTTTATCTTTATATAAATAATATCTCTCAAGTACTTGTAATACCAAACTAAATATCACAATACCACACATGTGTAGATATGGGTATTACAGATTGAGATAAGACCACATGCTTAAGGGAATATTCTCATGAATATAGATATTTATTTAGAATTTTGACTTTATTTTACTTTTAGCCTAGTAACTTGAGTTACTTCAGCAATTGGTAACTTTGGTGCATAACTATTTCTCACGTATATAAACTAGGGGTGAAGAAATACTCATTATCTTTGCATTTGAAAAAATCTCTCTCACATTGAATTCCCTAATGAGCAATAGTTTGAGTCTTGGAGTAGTAGCCATGGAGGAGTATGATGGAGTTGGAGTTCTTTGCCTTTTTAGTCCATGGTATGCTACCATAATACCCATTGGTGGTTCATCTTGAGTGAGAGATAGGCCACCTCACAAAGTAGTGGTCACCCAATAGGATGTTTGTGGTGGCCTATGCTAGTTGCTCCAAAAATTCAACAAAGTTGAATTATAGTTCATATAAGGTAGAGCGCTTGACAAAAGTATGGATAATAGTTATATTACCTATTTGATAACCCCTTCACTCTCATCATTGATCATCAACCACTTTAATGGTTGGTGGAGTCCGACAAGCATTCAAGGAAGCTTGCAAATTTTAATGATGATGACGGGCTCTAATTTTACAAGAATATGATTTCATGGTTATTCATAGACTTGGAGTGTTGAACCATGATGTAGATGGGTTGAGTAAAAACCCATATCCCAACCAGCAAGATCAGACTAGAGCACATTGGCATGTTGAGATAGATGGAAGATAGTGCAAAGTTTGCATGCGTCTACCTTTCTATGTATATTTTTTGAATTTAGTGGTGTTTTCTCAACACATACAAGAGAATTGCATTTTAACTATTTCACAAGGATATAAATTAGGGTAAAGAGATATTCATCATCCTTTCATTTGCAACTATCTCTCTCTCATTGAGTTCTCTAGTGAGTAATGGTTTGAGTGTTGGAGTGTAAGCCTTAGAGGAGTATGATGGACTTGGGGTTCTTTGCTTTGTTAGCCTATGGTATGCTACCATAATAGCCATTGAAGGTTCATCTTGAGGGTGAGAGACAGGCCGGCTCATAAACCGCCAATAACATATTGAGTACAAAGTCCTTTGGAAAGGGTATCTCCTTCATGATATCACTTGGAAGCCTCTTTCTTCTCTTTAAAATGCACAAATGGCCATCCAAGAGTTTGAAGCCTCCATGGTGACAAGGACATCACCAACAAGTGGTGGAGAAATATATAACAATATGAAATTCATAGACAAATTAGTTGAGAACAACAAAGTAGGAAATATGCCAAATTAACCAAGAATTATAAGAAAATTCTAGAAGCATCTAGGAAGCTACGTGGTACCTTCTAACTATTAGATAATATGCATGCCAAGTGGTGACTTCTAAGAAGAAGCTTCTTGGGAAGCTTCTCAACTAGCTTAGCTTGCACTCCAAGTATATGGCTTCTAGAAGGAAGCTTATTGGGAAGCATCCTAACTAGCTTAGTTTACATGCCATATAGATAGTTTCTAAAAGGAAACTTCTTGAGAAGCTTCCTAGTTAGCTTGGCTTGGACTCTAAGAAGGCAGTTTTTAGAAAGCTTCTTGAGAAACTTGTCAAGAGTTTTGTGTGTTCCCTATAATTACCAAAGCCCAAGCTTATGTTCCCTCATTCAAGAGTCCCAATGTGATCTTTCACTTTGATCTTCCATTCTCCTATGGTCTTTTCAACGAGTATGTGATACCATCAATGCGTTAATGATGGAGTTCATGGAGAGTAGCACCACTACTATAGATGAAGTACATGAGCTAAAACTTGCATGTCATAAACCCATGTAGTTGCTTGAAGACCAAACATTGGAGCAAATTGCCTTAGGATTTAGGATCAAAATAGAGAGGATATTAAGAGACTTGAGAGAGAGCTTGAGGATGACTTTACTAGCAATAAGAGCTTGGTTTGATGAGGTAGTGGAGAGTTAAAAGAGAAGTTCAAAGAACGATATGAGTCATTAGAACCGGCCATGGAGGTAGTGGTGTTGCATGATGTTCCTACCATACCCTTGTTGTACTCTCTTAGGGTTGTGCTCAATAGTGGCCACGATTGACCGTTGGGCATTTCTCGTGGTGGCTACTTGTTAGTTCTTTTTGGAGTTTTTAGATCTAAATGTCTATAGCTATTTAAGCATAACATTCAAAGTGCTACATTGTCTAGTAACAATGTGAATAGTATGAATAATATGAAAGAGCTTCTATGCTATTTGTTGCTTTTCTCAAACTCTCATGAAATTTTCTTACCATTTTTTTGCATTTTGGTAAAGATCAATAAATGTTATGGGTTGCTAAGTGTGTATGATTACTAGAGGGTGTCCAATTGCTTGATACAATGCCTTCATGGCCTTGAGATATAGTGTTGTAAGTAACCAAAGTGTGAAGACCCAAATGGATAGATTGTCACAAAGATCTTACAATGTCTCTTTTGTCATGCCATTTGTAGCATCCCACCTAGATTGCTTAGAATCTGGCATAGTAGTATTGGTAGTCAAGAGTATTTTGGTATTTATCCATAAACTACCTGTTGACGGTCAGATTCTGTGTTTGGGGTACTAACTACATGGTGAAGCTCACCGTCACTTAGCACAATTTGCATAGTCAGATGTGCCATTAGTAGGACTATTTAGGTTGGACACTAGGGGATATACTTTCAAAGTGTAGCTCCAACGAGCTCACTTCTTTGATGTCAAGCCTTTGAATTCCTGGCTATGGTGGATAGATGCCAGCAAGTGTCACTTGGATTCTCTTAGCTAGAGTAGGTGTGGCTTGACTATAATTAGTGCACAATTGTTGACATATTATTGAGTGACAAATCAAGTATTGATTTGATTGAATGTGATTCAAGTTGTGTGAACTTATTACATCAAAGAAGTGAGGTCAAGGGGAAATCAAGAGCAAGAATTCAGAGTGTTGGTGGTATCTCCAAGACTTGCTGATCATTGGTAGTTTGATCGGAGTTCAAATTTTCCCTAGTGTTTAGAAGCTCATTCAACTGATGTAGATTTGGCATTGAGTCATATGATGTGCAAAAGAAGTAGTCTAATTTTGATTCTCTTTGATCATTGGTAGTTTGATCGGAGTTCAAATTTTCCCTAGTGTTTAGAAGCTCATTCAATTGATGTAGATTTGGCATTGAGGCATATGATGTGCAAAAGAAGTAGTCTAATTTTGAGCAAAGAGAAGAAATTTTCAAGCCCTAGTTATCATTTTGAGCTCAAGAGGTGAAAGCAAGACCAATTTGGTGCGAGTTTAACTCAAAAAGTGAAATTCAAGGTGGTTTTGGGAATGCATCCCTTTGAAATTTTTATTTGGAGAACCCTATCTTTTCAATTTGGCTCAAGTGGAGAGTTAGCAAAGGATTTGGCGGTCAACCAACTTTAGGGCTTCATGTTAGATTTTTGTTGGAGTTTCCATCAAATTTTGGCTATATTTGAAAGAGTTTTTCTAGATTTAGAGAGGATACAAAGTGGAAAATTTTGGCTAGAGTTGGAGGAGCTTGGCTAGATTTAGAGGAGTTTTGCCAAATTTGGAGAAGGTTCAAAGTGGCAAGAAGAAAGGACTCATTTGGCCAACTTTAAAGGATTTTAGGCATAGGATGGTGAGCTATGAGAGGCTACAAAGGCCTAGAAGGGCCAACAAGCCAGCTTGCTAGCATGAAGCTAGCTAGTTTAAAGTAGATTTTGGTCATTGTTTGGCAAAATCTGCCCACCTTGCTAGATAGTATGCAACAAGGTTTGACCCCTAGATCTCTGGTTCCTAGATTGGTGCCCTAGCCAACTAGTCTACCCTCACTTGTTGTCCTAGTGGTTATTCCATTGTTATGTATACACCTATAGCTCTGGCTAGGAGAGATAGTTTGATCTCATTCTTGGTGATTCTAATAGCTTAGGAGTAGATAACTCATATTATATCGAATGCTAAATGGTGACAAAGTCAATCTAGTGTTGATTTATGAGATGGAGTGTTTTTGTTTAGATCTCTTGTGATTGGACCCCCTCCATTCTCTATTTCATGTTTGTGCACCATGTTTGTGTGAGATGTCTGACTTTAGAGTGTTGGTGCTTTGGTGTGCTCTTGATAGTGAGGTTGGAGTGATGACCAATTAGACTACCTATGTTTCTCTCCGATGAGGCAAGAAGTGATGACTTGCAGATCATGAGAGTGTGTGTTGTGATGGTAGGTTATAGGTTACTCTTTCCCCTAGTGTAGTTCTCATAGTTAGAGCTACATTAGTGGGTGATGTTTGGTTGTTGTATTGGCACTTGGTGGGGTACTTTCAATGGTTACAATTGTGGGTTGTAGTTTTTGGTTACTTTATAATGATGGAGTTCTTTGGGGATTCTAAAGGAGATAATGTTGCATTAAGTAGTGGCTTTACTCAGAGTGGCACTTGGTATTAGCATGTATCTTAGGTCCCAATGAAGGAGGAGATTGACTCTATGTTGGAGTCTGAGGTAGAGGTTGATTTAGTTGAGAGTGCACTTGGTGTATCCGCACCATTGTTGTGGGACATGGACAAGATTTATGGGGCCTCCAAAGGCCCCAAGCATTACTCTAGTATAGTGGGTACCATTTACTTGGATGACTTCATCTAAGAGTTTGATAGTTGGTGTGATCTATAGTGGATGTGGAACTCAACTTTATTCATACCCTTCATGGCATGGAAGGGGTTATTTCAGCACTTGGAGTGTTCACCAATATACAACTACCATGAGTTCAAGAGAGCTTACTTGGAGGAGATTGAGCTATGGAGATGGTATTGGTCTCCAAATTATGTCCATATCACTTCAAGCTCAATTTCTAGGGGTTCTAGCTCCACTAGCATTGGTAGATCTCTTGAAGATGGTGTTACTACGAGTAGAGGTACTACTACAGGAAGTGGTGTAGTATCAAGGTTTAACTCTATGGTGAAATTCTTCCAATGTTTGAGGCAAAACTACCAAGGAGTGCGGGCTGAGGAGCTTGCATGAGTTCCAACAGAAGGTTGGAGAGAGTGCATATGAGGCATATACTTGCATGAGATGGTTGATCAGTTTTACTCAAGGAGTTATTGAGGTCCAAGCTGTCCAGTTTTGGTATGGGATATTGGATAAGGAGTTGCGACATAGAGGTTGTGATGCTATGTTGTTACAAGCTACTTTGCCTACTTTGGCAGTGGTCTTTGGTTTAGCTAAGCGTATTGAGCTCACCATGGTGGAAGAGAGACTGGTGACATTTGGATTTAGTAGGGAGACCTCATCCATAGTTATTACTTTTTCTAGAGTATAGTATAGTGCACCATGCCATGTTGGTTTTCATGGACAAGGTAGATAGCCCATATCCTATGGAGTGAGTGGAAGGCCTATTGTAGCTAGACTCTTCTCTTCATTTTTGGGTCAGCAATAGCCAGTGAGTGGTGGTGTTGCTTGTAGGACTTGTGGTGGACCTCACCATAGGAGAGAGTGCACTCAGGGCAGCGAACCTGATACCTCTGGTGCATCATAGCCATCATAGAGATAATGTGAGCATTGCCACAGAGTTGGTCACAGCAATGACCAATGCTTTGACCTACATCCGGAGTTACGGAGTGGTAGGGCTACTATGGTAGGTAGTAGAGGAGCTCCAAGTCATGGAGGACAAGGTGTAGTAGAAGATCCACACCTAATAGGGGTACAATACTTGCCTTTACTTTTAATACATCCATGGGTACTCAGATTGAGTAACTAGAGTAGAAATTGGTTTGTGAGCCAGCCTATCTCTCACTCAAGATGACCCTCTGATGGCTATTTGGTAACTTACCATGGACTAAGTAGACAAGGAACCCCAACTCCATCATACTCCTCCAAGACTAACACTCCAAGACTCATGACATTACTCACTAGAAAACTCAATGAGAGAGAGATAGTTGTAAATGAAAGGATGATGACTACCTCCTCACCCCTTGTTTATATACTTGTGAAATACTTATGCACTAAAGTTATCATTTACTACAATGACTTAAGTTACTAGGCTAAAAGTCAAGAAAAGTAAAAAAGTATAAAGGAATATCCATCCATATGGGCATATTCTACTAAGCATGTGATTTTATCTTGACACAACCACTAAGTCAAGGATTCCTTCACATGGGCTATCCTTGTACTATACAAGAATCCAAAACAAAAAGACTTGCAGGCCCAAGAGTTCTCAACTCTCTCCTCAAAGCCAAACACCTAGGAATAATACCAAGTCAACACACTAGAATCCAAAATAGTGGTGCTCATCTTTTCCACTTCCTCTAAAGTAAGTTCCCCACTATCTTAGTTATGACTAACTTTAGCTAATCATGACTATCATTTATCTCTATATAAATAATATCTCTCAAGTATTTGTAATACCAAGCTAAATATCACAATACCACACAAATGCATAAATATTACATTTACCCCTGGACTAAGTTTTCACTTTGTCCTCAAAGTGAAGGTCTCTCTACCTTCTATAATACATCTTCAACTTATCATGGTTAATCCTATCAAAGTGTCTTCCTCCCAACTCCTTGAGATCAAAGTTTTAATTTCCCCACACCTTTTCCACTATCAAAGGTCCAAAGTTCTTAGGCAAAAACTTCTTTTGTACTCTCTTGAATCAAATGGAATCAAATAACATTACCAATCACCTTCTTTGAAAGGCTCTACCTTCTTCTTGCCTAGCCTCTTATCATAGCTCTCCTTTTTTTTCCTTTGGGCTTGCTCTACTTGAACCATAGCAACTGCTATTGCCTCTTCAAACTCCATGAGTTAATCCTTCCTTGAGTTCTCTGCATTGTAACACCCATTTGTGCATGTGTGTGATATTATGATATTTAGCTTGGTATTACAAATATTTGAGAGATATTATTTATATAGAGATAAAAAGTAGTTCTATATTAGTCATGATTAGCTAAAGTTAGTCATAGCTTAGATACAGGGGACCTTACTTTAGAGGAAGTGGAAAAGATGAGCACCACTTTTTTGAATTTTAGTGTGTTGACTTGGTATTATTCCTAGGTGTTTGGCTTTGAGAAAAGAGTTGAGAACTCTCAGGCCTGCAAGCCTTTTTGTTTTGGATTCTTGTATAGTCCAAGGATAGCCCATGTGAATGAATCCTTAACTTAGTGGTTGGGTCAAGATAAGATCACATGCTCAGTGGAATATACCCATGTGGATGGATATTCCTTTCTACTTTTTGACTTTACTTGACTTTTAGCCTAGTAACTTGAGTTACTCCAGTAATTAGTAAATTTAGTGTGTAACTATTTCACAAATATATAAACATGGGGTGAAGAGTACCTACTCATCATCCTTTCATTTTCAACTATCTTTCTCTAATTGAGTTCTCCATTGAACAATGTCTTGAGTCTTGGAGTGTTAGTCTTGGACGAGTATGATGGAGTTGGAGTTCCTTGCCTTCTTAGTCCATGGTGCACTACTATAATAGCCATCAGAAGTTCATCTTGAGTGAGAGACAGACCGGCTCACATTTTTGGTTTTGTTGCCATGACCTATCTAGAAGGCAAGATAATGTTTTGCGTTCAATTCTACATTAAGCAAAAGGAGGCTATGAGAGCTCACTCGGAGAGAACATTAGAGGAGGAGAGAGCTGAACTTATATAAGAGAACCAAGACCCATTTGTATACCTTGTAGTTCATTTTGATTTCTTTGAGGTGATTTTGTACATCTTGTACAAATGAGAGGATTTGGAGAGATTATGGGAGGTGAATTATAGATTTTGGGGATTATGGTGATTTTGGATAAAATCTCAAGTTTGAGATTTAGACTTTAAATGTATACACATGATAGCTTGGGTTATTCTTCAGTTAGCACACTTGATATTATTGTGAGAGCAACTATGCGCATTGAGCTAGAATTTTTGAAAGTTGATAGAGTAAAATCCTCCCGCAACTACATGCTCTCTAGAAAATTGTACACAGTCTGCCATTTCTTCAATTTTGATTGTTTTGAAACTTTTCAATAAAATGGATTGTTTTGAAACTTTTCAATAAAATTCAGTGCATTATATCCTACCTTTTAACATAAAAATATAAGAGAGATAATTCTTGCACATGGACTAATGATTTTTTACAATGAGGGGGGGTGGTGTTCAGACCAAATCTAAAATACGTGTGCTGATAGAAAGGTGCCTAAGCCAAATGGTTCGAACAAAAGCTCTGAAATTTTTCAAGGAGAGATGTCCTAGAGTTGTGATTAAGTGTAAAAAATTTCAAAAGACCATGATATACTAGTTGTGAGATTTGATTGACATTGTGAGGAAGTGTCAATTTTGCAAAGTTTAGATCTCATGCATGAGAAGTATGAGAGCAACAAAAAGCATGTTTGAGTGTTTAGACTCATCTTGGGAATATAGAGGGTCACCAAGAATGTAAATTGAGGCTATGCAAGGTTCCCTGAAGGGTTTGTGGTGATTTTAGGGGTAGATTTGAGGAAAAGAGAGTTTAGAATAGAATTTGAAGAGAGTGTTGAGAGGAGCCAAAAACGTATACCATTTGGAGGAAAGAGTGAGTCAAAGTGATTTCTATATGGAGAGAAGAGACATAAGGCAAGTTCATGTCCATTGACTCCTAAGAGCAAGAGCTTGAGGGAAAGGAGAGGCTTACTTGACTTGGGTTTGCATGTTAGACCTTCTTCACCAAGATTGGGAAGAGAAGATCTAAGACCAAGGAGTTGTGTGAGGTTTGTGGAGTGGAAGGACTTCCAAAAGGACATGAGTGTAGTGAAGTTAAAGCACTTTTGGAGACTTTGGTGAAAGATCTTGAAGAGAGTCTTAATACAACTACATAAATACTACCACCTTCATCAGCTAGTTCTCAAGATTAGTGATGGAGATAATCTTTTAACGTATCCATGGTTGAGAGCAGCATGCACAACTGATCGATGGCACAAAGGATACTTGAGGATTGGGCCATCAAACCATAGAGTCATAGTTCTTGTGACTAATATCACCAACACTTCACATTCAGATACACCATCTTTTGATTATTGGGAATTAGATTCTGAAGAAGGAGCTTCACATGTGAACACCAGCATGGAAGAGGACACTTCCACGAAAGAGGATGAATCTGAATCTTAATCTGATTTAGATGTGTGTTATCATTAGGTTTGGATGCCCTTTGGAGTTGGTTTCTGATAGAGGAAGAGAGTTTACAAGAAGCATCAGTACAGCCATGCTACGACATTTCTCTATCAAAAATAGAGTAACTACATCCTATAAACCAAATTCCAATGGCTTGGCAGAGAGAACCAATCAGACCTTGTGCATGATGTTGGCCAAAGATGCAGAAATGGAGGGGGCTAAACATCACTGAGATAAGAGGATTCATGTAGTTTTGTGGGAGTATAGGACAACCATAAAGACTTCCATCGTATATTCTCCATTTCAATTGGTATATGGTATTGAGTCTACCTTACCTATTCACTTTGATCTTCCTACCTTCCAAAGCATTCATAGGAGATTGAAGAAAGCACAAGGAGGTGATGCAGAGAAGTCAAGAGGTGATCAACTCATGGAATTGGAAGAGGCAAGAGCAGTTGCTATGGTTCAGGTAGAGCAAGCCCAAAGGAAACAAAAAGAAATCTATGACAAGAGGCAAGGCAAGAAGAAGGTGGAGTCTTTCAAAGAAAGTGATTGTGTAATGTTGTTTGATTCTATTTGATTCAAGAGAGTGCAAAAGAAGTTTTTGCTTAAGTACTTTGGACCTTTCGTAGTGGAGAAGGTGTGGGACAATTACAACTATGATTTCAAGGAGTTGGGAGGAAGACACTTTGATAGGATTAATCATGATAAGTTGAAGATGTATCATAGAAGGCAGAGAGACCTTCATTTTGAGGACAAAGTGAAAACTTAGTCCGGGTGTAAATGTAACTCCCATTTATGCATATGTGTGGTATTATGATATTTAGCTTGGTATCACAAGTACTTGAGAGATATTATTTATATAGAGATATAGTATGGTTCTACATTAGTCATGATTAGCTAAAGTTAGTCATAGCTAAGATAGTGTGGACCTTACTTTAGAGGAAGTGGAAAAGATGAGCATCACTATTTTGGATTCTAGTGTGTTGACTTGGTATTATTCCTAGGTGTTTGGCTTTGAGGAAAGAGTTGAGAACTCTTGGGCCTGCAATCCTTTGTGTTTTGGATTCTTCTATAGTCCAAGGATAGCCTATGTGAAATTGGCTAATAGCCAACTTGAGAATGCTTGCAATTGCAAAGTGTGTTAGTGCTAACTACTTGTTGCACTTAATCTCCTCATTAAACTGACGGTTCTATGCTTCTCATTTCTGTTTTGATGTGTCAATGCAAGAGAATCTGCATGCAAAGCGACTATGCATTGCAAATCCCCTTGCTTCATTTATACTCTTCAAGCAACTATCAACTAGGTGTTATAATCTTTTAGTGTGTTACATTTTCTTATATCGTTTGCTTTTATTCTTGCTATTATCAAAAAATTTCGTTCACAATTCATTGCTTGAGGACTATTTCCACCTATTACATACCAAAAATCAAATCAAAGCTTGAGACAGTTTAGGTTGGATAGTTCCAAGTGTTTGCTTTTATTCCTGCTATTATCAAACCTTTCCGTTCAGAATTCATTGCTTGAGAACTATTTCCACCTATAACATACAACAAATAAGATCAAAGCTTGAGATAGTTTAGTGTTGGATAGTTCCAAGCAGACCTAAGATAAAAATGAGCAATTCACATGTACACCAAGTTATCGCCTAAAAACGGTCTCTTTGCTTTTGTTCCTATTACCATCGAAATTTAGTGTTCAAAAGTCATAACTTGAAAACCGTTTCACATATTACAAATTGTCTCAATTGCTAACTGTTTCAATCTAACTATGTACTTGTATTTCAAATTTATCTATGTGCGTAGTAGTAGTATGACCTAAATTAACCTGACGGATATAACCTAGATTAACCAGCTCAACCCACCACGGCTAGCCGGCTACAAGTTCAGTGAGCGGGTAGCAATTAGCCGAGCCGTGCCCAGGTCCAGTGAAAGGTAAGGAAATCTGGAACTTATGGAGAAACAGCAGGGAATGTAGAAGGAATTGGCATATATTACCTATCACCGTTGTCCGCAAAGTCCCTAAACACTTTAAACTCACGTTCGTTGGGGGTGAATATTTTGCGAGTGTGAGGTGCTTATTCTGTGAGATTGACCAATCTCATTTCACCGACACACTGAAGATGACACTTGTGAATTTATAACGAAATTGCGCAGTAAACTCATTATCCCTAGAGGGGACCTTCGATCGAAAGCAAAATGACCCAGGCCGACCGTACCTTAAATATACCCATCGCAGTCGCGAGTTTGACGCCAATTTAATTTTCTCATTTTACTTTGCCCACACGTCAATTATTAGCACAACAGTTATTAGCGAGTTAGAGAAAATCTCGGTGTTACTTTACGGACAACGTTATTGTATAATGAAATCAAAACCCTTCTTAAACAACCGAGTTCCATACCTACGTATGGAAGACTTTGACATTTGATGTACCACAGTAAAGATCATCGTAACTTTCTGTTATACATGGCTTAGAATGATGTTGTGATGGATAGGTATGTGCAGTACAGAGTGAGTACGATTAAGATAAGAAGCATGACGTCATCACCCCATCATAATGTTAGTGCAAAGGATATCAACAGCACAAATTTAAAGACCATAATCATGAGACTCCCCAGGAGCGACCGTCTGAGGACTGGGGTTAACCATTGCATTCTCTACTTCAGCATGAGCCCGTCAACACTACAAAGCACAATGAGGGCGGACCAGATTTTGCATGGCAAGGCTGCGCGATAACACTCACTGGGTCACTGCCTTACGTGGTGCCGAGATAGCTGGATGCAATGGATCTCGTCTGAGTTTCTGTTTATTCCTTTTGCTCAGGAGTGCCAACCCGGGTCTACCCAAAGACGGTGCTCAGTATATAAGGAGAAATGAGGGAGTAAGGGGGCGGGTAGTAGCTGTAGTTTTCCTTTGACAAGGAAATTATCAAACATCCATTATCTGATACTAATCAATGGATCTCGTCCCGAGTTTCTGTTGTCTTGCTGATAAATGCCAAGGCAAACCCGGGTCTAACCGGAAGTGGTGATCAGTAAGTACGGAAAAATGAACGTGTAAGGGGGCCAGTAGTAGCTGTAGCCTTCCTTTGACAACGAAATCATCAAACATCCACTATCTGATAATTGGTTTACCAGACCGGCGGCAAGTCGGTCAGCCATTATCTGATACTAATCAATGGATCTCGTCCCGAGTTTCTGTTGTCTTGCTGATAAATGCCAAGGCAAACCCGGGTCTAACCGGAAGTGGTGATCAGTAAGTACGGAAAAATGAACGTGTAAGGGGGCCAGTAGTAGCTGTAGCCTTCCTTTGACAACGAAATCATCAAACATCCACTATCTGATAATTGTTTACCAGACCGGCGGCAAGTCGGTCAGCAAAGTGAACAAGCGACCGTGAGTACCTGACCTGGGTATAAACTGTAGAATTGGAGAACCTACCGTTTATGTATCTGAAGGCTGAAGAATGTAATTGAAATGCCAAAATAGAGATTGCAGCTAGCACGCTAACCATATGCCACAGGAGAAAAATAGAGAGCAATTTTTTACAGAAGCAAACAGAGCATGCAGAGAGTAGTGCTCCAGGCAACAGAGGAAGCAATGGTGGTAATTAATGTTAGTGAGAGCGGAAACTGTTCCTTAAGCAGCAAAGAACGACGAAAACTGTTTAAGAGGCCGAGTAGGGAGATTTTCATCAATGCTTATCCCGTACATATAACGTGGGCAACCACTAGAGTCCGGGAAATGATTCATTTTAGTGCTGCGCAAACTTTTCAACCACAGATACAGCCAGATTGTCCATGAAGTAGTAAATCTACATAGCGGCCGGCGAATAAAACTTTCCAGGACATTTGTTCAGAGATCTGTGTAGCACATGAGAGCAGCTTCTAAATAAGCTCTGTAAATAGAAATCCCTAGAAATTACCTACAAAGAAAATCCCGATACGAGCCCAAAAGGAGCTCGTCTATCTACAATAATAAGTGCTTGCTGCCTATAAACCAGTAGTTGACTTCTTTCCGGCTAACAATTTGGAAATTTGCAAACCTCTGCTAAATGCTTCACTGAACAGAATTCGAGTTTGCATCGCCTGCAAACCTGGCAACCAAGAGAGAACAACTACAGGAGCCATGACACATATCCCTATTCCCATCTCATAAAGTCGGGCGACGGCCGTCACCATGGGCCAAACAGGAGTGTTCTCCAAGAATGGTCGCCTCAAAACTAAGCAAATGGAGATGATTCCCCACCCGGTAGGTATGAACGCCAATATACTCGTAAATATATCCCAAATCGAGAAGTTTGTGAAGACGAACAGTATCACAACACACAGAACCAGGAAACAGATAATGAAAGCTTGTATGCCCCGGTATTTACTGTGTCGCTTCGCTCCGTACTTGTCAGCAGCACGGGCTACTATAAGGTGAATTAATCCCGCAACAAAAAGATAGGTCCAAGATATGAGGTACACGACAATGCTGGTACTGTTGTTTGAAATTTTTAGGCGGTAAACAATCCCATACTGGAAGAAAAAGAACCGGAGATTTAGAACAATTTCCATGACCTTTCCCCAGAAACCTGTGGATTGGAAATGCTCTTGCTCTTCGTCCCACCATTTCTGCCAGCTCTGGTCACCCTTCACAAACACTCCACCTTTGTAGAATACCCAGTTCATGAAGTCATCAAAGTCGTCCACTGATTTCAACCAATCAAAGCCAGATGGGTTGAAAAGGAATGGTGCCAGAATCCAGGTCAACCCCAAGAACCAGCACGAAAACGTCGTGAGAATGTACGTGGTTGTGTTCTTTATCGACCCATACATCTGATAGACTATGAGCAAGAGAATAATCTCTAGTCCCTTAACAAAATGACTCCTTGCGTATAATCTGTAGTTCAATGAGAACTTTTCATGTCTCACAACGAATCCACGTCCAGTTGCACGATACTGCGACCACAGCAGAGACCCAAGAAGTGCAAAGTAGCTTAGAATAACAAACTTAGCGAAATGCTGCTCCTCATACCCTGAAAACATTTGTAGGTTTATATTGCAACTCCACTGGAAAGAGAAGTATTGATCTTACCTTGGCACCCCCATGAAGTATGGTCCGACCAAAGTAATGAGTCCTTGTACCCATGGAGAATGTAAAGAAGACAGAGGCCAACTGAAGCTGCATAGTGAGAAATTCCCAGATGGCAATGAGAAAGCCTTTCTCAAGAGAGTTTTCAACAATCATAGGAAGGGCGGTGAACACCCCCATCTGGACGACGAACTGCTGATTCAATGCTGCTGTCAGAGCACCGTTGGCAGAGGAATCCTGCGTAATAGACACCTCTATGCCACTTAGAGCCAAGTAGACGCGACCCCATAGATAGGCATAGACTGTGAGTACCACAATCATGTTGTTTACAAAAAATCCAACGGTGGTGTAGTAGACTGAAAGCATTCGGAAGAAGTCAACGCGATGTCCAAGGCGATAGATGTCTCGGCTCAGCATTTGTTCACCGTTGCCACTTGCCACTTTCGCTTCGAAAAGTGCAATTTGATTAAGCCCAACATCCCGACCTTTGCCAACCTGAAACCAAATCGTATTGGTTAATCGCTTTTGTCAAGAAAGTGATTCTTAGCACATTTTGAAGCTCAAAAGAAAGTCCAAAGGCTGTGGGAATAAAGAGAACCACATAAAGTAAGACAGAAACAGACCACAAAACCTGCACATAAATAACAGTCCGGGAGGCACCAGTAATGAAAACCGATATTTGAGACCTGACGACCGCGAATGCCAAATATATCTACCTGGATATACTCATGATGCGTGACATTTCCTCCTCGCAAAGTGCAATTGAACCCAGCAAATATGTCTTCACTGATGTTGATCACTCTTGAAGCCTTGCTAAGACCACCTCGAGTAATAAACCACAAGCGATCAAACACATCAGGGTGACCATAATGCATACGGACTTTCAAAGGCTTCGCCAGAACTCGTTGACCAAGCGTTACAAAACTCGTTTCTTGGGCAGACATGAACCATGCGAGCGAGGAAACGGCACCGGTGAAAACATGCTCACGGACGCCCAGTATAGTTGGCCTTCTTCGCCCGTGGAATTGTCTAAATTCTTGGAGAAGGTTTCGCATCTTCAAGGCCTCCTCGAAGTAGTTCTCCTGAAACATTGAAGATGATGAATGAGTTAGTCACTTGATGGAACGTCTGTGCTATTCACTACCTCGTGCTTAGGAACATCGTTCAATGTCGATGGTTGATTCAACAAAATGGATCTTACATACCTTGC
This sequence comes from Lunularia cruciata, assembly GCA_948567375.1. Classification (NCBI taxonomy): domain Eukaryota; kingdom Viridiplantae; phylum Streptophyta; class Marchantiopsida; order Lunulariales; family Lunulariaceae; genus Lunularia; species Lunularia cruciata. The sequence continues at coordinate 45,113,190 of OX419757.1, forward strand.
AGAATAATGCCACACTATGTTGGTCACATATTGAATATACATGCATCGAAATTTTTTGCAAAAGGACTGAACTGAAGATGTTTTAGACTTCTGGTTGAAGCTGAATACATAAGGTGGAAAGGGCGATTCTAAACGGCAACGTACCTGATTCATATCAATGGTCTGCACTGCATCACCCCTTGTGAAAATCAAAGCGTGATTTTGATTCTCAGGCTTTCCTTCTCCTAACTTCAGAGGTCCAGGTAATTCAACCCTGTAGATTTCTACCTCCTCTTCGCGCAAACTGTCATACTTGACCAAAACTGAGAAGTACCTTTTCGGACCCCTCTCTGATGGTCCAGCCATTTCATCGACATACGCTACTCGTAAACCTTCCCATGTCTTCATCAAATAGAGAATATCTTTGGCCTGCTGTGCTCCTTGCTTCTTCTGCTCTCCATAGATTTGGCAAGCAACAACGTAGGTAAACTTTACTGCGGCAGTGGCGCCATCCATCTCTCTCTTTTGGTCGGTATATGCCCCTTCCTTATGATGATCTGTGTAACTGGTGCGAGAATGTGCGGAATCTTCTCTTGAATGACCGTTCGATCCGTCAACTTCACTGGAAGTCCTCAACATGAGCTCCTTGTAGCCCTCAATGTCCACTTCAGACGCAGCATCCAGAAAGGCCAACTTTTGTAGAGCTCTATTTCACAAAATAAAAACGTGTGATTCAATCGCAGCGATGGATGAGTAAGTCATGATCCCCACAGAGAAAATTGGGATATTTATCGTATTGGGAAAGTTGACTTCTGTGTACACCAAGATCAGTATCAACTTGTCGTATCCAAGACGAGTACACAAATTAGACAAGCGAAGTAGGTGAGCGAACTAACCTGTGATAATACATCATACCCCGCACAGTCCGGACAAGTGTCTGTCCGCGATAAGATGCCCAAAGACGGAGTTCCAAACCGTCATCCACCTTCCACATCATGTCTTCGCCGGATATACCCTTACGATTCATTCGTTCTTCGAAGTATTCCCAGTCATCTACTCCCAGCAAAGATAAGGAATTTGGGAAGAAGACAGTCAGAAAGAAGTGCTGCCGCCCTCAGTTATTGATGTCTAAATCGGTTGAAGGTTCATTGGTTTCCAATTCAGAAAAATATTTCAAGACACTAGCGAGAATAGAAACGGATCCCTAAGGAGGCCATACACAAACAATAGAATAGGGTTAAGTAATAAATGGTTTTACCTTTGAAAATTTTCTGAAGGTAATACAATGTTGAGATCCCATCCTCATTGGGAGTGTTTAGCGACTTTTTGTTGTACATTACATCCTCGGAATAATATGGCGTTAAAACACTGAAAGCCAACATCTTTTCTACCTGTGGCACATGCCCACATACCATATCATGATTGGAGCACAAGAGTTTCCTGTATAAGACACATCGTGGTAATTTTTCTAAGTTCTCACCGGTCAATGGATCCGTTCAGAAGACCCAAATGACCCGTGTTCATGGAGAGATGAAAGATATAGATCCCTTAGAGCTCCTTGAACATTCTGCTCTCGAGCAACTGCATGTGTAAGTAAAAGGCAGTAGATCACGAGACCCTAAGATTGACCAGAGCAACCTCCACCACCCGACAAACACACATAGGAGAAGCATTGTGAAGCCTAAAGCTAGCAACTGAAAATTGATTAAAAGAAATGAAAGACAGTGATTGCTAGGCAGGAACGGAAATATTTTCCACGTTCTAAATAGCTTTTGACACACTACCTCCACGGACGATAAACTGTTCATAAGCAATCTGCATGAGGCCCGCCGATGAGTTGTTCAAACTGACTTTTGAAGCGACCACAAATCCAGTCTATCTTACGCACCTTATACTAAAGTAAGCTAACCAACATAAAACATCAGATCTGTCAATCCTGCGAAATAGTATGATCCTGAAACAACCTTCTCGTGACTTCTAGTTTTGTAAGCTGTCAGCTTCGCTGTCAAGCATGTCCAAACAAAACTAGAGGCACGAGAATTATATGGATCTGATTTGAAAAGAGGTTCCTGAAAATCATTTAACAGCAGAAAATGTGGCTTTCACAATGATGACCAGCAGAAAGGCTTGAAATCTGCGTAAAGGTGTTACCTGTGGGGCACGTGGCATGGTCATGAAGAGCGAGTTGCTGAAAAAAGAAATACGTCGCTTTGCTTCAAGACTCTTCGGTACGTCCAACAAAGCCTCTCTTGTGCTCAATGTCGTATGTAACCTCTTTAATTGAGCGAAAAACACGTCGTCAGTTTCAATATCAGGTAAATCTACTGCGTCCACAAACAGAAGAGACGAATTCGAACTCAACTCCCTCAACCCCCGGGCCAACTCTATGTTTCTGGGAAATTCGCGTAGAAGGTCTTCATACAAATTCTGCAGTGCGTCGACAACCTGTAGAAGAATTAACAGTCATCAGTCAGTGAAACGAGACGTTCAAAAGGATAAGTAATGCTTTGTGGACTCTACAAACAGGCGCTCAATAGAAATGTTTGGAAACATGTAAAATATACAAATGTTTTCGAAGGAAACAAGTACTAGTGGAGTTCTCTATCTGCCGCTTAGTGCTGCACATATTACTGAGTCCAAATTTGCGCTTTCTGGTCCGATGATACGGCCAAAAAAAAAAAACCCCCGAAAACGAGGCTACCACTAACTTAGGTAGATGGGCTCGAATGTATTGCAGTTTTCAGTGCGCGCATAAAGGTGTCAGCCTACAACACGTATGATATCCTCTGCCAGGATCAGAATCTTCCAAAACGTTGAAACAAGAACTTCAGAAGCCGGAGGAAATCCGACAACCTTCAGAAAGCATACTCGTTAACTACAAAGTAAAATGAGAAAGAGTGAACCTGTATGCTCACTACAAGATTTGACGCCTAGAGTTTATGGTATAATTAACGCTTTTGACATCAACCGTCGAGGGAAGACAACGCTGAATATGTATGAACAAGTGGAGCATACCTTCTGAATCTCGTTCATCAGTGGTCGATCAAGGAGTACTTTGATCAGCTGGACAAGTCTTGCGTGTATCTTTGGCAGAGCACTCAGGTGGAAGCGATTCATAAATTGACCTTGAAGTATTGCTTCATCAATCTCCTCAAAGATTGTGGCAAACATCCGAGCCTCATCACGATCTTGGTGTAAAATCTTGTTCAACACATGCCTTACACTCTCATAGCACTCTATCACTGCACAACGCCTGTATTCATTGCTCTTGACTCTCTTCCACAGCCCATGATCAGTGTAGAACCATTCACTGCATAGGCCGAGAGCAACCAACACCTGCACGAGTGAGGATTATCAGAGAAGTGTAAGTTCTTGATATCATGTTCAAATTGAGGGTCGACGAGAATCACTAGTTGCCGGTCACTAAACTAAAAGAGTAGAGGAATGCAAACCTCATTCGAGATTAGGACTGATGGCCACTGAGTCACCGAGATGTTCCACACTGAGGTTGGCATGCTGAGAAGCTCCAACTCCCTGAAAACAGCATGCCAGATTTAGGCATAAAGTACACAAATGTGCCGCTTTATTCCCGAAAAGAAGCGAATGAACGTGGCATCAGCATATATTGAGTGTATTAACCCATTCCTTAAAACACGGTTATACCCACTTAGGACTGGCTAAGACATGACATAGTAAATAAGGTATGAGAAGTATCCCGCATCGCACATGGTGGGATCAGCATATATGAGCAATGGTATGCGGAAGCCGTTCGTAGAAAGGGGGCATAGACATACAGCAACTAGTGTGTAGCTCCAACATGTTGCAATTAAAAGATACTCTTTGTCCATATGCAAACTGACGTACTTTTATTAAAGTGAAATAAAACAGTCACCTGAAAGAAAGAAATAACAAACCTGTCGCTGATTAGATCTTCTTCACGGAAAATGAGGATGATTTCATTCCAGACGTGCCTGAATCTACCTGTTTCCATAGTCTTTCCTTCCACCTGAGTAAACACCATATCCAAAAGACTCAGTTCCACGGTGGTACTTAAAATCCGGCCTTCAATCAGTTTTTGCTACAGAATGAGTAATTTGAATACAGAACCCGTTGTAAACAACCAGTTCCCGCCCAGGTCTGACCCCGCTTGACTCCGACATTTGGCAGTAACGTACTAAAAACCTCAATAATGCAGCTTTAACTATAGTTTGAGAGTATAATTATGAAACCTGTTCATTAGAACACGGTTCAATACCCACTTAAGACTAGACAAGACATGACGAGGTAGAACCAGTATATCCCTCAGCTTTTACTACAAGGCAGACCACGAACATGATACAAGTGTTATTGATTTCGATACAGTTTCCTACATCGACGGGGAGGAATAGATCGGAAGGTTCAGAGAATGTACCTGCTGAATCTTAACAACCCCATACCGGATCTTTACTCGTCTCGCAAGGTTCTTCACTTGAACCCACCATTCGCGGGCCCATGAGTTAGGTCTGCAAATAAAGGAAACTTCCTTCCTTCAACAAGGAGTCCACCAAAGGATGGGCACACCACATGCGAGAGCCAACGCTAAACTAACTTCCATGAGCTTTTACCATCTATCATCTTTCTCTGCATTGAAGAACTTGATACGACAACACACACGGTATTCAGTAAAGAAAGAGCTTAACCCCTCCTCGTTCTCTGATTAGAAGAACTTAACACGACAATAACTTCGATCCGCGAGCAACTATATGACTATATATCCAGCGTTCCCAACAGTATACCTCTGTTTTAGAAATGTTTCTTCCGGCATAAGGTTGAACTGGACAGCAACAGGAAAGATATGAAACCGAGCTTTCAACTGGGCTGTATTCCGAATCTGGAGACATATCCAAAGCAAATTTTGATTCTCAAGTTGCAAGATTAGATACAATTTAAATAATTCAGAAACGCTGCCGTCCTACTTTAGAACGCAAATTTGCACAATTCCATTCTTTAAATGTAAGCAACATCTAGCAACAGCGAGATCGGGGATGCAAAGAAGTACTGTCGGACAAAACGCTAGGACAACTGTTGGACTCTATTCCGATTAAACTCCTGAAACAGTATCTCTAGAAACAAATAGCCGAGACTTATATTCCGACGAACGACTCAGGTATGTCCTTGCAATGAATGCCTGAATGCATCTTCTTGTAAGTAAATACAATAGGCAATATACCAGGGGTCATTCCTTAAGTGCTGTCTGTAAGATATACCTCTCCAAGATGTGCGAGCAGACCCACAAGGGCTCCCACCAGGGCCGAAAAGACAGAATACCAAATTTGCATATCCATGAAATATATCTGATAAGCAAAGGGGCATAACGAAGGTTAGGCAATTCCTAATAATTTGTTGTACACTGCCAGACAGAGCTTTAGATGGCAGACCTGACCCTGGTAGCTAGTCTGTTCCCTCTAACATTTCACCCTGTAATATCGATCACAGATACTAAAAGCAGTTGTAGCACACGGTATCCTTTGATGGACATATTGCCTAACCCAAAGTTCTTTCAGTAAATAGAAATTGATGAAAGTATACCCAGCAATAAGTAAGAGAAGGATATTGCTTTTTAAATAATGTCCTGGACTTCTATTCGGGAAAGGAGAAATTGTGTAAGCGATCGTGTGATGTTGATGTTGAACCGTAACTATCCTTATAAATTCAAGCAAATAGCTTCAGAATGTAGAGCCAGGGCCTGTCAGGAGGAGGCAAAAACCTCAAGATCGCGTCAATAATAGAGGAAACACCTCAAAAGGAGAGATGAACACAGAAGCTAGAGGATTGATAAAGGAACATACCAGTACAACCGGAGCCCACATGGCCAATGCAGCTGTTCTGTTAGCTGCGCCAACAAACCCACGAGCAAAATGGTCACACACAAAAACCACTAAACACTATGAGTGTTTATGAAATTCGCACAAAATTCAACCAAACAGAACAGACAGTGCCGAAAACTGAATGCCTACTCCAACCAATAGCCAAAACACGTAAGAAAGTTCAACGTACCATTCCTGAAAAATTCGTGCCATCTGTAATTGATTCCAGTTACATCAAGCGTTGCCCTCGTTGGTTTCACCAAGGGTAAAATCTACAGACAAAATAAATCTTGATGATTATCCTACATCTCAACTTATGACAATATAGATGACACCCAGGAACTAACATGGATTGGAATAAGCGTTCGGCACTGAGGACAGCGTCTTCTTTACCTGTAGGTAGTAGCTGAAACTAAACTTCGCTAAAAGAACGACCAGCCAAAAGAGTGTGTACCTGCAAAAGAAGATTGGTCCTTAGAATTGACGATCCACTTTAAGTTGCTTCAATTTCCCCCGCAAGAAGGGAGCTATGACGGCATTGAGAGGAGGAATGATACGTCCAAAGAAAAACCTTTTGGCACTAATATTCTATATTACCCTACAAAAAACTTGATATATCCAGCATATTAGACTATTCTCTAACGACTCGGAAGCGAGCGCTGGAACCCGATACAGCAGCAGTATCCTGCTGCTGTATCTGGTTTACGTCTCGAAACTTCATATTGGTCAAAGTGTGAACCCCGGGGCGTTTGTGTTCTTGAGAAATCACTGAACCTAGTACTTGCGTCACGAAGCCCACAAAAATCAGACAGACCAGTCACGAAGCACGCCAAGCCTGTCCAGAACAGCACCACTTTCTCATTAACTGGATTCTTAGCTCTGATCAAAACTCGTTTTATGGCTAATTTTAAGAAAAACCCTTTCTTACTTGATGTTGTCGAAAATGCTTTCTCGTAGTCCTCGGCCGACAAAAATATGACTCTGCAAGCAAAAGCAAGATATTTTCACTTCCTACCCAGAGACAATGCACAAAGTAAAAGTTAATAAAAATCAAGCTATAAGTGAATCTACAAGAATCCTCACCTGAAACCACCAAGTCATAACAGAGAAGATTTTCCAATCCCTGGTCTCAACAAAGTTTCGTATATAGGGGATGATAAATAGCACCAAAGCTAAGACTTCGGGGCTGACAAAAACTGCGCAAAACCCCAGGTAGAGGTACAATCGTTGACTTGCAGCATCAGTCCAAGCACCATCCGAATTCCGTTGTGCCCACATGCGGCTGTTCCCCAGATGTAGAAACAGATCATAAGATGTCAACAGCTATGATCTTGCAACGATAGTGGCATCAAGCTGGCAGAAAATCAAGCTCAGTTCTGCAACTTCAACATAGTATGGGAAAAAAACAACGAGGTGGGCATACACAAGAGTGTAAAATGACACTAACCTATGGCCATAACTCCTACTTGACTTTACAGTAAGGAGAGTACTTTATAAACAGTAGCAGACTAAACTGCATTAAACAGAAAATTCACCTAAGTCAGATTTGTCAGAAACATGTAAAATTTTACCTATAATAGACTGAAAAGAGCACGGTCCATACAGCTCCTGCGATGAGCTTGAGAGTCATACGAAACCCGACCAGCAGAGTTCCCCAGGAAGTAAGACTATACTGCATTCCAAAATCAAGAAATGCTGCACCACCAGACAACCACGAACGCAATAAGTCAATTACACTTTGTTGAAAGTGAATCTCAAGACTTGCAGGAGCTGCATAAAAGCTCTGTATTTTCTCCAGAAGCTAAACTACAGGAAACGACTACAGACATGGACAATTACACGGCCTCATCTCCACAATCATTACTGCCTCTTCTCTCAAACTGGGGCCAAGCACCTGTCAAGAAGGATAGCAAGAAGTACAAGAAGAGGCCAGCAAAGGCATAGTGACATTCCTTCATCAAGGAAATTTGATGTCCTACTCGACCAGAAAGCTTCGAAAGAACCTACTATTTGTCTTCCTACCTAATACAACTAACCATGTCTGTGGCACTTCGGATCTCACACACGAATTCACCGTGCTGATTTTAATGATTTAGTACTTTCATATATTGAGTATATGAGTATGGAACCCGCTTGTAATAGTTTCATATATATCAAACGTAACGCAAAATATATGCATACCAAGGACAAATATAATGCGTGATGAATAAAACCGTTCATTAAAACAGGGTTTCATAGCGTGAGACTATTGGGTGGGTAAAACATGGCATTGTGACAGAGGCATGATAAGTAAATCCCTCGTAGCAAGGACAAATAGGTTTAAAAAGCATGCTTCTTAAAGTTACAGACTAACAGCCACAATAAGAGGTAACGAGTCACTGGTCTTAGGAATCTCCGGTAAAACCAAGGCAACCAGCGCATCCTACTACAAGAGTACCTTGAAGGACTCGGAGAGAAGACCACGTAATGAAAATACTCAAGGCATGTGCTTGAGAGTCTCTCTCTGTCAAAACTGTCCAGGGGGCCCTCGTTGGGCCTGTTTGAGGGCTTGGGGCCAAATCGTCACTGATCTCTGGTCTGGCCCGAAAAGCGACAATTATCAATAACTGCGAAAATATCACGAATTAACAAAGTCAGGAATTGTTCAACAAGCCAAGATCAAAAGCGCGTGATAGTTCGCCCCAGATTGCATCACAGAAAGTTAGAATCATCAATCCCTACGCCATATTGAGTAATAAAATATAGCCCACGTTGTAAACAACCCGATTCCATATGCATACTTCTATTGTTATATTCTTATCTGAGGGTCTTCAAAGCTACGGACTTACAAGTCCACAAGAACTTTGTGAACGATCACTTAAACACAGAATGTGATCTCGACTTAGCTTGAACATCAAACTCAGCATGACTAGCCAAGTTTATACTCAACCCACCATTCATATATATATATATATATATATATATATATATATATAACTATGCATTGCATGTTTTAGGGACGAGGGACTCGCCTTGAAGACCTGGCTGGCTTAGAGGGGGTATAAGCGTCATGAAAGAATTTCCTTCACCCAAGTATCAAACGAAGCAAATGACGTAAAGACAAATGATTGTTCACTAACCTGTAACATAAGTATCAAGCCAATCCACAAACGATCAAAGCTACGATAAATGTTCCAGAACGACCTCTGTTCGACAAACCCGGTCTTCCCCACTCTCTGCCTTGTCTTATCCTGTAGGACAAACATCCACCACCAGTCTGATTAGCCTTTACATATCCATGGGACAACACTAGGAAGCGAGCACGAAGGAAACTGCTTCAATACATTCACCTTATATTCGGAAACCTCAAGTGAGGAAATGAAGTTGGAGAGGAAAACTTGAAGAAAGAAAGGAAAGCACAGAAAGGGGAGCTCAACAGGAGACTAGAGGAGTGATCAAAGGCAACTTGGTAGTGGCGGCTAGTCTCCAAGCTACTTAGTAGTTTTATTGGGGCGACCGGGTGCTACCAATGTCCTCCAAACAAGAGCAATAAAAAGAAAACTACAATTTGAACCAGGTCCGAGTAAACGGGGTACGTGAAAGACTGCTCATTTGCAGCTAAAGACGAATATTAAGATGTGAAGACAGACATCGGCACATCCAACAAAACAAGATGTTCCTGATCATCCTCACAGCAGAAGCAGGGGACCGAATTTATTGAAGAACTCTTTTTGGTTGATTGCTTCAATAATTAAAGTTGGCTATTTCAAACCGGTTACCTTAGGAGGAACGAGATAGTTGCAACTTATCGCTAGAGGCCAGCGCAATTGAGTTAAACATCTTGTATCCCTGTTGAACAACACCGGTTACAAGCACAGATCATGATATTGGACAAAAATTTCACCACTCTAACTCTGCAACTGATAAGCTCAGCTACAAAAGGGCAGCTTTGTAATATGAGCTGCATGTCGACCACTTTCAATGATCATGCCAGGACAAGATGGACATAAATTGGATGGACAAGTGCAGTAATTATCTGTTCTCCACTAGACCAATACCAAATGGTTTCTAGCCACTCACCAGAAGTACTCATTCATATCATCGTAGTTTCTCCAGGCTGAATGAGGATTCTTCCCGGACCCACTTTCTTCTGCCTCCTGCAGCCAAAAGACTTGTAAATTGACCATAACTTATTTCTACAAACTGGCTTACTAGACTAACAAGGGCGACAAAACGACAAAACACCCAAGCGATGAAGCTGACAGGTATTAGAAAGTTCGTTAAGCCCTGTATCTATACAGCATCGGTCCATCTGGAAGAACTCCTGCGACAATGCGGAGTTCAGATTCTACTTGAGATTTCAGTGTAAGTTCCGATATTAAAGCAGTCACTTACGGCTCTGACAACATTGTAGATAGGAGTTATGACTTTCTGCAAAAACCCATCTCGCGATGCCGGTATAGTGTACTGGTTCTGATCGTCATAGGTATTCTCAAGGATTCTATTCAGCTCTCCGGACATCTGCAAAGAGATATCAAGAAAAAGAAGGCACAGTCAGAAGCAGATACTAAAGCTCACAATGATAATATAATGAAATCGGTAAGAATCTCCGTATCAAACATGTACTGACGCTCAACGACATAAGAACGCCCCTAACATAGATTGCGTCGAAGGAGAGGTAAAACAAGAATAAATATCAGCTACAGCTCCACTTATACAGTTTGCAAGAGCAGTAGTACAAATCTCTACAATAAAAATCCTCATAACTGTCAGTTACATAGGGAGATAAGCATGCATATGTCTGCATCCAGTGGTTAGTAGCACACCCTTCAAAATATTTGAGGAGTGGGAGCAGAAGCCATTCAGGGAACGGAGATCCAGACCCACTTAAGACAGAACCGGACACATGCATATGGAAAATGCAAGCAAGAAAGGGATGCAAAATGGAAGGAAGGTGATCCAAGCAAGTAAATACAGGTTGGAAAATAAGCCAAATCGTTAGAAAGCAGAAGCGAAAATTGATACATTCCATGATCAGTATGCACAAGAAGCGAAATCGTTAGGAAGCAGAAGCCAAAACTGATACATTCCATGATCAGTATGCACAAGAAGCAGAAGCGAGATTGGTACATTCCATGAGCAGCATGCACAGTGAACATTAGCAACATCCATGTGAGAAAGGAAGCGAGCCTTGACTAGCAGATACGAAGCAAAGAGAAACCATCGAACAAGTAGTAAATCATAGCATTAGCGGATGATGGCTGGGTTGGAGCGCAGTGTGACAGGACTAGATAGTGTACATGACATCATGCTCTATGAGCGCATAAGTCCTAAAACACTTAACACGTTACGTGATGAAATGCAGAACCCGTTGCACAACCTTCAACAAATCCATAAAAGCACTTACATTATGAAATATGAAACAAAGACATTCCGGCATAAACCGCAAGTTGGCTGCCTCTCCCCATATGAGAAAGTATAGCGAAACGTATAGTAACTCCTTTTGCTCGTTACTCTCATGTTTCCGCCTGATCCCATGATCTTCAATTTTCCTTCAAAATTATAAATGACTTGAGGTTATTAGAGGTGATATTGAATTTTGAGTGGCCAAGGAAAACAATTTACCAAGTGAAAAAGTAAACAGCATATTCAAACATTCCGGTCTAAGATAACCGTGCCGAACTTCTGGATGCTTGTAACAGGGCGGAAATTGAGATCAACTCAGCTTTCAAAGAAGAACAATACCCGCCCTCTCGACCATCATTCTCTGCTTCAATTGCTTCGTGTTCTTCTTGAACCACGAATACACCGTAACTCTAAAATTTCACACTAAGTCTGAACCTTCATCTCACTTCACCCGGAAGCTGTGCAAAATATGGAACAACTCGCATGTATAAAGGGAGGGATCGCTTACTCTAGATTGTGCTTAATACGTAAAAAGCTGCACCATTTGATGTAATTTCTCGTTATTTTCTGCCGGATAGACCGCACTACTTCGAGTTGAAGCTACATTCAAAAGCAAACAACAATGTGGGTGACGTGATACAAGAAAACCTCAATCTACATCCAACATGAACCTGATCTCTACGTTCTTCAAACAAACTTTTTCGGTCCATTAAAAATCTTACTTGAATAGTCTTGCAAGACGTCTATAGCATACAAACACAAAAGAAAGGACTCCTCAGGCCTGTACAGTCTTCTACTGGGGGTTGCCAAAAATTGGTTGAAGACTTGAATAATGGGAATCGTCGTCAAGTTCCACTAAACTCTGTAAAAGAATTGGTCAGGCAATTATGGACTCTGTAGTGCAGACAGAGAGGCCATCAGGGTGTGACAATCAAGAAGTTCAATTTGTAGACTACTAAAACTCAACGGATTATCCTGCTAAAGCTGGCTGACGTCCTCGAATGACAAAAAGAATGTATACCTTGTCAATTGGATCAGGTGGAGGTTGCATGCGCATTTGGGCGTTGGACAGCAAAAGCACAAGGTGCTCCCGCTGATTACGAACATTGGATTCCTGTGTGCGATACATAGTTAATAGCCAGTGGAAATACATGTATTATCCAGATGACATTCAAATGTCAAGGGTATGCTACTTCTGGACCTCAAGGACTCTACGTTCTTACAGAAACGAAGAAAGCCTTAAGAGTGCAGTTCTCATAGTTCAATGAATCATCACAACTCAATCGTCTCGATATACAAATTTGGAATTCCCCTCCAAAAACAGAACTGAGACGAGATTACATGGCCACTAAATAGGACGTATATGAAACAACGCAAGAGGTCCACGGAATATCACCTGGAAACCAAATTCTATGCCAAGCCAATCCAGCATGTCAGAGTTGTCCGTCCATGAAAAGGTATGGTTGGGCTTCCGTAAACCTCCAGTGATGCGCAAAGCTGCTATGGCCGCACGAACCTATAAGAAGTAATATTAGCGATGCATATGCAAGAACAACAGTGTACATATGAGATTGATACAGCATAATTCCTCACATTCTTTTGTGCCGGGTATTGAAAGCAAATACGAAAATGGGCTTGGTTGCGGTTAGCCATTCCTGCGGATCGGCAAATCACTGAAAATTGGTGGAGCTGATCTTGCAAGTAAACCATACATCAAGAACGACTTTGTATGGGACTTTGTATCGGGAGTGAAGGCCGATAGTAAACTAAGTGTGTTATAGACTTTGTATTAATTGGCATGAATGATTTAAACATACTCGAGCGCAATTTTCCCATTAAAGCGCAGACGCAACTCATACCTCTGGATATTGCAGAGCTGGATGCTTATCAAGCGTGTTGTGAACAGGAATAATATTATACACCTCCTCCCCTCCTCCCATTTTGTCATTCCCCCGCTCGGCTGCATCCAGCGACCTACGCCGGCTATACCTCTCCATTTTAACTTTCTTTTTCAAATTTCAGCTTACGAGTCTCTAAACCATCGCATTTCCTGTTCAGTTCGTTTCGTATCGTTTCGTACCAACAACTATCCACAAGCCAAACAATCTCTACAACGATCTACTCCAAGCTCCTCTCGTCTTCTCGCAGATGGCTGCCTCGACCTAATAATTCGTCTTTCATCCAATCGAGCTCCGATCTGCAGACTCCGCTGCTTCTGCTGCCTCCTCTCGCGCATACTAGGCGCCACCCCTTCACCCTCACCACCACGAGCGAGGAAGGAGGGAACGAAGACCTGCGAGACAAAGAACAGTTCGCTCTCGCAGGCTTTGCTTCAGGGTGAATAGAACCGGAAATTCTACGGCCGAAAGAGCACCAGTACAGTAAGTTTTTCGGAACTTGACGTGACATTTGACTGGCAGACCGGTTGCTGTTTCCGAAGGTGGGAATTTGTACCGCTACTGTAGCCTGTTTGGAGTTTCAAACGGACAGCGAGGTTTCTTTCGCTCGTCCCGAGCCTGTCGGCGGCCCGTCAGGACCTCAAACAGCTCTTCTTTTACTCTCTCTCCTTCCGCAACTTTCCGCGTTCCTCTCCCAGTCTACCGCAGTAAACTTCTGCCAGAGGATAGCATGACCGGCTTTTATTTTATTATAACTGGCTCTTATTTTATGTACGGCTTATTGGAGGTCTTCCCTTCCTTTGTGTTCTCTACGCGGTCGCCTTTTTCCTCCCTTTTATTCGTTTCTTCGCACTGTAAGCATATCGATTTGTTTGACTTGGCTTCCGGATCTTGACCCTTTGTGCCGCAGTTACTTCGCCTTCAAACTTCACCTTTATTCTGCGAAGCTTTTCATCTCCTGACATGGATCGGGTTTGCTACAGGATTCAAAACTCCATCTTTATTACCAGGCGCTTTTACCTTCTGCAGAGCTCGGGCCGACTTTCTCGGGCTCCGTTCATTTCCCGGTGAGAACTAGATCCACCGAATATGACCAGACTTTACGGGGCTCTTTACGGAAGTAAAGATGCCCGTAATATCGAGAATATGCTAAGAATCTCGCCTGGTGCCTTCCCGACCAAAACTCTCGGAGCACCGACGGTAATGAAATCTGCCTGGACCTCCCTGCCGGTAAGTGCTCTACTTGCCGGCGTTAAGCCTAACCGGACGGAGTCCAGTGTTCGGACCTCAGGTTTGAACGTGCAGTACAGCACAGAGAAGCACTTCACGAGGTCACAAACTGTTCATTGTTATCTCATGGTGTTTTTTCCTCGGGTCAACTGGTAGTGTACAAGAGCCCTCCTTAGAAACTTCCTTTCTCAGAGAAAACCATGGGTGCAAGAACTAGATCGTTGATCCCTCTGTCATGAACAAACTAGTGGACACATATACGTCATTGGTACACAAGAAAACTGTAGAAATAACTCTAGTTTTTGTGATCCAAAGTATACACACGGCTGGCTAAACATAGACTTTAAACTTATCCAAGACACATATACGTCATTGGTACACAAGAAAACTGTAGAAATATCTCTAGTTTTTATGATCCAGAATATGCAGACGGGGGGCTAAACATGGGCTTTAAACTTATCCAAATCCAAGGGTGTTGCTCCTTGACATAGATAGTGTACATGCAAAGTGTAGAGAGTCAGCACGAGGCACATCCGCAATGCATTCCTTCAAGTAGTCATCCAGATGGTAATCTCCAAGGCTGCTGCTGACCACGTTACGGAAGGAAAATATACTTTTGTATTACAAGTTGCAACCAACTGACACAAATAGCTTACCGCCGTAGTTGTTGCAGATAAATATCTGCCATATTTCAAAGCAAGAAAGGCATTCGTGCTGAAGTTACAGCAATGCTATGGTGAATCTTGTGTACGAACGTAGTAGAATTTTGGAGATGCGGGTCGCCTTTTGGAGTGCTAGCAGATACAAGCGGGATTCATTCAAGAACCAAAGCCATGGTAAAAGAGCTCCTGCGGGGCATTCCTTGGGGGTGCCCGCAGAAAGTGAAATACATTCCGCCGGCAGGTTGTGGATAGCCGGCGTCCACCGAACGTTTGGTCGGGAACGAAAGAGGTGAGTATACAAGCTTGCTTAATCACGAAATAGCTATGAGACCAGCCAAAGCTCCTGCCCCGTTTAGCAGTTCAAATGCTAAAATTTACGAAGTAAAATCACGTCAAATGCGAAAAGATCAATAAGGGCTGTAGTCCCGCTCAGCAGTTTGAAAAGCGAGTACAGATAAAATCATGAGAATAGAGAAATAAGGGCTACTGCCCCGTTCAGCAATTTGAATAGAGTACCACGAGAACAGCGAAAAGATCCTGGAAATAGGTCGGAGAGTCCAGCAAAAACCGGCGGTGTAAACGGCAGGTCATCTTGAAATCCCGTCGAACAAATGCTCCGGGGTGGTTTCTTTGCAAACTAGAAACGGACACGGAGCGAAAAAGGCGACCGCGTAGAATAACATGAAGGATGGGAAGACCCCATCAAAGCCGGAACAAGGCACGTAGGAACATGTTACTTGCGTCCAGAGTCCAACGCCGAGAAAAGTAGAAGAAAGGCGACCGCGTAGGATAACAAAAAGGACGCCAAGACCACATAAAGCTTTACAAGGATAAAATGGGGCCAAGCCCCAACAGAACAGTTACTCAAGGTGGTTTGCAATTGGGCAGGGTATATAGCATGTTGCTTCCAATCTGCAACACAAAGGGAAGTTGTCAATCTCTTTCACTATTGTGAGTATGAAGTTCATCAAAAAATTATCCAATGAAGGAGAGCTTATGGGCGACCATGATGCTTAAAGTCTTGTGTGTCCTTTGTCTGTTGTGTCAAGAGGCTAGGACTATAGTACAAAACTCAATGTTTGAAGAACATCTCGCTGGTGTAAAGTCCAGATGTAGGCCCACTAAGTTTGCACCAAATGGAAAATAAGGTCTAGATTTTAAACAAAGCAGTTGTAGAATTTTGTTTCACGTAGTGTATTTTATTATATAATAAGAGGGGAAAACTTTGAATCTTTGTGTCTGTTTCATACAACAAAAGTCATACATTAGAAGTAATAGACATATTTCTTTTAACATATCTATAAATTAGAAAGACATATATAAATAATTCTACACAAACTGTAGTACGAGTGTTCATCCTTGGATGTATGAGCATTGTGCTAAAAGGGACAAATTGTTTAAGAGGAGGTCAAGAATGCTTTAGAGATAGTAGTTTACACTATTTATCGATTTGTGCTTGTCATCATTACGCAGGCCATACGTAAGGTTTCTTAGTGTAGATCCAATCTAATTCCTTCGATGTATCCCGGAGTTCATGGTCGAATAACCAAATAGGAAATTTTCTTTACTACTCATGAGAAATGTAAAAAATCTATAATAGAAACCTTTTTGAAAATATTAAAATGTCTATGTGATTCACACTAGTTAAACTCTCTCTATATATTTATTTATTTATTTATTTATTTATGCCTAATATAAAATTGACATTAAAACAATCGAATCTAGTGAATAAGAGAATAAGACCATTGATTCTTGAGGAAACTTATCACATTTAAACAGGAAACCTCTATATTAAGACTGATGTTGTTAACACAATCACCTAATACTGTTTTATCATTTTAAATACTATATTACAGATAGGAAAGACAATAAACTTATTTTTATAATCAATCATGAATTTGAACCCAAATTGCATGAACCAAAGATCCAAGGTTTAAGCATTTTAAACGAGTGTATATAAAGACATATGATAAGAAATAATCATCTTCCAAACTATGTGTCAAAAGCCAAGAATCTATAGTGAACTTGGACAACTGAGGTACTTGAATTTACAAGATGTCAAGTTGTGGCCATATGAGTCTTAAAAGATTTATATGAAACTCTACTCAACTGAATCATAACAGGCAGAGTTGTAAGCAATATTATTATGTTTTATCCACTACATTAAGGCTTATATAACAATAAAATACTTATATTAGCCTCCTCATAACTAACTACAATTATAGTTTATAAATATATCAGAACTAAAGCTACTAACTATATTTCATGTAGAAAAGTATGTTTCAATAAATCCATTTGACCATAAAATGGTTATACATATTTATTTTGATGGAGCAATTAATTAATGCTACTTTACTTTCCATTTGCAGTTTTTAATAGCAGATTTCTCATATATCTCATATCAGTAGGACATCAGAGATGTATTATTATGATGATAAAGACAATAATAATTTAAAAAATGATGTATTCTTTTATGATCAAGTACATTCATCTTATGAAAATGTATAGAGACTTACATATTAAAATTCAAGTTCCATTATCAGTATTAAGAAATCTAATTTTGATAAAATTTAACATATAATATAATCAGAGCTTTATATAAATAGGGAATTGATTATGCTTAATAAAATTTCATAACTTATTTTTCTCTGAATTTTCTCTTTAGAATATATCTATGATATTTATCTATGGAAGGGTAATATCAAGAATATATTTTTATAATTATATAAATATCTAATCTACTATAAATCCATTTTTTATTATATCTTACAACAAACTATCTAATATTATGGATGATGAATTGTATATACATTATTTCATCAAATTAACAACCATATTAATGGGTTTTAAATACATTCCAAAGATTTTAAGTTTTTCATGAGCTTGTTACATCTAGGTATATGTCATATCTTATAGTCATTGATTATATATTATTTAGTCAATATGTTGATTTTTATATTTGTAAGTTCATACATAAACAAACTAATTCTTTAGATGACCCTTTCCATTAAAGGTCATTCAAGGCATACCATGATTACTTTTAAAATTTATTATTCATATCTTTTGGTAGTATACCTAATACTTGGTGGAAGATTTTGACATCAAGATTTGTTGAGAAGAAAGTTCACAAATAACAAAAAATCACTTTAGAAATAAAGTGTACCATTGTTATATCATAAAAGGACTTTGTTTGAATATTTGGCAAGACCAAGCAAAAATGTAAAAGATATCAAGATGAGTGGATGAAAAAATATCTACGCAAAGGATATTTAGTGAGACTTAAGATGAAGGGTGAAAAAATGTTTGTGCAAAGTATATAGAATAAATAACCTTGTTATTCTGTATTAGCAAAGACAATTGATGGTATTGAGCAACAAAGACACTTAAAGATGAATGGATGAAAAAATGTTTGTGCAAAGTATATCTAATAAACAAGCTTTAATATTCTTTGTTACCTAAGACAATTGATAGCATTGAGCAACAAAGACAATATGTGAAAGAATCCACTATTGCCTTGATAAATACAACTATAGATACTCCTTAAGAGTTTCTCACTATGTTACAACTCAATGATAATTTGAGACTAAAAGTACATTAGATATATGTCATATAATTTTTTTTAATACAAATTATAATATTTTGATTGATTGAGTGATAAAGCTCTTTCATGACATATTGAAGTTTGAATGGTCTTCTACTTTGTTATACAAAACCTGTATATATACATGCTATTGTAAGTAATACTTCATAATTTTAAAGAATTTATGATGAAGTTGAAACTAATGGTAAGTAAAATAGTGCTAACTTCAATATAGTATCATAATCTTCTGCTACAATATTAGTTATTTTCATCATCCTCAACTTTGACCACTAAGAGATCATAAATATGAATATTTAGTGCATTCTTTATTGAATTAACAAAAAGCCACTCCTCTATTATTATTGAAATAGCGGAGTTGCTTCTCATGATCATTGTCATAGATATTCTTATTCAAGTTTAGGTTTTTCCTTATTTAATTGGTTGATTTTAAGCTTCTCCTATAAGACCATGGTACATCCAACAATGAGCAATCATGTCTTTGATCACAAATGCTCTCAAAGCTACCTTGAGTATAATAATATCAATATAGACATCTCCTTAGTACTTTAAACTTAAGTTCCAGAATGTGCTTACATTGTGCTTTGGATGATTTTATCTTATCTATATCCATGGGCAAAAAAATTGAAGTAGTTAATAGAGGGATAAATACTATCTTTGTCAATTCAAGCAATCTTCCAAAAATAATTGGGAGAACAATCTAGCAAGATAATAAAATTTTACCTACAATGAGTTGCTAATGTTAAATCAAAGTACAATAACCATACTTCAAAGATATTCAAAGTCATCTAAGCCTTACGTGTAGCCAATTGAATTTCAAAATTATCCAAAAACTTAATGTGCTTGAAGTTGAAGGCTCAAGGTTTTAGAGCCTTGTTAATTAAAAGTGGAGTAAGCTTGATGTTGCAATCCATAGTTGTACTACTACTATCAAATAATATTTAGACTTCTCTCTTTTTTAAGTAGTGATTTGTTAGAGTTCAATTTGGAGTCAATTGGAGTAAAATAGTTTTGGAGTCAATTAGTAAAATAAAGTTGAGTCATCTATATTGAACATTTCACAAGATTCATAATACTCTAGCTTTGCTTTCACAACACTTAATTGGTCTTATTGATCTTTTGTAATCACAATGGACATAGCTTCCCTATGCAACAACTATATTATGTTTTTCTCTTGAATCCAAAAACATATTTATTAAGAAAATTACAAGATCTTATATCATTAAAATTATTTAGAAATTTATTATATATAGCAATTGCTTCGTTTTCCTTTTTACGTCGTCTTTCCTTTATCACTTGTTTTGAAGGTGATTTGATAATAGCAGCATAAATTCTAAATAGCGAAAATGTAAAGCGATAGAGTTCGTACTTAAATTTCAGTACAGTCGTACCTTTAAAAGCGCTTCAAATAGCACAATACATCATCGATTGAGTGGCTGAAGTTACTCTTGCGGTTATATACAGTATACGAGTCTAAATATTCTCACACAATTACCAAATCTTATTTGTAAGTTTAATTCAGGTTAAATGAAACATAGGCTTATGGCATTAATTGTGTTAATTAGTAAATTAACCAGCAAATTAATATTCCCATCCTTCTTGTTATCCTCTGTGTGTAGCTTTCTCCGTTATGACATGAATATAGAAACCATAAACCATTGAGTTCTTTATTATATCCTCGCTTGGGTTGATCGATTTAGTTAGCTAGAAACCTGACGGACATATCTGGATAATTGGAGGAAATTGATGGGATAACAAGAAGGATGGTAAAACCTCATCAAACCGTACAAGGTTACAACACGAGAGGTAAAATGGGGCTAAGCCCAATAGTATCCAGAAATCGATGGGAAATAATGTACGATGCTCCCTGACTTCAACTTCTAAACGCACGATGATGACCTTTAAAGGAGGGCAGTTCAGAAAGCTTGACTATGATCCTCTCGACTGTACTGAGATTTCCTTCGGATTAGCTTTTAACGTGAAGTGCAGACGGTAGGAGGAAGACAAAAAGCGAAAGAAATATAAAAGGAGAGGCTAAAATTGGACATTCTATCCTTAATTGCGGCATCTATTAACCTCGCAAGTTGCTTTGTGCTGCAAGAAGTGACCGAGAGCCGAAAGCAGGTATGGTGTTTTAACTGTACGTGTACGCTACTGTGAAGATAACAAGAAGATTACGCGAGATGCCAGACCTCGACAGTGAAGAATGCATAAGATTGAGATATCACAAACACATATTCTCTTCTCTAGTTCTTCACTCGTCCTAAGAAAAACCGAAACAAGATAAACCAATCTAATCTTATTTCTACTCTTGTCTAGCGTAGACTTCCTATTCCATACAATCTGGAACCAGTTCACTTTGCTGCATCTCAAGGGCATCTTGCAACATGACTTAAGGTACGACCGCCTCAGGCTTCGACTCCAAAACATTAGCACGAATATTCGCCCTTAACAGCATGGAAAGGTAAAAATATGAGATAATGCTCTAGTTTTCTCGGCTTTCCTCCTTACCCTTCCGTCTACAGATTTCAATTCCTCACTTCACTGAACATTTAGAAAGAAGACTAAGTAGAGCTGCAGAATCTTTGGACTTAAATGCATCCGATCCTCGCTGAACTCTGAGTTCGGATTCACATGCTCCCTCTAAAGCTGAGCTAAACAGTTTCTAAACTGAAAATGTCTAAGGCATTCTTTGCACTTAGCTAGTCAGTGCACGGACAACCGTAACATGTGGATGTGAATACCTTCCAAATATATTGGTATATGAGAACAGAAGCCGTTCTGGGAACGGGTTATCCAGAACTCATGAAGTGCAAATGATCGATAAGCAATATGTACATGAATCACAATGCGGGAGTAGTGTTAAAGCACTAAGGTAGAATGCATCGAATGTAACCTGCAGCAAAAGCATAATTGAAACAGATTGATAATGACTGATGGCCAACAGACGAGTAAAGAACATTAAATCGAGAGCATCTATGCAAACGATGGCAAGGAATAGGAAACCATGATGTAAGAGGCCACCAGTAAGCAGTGCGTGAACACCGATGAAGAACCCGCCAGTAAGCTGTGCGTGAACAAATATAAAGAACGTGGCTGGAGTCGGGTAGGAACACTGTAGGCATGAGAGGGTGGTGCAGGAAGCAATGAGAGGGCGAAGGAAGGGAAAATGCTATGGAGGGAATTAGTTTGGGAATGGAGGAGTGGAACAAAACAAGAGGTCTCAGATGATGTGGCTACAGAAATGGGTCGAAGTGTAAAAGGGGGACCGAGAGCGATGCGTAAGAGGACAGGATATGAAAAATATCACAACCCGTGCTATGGACGCTGGAGTCCTGAGACGCTAAACAGCGAAGGGAAGCAGAAGGCGGCCATAGTAAACTTCCACGAAAGCACCTGCGACTTCATCAGTGCCTCACGCAGTGCCAAAGTAGCTGAACAATTGCCAGTACCCTCGTACTGAGTTTCTGCTCGAAAACTCATGAGTGCCAAATAGTACCTTCCAAATATATTTCAAAATATATGGATGGACCACTTCAAACGAAATCTCACAGAAGATTATCGATAAACTCGAAGTCTCTACATGTCCTGACTTTCCCAGGTGTTTATTGATAAAGAATGATCAATGAATGTAACTAGGAACTATACCATCTGGTCCCCAGCTTAAGGGTACCAGACGGCTCACAAATCAAATTCAATATGGTTTTACATTTCTCCATTTCTTAAGATCGGTAATTATGGAAAACCGGCTATTACCAGAAAACCTGCGACAGCAAGCCAGACAAGATTCACGAGAAATAACGATTGAGCTGCCCTCAGGCCCTTCTCTCCCGGGCCACCACTTTTAAGGTCACAAAAGCCTGTATACGCAACTTCCACATTGGCACACTTTGCTTCTGCCGCGCCACACCTGTAAACCAGTTAAGAGACTGTCAATCAACATACTAGCGTCAAGAGTAGCCGGTAACATGGCGCCCACGTTTGAAAGCTAATAAGCCTCCAGGAATGCTGCAGAGTGCTTTTGAGATAACAACCAAGCCGATGATCATCAGATGTAGAAAGCTCCGACGTTTAGATCAATGGGGGAAAGTGTGCTTGGTGACCATGGGAGCCCTGTTAGAAGGCACAAATAACACGCCTGGACTATTGCTGGGCGACTTGCCGATTCAATCTAAATGTAGATGCAATAAGGAACTTGACGGTCCATACTTATGTAATCACTAGAGCGAGCTCCAAACAGCTCTTCTCTCTAAAATTCCCTATGTCAGGTGGGGTTGGATGATGACTTCCAGCTTTCTTCATAAAGCATGAGCTTCCACTCAGTCCCTAACATGAAGTAGCTCACATGAGCTGCTCCAATCTAGCAAAGAAGAAGAACAAAACAGCAGTTCCTGCGTCTGATTTAGCAGATACGAGCTGAAAAACCTGAAGCTCTTCTACGTAAACTTCAATCACAACGCTTAATTGGGAAATTCACAGTGGTAAACACTTAGGAAAGACCCGCCCAACGAACAAAGTAGGTACCTACAAGCTCCCGGCATTTTTACTTGAGTCAAGAATTAGAGAGCACTCTAGAGAAAGAGAGGAGTCCTTGCACAACCTATTCTGGTCAGATTTTCGACTGAAGTAACCAGTTTGGACGAAAAACAGATGAGACAGCAGGAAACTACTTGAGTGCAACCCTTCAGAATTTTATTTGCATCTACAAACACCATAATTAATGACTCCCTTGAATAAATCAATTACAAATGATATCGAACTAATGACTGTAAGCAAACAGTGAACAAGGTAGTTGGAATTAACACTGGTCTTGGATTCCAAGTTCGGTCTTGAGTCCTCAAAGGAGGCAAAGTCCCTCTGACGCTTACTCCGCTTGTGAATCTACAAATGCTCCAAAGTATCATCTTCGGGCTACAGGATTGTTTCGATTGGTCGCACAAACTCATCCAGACCTTATGGGCACTGTCAAATAACCTTCATATGAGCAAGAGGAGGTCCTACCATTCAGGTTGAGCTTGCCTAAAGGAATAACCACAGTGGAACTCACCAGTACGTAACGCCATCATCTCCACAAACTGGATCCGCTCGGAAGCATTTAACGTTACATGATGTTGGCTTCTTTACTTGCGTCTTGCAAGCTCCTGCGAGCAATAGCGAGGCGTAAGCACAGATAGCAATTCCGAGTTCTTCAACGTGAGTATGGTCGTGAACGCAGCATTGTCGAAACAAAAGCTTGGAATGGACACAAGTATAGAACCATCTGATACTAAGGGTAATACATATCTAGGAAAAACCATAAAGTAGATCAAGTAATTGAGCAATTACCATCTTCCACAATTCTCACTCCAGCAGCTATTGCATGGCAGGCACTTTCAAATCTTAAACCACCTTCTCCACAGACCTGCATCGACCATCGAAACTTGATACCTTTAATCCTTTGTTGTTTAGGTATTATGAGGTCAACCAGAAGTACCAGACCAGAACCAGAACCAGCACCAGAACCAGAACTGAAAAGGAAATCCTAGACAACTGACAAAGGAAACTATTGCGAAGATGGTCAGCATATGTGGAGGAAAGGAGTTACGAGCCAATGATACAAAGGAGCGTTGGATCGTTCAAATCGCATTCCAGCAACTATCTCACCAACTCAAGCTTGCACATGCTACAGAACGTGCAATTCTGCAGCACAATTTGTCCTTTCTCTTTATAAAGAAGCAAGTTCAGCATCTTACCGGAGTAGAAGAATCACATTTTGATTCAGCAATCGGCAACTCCCACAATTGCGTGGATTCCTGCGACGACTGCAACGGCTCGGCGAATGCACTCGTGAACAATAAACACACCAAAGTCACGAACGACCTCCACTTGCACCATAGGACTGCCATCCAATACCAATACTATTTCGCGGAGAATCCTCCGCAAAACAATTCCCCTCCAGAATTCCCAGACAAATCTTTTACAAATTCTCCAGCTCTGCTACCTTCAAGCTGATGTACACTTCTACAAAATTCTGGTCTCCTCAAGCGCAAATTCCTGCTCTGCAAATGCCTTGGTAAGAACTCCAGAAGTCTCCAAATCCATAGAATCGCCTTCAATCCCTAATCCCTAATTGCTCATCTGAAAGTCAACAAACGGATGTGTTGAAAACGTCCAACTTTCGTATTCGACATACCTAAATCGAGAAACTAAGTACAGTACACGCAAATTAAGTCTCCACAGGTTTAAGAGCTGAAACTACCGCAGTGTCAAAAGAACCATTCTGCAATCGGATGGTCAAAGACCCACAAAGATCCGAAGGAAACTTTGGTCTCCGGAGACCTAAAAGAACTCGGAGCCAAAGGGGGGTGAAATATAACGGAAACCCCAGTAACAAAGAGCAACATTTACCTGCATTGACGAAGTTCTCGAAATGGACTCGATTGAAGAACCTCTGTATGAAGCGGTGGAGACGTTGAGAGGCTCGATCACCATACAAAGGCTCTGTACCTCTACTGCAACGAGACTTCTGCCAGAAGACTACGGTTCGATTATCAATGTGTTAAACGAACTTCTGCAAACTATTTCGCTCGCTCCGTAAGTGAAAGTCAAATCACGTCCTCGTGCTACAGGCAGTGAGATGCACGTCCGGACGGGAAACATGTCCTTCATTGAACTGACCTTCGCTTCTTTGAACTCAATACACGTGGCAGTACTAAATCAAACGCACTGGCGGGTTTCAAATTTAGGTTTTTGGAGGTCTTGAATGAATCCATAAACTAATTTATGGGTAAGAACTGGGGGTTCAGAAATCATATGGACGGATGTCGACCAGATAACTAACAAACTTCATGACTATTTGAGTGAACTGTGTAGTGGGATGAAGTGCTAATAAATGAACCCCCTAAAATGTGTAACGGATGTTTAGTGCAAAACGAATATATTTTAAAAATATCAGGCAATATGTTATGGATGTTTAATTTAAGCATATTATATAATAATAAATATTAATCAGATGAGGTAAAATGCCATAGTTTTTAGAGGGTGACAAGGATCAGGTTTCCACATTTTTTAGAGGGTGATTTGTGATAATTTTGGCCAGATCCATACCTGCTCCAAAACATGCTGCCTACCCAAACTATTCAAACTAGATTTCTCCATCTATATAGAATTCATGGGGGTGTGTTAATACTCATGTTGCATGTTAGTGAACTAAGCGGTGGGTTTAGTAGTTTCGAATTGGTGTGTTAGTTCTTCTCAATAGATTAGTGTGGCCATGTGGCAAGGGAGATCAAGAGTTATGGAAGTATTTCAAAGTTCTAACTCAAGTTCATCAAGCCTTTTGCTACACGTTATAGTCTTGAGCAAAAACACCCTATTCCAAATTCATACTCTAGTGACAACAAATATGATACCCCACAAAAGGCACTTCCATATAATTGGAGTATGTTTATAATTAAAGATGATGTTTGATGGCTTTGTGATCCAATGTATAATGATTGCTGATAAGTGTACAAGATTGTGCTTAAGTGTACAAGATTTGAGATTTTTGTGTAAGTGTTGGAGATTGCTAGAACAAGGACACTTATCAAAAACCCAAAAAGCCACTCTAGAAAGACTTCTCACACTCAAAGCTAAACAAAACATCCACTTGGAGATGCACGTCGGAGCCCAAAAGAGCACCAAACTAATCTCCAAAATGACATACGTTGGTGCTTGTTGACACCTCCTCATCAATAGATGCTTGTTGATGCACGTTAAAGAATAGGTTAGGTTTTTGATGGTGCCCATTGATGCACATTATCTAAATGGTGCACATCAAAGAATGTGTAAGTTTACTAATGGTACCTAATGACGCCAATTAGATATAGAAGGCATGCATTGGTCCTCATTGGTGCTTGCTCATCAACAGATGTGCATTGGGTTTTAGTGACATGTAAGGTGCATGATTGCACTCAATGATGCCAATTGGATATAGAAGGCATGAAATGGTGCCCATTGTATGCAGCTTGCACTTGTAGGCACCCAAGCATAGTGAATAAATTTCATGTGTTTAACATATCCACATTCATGGGATAGGAGGTATGAGAGTGAGGCAAAGTGAAAATGGACATAAATGTAGAATAAAATATGATACATATCACATTAAATGAGGTATGAGAGTGAGGCAAAGTGAGAATGGAAATAAATGTATAATCATAAATATGATACATATAATGTGTACAAATGTGTAGTCCCTTTGGCTAGTCACTGTGCTGAAGGAGAGAGAGGTGAAGAAGATGAGAGAGATGCAACATGGAGTCTACGTTGTCGTACTTTTCTTTTCTCTCTTTGGGAACACATAGGGTGCCTAGCTGTGGAGACTACAGATCAGAGGATGTAGATAGACCCGTAACTACTTGTCTGAACACACGTGTTACCTAACCACCGGAACCCTCCTCTCTCTCATAACTAGTATTTTTGATATTGGGAAGGGTAGTGATGGGCAACCTAACTTATCATCAAAACACGCACCCCTTGTCTGCTTGTCATCACTTCCAGTATTACCAAGGAGAAATATACAACACTCTTAGAAGGAAATAACCTAAGCACAACGCCCGCACACCAATCCAAACCCACTCGGCGTACAAATAGGCAAACAAGCACAGAGAGGATCCAATCACAAGAATACGACAACAACTCTCTGTGCTTTTGTCAAAAAAGAGCTTCAGAGCCTTCTTGCTCTATCATCAATCGCATTTCAACCTGTACTCCAGGCCTCCTCCAATCTGAACAGATCCTCAAATCTCAACAATTTTCTATTCCAAGTGGAGAATTCCTATGTATTCTTGATGGGGAAAACTCTATGTAGCTCATATAGCCATAAATTTTTTTGTGTAGCTTGAATTCAAGAGTTCTCAAATGCAATGGAAAGCTTGTGAGATAAGCTTTTCAGTGAGATAAAATAGGCCTCAATCAAATCACTATAGTTCCCTTAAAAAGCTCCCAAAGTTGGACAGATGTTTCATAACTTTCACCCTAATTTTGACATCCCTATTTTAGGGTTTTTGCCCCTGGTTCTTGCCAACTTTCCCTTGATTTCTAAACCAGATGTACACTTGATCCTCAAAAACCACTCTAGAAATCTTCACTCTCAATCATAGTCACAAAGTGAGAGAATTGACACTCAATTAGGATTGAAGAAAGAAATATTTCTCCGAGTTTATGACAGTCTTTTCAGCAAAATTTGTTGCATCAGATCCCAATCTATATGAGTCCAAAGCCAGCTAAATTTTCCATAGTAGCTGGTCGTGTTCTTGTTTAACACTCTGCAAATTTTGATGGCCTAATCCAACCCCAATCCCTAGATATGGATCAATTCTTGAGGTGGGCTAACTTGTGAGCTTTACAAACCCAGATATACTTGATCCAAGACCCTGAATTCTCGATTTAAATAATTCACATGAAACCTTAACAAAAAGGTGCACACTCTAACCAAAAACAATTCTGGAAATTTTCATAAGGAAATTCAACCCACAGCTTGGGGAGTGACCAAAACTCCAAACCTGATCATTAGCTCTTCTCCAACACCTTACATCCCATAAGCTTCAACTTCAATCAATTAGATCTAATTTGAGATTGACCCAAAACTGGAATTTATTGTGCTCAATATTATAAGCACTTTTTCTTTTCTCCAATCCCATTGACAAATAATGAAAATGTTTCAAGAAGCTCCCTCAATTGACTACTTTGGGCTCTTGGGTATGAATTTAACCCCCCTTGACTCAATTTATCATATCCCTCTTATAATCAGCTCAAATCGTGTAATATTTGTCTTCAGTTGTAGTCTATCATCTCTTCTTTCCAGCCATGTTCTTGGTTCTCCAAATGGACTCCTTGAACTCCCACAATGGTCAAAAAACTCCTGACTTCTCTCTTGGGACCCAAGCTCTTGCATATTTGTCCTTTAGTCTTTTTACTTTTTGACAAATGGACCCCACAACTCCACCTTGAAGCTTATGAGAAAAATTTAGGCATTCCTCAACTTTAAAAGGACATATATTGTCAAGTCCTAGACATTTTCATAAGTAAGCACCAGAAGGACGATAGGATCTGGGTTTCTCATCATCGATTCCACAAACACCACTCCAAAATGTACTACCAACCAATCCCGTAAGTTGTCACGGTGTAAAATTTGAAGCCTGATGAGAAAAGGATTTGGGAGTGGCAGATCGGGAGCATAAGACATCTCATGCTTGAATACTTCCTCCAATGCTCTAACACTCGCTCTCTGCTACAACTCTCACTCCTGATGTTCTTCTCCCCTTGAGACTCTCCAAACTAAAGCACACCTATCTCTCCACTCGCCCTCATCTTTATTCATTAGAGCCCTCAAACATGGTAACCTATGTGGCCAATCACATACATGTACATAGAGGGCTCACATGGCAACATCTTATCTGTCAGATCTAACGTACAACCTACCCCACTAACATGAAGATAAACTATGATAAGTCACTTTTTTACGGCCTACACAAACCACAACACGACAATGTGCAATTGCATCCTCAAGTCTATGTTGGCATACATCATGTTCAATCTTAAAATAGACTCAATGGCCACCAAAGGTGCCACTTGCTCTCATCCAAGGGTCGGTGCCTATATTGTTACCTAGGTGGTCATATGGATCACTATTATAAGAACTCAATCTACCAAATGTCCACTCCTCTTCTTCCAACTTGTTAACAATAGGCTGATTATCATGGACAAATCTATCCAAAGCTATCATCAAGTTCCTCATGTGAGAGCTGAATGCTAGGCTTGTAAGCAATCATGTAGAGTCTTGGTCCAAGATAAGCCACACAAGCCCTCACTTGAGCTTGACTACTCTCACTCTCCTCTACCTGAACATGCGTACACTCTCACCTCTCCATAGCAAATGTTAACTCTTGTGCATGATTTTGTAATTGGACCTTATAACCCTTAGCCATGGCAACAACACCTAGGATATCCAAGTCCAAGTGAGCCAACCTCTAGCTTCTCTCCTTCTCATAGTTAGTAAAGGTCAAATGTATCTCCTTTGTAACCAGAGTATCCTCTTGCTCACAAAGGAGTCTTTCTCACTCAAACAACAATTTATCCTACTCCTCTAAGCTCTCCAATCTACTCTCACACTCAAGCACTAATCTCTCTCTTTGCTCCTTTACACTCTCCAATCTACTCTCACACTCAAGCACTAATCTCTCTCACTCCTCTACACTCTTTAATCTACTCTCAAGCTGAAGCACTAATCTCTCTTGCTCCTTTACACTCTCCAATCTTCTCTCACGCTAAAGCACTAATCTCTCCCACTCCTCTATACTCTCCAATCTACTCTCATGTTGAAGCACTAACCTCTCTCTCTCTCTCCTCTGAAGTCTTCAATCTACTCTTTTGTTCAACAACAAGTCTCTCTCAGTCCTCAGCCACTTGGACACAATCATCTAATACATGCTCTTTGTGAATGAGCAAGAGGGTGAAGGGAGGAGGTGCACTCTCTAGGGAAGGAAAGGAGGAAGAAAAAGGAGAAGGAGTTATATCAAAGGATGAAGATGTACAAGGAACTCCCTCAAGACAACTATCACTCCCTAACCTCACTACTTCTAAGGCATATCTATTTTGAATCTCTATTCACAATAGGTAACATATAGTCATCCATCAAGTAAAACTCACAATCAATCAAGTAAATACACAAGTTCATTGATTAAGGTATGTTAAATAAACTTATTTATTAAATATAGTAATGATGTATGCCATAAATACTTTGTATGTTTCCAACAAAGAAAACATACAAAATATGCCAAAACAATCTAATCAATCACTCACCATCCTTATCCTTTCCATCATAAGCACTCTCGCCAACATCCTCTCTATCCTCATCATTATCACCTTCTCCATCATGTATAATCTCTTCCTCTCCCTAGTAGGACACTTCCTCTTAGGAATGTAACCTCTTTGCACAAAGAGGTAAGCGAGTATCTACCCAAGGAAGGTGTATTTGAACTTGCACCTATTAGGTCTCCTCAATTGGATATGCAAACTCCTCACCTTTGTATTATGACCCAAAATGCCAAATCCTCCCAATTGTAATCCTCCACACCAAATCTCCTCAACTTTGTTTGGTGTTGAGAACCAAATACCCATGTACAATCTTGGGCTAAATTGTTGGTGCCACAAGTATACCCATCAAATGGTAAAATCCCTAAATATAGGATACACACATTGCCTTGCCAAATACCTCTTTGCAACCCTATCTCTTTATGGAAACCAATCTGAAATAGTTGTGTAAGGAACCTTCCTCCTCCTTAGTGTCCTCCCGCTTAGCATTGCAAGTGCATCTCAAATTACATCTACTATCAGCTAAAATAACCTCCATTTAATAGTCCTTATGAAAGCATTCTTGTCCCAAGAGCGCACAAACTCCATGCATGCAAGCACTAGAAAAGAAACCAACAAATAAGTGTAAGCAACGGGGTTCATAAAAGAAGCCACTAGATGTTGCTTTGTAAAAGATAGAGACCAAGGAGAGAAATAGGAGAATGGAAGATCAGAGTGGAAGATCACATTGGGACACTTGAATGAGTGAAACTCCAAATGCCTAGCATGAGCTTGGGCTTTGGTATTTATAGGGAAGTATATAAGGTTCTTGAGAAGGTTCTCAAGAAGTTTCCTCAAAGCTACTTTCTTAGAGTGCAAGTCAAGCCAATCGGGTAACTTCTCAAGAAGCTTCCTTCAAGAAGCCTCCCACTTGGCATGCAAGCTAAGCTAGCTTGTAAGCTTTCCAAGAAGCTTCATCTTAGAAGTCACCACTTGGTATGTACATTACCCAATACTTGGAAGGTACCAAGAAGCTTCATATATGCTTCTAGAATATTCTAGGCTAATCTATTAGTTGCTACTTTGCTAGTCTTGACTAACTTGTTAGTTAACTCCATATTGTTACATATTTTCCCATTGCTAGTTGGTGATGTTCTTGTCACCATTGAACCTTCAAATTCCTAGATGACCATTTGTGCATTCTACAGATGAGAAAGAGGCTCCCAAGTGGCATCATGAAGGGGATACCCTTTCCAAAGGACCTTGTACTCAATATGTTGTTGGTAGTCACGTTGAATGTGGTGATGTGCAAGGATACAATCAAGTTCATACTCTTCATGATTGTTGGTAAGCACATGAGCAAGAGGGAGTTGGACACAAGAGGAAAAGGAAGATGGATTAGAAACAAAAGGTTTCAACTTAGAAATGTGAAAGACAAGGTGGAGTTGCTTATGAGAAGGCAAGGCAAGGCAAGTCAATCAGCAATAGGGGAAGTAATGTCGTGTGTATATAAATTGCTATCAATATCATATACTATAGAAGCACAACTCACACATAAACTCTAAAGTGCCACAATAATCAGTTCATTTACACCACTTGAATCAACTCAACTCAAATCAAAACTTGATCTTTCACTCTATAAATTGCCAACAATTGGGCATTGATTATAGTCAAGACACACCCACTCTAGCTAAGAGAATCTAGGTGATGCTTGTCGGACTCTGTCCACCATAGCTCGGAACTCCAAGGGTCAACATTAGAGAAGTGAGCTCTCTGGAGCTGCACTTCAAAAGTATACCCTTGGACTTGAGCTAGGTCTGAAACCCTAATGGTCATGCTGATGACACACCCAATTTTGCAAATGGTGCAAAGTGAAAATGGGCCCCACCATGAAGTCAATACCCCAAACACAAAATCTGACCGTTGGAAAGTAGTCTACGAGTAACTACTAAAATAGCTCTAACCACTATCATTGCAACTGTAGTGTTTGAGCAATCTAGATGCAAAACTACAAATGGTATCATAGCTATCGTGCGTATATACATTGCTACAGAACATACATCACTGTCAACATCATACACTATAGAAGGATAACTCATACATAAGTCATACATAAACTCTTAAGAGCCACAATCGCTCCCCTAGTTGGTAGTTAGGTCTCTCTAACTCCATATAGACATCTACTCCAAGTGTATGGTATACCATATGATGGGCAAAGATTAGGGGGCCGGGTGCTATCAGGCCCCATCGTTAGTTGCCTATTTGCAATCTATACCATATAAAGGATGAACTAGCAATAGGTCAAGTACATCTAGGACATAACCACTATCCTTGAGAAACCATCGTGACAAGAAGAATCATACATGCCATATGCCATCCTCTCAAACAACTATCACACACTAATATAGTAGCAGCTCACTAAAAGAGCCACATAATATACACCTCAAGCTTGCACGTACAAGTGCCAAGCTTGGATCCATAGTACCATCAATGTTTGGGAGGTGGAATGATACACAATTGTGCACATGATCCTTCCAAAAAACTCCATCATGTCCTTCTAATACAAGGACTCCAAATGGAAAAACCTTGTGCAATCTCAAGATAGTGCGGCCTGTAGAAACATCAAGTATTGTTGGTGCTGTTTGCTATAGATATACATAGTCCCTTGGATGAAATTGATGGATCAAGGGTCTATAACCTCCTCCTCAAATAGTAGCATAACATAAGGTATCTCTATGTTGAGCAATTGCCAAGTTCTCAAAGGCCATCGGCATCACTCTTTGAAAGATCTCTACCTATTGAGAACATGAAATCATCCATACATTTGGATCATCCATACATTTGGATCATCCAAGTCCAAAACTTTAATAACATCTTGACAAATGGCTGTAGGTAAATCTAGATCTTGTCCAAAGAGTAGAAAGTAAGGAGAGAAGGATGCTAAGGAGGCTTGCCAACTGAACCAATAGCTCATGGCCAACCAAGGTAATTGGAGATCCTAATCTCCCAAATGGACTCTTTGCATACCATACTTTTGCAATCCTCTCTTTCACCATTTGAACCACTCTCTTTGCTAAGCCATCTACCTCAAGGTGATCTCAAGAGGTAGTACAATGATTAATCAAGGCCTTGTTAAACAAGACTTGAAACTCCTCCAAGAATTCTATACCTTGATCAGTTAAAACCTCAGCTGGTGTACCAAAATGACTAAGAACCCGATCTAAGAACAAATAAGCCATCCTTTCACTAGACTTGTCAGGAATTACCACCAACTCAATCCACTTGGAGAAGTGTTCCACATCACCAAAACATACTGATGATGTTTCCTAGTCAATGATAAAGGTCCAACAAAGTCCAAATTCTAATAGTAACCCAATCCCATGATAGGTAATGGGTGTAGTTGTGCTGTTGGAGCATTAAATGATGTTCTAACTCGGTCACAAATCACACATCTAGCAACAAACTGTTGTACATCAATTTGCATACTATACCACCAATAATGACTCTAAAGTAAGCTTTATGTATGGTTTACTCCAAAATGTCCTAGCTCCTCATGAGCATGACGGACCAACTTTAGTCTTTGAGATAGAAGTGGTACTACTTGCACTCTACCATCCTCCGATACACGCAAAAGGTGTTTGCTCTCCAATCTAAACCGTCTGGCTTATTGAAGAACACGATCTCTCCTTGGCCCCAATTGTGCCACCTACAACACCAATGCAAAGATAATCCATCACTAAAACATCATCATGAATGTCTTGCTAAATTGTACCAATCTCTTCACTCTTTGGATTTATGACCTCAATAACTCTTCCTTTATGTGCTAAGAGAGATATCACCAAAGCCTCAAAAAATATACATAGAAAGGCAGATGCATGCCAACTTAGCATTATCTCCTCATCTGAGTCACCATGCCAATGTGCTCCAGTCTGATCTTGCTGGTTGGGACATAGGTTTCTACTAAACCCATTTACATCACAATTCACCACTCCAGGTCTATAAACAACCGCAAAATCATACTCTTGTAAAATCAAAGCCCATTGTGCAAGCTTCCTTGAAAGCTTGTTGGACTCCATCAACTACTTCAGTGGCTGATGATCAATGATGAGAGTGAAGGGGCTACCAAATAGGTAACATCGGAAATATGCTACTACCCAAATTGCTTCCAAGCACTCTGCCTCATATGAACTATACTTTGCCTCAACTAAATTGTTAGAGCAACTAGCATAGGCCACCACAAACTCCTTCCCCTTATCATCATGCTGGGTAAGCACTGCTCTAAGCCCCAACATACTCCAATCAATGTGAACCTAAAATGGTTATCCTCTAATCGGTCTCCTCACAATAGGAGGAGATGTCAACCTCTCCTTGAGCTCTACAAAAGCTCTCTCCTGCTCATCTCCCCAACACCACTCATGTGTAAGCTTGGTTAGCTTCGTCAAGGTCTTGGCAATGGCACTAAATCCTCTAACATAACAGCGATAGAAGTTTGCCAACCCAAGGAATGCTTGCACTTTGCTCACATCCATAGGTCAAGGAATGTATGCAGTAGCCTCCACCTTGGTTTGCTGAACACCAAGTCCTCTGGGGTAGATAGTGTGACCCAAATACTCAACCTACTTGTGGAAGAACCTACACTTCCCAAGATGTTATTTGAGTCCATGAGATCTCAACCTCTCAAACACCTCCAATAATTGTCTCTCATGCTCCTCCATAGTAGTGCTATAGACCAACATGTCATCAATATATCATCAAGAAAAATCTAATCCAGCTTGGATCTTGTCCATGACCCTTTGGAACTCAACAAGAGCATTCTTTAATCCAAATGGTAAGAATCTCCAATATTATAACATATCTTTGCCATGAGGATCAATAGCCCAAAATGCTATTTAGGACTTATTCTCCTCCTTGATTAGCAACTAATCATATCTCAAAGATCCAAAGTACTAAAGACCTTTGCATGCCCAATCACATCAAAGATCTCCTCTGGTGTAGGCATAGTATACAGATCATCCCTAGTTTGTTGATTGAGAGGATGATCTCTACACATCCGCCTATCTATGTGATTGCCATGCATATCCTTCTTGGTTGGCATCAGTATCATTGATGCATACTCTCCATGTGAAATCTTCACCAAACCAGTCTCAAAAAGATCTATACTCCGACTCTAAGTCAATATCCTCTCCATATCATTATATTGATAAGGACGTCAAAAAATTGGTGTATCACTAGTTAGCTCAATCCGAATACCAAGTCCTTTAAGAGCACCTAAATCCTTTATACTAAAGAAAAACTTGTGTAGCTTCTCAAGAACCTCCAAACTCTTTATCTCTCCTCTCTTGTAAGCTTAGGTCCAAGATCTATGACACCCATTTGTGCATGTGTTTGGTATTGTGATATTTAGCTTGGTATACAAGTACTTGAGAGATATTATTTATATAGAGATAAAGGATGGTTCTACATAAGTCATGATTAGCTAAAATTAGATGGAGAGGACCTTCCTTACTTTAGAAGAAATGGAAAAGATGAAGACCACTATTTTGGATTCTAGTGTGATGACTTGGTATTATTCCTAGGTGTTTGACTTTGAAGAAAGAGTTGAAAACTCTTGGGTGTGCAAGGCTTTTTGTTTTGGATTCTTCTATAGTCCAAGGATAGCCCATGTGAAGAAATCCTTGACTTAGTGGTTGGGTCAAGATAAAATCACATGCTTAGTGGAATATGCACATGTGGATGGATATTCCATTTTACTTTTTGATTTTATTTGACTTTTAGCCTAGTAACTTGAGTTACTCTAGTAATTAGTAACTTTGGTGCATAACTATTTCACAAGTACATAAACAAGGGGTGAAGAAGTACTCATATTATAAAAGACAGAGACCAAGGAGAGAAATAGGAGAATGGAAGCTCACATTGGGACACTTGAATGAGGGAAAACTCCAAATGCCTAGCATGAGCTTTGGCTTTGGTATTTATAGATAACGTACAAGGCCCTTGAGAAGCTTCTCAAGAAGCTTCCTCAAGCCGCTTTCTTAGAGTGCAAGCCAAGTTAACTGGGAAGCTTCTCAAGAAGCTTCCTTCTAGATACCGCTTATTTGGTATGCAAGCTAAGCTAATTGGAAGCTTCTAGAAGCTACTTACTTGAGGTGCAAGCTAAGCTAGCCAAGAAGCTTCTTAAGAAGCTTCTTAGATATTTCTAGAATATTCTAGGCTAATTTGTCTTATGTGCTAGTTTGTAAGTCCAACTAACTTTGTCGCTAAACTCCATATTGTTATATATTCCCCCACCGCTAGTTGGTGACATCCTCGTTGCCAGTGAAGCTTCGAATTCTTGGATGGCTGTTTGTGCATTTTGGAGGTGAGAAAGAGGTTCCCCTGTGGCATCATGAAAGGGATACTCTTTCCAAAGGACCTTGTACTCCATATGTTGGTGATGGCCTCATTTAATATGGCAACACGCAAGGATACGATCAACTTTGTACTCCTCATGATCATTGATAGGGATAGGAAGAGGGGGAGGTTGGACTCAAGAGGAAAAGGAAGAGGGGTTAGGAACAAAGGATTTCAACTTGAAAACATGCAAGATAGGATGGAAATGCATGTGACAAGGCAAGGCAAGTCAATAAGCAAATAGAAAGACAATTTGTGTGATATCAAAAGGTCCTATCCAATTAAGGGCAAGTTTACAAACTTGAGTATCAAGTGGGAGAGGGAGGTTACTAGAGAATAGCATGACTTTATCACTGACTTCAAAAGTGAGATCACAACGATGGTGGTCCGTATATTGTTTTTGGTGATTTTGAGCAACAAGGAGGTGAGACTTGGCTTGTTGGAGAGATTGGGATGTAGTGGTCAAGAATGTGGAAGTATGAGGAACCTAAGATGGAAGAGGAGCAAGAAGAGAATCTAGAACAAGCAAATCTTGGCCAAAATTGAGAAAGAAAGGAGAAAATCCAATGCTTGCTTATTTAGAATTGTTGTAGGCAAATTCTACAACTGCAAGACATTCATCCCAATTGGTATAGTGGACATTGACAAAGGCACGCAATATATCCTCCAATGTACGATATGCACATTTGGTTTGTCCATCAGTTTGAGGATGATAGGCCGTGGACAAAGCAAGCTTGGTGCCGAGTATCTGGAAGAGTGCTTGCCAAAACTTCATGGTAAATTGAGGATCACGGTCGGAGATGAGTACATGTGGCATCCCATGATGCTTGAAGACATTGTCGAAGTAGATAAGGTTGGAGTATCTACAATATCATAGGTTGGTGCCAAGTGGATTTGCTTACTAAGCTTATCCACAAACACCATGATTGCGGTGTGTCCTTGTTTTATCTTTGGCAAGGATGTGATGAGATCCAAGCTCACATGCTCCTCCCAATGAGCAGATAGAACAATGAGTGGTTGAAGGAGTCCACTCAACTTCTGGTTGAAGGAGTCCACTTGGCTTTTGGTTGCTGGCCTTGTTACATTGGCAACTCTCACACCATCGGACAAATTCTCAAACATCTCGTGTCATGTTGGACCACCACCATTGACATTGGAGGGTACCCAAGGTCTTGTGTGCTACACCCATGTGACCAACAATGGGTAAATCATGGGCTTCTTGAAGTCGCACAAGTCAAAGATCACCTTTAGCTGGAACATAGATCCGGTCCTCATGGAATAAAAGGCCCTCCTTGATAGAGAAGGGATTGTACTCCTTATTGCATGCTGTAAGGCAACCATGTACCATTTGGAAGAAGGGATCTTGGTGTAGAGTTGATTGAAACTTGTTTTGGACCTAAGAGTTAACTAACACCGTTGAAATTGCTGTTGTGATGAGAAGAAGAGACTTCAAATCAGGTTGTCATGATAAAGCATCAAGGTGACATGGAACTGACTTAGTTTGTACTCAAGTTTGATGTCATACAATTGGAGTTGTTCCTCCCATTGATGATGTTGACTCTTCATGTGTTCCAAGTGTAAGGTCTGCAACAATGTTTTGTGATCAATTTCCATGATCACTTGTTTCCCCAAGAAGTAATGACTCCATACCTTGGTGTAATACCAAGAGCTAGCCATATGATCTAGATGTGAATTTTGGTTTGGTAACATCTAGAATGATGTTATACATGATGGTTGAAATAGATCAGATAGAAGTATCACCAAAAGAGTACTTCTACTAATAGGGCAGAAACCGAAATAGACTTTGAGAACCTTAGAACCAATAGCTAGATATATGATTTAAAGGTGAGAATTGGTTTGGTAACATCTGGAAAGATGTTACACATGATGGACTAAACAGATCAGAAAGAGGTATCACCAAAAGGGGACTTCTACTAATAGAGTAGGAACCAAAATATGCCTGAAATCTTTGAAGGCAATTTCGGAGGCCTAAACGGATGAATTAGACCTTGAAAGTGTGTGGATTCCCCCCCCAATAGAGGAAAGGTTGGCCTTCCCTCCCCCTTGCTTTGTCTCATCGAGAGCTTTCCAACGGTACCCTACTCATGTGATTCTGAGATTCCTACAGGAAGATTCCCTAAAAGATTCCTTCTGGTCAAAGCTTGTTTGACCAACCAGATAGGACCTAGACCAAACATGTCACCCATCCAAGTAAGTAATCCAAGGGTGGAGCTTGCTGACATGTCACCTATCTGTGTCCCTAATCCTATGGTGGAGCTTCCTTGGCGGAGATCCTCTTTGTCTATATATATATAAAGAGAAGGTGCTCCCTTGGGCATCAATTGTTTGAGTGTGCAATATGTGTTTTATCTCTTCTCTTGTCCTCGGAGTATTACAATGGTATCAGAGCAAGTGTTTTAGTCCAAGAGAGTGGATCACCCCTCTTGGAATAACACGAACTACTGAAACTGAATAATTTGAGGTGGAGAACATAGAGTAGTTGCTAGACTTAGGAAGGACTTTAGAGAGCGGATGGGATGGATGCGCCAAGAGGCCAATTTCTCACACCTAGCTTTCCATTCTCAAACCCATTCCACATCAAGGTTATGTATATCCAGCGTGAGCAGATGAGGGCATCGCTAGTTTATCACTTTGGTGCAAAATTCATGGACAGAGTGATGAACTCACCAAACCCGGTGATTCTACCTATGGTGATATATGACAGAGAGTGGGATTTGACAATCTACATTCTATTATGATAAAATGGATATGAATGTCCCAAATCCTCTCCCTTTCAACACTCAAGTAGAAATCCGTTATGTAGTGAGGTTGAAATTGATGTTTAGAGATTTTGTGGTTAGGAATTTTGGTGAGGAGTATTATCAATGAGTGATAGCTTCTGAGGTCCCAATGGTAGTTCCGATAGTTTGTGCGCCTTCTAGAGTGATTATATTGACTCTGTATTGAAGTAGACATTAGCAATTGAGTGTTGCAGGAACCATGGATCCGCAATTACAAGAGTTGGTGCAAGGAATGCAAGGGATGTTGAATGAATTTCAAGAGATTAAGATGACCATGGAGACATTACAAAGTCAAGTGCAGATCCTCAGGAATGATCAAGCCATGCAAGAAGAAGAGCCGTCTCAAAACCCAGTACCTGCGTCTCAAAACCCAGTACCTGCGACTGAAGTACTTGGAGAGGCATCCGTGCCTACGAACCCTATCAACAATGAAGCCACATTGCTACTCTGGATGAAGAAGACCTGCAACATCAAACCTTACAAGGGGTAGCGTTCAATGGGAGTAGTGGAAAATTGGATCTCAAGAATGAATTGATATTTCCAATTGTTCTCAACAAAGATCACAGAGCATGCTGCAAGCGTGTTTGCATGTGGGTACTTGACCGATAAAGCCCTCACATGGTATGATGCTTGGGAACGATCCATGCTGGCAGAGAGAATGGAGGTCACATAGACAGCAATGCAAGAAGGACTGCTGAAGAATTTCCAATCGGTGGATACTGTGTAGATGGCTCAAACCCAACTATGGGGATTGAGACAGAAGAATAACGTACAAGAGTATGTGGAGGCTTTTTTGGATCTACAAGTCACAATTACCAACATGAGTCCAGCAGAGGCTCTCGATAATTTCAAACAAGGGTTGAAAGAGTGGATTTGCCAAGAAGTCATGGTGCAAATCCTCGCACGGTATTTGAAGCCATTGCTTGTGCACAGAGAATAGCAGGAGCATTAGGTGGAGGTGAAGGAGTAGCTCCACCTCAACATTATTGGGCAGAAATGCCACACATGGGTGGACCAGTTGCCCGATGGAAGGTTGTCCGATGGAATCGGGCAACCTTCGATTCCGGGATCAAGGAGCATGACCGCTTCAAGGGGAGCAGGGACGAGTAGAAGAACAAAGAGATGGAGTCCCACGAGGAGAAGGGACTCAAGGAGAACAACACCATTGTTACAATTGTAGCCATATTGGGCACATATCTACCAACTATCGCACTTGTTTCCCTAGAGGCCCTCGGCCTTTATTCAGGTGATCTTTGAACAACATGGAGAGGCACATTGACGAGGAGGAGGTGGAAATCACTTTGGAAAATGAAGATTGCCAGTAAAGGTACCTCACGGCCTTATTGGCTCAATAAGGAAGTAGAGAAGCGAGGGAAGGAAGAAGAATAATGCGCAATGATCCCGAAAAGCAACCTCACAATTGATTGTCGTGAATGGAATCCTAGAAGGTAATCAAGTGAGAGTATTAATAGATCCGGGAGCAATAGAGAATTTCTTGTCTCGCACTATTGCAATAAGATTGGGAATAGATCTAGAGAGAGATGGAAGTGAAGAAGTAGAGTTACCAAATGGGCAAACAGAGAGGATTGAATCATTACCTAGACGGGTAACCCTCTCTGTAGGAGAATATCAGGAAGCAATTGAGTGGCGAGTGATACAATTAGCTCATTATGATGCAATTTTAGGCATGCCATGGATAGAGCAGTACAACCCTATGGTGGATTGGAGGAAGAAAGAAGTGAGAACCCACCAATGGTCAATCATTGGGGTTAAAGAAAAATCACACAGGCAAAAACTGCCTCTATATGTTGTAAGGACGGCAACTGTCTATAAGACCGATAGATGTTTTATGGGTCTAATAAGTGAAGTCCAGAGTGCACAACACGATGGACAAATTCTTGAGAAATTGAAAGATGTGGTGGATGAGTTCCAAGATGTCTTTCTCGATGATCTACTCTCAGGATTACCACCAAAAAGGCGAGTAGATCACAAAATTGAGACACTTCCGGGGAAGACGCCTCCTTGTAAGGCCCCATATCGCCTATCACCTCATTAGTTGGAGGAGTGTACGACTCAAATTGAGGAGATGTTGCAGAAAGGGTTCATCCAACCTAGCGTATCACCATATGGGGCCCTTGTCTTGTTTGTGAAGAAGAAGGATGGTACAATACGTATGTGCATTGACTATCGAGGTCTCAATCAGCAAACAGTGAAGAACAAATACCCCTTACCTCACATGGATGACCTATTTGATCAACTCCATGGAGCGAGATACTTCACCAAACTGGACTTGCAAAGCGGTTACAATCAAATCCGAATTGTAGAGGAGGATGTGCACAAAATTGCCTTTTGAACCAAGTATGGCTACTTTGAGTATCTTGTGATGCCTTTTGGCCTCACCAATGCACCTGCCACCTTCATGAGTCTAATGAATGACATATTTCGTCCATACTTGGATAAGTCTATTATCGTCTTCTTGGATGATATCTTAGTATACAATAGCACGATGACAGAACACAAACAACAGAGGTCTTCCAGATTCTAAGATAGAATCAGTTGTACGCCAAAATCTCAAAGTGTGAGTTTGGCAAGTCTGAAGTAGACTACTTGGGGCATAGAGTAAGTGCAGAGTGCATTCAAGTATTGATAGATAAAATAGAGGTCATTCAAAAATGGAGTGCCCCCGAAGATCAAATTCAACTTAAGAGCTTCTTGGGGTTGACGGGATTCTATCGTAGATTTGTCAAGGACTTCTCCAAGGTTGCACAACCTTTAACGTCACTACTTGGCAAGGGGAAGAAGTGGACATGGGGAACTGCACAAGAGTTGGCCTTTCAAGAATTGAAGGCCGACTTGCTACATGCACCAATCTTGAAGTGGTATGACCCAAAACGTCCAATCAAGTTGGCTACAGATGCATTAAGCATAGCAATAGGAGCAGTCTTACAACAAGAGTGGCATGACGGATGGCATCCAATTGCATATTTCTCTCGAAAGTTGTTACCAGCAGAGCGCAACTACCACACCACAAAACAAGAAGAGCTGGCGATTGTTCTAGCAACCAAGCATTGGAAGTACTACTTGGGCGAGAAGGCATTTGTAGTAGAGACAGACCACAAACCTCTAGTCTACCTCAAGATGCAGAAGGATCTATCTCATCGCCAAATTCGGCGGGCAGAGTGGTGACAACGCTTCAACATGACAATCACCTACGTGGAAGGTAAGAAGCAACTTGCAGATGCATTCACCCAGATGCCAATGGCCAACAACTTGGTGGCAGAGGTTAAGATTAACCTGAATTTTGGCAAGAGATTCTGGCGGCTACAAAAACTAACCCACAGATTGTAGAAGCACAATCATCCAAAGGTGTCACTAATACCCAAGGACTCACCTTTTGGGATGGTAGGTTATGGATCCCAAATGTCCCAGACTTACGCACCACCATTCCAGCGGAATGTCATGATTCAGCCATTGCAGCTCATGTCGGAGTGGACTAGACCTTGGATGCAGTCAAGCGCCATTACTATTGGCCCAAGATGAGCAACAACGTGATGGACTATGTGCGTAGCTGCCTACTTTGCCAACAAAACAAAGCTTCTAGTCAAGCTATTGCGGGGCTCCTTCAACCTCTCCCCACTCCTACCCAACGTTGGGAACAAGTGAGTATGGATCTCGTCTATGAATTACCCAAGACCACCTCAAGGTTTGACTCCATTGTGGTCTTTGTGGACCGGCTCAGCAAAATGATTCATGTACGCCCTACCACCAAGGAGGTGACCGCTCCACAACTAGCTCAATTATACTTAGATGCAGTCTTTGCTCACCATGGCTTGTCTAGAGTACTCATCACCAATAGAGGCACCCAATTCACCAGCTTGTTTTGGCGAACACTCTTTGGGTTCTTCAAAACCAAGTTGGCCATGTCCACAGCTTACCACCCCCAAACAGATGGCCAAACAGAGCGGGCTAATCGCACAATTGAAGACATGTTACGCGGCTTCACCTTAGAAGAGCAAGAGAAGTGGGACACCCTACTCCCGTTGGTGGAATTCGCTTACAACAATTCAGTGAATGCATCCACCCAAGTCACTCCGTTCTTCCTCATGTATGGTGAGCATCCCTTCACACCTTCTAGCTTGATGAAGTTCTGTCTAGTGGCTACCAAGGTTGATGCAATCAACACATTTGTTTCTAGAATCCAACAAGGTGTGGAGAGCGCCAAGCACAAATTACAGATTGCGCAAAATCAACAGAAGCAGTATGCTGATACACACCGTTGGCACATGGAGTTCAATGTTGGGGATCAAGTGTGGCTATCGACAACCAACCTCACATTAGTTGGACCTCATAAGCTCAGACCTCGTTTTATTGAGCCTTTCTTGATTCTTTGTCGCATTGGCGCTGTGGCCTATCACCTTGAGCTACCACCACACATGAAGATCCATCCAGTCTTCCATGTCTCCCTACTACGTAGATATGCTCCCCGATCAGGCCAAGGTCATTCCACACCAGACATTTGACCTTGTTCGACACTCATTGATGGCACCGAGGAATATGAAGTGGAGCGAATTCTCCAAAAATGCATGCGTGGTACTCGCCACCCGCGGGTAGACTATCTAGTACAATGGAAAGGTTACCCCCTCTATGAAGCCACCTGGGAGCCTGTTGCCAATTTGGCACATGCACGTGTGTTGGTGCAAGCATTTGAGCAACAATTGCACAACGAGAACGTTGCGTCTTAAAAGGAGGGAGGTCTGTAATACCAAGAGCTAGCCATATGATCTAGATGTGAATTTTGCTTTGGTAACATCTAGAATGAAGTTATACATGATGGTCAAAATAGATCAGATAGAAGTATCACCAAAAGAGTACTTCTACTAATAGGGTAGAAATCAAAATAGACTTGAGAACCTTAGAACCAATAGCTAGACATATGATTTAAAGGTGAGAATTGGTTTGATAACATCTGGAAGGATGTTACACAAGATGGACTAAACAGATCAGAAAGAGGTATCACCAAAAGAGGACTTCTACTAATAGAGTAGGAACCAAAATATGCCTGAAATCTTTGAAGGAAATTGTGGAAAGGCTAGCCTTTCCTCCCCCCTACTTTGTCTCTTCAAGAGCTTTCCAACGGTACCCTACTCACATGATTTTG
This sequence comes from Lunularia cruciata, assembly GCA_948567375.1. Taxonomy (NCBI): domain Eukaryota; kingdom Viridiplantae; phylum Streptophyta; class Marchantiopsida; order Lunulariales; family Lunulariaceae; genus Lunularia; species Lunularia cruciata. The sequence continues at coordinate 45,157,948 of OX419757.1, forward strand.
AGATTCATACAAGAAGATTCCCTAAAAGATTCCCTCCGGTCAAAGCTTGTTTGACTAACCAGATAGGACCTAGACCAGACATGTCACCCATCCAAGTAAGGAATCCAAGGGTGGAGCTTGCTGACATGTCACCTATCTGTGTCCCTAATCCTATGGTGGAGCTTCCTTGGCGGAGATCCTCTTTTGTCTATATATATAAAGAGAAGATGCTCCCTTGGGCATCGATTGTTTGAGTGTGCAATCTATGTTTTCTCTTCTCTTGTCCTTGGAGTATTACACTTGGTGGTATATACCATTGCAAGTTGTTCTTGATCTCAAGCAGAGTAGTTTTGTTCAGCTATATTGAGTTGGCAAGACACAAAGGCAATAGGATGGAGTCCATTTGGGAATTCTTGTTGCAGCACAATTCCAATTGCAAAGTTAGAAGCATCAAAATCAACCACACAGGGTAGTTGAGGATCATATGGTTGAAGAATAGGTCTTGAAGACACCATATGCTTTAAATTTTGCAATGCTTCTTCATGCTTGGTGGTCCATTGGAAGCTTGAGTTCTTTCCCAAGAGGTCAGTCAATGGTGCAGCCGCATGAGCATCATAATGGATGAACCGTTGGTAAAATTGGCCAATCCATTGAATGCTCATACTTCTGTAGCATCCTTTAGGGTAGGCCAATCAATGATGACCTTGATTTTCTCTTCTTCCATCTTGATCCCCTCTGATGAGATCTTATGACCCAAGAAGGTAATATCCTTCTGCCAAAAGGCACACTTCGACTTCTTGCAATAAAATTTCCATTGTCATCTTGGGACTTCTCATACATGATTCATGTGTTTTGCCTCTATCTTACTATAAATTAAGATATCATCCAAGAACACCACCACGGACTGATCCAATAGTCCATCCAACACCCAATGTATATGATCCATGAAGCCAATTGGAGCATTAGTGAGTCTGATTGGTAGAAGTCTCCACTCAAAATGCCCATACCTTGTACAAAAGGTAGTCTTTTGCACATCCTCTCTATCAATATGAATTTGCCAATAGCCACTACAAAGATCCAACTTGGAAAAGTAGCGTGCTCCACTTAGTTGATCAAGCAAGTCATCGATCCAAGGCAAGGGATATGCATTCTTCACGGTTTGCTTATTGAGCCCACGGTAATCAATACAAAAACAAAGTCCTCCATCCTTCTTTGGAATAAATAGTACCGGTGCTCCCCAAGAAGAGGTACTATATTGTATGAAGTCCTTCTCCAACAACTATGTAAGTGTTGTTCACAACTCCTCCAACTCCTTTGGTGAGAGCCGATAGATCGGTCTACTCACTAGAGTACTCCTTGGCAATAACTAGATCTTGAAAGGCATACCTCAATCAAAGGTAATCCCTTTGGCAAATAATTCAGAAACACGTCTACAAACTCCTGAACTATCCAGTCAACCATTGCTTGATGAGGCTCTTGGCCCTCCTCCAATTTTTCTTGTGCAATTGGTTTGATCCACACCGCAAATATAGACTTATCTTCCTCCAAAGCTTGCTCTATGGCTGCTTTACTAACCAACTTCCCTTCCAAGGACTCATCTCTCTTCCAAGCTTGCTCCATGGTTGCCTTCTTGGAAAACTTCACATCTTGGGACTCCACTCCCTTCAAGGTTTGCTCTATGGCTACTTTCTCAACAAACTTCCATCTTGGGACTGACTATTCTTAGGTATCTTACTCAGAGGTGCTAAACAACCTAATCAAAGATTCTTACCTTGGTGTTGTACTTGAATTTGGCGTTGGGTCCAATCAAATTGAACCTTATGGCATTCAAGCCAAGGTAGACCCAAAATGATATCATAGTGTAGAGGTGCCACTACAAACCTCATACACTCCAAATACTCCTTCCCAATCTTGAAGGTAATAGGATGCAAGGTGCGGAATGCAGAACCCTTTCTACCATGGCGCCATCATCAAACTACTTCCAATCATTGGTTTGACAGGAATACCTAATTCCTTTGCTACTTGCATAAACAAGCAATTCTTTGAACTTCCAAAATTGACCAAAATCCTACAACCCTGATTAGATATCATATGTTGCAAGTGAAGCAAACTTGCATAGGTCGAGCCTTCAATCCCATTGGAACTAATCAAGCTCTCAATAGGCGGCTTGAAATCTCCTACTTGGATTCTTTATTTCCTTGATCATTTGGTTCCACAAACTCCATCTAGGCAACTCGTCAAGGTTGCCTATTCCTAAGTGGACATTCAACAATACAATGTCCAACTTGGTGACAATAAAAACAACCTCCATTTTGTAGCAATCTTTCTCTATCTGCTACACCAAGTGGCCTCCATTGGATAGCATCAATCTCCATTGGTGCTGGTTCTTCCACCCGTGTGTATTGTATTGGCAAGCTTGGTGTAAGTTGAGGTCAAGACCAAGTTGTTGCAACCAAGGAATCAAAGCGCTTAGCCAATTACATGGCTTCTTCTACGTTTTGTGGTTCTTGCATGGTCACCTCCAATTTGTTTTGTGACTTCGATCTCCACACAAATTGATCCAAAACTTCTCCTTATTGTATATCTGAAATTTGCATGATGATATTCTAAAATTGTGTGATGTAGCCTCTTATTGAGCCAATCTGCTTCAACTCTGCCAATTTATCTTGTGCGGCTCGGGTGGCATTTATAGTTTGAAATTGACCAAGTAGTGCATCCTTGAATTCCATCTATCAAGATTGGTGCAACAATCTGTCATTCAGCTCGCTCCACTCGGAACCGCCACCAAAGTTTTGCCACACCATCCAATTAGCTAGAAGCTAAGAGAATCTGTTTCTGTTCATCTTGAAGATTGGTGGCTTTGAAGTAACATTTGCAGTCAAACACAAAATTTTCCATTGTGCTTGGAAGATTCTTGCCTTCAAACACCTTAGGTTTTGGAAATCAAATATGATCTTCTCCATCTTGGACTCGCTCTCTCTCTATATGGTCTTGTTGTTGTTGGTCTTGTTCATTCAACAATCGAGTAAGGTGTTTGATTTGTTGCTGCATCGCAAGGATAATGTCTGGTATTGCCACCATAACTACTACTCTATTACTCCCACTTTATCTAGTTGATTAATACATAGATAAAACACGTCCACCTTTCTCCATAAATGACAATCTGAAGTATCAAGGGTTCCTCAAACATGGTGATGATATGTAGGAAATCTTGCCCAAAGCGTGAGGTGTTGAATTTTATGAAGCAATGCTTGGGTGATATCTAGACATGAAAATCCCAAAGGTTTGGCGGAAATGGATTTGGTGGTCCATAAATTCCATCCATCCCAATCCTGCTCTGATACAAATGTAAAAGACCAAGATCAAGGAAAGAAATAGGAGAATGGAAACTCACATTGGGACACTTGAATGAGGGAAAACTCCGAATGCCTAACATGAGCTTTGGCTTTGGTATTTATAGGTAGCATACAAGGCCCTTGAGAAGTTTCTCAAGAAGCTTCCTCAAGCCGCTTTCTTAGAGTGCAAGCCAAATTAACTAGGAAGCTTCTCAAGAAGCTTCCTTCTAGAAGCCACCTACTTGGTGTGCAAGCTAAGCTAGTTGGAAGCTTCTAGAAGCTTCCTTCTAGAAGCTACTTACTTGTGGTGCAAGCAAAGCTAGCAAGGAAGCTTCCCAAGAAGCTTCCTAGATACTTCTAAAATATTCTAGGCTAATTTGTCTTATGTGCTACTTCATGAGTCGACTAAATTTATCGCTAAACTCCATATTGTTATAGTCTACAAGTCATAACTTCTTGCATCACTGGAGAGAAACAAAAGGTAGTCTGACTGGTCATCACTCCAATCTCACCATCGAGAGTGTAAAAGACCGAATCCGAGGAGAGAAATAGGAGAATGGAAACTCACATTGGGACACTTGAATGAGGGAAAACTCCAAATGCCTAGCATGAGCTTTGGCTTTGGTATTTATAGGTAGCATACAAGGCCCTCAAGAAGTTTCTCAAGAAGCTTCCTCAAGCCGATTTCTTAGAGTGCAAGCCAAGTTAACTAGGAAGCTTCTCAAGAAGCTTCCTTCTAGAAGCCACCTACTTGGCGTGCAAGCTAAGCTAGTTGGAAGCTTCTAGAAGCTTCCTTCTAGAAGCTACTAACTTGAGGTGCAAGCTAAGTTAGCCGGGAAGCTTCCTAGATACTTCAAGAATATTCTAGGCTACTTTGTCTTATGTGCTACTTCGTAAGCCTGAGACTAACTTTGTCACTAAACTCCATATTGTTACATATCCTCCCGCCCCTAGTTGGTGACGTCCTCGTCCCCGGTGAAGCTTTGAATTCCTGGATGGCCGTCTATGCATTTTGGAGGTGAGAAGGAGGTTCCTAGGTGGCATCATGAAGGGGATACCATTTCTAAAGGACCTTGTACTTCGTATGTTAGGGACGGCCTCATTGAATATGGCAACACGCAAGGATACAATCAACTTCGTACGACTCATGATCATTGATAGGGACAGGAAGAGGGGGAGGTTGGACTCAAGAGGAAAAGGAAGAGGGGTTAGGAACAAAGAGTTTCAACTGGGAAACATGAAAGACAGGATGGATACTCATGTGACAAGGCAAGGCAAGGCAAGTCAATAAGCAATAGGAGAGACAATTTGTGTGATATCAAAGGATCATGTCCAATTAGGGGCAAGTTTACGAACTTGGGAAGCAAGTGGGACAGGGAGGTTACTTGAGGATAGCATGACTTTATCACCAAATTCAAAGATAAGATCACAATGATGGTGGTCTGCATATTGTTTTGGGCAATTCTGAGCAACAAGGAGGTGAGACTTGGCTTGTTCGGGATATAATGGTCAAGAATGTAGAAGTACGAGGAACTTGAGATGGAGGGGGAGCAAGAAGAGAATATGGAACAGGTGGATCTTGGCCAAAATTGAGAAAGAAAGGAGAGAATCCGGTGCTTGCCTGTTTGGAATTGTTGTAGGCAAATTCTGCAGCGGCAAGACATTCATCCCAATTGGTATGGTGGACATTGACAAAGGCACGTAACATATCCTCCAATATACAATTTGCATGTTCGGTTTGTCCATCAGTTTGAGGATGATAGGCCGTGGACAAAGTAAGCTTGGTGCCGAGTATTTGAAAAGGTGTTTGCCAAAACTTCCCGGTAAATCAAAGATCACGGTTGGAGATGAGTACGCGTGGCATCCCATGATGCTTGAAGATATTGTTGAAGTAGATTTGCACTAAGGTTGGAGCATCCACGGTATCCAGGTTGATGCCAAGTGGATTTGCTTACTAAGCTTATCCACAAACACCACGATGACGGTGTGTCCTTGTTTTGTCATTGGCAAGGATGTGATGAGATCCAAGCTCACATGCTCCCATCGAGCGGATGGAATGGCAAGCGGTTGAAGGAGTCCACTCGGCTTCTGGTTGCTGGCCTTGTTACATTGGCAACTCTCACACGATTGGAAAAATTCTCAAACATCTCGTGTCATGTTGGGTCACCACCATTGACATTGGAGGGTACCCAAGGTCTTGTCTACACCCATGTGACCAGCGATGGGTAAATCATGGGCTTCTTGAAGGCACAAAAGTCAAAGATCACCTTTGGTTGGAACATAGATCCGGTCCGCATGGAATAGAAGGCCTTCCTTGAAGGAGAAGGTGTTGTACTCCTTGTCACTTGTTGTTAGACAACCATGTACCATTTGGAAGAAGGGATCTTGTTGTAGAGCTAACCAAAACTCGTTATGGATCTTGGGGTCAATTAACACCATCGTAATTGCTGCCGAGATGAGAGGAAGAGATTTCAAATCAGGTAGTTGTGATAGAGCATCAGGGATGACATGGAACCAACCTGGTTTGTAGTCAAGTTTGATGTAGAACAATTGAAGTTGCTCTTCCCATCGACGATGTCGACTCTTCATGTGCTCCAGGTGTAAGATCTGCAACAATGGCTTGTGATCAGTTGTAATACCAAGAGCTAGCCATATGATCTAGATGTGAAATTTGGTTTGGTAACATCTGGAATGATGTTATACATAATGGTCAAAATAGATCAGATAGAAGTATCACCAAAAGGGTACTTCTGCCAATAGGGTAGAAAACCAAAATAGATTTGAAAACCTTAGAACCAATAGCTAGACATATGATTTGAAGGTGAGAATTAGGTTGGTAACATCTGGAAGGATGTTACATAAGATGGAATGAATAGATCAGAAAGATGTATCATTCAAAGGGGACTTCTACTAATAGAGTTGGAACCAAAATATGCCTGAAATCTTTGAAGGAAATTTTGGAGGCCTAAATGGATGAATTAGACCTTGAAAATGTCAGATTCCCTCCAATAGAGAAAGGCTGGCCTTCCATCCCCCTTACTTTGTCTCATCGAGAGCTTTCCAATGGTATCTCACCCACGTGATTCTGAGATTCCTACAAGAAGATTCCCTTTGGTCAAAGCTTGTTTGACCAACCAGATAGGACCAAGACCAACATGTCACCCATCCAAGTAAGTAATCCAAGGGTGGAGCTTGCTGACATGTCACCTATCTATGTACCTAATCCTATAGTGGAGCTTCATTGAAGGAGATCCGCTTTGACTATATAATAAAGAGAAGGTGCTCCTTTGGGGCATCGGAGTTTGAGTGTGAAAGTGTGTGTTTCTCATGGTGTGTTTCTCTTCAGGTCTCCTATCCTCGGAGTATTACAATGGTATCAGAGCAGGTGTTGTCCAAGAGAGCGGATCATTCCTCTTGGAAGAACACGGGCTACTTAGACTGAGTAATTTTGAGGAGAGACATTATGGTGTAATTGGTAGATTAGGAGGATATAATAGATGCTCCGGAAGGACAATATCTAGTGCCTTGCTTTCCATTCTTGAATCCATTCAACATCAAGATTATGTACATTCAGCGCGAGCAAGTGAGAGTGTATTTGGTTTTTCACTTCGGAGCAGAGTTCATGGATATAGAAACGAATTTGCTAAACCCAGTGATCTTGCCTATAGTGATTTATGATAGAGAGTGGGATTTGACAATTTACATTTTGTTGTGATGGATTTTAATGTCCCAAATCCTTTCCCTTTTAACACTCAAGTAGAAATTGTGTGAGACCAAAAGTGAGACCAAAAGTGAGACCAAAAGTGATGTTTAGGGATTTCATGGTCAGGAATTTTGGTGAGGAATATTACCAATGAGTGGTAGCTTCTAAGGTCCCAATGGTAGTTCCAATAATTCATGCGCCCTCCAGAGTGATCATATTAACTCTCGATTGAAGTTTAGGGTATAGCAATCGAGTGTTACAGGAACCATGGATCCGTAGTTGTAGGAGTTAGTGCAAGGAATGCAGGGGATGTTGAAATTTTTTTGAGAGATTAAGATGACCATGGAGGCATTACAAAGTCAAGTGTAGACCCTCAAGAATGATCAATCAATGCAAGAAGAAGAGCCATCTCAAAATCAATACTTGCGACTGAAGTACTTGGAGAGGCATTTGTGCCTACAAACCCTATCAATGATGAAGCCACATTACTACTCCGGATGAAGAAGACTTGCAACATCAAGCCTTACAAGGGGCAGCGTATGATGGGAGTAGTGTAGAACTGGATCTTGAGAATGAATCGATATTTTTGGTTGTTCTCAACAGAGATCACCAAGCATGTTGCAGGTGTAATACCAAGGGTTAGCCATATGATCTAGATGTGAAATATTGATTTGGTAACTTCTAGAATGATGTTATACATGATGGTCAAAATAGATCAGATAGAAGTATCACCAAAAGAGTACTTCTACTAATAGGGCATAAACCAAAATAGACCTTAGAACCTTAGAACCAATAGCTAGACATATGATTTAAAGGTGAGAATTGGCTTGGTAACATCTGGAAGGATGTTACACATGATGGACTAAACAGATCAGAAAGAGGTATCACCAAAAGGGGACTTCTACTAATAGAGTAGGAACCAAAATATGCCTGAAATCTTTGAAGGCAATTTCGGAGGCCTAAACGGATGAATTAGGCCTTGAAAATGTGTAGATCTCCCCCCAATGGAGGAAAGGTTGGCCTTCCCTCCCCCCTACTTTGTCTCGTCGAGAGCTTTCCAATGGTACCTTACGTGATTATGAGATTCCTACAAGAAGATTCCCTAAAAGATTCCCTCTGGTCAAAGCTTGTTTGACCAACCAGATAGGACCTAGACCAGACAGGTCACCCATCCAAGTAAGTAATCCAAGGGTGGAGCTTGCTGACATGTCACCTATCTGTGTCCCTAATCCTATGGTGGAGCTTCCTTGGAGGAGATACTCTTTGTCTATATATATAAAGAGAATGTGCTCCCTTGGGGCATCGAAGGTTTGAGTGTGCAATCTGTGTTTTCTCTCTTCTCTTGTCCTTGGAGTATTACACAAGCGTGTTTGCATGTGGGTACTTGACCAATAAAGCCCTCACATGGTACAACGCTTGGGAACAATCCATGTTGGCCGAGATACGTGAGGTCACATGGACAACAATGCAAGAAGGATTGCTGAAGAATTTCCAATCGGTGGATTCTGTGCTGATGGCCCAAATCTGACTATGGAGATTGAAACAAAAGAATAGCGTACAAGAGTATGTGGAGGCATTTCTGGACCTACAAGTTGCAATAACCAACATGAGTCCAACAGAGGCTCTCGACAATTTCAAACGAGGGTTGAAGGAGCGGATTTGCCAAGAAGTCATGGTACAAAATCCTCACACAATATTTGAAGCCATTGCTTATGTGCAAAGAATAGTAGGAGCATTAGGTGGAGGTGAAGGAGTAGTTCTACCTCAACATTATTGGGCAGAAATGCCACCCATGGGTGGACTAGTACCAATGGAACTAGGCAACCTTCGGTTTCAAGACCGAGGAGCACAACCGCTTCAAGGAGAAGAAGGACGGGTAGAAGAACGGAGAGATGGAGCCACACGAGGAGAAGGAACTCGAGAAGAACAACATCGTTGTTACAATTGTGGTCGTATTGGGCATATATCTACCAACTATTGTGCTCAACTTCCCATAGGCCCTCGACCTTCATACATGCGATCTTTGAACAACATGGAGAGACGTAGTGAAGAAGAGGAGGTGGAAATCACTTCAGAAAACAAAGATTGCCAGTAAATGTACCTCGCGGCCTTACTGGCTCAATAAGGAAGCAGAAAAGCAAGGGAAGGAAGAAAATGAGTGCACAAAGGTACCAAAAGGCAACCTCACAATTGATTGTAGTGAATAGGGTCCTAGAAGGCAATCAAGTGAGAGTGTTAATAGATCCAGGAGCCACAGAGAATTTCTTGTCTTGCTCTATTGCAATAAGATTGGGATTTGATCTAGAGAGAGATGAGAGTGAAGAAGTAGAGTTACCTAACGGACAAACATAGAGGATTGAATCATTACCCAGGTGGGTAACACTCTCTGTAGGAAAATATCAAGAAGCAATTGAGTGGCGAGTGATACAATTAGCTCATTTTGATGCAATCTTAGGTATGCCATGGATGGAGCATTACAACCCTATGGTAGACTGGAGGAAGAAAGTAGTGAGAACCCACCAATGGTCAATCATTGGGGTTAAAAAAAAATCATATAGGCAAGAATTGCCTCTGTATGTCATAGGGACAACAACTATCTATAAGAATGATAAGTGTTTCATGGGTCTAATAAGAGAAGTCCAGAGTGCACAACTTGAGGGACAAATTCTTGAGAAATTGAAGGATGTCATAAATGAGTTTCAAGATGTCTTTCCTGATGATCTATCCTTAGGATTACCACCAAAAAGGAGAGTGGATCATAAAATTGACACACTCTTGGTGAAGACACCTCCCTGTAAGACCCCATATTGCCTATCACCTCATGAGTTGGAGGAGTGCAAGAATCAAATTGAGGATATACTACAGAAAGGGTTCATCCAACCCAGCGTATCACCATATGGAGCTATAGTCTTGTTTGTGAAGAAGAAAGACGGTATAATGCGCATGTGCATTGACTATCGGGATCTCAATCAAGAAACAATGAAGAACAAATACCCCTTACCTCGCATGGATGATCTATTCGATCAACTCAATGGAGCAAGACACTTCACCAAACTAGATTTGCGGAGTAGTTACAATCAAATCCAAATTGTAGAGGAGGATGTGTACAAGACTGCTTTTCAAACCAAGTATGGCACTTCGAGTATCTCGTGATGCCTTTTGGTCTCACCAACGCACTTGCCACTTTCATGAGTCTAATGAATGTCACATTTCATCCATATTTGGATAAGTCTGTGATTGTCTTCCTGGATGACATCTTAGTATATAGTAGCACAATGACGGAACACAAACAACATCTATGAGAAGTCCTCCAGATTCTAAGATAGAATTGATTGTTTGCCAAAATCTCAAAGTGTGAGTTTGGAAAGTCTGAAGTAGACTACTTGGGGCATAGAGTAAGTGCAAAGGGTATTCAAGTACTGATAGATAAAATAGAGGTCATTCAAAAATAGAGTGCCCCAGAAGATCCAACCTAACTCAAGAGCTTCTTGGGTTTGACGGGATTCTATTATCGATTTATCAAGGACTTCTCCAAGGTTGCACAACCTTTAACAACACTACTTGGCAAGGGGAAGAAGTGGACATGGAGACCCGCACAAGAGTTGGCCTTTCAAGAATTGAAGGCCGCCTTTCTACATGCACCAATCTTGAAGTGATATGACCCAAAACGTCTAATCAAGTTGACTACAAATGCATCAAGTGTAGCAATCGGAGCATTCCTACAACAAGAGTGGCATGATGGATGGCATCCCATTGCATATTTCTCTCAAAAGTTGTTACCAATAGAGTGCAATTACCACACCACAGAATGAGAAGAGTTGGCCATCATCCTGGCAACCAAGCATTGGAAGCACTATTTGGGCGAGAAGGCATTTGTGGTAGAGACAAACCACAAACCTCTAATCTACCTTGAGACGCAAAAGGATCTATCTTGTCGCCAGATTTGATGGGCAGAGTGGCGACAACACTTCAACATGACAATCACCTACTTGGAAAGTAAGAAGCAACTTGCAGATGCATTCACCCACATGCCAATGGCAAACAACTTGGTGGTAGAGGTTTAGATTAACCCTAAGTTCTGGCTAGAGATTTTGGCATTTATAAAAACTGATCCATAGATTGTAGAAGGAAAATCATCCAAAAGCGTCACCAGCACCAAGGACTCACCTTTCGTGATGGTAGATTATGGATTCCAAATGTCCCAGAATTGCGTACCACCATTCTAGTAGAATGTCATGATTCGGCCATTGCAAGTCATGTTGGAGTGGACAAGACCTTGGATGCAATCCAACGCCATTATTATTGGCCCAAGATGAGTAACGATGTGATGGACTACGTGCGCAATTGCTTACTTTGTCAATAGAACAAAGCTTCTAATCAAGCTCCTGTAGGGCTCCTGCAACCTCTCTCCACTCCTACACAACGTTAGGAATAGGCGTGTATGGATCTTGTTTGTGAATTACCTAAGACCACATTAGGATTCAACTCCATCATGGTCTTTGTGGACCGGCTCAGCAAATGATTCATATATGCCCTACCACCAAGGAGGTGACCGCTCCATAACTTGCTCAATTATACTTAGATGCAGTCTTCTCTCACCATGGCTTGTCTCAAGTACTCATCACCGATAGGGGTACTCAATTCACTAGTTTGTTTTGGCACACCCTCTTTGGTTTCTTCAAAACCAAGTTGGCCATGTCCACAGCTTACTACCCACAAATAGATGGACAAACAAAGCGGGCTAATCACACTATTGAAGACATGTTACGCGGCTTCACCTTAGAAGAGCAAGAGAGGTGGGACACCCTACTCCCGTTGGTGGAATTCACTTACAACAATTTAGTGAATGCATCCACCTAGGTCACTCCATTCTTCCTCATGTATGGTGAGCATCCCTTCACACCTTCCAGCTTGATGGAGATCCGTCCCGTGGCTACTAAGGTCGATGCAATCAACACATTTGTTTCTCAAATCCAACAAGGAGTGGAGAGCGCTAAGCACAAATTACAGATTGTACAAAATTGCTAGAAGCAGTATGCTGATGCACACCATATGCACATGGAGTTCAATGTTGGGGATCAGGTGTGGCTATTGACAACCAACCTCACATTAGTGGGACCTCGTAAGCTTAGACCTCATTTTATTGGGCCTTTCTCAATTCTCAGTCAAGTCGGTGCTGTGGTCTATCACCTTGAGCTACCATCACACATGAAGATCCATCCAGTGTTCCATGTTTCCCTACTACGCAACTATGCTCCCTGATCAGACTTGGGTCATTCCACACAAGACATTTGACCTTGTCCGACACTCATTGATGGCAACGAGGAGTATGAAGTGGAGCATATTCTCCAAAAATGCATGCGTGGTACTTGTCACCCACGGGTGGATTATCTTGTCTAGTGGAAAGGTTACCCCCTCTATGAAGCAACCTGGGAAGCAGCTGCCAATTTGACACATGCACCGGTGTTGGTGCAAGCATCCGAGCAACAATTGCACAACGAGAACATTGCGTCTTAAAAGGAGGGAGGTTTGTAATACCAAGAGCTAGCCATATGATCTAGATGTGAAATTTGGTTTGGTAACATTTGGAATGATGTTATACATGATGGTCAAAATAGATCAGATAGAAATATCACCAAAAGGGTAATTGTACTAATAGGGTAAAAAACCGAAATAGATTTGAAAACCTTAGCACCAATAGCTAGACATATGATTTGAAGGTGAGAATTGGGTTGGTAACATTTGGAAGGATGTTACACAGGATGGACTGAATAGATCAGAAAGAGGTATCACCAAAAGGGGACTTCTACTAATAGAGTTGGAACCGAAATATGCTTGAAATCTTTGAAGGCAATTTCGGAGGCCTAAATGGATGAATTAGGCCTAAAAAATATGGCAATTTCCCGCCCAATAGAGGAAATGATGGCCTTCCCTCTCCCCTACTTTTTCTCATTGAGAGCTTTCCAATGGTACCTCAACTACGTGATTTTGAGATTCCTACAAGAAGATTCCCTCTGGTCAAAGCTTGTTTGACCAACCAGATAGGACCAGGAGCAACATGTCACCCATCCAAGTAAGTAATCCAAGGGTGGAGCTTGTTGACATGTCACCTATCTATGTACCTAATCCTATGGTGGAGCTTCATTGAAGGAGATCCGCTTTGACTATATAATAAAGAGAAGGTGCTTCTTTGAGGCATCGTAGTTTGAGTGTGAAAGTGTGTGTTTCTCATGGTGTGTTTCTCTTCAGGTCTCCTATCCTCGGAGTATTACATCAATTTGCATGATCACTTGTTTCCCCAAGAGATAATGCCTCCATACCTTGGTGGCATATACTATTGCAAGTTGTTCTCGATCTTGAGCAGAGTAATTTCTTTCAGCTGTATGTAGCCGGCGAGACACAAAGGCAATGGGATGTAGTCCATCTAGGAATTCTTGTTGCAACACAGCTCCAATTGCAAAATTAGAAGCATCAAAATCAACCACACAAGGTAGTTGAGGATCATATGGTTGAAGAATGGGTCTTGAAGACACTATATGTTTCAACTTTTGGAATGCTTCTTCATGCTTGGTGTTCCACTGGAAGCTTGAGTTCTTTCCCAAGAGGTCACTCAATGGTGCAGCTACATGAGCATAATAGTGGATGAACCGCCAGTAAAAATTGGCCAATCCATTGAATGCCTGTACTTTTGTAGCATCCTTTGGGGTAGGCCAATCAGTAATGGCCTTGATCTTCTCTTCTTCTATCTTGATCCCCTCTGAGGAGATCTTATGACCCAAGAAGGTAACATCCTTCTGCCAAAAGGAAAACTTTGACTTCTTGCAGTAAAATTTCCATTGTCGTAGTCGTCTTAGGACTTCTTGCACATGATTCACGTGTTCTATCTCTATCTTGCTATAGATTAAGATATCATCCAAGAACACCACCACTGACCAATCCAATAGTCCATCCAACACCCGATGCATATGATCCATGAAGACTACTAGAGCATTAGTGAGTCCGAAAGGTAGAACTCTCTACTCAAAATGCCCATACCTTGTACGAAAGGCAATCTTTTGCACATCATCTCTATCAATCAGAATTTGCCAATAGCCATTGCAAAGATCCAACTTGGAAAAGTAACATGCTCCACTTAGTTGATCAAGTAAGTCATTGATCCGAGGCAAGGGATATGCATTCTTCACGGTTTGCTTATTGAGCCCACGATAATCAATATAGAAACAAAGTCTTCCATCCTTCTTTGGAACAAATAGTACTGGTGCTCCCCAAGGAGAGGTACTATGTCGTATGAAGTCCTTCTCCAACAACTCTGTAAGTGTTCTTCGCAACTCCTCCAAATCCTTTGGTGAGAGCCAATAGATTGGTCTACTCATTGGAGTACTCCTTGGCAATAACTTGATCTTGAAGGGCATATCTCAATTAGAGGGTAATCCCTTTGGCAGATCATCCAGAAACACGTCTGCAAACTCTGTAACTATCCAATCAACAATTACTTGATGAGGCTCTTGGTCCTCCAAAGATTGGTCTTGTGCAATCGGCTTGATCCACACTGCAAATACAGACTTATCTTCCTCTAAAGCTTGCTCTATGGTTGCTTTACTAACAAACTTCCCTTCTAGGGACTCATCTCTCTTCCAAGCTTGCTCCATGGTTGCCTTCTTGGCAAACTTCCCATCTTGGGACTCCACTTCCTTCAAGGTTGAATTGCATCAATCTCCATTGGTGCTGGCTCCTCTACTTGTGTGTAGTGTATTGGTAGGCTTTGTGGAGGTCGAGGTCAAGAACAAGTTGTTGCCACCAAGGAATCAAAATGTTTGGCCAACCGCATGGCTTTCTCCAAGTGTTGTGGCTCTCGCATGGTTACCTCTAATTTGGTTCTTGCCTTCAAGTCCCTCACGAATCAATCCAGAGCTTCACCTTCCAAAATATCTTGAATTTGCATGATGGTGTTTTGGAACTACGTGATGTAACTTCTTACAGAGCCAATCTGTTTCAACTTTGCCGACTTATTCCGTGCAGCTCGTGTGACATTTATAGCTTGGAACCAACTGATTATTGTGCTCTTGAATTCTGCCCATGTCAAGATTGGTGCAACCATTTGTCATTCGACTTGCTCCACTCAAAATCTCTACCATAGCTTTGCTACTCCATCCAATTGGCTAGAAGCCAAGAGAATCTGTTTTTGCTTATCTTGTAGATTGGTAGCTTAAAAATAACGTTCACAATCAAACACAAAATTCTCCATTGCACTCGGGAGATTCTTGCCTTCAAATACCTTGGATTTAGGGAATCTGATCCAATCTTCTCCTTCTCAAATTGGTACTCTCTCCACTTGCTCTTGTCGTCGAAGATCTTGTTCATCCAACAATCAAGTAAGGTGCTCGATTTGTTGTTGTATAGCAAAGATAACATCAGGTATTTCCACCATGGTTGCTCCTCTATCACACCACTCCCAATCTATCTATTTTTTAACACATAGAAATAGCACGTCCACCGTTCTCCATAAGTTACAACCGGAAGCACCAATGATTCCTTAGATATGATGATCATATGTAGAAAATCTTGTCCAAAGTGCGAGGTGATGAATTGTGTGAAACGATGCTTGGGTAATATTTGGACGCAAAAATCCCAATGGTTTGGTGGAAGTGGATTTGGTGGTCCATAAATTCCATCCATCCCATTCCTGCTCTAATACCAATGTAAAAGACCAAATCTGAGGAGAGGAATAGGAGAATGGAAACTCACATTGGGACACTTGAATGAGGGAAAACTCCGAATGCCTAGCATGAGCTTTGGCTTTGGTATTTATAGGTAGCATACAAGGCTCTTGAGAAGCTTCTCAAGAAGCTTCTTAAGGGCTTTCTTAGAGTGCAAGCCAAGTTAACTAGGAAGCTTCTCAAGAAGCTTCCTTTTAGAAGCCGCCTACTTGGCGTGCAAGCTAAGCTAGTTGGAAGCTTCCTTCTAGAGCTACTTACTTGAGGTGCAAGCTAAGCTAGCCAAGAAGCTTCTTAAGAAGCTTCATAGATTCTTCCGGAATATTCTAGGCTACTTTATCTTATGTGCTACTTCGTAAGCCTGACTAACTTAGTCGCTAAACTCCATATTGTTACAAAGAGCACACGAGAATATCAATGCTCTAAATTTAGGGCACCTCACACCAATGTGGTGCACAAATAAGAAGTAGAGAATGGAAGGGATCCAATCATAAGAAATCTAAACAAAAACACTCCATCTCCTAAAGCAACACGGGATTGACTCTGCCACCATTTGGCATTTGATATAATAGGAGTTCATATCTATGTCCTAAGCTACTATGATCACCAAGAATGGGATCAATTTTCCTCTCCTGGCCAAAGCTATAAGGGTATAGATAATAGTGGGCCTATCACTAGATAACAAGTGAGTGTGGACCAATTGGCTAGGTCACCAGTCTAGGGATCAAACCTTATTGCACACAATCTAACACGATAGACAAATTTTTCCAAACAATGACCAAGATCTACTCTAAACTAGCTAGCGTCACGCCAACAAGCTGGCTTGCTGGCCCTTCTAGTCCTTTGTAATCCCTCACAGCCCACAACCTTACATCTCAAAGTCTCTAAATGCCAAAATTCAGCTGTTCTTCTTGCCACTTTGAACCCTCTCCAAATTTGGCAAAACTCCTCCAACTTTGGCAAAAAATTTACCACTTGAAAAATCCTCCAAATCTGGTTTGTGAAACTCCTCTTACTTTGGCCAAAAATTTACCACTTTGAAACTCCTCCAAATCTGGCCAAAATCTGATGTAAACTCCAGCAAAAATCTGACATAAACCCTAAAGTTGGCTGACCGCCAAATCCTCTACTAACTCTTCACTTGAGCCAAATTGAAATGATGGGTTTTTCCAAATCACAAATTCATGAGGATATGTTACCAACTCTCCATTCAATTTCACTTTTTGAGCCCAACTCGCAACAAATTGGTCCTACTTTCACCTCACGAGCTCAAAATCACAACCATTGCTCAAAAATTGCTTCTCTTTGCTCAAAATTTGGCTTGCGCTTCCACACACCGTCTACTTCATTGCCAAATTTGTATCAATCAACAAGCTGTTGCGCACCAAGGAAAACTTGAACTTTGATCAAGCTACCAACCATCTATCAAGCTTGGAGATACCACCAACACTCACAGTTCTTGCACCCAATTTCCTGATTTCACTTCTCTAATATAATCAATTTGTTTACATCACTCAAATCAACTCAACTCAGATCAGTATTTGATCTATCATTCTATAAACTATCAACAACTAGGCACTGATTATAGTCAAGGCACACACACTCTAGCTAAGAGAATCCAAGTGACGCTTGTTGGCCTTTGTCCACCATAGCTAAGAACTCAAAGGCTCAACATCAGAGAAGTGAGCTCTCTGGAGTTGCACTTTGAAAGTATACCTTTGGACTCAAGTTAGGTTTGAAACCGTAATGGTCCCGTTGATGGTACATCCAACGGTGCAAAGTGATGGTGGGCCCCACCATGAAGCCAATACCCCAAACACAAAATCTGACCATCAAAAAGTAGTTTACTAGTAACTGCTAAAATACCCTAAACTATTCTTGCAACTCCATTGTCTAAGCAATCTAGATGCAACACTACAAATGGTGTGATAATGATTTGGGTGACATCAAGTGGACCTATTCAATTAAGAGCAGTTTCTGGACTTGGGTATCAAGTGGAAGGGGTAGGTTACTAGAGGAAAGCATGACCTTATCTCCACATTGAAAAGTGAGATCATGATAATGTTGGTCCGCATATTGTGTTTGATGATTTTGAGCAACAAGGAGATGAGGTTTGGCTTGTTGTAGGGATTGGGATATGGTGGTCAAGAAGGTGGAAGTATGAGGGACATGAGATAGAGGAAGAGCAAGAAGGGAATTTGGAACAAGTGGACCTTGGAAAAAATGAAGGAAGAGAAGAGAGAGAATTAGGTGCTTACCTATTTGAAATTATTGTAGGCAAACTCAATAGTTGCAAGACACTTGTCCTAGTTGGTATGGTAAACATAGACAAAGGCACAAAGCATATCCTTCAAGTTGCAATATCCATCAGTTTGAGGATGATAGGCCGTGGACAAAGCAAACTTGGTGCCAAGTATTTAGAAGAGTATTTGCAAATTTTTTTCTAATGAAATGAGTGTCACGGTCAAAGATGAGTACAAGAGGCATCACATGATGCTTGAAGACATCATCAAAGTAGATTTGGGCCAAAACATCAATTGTATCAAAGGTTGGTGCCAAATGGATTTGCTTACTAAGTTTATCTACAAATGCCATGATTGTTGCGTGACTTGTAACATCTATTTGTGCCTATGTGTGGTATTTATGATATTTAGCTTAGTATTACAAATACTTGAGAGATATTATTTATATAGAGATAAACGATAGTTCTACATTAGTCATGATTAGCTAAAGTTGATCATAGCTAAGATAATGTGGACCTTACTTTAGAGGAAGTGGAAAAGATGAGCACCACTATTTTGGATTCTAGTATGTTGACTTGGTATGACTCTTAGGTGTTTGGCTTTGAGGAAAGTGTGGAGAACTCTTGGGCCTACAATCCTTTTTCTTTTGGATTCTTCTATAGTCCAAGGATAGCCCATGTGAAGGTATCCTTGGTTGTGTACAAGACCAAGGCCGAGGAGAGAAATAAGAGAATGGAAACTCACATTGAGACACTCGAATGAGGGAAAATTCCGAATGCCTAGCATGAGCTTTGGCTTTGGTATTTATCAGTAGCATACAAAGCTCTTGAGAAGCTTCTCAAAAAGCTTCCCCTAGCCGCTTTCTTAGA
The DNA here is from genome assembly GCA_948567375.1 of Lunularia cruciata. Classification (NCBI taxonomy): domain Eukaryota; kingdom Viridiplantae; phylum Streptophyta; class Marchantiopsida; order Lunulariales; family Lunulariaceae; genus Lunularia; species Lunularia cruciata. The sequence goes on from OX419757.1 coordinate 45,176,791, forward strand.
GTGCAAGCCAAGTTAACTATGAAGCTTCTCAGGAAGCTTCCTTCTAGAAGCCGCCAACTTGGCAGGCAAGCTAAGGTAGTTAGAAGCTTCTTTCTGGAAGCTACCTGCTTGGAGCACAAGTTAACTAGTTTCCTTCTAGAAGCTTCCTAACTAGTTTTAGAATATTCTAGGCTAATTCTAGAATATTCTTTACTTTGTTAGCCTGACTAACTATGTCTTTAAACTCTATATTGTTACATATTTCTCCATTGCTAGTTGGTGATGTCCTTGTTGCCATTGAAGCTTCAAACTCTTGGATGGCCGTCTATGCATTCTGGAGGTGAGAAAGAGGTTCCCATGTGGTATATGGTTGTTTGAGGAAGAGATTTCAAATCAAGTCATCGTGATAGAGCATCAAGGATGACATGGAACCGACCTGGTTTGGACTCAAAATTGATGTCAAACAATTGGAGTTGCTCTTCCCATCAATGATGTTGACTCTTCATGTGTTCCAAGTGTAAGGTCTGCAAAAATGGCTTGTGATCAATTTGCATGATCCCTTGTTTCCCCAAGAGATAATACCTCCATACCTTGGTGGCATATACCATTGCAAGTTGTTCTTGATCTCAAGCAGAGTAATTTCTTTCAATTATATTTAGTTGGCAAGACACAAAGGCAATGGGATGTAGTCCATATGGGAATTCTTGTTGCAACATAGCTCCAATTGCAAAGTTAGACGCATCAAAATCAATCACACAAGGTAGTTGAGGATCATATGGTTGAAGAATAGTTTTTGAAGACACCATATGCTTTAACTTCTAGAATGCTTCTTCATGCTTGGTGTTCCACTAAAACCCAAATTCTTTCCCAAGAGGTCAATCAATGGTGTAGCCACATGAGCATAATAGTGGATGAACCATCAGTAAAAATTGGCCAATCCATTGAATGCTTGTACTTCTATGGTATCCTTTGGGGTAGGCTAATCAGTAATGGCCTTGATTTTTTCTTTTTCCATCTTGATCTCCTCTAATGAGATCTTATGACCCAAGAAGATAACCTCCTTCTTGCTAAAAGGCACACTTGGACTTCTTGAAGTAAAATTTCTATTGTTGTAGTCGACTTAGGACTTCTTGCACATGATTCACGTGTTCTACCTCTGTCATACTATAGATTAAGATATCATCCAAGAACACCACCACGGACCGATCCAATAGTCCATCCAACACCCAATGCATTTGATCCATGAAGACCATTGGAGCATTAGAGAGTCCGAAAGGTAGAACTGTCCACTCGAAATGCCCATACCTTGTACAAAAGGCAATATTTTGCACATACTCTCTATCAATAGGAATTTGCCTGTAGTCTTTGCAAAGATCCAACTTGGAAAAGTAGCATTATCTACTTAGTTGATCAAGCAAGTCATCGATCTAAGGCAAGGAATATGCATTCTTCACAGTTTGCTTATTGCGCCCATGGTAATCAATACAAAAACAAAGTACTCTATCCTTCTTTGGAAGAAATAGTACCGGTGCTCCCCAAGGAGAGGTACTATGTCTTATGAAGTCCTTTTCTTACAACTTTGTAAGTATTGTTTGCAACTCCTCCAACTCTTTTGGTGAGAGCCAATAGACTGATCTACTCATTGGAGTACTCGTAGGCAATAACTCAATCTTGAAATGCATACCTTGATTGGAGGGTAACCTTTTGTACATCATCTAGAAACACGTCCGTAAACTCCTGAACTATCCAATCAACCATTGCTTGATGAGGCACTTGACCCTCCTTAGATTGTTCTTCTGCAATCAGTTTGATCTACACCACAAATACAGACTCATCTTCCTCCAAAGCTTGCTCTATGGCTGCTTTATGAATCAACTTCCCTTCTAAGGACTCATCTCTTCCAAGCTTGCTCCATGGTTGCCTTCTTGGCAAACTTCCCATCTTGGAACTCATCTCCCTTCAAATTTTGCTCTATGGCTACCTTTCAACAAACTTCCCATCTTGGGACTGAGTTTTTTTAGGTGTCTTACTCAGAGGTGCCAGACAACCTAATCAGAAATTCCTACCTTGGTGTTGTACTTGAATTTGTTGTCAGGTCCAATCGAATTGAACCTTATGACGTTCAAGCCAAGGTAGACCCAAAATGATATCATAGTGTAGAGGTGCCACTACAAACCTCATATACTTCAAATACTCCTTTCCAATGTTGAAGGTAACAAGATGCGGGATGCGGAATGCAGAACTCTTTCTACGATCCGCCATCATCAAACTACTCCCAATCATTGGCTTGATAGGAATACTCAATTCCTTTGCTACTTGCATAAAAAAGCAATTCTCTGAACTTCTAGAATCAACCAAAATCCTACAACCCCGATTAGATATTATACCTTGCAAGTGAAGCAAACTTGCATAGGTTGAGCCTTCAATCCCATTGGAACTAATCAAGCTCCCAACAGGCGACTCGAAATATCCTATTGTGATTCCTCATTTCCCTAATCATTCTATTCCACAAACTCCATCTGGGCAACTCGTCAAGGTCACCCATTCCTAAGTGGGCATTTAGCAATGCAATGTCCAACTTAGGAACAATAAAAAAACCTCCATTTTTTCATAATCTTTCTCTATTTGCTGTACCAAGTGGTCTCCGTTGGATAGCATCAATGTCCATTGGTGCCGGTTCTTCCACATATGCATAGTGTATTGGTAGGCCTTGTGTAGGTCAAGGTCAAGACCAAGTTGTCACCACCAAGTAATCAAAGCGCTCAGCAAATTGCATGGCTTCTTCTACATTTTGTGGTTCCCGCATGGTCACCTCCAATTTGGTTCATGATTTCAATCCCCACACAAATTGATCTAGAACTTCACCTTCTTGTATATCTAGAATCTGCATGATGATGTTCTAAAATTGTGTGATGTAGCTCCTTACTAAGCCAACTTGCTTCAACCCTGCCAATTTATCTCGTGCAGCCCGGGTGGCATTTATAGTTTGAAACCAATCCAACTTTGCATCCTTGAATTTTACCCATGTCAAAATTGGTGCAACTGTAACAATATGGAGTTTAGCGACAAAGTCAGTCAGGCTCACGAAGTAGCACATAAGACAAATTAGCCTAGAATATTCTAGAAGTATCTAGGAAGCTTCTTGGGAAGCTTCCCGATTAGCTTAGCTTGCACCTTAAGTAAGTAGCTTCTAGAAGCTTCCAACTAGCTTAACTTGCACGTCAAGTAGGCGGCTTCTAGAAGGAAGCTTCTTGAGAAGCTTCCTAGTTAACTTGGCTTGCACTCTAAGAAAGCGGCTTGAAGAAGCTTCTTGAGAAGCTTCTCAAGGGCCTTGTATGCTACCTATAAATACCAAAGCCAAAGCTCATGCTAGGCATTTGGAGTTTTCCCTCATTCAAGTGTCCCAATGTGTTTCCATTCTCCTATTTATCTCCTTGGTTTTGGTCTTTTACATTGGTATCAGAGCAAGAATGGGATGGATGGAATTTATGGACCACCAGATCCACTTCCGCCAAACCATTGGGACTTTCATGTCTAGATATTACCAAAGCATTGTTTCATACAATTCATCACCTCACGCTTTGGGTAGGATTTTCTACATATGATCACCGTGTCAGAGGAACCCTTGATACTTCCAGTTGTAACTTATGGAGAACGGTGGACGTGTTGTATCTATGTGTTAATCAACTAGATAAATTGAGGGTAGTGGAGTAGAGTAGTAGCAATGGCGGCAATACCGGATGTTATCCTTGCAATGCAACAACAAATCGAGTATCTTACTTGATTGTTGGATGAACAAGACCAGCAACGACGAGAACAGATAGACAAAGCGCCAGTTCGAGATGGAGAAGATTGCATTCGATTTCCAAAACCCAAGGTGTTTGAAGGCAAGAATCTTCCAGGCACAGTGGAGAATTTTGTGTTTGATTGTGAACGTTACTTTGAAGCCACCAATCTTCAAGACGAGTGGAAACAAATTCTCTTGGCTTCTAGCCAGTTGGATGGCGTGGCAAAACTTTGGTGGCGATTCCGAGTAGAAAGAGCGGAACGACAAATTGTTACACCAATTTTGACATGGGCAGAATTCAAGGATGCAATACTTGGTCGATTTTAGACTATAAATGCCACCTGAGCTGCACGGGATAAATTGGCGGAGTTGAGGCAGATTGGCTCAGTGAGAAGCTACATCACACAATTTCAGAATATCATCATGCAAATTCTAGATATCCAAGAAGGTGAAGTTTTGGATCAATTTGTGCAAGGATTGAAGTCACGAACCAGATTGGAAGTGACCATGCGAGAGCCACAAAACATAGAAGAAGCCATGCAATTGGCTGAGTGTTTTGATTCTTTAGTTACGACAACTTGGTCTTGACCTCGACCTACACAAAACCTACCAGTACCACAAGTAGAAGAACCGGTACTAATTGTAACAATATGGAGTTTAGTGACAAAGTCAGTTGGGCTCACAAAGTATCACATAAGACAAATTAGCCTAGAATATTCCGGAAGTATCTAAGAAGCTTCTTGGGAAGCTTCCCGGTTAGCTTAGCTTGCATCTTAAGTAAGTAGCTTCTAGAAGGAAGCTTCTAGAAGCTTCCAACTAGCTTAGCTTGCACGCCAAGTAGGCGGCTTCTAGAAGGAAGCTTCTTGAGAAGCTTCCTAGTTAACTTGGCTTGCACTCTAAGAAAGTGGCTTGAGGAAGCTTTTTGAGAAGCTTCTCAAGGGCCTTGTATGCTATCTATAAATACCAAAGCCAAAGCTCATGCTAGGCATTCGGAGTTTTCCCTCATTCAAGTGTCCCAATGTGAGTTTCCATTCTCCTATTTCTCTCCTCGGATTCGGTCTTTTACACCAATAGAGATTGATGCTATCCAACAAAGACCACTTGGCACAGCAGAGAGAGAAAGATTATGACAAAATAGAGGTTGCTTTTATTGTCGCCAAGTTGGACATTGCATTGTTGAATGTCCACTTAGGAATGAGTGACCTCGATAAGTTGCCCAGATGGAGTTTGTGGAACAGAATGATCAGGGAAACAAAGAATCCCAATAGGAGATTTTGAGCCACCTACTGGGAGGTTGATTAGTTCCAATGGGATTGAAGGCTCGACCTATGCAAGTTTGCTTCACTTGCAAGGTATGATATCTAATCGGGGTTGTAGGATTTTGGTTGATTTTGGAAGTTTAGAGAATTGCATATCTATGCAAGTAGCAAAGGAATTGGGTATTCCTATCAAGCCAGTGATTGGAAGTAGTTTGATGATGGTGGATGGTAGAAAAGGTTCTGCATTCCGCACCTTGCATCCTATTACCTTCAAGATTGGGAAGGAGTATTTGGAGTGTATGAGGTTTGTAGTGGCACCTCTACATTATGATATCATTCTAGGTCTACCTTGGCTTGAACGTCATAAGGTTCAATTCGATTGGACCCGACCTCAAATTCAAGTACAACACCAAGGTAGGAATTTCTGATTAGGTTGTCTGGCACCTCTGAGTAAGGCACCTAAGAATAGTCAGTCCCAAGATGGGAAGTTTGTTGAGAAGGTAGCCATAGAGCAAATCTGGAAGGGAGATGAGTCCCAAGATGGGAAGTTTGCCACGAAGGCAACCATGGAGCAAGCTTGGAAGAGAGATGAGTCCCTAGAAGGGAAGTTTGTTAATGAAGCAGCCATAGAGCAAGCTTTGGAGGAAGATAAGTCTGTATTTGCGGTGTGGATCAAACCAATTGCACAAGAACAATCTGAGGAGGGCTAGGTGCCGCATCAAGCAACGGTTGATTGGATAGTTCAGGAGTTTGCAGATGTGTTTCCGGATGATCTGCCAAAGGGATTACCCTCTGATCAAGGTATGCCCTTCAAGATCGAGTTATTGCCAAGGAGAACTCCAGTGAGTAGACCAATCTATCGTCTCTCACCAAAGGAGTTGCGAACAATACTTACAGATTTGTTAGAGAAGGATTTCATATGACATAGTACCTCTCCGTGGGGAGCACCAATACTATTTGTTCCAAAGAAGGATGGAGGACTTCATTTTTGTATTGATTACCATGAGCTCAATAAGCAAACCGTGAAGAATGCATATCCCTTGCCTTAGATCGATGACATGCTTGATCAATTAAGTGGAGCACGCTACTTTTCCAAGCTAGATCTTCGTAGCGGCTATTGGCAAATTCCTATTGAAGGAGAGGACGTGCAAAAGACTGCCTTTTGCACAAGGTATGGACATTTTGAGTGGAGAGTTCTACCTTTCGGACTCACAAATGCTCCAATAGTCTTCATGGATTAGATGCATCGGGTATTGGAGGGACTATTGGATCAGTCTGTGGTAGTGTTCTTAGATGATATCTTAATCTATAGTAGGACAGAGGCAAAACACAAGAATCATGTGCGAGAAGTCCTAAGACGACTACGACAGTGGAAATTTTACTGCAAGAAGTCAAAGTGTGCTTTTTGGCAGAAGGAGGTTACCTTCTTGGGTCATAAGATCTCATCAGAGGGGATCAAGATGGAAGAAGAGAAGATCAAGGCCATTACTGATTGGCCTACCCCGAAGGATGCTACCAAAGTACAAGCATTCAATGGATTGGCCAGTTTTTACTGACGGTTCACCATTATTATGCTCACGTGGCTGCACCATTGACCGACCTCTTGGGAAAGAACTCGAGCTTCCAATGGATCACCAAGCATAAAGAAGCATTCCAGAAGTTAAAGCATATGGTGTCTTCAAGACCCATTCTTCAACCATATGATCCTCAACTACCTTGTGTGGTTGATTTTGATGCTTCTAACTTTGCAATTGGAGCTGTGTTGCAACAAGAATTTCCAGATGGACTACATCCTATTGCCTTTGTATCTCGCCAACTAAATACAACTGAAAGAAATTACTCTGCTTGAGATCAGGAACAACTTGCAATGGTATATGCCACCAAGGTATGGAGGCGTTATCTCTTGGGGAAACAAGTGATCATACGAACTGATCACAAGCCATTGTTGCAGACCTTACACCTAGAGCACATGAAGAGTCGACATCATCGATGGGAAGAGCAACTCCAATTGTTCAACATCAAACTTGAGTACAAACCAGGTTGGTTCCATGTCATCCCTGATGCTCTATCACGACGACCTGATTTGAAGTCTCTTCCTCTCATTGTGGCAGCAATTACGACGGTGTCAATTGATCCCAAGATTCATAACGAGTTTGGGTTAGCTCTACAGCAAGATCCCTTCTTCCAAATGGTACATGGTCAGCTAACAACGGGTGACAAGGAGTACAACACCTTCTCCTTCAAGGAAGGCCTTCTATTCCATGCGGACCGGATCTATGTTCCAACCAAAGGTGATCTTCGACTTGTGCACCTTCAAGAAGCTCATGATTTACCCATCGCTGGTCACATGGGTGTGGACAAGACCTTGGGTACCCTCCAACGTCAATGGTGGTGGCCCAACATGACACGGGATGTTCAAGAATTTGTCCAATCATGTGAGAGCTGCCAATGTAACAAGGCCAACAATCAGAAGTTGGGTGGACTCCTTCAACCGCTTGCCATTCCATCAGCTCGTTGGGAGCATGTGAGCTTGGATCTCATCACATCCTTGCCAAAGACAAAATAAGGACACACTGCCATCGTGGTGTTTGTGGATAAGCTTAGTAAGCAAATCCACTTGGCACCAACCTATGATACCGTGGATGCTCCAACCTTAGCACAAATCTACTTCAACAATGTCTTCAAGCATCATGGAATGCCACGCGTACTCATCTCTGACCGTGATCCTCGCTTTACCGGGAAGTTTTGGCAAGCACTCTTTCAGATACTCCGTACCAAGCTTGCTTTGTCCACGGCCTATCATCCTCAAACTGATGGACAAACCAAACGTGCAAATTGTACATTGGAGGATATTTTGCGTGCCTTTGTCAATGTCCACCATACCAATTGGGATGAATGTCTTGCCGCTGCCAAATTTGCCTACAACAATTCCAAACAGGCAAGCACCGGATTCTCTCCTTTCTTTCTTAATTTTGGCCAAGATCCGCTTATTCTAGATTCTCTTCTTGCTTCCCCTCCATCTCAGGTTCCTCATACTTCCACATTCTTAACCACTATATCCCAATCTCTCCAACAAGCCAAGTCTCACCTCCTTGTTGCTTAGAATTGCCAAAAACAATATGCGGATCACCATTGTCGAGATCTCACCTTTGAAATTGGTGATAAACTCATGCTATCCTCTAGTAACCTCCCTCTCCCACTTGATACCCAAGTTCGTAAACTTGCCCCTAATTAGATAGGACCCTTTGATATTACCCAAATTGTCTCTCTTGTTGCTTATCGTCTTGCCTTGCCTCGTCACATGCGTATCCATCCTGTCTTTCATGTTTCCAAGTTGAAACCCTTTGTTCCTAACCCCTCTTCCTTTTCCTCTCGAGTCCAACCTCCCCCTCTTCCTATCCCTATCAATGATCATGAGGAGTACAAAGTTGATTGTATCCTTGCACGTCGCCACATTCAATGAGGCCGTCGCCAACATATGGAGTACAAGGTCCTTTGGAAAAGGTATCCCCTTCATGATGCCACCTGGGAACCTCTTTCTCACCTCCACAATGCACAGACGGCCATCCAAGAATTTGAAGCTTCACTGGCAACGAGGACGTCACCAACTAGCGGCGAGGGAATATGTAACAATATGGAGTTTAGTGACAAAGTTAGTCAGGCTCACAAAGTAGCACATAAGACAAATTAGCCTAGAATATTCCGGAAGTATCTAGGAAGCTTCTTGGGAAGCTTCCCGGTTAGCTTAGCTTGCATCTTAAGTAAGTAGCTTCTAGAAGGAAGTTTCTAGAAGCTTCCAACTACCTTAGCTTGCACGCCAAGTAGGCGGCTTCTAGAAGGAAGCTTCTTGAGAAGCTTCCTAGTTAACTTGGCTTGCACTCTAAGAAAGCGGCTTGAGGAAGCTTCTTGAGAAGCTTCTCAAGGGCCTTGTATGCTACCTATAAATACCAAAGCCAAAGCTCATGCTAGGCATTTGGAGCTTTCCCTCATTCAAGTGTCCCAATGTGAGTTTCCATTCTCCTATTTCTCTCCTCAATTTCGGTCTTTTACAGCAACAATATGTGATTCTGCTTGCTCCACTCAAAATTTGGCCACCAAAGTTTTGCCACACCATCTAATTGGCTAGATGCCAAGAGAATCTGTTTCTATTCATCTTGAAGATTGGTGGCTTCAAAGTAATGTTTGTAGTCAAACACAAAATTCTCCACTATGCCGAGAAGATTCTTGCCTTCAAACACCTTGGGTTTTGGAAATTGAATGCAATCTCCTCCATCTCAAATTGGCTCTCTCTTTATATATTCTTGTTGTGGCTAATCTTGTTTATCTAACAATCAAGTAAGGTGCTCAACTTGTTGCTGCATCACAAGGATAACATCTAATATTGCCACCATAGCTACTACTCTATCCCACTACTCAAAATTTATCTAATTGATTAGCAGATAGATGCAACATGTCCACTGTTCTCCATACGTTACAACTAGAAGTATCAAGGGTTCCTCAGACACGGTGATCATATGTAGAAAATCCTGCCCAAAGTGCGAGATGATGAATTGTGTGAAATGATGCTTGGGTAATATTTGGACATGAAAATCCCAATGGTTTGGCAAAAGTGGATTTGGTGGTCCATAAATTCCATCCATCCCGTTCTTGCTTTGATGCTAATGTAAAAGACCAAGGCCGAGGAGAGAAAGAGAAGAATGGAAACTCACATTGGGATACTTGAATGGAGAAAACTCCAAATGCCTAGCATGAGCTTTGGCTTTGGTATTTATAGGTAGTATACAAAGCCCTTGAGAAGCTTCTCAAGAAGCTTCCTTCTAGAAGCCACCAACTTGACATACAAGCTAAGGTAGTTAGAAGCTTCTAGAAGATTTCTTCTAGAAGCTACCTTCTTAGAGTGCAAGTTACTAGTTGAGAAGCTTCTTACAAAGCTTTTTAATTGCTTCTAGAATATTCTAGGCTAATTTGGCTTATTCTTTAATTTTTTAACCTTACTAAATACGTCGCTAAACTCCATATTATTATAGGTTGGGTCACGATAAGATCACATGCTTAGTGGAATATGCCTATGTAGATGGATATTCCTCTATACTTTTTGACTTTACTTGAATTTTAGCCTAGTAACTTGAGTTACTCCAATAATTAGTAACTTTGGTGCATAACTATTTCACAAGTATATAAAATAGGGGTGAGGAGGTACTCATCATCCATTCATTTGCAACTATCACTTTCTCATTGAGTTCTCTAGTGAGCAATGTCTTGAGTCTTGGAGTGTTAGCCTTGGAGGAGTATGATGGAGTTGAGGTTCTTTGCCTTCTTAGTCCATGGTGCGCTACCATAATAACCATCAGAGGTTCATCCTAAGTGAGAGACATGCCGGCTCACATTTTTGGTTTTGTTGCCGGGACCTCTCTAAAAGGCAAGATAATGTTTTGCATACAATTCTATATTAGACAAAAGGAGACTATGAGAGCTCACTTGGAGAGAAATTTAGGGGAGGAGAGGGCTGAACTTATGTTTGAGAACTTGGACCCATTTATATACCATGTAGTTCATTATGATGTCTTTGAGGTGATTTTCTACATCTTGTACACTTGAGAGGATTTGGAGTTTAGATTTTGCATAGTGTTGAGGAAGGGTGGAGATGATATGGAGACTACTATGATTGGCATAGGAGCTATGCTCACCAAGAATTTTGTGGAAGATTTAGACCACAAATTAGAAGCAAGGTGAGATACGAGAAACCTTCTTCCAAGGATGAAGGTATCAAGATTGCAATTTGTATGGAGGAGAGTTTGGAAGGGGATGAGAGTGATTTGGTGTTGAAAGAGGTTGTGCATCCTCCTCAAGGCTCCAAGTATGGTGGAACTTCTGATACTTTGGTGGCAAGGGTTGCACCACAAATAGTAGTTGCTCCAGTTCTTTCACCTACACCAAAAGATCCACTTCAAACCATTACAGAACAACTTGCAGATCTCAAGATCAATGTGGTGCAACTATGGGAAAAGAGAGAGGTGGATCAGAATGTAAGGAGTGACCTAGGAGTACGGAAACTATCCATATAGAAAAGGTAAACCAACCAACAATTTCAATGATAGAAATTGTTTATGGAGGGAGAGGCCATATCCAAAGGAATTGCCTAAATTCCACTTACCATGGAGGAAGGAGTTATGAGGAAGCCAATAGAGGGAAAGAGGGAGGTAGTGAAACCCAAGTGGCTCCTAATCCAAACAAAGGTAAGGAGATATCATCCATAGATATGGTTGAGAGCAAGTATGAAAAGGGAGAGTGCTTAAACTCCAAGGGTATTAATTTGGAGCTTTTGGCACAAAAGAAGGAGAGAGCTTGTTTTGTAGAGGATGTTCACTCTTCTCAAGGATTTACTCCAAGCAAGGATACTTCTATGTCTACTAGGAGCACTTGCACCTCAACAACATCAAAAACAAAGACTTCAAGGAAGAAGTTGGGGATGGAGGATTTCTTGTTTTCAAAGCAACAATGGAATTACAATGTAATGGAGGATGTTGGTAGTTACAAGGCTAACATCATAATGGGCCAATTGATTACTTTGAACCCTACCTTGAGAAAGGAGCCTAGAGGTGGTTTGAGTTCTACAAGGAGCAAGAGGAAGAAGAAGGCAAAAGCTATAGTTTCAATGGGGGTGGTGGATGCCAAGCCAACACCATGGGAGGCTTGTGAATATGCCTCCAAGATTGATGTGAGAGTGAATGGTCACAACATCAAGGATGCATTGCTTAATGGAGGATCAGTAGTGAATGCCATGTCAAAAAGGTTTATAAGGAAGTTGGGTATGATATTCTCTAGACCCTTAACATTTGTGGTGAGCATGTCAAACAAGCAAAAAGTTCAACTAATAGAGGTGATGGATAAGGTGGTTGTAAAAGACCAAGACCGAGGAAAGAAAAAGGAGAATGGAAACTCACATTGGGACACTTGAATGAAGGAATACTCCAAATGTCTAGCATGAGCTTTGGCTTTGGTATTTATAGGTAGCATACAAGGCCCTTGAGAAGCTTCTCAAGAAGTTTCCTTGAGCCACTTTCTTAGAGTGCAAGCCAAGTTAACCAAGAAGCTTTTCAAGAAGCTTCCTTCTAGAAGCCGCCAACTTGGCGTGCAAGCTATGGTAGTTAGAAACTTCTAGAAGCTACCTGCTTGGGGTGCAAGATAAATAGTTGGGAAGCTTCCTAAGAAGCTTCATAGATGCTTCTAGAATATTCTAGGCTAATTTGGTTTATTCTCTACTTCATTAGCCTTACTAACTACATTGCTAAACTCCAAATTGTTAAATATTCCCCCACCGCTAGTTGGTGACGTCCTTTTTGCCATTGAAGCTTCAAGCTCTTGGATGGCCATCTATGCATTCTGGAGGTGAGAAAGAGGTTCCTATGTGACATCATGAAGGGGATACCCTTTCCAAAAGATCTTGTACTCCATATGTTGTCGGCGTCTTCATTGGATGTGGTGATGCGCAAGGATACAATCAACTTCATACTCCTCATGATCATTGATAGGGAGGAGGAGGAGGAGGAGGAGGAGGAGGAGGAGGAGGTTGGACTTGAGAGGAAAAAGAAGAGCAATTAGGAAAAAAGGGTTTCAACTTGGAAACATGAAAGACAAGATGGATGCACATATGGCAAGGCAAGTCAAGTCAATAAGCAATAGGAGAGATAATTTGGGTGACATCAAAAGGTCCTATCCAATTAGGGGCAAGTTTACAAACTTGGGTATCAAGTAGGAGGGGTAGATTACTAGAGGATAATATAACTTTATCACCGACTTCAAAACTGAGATCACGACGATGGTGGTTCGCATATTGTTTTTGATGATTTTGAGCAACAAGGAGATGAGATTTGGCTTGTTGGAGAGATTTGGATATGGTGGTCAAGAAGGTTGAAGTATGAGGGACCTAAGACGGAGGAGGAGCAAGAAGAGAATCTAAGACAAGCTGATCTTGGCCAAAATTGAGAAAGAAAGGAGAAAATCCGGTGCTTGCCTGTTTAGAATTGTTGTATGCAAACTACGCAGCTGCAAGACATTCATCCCAATTGGTATGGCAAATGTTGACAAAGGCACAAAACATATCTTCCTAGGTGTGATTTTCATGTTCAGTTTGTCCATCAGTTTGAGGATGATAGGTTATGGACAAAGCAAGCTTGGTGCCAAGTATCTGGAAGAAGGCTTGCCAAAACTTTCTAGTGAAGCAAGGATCACGGTAAGAGATGAGTACACATGGCATCCCATGATGTTTGAATACATTACTGAAGTAGAGTTGCGCCAAGGTTGGAACATCCACAATATTAACGGTTGGTGCCAAATGGATTTGCTTACTAAGCTTATCCACAAACACCACAATTGTTGTGTGACCTTGTTGTATCTTGGGCAAGGAGATGATGAGATCTAATCTCACATGTTCCCAATGAGTAGTTGGAATAGGAAGTGGCTGAAGGAGTCCACTCGGCTTTTGGTTATTGGCCTTGTTGCATTGACAACTCTCACACGATCGAACAAACTCCAAAACGTCTTGTGTCATGTTGGGCCGCCACCATTGGCATTAGAGGGTACCCAAGGTCTTGTCCACCCCCATGTGACCAACTATTGGTAAATCATGGGCTTCCTAAAGGCGCATAAGTTGGAGATCACCTTTGGCTGGAATATAGATCCGGCCCGCATGGAATAGAAGGCCTTCCTTGAAGGAGAAGGTGTTGTACTCCTTGTTGCCTATTGTCAAACAACCATGTACCATTTAGAAGAAGGGATCTTGTTGTAGAGCTAACTAAAACTCATTATGGACCTTGGGGTCAATTGACACCGTCGTAATTGCCATCGTGATGAGAGGAAGAGATTTCAAATCAGGTCATGTGATAGAGTATCAAGGATGACATAGAGCCGACCCGGTTTTTACTCAAGTTTGATGTCAAACAATTGGAGTTGCTCTTTCCATCAATGATGTCGACTCTTCATGTGTTCTAAGTGTAAGATCTGCAACAATGGCTTGTGATCAGTTTGCATGACCACTCCCCAAGAGGTTATGCCTCCATACCTTGGTGGCATATACCATTGCAAGTTGTTCCCGATCTTGAGTAGAGTAATTTATTTCAACTATATTTAGTTGGCGAGACACAAAGGCAATGGGATGTAGTCTATCAGGGAATTCTTGTTGCAACATAGCTCCAATTGCAAAGTTAGAAGCATCAAAATCAACCACACAAGGTAGTTGAGGATCATATGGTTGAAGAATAGGTCTTGAAGACACCATATGCTTTAACTTTAGGAATGCTTCTTTATGCTTGGTGGTCTACTAGAAACTTGAGTTCTTTCCCAAGAGGTCAATCAATGGTGCATCCACATGAGCATAATAGTGGATGAACCATCGGTAAAAATTGGTTAATCCATTGAATGCTTGTACTCCTGTAGCATCCTTTGGGGAAGGCCTATCAGTTATGGCTTTGATCTTCTCTTCTTCCATCTTGATCCCCTCTGATAAGATCTTATGACCCAAGAAGGTAATCTTCTTCTACCAAAAGGTACACTTGGACTTCTTGAAGTAAAATTTCCATTGTCGTAGTCATCTTAGGACTTCTTGCACATGATTCACATGTTCTATCTCTATCTTGCTATAGATTACAATATCATCTAAGAACACCACCACAGACTAATCTAATAGTCCCTCCAACACCCAATGCATCTGATCTATGAAGACTATTGGAGCATTAGTGAGTCCGAAAGGTAGGATTCTCCACTTGAGATGCCCATACTTGGTGCAAAAGGTAGTCTTTTGCACATCCTCTCTTTCAATAGGAATTTGCCAATAGTCGCTACAAAGATCTAGCTTGGAAAAGTATTTTACTTAGTTGATCAAGTAAGTCATCAATCCAAGGCAAGGGATATGCATTCTTCATGGTTTGCTTATTGCGCCCATTGTAATCAATACAAAAACAAAGTCCTCCATCCTTCTTTGGAACAAGTAGTACCGGTGCTCCCCAAGGAGAGGTACTATGCCATATTAAATCCTTCTCCAACAACTTTGTAAGTGTTGTTTGCAAATTCCCCAACTCCTTTGGTAAGAGCCGATAGATTGGTCTACTCACTGGAGACTCCTTGGCAATAACTTGATCTTGAAGGGTATACCTCGATCAGAGGGTAATCCCTTTGGCAAATCATCCAAAAACACATCTGCAAACTCTTGAACTATTCAATCAACCATTGCTTGATGAGGCTCTTGGCCCTCATCGGATTGTTCTTGTGCAATTGGTTTGATCCACACCGTGAATACAACATTATCTTCCTCCAAAGCAAGCTGCTTTACTAACAAACTTCCCTTTTAGGGACTCATCTCTTTTCCAAGCTTGCTCCATGGTTGCCTTCCTGGCAAACTTCCCATCTTGGGACTCATGACCCTTCCAGATTTGCTCTATGGCTACCTTCTTGACAAACTTCCCATCTTGGGACTGATTATTCTTAGGTGTCTTACTCAAAGGTGCCAGACAATCTAATCTGAAATTCCTACCTTGGTGTTGTACTTGAATTTGTTGTTGGGTCTAATCAAATTGAACCTTATGACATTCAAGCCAAGGTAGACCCCAAATGATATCATAGTGTAGAGGTGCCACTTCAAACCTCATACACTCCAAATACTCCTTCCTAATCTTGAAGGTAACAAGGTGCAAGGTGCGGAATGTAGAACCCTTTCTACCATCCGCCATCATGAAACTACTTCAAAACACTGGCTTGATAGGAATACTCAATTTTTTTGCTACTTGCATAAACAAACAATTCTTTGAACTTCCAGAATTAACCAAAATCCTATAACCCCGATTAGATATTGTACCTTGCAAGTGAAGCAAACTTGCATAGGTCAAGCATTCAATCCCATTAGAACTAATCAAGCTTCCAATAGGCAACTCAAAATCTCCTACTAGGATTCCTTGTTTCCTTGGTCATTTTGTTCCACAATCTCTATCTGGGCAACTCGTCAAGGTCACCCATTCCTAAGTGGACATTCAGCAATGCAATGTCCAACTTGGCAATAATAAAAACAACCTCCATTTTTTTGTAATCTTTCTCTATCCGCTGTACCAAGTAGTCTCTGTTGGATAACATCAATCTCTATTGGTGCCGATTCTTCCACCTATGCATAGTGTATTGGTAGGCCTTGTGTAGGTCTAGATCGAGACCAAGTTGTTGCAACCAAGGAATCAAAGTGCTTAGCCAATTGCAAGGCTTCTTCTATATTTTGTGGTTCCCGCATGGTCACCTCCAATTTGGTTTGTGACTTCAATCCCTGCACAAATTAATCTAGAACTTCACCTTCTTGTATATTTGGAATCTGCATGATGATGTTCTAAAATTGTGTGATGTAGCTCCTTACTAAGCAAACTTGCTTCAACTCGGTGCTCGATTTGTTGCTACATCGCAAGGATAACATTTGGTATTACCACCATAGCTACTACTCTATCCCACTACTCCCACTTTATCTAATTGATTAATACATAGATGTAGCATGTCTATCGTTCTCCATAAGTTACAATCGGAAGTATCAAGGGTTTCTCAAACACGGTGATCATATGTAGAAAATCCTGCCCAAAGCGTGAGATGATGAATTATGTGAAATGATGCTTGGGTAATTTCTGGACATGAAAACCCCAATGGTTTGGCAGAAGTGGATTTGGTGCTCCATAAATTCCATCCATACCATTCTTGTTCTAATACCAATGTAAAAGACTAATACCAAAGAGAGAAATAGGAGAATGGAAACTCACATTGGGACACTTGAATGAGAGAAAACTCCAAATGCCTAGCATGAACTTTGGCTTTGGTATATATAGGTAGCATACAAGGCCCTTGAGAAGCTTCTTAAGAAGCTTCCCCTAGCCGCTTTCTTAGAGTGCAAGCCAAGTTAACCAAGAAGCTTCTCAAGAAGCTTCCTTCTAGAAGCCGCCAACTTGGTGTGCAAGCTAAGGTAGTTAGAAGCTTCTAGAAGCTTCCTTCTAGAAGGTACTTGCTTGGGGCACTAGTTAATTAGTTGGGAAGCTTCCTAGATGCTTCTAGAATATTCTAGGCTAATTTGGCTTATTCTCTACTTCATTAGCCTTACTAACTACGTTGCTAAACTCCATATTGTTATAGTGGTATTTTTAGTTGTGGGAGTTCAAAATCTCATGACTTTCCAAGTTTTGAAGGATTCAAGCTATGACTTACTTCTTGGGAGACCATAGTTGAGAGCAACATGCACAATTGATCGATGACACAAAGTGTACTTGAGGATTGGACCATCAAACCGTCGAGTCACAATTTCTTTGACTAATACCACCAACACTTCACACTCAAATACACCATCTTCTGATTATTGAGAATCAGATTTTGAAGAATGAGCTTCAAGTGTGGACACAGGCATGGAAAAGGAGACTTCCACGGAAGAGGATAAATCTGGATTTGATTTAGATGTGTATCCCTTGTATGCTATGGATTTTTCACCTAAGCTAGAGGTTTTGAAGTACCTAGATAAATCACCATTGACACTTGAGGAGATAAAGAGAAGGTTAACTACCCTCAAGTATGGCCCAAATGTTACCAACGAGGAGAAGGTGAGATTTGAGGAGATTTTCTGCAAGTTCATCCATGTGTTTTCTTAGTTACAAGGATCTAAAGGAAGTCACCTTGGAGGAGCACAAGATAGAGGAGGAGTCACATGCAAGACCAATCCACCAAAAGGAACATCACATTAGCCCACCAATATCTTTGGTGGTAAAGGAGGAGATTGATTAGCTCAAGGAGGCCGGATTTATCTTTGAGGTGGAGAATTCAGAATGGGTGTCTCCAATTGTGATTGTGAATAAAAAGAATGGCAAGCTTTGAGTATGTGTGGATTACAAGAAGCTCAACGCTTTTACCAAGAAGGAATACTACCCATTGCCATTCATTGATGAGATCTTGGAGGAGGTTGCATGTCATGAGAGGTATAGTTTTGGAGATGGTTATAGTGGACATAACCAAATCAAGAGTGCACCAGAGCATCAACAACTCACCACATTCACCACACTTTGGAGGACTTATGCTTTCAAGGTCATGCCTTTTGGGCTTTGCAATGCTCCAGCCACATTCCAATGGTTCATGAATAAGGTATTTGAACCTTTCATTGGGAAATTTGTGAGAGACTTCATTGATGACTTTTGTGTCTATGGGAGCAAGGAGGAGCACTTTGAGCACCTAATCAAGGTCTTGCAATGCTTAGATGAGGCAAATGCATCACTCAACCCAAAGAAGTGCATTTTTGGATGTGAAGGTTTACTTTTGGGACACATCATCTCCAAGGATGGAATAACAATTGATCTTAAGAAGGTGAGGAAAATCTCAGACCTTCCATTCCCTTCAAGCTTGACAAAGTTAAGCCAATTCTTGGGGATGGTTGGGTACTATAGGAGGTTCATCTTCTGATTTTCCAACAAGGCTTATGCATTGACCATCTACATGAAAAGGGTGTAGATAAAATGGTGATTTTGGGGGACAAAGAGGCTCTCAAAGCTTTTGGGGAGCTCAAGTAATCCCTTGTTGTAGCTCCTATTCTTGCTAAACCTGATTGGAGTAAGCCTTTCATCCTCTACACTGATGCTTCTTATGTAGCTATAGGATGCACTCTTAGTCAATTAGACTAAGATGGGCATGATCATCCAATAGCTTATGCTAGTAGGTAGATGGTTTCAAAAAAAAAAAACTACTCTGTCATGGATAGAGAAGGGTTGGCAGTGATCTTTGGTCTCAAGAAATTTAGACACTACTTGAGAAAGCCATCATTTTCACAGATCACAAGGCTTTGAAATGCATCTTCAACAAGCCCAATGTTGAAGCAAGACTAGCAAGGTGGATGATACTCTTGTCTAAGTATGACTACACCATTGAGGATAGACCAAGAAAGAAACATGTAAATGTTGATTTGTTATCTAGGGCCTATGATCATGATGGAGATGAGCTTGTGGATGATTCCTTCTCGGATGAAGAGCTCATGAAAATCTCAATCTCTCATTGTACTCCTCTTCCAATGGAGTACAAGGATATTGCGGATTTTGTGACAAGAGGTAACTATCCAGAAGGTATGCGTGCTAGGGAGAGGAAGGCCCTTGTAGCAAGATCTAGACCTTACACAATGGTGGATGATATTATTTTTCAGCAAGGAGTAGATGGTCTACTTCAAAGAGCAGTGGGTAAGGAAAAGTCTATCCTACTCATAAAGGAGTTTCATGAAGGTTTAGTATGTAGAGGACACTTTGCAGGAAAGTTGACTGCTTTCAAGATTCTAGATGCAGGTTACCATTGGAGAAGAATTTTCAAGAATTGTTTTAATTATTGCAAAACTTGTCATGTTTGTCAAGCTTTTGCTAGAAAATCTACTTTCACTCCACCACTTAGATCAATTCCATTGCTAGGACCTTTTGAGAAATGTGGAATTGATTTTGTAGGTCCTTTCAATATTCCCAAGGAACAATAGATACATTGTGATTGTTACTGATTACTTTACCAAGTGGGTTGAGGCTAGACCATTGAGGGACAAGAATGAAGATGAAGTTGGTAGATTTCTTTAAGAACACATTATTGCTAGGTTTGGATGCCCTTTGGAGTTGGTTTTTGATAGAGGAGGAGAGTTTACAAGAAGCATCACTATAGCTATGCTATGACATTTCTCTATCACACATAGAGTAACTACATCCTATAAGCCAAATTCCAATGGCTTGGTAGAGAGAACCAATCAGACCTTTCATAGTGGAGAAGGTATGGGGCAATTACACTTATAATCTCAAGGAGTTGGGAAGAAGACACTTTGATAGGATTAACCATGATAAGTTGAAGATGTATCACAAATGGTAGGGAAACCTTCACTTTGGGGACAAAGTGAAAACTTAGTCCAGGAGTAAATGTTACATCTATTTGTGCATGTGTGTGGTATTATGATATTTAGCTTAGTATTAAAAATATTTGAGAGATATTATTTATATAAAGATAAAGGATAGTTCTACATTAGTCATGATTAGCTGAAGTTGGTCATAGCTAAGATAGTGGGGACCTTACTTTAGAGGAAATGGAAAAGATGAGCACCACTATTTTGGATTCTAGTGTGTTGACTTTGGTATAATTCTTAGGTGTTTGGCTTTGAGAAAAGAGTTGAGAACTTTGGGCCCGCAGGCCTTTTTGTTTTGGATTCTTCTATAGTCCAAGGATAGCCCATGTAAAGGAATCTTTGACTTAGTGGTTGGGTTAAGATAAAATCATATGCTTAGTGGAATATGCCCATGTAGATGGATATTCATTTATACTTTTTGACTTTACTTGACTTTTAGCCTAGTAACTTGAGTTACTCCAATAATTAGTAACTTTGCTACATAACTATTTCACAAGTATATAAACTAGGGGTGAGGAGGTACTCATCATCCTTTCATTTGCAACTATCTCTCTCATTGAGTTTTCTAGTGAGCAATGTCTTGAGTCTTGGAGTGTTAGCCTTGGAGGAGTACGATGGAGTTGGGGTTCTTTGCCTTTTTAGTCCATGGTATGCCACCATAATAGCCATCAGAGGTTCATCCTAAGTGAAAGACATGCCGGCTCACATACCTTGCTTGGTCTTTGTCTAGGATGTGATGAGGTCTAAGCTCACGTGTTCCCATTGAGGAGATGGGATGGGAAGTGGTCAAAGGAGTCCACTCAGTTTCTAGTTGCTAGCCTTGTTGCATCGACATCTCTCACAAGATCAAACAAACTCCAAATATCTCATTCCATGTTGGGCCACTACCATTTGCATTGTTGGGTACCCAAGGTCTTGTCAACATCCATGTGACCAGCAATTGGTAAGTCATGAGCTTTTTGAAGGTGCACAAATTATAGATCATCCGTGGTTGGAACATAGATCTTATTCTCCTAAAATAGAAGGCCTTCTTTGAAAGAGAAGGGCTTGTATTCATTGTCTTGTGCAATAAGACAACCTTGTATCATTTGAAAGAAGGAGTCTTGTTGTAAAGTGGTCCTAAACTCAATTGGGAACTTGGAGTCAATTGCCACTATTTTATTTACCATTATGATGAGAGAAAGAGACTTCAAATTGTGATAGGGTATGACATAGAACCTATCGGATTTGTGCTCAAGTTTGAGGTCAAACAATTAAAGGTGTTCCTCTCATTGATGGTGTTGGCTTTTCATGTGTTCTAAATGTAATGTCTACAACAAGGGTTTGTGATTGGTTTGTATGATCACTTGTATTCCCAAGAGATAATGCCTCCATACCTTGGTGGCATATACCAATGCTAATTGTTCCTAATCTTGAGCAGAGCAATTCCTTTCTATGGTGTATATACCAATGCTAATCATTCCCAATCTTGAGCAAAGTAATTCCTTTCTATGATGTTTAGCCAGTGAGACATAAAGGCAATGGGATGTAACTCATATGGGAATTTCTACTACAACATGGCTCTAATTGCAAAGTTAATGGCATCAAAATCAACCACATAAGGTAGTTGAAGGTCATACACCATATATTGAGCTTTTGGAATGCTTCTTTTTGCTTGGTGGTCCAGTGATGGTTCAAGTTCTTCCCCAAGAGGTTAGTCATTGGTGCAACCACATGAGCATAGTGGTGGATGAATAGTTGGTAAAAACTTGCCAATCCATTAAATGCCTATACTTTTTTAGAATCCTTTGGAGTAGGCCAATAAGTAATGGCCTTGATTTTCTCCTCATCCATCTTGATCCCCTTCAATGAAATCTTGTGACCCAAGAAGGTAACTTCCATCTACCAAAAAAGCACACTTTGACTTCTTGTAGTAAAACTTCCACATTGTTACTACGGATGAAGAAGACCTGCAACATTGAGCCTTACAAGGGACAACATTCCATGGAAATTGTGAAGAATTGGATTTCAAGAATGAATCTATACTTTTGATTATTCACAACTGAAATCACTGATCATGCTGCCAGTGTGTTTGCATGTGAGTACTTGAACGATAAAGCCCTCACATGGTACGACGCTTGGGAATAATCAATTTTGGCAAAAAGAAGGGAGGTTACTTGGACGGCCATGCAAGAAGAGCTATTGAAGAACTTCCAATTGTAGGATTTGGTATAGATAGCCCACACCCAACTATGAGGGTTGAAGCAAAAGAACAATGTATACAAATACATGGAGGCATTCCTTAATTTACAAATTGCAATAAACAACATGAGTCCAATAGAAGCTCTGGAAAATTTCAAATGAGGGTTGAAAGAGCAAAACCGCCAAGAAATAATGGTGCAAAACCCATGTACTATTTTGAAGCCATTCCTTGTGCTCAAAGAATAGCAAGGGCACTAGGAGGAGGTGAAGAGGTCATCTTGACTCAACATTATTGTGCTAAAATACAACACTTTGGTGGACCAATCTATATGGAATTGAGCAATATTTAATTCAAAGTATGAGGAGCACGACCACCCCAAGGAGAACAAGAATGGATCAAAGAAAGGAGAGATTGGGTCCAATGAGGGGAAGAGACTCAAATAGAACAATGTCATTGTTATAATTATGGTCTAGTTGTGCACCTTGCTATCCATTTTTTGCAGTCATTTTCCTTGAGGCCTCCAACCTCCATACATGCGATCTTTGAACAACATGGAGAGAAGAATTGAAGAAGAGGATGCGGAAATCACCTCAAGAAACAAAGATCACCAATAAATGTACCTCATGGAATTACTAGCTCATTGGAAAAACAAAATAGTAGGGGAAAGAAGAGGACAAGTGTGAAGAGATTGAGAAAGATAAGCTCACTATTGATTGTTGTAAATAGAGTACTAGAAGGAAATCAGGTGAGAGTATTGATAGACATTAGAGCAATAGCAAATTTCTTGTCTTGCTCTATTGCAATAAGGTTGGGAATGGATCTAGAGAAAGATGAGAATGATGAAGTAGAATTACCTAATGGGTAGGTAGAGAGAATTATGTCATTACCTAGAAAGAACTCTTTGTAGGAGAGTATCATGAAGTAATTGAGTGGAAAGTGATATAGTTAGCTTTTTATGATGCAATTTTAGGTATGCCATGGAGGAAGCATTACAACCCCATAGTCAATTGGACAAAGAAAGTAGTGAGGACTCACCAATGGAAGATCATTGAAGTTAAAGATAGATCACAGAGGTAAGACTTACCTCTATATACCATAGAGACGACAATTAT
The DNA here is from genome assembly GCA_948567375.1 of Lunularia cruciata. NCBI lineage: Eukaryota > Viridiplantae > Streptophyta > Marchantiopsida > Lunulariales > Lunulariaceae > Lunularia > Lunularia cruciata. The sequence goes on from OX419757.1 coordinate 45,200,021, forward strand.
CTATGAGACAAATGGATGTTTCATGGAGGTAGTAAGAGAAGTTCAGAGTGTACAACTCAATGGACAAATTCTTGAGAAACTAAGGAATATGATCAATGAGTTTCAAGATGTTTTCTCAGATGAACTACCTTCAAGATTACCACCAAAAAGGAGAGTTGATCACTAAATTGAGATAATTCTTGGGAAGGTACCTCCTTGTAAGGCCACATATCATCTATCACCTCATGAGTTGGAGGAGTGTAAGGCTTAAATCAAGGATATGCTACAAATGGGTTTATCCAACCCAAAATATCACATATGGGGCTCTTGTCTTGTTTGTGAAGAAAAAGGATGGTACAATGTGCATGTGCATTGACTATTGGAGCCTAAATTAACAAATGATGACTAATAAATACCCCTTACCCTACATGGATGACATTTTTGATCAAATCAATGCGTAAAACACTTCACCAAACTTGATCTTTTGAGTGGTTACAACTAAATTCAAATTGCGGAAGAAGAAGTCCACAAGATTGCATTTCAAACAAGGTATGGTCACTTTGAGTACCTAATGATGCCATTTGGCCTCACCAATGCACCGGCCACTTTCATGAGTTTGATGAATGACATATTTTGTCCATAATTGGGTAAGTCTCTTATTGTTTTCCTAGATAACATCCTAGTAGGACCATGAGGGAACATAAGCAATAGTTGCAAGAAGTTCCCTAACTTCTATGACAAAATCAATTGTATGCCAAAATCTCAAAGTGTGAGTTTTGCAAGGCTGAAGTATACTACTTGGGGCATAGAGTAAGTGCAAAAGGTATCCAAATGCTAATAGATAAAATAGAGGTCATTCAAAAATAGAGTGCTCTAGAAGATCAGTCTCAACTCAATAATTTCTTGGGATTGACGGGGTTCTATCAATAATTTATTAATGACTTCCCTAAGGTGACATAACCTCTAATGGCACTACTTGGCAAGGGGAAGAAGTGAATGTGGGGAATTGCACAAGAATTGGCCTTTTAGGAATTGAAAGATGTATTACCACATGCACCACTCTTGAAATGGTCTGATCCAAAATGTCCAATCAAGTTGGCTATAGATGCATCAAGCGTGGCTATAAGAGCAATCTTACAACAAGAGTAGTATGAAGGATGACACACAATTGCATATTTCTCTTGAAAATAGTTACCAACATAACACAACTATCATACCACCAAACAAGAAGAGTTGGCCATTGTCTTGGCAACCAAGAAGAGTTGGCCATTAGAAGCACTATCTTGGCAAAAAGGCATTTGTATTGGAGACAAACCACAAACCTCTAGTCTACCTTGAGACACAAAAAGATCTATCTCCTTGATAGATTCGATGGGTAAAATGGAGACAAAGGTTCAACATGATGATCACATATGTTGAAGGCAAGAAGCAACTTGCCTATGCATTCACTTGAATGCCTATGGCAAACAATTTGGTGGTAGAGGTCAAGATGAACCTTAAATTCTGGCCAAGGATGCTTGTTGTTACAAAAATTGACCCATAGATTGTAGGAGCTCAATCATCCATAGGCATCACCAATACCCAAGGACTAGTATTAGTGATGGGTAGGTTATGGGTCCTTGATGATATAGACATAAAAACCACCATTGTAACAAAAGGAGTTTAGCAACAAATTTAGTAGGGCTAACAAAGTAAAAAATAAGACAAATTAGCCTAGAATATTTCAGAAGTATCTAGGAAGCTTCTTGGGAAGCTTTCCGGCTAGCTTAGCTTGCACCCTAATTAGGTAACTTCTAGAAAGAAGCTTCTAGAAGCTTCCAACTACCTTAGCTTGCATTCCATGTAAGTGGCTTCTAGAAAGAAGCTTCTTGAGAAGCTTCTCAGTTCACTTGGCTTGCACTCCAAGAAAATGGCTCAAGGAAGCTTTTTGAGAAGCTTCTCAAGGGCCTTGTATGCTCCCTATAAATACAAAAGCCAAAGCTCATGCTAGGCATTTAGAGTTTTCACTCATTCAAGTGTCCCAATGTGAGTTTCCATTCTCATATTTCTCTCCTTGGTCTTGGTCTTTTACATTGGTATCAAAGCAAGAATGGGTGGATGGAATTTATGGACCACCAAATCCACTTCCACCAAACCATTGGGATTTTCATGTCCAGGTACTACCCAAGCATCGGTTCACACAATTCATCACCTTGTGTTTTGGGTAGGATTTTCTACATGTGATCACCTTGTCCGAGGAACCCTTGATACTTCCGGTTGTAACTTATGGAGAATAGTGGATGTGTTGCATCTATGTGTTAATAAATTAGACAAACTGGGAGTAGTGGGATCAAGTAATAGCCATGGTGGCAATACCAAATGTTATCATTGCTATGCAACAACAAATCAAACACCTTACTTGATGGTTGGATGAATGAGCCCAACAGTGACAAAAACACATAGAGAGAGCATCAGTTCAAGACGGAGAAGATCAAATCCAATTTCCAAAACTCAAGGTGTTTGAAGGCAAGAATATTTTGGGCATAGTGGAGAATTTTGTGTTTGACTGCAAACGTTACTTTGAAGGAACCAATCTACAAGATGAGCAAAAACAGATTCTCTTGGCTTCTAGCCAATTGGATGGAGTAGCAAAGCTATGGTGGAGATTCCGAGTGGAGCTAACCGAATGACAAATGGTTGCACCAATCTTGACATGGGCAGAATTCAAGAGTGCAATAATCAGTTTGTTCTAAGCTATAAATGCCACATGAGCTGCACGGGATAAGCTGGCAGAGTTGAAACAGATTGGCTTTGTAAGAAGTTACATCACGCAGTTCCAAAACACCATCATGCAAATTTCAGATATTTTGGAAAGTGAAGTTGTGGATTAATTCGTGAGGGGCTTGAAGGCAAGAACCAAATTAGAGGTAACCATGCAAGAGCCACAACACTTGGAGGAAGCCATGCGGTTGGCCAAACATTTTGATTCCTTGGTGGTAACAACTTGGTCTCGACCTCAACCTCCACAAAGCCTACCAATACACTACACACAAGTGGAGGAGCCAGCACCAATGGAGATTGATGCAATTCAACAAAGACCACTTGGCATGGCAGACAAGGAGAAATTGCAACAAAATGGTGGTTGTTTTTATTGTCACCAATTGGAGCATTGCATTGCTGAATGTCCACTCAAGAATGGATGACCTCGACAAGTTGCCCAAGTGGAGGTTGTGGAGCGGAATGATCAGGGATCAAGGAATCTCAATAGGAGAATTCGAGCCGCCTACTGGGAGCTTGATTAGTTCCAATGGGATTGAAGGCTCGACCTATGCAAGTCTGCTTCACTTGCAAGGTATGATATCTAATCAAGGTTGTAAGATTTTGGTTGATTCTAGAAGTTCAGAGAATTGCATGTCTATGCAAGTAGCAAAGGAATTGGGTATTCCTATCAATCCAATGATTGGAAGTAGTTTGATGATGGCGGATGGTAGAAAAGGTTTTGCATTTTGCACCTCGCATCCTGTTACCTTCAAGATTGGGAAGGAGTATTTGGAATGTATGAGGTTTGTAGTGGCACCTCTACACTATGATATCATTTTGGGTCTACCTTGGCTTGAACGTCATAAGGTTCAATTCATTTGGACCCGAGGTCAAATTCAAGTACAATACCAAGGTAGGAATTTCCGATTAGGTTGTCAAGCACCTCTGAGTAAGACACCTAAGAATAGTCAGTCCCAAGATGGGAAGTTTGTTGAGAAGGTAGCCATAGAGCAAACCTTGAAGGAAGTGGAGTCCAAAGATGGGAAGTTTGCCAAGAAGGCAACCATGGAGCAAGCTTGGAAGAGAGATGAGTCCCTAGAAGGGAAGTTTGTTAGTAAAGCAGCCATAGAGCAATCTTTAGAGGAAGATAAGTCTGTATTTGCAGTGTGGATCAAGCCGATTGCACAAGACCAATCTGTGGAGGACCGAGAGCCTCATCAAGTAATGGTTGATTGGATAGTTAAGGAGTTTGCGGACATGTTTCCGGATGATCTGCCAAAAGGATTACCCTCCGATCAAGGTATGCCCTTCAAGATCGAGTTATTGCCAAGGAGTACTCCAGTGAGTAGACCAATCTATTTGGCTCTCACCAAAGGAGTTGGAGGAGTTGCAAACAACACTTACAGAGTTGTTGGAGAAGGACTTCATACGACATAGTACCTCTCCTTGGGAAGCACCGGTACTATTTGTTCCAAAGACGGATGGAGGACTTTGTTTTTGTATTGATTATCGTGGGCTCAGTAAGCAAACTGTGAAGAATGCATATCCCTTGCTTCAGATCGATGACTTGCTTGATCAACTAAGTGGAGCACGTTACTTTTCCAAGTTGGATCTTTGCAGCGGCTATTGGCAAATTTGGATTGATAGAGAGGATGTGCAAAAGATTGCCTTTCGCACAAGGTATGGGCATTTTGAGTGGAGAGTTCTACCTTTTGGACTCACTAATGCTCTAGGAGTCTTCATGGATTAGATGCATTGGGTGTTGGATGGACTATTGAATCGGTCAGTGGTGGTGTTCTTAGATGATATCTTATTCTATAGCAAGACAGAGACAAAACACATGAATCATGTGCAAGAAGTCCTAAGATGACTACAACAATGGAAATTTTACTGCAAGAAGTCGAAGTGTGCCTTTTGGCAAAAGGATGTTATCTTCTTGGGTCATAAGATCTCCTCAAAGGGGATCAAGATAGAAGAAGAGAAAATCAAGGCCATTATTGATTGGCCTACCCCAAAGGATGCTACAAAAGTACAAGCATTCAATGGATTGGCCAGTTTTTACCGGCGGTTCATCCACTATTATGCTCATGTAGCTGTACCATTGACTGACCTCTTGGGAAAGAACTCAAGCTTCTAGTGGAACACCAAGCATGAAGAAGCATTCCAGAAGTTGAAACATATGGTGTCTTTAAGACCCATTCTTCAACCATAGGATCCTCAACTACCTTGTGTGGTTGATTTTGATGCTTCTAACTTTGCAATTGGAGCTGTGTTGCAACAAGAATTCCTAGATGGACTACATCCCATTGCCTTTGTATCTCGCAAACTAAATATAGCTGAAAGAAATTACTCTGCTCAAGATCGAGAACAACTTGCAATGGTATATGCCACCAAGGTATGGAGGCATTATCTCTTGGGGAAACAAGTGATCATGCAAACTGATCACAAGCCATTGTTGCAGACCTTACACTTGGAGCACATGAAGAGTCGACATCATCAATGTGAAGAGCAACTTCAATTGTTCTACATCAAACTTGAGTACAAACTAGGTCAGTTCCATGTCATCCCTGATGCTCTATCATGACGACCTGATTTGAAGTCTCTTCCTCTCATCACGGCAGCAATTACAACGGTGTCAATTGACCCCAAGATCCATAACAAGTTTTGGTTAGCTCTACAACAAGATCCCTTCTTCCAAATGATACATGGTTGTCTAACAACATGTGACAAGGAGAACAACACCTTCTCCTTCAAGGAAGGCCATGCAGATAGATCTATGTTCTAGCCAAAGGTGATCTTCGACTTGTGTGCCTTCAAGAAGCCCATGATTTACCCATCACTGGTCACATGGGTATGGACAAGACCTTGGGCACACTCCAACTTCAATGATGGTGGCCCAACATAATACAAGATGTTCAAGAATTTGTCCAATAGTGTGAGAGCTATCAACGCAACAAGGCCAACAACCAAAAGCTGAGTGGACTCCTTCAACCGCTTGCCATTCCATCCGCTCGATGGGAGCATGTGAGCTTGGATCTCATCACATCCTTGCCAAAGACAAAACAAGGACACACCGCCACCGTGGTATTTGTGGATAAGCTTAGTAAGAAAATCCACTTGGCACCAACCTATGATACCATGGATGCTCCAACCTTAGCGCAAATCTACTTTGACAATGTCTTCAAGCATCATGGGATGCCACGCGTACTCATCTCAGACCGTGATCCTTGATTTACCAAGAAGTTTTGGCAAGCACTCTTTCAGATACTCGGCACCAAGCTTGCTTTGTCCACGGCCTATCATCCTCAAACTGATGGACAAACCAAACGTGCAAATCATACATTGGAAGATATGTTCCGTGCCTTTGTCAATGTCCACCATACCAATTGGGATGAATGTCTTGCCATTGCAGAATTTGCCTATAACAATTCCAAACAAGCAAGCACCAGATTCTCTCCTTTCTTTCTCGATTTGGGCCAAGATCCACTTGTTCTGGATTCTTTTCTTGCTCTCCTTCCATCTCAAGTTCCTCATACTTCCACATTCTTGACCACTATATTCCAATCTCTCCAACAAGCCAAGTCTCACCTCCTTGTTGCTCAAAATCACCAAAAACAATATGCGGACCACCATCATCGTGATCTCACCTTTGAAGTTGGTGATAAAGTCATGTTATCCTCCAATAACCTCTCTCTCCCACTTGATTCCCAAGTTCGTAAACTTGCCCCTAATTGGATAGGACCCTTTGATATCACCCAAATTGTCTCTCATGTTGCTTATCGACTTGCCTTGCCTTGTCACATACGTATCTATCTTGTCTTTCATGTTTCCAAGTTGAAACCCTTTGTTCCTAACCCCTCTTCCTTTTCCTCTCAAGTCCAACCTCCCCCACTTCCTATCCCTATCAATGATCATGAGGAGTAGAAAGTTGATTGCATCCTTGTGCGTCACCATATTCAACGAGGCCATTGCCAACATACGGAGTACAAGGTCTTTTGGAAAGGGTATCCCCTTCATGATGTCACATGGGAACCTCTTTCTCACCTCCAGAATGCACAGACGTCTATCCAAGAATTCAAAGCTTCACTGGCGATGAGGACGTCACCAACTAGCAGCGGGGGAATATGCAACAATATGGAGTTTAGCGATGAAGTTAGTCGGGCTTACGAAGTAGCACATAAGACAAAGTATATTCCTAGCCTATAATATTCCGGAAGTATCTAAGAAGCTTCTTGGGAAGCTTCTTGGGTAGCTTAGCTTGCACTTCAAGTAAGTAGCTTCTAGAAGGAAGCTTCTAGAAGCTTCCAACTAGCTTAGCTTGCACGCCAAGTAGAAGGCTTCTAGAAGGAAGCTTCTTGAGAAGCTTCCTAGTTAACTTGGCTTGCAAAAAAAAGCAAGCTTGCACGCCAAGTAGAAGGCTTCTAGAAGGAAGCTTCTTGAGAAGCTTCCTAGTTAACTTGAGGAGTTTTCCCTCATTCAAGTGTCCCAATGTGAATTTCCATTCTCCTATTTCTCTCCTCGGATTCGGTCTTTTACATATATAATAAAGAGAAGGTGCTCCTTTGGGGCTTCAGAGGATTGAGTGTGAAATTTGTGTTTTCTCTCTTGAAGAGTTCTCTTGTCCTTGGAGTATTACCATGAAGCTTAGTATTTCTTCTCTTTTGTTTCTCTTGGGGGTTCTCCTATCCTTGGAACATTATAAAGGCTTGTCAAGGATGGTACATAACATCTTAGAGATTGGTTTCAAGTAGATGATCATTCTAGTGGATTTACTGAGTTGTTCAGGTGGTAGTAATAGTAGTAGTAGAAAGTGGAGATATTCTTATGTCAATTAGTTGTGTGTTAGGTGCTAGTCTGCTTTTTGCAATGGAGAATTACATAGGAGGCATTAGACCAATTGCTATTGAAGAGATCTTTTTGTGCTTGATTAGCCATACCATTGTCCTTCCACACCATTCTCACATCCAAGAGCACCTTAGTCCACATCATTTTGGAATAGTTGCATTGAGAGGTTTTGAAGCTATATCTCTAGGCATCAACGCATTCTTAGATAGCAATCCGGAGTGGGTCATTCTATAGGTGGATATTGAGAATGCTTTTTATAACATCTCTTGGACATCAATCTTTAGAGAGCTTAGGGAGGCCAAATGGATCCTTGGCAAATCTTATTCCTTTTGTGAGGTTGTTCTATGGCTCTCTTGCTTCCATTTACTACCACCATGGATGGTCATAAGAGGGAGTCATTATGTTGGAGTCAATTGTCAATATTCTTTAGGGAGACCTTTGTTTGCCATGGCTCACTTTTGAGCTCTCTTATCTATTACTTTGGCCATGCCAGGTTGTGTATTTCCTTGGCAAATGATACACACATTGTGGATCACATAGATCATATTAGGTAGGCCTTTGATCACTTGACTACCATGCTACATCTTGTAGGCTCAAGAGTCAATGTGTCAAAGTGTAGAGCATGGTCCCCTTTAGGTATTCCTCTCCTCCTTGAGCTTCTCTAGAGGTGTGTCATATTTTCATATGGACGACATATTCTTCGGATCCGAGGAGCGTGCTTCTTAGATTTTATCACATGCTTCTTAGATGATAGCCTTCCAGAGGATATCCTCCATATGGATGACCTTCCTCTATGAGGAGATTTGCAAGTAGCATTTGGTATACTCTCCACTAGTATTGCCCATCTATCAACTCACCTTCTCTCATAGTCCCCCCTTCCTTGACTTTCCTCTCACTTTTGAGAGCTTTTCATAAGAGGATTATGGGAGTCTTTGGTGATATCATAAGACAAGGGACAATTGAGTGTGTGATAGGAGATTTGGCACATAGATAGACATCTCTATAGATCTTGTGTGGAAGGGTAGGCTTATTATCTATAGAGGAGATGATACCTATAGTATTTTTGGGAAGTTGTGCTCTTGGCATGCCTACTTTCCTCTTGTCTTGTGGTTGTTGATAGGCCAATTTTGAAGACATATGTGACCAAGGTGGAGGAGGGATCCTTTTCTCTCCAAGTGTTAGTGTGGTAGATGAGAGATGGTCTATCCTAATGGGCACGAGGGGACCTTCCATGCTTTGCTTCACTACCATCAGATTGGACCAGAGATTTGCAATCTTCCTTGATGGAGTGACAATGTCAGAATAAGTAGTTCTCTCTTAGTTGACTCGTCCATTCCTTGGGCCACTAAAGCATGTCTTTGCTCTTGGATCCTAGCTATCAGGGCATACCAACTTGCACTAGTTACCTTCTCTACAACAATGAGGTTTTGCCTAGGTTTGGTCCACCCATCTGCATCTTCATAATTGACATGTGAGTGTGGTTCTACACTAGATGTGGCGACAATCCATATGATACGATGTCCTTTTGGAGGACAAAGGATATCTACCCATGATGCCATCAAGGATATAGTGTTTGCTATGGTACAAGAGAGTAGATACCTTGCTTGGAAAGAGCATTCATATGCTTTGTAGACGACACATGTTAGCTATTCTTGGTCTGGGATGATCAGGTGACAATGGTAGATGTTGTGGTTATAGACCCTACGAGTGATGGGTGGCGAGTGGAGCAACAACACACAAAGTTTCCAAGTATAGGGATATGTAGCAAGTTCACCTCTTTGTTCTTCTTGCCTTGGAGTTATATGGAGCTATGGACATGACATGAGATACATTGTCCAGGAGTGCGGGAGAGCTTATCATATTAGATGTCAAGGTTACCACTCTCACTCTCATACTTTATAGTATACTTTAGACCATGTATGTCCATTCTCTATAGAGAGCATTGGCTGGTGCAATCCATAGGAGAACACTCACATTAGGTGATGCTTCTTCTGCTGTTAAGGTTGACGGTCAAGTAGTTTGTAGACCTTACCACTTGCATAGCTTGGGTATCTTAGGCTAGGCCGAGTAGATTTCTGTAGTATTGTGGATTTCTGTAGCAATACTACTGGGAACTAGCCCTCTTTTACTTCTTGTCTCTCTCCTTTGTGCGTGCTTGATGGGTCTTCCCCTCCTTTATCTTCATGTGAAAAGAGAGTGAAAAGTGAAAAGAGATTCTCATTGTGTGACAACTTGTTGTTGATGCCTACACATACGCATTGTGACTTGAGCGGGAACTTCAGATAGTTTTGCAGATTCATGTGGAATCGATGCAGGTATTGCTCAACGATAATCGGTCTGTGTCTGTCTATCGAGCATGCCTCCACTTTACTCGAATGTAAAACGAGCCTTCTTATCCGTGGCACTAGAAAGCACGTGGTGTTCAGGTCGCCACATGAATACAGGAAGCGATGTTGAATGCTTCACAGCCGCCCGATGACAAAGAGTGGAATGAATCAAACTTCCTCATCGAGGAACTGGTCGTAAAGGCAGATGGAGAGCATGTGTCGATCGGAGATTGGGTGAAAAGTCAATGAAGACTTTCGTAATTACAACCAGGACATAGGAATCTTTTATGTTTCAGCGTCATTTTTTATAGACTTTGTGAGAGGACGATGGGGTTTCCAGTTGCGACCAACATGAAATTGCCTACTCATTACGTGTATTGATGAGGTGGTGTAGGGTAGGATGAACTTCAGGGACTTTTTGGAAAGTCTGAACCGCCAGTCGGATCCACTCTATCTCGCCTTTCGTTGAGTTAAATTCACTGTCAATCCACTCTGGTGAAAATCTGGCCAAAGGTTTAAGGTGTTCTGATTCTCAATCCGAATTTGAATTTCCTCGAGATAATGGGGCTGGGGACGTCTTCCTCCTCAGCCGTGAGAATAAGCCATATAGGTGTTGAACGTGACGTCCAATTCTACTGCATGTCTTTTTTGTTGTCTGGCAGATGGCTGGAGATCGGACTGATGGCTTTGCGCTCAACTGATGTCATGCGAGCAAAATGTGTTGGGTCTAATGGATCATTCATGACTTCTGATTTTGCATGCCTAAGTACTTATTTGAATACAATGTTAGGAGTAAAAATTTACCTTCTCTTCCCCGGATTCTCCCATCCTTTACCAAGATTTTAACACATTGTGAATAGGCAATTCTGGAGAGAGCGACGTAAAATTGGCCCTGCGAGAACACAGGTAGGCTGGAAGTAAAAACCGACGTGAGGTATTGTCTGGCCCTGGGATTAGCGTTTAGGGAACGCGGAGCCACATCATGCAACCATCAACAGGAGCGCGGAAACGGCCTCGGAGAACCCTCGCTTAGTGACATAGATAATGATGAAACTAATCCATAATTCGTGGATTAGTTTTAAGCGTAATGATGACACAGGAAGACCAGTGTTCGGATCTTCACAGGCTGAGGAGTGTGTAGGACTTAAGCATAGAAGCAGTTGAGGTCAACCTAGGCGGACCAGAGCACACCACTCATACACGCTGCGATCGTGGAAATTGAAATATCAGGACTTAGGTCTCTGCCCTTTCGACATAGTAAGCTGGATTCTCAGTTCGCTTCAACGCAGGATACCAAATACTGGCAGTCCAGCAGATCTCATAACGTAAGCTTGACTCGATATTTTGAGAATCAGGGCAATTGGGCAGACAATTCAAACCGAGCTGGACTGGTATTGAAAGGTACTTCATAGATATTCCCGGGCTCCTTATAAGGTGTTGTATCGATCAAACCCATTATGACTTTTTTAAAGCAAGCTGGGTATCCTGGAGCCGTATGATGGGAGACTATCACGTACGGTTTTGAATCAGGGATTTCGCATTCCGACTTCGAAAGTCTTTGTGCAAACAATAAAGTTTTCTGATTGAACAACTCCTGGAGTAAGAGGATGCAGTCCGGCCTACAAATCCCAGCTGCGAAGTGCAAAACCCTCTCCATTGTGGCCTGGTAATAAGTGTGATAATCAAAACCGGGAAATCTGGTGTGGAGATATGCGTCTCAGCGTTCAAATGGGCACTGCTTACGCTTAACCGAACAGGAAAAAGAGATTTGAACGTGTGCTCATCAGCTTCTGCTGTGGACATAAATTATCTTGAGTGACAAATTGGAAAAATTTCTGTACATCAAATTTCAGCGAACGCTGACCACTACGAGTGAATCACCAACATATTTGGCTGTTTATATCCCCGAGCTCCCATGTATGAATGCGCAAACTTAGGCGTCTCTGCTAAACCTATGAATTCTTTGATTTTCCCTACTCCATATCTGAAGGGAAAAATCTCCCGTCTGTACATATCTGTTTGCACTCCAACGTACAATGCTGCTCTTGACAGTTTTCCACCCCAGTTTTGTTGCGTCGGGAAACGGAGAGAGTGGAAGTACTTGGCTATATTTCCAAATGTAATAGGCCTTCTGCTTTAACATTGAATCGACGTTTGGTCCCCTAGACGATCAATCTACACAAGTTCTCATTCCTTAGAGAAGGCATCGAAAAAGACTCTAAAATTTGTACATGAAAGAAGTGAGAATCTGTCGTAAACCTGATTGTCCTGATTGGAATTTGAGACTGCATTATCTGCCGGTTACGATGTAGCGTACATTCTGCTACGCCTGCTCGATCACAACCAAGCATTACGCTCGTGGAACAATCTGCTGGTGGCGCCGTCCCGTCTGTACATGGGTATATTACAGGACGAGAACTTGGGGCGATAGTGAGTAGTGGAGGTCAACTGCTTTAAATTATTCCATAACTCATGTTGAATCCGACTGTTGCTGCTGTCATTCTTGAAGCGCAGATTTCAAAAGGATGATAGGAGGTGCTTCCACTGATGTGTGCATCCTATGAGTAGAGCGTAGCCATACGACGAACGGAGTTAGCAAACTGCTGCGCCATGATGTCAAAGCTGTCCAAAAACGAATCTGAGCAGCCTATCTTCTGGTCTGCATTACGACTAGAATCCGTTAATTGGGAGGTCTTGTTCTCATTCCATACCGAATGTTGCCTTTTGACGCTGTCAACAACTTTCGGCTCTGCATTGTCAGCAAGACCCTCGCTCTCGGCTTGCAAATGGTTGTCCGAAATTACTGCGTCAAAGTGTGCAGGAGGTGAACGTTTCTCCTTCTCAGCTCTCAAATGATTGTCGCCACTGGGTCCGGTTGGCAAATTCTGGAAGTTCGCTGGAGGTGAACTTTTCTCCTTCTCTACTCTCAAATGATTGTCGCCACTAGATTCGGATGGCAAATTCTGGAAGTTCGCTGGAGGTGAACGTTTCTCCTTCTCTACTCTCAAATGATTGTCGCCGCTGGGTCCGGATGGCAACTTCTGGAAGTTCGCAGGAGGTGAACGTTTCTCCTTCTCAGCTCTTAAATGATTGACGCCACTGGGTTCGGATGGCAACTTCTGGACGTTCGCCGGAGGTGACCGTTTCTCCTTCTCTACTTTCAAATGATTGTCGCCACTGGGTTCGGATGGCAACTTCTGGAAGTTCGCCGGAGGTGAACGTTTCTCCTTCTCAAATCTCAAATTATTGTTTCCACCCGGTAAGCTCTCCAGCCTCTGGAATGCTGCTGTAGAAGATGGATCAATTTGCTCCTCAGGTGCAGGGGGCGGTGACCAGTTTCCCTTCTCTACCATGAGATTGTGCATGGTACTAGGACCCAGAGGTGGAGCACCTTCCCCTAGATTGTTAAGAAGTTCGCTCTCCGAAACGAACGGTGGTGGAGATCTACTCTTCTTTTCTACTCTCAGATGATTATCACCACTGGGACCCGTTGGGGGTGAGCCTTTCCCCAAGTTCTGAAGAAGCTCGCTGTCGGAGAGGAAGGGCTGAGGAGATCGATGCCTTTCCTCCTCTAGTTGAGGTGGTGGAGGAGTACCTGTTCCTAAACTGTTGAGAAGATCGCTAGCGGGGATGAGTGGCGGTGGAGTTCTACTCTTCTTGTCTATTCTCAGATTATTATCACCACTGGGACCCGTTGGGGGTGAGCCTTTCCCCAAGTTCTGAAGAAGCTCGCTGTCGGAGAGGAAGGGCTGAGGAGATCGATGACTTTCCTCCTCTAGTTGAGGTGGTGGAGGAGTACCTGTTCCTAAACTGTTGAGAAGATCGCTAGCGGGGATGAGTGGCGGTGGAGATCTACTCTTCTTGTCTATTCTCAAATTATTATCACCACTGGGACCCCTTGGGGGTGAGCCTTTCCCCAAGTTCTGAAGAAGCTCGCTGTCGGAGAGGAAGGGCTGAGGAGATCGATGACTTTCCTCCTCTAGTTGAGGTGGTGGAGGAGTACCTGTTCCTAAACTGTTGAGAAGATCGCTAGCGGGGATGAGTGGCGGTGGAGATCTACTCTTCTTGTCTATTCTCAGATTATTATCACCACTAGGACCCGTTGGGGGTGAGCCTTTCCCTAAGTTATGAAGAAGCCCACTGTCGAGGAAAAAGGGCGGAGGAGATCGCTTCAGTGCTCGACCAGGATCCTGAACAACCAGGTTATTGGTACCACTCGGAGTGCTTGCCAAGTTGTTCAGAAGCTCACTTGCAGATATAGATACCCGAAACCTTTCCTCATTTGCCAAAGCATTTTCCGTACTCGAGACGTGATGAGAACCGATTTGTAACGACCTCGTGTCAGCATACAGTGTTGATGTCGTCGAAATCAAGGATGCAGCTTCTTGTTCTTCATCCCAAAGTCCTTTCGCAGCACGGAGCTGCTCCTGCGGCAAGAGTCGAGATTCACTGCCGGGGGCCTTGAATAAGAGCAGAAGTAAGGCAAACCACAGCATCATGTCGACAAGTTGAGATTTCGCCGTGATTTTTATCGTGTTCCCGCTGTCAAATAATCGGGTACCCTGCTAGAACGGTAGTGTGATAACCAAAGTCGATGTGTTCTACTCGGTACTATTTGCAAATCTATTTTCTATTTCAACTATTGGCGCAGTCTCTAACCTTGTGCGAACAATTTCATCTAACTACAAGAATCCTGTGAGTGTAGTGGAACGCTTTCTAGCTGACTACGAGTGAGTGTTGTTCAGAGCAGAATGGGCCGTTCTGCCTTTGTGCTGCTGTGTTCCAGGCACCAGTGAATGATGTTGAGTTGATCAATGGATTCTATCTGCTTCTTATAGTGCTTCTCAAGTCGCACCATTGTACATTGGTCAACGTTGATTTCTGGCAATGTCCGATTTTAGCCACGATAGCAGCCAATAGATGCTCGTCATCTTCTCTGACACGCAGAAGGGACACGGGCAGATCCATGATCTCAGTCCATCCCTGATCCACCCATCCATCCATAATCTGAGTCTCTGACTTTCATGTTTAATGACAGAAGCACGGGAGAGTGGAAGGACCGTGGTGAATTAGTTCATGTTGTTAGCCACTCGTAGTGGAATAATTCCTTCGATTTTCCTACAGAGTCTCCAACGGCATGCACAGGGTAAAGTCTACTCAATTGCCAGGACTCGTTCAAAGCGAAGCTTTCCACCATCATAACATGCCGGTTTCCCCCGAGTCGTCGTCCAAATACAGTCTACGCTGTCGAAAAGTATGTACACGGAAAGGATTAGAATAAGATGTCTTACGCCTAATACGCGAACTTGAGGTACCTTTCCCTGCATGTAAGTACTCAAATTCTTGTGCTTTTCCTAAGATTTATTATTTAACGGTGGCGTACGGTGAGTAACTACTGGTTTCCCCCCTGTCTAACAAGTATAGATGGATAGGTAAGTACTAGATCACGTTCTTACCAGACATCGATACGTATGTCCTTTGAACAGGACTTTTGGTATTCCTCTAAAAGTTCAATACATTGAAAGCATCGGATTACCTCTTTCGAAGCTGTAATTTTACATAGAGGAGATCTTGATTCTTTAATTGTGGGGATTTGATGCACAGGGCAGGTGAAACACTATGAATACGAGAAATTGCGATTGGCGAATGACTGACGTTCATTGATTGCATTAATTGAGAGCATGTCAGGGCAGTTATCATGACCAGACAACTGATCCCATGTCGCTTGTTTTAAGTCGGTCATGGATTTTTCTCATCCGCTAAAAGATATATCGTCTGCCCAAAAGATCCTTCGCCACCGCATAGGATAACAAGAAGACAAGACCGATGGCAAGACCCCATCGTCTAACAGATATAGAACTCTTTATTCTCAGATAAAGGCGACCGCTTAGAATAACACGGAGGATGGGAAGATCTCTTTATGTTCAGGACATCTTTGAGAAATGACCCAATCCGCCAATCTAACAATGTTTCTGCCATGGATTGCGACGATTAACCAATCTAGTAACACCCTCGGATTTTAAATAGTCAGATGAGTAAAAACAGTTTCAGATTCTGGGATGAGATTATAGATTCATGTCGCTGTTCTCGTGCATCGGTCAGTTTTTGCACTCATAATTGCGATTGAAAGTGAAAAAGGCGACCACATAGACCACCATGAAGGATGGGAAGACCCCATCAAGCCATACAAGGGAGGGACAAAATAGGTAAACAGGGGCTAAGCCCCATATTGTTCCTGTTGGGGCTAAGCCCCCTAGAGGAACAATATGAGAAATATGCACCACCGCACTCAAGATACGAAAGATTTGCAACACCGCACCTAAGATATTCAAGCTATGCAAGTCGTGAGGTCTACAAAGTATTAGAGCATCTGAAGAAGCATAGCGGAGAGTGATTACTCTCCTATGGATTGCACCCGCCAATGCTCTAGAACAAAGTATTAGAGCATCTGAAGAAGCATAGCGGAGAGTGATTTCTCTCCTATGGATTGCACCCGCCAATGCTCTCATAGAACAATGGACACGCGCCGTTTGAAGAGTGAGAGTAGTAACCCCATGGTGTCTAATATAATAAGCTTTTGTGCACTCCTTGAGAAATGTGTAGAACGCAATGTCCATCACTCCATATAACTCCAAAGCTAGAGGAACAAAGAGGTGACCTAGTTGCATACTTCTATACTTGGAGACCTTGCGTGTTGTTGCTCCGCTTGCCACCCATCCAAGAGGATGAGTAATCATCCTTCCAAAATGACATCACATGTGGGGTCTGTAACCACAACATCTGCCATTGTCACCTGATCATCTTAGACCAAGTATAAGTCTGTTCTGACACATGTCATCTCCAAAGAATATGAACACTCCATCCAAGCAAGGTATCCACTCTCTCGTGTCATAGCAAACACTATATCCTTGATGGCATCATGGCTAGCTATCCTCTATCCTCCATAGGGACATTTTGTCATATGGATGACTGCTGCATCTAGTGTAGAACCACACTCACAATTGAGTAACGAAGATGCAGATGGGTGGACCAAACCTAGGCGGAATCTCATCATTGTAGAGAAAGAGGCTAGTGCAAGTTGGAATGCCCTTATGTCTGGTTGAGCTAGGATCTAAGAGCTTACACTCTTGCCAAAGCAAGAGCAAAGATGTGCTCTAGTGGCCCAAGGACTGGACGAGTTAATTGAGAGAGAATGTAACATATTTTGACACTATAGCTCCATTAAGGAAGACTGCAAACTTTTGGTCAAATCTAATGGTAGTGAAGCAAAGGATGGAAAGTTGTCCCGTGCTCGTGGAGATAGATTATCTTTTGTCTGCTACAATAACACCAAGAGAGAAAACATCCCTCCTCCACCTCTGTCACATATGTTTCCAAAATTGGCTTATCAACAAACAAAAAATAGGACAAAAGTAGGGGTGCCAAGAGAGCCCAACTACACAAAAAATCCTATAGGTGCCATTTGCTCCATAGGTTATAGTACTCCTCCGCATAAGATTGGTAGAGATGTTTGTCTACATGCCAAATCCCTTGTCAAACACTCAAATGTCCATGGTCTGATGATATCAACAACTCCCATAATCCTCTTATTAAAAGCTTTCAAATGTGATAGGAAAGTCAAGGAAGGGAGAACCATGCAGAGAAGGTAAGTTGGTTGACAAGCAATACTAGAGTAGAGCAATACTATCTATGGATCTCCTTGTAAAGGAAGATCATCCATAAGGAGAATATCCTCTACAAAGGCAACATCTAAGAAGCATGTGATAAAATCTTGGGATCCTACTAACACTCCAAGAATATGAAGTCCATATGTAGATGTGACACACCCCTCTGGAAGCTCAAGGTGGGGAGGGATACTTGAAGGAAACCATGCTCTACACTTTGACACCTTGACTCTTAAGCCTATAGGTTGTAGCTTGGTAGTCAAGTGATCAAATGCCTGCCTAATCCAATCTACGGGGTCTACAATGTGAATAATTTTTGCTGAGGGAAATACACAACCTAGCATGGCCAAAGTAGGAGATAAGAGAGGTTTGAAGTGAGGTATGGCAAACAAAGGCCACCCTAAAAGATCTACCTATTGTGTACTCACAAATGACTCCAAGATGATGACTTCCTCTTGTGATCACCCAAGCTGGTTGTCGTGCGTATATACATCGCTACACAACATACATCGCTGTCAACATCATACACTATAGGAGCACAACTCACACATAAGTCATACATAGACTCTAAAGTGCCACAATAATCAGATTGCTTAACACTCTCAACTCAACTCAACTCAGATCAGTACTTGATCTCTCACTCTATAAACTGCCAACAATTGGGCACTGATTACAGTCAAGCCACACCCACTCGCCGGCCTCTATCCACCATAGCCAAGAACTCGAAGGCTCAACATCAAAGAAGTGAGCTCTCTGGAGCTCACTTCAAAACTATACCCCCTGGACTCGAGCTAGCACTGAAACCCTAACGGGCCCACTGACGGCACACTTGACGGTGCAAACGGTGCAAAGTGACGGTGGGCCCCACCGTGAAGTCAGTACCCCAAACACAAAATCTAACCGTCGGAAAGTAGTCTCTGAGAAACTACTAGAATAACTCTAACTACTATCATTGGAACTCCAGTGTTGGAGCATCTAGATGCGGAACTACAAATGGCGTGATAGTTGTCGTGCGTATATACATCGCTACACAACATACATTGCTGTCAACATCATACACTATAGAAGCACAACTCACACATAAGTCATACATAGACTCTAAAGTGCCACAATTGCCACCCTAGTTGGCAGTTAGGTCCCTCTAACTCCAAATAGCCATCTACTCTAAGTATATGGTATACCCTCTAATGGGCAAAGATCAGGAGGCCGGGTGCTATGGAGCCCCATTGTTAGTTGCCTGTCTGCAATCTATACCATATCAAGAATGAACTAGCTATAGGTCAAGTACATCTAGGACATAACCACTATCCTTGAGGAACCACCGTGAGGGGAGGAGTCATACATGCCATATGCCATCCTCTCGAACAACTATCACACACTAACATAGTAGTAGCTCCACCAGAAGAGCCACATAACATACACCTCAAGCCTGCACGTACAAGTGCCAAGCTTGGGTCCATAGTACCATCAATGTTTGGGAGGTGGTATGGCGCACAATTGCGCACATGATCCTTCCAAACAACACCATCACGTCCTTCTAACACAAGGACTCCAGATGGCAAAACCTCACGCACTCTCAAGATAGTGTGGCCTGTAGAAACATCAAGTGTCGTCGGTGCTGTCTACTGTAGATATACAGTCACCTCGATGAAATTGATGGATTGAGGGTCTATAACCTCCTCCTCGAATGGTAGCATAGCGTAAAGTATCTCTATGTTGAGCAATCGTCAAGTTCTCAAAGGCCATCAGCATCACTCTCCAAAAGATCTCTGCTTGTTGAGAACATGCGTTCATCTATACATCAAGGTCATGCAAGTCCAAAACTACAGTATCATCTCGACGAATGGTTGTAGGTAAATTTGGATCTCGTCCATAGAGTAGAAAGTATGGAGAGAAGGATGCTAAGGAGGCTTGCCGGCTGAACCGATAGCCTATGGCCAACCAAGGTAATTGGAGATCCCAATCTCCCAAGTGGCCTCTCTGCAAACCATACTTTTGCAATCCTCTCTTCACCGTTTGAACCACTCTCTCTGCTAAGCCATCTGCCTCAGGGTGATCTCGAGATGTAGTACAATGATCAATCAAAGCCTTGTCACACAAGACCTGAAACTCCCCCAAGAACTCTGTACCCTGATCAGTCAAAACCTCAACTGGTGCACCAAAATGACTAAGAACTCGATCCATGAACGAGTAAGCTATCCCTTCACTAGACTTGTCAAGAAGTGCCACCAACTCAATCCACTTGGAGAAGTGCTCTACCATCACCAAAACATACCGATGATGTCTCACAGTCAGCGGTAAAGGTCCGGCAAAGTCCAAACTCCAACGGTAACCCAATCCCATGATAGGTAATGGGTGTAATTGTGGCGTAAGAGCATTGAATGATGCTCTAACTTGGTCACAAACCATACATCTGGCAACAAACTGCTGTACCTCGGTCTGCATACCGCGCCACCAATAATGACTCTGGAGTAAGCTATACGTACGCTTTACTCCAAAATGTCCTAGATCCTCATGAGTATGACGGACCAACTGTGGTCTCTGTGCTGGAAGTGGTACTACTCGCACTCTACCATCCTCCCATACACAAAAAAAGTGTCTACCCTCCAATCTGAACCGTCTGGCTCGCTGAAGAACACGGTCTCTCTCCTTGGCCCCAACTGTGCCACCCACAACACCAGTGCAAAGATAGTCCATCACTAAGACATCATCATGAATGTCTCGATGAACTGTACTAATATCTTCACTCTCTGGATCTATGACCTCAATAACTCCTCTTGTATGCGTTGAGAGAGATACCACCAATGCCTCTGCAAATATACACAGAAAGGCCGATGCATGCCAACCTGGCACCATCTCCTCATCTGTCTCACCATGCCAACGTGCTCCGGTCTGATCCTGCTGGCTAGGACATGGGTTTCTACTCAACCTATCTGCATCACGGTTCACCACTCCAGGTCTGTGAACAACCGTGAAATCATACTCTTGTAAAATCAGAGCCCATCGTGCAAGCTTCCCTGAAAGCTTGTCGGACTCCATCAACCACTTCAGCGGCTGATGATCAGTGATGGGAGTGAAGGGGTTACCAAATAGGTAACATCGGAAATGTGCTACTGCCCAAACTACTGCCAAGCACTCTCTCTCATATGAACTATACTTCGCCTCCGCTGAATTGTTGGAGCGACTAGCATAGGCTACCACAAACTCCTTCCCCTCATCATCATGTTGGGTGAGCACCGCTCCAAGCCCCAACATACTCCAATCAGTATGAACCTGAAATGGTTGTCCCCTGATTGGTCTCCTCAAAATAGGAGCAGATGTCAACCTCTCCTTGAGCTCTACAAAAGCTCTCTCCTGCTCATCTCCCCAACACCACTCCTGTGTAAGCTTGGTCAGCTTCGTCACGGCCTTAGCAATGGCACTAAATCCTCTAACATAGTGACAATAGAAGTTTGCCAACCCAAGGAATGCTCGCACTCTACTCACATCCGTAGGCCAAGGAATACGTGCAATAGCCTCCACCTTGGTCTGTTGAACACCAAGTCCTCCGGGGTAGATAGTGTGACCTAAATACTCAACCTGCTCGTGGAAGAACCTACACTTCCCAGGATGTAGTTTGAGTCCATGAGATCTCAACCTCTCAAACACCTCCAACAACTGTCTCTCATGCTCCTCCACAATAGTGCTATAAACCAAAATGTCATCAATATAGCACGGAGCAAAATCCAATCCAGCTAGGATCCTACCCATGACCCTCTGGAACTCAGCAGGAGCGTTCTTCAACCCAAATGGTAAGAACCTCCACTGATATAACACATCCTTGCCATCAGGATCAATAGCCCAAAATGTTGTCTTGGACTTATCCTCCTCCCTGATCGGCAACTAATGATATCCTGCTCAAAGATCCAAAGTACTGAAGACCTTTGTATGCCCAATCGCATCAAAAATCTCCTCCGGTGTAGGCATGGGATACCAATCAGCCCTGGTCTGTCGGTTGATAGGACGGTAATCTCCACACATCCGCCTATCTGTATAGTTGCCATGCATATACTTCTTGGCTGGCATCACTGTCATTGATGCATACTCTCCATGTGAAATCTCTACCAAACTAGCCTCAAAAAGGTCACTACTCCGGCTCTGAATCAATGTCTTCTCCATCTCACTATATCGATAAGGACGTCAGAAAACTGGTGTGTCGCTAGTCATCTCGATCCGTATACCAGGTCCCTTTAGAGCACCCAAATCCTTCATATTGAAGGCAAAACAACTTGTGTGACTCCTCAAGAACTTCCAAACTCTCCGTCTTTCCTCTCCAGTAAGCTTGGGTCCAAGATTTGGCTCCCAAGTATCCTCTATAATTGTAGTAGGAGTGGAAGACGTACTGACTGACTGCTATACTGGGCCCTTGGGAGCAATAATGTCATGCTCCCAACCACTAGAGGTCCCAACCTTTGTGTGAAAAACTCCCTCCACTCTGGCTGCAAGCTCCACACATCCTCTAGCTGCATCCCATGTGGACCAAGGGTGTAATCCAAGTAGCCCACGCTCACTTGGATGGACTCCAAGTAGACCACTCTCCCTAGTAGCTACTGGATGTGTCCCAAGAATACCATGTCCACTCGGTCCATCGCCCCCAGCATGTGCCTAAATCGTCTCGATAGGCATAGGGCTCACAAGTGTTCGAGTGGTGATGCCTATCAAGCGCATCCTACACTGCTCTGCCAAGCCAAGGCTCACAATCCAGGTCAAACAGTTCAGGTCCATAGCCTGACCTAACACTTGACGCCTGGATGCCTTTGACACTACTAGAACAACGGTAATACCGGTGCAAAAACCCATTGCCCGCTCTCTCTCATCCGCATTGGGCTCCACCAACTGCTGTAACTGTGAGTCCCAAACAAGTCCAGGTTCTCCCTCTCGAAAAGCATGAGAGCCTGGGAAACTCATGAGTGTGGGAAATGCGGCTCTAGGCTGTCCAACTAGGTTCACCACTGCCATAGGTGACCTATCAGCCACTACCACTGTCTGAGACTGACGCCCAACATCCAAGATATCATCAACAAGGATGTGGTCAAGTCGCTAAATCCCATCATAAGCACGTTGTAGAACCTCTCTGGGTAAGAGGTTCGTCCACCAAAGACAAAGACGATGAGCCCGTGATCCCACTCTGGCTGCATCTAACAATATAGCAGGTCTCATCCAAGAATGGACCTGATGTGTACTCGCCACCACTCTAGTGCAAGAATCACCCATCAAAGGAACGTTCTCCAAAGGTAGGCTGGAGAAACGGACTGATGAACTTGGAGATGTCGTAATATCCGTAACATCTCCCAAAACACACCAGAACAAGGATCTTGAAGACCCAATCCTCTACCAGCACGTGTATGTCCCTGACATGGCCATCCCAAAATCACCAAGTGAATAGGCCTATATCTCTCTAGGTCATGCGCCCCTAGTAAGGAAATGTCTTCTGGTAGGGCCTTTTGGTAACCTCTGACCGCTGACATCGGTAATAACTCTGGAGACCAATAGGCCAAGTGTGCCACATGATGAAGAGAGACTTGCCTAGCAGTCTCATCTCTCTCTACATATAAGTACCTCTGTACTCGTATACCCGCCTATAACACCGCAGCTAGTCCGGTGCTGATCCCACCAAACAACTCCAATAGGCATATCCCCTCTACTGGATACTGCCAAGCAATGAGTGTGGTATCCAGAGGTGTCAAAGCAATCGCTTCTAGGGGCTCATCCTCACACTCATCTCCTGATGGTACGAAGGCTCCACTCCAAGCCTGCTGCACCAACTGATCTGCATGCTGCTGCAATGCCTCCTCTGAACTCCACAATGGAACATCCAAGGTGGATGGAACCATCCCACTCGTACTCCAAAGCCAAGTGATCTCCTCTGGTACTGGAGTATCTTCTGCATGGGCGTTCCCCTCCAACAACTCACCAGGCCAAGTTACTGCACCGCTGAAAGCTAAAACTGATGCTGCCATGGTCCCGGACTGTAGTGAGCCAAGACTGCCACTACTGAAGCGTACTGGTAGGCTACATACCCGTCCCTCACCAGACTGCCAACCAGATCTATAAGAGGTTGTCTCCTTCCAATAGTCAATGCTAAAACCCATAGGGTATAACACTGCTCCCCCAACTAGCACATCATATGACTCAGCTATTGTTGCAATAGCCTGAGCTCTCACCACCGAGCTATCAGTCGGATGACTAGGCTGAACCTGGACAACAAGCTCCCCACGTGTGATATACTGTGTCGAACCACCACCTAGAGATGTTTGGATTTGAAATGGACACCTCTCCACATCGGTCTTCCATAACTCCAGACCGACAACTGTAGCCTTCTCCAACATAAAGGGCTACGCACTAGAGACTAACAAGACTCTCTGTGGTGTATAGACCTTCCTTGAAGGTCCCACCAAACAAAAATTCCCCCTCTGGTTATCCAATAGGACAACACCAGGTGTAAACCGCGCTCTCTCAAAGGCCACTCTAGCTGGCAATTCCTCCAGTCTAGCCGTTGCTGCCTGCCATAAACCACTGGTTGCTGAACGGATCCCATGCTCCTCAACCAAGTCAGCTCCACTACCAACCACCTCTGCTCTAGTAGTAGGAACTGCACCATCCCTACTCTCACACAACGTGGCAGCCAACCGGAATACTGGAGTTGGGTCAACTCCCAATGTAAACATATCACTGGCTGAAAATAAAAGATGCCGCATAATCAGCTGAGCCGCCCCCAACATCATGCTAGACTCAGTCTGTGTAGTAGTAGGTGGCTGACTAGCATGTACTCCATCATGTACTCCATCACCACCTACCACACCTGCACTGGGACGTCTAGGAACCATGGATGTTGTCTGCAATGCCTTAGATAGCATGAAAGACTGGGGAAGTCTGACCTGTCTCCCAACCTCTCCTCTCTGTGGGTCCAACTCCACTGATGCTCCTCTAGGCTCTGGAGCACGTACGGCACTCCTAGTCACTACTGGAGACGCTGTCGTCGGGAAAATAGCCCACGTGTACCCTTGAGGCTTTTGGTGTGATGAATTTTCTTTTCTCTTTTATTTGTTGTAAGGAACATGGATTTATGATAATATATCTCGGGTGTGGTTTTGCTATCTTGTTTTGGGAGAAAGTGAGGAGACAGAGAAGGGCTGAGGGTTTTCACAAAATGCCAAAAGAGTTCGAGAGGGTTTGGCAGAGGATTTCGAGAGGAGTGGCAGAAATTTTTGGGAGAAGAAAGGAGTAGTCATGAAGGCTTTTTAGGGACAGAAAAAAAAAATCAGAAAAAAAAAATTTCGAGTTGGACAGGAGAGGGTTTGGCAGGGGAGAAAATTTCTCGAGAACTGAAGGGTGGAAGAGGAACACACACAGGAGAGGATTTTGGAGTTGGACAGGAGGGCTTGAGAGTGCAGGGGAGAAAATTTCTCAAGAACTGAAGGGTGGAAGAGGAACACACAGAGGAGAGGATTTTCGAGTTGGACAGGAGGGCTTGAGAGTGCAGGGGAGAAAATTTCTCGAGAACTGAAGGGTGGAAGAGGAACACACACAGGAGAGGATTTTGGAGTTGGACAGGAGGGCTTGAGAGTGCAGGGGAGAAAATTTCTCGAGAACTGAAGGGTGGAAGAGGAACACACACAGGAGAGGATTTTCGAGTTGGACAGGAGGGCTTGAGAGTGCAGGGGAGAAAATTTCTCGAGAACTGAAGGGTGGAAGAGGAACACACACAGGAGAGGAATTTCGAAATGTGAGAGTGCAGGGCTGTGCTTGGGCCAGGAGAGCAATTTCGAAATGTGAGAGTGCAGGGCTGTGCTTGGACCAGGAGAGAAATTTCAAAATGTGAGAGTGCAGGGCTGTGCTTGGACCAGGATAGCAATTTCGAAATGTGAGTGTGCAGGGCTGTGCTTGGACCAGGAGAGAAATTTTGAAATGTGAGAGTGCAGGGCTGTGCTTGGACCAAGAGAGAAATTTCGAAATGTGAGAGTGCAGGGCTGTGCTTGGACCAGGAGAGCAATTTCGAAATGTGAGGGCTTGAAAGTGCAGGGCAGAAAGTGTTTTCATGAAGGCAATTTTCGCAGGACTGTGATGGGTTTTGGTGAGGTGCATGAAGGCAATTTTTGTAGGAATGTGAGGGCTTGAAAGTGCAGGGCAGAAAGTGTTTCATGAAGGCAATTTTTGCAGGACTGTGATGGGTTTTGGTGAGGTGCATGAAGGCAATTTCGCAGGAATGTGAGGGCTTGAAAGTGCAGGGCAGAAAGTGTTTTCATGAAGGCAATTTTTGCAGGACTGTGATGGGTTTTGGTGAGGTGCATGAAGGCAATTTTCGCAGGAATGTGAGGGCTTGAAAGTGCATGGCAGAAAGTGTTTTCATGAAGGCAATTTTCGCAGGATTGTGATGGGTTTTGGTGAGGTGCATGAAGGCAATTTTTGCAGGAATGTGAAGGCTTGAAAGTACAGGCAGAAAGTGTTTCATGAAGGCAATTTTCGCAGGACTGTGATGGGTTTTGGGGAGGTGCATGAGGGCAAATTTTGCAGGAATGTGAGGGCTTGAAAGTGCAGGGCAGAAAGTGTTTCAAGAAGGCAATTTTCGCAGGACTGTGATGGGTTTTGGTGAGGTGCATGAAGGCAATTTTCGCAGGAATGTGAGGGCTTGAAAGTGCAGGGCAGAAAGTGTTTCAAGAAGGCAATTTTCGCAGGACTGTGAAGGGGTTTGTGAGGGCTGCACGAAGACAAATTTTGCAGCAATGTGAAGTGGTTGGTGAGGTTGCAAGAAGACAATTTTAGCAGGTACTGTTAGGGACTTGAGAGTGCAGGGGAGAGAAAGGTTTCTTCTTGAAGAAATGAACAAATGTGCAGGAGAGGAAGTGCTTGGACAGAAGGGCAATTTTCGCAGGTCTGAAGGGCAGGCTGCAGGAGTAGCAAAAGAAACTCTCACAAAGGTGAGAACAGGACTGAGGAAGAGGGATTTATGTGTGAAAATGTTGATAGAGTGTTGAGGGACAGAATTGGAAAGAGAATTTTCGCAGGTCTGAAGGGCAGGCTGCAAGAGTAGCAAAAGAAACTCTCACGAAGGTGAGAACAGGACTGAGGAAGAGAGATTTCAATGTGAAAATGTTGATAGAGTGTTGAGGGACAGAATTGGAGAGGAATTTTTGCAGGTCTGAAGGGGATTTGCTGCAGAAGTTGCCAAAGGATAATCTCCCGAAGGTGAGGATAGGAGTGAAGAAGAAAGATATAATTTTTTTTGGGAAGATGTTGTGAAGAGTGACTGAACAGGCAGTGATAGGAGCTAGTCAGGAAGAAAAGGAGGAGAATTTCAAGGTGGCTCATCTCATCTGGAACAAAGGCAAGAAAGATTTGAAGTTGGTTGGCCTGTCTGAATGGAGTGAATCTGATATGCAAAACAGGGCATAGGAGAATGAAGAGGTTCGGAGGGTGAATTGCCTTGCCTGCTGCCGGACAGAATATATGTGAACTGCCGGCTGAGTTGATGATCAGTTGCAACCTTAGGGTAGGCATTGTCTTGACTAGAACTATTTGACTTATCCAACCTTGTGAACGTTGTTGTTGAAACTCCTGTGAATGATAAATCTTAGAAGCGGATTGTGTTATGAATTGTGACTAGAGTTGAGGAAAACTCCATTCTAGGAACTCTCAGTCCGGTCCATGTGAATAGCCTAAGTAAATGATCTGGAGGCCCGGGTTTATGTTTGGTTAGATCACTCAGTTGTTGTTTCTTTTATTTTATTAAAGGGCCACCTGACCTAGGTCTATGAATTGCCAGATCCCGAACCATAGCTTGAACCTGACGTGAAAATAGAATATGAGACCAGGCAGAGGTAGAAAGCATAACACCAGACTAGCATGACAAGATTAAATTTATGAAAGTCAAGGATAAAACAAAACCTTCAGGGAGAGCCAACCTTAGGGAAACTGAAACAACAGATTCATATAGAGACAAATTCCCGACAAACCAGGAGTAGGGAAGGAATGTCAGTCTATGGGAAAGACCCAAAAGAAGGACAGTAGGGAAAACTAAGCACAAGCAGCCATGTGCTCGGCGCACTCTCGAGACCAAACGTTCCCCACGACATAAGCATCCACCTGTGCTGCTCCGCACATGAAGTCCAAAGCATCTCTATCACCAGCATATGAGGTGGAAGCCTCAGCACCCTAATCTGATCTCATCTAAGCAATAGCCATACTAGCCAATCTCTGCTCCAACTGCTCAATCCGAGTAGCCATAGTTGTGTCAGAAGTAAGGGCAGGTACTGCACCCCTACTAGGTGTAGATCCTCTACCACCACCTCTACCACCTCGTCCTCCATGAATTGGAGCTCCTCTACTACCTGCCATAGCAGCCCTACCACTTCGTAACTCCGGGTGTAGGTCAAAACACCGGTCACTAGTGTGACCAAATCTATGGCAATGCTCACACTGCCTCTGTGCTGGTTGTGATGCACCAGAGGTATCAGGTCCATTGCCCTGAGTACACTCTCTCCTATGGTGAGGTCCACCACAAGTCCAACAAGCAACACCACCACTCACTGGCTGCTGCTGACTCAAAAATGAGGGTAAGGGTCTAACTCCACTAGGCCCTCCACTCGCTCCATAGGATCTGGGCTGCCCACCCTATTTTCTAAAACCAACTGGGTGTGGTGCACTCTGCTACACTCTAGAAGAAGTCACAGCTGTGGATGAGGTCTCCTTACCAAATCTAGATGTCACCACTCCTCCACCATATTGAGCTCAATACGCTCAGCCAAACCAAAGATTACTGCCAAAGTGGGCGAAGTAGCTTGCAACAACGTAGCATCACGAACTCTACGTCGTAACTCCCTGTCCAATATCCCATACCAAAACTGGACTGCTTGGGCCTTAGTAACTCCCTAAGTGAAACTGATCAGCCGCCTCATGCAAGTGTATGCCTCGCGTAGGCTCTTCCCAGCCTTCCGCTGGAACTCCTGCAAGCTCCTGGGCTTGTCAGTCCGCACTCCTTGGTAGTTCTGCCTCAAACATAGGAAGAACTCCACCATGGGGTTAAACCTTGGTACCACACCACCTCCTACAGCGGTACCTCTACTCGTAGTAGCATTATCTCCAGCTAGTGCACCTCCACTAGCTCCACCAACACTACTCGAGCTAGAACTCGTAGGTACAGCCGATCTACTCCTGGCCACTGAGCCTGAAGTGATGGAGACATAATGTGGAGACCAATACTGTCTCCATAACTCAATCTCCTCCAAATGAGCTCTCCTGAACTCATGGTAGTTATCCATCGGCGGACCCTCCAGATGCTGAAACAACCCCTTCCATGCCAAGAAAGGTGTGAACAAAGTCAGGTTTCGCATCTGCTACAGATCACACCAACTATCAAACTCCTGGATGAAGTCATCCAACTCAATGGTACCCATTGTACTAGAGTAACGCCTAGGGCCTTTGGAGGCCCCATAAATCTTGTCCATGTCCTGCAACAACGGTGCGGACACACCAAGTGCACTCTCAACTGAATCAGCTCCTGTGTCAAACTCCAACTCAGAGTCAATCTCCTCCCTCACTGGGACCTAAGATACATGCTGATACCAAGCACCACTCGGAGTAAACCCACTGCGTACTGCAGGGCTAACTCCTCTAGAATCTCCAAAGAACTCCGTCGTGACAAAGTAACCACAACAACAAACCCAAACCACCAACTGCTACCGCAAGTCGCAACCACAAGTACCCCACCAAGTGCCAATACCAACTAAGCACCACCCACTAATGTAACTCTAACCGAGATAACTACACTAGGGGAAGGGCAACCTGTAACTTGCCATCATAACACGCACTCTCACGGTCTGCACGTCATCACTTCTTGCCTCACCGGAGAGAAACAAAGATAGTCTAACTGGTCATCACTCTAGCCTCACCACCGAGAGCACACCAGAGCACCAACGCTCAAAAATAAGGGCACCTCACACAAACGTGGTGCACAAATAGGAAGCAGAGAATGGAGGGGATCCAATCACAAGAAATCTAAACAAAAACCCTCCATCTCATAACACAACACAGGACTGCCTCTACCACCATTTGGCATTTGACATAAGAGGAGTTCGTATCTAAGTCCTAAGCTACCAGGATTACCAAGAATGGGATCAAACTGCCTATCCTAGCCAAAGCTACATGTGTATAGATAATAGTGGCACAGTCAATAGGACAACAAGTGAGGGTGGACCAGTTGACTAGGGCACCAGTCTAGGAACAAGAGATCTAGGGGTCAAACCCTGTTGCGCACAATCTAGCAAGAAAGACAGATTTTGCCAACCAATGACCAAGATCTACTCTAAATTAGCTAGCCTCACGCCAGCAAGCTGGCCCTTCTAGGCCTTCGTAGCCTCTCATAGCCCACAGCCCTATGCCTCAAAATGCCAAAATTCAGCCAAATGAGGCCTTTCTTGTTGCCACTTCAAACCTCCTCCACAATTGGCAAAACTTCTCCAAATCTGCAAAACTCCTCCAAACTAGCAAAACTCCTCCAAATCTGGCCAAACAGCAAAAACTCCTCCAATTCTGGCCAAAATCTAACGTAAAATCTGACATAAACCCTAAAGATAGCTGTCCGCCAAATCCCCCGCTAACTTTCTACTCGAGCCAAATTGACAAAACGGGTTTTTCCAAATCACAATTTCATGAGAAGAGCTTCCCAACTCCACTTTCAATTTGACTTTCTGAGCCCAACTTGCAGCAAATTGGTCCTACCTTCACCTCCTGAGCTCAAAATCACAACACTGCTCAAAAATTGCTCCTTCTTTGCTCAAAATTTGGCCAGCACTTCCGCACACCATCCACCTAATTGCCTAATCTGCATCAACTGAACGAGCTTCTGCACACTAGGGAAACACTGAACTTGAATCGAGCTACCAACGATCCACCGAGCTTGGAGATACCACCAACACTCATAGTTCCTGCACCCGATTTCCCCCTGACCTCACTTCTCTGATGTAATCAGATTGCTTAACACTCTCAACTCAACTCAACTCAGATCAGTAATTGATCTCTCACTCTATAAACTGCCAACAACTAGGCACTGATTACAGTCACGCCACACCCACTCAAGCATAAAGAATCCAGGTGACGCTCGCCGGCCTCTGTCCACCATAGCCAGGAACTCAAAGGCTCAACATCAGAGAAGTGAGCTCTCTGGAGCTTATTTCAAAACTATACCCCCTGGACTCGAGCTAGCACTGAAACCCTAACGGTCCCGCTGACGGCACATTCGATGGTGCAAATGGTGCAAAGTGACGGTGAGCCCCACCGTGAAGTCAGTACCCCCGAACACGAAATCTAACCGTCGGAAAGTAGTCTTTGAGAAACTGCTAGAATAACTCTAACTACTATCACTGGAACTCCAGTGTTGGAGCATCTAGATGCGGAACTACAAATGGCATGACATGGTAATAAAGGGAAGCAAGAGAGCCATAGAATGATCACACAAACGGAATGAGACTTGCCAAGGATCCATTGGCCTCTCTAAGCTCTTTAAAGATAGATGCCCAAGAGATGCTATTAAAAGCATTCTTAGCATCCACTTATAGGACAACCCACTCTAGATGGATATTTAGTAGTGCTCTTATGCTTAAGGAAATAGCCGCACAACCTCTAAGTGTAGCTACTCCAAATTGATGTGGATTGAGGTGCTCTTTGAAGTGAGATTGATGCTTAAGGACAATGGTGTGGCTAACCAAGCACAAAAGGATCTCTCCAATAACAGTCAATTCTAATGCCCCTTATGCTCTTCTCCATAATGAGAAGTTGACTAACCCCTAACACCCAACTAACTTATGTAGGAATATCTTCCCTTGCTACTACTACAATCATATGAAACAACTTGATAAATCCACTAGAAGGATCATCTGCCTAAAAATAATCTCTAAGATGCTCATATACCATCCTTGACAAGCCTCTTGAGGAGAAGCAAAGGGTAGTGCACAATGCTTGTACTAAAGTGATCTATCAAGACATAAAAGCTGCTCAGTTGATAATCTAAGACCTCTAATGGTACTCCCTCTCCCACTATAGGATGTAGTGAGCATAGGGAATAAATAGTCTCATCAGTAGTACTAGCCATAGACAAAGGGTGTAGCATTGTGCTACTCTACTAAACTCTTCCACTTGACCCAATATCCTACACCATTGTAATTGAGTAGACTTTATGGTAAGTTGTGGTAGAATCTATCTCCTAAGACATGCAGCCCTAACCAACTCCTCCTGTAGGGCAGCCCAATCCCCCACTCAAAATTGACAAAATCTAGTAGCTACCTCTCTATGCCCTGCATATCCCCCTCTAGCATAACAAAGGCATCATTGAGGGAGTAAGAGGAAAAAGAACCATGCTAACTTGTCCAAGCGATCCCAAGCTAAACAATCCAGTGGTAGGCAAAAAACATGTATAGCCTCATCATGGAGTGTATGGGGTAGCTATAGAATAGATGTGGACATGGAAAACTAGTTTTAAATAATCCCAAGATACAACCCGCCTAAGATACTAACCACTCTCACGACTCGATCGATATCTTTAGAACGGTCAACAAAAGGATAGAAGAAGCATACATAATCCCAAGTGTCATCACTTTTGATGTGGTTTCTTGCCTCATGTGAGCATCCTAAGTGGTCCAATAGTAGTCCTTGTGCATCCTTCCCACATGGGTCTTTACCCCTTTCTAGGTAAAGTGTTGGTGATACACCGGGCATGGTGTGTCACGGACTACATTGGGCAGCCCCACATGGAGAAGTGTAGCCATGGCTAGTACAAGAATAATGATCATAACCCAAAATGTTCCTCTCCATATCTCCCTATACCCACAAAACCACAACCCTTCACATCACAACTCACATGAGTAGATACAATCTCTCCAAACACTAAAAACTAAAACCTACCATAACTTTCAATTTCCATCACAAAAATTTTCAAACTAAGTTTCCATGGAACTCAAGCATGAATACCAAGAGATTAGAAATGAAAATTCCCAACCCATCACTCAATGTGAAATGATCACTGTAAATCCTAAAAAACCTAAAAGTACTCATAACTTTTTACTCAATTTTCCATAGCCTTCAATCTAGGTACTAATGGAACTAGAATTGAAAAATGAATAGAATCTGCTATTCACTCATGTGATTTTATGCAAGTGAGCTCTGCAAAATTGTAGAATATCCTATCATATGTTCCCTCCTTTCTCTCTTGTCTTTCTTACAATGTATATAGGACCATAATAGGAAATTGCTGATTGAAATGGGCATTGCTTGATCAGATTTTGTGATACTTCAAGGACAAGAGAAGAGAGAAAACATAAATTTCACACTCAATCCTCCCATGCCCCAAAGGAACACTGTAACAATATGGAATTTAGCGATGAAGTTAGTCAGGCTTACAAAGTAGCGCATAAGACAAAGTAGCCTAGAATATTCTGGAAGTATCTAGGAAGCTTCTTGGGAAGCTTCCCGGCTAGCTTAGCTTGCACGCCAAGTAGGCAGCTTCTAGAAGGAAGCTTCTTGAGAAGCTTCCTAGTTAACTTGGCTTGCACTCTAAGAAAGCGGCTTGAGGAAGCTTCTTGAGAAGCTTCTCAAGGGCCTTGTATGCTACCTATAAATACCAAAGGCAAAGCTCATGCTAGGCATTAGGAGTTTTCCCTCATTCAAGTGTTCCAATGTGAGTTTCCATTCTCTTATTTCTCTCCTCGGATTCGGTCTTTTACATTAGTATTAGAGCATGAATGGGATGGATGGAATTTATGGACCACCAAATCCACTTCCACCAAACTATTGGGATTTTTTCATCCAAATACTACCCAAGCATCATTTCACACAGTTCATCACCTCGCACTTTGGACAAGATTTTCTACATATGATCACCATATTTGAAGAACCCTTGGTGTTCCGATTGTAACTTATAGAGAACAGTGGACGTGATGTTTCTATGTGTTAATACATTAGATAGATTGGGAGTGGTGTGATAGAAGAGCAACAATGGTGGCAATACATGATGTTATCATTGCTATGCAACAAAAAATTGAGCACCTTACTCGATTGTTGGATGAACGAGATCTTTGACGACAAGAGTAGGTGGAGAGAGTACCAATTCGAGAAGGAGAAGATTGGATCAGATTCACTAAACCCAAGGTATTTGAATGCAAGAATCTCTCCGGTGCAATGGAGAATTTTTTTTTTGATTGTGAACATTATTTTGAACCTACCAATCTACAAGACGAGCAAAAATAGATTCTCTTGGCTTCTAGCCAATTGGATGGAGTAGCAAAGCTATGGTGGAGATTCCGAGTGGAGCGAGCCAAATGACAAATGGTTGCACCAATCTTGACATGGGCAGAATTCAAGAGTGCAATAATTAGTCGGTTCCAAGCTATAAATGCCACACGAGCTGCACGGGATAAGTTGGCAGAGTTGAAACAAATTGGCTCTGTAAGAAGTTACATCATGCAGTTCCAAAACACCATCATGCAAATTCCAAATATATTGGAAGGTGAAGCTTTGGATCAATTCATGAGGGGCTTGAAGGTGAGAATGAAATAAGAGGTAACCATGCAAGAGCCACAACACTTAGAGGAAGCCATGCGGTTGGCCGAACATTTTGATTCTTTGGTGGCAACAACTTGGTCTTGACCTCGACCTCCACAAAGCCTACCAATACACTACACACAAGTAGAAGAACCAGCACCAATGGAGATTGATGCAATTCAACAAAGACCACTCGGCATGGCATATAGGGAGAAACTACGACAAAATGGTGGTTGTTTTTATTGTCGCCAGTTGGTGCATCACATTGCTGAATGTCCACTCAAGAATGGACGACCTCGACAAGTTGCCCAAGTGAAGGTTGTAGAGCAGAAAGATCAGGGAAACAAGGAATCCCAGTAGGAGAATTTGAGCCGCCTACTGGGAGCTTGATTAGTTCTAATGGGATTGAAGGCTCGACCTATGCAAGTTTGCTTCACTTGCAAGGTATGATATCTAATCGGGGTTGTAGGATTTTGGTTGATTCTGGAAGTTCAGAGAATTGCGTGTCTATGCAAGTAGCACAGGAATTGGGTATTCCTATCAAGCCAATGATTGGAAGTAGTTTGATGATGGCGGATGGTAGAAAGGGTTCTACATTCTACACCTCACATCATATTACCTTCAAGATTGGGAAGGAGTATTTGGAGTATATGAAGTTTGTAGTAGCACATCTACACTATGATATCATTCTGGGTCTACCTTGGCTTGAACGTCATAAGGTTCAATTGGATTGGACCCGATGCCAAATTCAAGTACAACACCAAGGTAGGAATTTCCGATTAGGTTATCTGGCACCTCTAAGTAAGACACCTAAGAATAGTCAGTCCCAAGATGGGAAGTTTGTCAAGAAGTTAGCCATAGAGCAAACCTTGAAGGAAGTGGAGTCCCAAGATGGGAAGTTTTCCAAGAAGGCAACCATGATCAGGCTTGGAAGAGAGATGAATCCCCAGAAAGGAAGTTTGTTAGTAAAGCAACCATAGAGCAAGCTTTAGTGGAAGAGAAGTCTGTATTTGCGGTGTGGATCAAGCCGATTGCACAAGACCAATCTCTGGAGGACCAAGAGCCTCATCAAGTAATGGTTGATCAGATAGTTAAGGAGGTCGCGGATGTTCTTCCGGATGATCTGCCAAAGGGATTACCTTCCAATCAAGGTATGCGCTTCAAGATCAAGTTATTGCCAAGGAGTACTTGAGTGAGTAGACCAATCTATCGGCTCTCACCAAAGGAGTTGGAGGAGTTGCAAACAACACTTACAGAGTTGTTGGAGAAAGGCTTCATACAACATAGTACCTCTCCATGGGGAGCACCGGTACTATTTGTTCCAAAGAAGGATGGAGGACTTTGTTTTTATATTGATTATCGTGTGCTCAATAAGCCAACCATGAAGAATGCATATCCCTTGCCTTGGATCGATGACTTGCTTGATCAACTAAGTGGAGCACGTTACTTTTCCAAGTTGTATCTTTGCAGCAACTATTGGCAAATTCCGATTGATAGAGACAATGTGCAAAAGACTATCATTCGCATAAGGTATGGGCATTTCAAGTGGAGAGTTTTACCTTTCAGACTCACTAATGCTCCAGGAGTCTTCATGGATCATATGCATCAGGTGTTGAATAGACTATTGGATCGGTCAGTGGTGGTGTTCTTGGATGATATCTTAATCTATAGCAAGACAAAGGCAGAGCACGTGAATCATGTACGAGAAGTCCTAAGACGACTACGACAATGGAAACTTTACTGCAAGAAGTCAAAGTGTGCCTTTTGGCAGAAGGAGGTTACCTTCTTGGGTCATAAGATCTCCTCGGAAGGGATCAAGATGGGATAAGAGAAGATCAAGACCATTACTGATTGGCCTACCCTGAAGGATGCTACAGAAGTACGGGCATTCAATGGATTGGCCAGTTTTTACCGGCAGTTCATCCACTAGTATGCTCATGTGGCTGCACCATTGACTGACTTCTTGGGAAAGAACTCGAGCTTCAAGTGGAAAACCAAGCATGAAGAAGCATTCTAGAAGTTGAAACACATGGTGTCTTCAAGACCCATTCTTCAACCATATGATCCTCAACTACCTTGTGTGGTTGATTTTTGATGCTTCTAACTTTGCAATCGGAGCTATGTTGCAACAAGAATTCCTAGATGGACTACATCCCATTGCCTTTGTGTCTTGCCGACTAAATACAGCTGAAAGAAATTACTCTACTTGAGATTGGGAGCAACTTGCAATGGTATATGCCACCAAGGTATGGAGGCATTATCTCTTGGGGAAACAAGTGATCATGCAAACTGATCACAAGCCATTGTTGCAGACCTTACATCTGGAGCACATGAAGAGTCAACATCATTGATAGGAAGAGCAACTCCAATTGTTTGACATCAAACTTGAGTACAAACCAAGTCGGGTCCATGTCATCCCTGATGCTCTATCACGATGACCTGATTTGAAGTCTCTTCCTCTCATCACGACAGCAATTACGACGGTGCCACTTGACCCTAAGATCCATAACGTGTTTTGGTTAGCTCTACAACAAGATCCCTTCTTCAAAATGGTACATGGTTATCTAACAATAGGTGACAATGAGTACAACACTTTCTCCTTCAAGGAAGGCCTTCTATTCCATGCGGACCGGATCTATGTTCCAGCCAAAGGTGATCTTTGACTTGTGCGCCTTCAAGAAGCCCATGATTTACCCATTGCTTGTCACATGGGTGTGGACAAGACCTTGGGTACCCTCCAACGTCAATGGTGGTAGCCCAACATGACACGAGGTGTTCAAGAATTTGTCCGATCATGTGAGAGCTGCCAACATAACAAGGCCAACAACCAAAAGTTGAGTGGACTCCTTGAACCGCTTGCCATTCCATCTGCTCGCTAGGAGCATGTGAGCTTGGATCTCATGACATCCTTGCCAAAGACAAAACAAGGACACACCGCCATCGTGGTGTTTGTGGATAAGCTTAGTAAGCAAATCCACTTGGCACCAACCTGTGATACCGTGGATGCTCCAACCTTAGCGCAAATCTACTTCAACAATGTCTTCAAGCATCATGAGATGCCACACATACTCATCTCAGACCGTGATCCTTGATTTACCGGGAAGTTTTGGCAAACACTCTTTTAGATACTCTGCACCAAGCTTGCTTTTTCCATGGCCTATCATCCTCAAACTGATGGACAAACCGAACGTGCAAATCGTACATTGGAGGATATGTTGCGTGCCTTTGTCAATGTACACCATACCAATTGGGATGAATATCTTGCTGCTGTAGAATTTGCCTACAACAATTCCAAATAGGTAAGCACCAAATTCTCTCCTTTCTTTCTCAATTTTGGCCAAGATCCGCTTGTTCCAGATTCTCGTCTTGCTCCCCTTCCATCTCAAGTTCCTCATACTTCCACATTCTTGGCCACTATATCCCAATCTCTCCAACAAGCCAAGTCTCACCTCCTTGTTGCTCAGAATTGCCAAAAACAATATGTGGACCACCATCATCATGATCTCACCCTTTAAGTTGGTGATAAAGTCATGTTATCCTCCAGTAACATCCCTCTCCCACTTGATACCCAAGTTCGTAAACTTGCCCCTAATTGGATAGGACCCTTTAATATCACCCAAATTGTCTCTCTTGTTGCTTATCGACTTTCCTTGCCTTGTCACATGCGTATCCATCCTGTCTTTCATGTTTCCAAGTTGAAACCCTTTGTTCCTAACCCTCTTCCTTTTCCTCTCGAGTCCAACCTCCCCCTCTTCATGTCCCTATCAATGATCATAAGGAGTACAAAGTTGATCGTATCCTTGGGCGTTGCCATATTCAACAAGGCCGTCGCCAACATACAGAGTACAAGGTCCTTTGGAAAGGGTATCCCCTTCATGATGCCATCTAGGAACCTCTTTCTCACCTCCAGAATGCACAAATGGCCATCCAAGAATTTGAAGCTTCACTGGCGACAAGGACGTCACCAACTAGCGACGGGGGAATATGTAACAATATGGAGTTTAGCAATGAAGTCAGTCGGGCTTACAAAGTAGCACATAAGACAAAGTAGCCTAGAATATTCCAAAAGTATCTAGGAAGCTTCTTGGGAAGCTTAGCTTGCACGCCAAGTAGGCGGCTTCTAGAAGGAAGCTTCTTGAGAAGCTTCTCAAGGGCCTTTTATGCTACCTATAAATACCAAAGCCAAAGCTCATGCTAGGCATTCGGAGTTTTCCCTCATTCAAGTGTCCCAATGTGAGTTTCTATTCTCCTATTTCTCTCCTCGGATTTGATCTTTTACAAACACCTTCTCTTTATTATATAGACAAAGAGTATCACTTCCAAGGAAGCTCCAAC
This sequence comes from Lunularia cruciata, assembly GCA_948567375.1. Classification (NCBI taxonomy): domain Eukaryota; kingdom Viridiplantae; phylum Streptophyta; class Marchantiopsida; order Lunulariales; family Lunulariaceae; genus Lunularia; species Lunularia cruciata. Next base: position 45,238,479 of record OX419757.1, read on the forward strand.
ATAGGATTAGGAACATGGATAGGTGACATGTCATCAAGCTCTACCCTTGGATTACTTACTTGGATAGGTGACATGTTGGTCTTGGTCCTATCTGGTTGGTCAACCAAGCTTTGACCAAAGGGAATCTTTTAGGAAATCTTCTTGTAAGAATCTCATATTCACGTGGGTGAGGTACCATTGGAAAGCTCTTGACAAGACAAGCCAAGGGAGATAGAAGGTGAGCCTTTCCTTTGTTAGGAGGGGGGAATGTGCACATTTTTTAGGCTTTATTTATCTATTTAGGCCTCCGAAATTGCACTCAAAGATTTCAGACATATTTTGATTCTTACTCTATTAGTAGAAGTCCACTTTTGGTGATACCTCTTTTTTATCTGTTTACTCCATCATGTATAACATCTTTCCAAATGGTACTAAACCAATCCTCACCTTTAAATGATATGTCTAGCTATTGATTCTAAGGTTTTCAAGTCTATTTTGATTTCCGCTCTATTAGTAGAAGTATTCTTTTAGTGATACTTCTATCTGATCTATTTTATCTATCATGTATAACATCATTCCAAATGTTACCAAACTTAATTTCACATGTAGATCATATGGCTAGCCCTTGGTATTACAAATCTCCCTCCTTTTAAGATGCAACGTCCTTATCGTGCAGCTATTGTTCAAACGCTTTTACCAACAATGGTGCATGTGTCAAATTGGAAACGGGCTCCTAGGTTGCTCAAATGGTCGTTGTGTCCAAAGTCTTTATCCACATTCGCTACTCCTTAGGTGGTTGTAGTTTTCGATTTTACTTATATTTGGGGTTTAGGCAAATACCTGTAAAAGAAATCAGGCTCGTTTATGAACGCTGCCATAAAATTGTCCTCTATCAGAAAAAACTTTTTAAATGCGATAATTGATATACCTCCGCCACGCTACAGCACACTTTTACGGACTACCTTTCACGACGATATACGCGTACACACCCAGTTGAGTCCACATGATTAACAACATTAGTTTCTGTGGAGACGCAACCGACACAAGTAAACCCTTAACACCTGCTAGGCTTTCTCGTCGGTAGACTCCTATGACCTCCTAAAATCAAAATATAGAAACGGGCTACTGGCCAGGTTTTCTGTTTCTGCCCTGCTCGCAATTGCCTCCATGAAAAATTCTGATTTCTCGTTTTGAGACTTGGCGTTTTTCTCTGATCCACTGGTATCACTAGATAAATACGTAACATCTTAATGTGGTGCCCTTTATTATCGAGCCGGGTGCTATTGTACCCAAATTCAGCTTATGCTCCTTTTCTATTTGGCTGAAAAGAGCCACTCTTGTATGTCTCAAGAATTGAGTAAGCATGTCATCCAACTGAAAATCAAAATCGGATACAAGTAAATCAATAGGTAAACTACGATTCAAGTTATCTTCCGGATGAATTTACATAGATCACAGTGCTCTTATTCTAGTTCTTGAATTCTGACTTTTCTTGTAACACGTTCACATTGCTTTGACTGTACTTCAATTGTACCTTACACAAGCAGGTCTCGGGTATTGGACATCGTCCGCCTAAAAGGGTTTGACAAATTCAGGATTTCGGGAAAAGTCTATTTTGGGAAGCAATATGGTATCGTTTGTTTGTTGGCAGTCCTGAATTCTTCATCTGACCAATAGGTCAAATGAAGAATCCACACAACGTACTTTCAGCCATCCCGACATCAAAGAACCATAACATTCTCTCATTTTCATCGAGCGATGCACGTAGTTCTTGACAACAAATTCAATCGAATAAAGTCTTGGTACACAAGCCACTGTTGGGTTTAAGTTGAGTTCAGGTTGGGACCAGTTATAGTTCATTTGGCCACTTATGGAATAAGAGCCCTTCCTGTTGATATATATTTCTCTATCCACAGGTAGGTCGAGCCAGAAAAGAAACAATGTTCCATCTACCAAACTTACACAACAAGGAAAACCTTTGTGTGCAAATATTACTTATATTCTCTTTATCTCCTCATGCTCTGGCCATGCCACTTTACTCATCAAATTTAATACAATTGTTATGACTTGATATAAAAAGGTAATTGTTGGCACTATTGCCCCAAGTGTTTAACCCCCTTGCAACACAAGCTCCATTACCGTGATGCCCAAATCTATTGAGAGCAAGAGCTATTGGATCCACACTGGTGTTTGCCCCCACTCACTGTAAGTTCTTTACAAATACTCTATGATCTTTTATCAGATTTACTAATGTTGAAAAGAATCAACATCCATTCTAGTCAGTTGGCAGTAGACCTCCACATCTAGGCCCCTAAACAATTAAATCACAAATTTCTAACTACGAGAGTATATAACTTTGGGTTCTAAGTACCTTTGAAAATGTGCATACTCCCACTCACTAAGCAATACTTCTAGCATATTTAAATCTCCCTCTTCATCTTCTAGTTCATCAAATATTGTCTCCAAATTTAATTGGATAATCCATTGTATACATTTCTTAATGTTTATGGTGAGTTTTCCATGAGTGCTACCTCTCGGCATGCTCTACTCTATTATTCTCAATTTTCATATGACTTAGAAATAATAAAATCCCTCTTCTTATCGTTCTAAACTCTTCTTGATCTTGGATCCAAAAAAAGCTAACACTCTTGTGAAGAGAGCAAAGGAAATGAAGAATTCTAGCTAAGATTCCGATAAGAAATCTAGATAGAATCAAATGCACTAGAATCCCACCTGCAAAAACTCTATGAATTAAATTCACACACTCTTCACACTCTCTATAGAGTGAACACTTGGAGAGGTTCTTCAAGAAAAATGGATCACTATGAATTCACACTCTCTGAAATGTAAAGAGATAACTCAAGCCAATAAATCCACACTACCTGATCCAAGAGAACTTGTTCGAGCCAAGAAATTGATTGCTATGAATTCACATTGGGTAGAGACCATTTCAAGCAAGGAAATTGAGGAAATGGGATAGTTTTGCAATTGAATTCTCTCCCCATCCTTCCCACCTGCAATTAATTTCTTGATCTCTCAAACTATCTAGAGAAAGACCATCTTTGCTTGGTGGCTAGCACCTAGGTTCAAATTAAATCAAACATTTCATTAACCCTAAATTGTAATTAATGCTTTACTGTATGACCACAGAAAATTCATATCCCTTATTTTCTACTAACTACCTATTATGGAAACAAGAAATAATTTTTTTGCTTCTTGTCCGGATACTTTTGTTTTGCTTTTGAATGAAGGGAAAGGGACTCTTATACTCAAGTCTTTAGGAATTTCACACATATAGCCAACTTTATCCATTACACTTTTGCACGGGCTAAAGCCGCTTCTTATAAAGAGCCGATATGAATTTCTGAAATTGTAAGAACTTCTCTCCACCTAAATTAATAACGCCATTACAACTAAAGAAAGTCTACAACTCTTGCTATTCTCCTATGGACTATGGTCACCTTGGACATCTGATTGCGAGTTTCTTTTTTCTACATCAGGTGAAAATATAGACATGCTCTTGATAGTATTAGGTAACACCTGATATGAAAAAATCACAAAAGAATACTTGTAAGATTGCATTAGCTTCGGCATTCTCACATAGACAATACTGTAGCTACCACAAGCGTATGGTTTTTTTTATAAGAGTTGATTTCAATAGAGAGAGTACATCCTCCCAATAATGACATTTTATGAGCAACATCTTCTCATTTATAAACAAGAGTATTGGGAGATTTGATCTACAACCAATAAATTTATTCAATACAGGTAGATGTCACTCCAAAACAATCATGGCAGGTAATGTCACTAGTTAAAATTATTTATATCAGGTGTAGAATAAATAAGGACGATTTCCAAATAAAACTAGAGTAAAGAAGCATAATCAAGAGTAGTGACATGATAATTCAACAGTAACAGTTCTATAGTATAAATAAAGAGGATTTCCCCAATAAAATTTGGAATCAATTTGGTATAGATGCTTTAGTAAAGTCTCTTTCATTCGAAATTTTAGTTATAATAGTGCCATCAAAATATTCAATGCTGCTTGCTCATGGATGGTTCTAGGGGAGGAAATTGAGATATAGAGGAGATTGAAACCTCCAACTTCGTCTCCATATTCTAACGGTTGCGCTTCTTTGGGTTTATTTGAATAGTGAAATGAAATAAAAAAGTAATACTCAACACCAATCACCGAGAAACCAGAAGAAAACTATGCAGCAAGGGAATAAAGAAGATGTGTAAAGTAAAGTTCACCAAGATCCTGGGTCTTAAACACTCGGAAAAAGATCCATTGGAAGTAGTAAAGAGACCGGAAGTAGTTAAGAGACCGTGCCTCTATCTGTAGTTGGGAATGGAATGTTACGTTCTTGTCTCACGTGAGTAACACCCTCCAAGTGGTAAAATCTACCACTAATATAAATGTACAATATTATTAACGAAAAAGGCAACAGTGCATAAAACAAAGGGTAGGAAGACCACATCAAACACTACAAGGGTGAGATAGTGTATAAAACACAAAGTGTAGGAAGACCACATCAAACACTACAAGGGTGAGGCAAAACAGGGTTAAGCCAAAGAGTATAGTGTGAGAAATGTGCCTTATTGCATCTAAGACATCTGCATTATGCAAGTAGCAAGGTCTACAAACTATTAGAGCATCCAAAGAAGTATCACCTAGTGTCACCAATAGATTGCACCAACCAATGCTCTCAATGGAGCGATAGACACACATTATCTGAAATATGTTATGAATTATGAGAGTGGTACCCCTAATATCTAACACAATGTTCGCTGTACCACTCTCTCTTGTGCACTCTTGGACAAATGTGTCAAATGACATATCCATTTTTCTATATAAATCCAAGGCTAGAGGAATAAAAATGTGGCCTTATTGCATACCTTTGTATGTGGAGACGTTGCTTGCCATCGCTCCACTTGTTGGCAATCCAAGGAGATGAGTATCAATCTCTCCAAAACTGCATCATGCATAGTACCACAACATTTGCTACTATCATATGATCATCTCGGACCAAGTATAAATCTTCTCTCACACATGTTGTCTACAAAGCATACAAATGCTCCTTCCAAGCAATGTATCCACTCTCTTGTGCCATAGCAAACACTATATCTCTTATTGCATCAGGGATAACTATCCTTTGTCCTCCAAAATTACACTATGTCATATGGACCAAAGTTGCATCTAGCGTAGAACCACACTCACAAGTGAGTAATGAAGATGCATATCGGTGGACCAAACCTAGGTGGAAGGTCATCGCTATAGAGAAGGTAGCTAATGCCAGTTGGATTGCCTTAATGCATGATCAAGTTAGGATCCAAGAGCATGCACCTTGGAAGGAGCAAGAGCAAAGACATGCTCTAGTAGCCCAAGGAATGGACAAGCAAACTAAGAGAAAATGTAACATATGCTGACATTGTCGCTCCATCAAGAAAGACTAAAACCCTCTAGTCCAATTAATAGGTAAAAGGCAAAGAATGGAAGGTCATCTCATGCCAGTGGGTATAGACTGTATCTCATTTTGCTCAATAACATCTTGAGAGAAAAGTATCCCTCCTCCACCTTGGTCACATATGTTTCTAACATTGGTCTATTGTTAACTACAAAAAATGAGGACAGTAGAGGTGCCTAGAGAGCACAGCTACCCAAAAATGCTATAAGTTTTATCTCCTCCATAGGTAAAAGACCTACTTCTCCACATGAGATTGGTAGAGATGTCTGTCTATGTGACAAATTCCTTATCACACACTCAAATGTCTTTGGTCAATGATATCGCCTAAGATTCCCATAATACTCCTATCAAAAGCTTGCAAATATAATGGGAAAGTCAAGGAAAGGAGAATTGTGCAAAGAAGATAAGTAAGGTAGGTTGACAATACTAAAGAAATAGATAACATTGTTGGGAAGTTTTAAGGTTGTACTCAACCAATATGAAATGGATATTTGGAAATGGTAAAATCTTTCCATGGTGGTTTGGAGTGAAAGGAAGGTAACTGCATGTGATAACAAGAAGGATGGGAAGCAAATTCTTCCACAAGCCTTACAAGGAAAAGACGTAGTGGGTAAAATGGAGCTAAACCCCAATAGTTTTGGTCTTGAGTTGCTAAGTAAAAAGGGATATTAGTACCCTTTCGTGGAAATTAAAAAGATTTTATGTATGGGTTTGAAGAAACCGAGACGTTGCATGTGGAAGGAACAAAAAGCTTTGTGAAAATCACATAGAAAGATCTATGAAGAGGAAACAAAGAGGTGAAGCACACGAAATAGTGTCTCGTATCGTGAAGACGATAGAAGGTTTCAATTTCTTAAATTATAAACGACCGGTGATTTGTTATAGGAATTAGGGTTTCCATTGAATTCATACAGGAGTGTTAAGAAGGTTGGATTTCATCAATCAACAAAGAAATACCAAATTACCAGAAATATTTACAGACCCATAAAATTTTTGTTGCATCCATTGAATTTGTAATATCTCTATGTAATGTGCGCTCCGTAGATATCATACTGACCACCTATAAAAACTTAAGGGGAATGACAACTGAATATTAAAAGGACCGGATTGAAATGACTTAGTATCAATAAGAAGAATGGCTACTGCGTAGAACAAGAAAGATGAGAAAACCAAGAGGTAAAATGAAGATAAGCCCCGATAATACTGGTATGAGGAATCTGTCCATCTCATAATCTGAGATATACAAATCAAAATTATCTACATACTAGAGCTTCAAAAAAACATCACCTATGAACAGAAGCATAACAGCAAGAACAGAAACGTCACCCAATTCCAGCCATATTTCTGTGTATATTTCTTACGTTCTACGGAGTTGGGTGCCACCTCAACTTCATTGCAACAGTGATATATCCTCAACGCGAGAAAGATCTAGCAAATCCGGAAACATCGGTACCCACAGCTCGTGCTTACGAGATCAAATCAATTTAGGCGAGAAGAGTAGATCGTAAGACAAGACAAGACTACAACCTACGGTACATTATTCACATCCTCGACACCAATAAAGAGAAGTTCACATTCAATCTATCACGTGCCTTCAAACACCCACTTGACTTTCTTCCTGTTTACCACTTCAACCCTCCCCAGAATATGCATTGGCGCTTCAGTTTCAACATAAGGTCCTTAGCGTTTACGTCTCTGCCCTTCTTTAGCGTGGCCCATTTCATTTACTTGCGATGTTCTATCTACTCTGCAGGACTCAGTCCTCTCCTAATGTATGTTTCTCGTGCTCATGTCGTCAAATCTTCATTCTCATTCTCAATCTCCAGTAGACAGAATTTGGCTAAATGTAAATACTAACCGACGTATATGTGATTATAGTGATTCCATGTCAACTTGAGAGCAGAAGAAACTACATTTGTAATGCTTCAACTAGAAACCCGTTCATACGCGAAGTGTATACAAATTAGTCTACGTGCTTTCAATTTCGATTGTGTCCAGTCCACGAAAATCAGTAGATAAGGTAGATATTGCACTCTTATATAGGAAGACAAACATCAAGTGGAAAACCATTTTCCAATGATCTTCTACTAAAAGTGTTCAAGACTTAAAGTATGCTATTTCTTAAAACTACAAGATTATAGTAGTTAAAGTTGGCAGATGCCAAGTCTAACATTGATTTAAATCTCTATTATAATTTTTGATTTGTACCATTTGATTGAGTATATGGACATTGAAAGCTGCCTCTCATGAGATAGATTGCTTCCAAACACTTAAGCAGAAAATCTAAAAGCGTTACAACTTAAGGAGTATGTAACACTTTTACAGCCAGGACTTACTATTAAGGAAAGAGATCGACATATAGAGCAGGAATGATCCGGCACATAAAACACTTAGGTTAAAACTATAAGTCACGACACTCTGGGTCGACAACCGTAGTCTAATCAAGTATTCTAAAACTGTTTCTACCCTAGGGAGTATTCATGTGGCAAAAACCATGCGTTGAAGGCATAATTCAATCTAATTCATATGCTTGTAGCCTTTGACTCACTGATAATAGTTTTCAGAGGGAAAATAAAGAAGAATGGAAATTGACAAGTTGTGGATTTACCCAATAACGACGAAGGTGTTATATGCAGTCTTCTAATCTCGCCGGAACGGCCATCCAGATATAGCCTTAAAGCACGGTTTAACTGTTTTACGCTTGGTATCATGATATGAGTTGACAATGGCAAAATTTTGTGGATACGCTCGAGACTATCGACAACAAAGCCTTGCTAGTGTACTTGTCAATAGCTTGCTAGTGGTGAGCAAAAACTAATGTCAAACTCTTGTATAGAAAAGGAGATACCTGACAATGCATGATGCAACCCCCTTCTGAAATGATAAAAAGAAAAAACCGAAAAGGGAGAAAAGAAGGAAAAAGGGAAGGACAGAAATCAAGGCTTACCGACTGCGACCACTATAAAGTCAAAACCGTCATACTCTAGGAACGTTTAATAATGGTATCGTCACCCAACAAACCGGCTTGATGGGGTCCTCCCCTCCTTCGTGTTTTCTACGCGGTCGCCTTTTTCTTCTCAAGAAAGTCTTTTGACAAATGTAGACTCCGAGTTCAGTGTCCACTTTCTCCACATTGTCTAGCGAACTACGTGCATGAATGGATGACACAGTAATATTGTAATTGCCAAAATGCAAAACCAAGAATGGATTGACTTTGAAATGCTCTTGTCATTTTACATGTTGTGAGCTTAAGTTAAAATGCAGTCTATATGCAAAATTTTATAAAAGACTGCAGCTTATAAATTACATGCATTACCTTTTGCAGAAACACCGATGACAACACATATTACAGTCTGGTAGGAAAATGTCTTTGTGTCAAGCTGTTTTTGTTTAGCTATTCACGACATTATGGGCTACAAAGTACGCTACTCTACGTTTGATAGAGTCAATTATCTCGAGAGCTTCTTTATTAGATATAAATAAAGATTCTAGAGTTGACAGCATGAAGATGATCTGCGCAACAAGTCAGATACAATATACTGGATTGGAAGTCAAGCAGTATTCTAATCGAGGGTAATCAAAGTGGGTACAAAGTGTATCCACAAGCGTATGCCAATCAAAACCATTACTGATGTCATTGACATCACAAACAGAGAAACTCCGTCAGATGAACATCAAAACCTAGAAATCTCAAAACCGAAGTCAAATCAATCCTGTACTTTAAATTGAGTCTATAATAGAATTTGGTCGGAAGTGCTACCGGACCAAGTCCTGAGCCCGACTTCCCTCACTACGACTGTCATATGTATACGTGGTATCACGATCGGGTTTTGAATAAGCTACGAAGAAAACATTGGAAGAAGATTGAGCACCGGAAATGAATCAACTCTAATGGAGAAGTCAACCTTTGTAAAGAGTGAATTTGTACTCTTATGAAGATTACTTGACGAAAGTCTGTAAAAGCAGGAGGGATTTACATGAGAGATCACAACAACCACATTTGAGATGAAACTCTTCAGAGCAATTCAACCAGTCAACTAACCTATGCGCACATCTAACTAAAATAAGTTTGTCCAGTGATCGGACTAATCATCAGGAGTGAGTGGTAGATCAGTAGATTCTCACTTATCAGATCGACTAAGTTCTGAGAAGAAGTCTGCCGATTGTATCAATTAGGCTTGGTTCTAGCTGTCAAGGCTGTCGCTTGTTTTTGAGGAAGAACGTCCTAGCAGCAATGCCAGATTCCGTGTGATATCTAAGAATGTGAGATATATTCAGGAGACCATCATCGTAGCTCCCTAAAGTAGGACGGACGAATAGATCCACAGTATCTTGCCTGCCAGATTTTATGACCATGAATTTCATCCAATCACTTGACTCGCTTGTGTAATCCATTGGGTAGTCGTTTTTAGGCTGAATAATTTGAGGCAGTAGCTGATGATGTTCCACTTCCGCAACAAAACAAATGACTCCTCTCATCTGTAACACAGAACAATTGGGAGAAACTTTACTGAGGTAGGTCTTGTTGGAACTTTACAATGAGGCTTTTCCAAGTTTAGTTCACTGGAGAAACTTTCATCTCTACAACCTAGAATAAGAACTAGATTCATCTTCAGAAGCGAAGAGATATCTAGCTCAACAGTATACCCTGAAGGGAAAAAGAGAAAGGAATACAAGTTGCCATGAATTGAAAGGAGCATCATACCACATTATGATACTCCTCGAATTCAAAGGAGCATCACAGCCTACCGTGACCGGGGATCATCCCCGACCTTGTCGCGGTTATGTTGAATAAGGTATGAGAGACCTCCATTCGGATCAGATACGTACAGTGGAGGACATAACTAGGTGGAGATGGCGAATCAATCATTTTAACGAATCCCGTTAACCGAAATAACATCACTTGTTTTATCCGTTTCATGGACGCAATCAGAGCTTAGCAAATTTTCTGTGGTAAGAGAGAACACGCCGAGTCACACCATTTCATTCCTTTCAGTAAATAAAGAAAACATGTTTCCAGATATAATTAGCTCCATACTCAACAATCTACTCACATGTTTGTCTCATATGAGAATGAGTTTCCAAAAAGAATTTACAGTTAATAGCGCACATCACATTCTGAGATTCAATACTTATTGTGGCTGATTAGGCATCATTGATTCTACAAGTTGAAGCGTACTTGTGTTATATATGAAGAAGCACATTCGTTGATGCTATGGAAAATAGAAGTCAAATAGCTTTTTGTTGTATACATGATATAATTTTAAATTGCAATAGGTCCTTTGGATTATATGGTAGATTTTCATCATATGCAACCAATTTCCAAGTATTTTTGTGGTTTATGGAATAAACACATCAGATTGACTTTGTCAAGATATTTGTAGTGCCTAAGCTAGTTTGTTCAGATGTTGAGTGAAAGTGTTTCTTATGGACTATTTGTTAGTGGTTGTAATTCATGTTAGGACTATTGATCATATGGTGAGATCCACAATCACTTGCATCGGTTATATCTTCGGATGTGTTGTCAATGGTGCCTTTAGGTGAGACCTAGGTCGAGCTTTGGGGTATACTTCCAAAATGTAGCTCCAAAGAGCTCACTTCTTTGATGTTGAGCCTTTGACCTTTTGGTATGGTGGATAGAGGCCGGCAAGCATCACCTGGAGTCTCTTAGCTAGAGTGGGGGTGACCGATTGTAATAAATACTCAATTTTTGGTAGATTGTTGAGTGTAGAATTGAATATATATCTGATTTGAGTGTAATTCAAGTGGAAGAGTTGAATTGAGTACATTAAAGAAGTGAGAGTCGGGGAGAAATAAGGTGCAGAGACCAAAGGCATTGATGGTATCTGCAAGCTTGGCTGGTCATTGGTACATTCAATTGTTCTAGATTTTCTTGAGAGTGATAGAGTGCGGAAGTCCTATTCAAGTTGATACAAATTTGGTAGTGGAGCCTATAATGTGCGGAAGCACTGGCCAAATTTTTGAGAATTGAATCAATTTGAGAGAATGTGTGTTCCATTTGAGCACAAGGAGGTGAAATCAAGGTCAATTGAACCCAAAGTGATAAATTGGAGGTGGATTTGAGAACCTATCCCCTCAAATTAAGGATTTGGAGATCCCCATCCTCTCAATTGGCTCGGGTTGATAGTTAGTGGGGAATTTGGGAATCAACCAATTAAAGAAAGGAAGATTGGCAGAGGTTGTCCAAATTTGAAGATCAAGTTGGTGGAGGTTGTGCAAAGTTGGAGGTTGCTTGAATTGCTCCTAGCTAGTGCTCTAGTTGGTGAAGCTTGGCCAAATTTGGAGAGAGTTTGAATTGGCAAGAAGAAAGGACTTAGTTAGCTAAATTTTGGCACTTAGAGCTTCAAGGCATAAGCGTATGGGCTAGAGAGGCTATGAAGACCAAAAAGAGCCAACAAGCTAGCTTGCTAGCATGAGGCTAGCCAATTTAGATGAGTTTGTATTTTTTGGTAATCGTATGGCAAAATCTATCCACCTTCTAGATTATATGCAATAGAGCTTGAATCCCAGAATTCCTAGAGCTTAAGCCAACTAGTCCATCCTCGCTTGTTATCCTAGTGACGTATTGATTGATACCTATACACCTGTAGCTTTGGCTAGGAAAGGTAGTTTGATCCCATCCTTGGTGATCTTGGTATCTTAGGAGTAGGTAGACACTCTTTTTAAGTCAAATGCCAAATAGTGGTAGAGTCAATTTGGTGTTGATTTATGAGATGGAGAGTTTTGTTTAGACTTCTTCGTGTGTGTGTTGGACTCTCTTTATTCTCTACTACTTGTTTGTGCATCATGTTTGTGTGAGGTGCCCTGACTTTAGAGCATTGGTGCTCTGGTGTGCTCTTGGTAGTGAGATTGGAGTGATAACCGGTTAGACTATGTAACAATATGGAGTTTAGTGACGAAGTTAGTTGAGCTTACGAAGTAGAGAATAAGACAAAATAGCCTAGAATATTTTAGAAGCATCTAAGAAGCTTCTTAGGAAGCTTCCTAACTAGTTAACTTGCGCCCTAAGCAGGTAGCTTCTAGAAGCTTCTAACTAGCTTAGCTTGCACGCCAAGTAGGCGGCTTCTAGAAGGAAGCTTCTTGAGAAGCTTCCTAGTTAACTTGGCTTGCACTCCAAGAAAGCGGCTCAAGGAAGCTTCTTGAGAAGCTTCAAGGGACTTGTATGATACCTATAAATACCAAGGCCGAAGCTCATGCTAGGCATTTGGAGTTTTCCCTCATTCAAGTGTCCCAATGTGAATTTCCATTCTCCTATTTCTCTCCTCGGTTTCGGTCTTTTACATTGGTATCAGAGCAGGAATGGGATGGATGGAATTTATGGACCACCAAATCCACTTCCGCCAAACCATTGGGACTTTCATGTCCAGATATTACCAAAGCATCATTTCACACAGTTCATCACCTCACGCTTTGGGCAGGATTTTCTACATATGATCACCGTGTCAGAGGAACCCTTGATACTTCCAGTTGTGACTTATGGAGAACGGTGGACGTGTTGTATCTATGTGTTAATCAACTAGATAAATTGAGGGTAGTGGATTAGGGTAGTAGCAATGGCCGCAATACCGGATGTTATCCTTGCAATGCAACAACAAATTGAGCATCTTACTTGATTGTTGGATGAACAAGACCAGCAACGACGAGAACAGATAGACAGAGCGCCAGTTCGAGATGGAGAAGATCGCATTCGATTTCCGAAACCCAAGGTGTTTGAAGGCAAGAATGTTCCAGGCACAGTGGAAAATTTTGTGTTTGACTGTGAACGTTACTTTGAAGCCACCAATCTTCAAGACGAGCGGAAACAAATTCTCTTGGCTTCTAGCCAGTTGGATGGCGTGGCAAAACTTTGGTGGCGATTCCGAGTAGAAAGAGCTGAACGACAAATTGTTACACCAATTTTGACATGGGCAGAATTCAAGGATGCAATACTTGGTCAATTTTAGACTATAAATGCCACCCGAGCTGCACGAGATAATTTGGCGGAGTTGAGGCAGATTGGTTTGGTGAGAAGCTACATCACACAATTTCAGAATATCATCATGCAAATTCCAGATATCCAAGAAGGTGAAGTTCTGGATCGATTTGTGCGAGGATTGAAGTCACGAACCAGATTGGAGGTGACCATGCGAGAGCCACAGAACTTAGAAGAAGCCATGCAATTGGCTGAGCGTTTTGATTCCTTAGTTAGAACAACTTGGTCTCGACCTTGACCTACACAAAACCTACCCGTACCACGAGTGGAAGAACCGGTACCAATGGAGATTGATGCTATCCAGCGAAGACCACTTGGCACAGCAGATAGAGAAAGATTACGAAAAAATGGAGGTTGCTTTTATTGTCGCCAGTTGGGGCATCGCATTGCTGAATGTCCACTCAAGAATGGACAACCTCGACAAGTTGCCCAAGTGGAGGTTGTGGAGCGGAATGATCCGGGAAACAAGGAATCCCAGTAGGAGATTTTGAGCCGCCTACTGGGAGCTTGATTAGTTCCAATGGGATTGAAGGCTCGACCTATGCAAGTTTGCTTCACTTGCAAGGTATGATATCTAATCGGGGTTGTAGAATTTTGGTTGATTCTGGAAGTTCAGAGAATTGCATGTCTATGCAAGTGGCAAAGGAATTGGGTATTCCTATCAGGCCAGTGATTGGAAGTAGTTTGATGATGGCGGATGGTAGAAAGGGTTCTGCATTCCGCACCTTGCATCTTGTTACCTTCAAGATTGGGAAGGAGTATTTGGAGTGTATGAGGTTCGTAGTGGCACCTCTACATTATGATATCATTCTAGGTCTACCTTGGCTTGAATGTCATAAGGTTCAATTTGATTGGACCCGACACCAAATTCAAGTACAACACCAAGGTAGGAATTTCCGATTTGGTTGTCTGGCACCTTTGAGTAAGACACCTAAGAATAGTCAGTCCCAAGATGGGAAGTTTGTCGAGAAGGTAGCCATAGAGCGAATCTGGAAGGGAGATGAGTCCCAAGATGGGAAGTTTGCCAGGAAGGCAACCATGGAGAAAGCTTGGAAGAGAGATGAGTCCCTAGAAGGGAAGTTTGTGAATGAAGCAGCCATAGAGCAAGCTTTGGAGGACGATAAGTCTGTATTCGCGGTGTGGATCAAGCCGATTGCACAAGAACAGTCTGAGGAGGGCCAAGTGCCGCATCAAGCAATGGTTGATCGGATAGTTCAGGAGTTTGCAGATGTGTTTCCGGATGATCTGCCAAAGGGATTACCCTCCGATCGAGGTATGCCCTTCAAGATCAAGTTATTGCCAGGGAGTACTCCAGTGAGTAGACCAATCTATCGGCTCTCACCAAAGGAGTTGGAGGAGTTGCGAACAACACTTACAGAGTTGTTGGAGAAGGATTTCATACGACATAGTACCTCTCCGTGGGGAGCACCGGTACTATTTGTTCCAAAGAAGGATGGAGTACTTCGTTTTTGTATTGATTACCGTGGGCTCAATAAGCAAACCGTGAAGAATGCATATCCCTTGCCTCGGATCGATGACCTGCTTGATCAACTAAGTGGAGCACGCTACTTTTCCAAGCTAGATCTTTGTAGTGGCTATTGGCAAATTCCTATTGAAGGAGAGGACGTGCAAAAGACTGCTTTTCGCACAAGGTATGGACATTTTGAGTGGAGAGTTCTACCTTTTGGACTCACTAATGCTCCAGCAGTCTTCATGGATCAGATGCATCGAGTGTTGGAGGGACTATTAGATTGGTCCGTGGTGGTGTTCTTAGATGATATCTTAATCTATAGCAGGACAGAGGCAGAACATGTGAATCATGTGCGAGAAGTCCTAAGACGACTACGATAGTGGAAATTTTACTACAAGAAGTCAAAGTGTGCTTTTTGGCAGAAGGAGGTTACCTTCTTGGGTCATAAGATCTCATCAGAGGGGATCAAGATGGAAGAAGAGAAGATCAAGGCCATTACTGATTGGCCTACCCCGAAGGATGCTACAGAAGTACGAGCATTCAATGGACTGGCCAGTTTTTATCGACGGTTCATCCACTATTATGCTCACGTGGCTGCACCATTGACTGACCTCTTGGGAAAGAACTCGAGCTTCCAGTGGACCACCAAGCATGAAGAAGCATTCCAGAAGTTAAAGCATATGGTGTTTTCAAGACCTATTCTTCAACCATATGATCCTCAACTACCTTGTGTGGTTGATTTTGATGCTTCTAACTTTGCAATTGGAGCTGTGTTGCAACAAGAATTTCCAGATGGACTACATCCAATTGCCTTTGTGTCTCGCCGACTAAATACAGCGGAAAGAAATTACTCTGCTCGGGATCGGGAACAACTTGCAATGGTATATGCCACCAAGGTATGGAGGCATTATCTCTTGGGGAAACAAGTGATCATGCGAACTGATCACAAGCCATTGTTGCAGACCTTACACCTAGAGCACATGAAGAGTCGACATCATCAATGGGAAGAGCAACTCCAATTGTTCGACATCAAACTTGAGTACAAACCAGGTCGGTTCCATGTCATCCCTGATGCTCTATCACGACGACCTGATTTGAAGTCTCTTCCTCTCATCACGGCAGCAATTACAATGGTGTCAATTGATCCCAAGATTCATAACGAGTTTCGGTTAGCCCTACAGCAAGATCCCTTCTTCCAAATGGTACACGGTCGTCTAACAGCACGCAACAAGGAGTACAACACCTTCTCCTTCAAGGAAGGCCTTTTATTCCATGCAGACCAGATCTATGTTCCAACCAAAGGTGATCTTCGACTTGTGCGCCTTCAAGAAGCCCATGATTTACCAATAGCTGGTCACATGGGAGTGGACAAGACCTTGGGCACCCTCCAACGCCAATGGTGGTGGCCCAACATGACACGAGATGTTCGAGACTTTGTCCGATCATGTGAGAGTTGCCAACGGAACAAGGCCAGCAACCAGAAGCCGAGTGGACTCCTTCAACCACTCGCCATTCCATCCGCTCGTTGGGAGCATGTGAGCTTGGATCTCATCACATCCTTGCCAAAGACAAAACAAGGACACACGGCAATTGTGGTGTTTGTGGATAAGCTTAGTAAGCAAATCCACTTGGCACCAACCTGTGATACCATGGATGCTCCAACCTTAGCACAAATCTACTTCAACAATGTCTTCAAGCATCATGGGATGCCATGTGTACTCATCTCCGACCGTGATCCTCGATTTACCGGGAAGTTTTGGCAAGCACTCTTCCAGATACTCGGCACCAAGCTTGCTTTGTCCACGGCCTATCATCCTCAAACTGATGGACAAACCGAACGTGCCAATCAAACATTGGAGGATATGTTGCGGGCCTTTGTCAATGTCCACCATACCAAATGGGATGAATGTCTTGCAGCTGCAGAATTTGCCTACAACAATTCCAAACAGGCAAGCACTGGATTTTCTCCCTTCTTTCTCAATTTTGGCCAAGATCCGCTTGTTCCAGATTCTCTTCTTGCTCCCCTTCCCTCTCAGGTTCCTCATACTTCTACATTCTTGACCACTATATCCCAATCTCTCCAACAAGCCAAATCTCACCTCCTTGTTGCTCAGAATCGCCAAAAACAATATGCAGACCATCATCGTCGTGATCTCACCTTTGAAGTTGGTGATAAAGTCATGCTATCCTCTAGTAACCTCCCTCTCCCACTTGATACCCAAGTTCGTAAACTTGCTCCTAATTGGATAGGACCCTTTGATATCACCCACATTATCTCTCCTGTTGCTTATTGTCTTGCCTTACCTTGTCACATGCGTATCCATCCTGTCTTTCATATTTCCAAGTTGAAACCCTTTGTTCCTAACCCTTCTTCCTTTTCCTCTCGAGTCCAACCTCCCCCTCTTCCTGTCCCTATCAATGATCATGAGGAGTACGAAGTTGACCGTATCCTTGCGCGTCGCCATATTCAACGAGGCCGTCACCAACATACGGAGTACAAGGTCCTTTGGAAAGGGTATCCCCTTCATGATGCTACATGGGAACCTCTTTCTCACCTCCAGAATGCACAGATGGCCATCAAGGAATTCAAAGCTTCACTGGCGACGAGGACGTCACCAACTAGCGGCGGGGGAATATGTAACAATATGGAGTTTAGTGATGAAATTAGTTGAGCTTACGAAGTAGAGAATAAGACAAAATAGCCTAGAATATTCTAGAAGCATCTAAGAAGCTTCTTAGGAAGCTTCCTAACTAGTTAACTTGCGCCCTAAGCAGGTAGCTTCTAGAAGGAAGCTTCTAGAAGCTTCTAACTAGCTTAGCTTGCACGCCAAGTAGGCGGCTTCTAGAAGGAAGCTTCTTGAGAAGCTTCCTAGTTAACTTGGCTTGCACTCCAAGAAAGTGGCTCAAGGAAGCTTCTTGAGAAGCTTCAAGGGACTTGTATGATACCTATAAATACCAAGGCCGAAGCTCATGCTAGGCATTTGGAGTTTTCCCTCATTCAAGTGTCCCAATGTGAATTTCCATTCTCCTATTTCTCTCCTCGGTTTCGGTCTTTTACAGACTACCTATGTTAATCTCTAGTGAGGTAGGAAATGATGACATGTAGACCCTACGAGTGCATGTTATCATGGAAAGTTATAGGTTGCTCTTTCTCCTAGTGTAATTGTTGTTAAAGGTACATTAGGGAGTGGTGTTAAATTGATGTTGGCACTTAGTGGAGTACTTGTGGTGGTTATAGTTGTGGTTCGAGTTATATTGTCATGATAGAGTTCTTTGAGGATTTTGGAGGAATATTGTTGCAATACTAGTAGGTTTACACAAAGTGGTGCTTAGTATTAGCCTATATCTCAAGTCCTAGTGCGGGGAGGAGATTGATTTTGATTTGGAGTTTGATACAAGAGTGAATTCAATTCAGGGTGCACTTGGGGTATCCACACTATTATTGTAGGACATAGATGAGATTTATAGGGCCTCCAAAGGCCCCAAGTGCTACATTGGTACAATGGGCATAATTGAGTTGGATAACTTCATTTAAGAGTTTGGTAGTTGGTGTGGACTATAGTAGATATGGAACCCAACTTTGTTCACACTCTTCATGCCATAGAAGGAGTTCTTTTAGCACTTGGACGTTCCACCAATGAATGACTACCATGAGTTCAAGAGAGCTCATTTGGAGGAGATTGAGCTATGGAGACAATATTGGTCTCCACACTGCATCTCTATTATTTTAGGCTTGGTTGCTAGGGGTAGATCAATAGTACCCTCAAGTTCTAGCTCTAGTAACATTAGTGTATCCAATGGAGGTGCAATAGTTCAAGATGGTGCTGTTATGAATGGAGGTACCACTACAAGGGGTGGTGTAGTATCAGGGTTTAACCCCATGGTGGAGTTCTTCTAATGTTTGAGGCAAAATTACCAAGGAGTGTAGACTGACAAGTTGAGGAGCTTGTTGGAGTTCCAATGGAAGGTTGGAAAGAGCCTACACAAGGCATACACCTGCATGAGATGACTTATCAATTTCACTCAAGGAGTTATTGAGGCCCAAATAGTCTAGTTTTGGTATGGGACAAGGAATTGCAACGTAGAGTATATGATGTTACATTATTAAAGGCTACTTGTAATATTTTGAGGATAAGAAAAACCCCAAGAGAAACACAAGAGAAGATACACAAGAGCAATATAAGACTTCATCCCTCAATACTTTGATGCCCCAAAGAAGCACCTTGGTTTTATTATATAGCAAAGAAGAACCACTCAAATGGAGCGACATCCTTGGATCAAATACATGGATTTGTGATATATCAGTAAGCTCTACCCTTAGTTTAGCTACATGGATTGGTAACATATCTATCCTTGTCCTATTTTTTTGGTCAAACAAGTTTGACTAAAGAGAATCTTTGGAGAATCTTCTTGTAGGAAGCTCAAAATAGCATGGGTGAGGTACAATTGGAAAACTCTTGATGAGATGAACAAAAGATCTATCATTTTTCAAGGCTTGAATGTTTCAAGACTAAATGGAAGAGATGTATTATTTTTTAAGGCCTAATTTATCCATTTAGGCCTTTGAAATTGGCTTTGAACATTTCATGGTGTTTTTTACCTCTACCTTATTAGTGGACGTACTCTTTTGATGACACCTCTATTTGATCTACTTAGACCATCATATATAACATCCTTCAAGATATTACCAAGAAAATTTTCACCTCTAGATAATATTTGTAGTTCATGGTATTACACTACCTCACCTACTTTGGTAGTGGTCTTTAGTTTGGTTGAGTGCATTGAGATCAACATGGTGGTGGAGTGAGTGGTGACATCTAGATTTGGTAGAGAGACCTCATCCATAGTTGTTAATTTTTCTAGAGTGCAATAGAGTGCACCACACTATGTTGGCTTTAGAGTGCATAATAGATAACCCAGATCTTATGAAGTAAGTGGAGAGCCTAGGGCAACTAGACCTTTACTTTCATTTTTGGGTTAACAACAATGTAATACCATAAGCTAGATATATTATCTAGAGGTGAAAATTGGTTTAGTAATATTTGGAAGGATGTTATATATGATGGTGTAAGTAGATTAGATAGACGTGCACTTTAAAGATTCCCTTTGGTCAAACTTGTTTGACTAACTAAATAAGACAAGGATTAACATGTTACACCTTCTTTGTGTTTGAGAGGATGGTAGAATGTGAGTAGCACCACTTCCATCTCAAAGACCATTCTTGGTATGTCATGCTCATGAGGAGCTAGGACAGTTTGGAATAAAGGTACATATAACTTACTCTAGAGTCATTATTGGTGGCACAATATGTAGACCAATGTATAGTAGTTTGTTGCAAGATGTGCGGTTTGTGACCAAGTTAGAGCATCATTCAATGCTCCTACATCACAATTACACCCATTACCTATCATGGGATTGGGTTACCATTGGACTTTAATCTTTGTTTGACCTTTACTATTGACTACGTGACATCATTAATATATTTTGGTTATGGGGGAGAACTTCTCCAAGTGGATTGAATTGGTAGCACTTCCTAACGAGTCTAGTGAATGGATGGCTTACTTTTTCATCAATTTGGTTCTATGTCATTTTGGTGCACTAGTTGAAGTTTTGACTAATCAAGGTATAGAGTTCTTGGGGGAGTTTCAGATCTTTGTGACAAGGCCTTGATTGATCATTATACTACTTCCTAAGATCACCTTGAGACAGATGGCTTAGCAGAGAGAGTGATTCAAATGGTGAAGAGAGGATTGGATAAGTGTGGTTTGCAGAGAGGCCACTTGGGAGATTGGGATCTCAAGTTACCTTGGTTGGCTATGGGTTATTGGTTCAATTGGCAAGCCTTCTTAGCATCCTTCTCTCCTTACTTTCTATTCTATGGATGAGATCCAAATTTACCTACAACCATTTGTAGTGATGCTATTATAATGTCAGACTTGGATGTATGGATGAGTGCATGTTCTTCACGAGCAGAGATCTTTTAGAGAGTAATGCTGATGACCTTTGAGAATTTAGTGATTGCTCAGCATAGGGATATTTTACGCTATGCTAATATTCAAGGAGGAAGTCATAGACACTCAATCTATCAATTTCATCTCGATTACTATGTATATTTACAACAGATTGCATTGACAACACTTGATATTACTATAGGCCGCACTATCTTGAAGGTGCAAAAAGTTTTTGTTTTCTGGACTCCTTGTGTTGGAAGGATATCATGGTGTTATTTGGAAGGATCATGTGTGTAATTGTGCACCATGCCACCTCCCAAACATTGATGGCACTATGGACCCAAGCTTGGCACTTGTAAGTGTATGTTTTGTGGCTCTTTTGGTGGATTTACTTCTATGTTGGTTTGTGATAGTTGTTCAAAAGGATGGCATATGGCATGTTTGACTCCTCCTCTCATGGTGGTTCCTCAAGGACAATGGTTATATCCTAGATGTACTTGATCTATAACTAGTTCACCCTTTATGTGGTATAGATTATAGACAGACAATGGGGTTCAATAGCACCCAACGTCTTGATCTTTGCCCACCATAGGGCATATCACATACTTAGAGTAATGGTTATATGGAGTTGAAGGGACCTAACCGCCAACTAGGGAGAGCAATTGTGGCACTTTAGATTTCATGTATGACTTATGTGTGAGTTGTGCTTCTATAGTGTATGATGTTGACAACAAAGTATGTTATGTAGAGATGTATACACACACAAAAAATTTCATATCATTTGTAGTACCAAAGCTAGTTTACTTGAACACTAGAGTGGTAATGTTGGTAGACATAGTAATTTTGGTAGTTACTCATGGACTATTTGTTGGTGACCGGATTTCATGTTAGGGCTACTTATCACATGGTAGGACCCATTATCACTTGCACTGTTCACATTGTTGAATGTGCCATCAACAATGTCATGAAGGATGGAGACATAGGTCAAGTAGAGGAGTATACTTTTGAAATGTAATTCTAGAGAGCTCACTTTTCTAATGTTAAACTTTCAAGTTCTTGGCTATGGTGGACAAGGACCGACAAGGGTCACCTTGAATCTCTTAGTGAGAATAGATGTGACTTGATTGTAATAAGTATTCGATTGGTGGATGAAGTTTCTAATTTGAATGTGATTTGAATGGAAAAGTGAACTGATTATTGATGCACTTATAGAATTTATATATAAATCTTAGGTGTGAAATGTGTATCTATAATATATGAGGTTGATGATAATTTTATTGTGTAACTATATATATAACCACCTACTTTACTTTTTGCAAATGCACCTCTATAACATTCACGACACGTGCTGCATTTAGGTTAGGGAAGCAAGAAAATTCATGTCTTATTTTGGCACTCTTGAAATGGTTCTTTAAGTTTGTTCCTAGAAAACAAGTATTAACTATTAATTACAAATTCCATCTACTGTACCTTTTTCTAATTTCTGCCGATGGGCAAGGTCATTCAGCTTCAATTCTCTGTAACGT
Source organism: Lunularia cruciata (assembly GCA_948567375.1). Lineage (NCBI taxonomy): Eukaryota > Viridiplantae > Streptophyta > Marchantiopsida > Lunulariales > Lunulariaceae > Lunularia > Lunularia cruciata. The sequence continues at coordinate 45,260,867 of OX419757.1, forward strand.
AGATCATATTTCAGGAGATCCTCCTTGTGTGCAGTGATATACCACGGCTGACTGTGTACTTTGAGATGACATACTCATTGAACATGCACTTGAGTAGAGCTTTGGGGCTCTTTATTTTCTGGAAAAGCAAACCCAGTCTCACCAGTCTACAAAACTTCATAGACTAACCTACAAACTAGTAAAAACTTCATGAACAAATGCATCGTGCCATAAATTTTATATCGTCCAATATTGCGCGTCTATTCTCTAGCTGACCTCTGAAAACTGAACAGTCCAATCTCGCTCTTATCCAGTTAGGGTAACTTTTCATAAATCGTGCCAAATCGCAGCTGAAGTTCGAGTTGGAACGACTTGGTATAGAGTCAGCAGTATCCACAGAACTAACTATTTCAGGCTTTTGAGCCTCGGTCTTTGAACGTGTTTTGTCCACCGAGCTAACTTCTGCGTGTTTAGAGGAATTGACCCTATCATGTCCAGTCTATCCTTACATACAATTTCGAAGGAGAATGTTGCGTAATATGACGTGAATTTCGGAAGTCAATATAGCTCTCTTGGACTAAAAGACAATGAAAAGGAGAAGGAATTCTTGATTTTACATCTTAACTCTTCAATATCGGTTAAGTAAAAGCTTAAACGACGACTCAAGCGCAGAGTCTGTAGACTGCAGTCACCACTGTTCCTTGTTGCCAACATCAGTGGATGAAGACTACAATACTGTACTTTAACAGTATGCAGAAGGAAGTACAACTCGCAGAAATAGTGAGTGTTTTTCTCCCAAAAGAGCGACAGGTTACAGTTAACTATTATGGTCAACTCGTTAGAGGTTTTGCAACTGTCTTGCAGTTTAGTCCCCTGAAATTCAAGGTAAGGGCTTCTCCTCCTCTCTGTGGAGGCTACTGGAAGTGAATAATCTGAAGTTGACACGAAATATCAAAGAAAACGGGTTGGAGAAGGAACTATGATTGGTAAAGCAGCTGAGATGACCTAAAGTTCGATGATAAACACAGACTGGCATGTCGATGAGATGGAGCAAAGCTATGATACATAGAATTTGACTTGAATCTAGGAAGACATTGTGGGAAGTCAAGCTACTCAAGTTGAAAGCACATTTGCCATGACCATGTCTGACTATAAAGCTTTACCTACAGGGATCTACGGTCTACCGGTAGCTGGCGAGACTGTACCTGATTTTAGGTCTACTCAACTCTAGATCTGGCACCGATTGGAACATTGGCTGCAGCACCCGTGATCACTGGACGACAATATCACAATCACCACCACAAGATCAGAACAGTGCTTTGTGTTTTGTACTGGGCACTCTCCTTCTCCATTAGATTATCACGATATTCCTCGATAACTCGGGTACGCTATGTCTGATCCTGGTTTTCTCCTAATGTCAACTTATTTGATGTTAGAATGATGCTGCATATCATTTGATGGAGAACACCTCAGAATTGGCTGGCATCACACGTGTAAGATGAATGATCCACGGCATGCCTAGATTAGAAACAGCGTTGAGCTTCATGTTCTAAGCTATCGTGGAGCTTGAGGTCAACGAGACTCGAGAGAGGCTGTTACCTTGCGAGAAACGCGCGGACAGCGCTTTCTGTCCGGCTGCAACGAGGCATTGTTCTTAAGCTTATGTTGGTCGATATACGACAATTTCAATATCATTGCACAATGATGCTTGACGATAGCTGGCTAGAAAAATACAAAAGAGATTGAATGCTTCTCAGCATCCTCCGAGTCAAGGTTCATTGGTGTCTCTTTCACGTTCTGCTGAACAGATGCCCATTTTTCTTGCAACGCGTATTCGCTCGATTTTGCTCTAGATCGGTACAACAGAGCCGATAGAAGGTGTGAACTTGGACAGATCCAGCTCTTTCGCGATCCGTGAAACTCAATCAATAACTCTGCTGATTCAACTTACCATGTTCATTCTTGTGATCTATTCGAGGGGGTCCATGTTTCTCCTAATCACAGAGGTTACGTTTTTAGTATTAGTGTAATTATATCAATCTGCAGTTCGAATGCTCACCTTCACACTTGACAATTGAGATTCTCCAAACACAGGCATATCACACATTACACAAAAGTCACCAACACACTAGTCTCGTCACTCAGAAGCCTTCCTTTTCAGCAGATGCAGAGATGCAACACAGGTAGGTGTTATTTGGACCTGGATACTGCTAGGCTGATGACGATACATCCTTTCCAAGGAAAAATGCTCCCAAAATAAACAGCAAATAGAATTATGCATCAAATTTCTCCAATTGGCACGGCCCTACCGTCATGTTTCCGAGTGACATCAGCTGGAGAAGAGACGTACTCAGAACTATTGCTGGAAAATCTGAGGAAAACGAAGAATCATAATCAAAGTGCTAATCTAGAGGCCATCAAGTTCAGATGACCGTGCATGTCATTAAGATCCTAAGCCTTCGCCATACTTACATTGTTGTAGAAATTAAGAACAATACTTGTAAGCCACCCAGCAGCAAAGCAAGATGTCAACAGATTTTACAACTGAAACTCTCGTGGTACAACGATAACCTTTCTGTAATTAGATGGCCAGAGACATCTTACAAATATCTAAAGAAAACTTCCGCCGCCAGAGATCTAAAAGAATTCCGATTCCCCAGGGGGCTAATATCGCGGACGAGCCCGAGTAAGAAAGTAAGTGTTGCGACAATACATTCCTTGACGAGGTCATCAGAGTAAACTCCGATAGACGTCATCTACAGCTCTACAACCTAGTGGAGACGTTGAGGGGCTCGATCACCATTCAAGGTTATCGTGTGCATCGAAGGCGTGTGCCGTAAGATATAGTCCGATCCAGAACGTGTCAAGCTAACCAGTGTAGAGGAATTTTCTAAAGACATGAACACACTTGATTCTTAGCACAATTGCTGAGTAGTTCCAGCAGAAGCAACCCACACAATATCAGAGTCTCCGTTAACGTTCTAATCAAAACTTGAAACTGTGACAGAAGCAGTACCCCCTCTCTTCCTGAAGTGAGAATCCACTGCTACTAAATCAAGGGTTTTCCGTGGTACATTGTAGTGACAATTTTCCCTGTCTCACACATGCAAATTTGCAACCAAGTAAGAGTCGCAGTTCTTGAGAAAGCAACGACCCTAGATTATCATTGTAAAGTCTAATCACGTTTCTTCGAATATGGGCATGATACCATCCCCTACAAGTTTTATGTAGGCGGTTTAAATTAAATTTTATTTAACATATTAAATTTTTTGTAGATTATCAATATTTTGAAATTAATAAATTCTTTTATTTTCTTATGTTTAATTTTACATATAAAGAATATTCAAATTACTTATATGAACAATGACTCCATCCATATAATAGTTCAAAGTAATAAATCGATGCTTCATTCAAATATGAAACCTAAACTCTCTATATATATATATAGGGAAAAGGAAAGACCGAGTAGAAAATAGAAGGATGGGAAGACCCGTAAAGCAGCACTCACAAGGGAGAGACAAAAAAGGTAAAATGGTGCTAAGCGCCAATAGAGTCTATATGAAAAATCTGCCGAACTACACCTAAGATATCCAAGCTATGCAAGTCGTACTGTCTATTGCACCTAAGATATCCAAACTATGCACGTCGTCCTGTCTACAAACAACTCGAGCATCCGAAGAAGCATCACCTAGTGTGATTGCTCTCGTATGGGTTGCACCAACCACTACACTCTATGGAGTTATATGGAGCAATGGACACATGCTATCTAAAATATGCTACAAAGTATAAGAGTGAGAGTGGTACCCCATGGCACCTAACATGATAAGCTCTCATGCACTCACTAACAAATGTGTTGAACACCGTGTCCATTGCTCCATATAACTCCAAGGCTAGAGGAACAAAGAAGTGGCCTCGTTGCATTCCCATATACTTGGAGACATTACGACCTACTGCTACACTCGCCGCCCATCCAAGAGGATGGATAATCACTCCCTCCAAAATTGTATCCCGTGTAGAGTCCATAACCACAACAACTTCTATTGTCACCTGATTATCTTGGACCAAGTATAAGTCTAACACATGTCGTTTGCAAAGCATCCAAACTCTCCCTCCAAGCCAAGTATCCACTCTCTCGTGCCATAGCAAACACTATGTCCCTAATAGCATCATGGGTAGCTATCCTTTGTCCTCCAAAAGGACACTATGCAATATGGACTGCTGCTACATCTAATGTAGAACCGCACTCACAAGTGAGTAATGAAGATGTAGATGGGTGGACCAAACCTAGGCAAAACCTCATTGTTGTAGGAAAGCAAAGTAGCCGATGCGAGTTGGAATGCCCTAATGCACAGTCAAGCTAGGATCCAAGAGCATGCACCCTTGCCGGAGCAAGAGTGAAGACGTGCCTTAGTAGCCTAAGGAATGGACGAGTCAACTAAGAGAGATTGTAGCATATGCTCATAATGTTGCTCCATCAAGGAAGACAATAAACCTCTAGTCCAATTTGACGACAGTGAAGCAAAAGATGGAAAGTACTCGTGTGCCTTTTGAGATAGACTATCTATTATCTGCCGCAATAACATATGGAGAGAAAAGGATTACTCCTCCACCTCCATCACATAAGTTTCCAAAAACGGCCTATCAATAACCACAAAACAGGAGGAAAGTAGGGGTGCCGAGAGAGCACAACTACCCAAAATAGTACAAAATAGGATATATATGCTCAATATTTATATAATATGATATGATTTCATGATTCATAATGTAATAAATCTGTTCAACTAATATTAAACTAGTATCATGAATAGAAGCTAATCTATTGTGGAATAATGAATTTTTTACTAATTGATTGTGCTCAATCAATATGTTATGCATCAACTATATAAGACTACTATGAGATATTTTCCTAGTTTTAAATTTTTAATGGGATATTGATATCAAGAACTTAAGCAACTTAAAATGATTAACTATATTTGAAAGTTATATATATATATATAGAGTATTCTTAGGAGTGTCAATAGTTGATTAATATAGTTCTTTTATAGATATAATAAAGAGTGTAAGATAATAACAATAAAAGATTTTTAATGGAATTCAGGAGAGATAAAGTAACATCAATGGAAAATATCTGTGTTATTTTGAATAGTTAGTCTTGTCAGTGAATTATTATTATATTTAATTTATAATAAATAATTATTTTACCAATTATCAAGTTACCAAGCAGAATTTTCACTACAATCTAGCTTCAACCAATCTCGTTGACAAAGGAGGTCCTACAAATTTACTTTAACCTTGCTTTGATGTATGAGCCATCTACAAAATTTTGGAATTTGAGCTATTAACTAAGGCTTCAAGAATATTTTTTGAATTCTACCCATACTCAACAAAAGTCATTAGCTAGTTTTAGTCCATGGTTAGACATCCTAACTTTTATATAATTTGTTTTGATTCTAGGTACATGAAATTTATTTCCTTTAGATTGATTTTCTAGTATTAATATGGTTTACGAAAGTTAACTTTTGTGTGCCTAATACATCTCTACGTAAAACAAAATTTGATAATATTAATATGTACTATGTGTGAAATTTTCTATTATAAAAAATAAAAATAAAAATTCATTTTACAACTCATATGTTGTATGATGCAAAAATCAATTAAACTTAAAACCCAATAAAATTAGACCTTAGTTTTTCTTTCTTCTTTAAGTTATTTGAAAAACTTAGTTGCTCTTAAATTACCATCAATTGTGAGATTTTGTATAGAAATATTTTCATATAGCTTCATAAGAAATAAGAAAATGTATCTTCATTAAATAAAATAATGATTTTGATAAAAATAATTATTACATAAAATATGGATATAAATATTCTTGAAATTAAATCTAATAGAAAATTTTAAGAAAATATCACTTTATGAATGTAATTATATGTTTACTATAGTAGAAATATGACATTCAATGCATATTTAATGTTTAAAATAGAATAGTTTGAATCCTTATCATGTTATTGTGTATTATGAAATGGTAGTTTTCTCTTGAGAATTTGTTTAAAATGATTAAATTAAATTTTAGACATATATTGTTGATTAAAGTTATAAATAAGTATGATTGAAATATATATATATATATATATATATATATATATATATATAATATTTTTCATGAATAACTTCTTGTATCTAAATACAATATCAAATTCTTATTTATTTTGATTATAAAATTAATATTAAGAAATTTACACAAAATGAAATCTTTTAAAATTTCCATCTCTTGAATATTCCTTAAGAACAATAATTTATTGAGTATATATTATATTGATGATTATCATGGTAATGTATTTTTTTCATTCATTAATATATAGTTATTTGTACTCAATTTTACTAATCTTTATATTCTCATCTAACTCTAAAATAAATTACTCAATTAAAGTTTGCTCATGAATTTATTATTATGTAATTACTTAAACCCAATTATATTAATGTCTAGATATTCATTTGGTTGTAATAGGTTTGATAATGTTTATTTTATTGGCATGTGGTATACTACAATAGAGTACAAACTATCTTTCTAATTAAAAAAGGTCCAAATGTTCAAAACTATAAAATTAGTATATATGGTTAGAAACATTATCTTTAATATACATAGTCTTTGTATTATGTTCAAAGTAAATTCTATGATTTTTTTTAATTAAATTAAAATTTCAATCTCTATATAATACATCATAATAAAAATAATAATGTACATCTATATTATATATTATCTTTATATAAAATTTAAATTATAGGTTAAATATATTATAACCTTTGCCATTTAATTCTAATAGTGAATTTTAGTGTATTGTAAAACATTAATTGGATATGCTTATAAAGAGAAAATGGTCAAGATTGGATGTGTATCTGCTCTATGGTAGAGGAACCTATTCTATGGAGAAAAAGGTATGAGTATTTTAGATGAAACATACACATAAGAGTAATACAAGTGAACCTATTTGTATACCAAAGCTTAATAAACATTATATAAACTATTATGCACACATTGTAATATAACATAGCCAAATGTAGTAATATTGTAAAGAGAATTATTATATAGAACTAAAGAAAAGGTGATTTTGTAAGATAACAAGAAGAATGAGAAGACCACATCAAATTATACAAGGATAGAACATAAAGGGTAAAATGGAACTAAGCTCCAAGAAAATTAATATGAGAAATTTGAGCTGTGCAAACAATATGGTCTACATATTACTAGTAGAGCATCCAAAAATACATCACCTTGTATGAGTGCTCTTTTATAGTTTGAACCAACTATTGCTCTCTATAGAGTAATGGACACATGATGTATAAAGTATAATGCAAAGTAGGAAAGTGAAAGTAGTATCTCTACTCTCTAATATGACATCATTTTGTGCAATACTTGACAAATAGTACCATTCTTATATCTTAGATGATATGCTTTTTTGCACTCCTTGACAAATGTGTAAACTTCATATCCATAGTTTCTATATAATTCCAAGGCTAGAGGAACAAACATGTGATCTTATTTCATATCTTTATACTTGGAGACCTTGCTTGTTGCCATTTTGCTTGCCACCCATTCAAGGATGAGTAATTTTTTCCTCCAAAATTGCATCTTGTGCAAGATCTAAACTTCATATCCATAGTTTCTATATAATTCCAAGGCTAGAGGAACAAACAAGTGATCTTATTTCATATCTTTATACTTGGAGACCTTGCTTGTTGCCATTTTGCTTGCCACCCATCCAAGGATGAGTAATTCTTTCCTCCAAAATTGCATCTTGTGCAAGATCTATAACCACAAAATCCACTATTGTAACTTGATCATCTTGAGAAATATAAATAATTTTTGACTTATCTTGTGTGCAAAACTTCCCAATTCTTCCTCTAGGTGAGGTATCCACTTTCTCGTGCCATGGCAAACAATATATCCTTTATAGTATCATGAGTAGCTATCTTCTATTCTCCAATGACATCATGTTATATAGATTCTATTGCATTCAAGGTAAAATACTCACAAGTGAGTAATGAAGATGCAAATGATTATAACAAACCTAAACAAAACCTTATTGTTGTATAGAAAATAATTGATGCGAGTCTAAATAACCTAATGCGAGGTTGAGCTAAGATCCAAGAGCCTCCACCCTTGCAAGAGCAAGAGCAAAGATGTGCTTTAGTAGCATGAGGAATGGTTGAGTCAAATAAGAATAAATGTTATACATGTTGAAACATTCCATTCATGAAGGAAGACTGCAAACCAATGGTCCAATTAGAAGATAAGGAAGTAAAGGATGAAAGACTTTCTATCTTGTACCTATGGAGATAGGCCATGTTTCATTTGCCACAATAGCACTTGGAAAGAAAAAAATGTTCTCTTCAATCTTGGTCATATACATATCTTAAACTAGCCTATCAACAACCAAAAAACAAAAGGAAATGAGAAGAACTGAAATGTGCACAACTACCCAAAAATACTATAGGTATCATCACCTCCACGAATAATAAATCTACCACTATGCATGAGATTGTGAAAATATTTGTTTATATACCAAATCCACTCCCACACACTCAAATATCCTTGGACCAATGATTTCACCAATGATTCCTATTCTAGTGATATGGAGTTAATTCAAGGTCCAAATTCCAAAACCCAAATTTACACTAAGAATTTAAAGTTTTCAATGTGATACTCCATCCTTCTCTTTCTTTCCTTTGATTTTACAATCATGATCTTTCTACAAAAATACTCTCCAACATGATAGGAAAGTTAGAGAAGGGACTATACAAGGTAGGTAAATTGATCAACATACAATACTAGAGAAAAATAAACCAAATGGCACTTGTGTATCTTCTAATAGTGAAAAATCATCCATATAAAGAATATCCTTTGCAAATGGTACATCTAAGAAGTATATAACAAATCCTTGGATGCTATGGACACTCCATGAATACATAAGTCATATGTAGATGTTATGCACCCTATAAGTTTTGAAAGTGAGGATATCTAAAGATATCTATACTCTACACTTTGATATCTTAACTCTCCAAGATACAAAATAAAATTTGGTAATCAAATGGTCAAAGGTTTCCCTAACATGATCTCCAAGACATACAGTAAGTGTATTGTTAGTCATAAAAATAAATACAAAACTTGGGGTGACCAAAATAGTAAATAAAAAGAGTTCTAAAGTGAACCATGATAAATATACCTTCAATCAATTCCAAGATGAAGATTCATTCCTATGTTTGGAACGAAAGAGAATAGTAAAGAAACAGAACAAAAGAATAAAATTTATCATCTCCCCCGTCACTTTAAGTTACTAAAGACAAATGCACAAGTCTAAATTGTTCTCAATAAAATAAATCTTGATAAATATCTAGAAATACTCTAATGTTTAAAGATATATTCTTGCATTTTCCAAGTATAACACCTCCAAATTAATATGAACCGAGACCGAGACGAAAGGGAAAATGAGGACAATGTTGAAGACAATGGTATAAGACTTCCCCACTCGCAATCAATCTGATGTCCCTCTGTATGAAATGTAGACTTATATATGAGAAGTAAACTAACTCTTAGAACTTGACTTATAGATGTCCTAATCTTTCCTCTCGCTATTGTTATAGCCATTTTGAACCAATTGAATTAAACCACTAGAAGAATTCTCGGCCTCTCTACAATTTTATTCATTATCCTTGACAAGCCTCGCAAGGAGAGGCATGGTGTAGTGCACAATACTTATTTAAAAGGCCATCTATCTATCAAGCTCTAAAAGTGGCTCAAGCCGAGAATCTCAAATCTATAATGATCTTCACTCTCCTATCAAAAGAAGTATAACCATAAATAATCTCGCAAGTAAAACTAACAAATCAGAGGATGTAATCTAGAATGATCCTAGAATGAAGAAGAAAACGCTAGAATGAAGAAGAAAACGCGAGAATGAAGTCAAGAAAATGTATGAATGTAAAAGCAGCAGTATGAGAAGGAAGTTTAGAATGCTTATACAGTCAAAATGATCAAATGGAAGTATAGAGCAAAACAACAATCATCGACAGCGCGCAAACATGTCTGGGCAAAAGCTTGAGCGAAACCTTACAGTGAGAGTCACGACGAACCTTGTTCGTTGAGGTGCGTACAGCACGGACTATTGTACCGAGAGAGAAGTCCAAGAAGCAGTAACACGAACAGAGTGGTAAGCAACAAGTCACCACCGCTGCCAATTAACTTCTTCAGTGTCAGATACAACTCAAAATTGATACAACAGTAGTCCTTAGGTCTGGGTTTTTGTCTGCGTTACGCACAGCGATCTAAATGGGCAGAAGGTTATAGTCGACAATCTCCACACCCACGCACATCATCTGCCTCTTGGTGATTGGAAAAGATTCTATTTTCATTTTAATACTTTGTCACAAATTTTGGAGAAACACAATCTATATACAGACCAAAACACTCCCGTGAATGGCCTACCGTGCTCTAGTCTCTACTACACTACTATGAACTCGATTGCAGTGATGTTACTAAAGGGAATCAAATGCTGAGCATTCTGCATCAGACCCCACATTCGATGCCACATGAAAACCCTAAAATCAGGCTAAAATTTAGTCGCACCATAACATCCCATCGTTCCCGCTATCTTACAGAGAAGACCCGCCTAAATCGGCTCACTTGTCCTTCGTTGAGACACCGTACTTCTCCTGCAATTTAGTCAGCTCCTCCTCCTTTTTCCGCTGGTCAATTTTCTTGGACATCTTCGCCTGCTGGTAATACAGCACAATCAGATATCGATTTGCTACATTGAAACCTGACAAATGGTCCACAGCATTCTTGGCGTCGTAGATATCCTCATACACGACAAAAGCAGTTCCTCGAGTATCCTTAGTGTCACCAATGCGGATTTGCCTAATCGCTCCATACTTCCCGAAGATATCGTACATTTCCTCCGACGAAATATTGAAAGGCAAATTTCTCACATAGAGCACCCTGTTTACTTCGGGTGGGAGACGCGCATTTCCTCTCCTGATGCTCAAAGCTGCAGCCATTGTTCCGTCCCCCTACCTTCCTCGAACAAAGATCTCACCAACCCGGACGTCGATTTCTTGTTTCCTGACAGCGATGAATGAAGTTCGAAGTGTTGCAAGCAGATCGCACCTCGAGTTCGAGAAAGCGCACAACACAGAGAGACCGGCTAACCCTAACGATCGGAGCGAACTCGTTCGGTATTGCCAATCACGGGAGTTATCTTTGCGCGTAAGTTTTCCGACCGAAAAGAGAGGGAATAAACGGAAAGTTTAAAATCTGCATTCCTCTCCCCAAATCCTAACGGAAGCTCGTTCCCTGCCACAAGTTTAACTTTGAAAACTGGAAGTGCTGGACTTGTGTTCCAACAACATGAAATTCTGACTACTTCCATATGGTAAAAGTAGATACTTTTTACCATATAATCTATCTGGAATTTAATTAAAAAGTAACTAAAAGGAAATCTAATCAATCAATCAAACTATAAAAACATCAACAAACAGAGAATCTGCTACATATTGTTACGATCTTTGAATGAGCTCCAACTACAGCGTCACTTGTTTGGAGAAATGTTTATCACTTTTTTCCTTTATGCAATTCAACATATGATCTTCGCTCTCCATCACACGTTTAACCTTTTACTTATTAAGTAATTGATGTCTTAATCCACATCACACGCTGATTTAGCCACAGACATAGTAGCGTCAATCCCGAGTAACGGCCGGTAACTTTGCGGCCCCGGCTATGTACCGGGTATACTCGCCGCAACAGAACAGTACCGTGTAGTGGATGCGGTCCTCTAGCTGCGGACTGCAGATGCCGCAGGAGTCATAGTCCCACCTGTTCTGAAGGATTTGGCGGCGTTTGGGTGGACTATGACACACTACATGGCTCGAATACTGAACTTGATCTGATTTGTTCTTTGATTCCTCCTCGTGCTGTAATACTTTCGGTGACGAACAGTTCATAGATTCACATCTTCCCTAATCACAAGCGCCAACGAGCTAGTTAGTTGTTAAAGCACATTTCCTACTGGAAAATTTGCAGTACCAACTTCGGACCTCGAATCCATTACTGTCGCTTTGGAAGCTGAAAGCGACACTTGCATGGACAATGGTCCTGTTTCCCCGGAGATACAGTTTTTCTGCGATTTGAGTTTTGCAGCTTCTCTGAATCTGTGGAAACCTGAACTTCAAGAGTGAGAATCGCGAAGTGAAACTTATGAATTGAGGCGCATTGTTCAATGTGGAAGAAATGGAGAAGACGGAATCTGAGAGCTAGTATTAGCAATCTATTACAATTTAGCTGACTGATTTTCCAGCCCTGAGCACCGGGAATGAAGCACGGGAGAAGATATGGAGGAAGAAAAAGCCACAGCTTATTATGATGAGCTTGTGCGCAAGGGTGGAAATGCAGCTAAGTTCAAGCAGGGTTTAGGTTTCGGGACGTCTCAAACTACTCTTCCGAAGGCAGAAGCTTATGGGTCTTTGAGCAATTTTGTGAAACAAGGGAGTCCGGGGCGCGCTGCTGCTCTTGAGAAAGAGATACGGATTGATGGAATTCGTGACAAATTGAAGAAACGGGAAAACGCTTATAGCTCGAGAAAGCGTTCTCCTGACAGGTCTCGCAGGGAATTAGACGAAGAAATAGATGACAGCAAGCAGAGAAAGAAGAGAATAGCGAATGTGGATCTTGAAGAGAGGACGAGGGGGAAACAGAGCCGTCGTCAAAGTTCGCCATTAGAAGAAAGGGACAGAGAAATAGTGAAGAAGTCAGATTCTGGAAGAAAGAGGCGATCAAAGAGTCGCAGCGGGAGGTCCAAGTCACCTATACACCATGATAGGAGAAGTAAAGAGCGGCTTGTACCACCTGAGAAGGTTTCTAAGCTGAAGACACGGAAAAGCGTTTCTCCTAGCCAGGGCAGTCCCGGAACCTCATCTGAACAGGTGCGGAAGCATAGTAGGGCGTCAAGGAGAGATCACAGTTCTTCTCCGAGAGAAGAAAGTCGAAGCAGACGGAGGAAATTTCCAGAAAAGATTGGTCGAAGTCGTCGTAGTCGCTCCAGGTCTGAGGAGAGGAGGGGAAGAGACAGGAGCCGTTCTCGTTCCCGTGGCAGACATGACAATCACAAGAGCTATAGGAGAAGAGATCATAGCTATAGTCCTCACGAATCAGGCAGGGGAGGCCGAAGTCCTTCGCCTGGATCTCACAGAAGTTCTTACAAACATAGAGAAGATAGATGTGCGGGGCGAGTGCCACACAGATCTGAGAGCCATCGGGTAGATAGAGGGAGGAGACGAGACGTAGATGATAGACGACGAGGAAGATCACCGGCCAGAGACACAGGTCGAAAGACAGAAGAAAAGTCACGTATCTCCACCAAAGAAAGACTCCATGATCTGGATTACTCAAGGCTGATACCAAATTTCGATTCCATGGTAAAGTTTTCCGCACCGCTTATCTACATTTTGAAATCTTGCAACATGTTAAATCTTGTCTACCATGTTGTGCTTCTCCATTTTTAAGGGAAAGAAGTGTATCCTAAAGTAGAGCCTGGTTCGTCTATATCTTCTGTAAGTAAGTGTTGATGTCCCTGGATTTTTTGTGTAGTGTTAGATTATTCACGAGGAGAGCAAATAGTCCAGAGCTTATACCAAACTTGAAAGTACTTGTCAGTTGTAGGTAGTTGTGTAGTTTCTGATACTGATTAAGAAACCGATATTTGGTTGAGGAACTCACGCTGCAATGATATTTACATTAAATTCATACAAGCTAGAATACTTTGTTATAAGTGCCTTGTAAATAACCTACATTGTATATGATTACCGAGGACGAACTGACATATCTACATTTTCTCTGGTGTAGACTCCAGCTGAGAAAGTGAAAGCTAAGATGAAGCATCAACTGTCGGAAACAGGTCCTTCCTCATACCATAGCACCTCAACATTTGATATCAACTAACAAAATATTCAGATAGTTATTTACTGCTGGGTGTGAAATTTCCAACGTTTGTATGAGAAAGGGGTTTATCATATTCCTTTCGTGGTCTCGCCGCAGTTGTCAAAGATCAGGCGAAGGGTATGTCCGACGAGTGGGAACGATTTGACTTCAATAAAGATGCGCCTCTGGATGATGATGCCAAACAAGATTACTTTGGGGACGGTACTGGTGCCCGTGATGATACAGAGTTTCTTAAGAACACGGGAAGCACCTTTCTTTCTTCTTCAAATCAGGTACAAGATTGTTCTTAAGTATCACCCAGGTGGCTCTTCCTTACGTGATGGATACAGCGTCCTAAGCCTTATCTTCGAAATTTTGTCTTTTCCACGTCCTTTCCTCTAGCCTACATCTTATGCACCCAGTCTGCTGATAATGCAAGAGGACTACTCCTTTGATCACTCTAAACTAACACGCGCGACACTGCAAGTTGATACCTAGTTCTATTCCTATATTTCTTGTAAGCCTGATTCCTTGTGCAGGTAACGAGAGAAGCTCAGGTAAAATCTGTGCATGATAATGCGATTTTTGGGCCACCACAAGGGCTAAGAATAAGAGTCACGAATCATGAGGGACATCCAGTTGGTGTTGCGCATGCACCTGATGATTTAGACGACCAACCATTGATTGTTGAGGAAACCGAGGGCGCTTCCAACGATGAAAGCGCAAAGACTTATGCAGTTGACTCTGCGGACCGTGTCAACAATGTTGTAAGCCAACAGGTAGGGCCGTTTCTCTTTGTGCTTTCTAAACTATGACGCGTCAACCTCAGGTTCAGGGTCAACCTCAGGAGAAGCAGTTTCAGTTTGTACTTAAGAGCATGGAAGAGACGATACTTTTGATTCATAAGGGCTTTCTAAGCTATATGCAAGGGAGAATGTTAATGAGATGTCCTTACTGCTGTACAGGTCATTGCAATGCAGCAAGCTGGATCATGGCAGGAGCGAGCCCGTAAGATGAGAGAGTCCAGGGCCGGTTTGAATTTATGAACAACTACTTCTTCGCTTCAATGGAGCTCTTTGTTTCTGGCATACTCCTCCCTAGCTGTAAAGGTGTGTGCTTTGCCTTTACAAGAAACCCGATTGTCATATTCACTAGATTTCCAAGCACTCCTAATAGTTTGGAGCTCCTAATAGATCAATATGAGCTTTCCTACTCAACTACTTCGTGCTTTTTAATCATAAGTAACTTTACAGTTCCATTGTTTGAATCACTCGCCTGCAGGAAGTACCATTAGGTTGAACGCGTATGGCCTATTGGAGAAGCAGAAATTATATCATATGCCGATGATTGGTTATCCATTCGAAGCCCAACAAGTCTCTTAAATATTGGTATTCGAGCGGTTACGAGCTTTCCCCATCGTGTAGATTGCCGCAGGTTTCTATCCATCTAGACACAGGTTCGCGGTCCCCAAAGGTCAGAAAGAGGTCCGATCCCGTTCGCATTGCTAATATTGTTGCGTAATCAAGGATTGTCAGTCTAACTGTGGTTATCATGAAAAAATTGCCCGAGTCCCTGAAGTTATCTTCTTTGGGTTTCTAACCACTGAATTGCGGCGTCGTGGTATTCTGGTTGATATCGGACAAGTGTTTCGAGCTTTAACCTGTGGTTTTATATCCTAATCAACTTGGGGTCCCCCAAGTTGATTAGGATATAAAACTAAAACCTCTGGAGGGGAGAAGACGAAAAGAACAAGTCGAGTATCACACCTTCAGGTCAATGGAATGTCTCATATGTTGCGCATGCTTGCTATTCATCTATGTACCATGCAACGTACTTCAGCAATATATTTCCCAGCTCCAATGCTTTGCAGCCACTATTACTCTCCGTAATGCTCATGACACGTACAGTAAATGGAACATCTAAGATGATCCAATTTGGCCTAGTGATTACTTCCTTCTACTTCCCCACTGCGAAGCGAGGAATGAGAAAGTGGAGTGCCAGTTTGCGACAACTATTTGAAAGACTATTGATATGCAATATATTCGAGTGTCAATTAGTGATCTGGATGACTGGATGACCTTTCCACCGTTCCCATCGGTCCTTTCTTCTTAGAGCATTGAACTCCCCAAGAGAATTGACTGTCCAACCATTTCTTGTACTTAGTTCCTTCACATGGGAGGGAGGGGACAGCAGTGAGTTTGATCCTCTCTAATCTTCGTTGATAAACTCCCAAGAAAATGTACTGATGCACTGAAGATCCATCTGACAATCTCCCTTCTAAGGTACAGCAAACGAGTAAATTGCTTGAATCAGGAAACATAAAATTGTACAGAAGGTTGCTTCCTATCTTGATAGTGAGGAAAGTGAAACAGAGTTTCACTCGGTAGCCAAATCGTGTTACTTTTACAAATTTGGAAGCTAGAAAGAGAGCATTACGTACCAGTGGCGGATCCTGTGAACACAGACTGGTGATGCAAAGAAAGGTTGGCTTTGAAAAAGTAATTGGAGTGCAGCAATTGACGAAGCCAGTAATAGACAGAACCTAAATGAGAAGGAACAAGGTAAAAGAAACCCTGTGGAATAGTGTGTGTGGACCTTACCAAACATCTCAAGAAATTGCCCCTGCAGGCACATTAGCATGTACTTCAAACTTATCCATACTACAGGAGGAGGTCGTGAAGGATAACTGCAGTGGCCGAGAACCCGTTGGAAGCCAACCATGGCACTCCAGTACTTGGGTACCACAGGTAAACGTACGTCAAAACAAGGAGGTCGGCAGAGGAGCAGCTTAGAGAAGAAGAGGGGAAGTGAGCAAACGACCACTCCCATAACTTTTGGACGGTCTCCAGTAATGCTAACATCGGAGTTGTCCATCCGAGTAGTACACCCAAGTAGACAATGTTGCCTTGCAAAACATTTGTTCGGAAGTACAGAGGGCCATGGATGACGTGTGAATTATTTGCGGTTAGATTGTGGATGAACTTGCAAGAGAGACTACCGCACGACTTCCCGATTGTGTCCAGTCTTACTTGGCGTGGTTATAGTGTTTAGCTTCCAAACCCCGCTATCTAATGCGAGATTACCATGAGGCCAGTCACGTCAGATTTCTTCAAGAAGTCACCTTAAACTACAAAGGTTAAACATGCTCAGCGATTGTGAATAATAAGTTCTGATGATTTTGCTCCATTTGGAAGCATTAGTGTCTGTACTTTGAGGTCCATTCATCTTATGTACTCCCTTCGACTGCCAGTCCAAATCAGTGCTGTGAGTATTTTTCCCAAGCGTTCCAGGGAATTCCATGACTATGAGCAGCTCCGTGAATAGACTTCGGGCATGCTCTGTTGAAAACTTCCAGGTCCCATCGTGACGTAACTCGAGAATGGTACTGCACCTTGTTCAGTGGGTGTAATCCGTGGAAGAATTATTCCAGTTGGAAATGAGTTGACTTCTGATTCGTTAAACTTTCCTGATGTCCGACACTTGTTGATCTCTCGGGAAGACAGGAACTTGAATTGATGAAATTGGTTTACTTGCGAACCAAGCACAAAGTGGCTGTAATCTTGGCCACGTGCCGAAGGCGCTGACGGCCATTTATCAAGAGTAATGACACATCCTCCCAACATGAGACATCCTCCGATCGTTGGGTCTAGATTCCGAGTCGGAAGTTATGAGTCGACACTATAGCAGTTTAACAGTTCTGGAACTCTTAAACAGCGCAAGAAGCCCTCGTAAGATAATCGATTAGAGCTCGCCAATCCATCGACACTCTTGACACTTTTGCAATTTCGAGTTGAAGAATTTGAAGGTATGTGTCTCCCGTTGGAATGTTTTGGATGGGGAGGACGATCTGATCCTTACTATCGTCCTCGTCCTCAAGTCCCTAACTACCCTGTTGTACCACCATTTCATCCTCATCCCCGTCACTATCCAGGCCAGGCACCACCTCCTTTCTTCCCAGGCGGTGGTGGTCGCATGGATCACCATGGTGTAGGTCCTCACGTGCCTGGCCACGGTCCAGGTCCAGGATTTCCTTTCGGTGGTGGTCGAATGCCTGATCACCATGGTGGAGGTCCTCATATGCCTGGCCACGGTCCAGGTCCAGGTCCAGGTCGTATGGATCACCATGGTGGAGGTGGAGGTCCTCATGGTGGAGGAGGAGGTATGCATGGAGGCGGCCACGCTCACGGAGGTGGAGGAGGCCATCATCGCTGATCGTAAGTCAGTCGACACGGCTTATCATCGAGAAGGTCAGTGCGTTTTTGTTGGGTATGTATGAATTTTTCCGCATGAGAGTACTTGCTGCCTGTCTGTGTCAGACGTACTTTGTTGATTTCCGTCCGCGATGTACAAGAATAAGAGTATCGATAGTGAAAACTTGTTTCATTTTACAGATCCAGATCTGCCATACAGGTGAATTCCTGAAGCAGAATTCTCGAGCTCCATTGATTTCGAAGCAATGAAATGGACTCAGTCTCAGAGCTACGCAGTTGAAGATCGTAAGGGTTCTTCGACTGTTGCAGCGCAACGATCTCCCTCTCCACATGCGAGTCCTTGTACTGTAAATTCTTGCCGGTCAGCTCAATCCGGAACCTCGACTAGCTTAAAGCATGCCTGGGTAGAGTAGCTCCTATACCTTAATGGTAGATCTGAGTCGAGTATTAGCTGAATTACATCTTTTATACTTGCAATCATCTACTTGCAATCAGCAGCTTTCGCTGTACTCTGTAAATACAAATATTATGCAATATTGCGATTCATTGTTTTGAGGACTACAATCATGGGTGAAAGATATAGGGTTTGATCGAACTCTTTGATTCCTCATGTGTGATGAATATCTGGTCCATGAGATGTCGGTCTAGTGTGTGCACCTTGGTGTGTCTATTCTCTCTGGTTCGATGCTTCACGTGATTAGGGGACTGTTTCTTGCTATATTATGAATTGTGTATATGTAGGTACGCCACTGCATAGTGAGCTCATGAAATCTTTATGAACTTTTCGTAGCGAGACCCTTGCTGTTTAAGAACATATTGGACAGAGACAGTTACAGTCTAAAGTGCAAATTGGTTTCTATTTCCATTTTTTAGCATCAATCGTCATAAAAATTACTACCCATTCCGTACTCCATTCATTTGGAGACTTGTTCAAATCCGCGTGTGGTTTGGTCCCAAGTATTCTAGTTTGGCTCCTGAAGTTCCCCTCTCTCCTCACTCGATTATAGGGACCTTCCAAAAGAGTGATTTGCAGGCTTCCGTGTTCCGCGAGGGACCTTGAAGCATAGTAAATCGCGAGATTCAATGGCGATCCCCGAATAGAAAAATCTTTTGAACTCAGTGATTCAAGGGATGTCTTTCACTTCTCGAGTATACAGATTTTGTAACACAGCGATTTCTGAGATGTCACCTTTTACTTTTGGTCAACTCAGATCTTCTAACGCTAATTCACATGGGGATTTCACCGCGCATCTAGAAGGATCCTGAGCTCAGTAATTCATGGGGAGAAAGAAATTTCTCGGGTGTTACCTTTGATTGAGAGCCCCGGAAGAAAGCCCCAGATGAAGCACGTTTACAGGCTTCTAAACTACGACTCTGTAACACAATTCTGATCCCTTTTTGTCAGATTTGTGTTCCGGCTTTATAGACGAATCAAAAGGTTCATACTGTAGCTAGGCAGCATAGCTATTCGTTCATGAACAGTGACAAAGGGTTAGGGTTATCTAGCAGGGTTCTCTAATGCCAGTCATGTTAGGGTATAATGAAATTGGCAGCCCTAACCTGAAATTGACTACTCGGCAAGTTCAATTCTATCATTTCATCCTAAAAGGCTCAGCAGCCTTTGTCTTTTTTCATAACTCCAGAAGGGTCACAGGAACCTCCTTCTACCACGCGGTTGCCGGATAACTTCATTATACTTTTGGTGAAGTCTTAAATGACGTGGGTTCATTGTCGACATTTCAATTGCGGAGTTGACTGATAATCAAGAAACGAACGATCTTCTTTGTGAGGCTTCCAGACTGAAAAATCTATGGAGATTGCATAGGGTACTAAGGGAAGTCCTGTGGGGGTGGGGGTCACAACTGCCGATGCTGGTTGCAGATTTGTTCACGCATCTTCTTCACGAGTCTGCTGTCAAATTCAATTGCAGTTGAAACTTGCGGTTAGAACATGACCCGCTACAGGGCCCCCCTGAGGAAGTAGGTTGATTTCTTCTACTATACAGTTCCCTGTATCCACGAGAGTTGATAATGGCGTTCGAATTCTACAATCTTCAAGAAACGAGACAATGCAAGTAATGTGTATCTCAGCTAAGTGTTTCGTTCTAGATTTCCCACATGCTTCTTGACGTGCCACCCTGTTTGTCCTAAAAATCAGCAGCACCGCAATGCTCTTAATACTTCTAAACAGGCGGACAGGCATTAGAGAAGCATACACTACTCTGGTAGTTTTTGAGGTCCAGTTCAATTGTTTATGGTCTTCAGGGACTCTACTAGCCTGAGTGGGAAAGTTGTTGGAGTTAGACGTTAGATCAGTCACTCGTGGGTATAGATCAGCCATACCCGCTTAAGAAAGTGTGAGTTGAACAATTCAGTTTTAAGATGTTACAATAACGGATATACTCGTCATTGCCTAAATAGAGAAATCTTCTAGTTGTAAAGATATATCTCTACTAAAGTCGCAGAGTTCCTTCCTAGATGATTATCTCGTTACGAGCCCGCTTGTCAGAGAACCTCATGACTCGTGAAACTCTCAAAGGTTGATGATTATGAGTTATACCATCTTACATCGATGATCAAGAAATCGAAGTGGATGACGTTGTTCCACATGATCCTCCGATCGACAGCGCTAATTCGGCGTCCGCGCGTCGGTCACCTTCTGGATGGATATGTTATCTAGCACAGGGAACGCACAAGAGCCAAAATATAACACTGGAACTCAATTCCTACAGTTTATTCCATGCCTAAACAGCTACTCCTGTCTTTGGAGATTCGCTGCTGAATTATTCCTTCTTTCCATCAACCTGTTCCATTCTCTGAGAATCATGTACAGTTCTTCCTTTGCATACCATGAGCATGATTAGTGCATTCATTGTACTGTGTACGTAATTGATCCGTCTCTCGAAGTCATTCATGTCTCACGCAACTAGATTGAAGTTCAGTAAGCTTTTTGAATGTATTGATTCAGCCAAACCCGCAAGAGATTCATCTCTCTGGTACATAAAGGTGTCGGTGTACTCTCTGTTTACTCTGTTTCTTCTCCTTGGAAGAACGGAATGCGTGTTTCATAGTTGTTGATAACACATGGTAACTACTTCTTTCTCAATTCTCAAGCGGACTGACCGCATGCTGCGCTCCAGTGCTGTTTGCACCATGCCATTGAATTCTACAATCCAGAGATATTGTGCCTGTCAGGTTGAAAGCACAAGATGCATTTCACCAGGTTAACGACTCTGTCTAAGAGGTATGTATCGCACAGAGGGAAACGACAGGTGATGTATTGTTTCTCCATGGCCTCCAGAAGCATATGTCTCTGTTCCGATGGATCAATCAATCTGGCCCCAATGTTAGCCCTTTCAGAAATGTCCTCATATGCTCGTATCTTGACCATCTCATATGATTCTTGTTCGCAGAATACCAACATCGATGGAGAATGGATCTTTCCATTGTTGCTGAAAGTATATACTTAATTTGATTTCATCAGAAGTTGGTGGAAGTGGTGAAGTCAACCTCTAATACTGGTTGGCCACAGTTTTGCTGGCCTAGATTAAACAACTATCCGTACAGGCTTTTATCTTTCCGAACATGGAGAATACTGACAGGCAGGACAGAAGGTGAATCCTGTACTAAATCTTAGAGTTATGTTCTTCTATAGCACTGCTCGTACGGGAAGTCCATTCACAGAACTCGTAGGAAAAGTTCCATATATGCTTCAAGGACGATTGTGAAAATACTCGAAAGTATTCAACGGAGAGCATTCAAGACTTCATAACTAATTTCAGCTGATTCATGACTTTGGTGATCCAACACCTGAACAATTAACTATAGATATCAACTTCATTTAACGATTACCGGCTTTCTAGTATGTAAGGAAGAACTGTTGTACTCTCCGACCGTAGTTCGAGTTCTCCTCCACTCATAGTCTCCAATTGCTGCCAATGCAAGTTCAAGGTGCGAGACAATTAGTCATACAGATAAACAATGTCCACACTGAACAAAATTTTGAATTCATGCAAAGATTCGGGATGATTGATTTCTTAGTGCCTGAAGTTTCTGCAAGACTGTACACTGTGAGACGACACCTATATGAGGGAAAAATTAGATCATAATGCACTATGTCGAGAGATTGGCAAGTCCAACTCGACGAAATTGATTTTAGACAAATTAAGCTCTCGCTTTCATTCCACTATGTTTGCGGATGTGGTCAAGGTGATGAGTGGTGATGTCGATGAACTAGAGGAGAAGCTGCTGAAGAAGGTGAATCACCATGCCAGGGAGAAGTAAGGGATAGATTGGAATCTCGTTGAGTGAGAGAAAAAGCTCTGGTCTTTCTCAATGGTATTCAACAAAGGGATACACAAATCACTTTCAGATGGTGTGTGCGTGGGTCAGCAGATAGCGTGTTTATAATGATATCTCAAGATCAGCACACTTTAAACAAGGTTGATGGCATGCGCATATATGAGGTGACCACTTCAGAAAGACAAATGCACTTTCTGAGGAGAGGATCCCTCCACAATCACTGATGCAAACCGTGAAAAAGATTGTTCAGAGGGGTGACAGTCTGCACCTGCTCTGGAAGTCTTGATCAAATTCTTGAAGACGAGGAAGAAACCCCCCGACCTTAGGAAGAGACTTGGAAGGCGCTGGCGAAAGCAGAACTTGTTGCCGGATTGGAGGAGGCTAGCAAAAATGGAAACCGAGCTACGATGGATAGATTTCGTACGAGAGGTGTTCCTTGACATTCCTTTGCTATTCATTAACTCGGGAATTCAAAGTAGTCGCCAATCAGTCCAACCTCAAGGCAGATGTGGAGACTCCTTGAGGGCAAAGCTGTTTAGCATGTGGTTCACGAAAATGTAGCAACGTTGCGACAAAACTTGGAGTATAGATTACTGGTGACAGATGGGGACGAGGATTCTCCCATTCAAGCGCGTGGACACCTCAAGACTTTGGCACAAAAAGCAGACAATGCAATGGCGCTGTCATTCCCTTGGAAGAATCCTAAGATCGAGTAAGCTTTTTACAAATGCAGATTGAGGCTAGACTTTTACTTACTTGCTTTCTTAGTTCTGGGATGTATCTTTGGACTGTGACAGTCAACCTTTACGGACGATGTATGTTCCATCTACTTGCTAGAGTTGAAATTAAATTGAGGTCTTATGACAGGGTCTTACCTTAAAAAATTAAGGTGGATATGTTCATGCCATCTTACAAGCGAAATGTGATGAACATGATCGCAAGTGCTGGTCCCCAATTTTAGTAAGAACGATATCCATTTTCCACTGTCCCACTTTCCTATCTCCTCTGAGTTGAGGATGCACCTGGCTATGTAATCGAGTAAAGTTAGCACCAGTTTGAGAAATGAGAAGTATGCGGGTACTTGGAATATCTGGACTGCTACTTGGTAGAGAACGTGTTCAGGAAAGCAATTCTATCTTCACACTCTTCATTTTGCGGAGCCAATACAGCTGCCACAATTTCAGTCTTTTGTCCCCAGTTTTCACATCATTTTTTAACTAGGACAATTTTCGCGGCAACGACTTCTCGATATTTTCTTCAAGTTGGAGTTTCTTCAGACGTTGAAGTTGGAGGGGAAGATCTTGTCCGATTCTCTCGAGCAGCTGAGGGGTGTCTGGGATAAGCAGCTAGAGTGCTTGCCACATTCATTTGGTCAGCTACGGGCTCTTGAAGGCAATGAAGCACGGCCAATACTTAGACTAGTTACTTTGGAATTCGAGTATGTATCCAAATCCTCGCATAGCGGGACCCGAGAAAAGTTTTCTTGACGTAAAAATTCGAAAGATTCTTGATGGTGGCGAATTTCCAGCAATATTTTAGACACAACTGTCGCAACACCGTTCTGTGAAAGCGTTGACCTTGACGAGTTACGAGCTACGGATTCATGAAAGAAGGCCGAAACGACTCCAAGCGGTAGATAACAGACGGGTCAGACCTGGGGAAGGGAGGATATCTTTGTGCAAATGTCCAAGTGTTCTTCTCGTAGTCGTGAGTCAGAAGGACTCCATTCTTGAACTGAGGAACCTGTCTCCCAAGGGACGGTTGCTCTACATTCTGTGACAAAGGCTGGATACTGTAGAAGTAGAGATTGTCCCCTTGACCCTCACAGCAAACATCTTGCCTGCCGATGGTAAGATCATAGAAGTTCCCAGTGAACAGATATAGCATCCCGAAATGCTGCAGTGGCATTTCTCGAACCTTAGTCCACATGTAGCGAGCTGAAGGCGCAGACTCATTGAGTTTGAAGAAGCACCACGTTAGTTTGCAATACTCGTCCTCGCCCTGCATGCTGCAGCGACCTACGGTCATAAAGAACACGGTATTTTTGAATCTCACAATCTGAGGCAATTGAAGGCACCCTTCACTCTTTGGCAAGTTCGTTATGTCACCCCAAGTATCAGCCTCTGCATCGTATTTTCCCATCTTTGGATCGAGCAATGGCCACTTACGCAGCTCGGGATCGAAATCGTCTACTCTTGGGTACAGAAAGTAAAAACAATCATTACACGAAACTCTAGAGCTTATGAAGGGCAATGCATGTACGGGACCTCGACCCCACTTCCATGAACGAGTTTCAGAATCGTACACAGAATACACCGAGAACGTGTGACCTTCGGATTTATCTCTCAAGCTGCCAGATACTGACCGCGGAACAGATGTAGCGAAGAGCAACTTATAATGTGTATCCTCTGAGTTGACAATCACTCCTGCTAATCTCAAATACCCGTCACTGTGTATAAGATACTCGGACGAGATGAGAGGAAGGTCCAGTCCTTTCATTAGCATGAGTGCAGGGTTACAGATTATCAAAGACAGATCTGAATTCGGATGAACGTCACAGTAGCATGTATAGAACATCAGCCCAAGACTCCCCGCGGTTGTGCACCGGAAGCACGGTGAACATTGTCTGCCATTCGAGCAAAAGAGATTCAAAGACATGAAAATAAGACCCACGTCAATTTTAGTCCACTTGCTCTGATCCGGTCCAAGAGTCATGAGAGCCGCATCCTTTTCAGACTTTTCTTTAGAGGGCATGAGTACTGGAAAGCTTGTTTGAGATCGGAAGTTTGCAGGGGAACACCATTCTCTGCACATGATTCCCAAGTTCCATCGCTTACACACACGTCGCCATCTCATAAGATCCTGAAAGAAAACACACTGCATGATCTTCTCCAATATCTCCTCAGGTATATACCAATTTCTCGAAGCATCTATGTCAAAATCCAGGAAGCGGCTCACTCTATTCTTTCGTTGAGACACGATTTCGTCCAGTCCATTGTAAACTTCATAGCCGCCTACATATCTCGTCCTAGAACTTTCACCATATCGGGCCACAGTGCCTGCTCTTCTCTTCCTTTCTGAGCTCGAGCCAGCGGCTGCCATGGGGTAATTCGGCATCATGTAAGGTTCCACCAGTCCCGACCTGGTGTAAACAAGACCAACTGAAGCTCTGGCCAGGAGTAAATTGTAAAGGGAGAGCGCTTGAGATCATGAGCACCTAAATATGCAGCCCGCGAGTCAGGCTCAGGAGACACATTTGATCATGATCAGTCACTCCTCAATCTTCCCTCTCTCATTGTGGAGAAACAACTGATCAATTTCATAGACTACAACCAGGTCACCATTGTGTGTATATATCTCCATGATCAATATACATCAAAGTTACATGTACGATTGAGTAATTACGACGAATAGTGTTAGTACTTATAACTGTTACTATAAGTACTAACACAAGTCTATCAAAGGCAATAATGGTCGACGACTTCATGTCTTCTGATATATAGTTATATTTATTCAGGAGGAGAACACAAGACTTAGCGTGTGTATGGAACTTGCCGGAAAAGAACTATCGATCGCTGCGTATCCAACTTTGGGATGTTAAAGTTGAAGCAAAATACCATTGCGTTTGAGATGTCCTGGATGAAGGTAAACTAGCTTTCAGGCTTTTGTTCGTGTAACTGAGCACAGAAGACACATTGAATTCAGCGCACGGTCACCTGTCATTACTGTTACCAAGACACAACAAGATGTGTAATCTCTTTACGGTAAATGATTTGTTTTATCGGATCAATCATTGCAATGTACATCCAACCTTCAGTTAGAGATGGAGACTGGTTTACCATAGATTGACCATTCGTAGTAAAAAGAATTATTAGTTGATTATCTCTAATTTCTTGATTATATAAACTGGAGAATTTTGTGATCAATAAAGATGGTATTTCATTCAATATTGCTTTGCTAGATACTGTATTTTTATGGTGTCTTTAGGATGGTCGTGGAAGTCTCTCCTCTGAACCCGGTTGTAAAGAGATACTTAGCCTAATAAATGATTGTGTCCAAATAGCTTAAACTCGTATCAACTTGGGATATAATCTTCGTAAATACTGACCAATTACACCCAGCCAATCTGAAAGACTGCATGTTCCCACTCAAAGCGACTAATAAACTCAAACACAAGAACCAAATCCATAGCCTCAAGCAGTTCAAATAGTAGAAAACGATGAAGTAAATGATCGGAACTGGAGACAAATTTATCTTGAGATATTGAACTGTTTGCATCCCGAGTGGTAAAGAGAAACATAATGTTGTTTTCTCGCAAAGTTAACGAGTTCTGGAGTTTCAATGCTTTCAGCAACAGTGTATTGTCTTCTTCTGCCTTGGCACTTGATGGCTGGTATCTATAGAGGCTAAATTCCGTTTAGAGTTTCATGTTTACAAATAGCGGATTTAGAGGTGATGCAACACCTGAAGAAGCAAAACCGTCTTTGATTACTCTGTTATCCAAATTTGAGTAAATATAGGTCCGACTAGAAATGTTGTCTTGTTGACGGTGCTTGTTCCAGAATCAATCAAATGATAAAGCCCATAATTGTACTTGCTACTGGGGAAACGAATCTGATAGGAGGATCAAAGTTCTGGACCATACATCGTCTCATTCTTCTGTGGTTCTTCGATTCAGTGAGTGTAAGATGTTATCCTTCCCACTCGATCACACAGTACATTGATTGGAGTAACACTCGCCGGATGAGTACATGAGGAACGTCTTATCATGCTCTTGGACCAAAACTCCAGTACCTGCTGTCCCACCAGAAATCCTACACATTGCTGGATACACAAAGTTTAGAAGACTACATCCGCATTGACACATCGTTGCTTACTGAAATGGTGACATCCAAATTTTGCAAGTCAGTTCTCATCTCCATTAGACCCTAGCTGATAATTCATGTTTTGGGTGAAGGAATGAACGATTTGAATGTCGCAATGTCACTTCGAGTTTTCTCTTGAGGGTAAAAAGTTGGGAGTCCGGAGTGAAGAAAGTGCTTAGTTGTCTTCTAGGTGGCTGGGGAAACGACCTCGAACAATTATCGACGTTCACGAACTCTGATGGGGGTCCACGATCTCAGTGAACGGGACCGAGTATGTACGATATTTTCACTCCCAATTTTCTCCTGGCTAACTTCCCTTCTATCGGAGGGCCTTGTTTTTTCCTGTCCAGAGCACTTGACTTGTGGATGACTCATGCAACCACCTCTTAAAAGATTGATATCTTTCCTGTCAGCATTTCTCGGTAGACATTGCCTCTCTACCGCATCAACATGAGGGACTTTGGACCCGTAATCTGCAAATTTTCGATGTCATAACTTGGCTTGCTACCTGCGATTGCGCAGAAGAAGCCCCAGATGTTAGCTGGAGCGAGAAACTACAATTTTATAATTCATAGGTACCTGTACAATCAAGAGACGAGCATGGTGGTGAGCGGCATCCACAAGAAGCATCTCCCTCTCCATACGGCTATGCCATCTAAATTCCGTAGCCACCGAGTCCAGTATTCGTCCCCAACCCCGTAATGAAATCTTTAAGCTTCCCTGATTGCTCGATGGAGCCAGAGCAGATAACCCTGTCTTACAATAAGAAGCCTCGAACTGAAGGCGATTTGTAACTACAGAGCAGTCTCGTATCGCTCCGAGGAAGTTATTTCAACTTCATGTAGACATCAACAGGTCATAAAACTCCTCAAAAGACTCTAAAGAGACCAAGAAGATTAACGCAACGTCAATCTTCTACCAGAGCTCAAGTTCTTCGACACTGTACAATTTGCCAAGATCTTCTGGAATTAAGCCCTGGTAAATTTACAGGACAATGTCCAGCCTGGGCTGCCAGAGGAAACTACAACCTATGCAATGTAAGTCCTCTATGCAAGAGACGGACGACCACGTCGATTTCACCAGGTCGTATAGAATGAGGGTTCTCGAATGGAAGCATCCAAACCCTACAATATCCCCTTCAGCATCAATTTGAAAGGTATCCTTTCTTCTATCTAGCTCGACGGTGAAAGTTTCTGGCATGGTAGCCACCCACTCCCAAGTGTCGAGCCCATTATCAAACATCCACAAATCCACAAGGGGGTGCGGCGAGCTTCTTATCCACGTCCCGTTCGCCAGCATAAGAGCACCTTTGTAATGGAAAATATGTTTGATAACAAGCTCCTCATGATCATCTTGAGGAAGCGGGACTTCGATCAGCTGATCCCTGACGACTTTGAACAACTGGTCTGAAGGGGCAAGGAGATAAACGTCATCCTGTACAAGCAAGGCGGAATTTACTCCTCGTACGTTCGTACTAATTAAAGTCTCGGAGACAGCCCCCCAACAGTTCCTCAACAGATCGTAGACGAATACTCTTGTAAGTTTCCCGTCTCCAAATTGCAGAGCCACCACCTTGACGTTGGTGGGGTTCTCAGACACCTTCATGGTCATAGGGAAATGCCACCCTGCAACTACGAGCTGATCCTCCAATTTCGGCATAGGAGGCAGCTTCCTTTGCGTTCGATTCAGCGGATTAACGAGAAAGTTAACGCTCGAATCTCTTCCTCGCAGCAAAAACACCCCGGCATTCGCAGCAGAAATAGTAAAGCCATTCCATGTTTGCGAAAATTCTCCAAGAACGTGCCATTTCTGCACGTCCAGACCTCCGATGGTGAATTTTCCAGAAGTCCTCAAAATACAGCATGGTGGGCGACTGCACACCAGAGGCGTAGACTGAGCTAAAAACCTCGGATCCGATAGCAACGACATCCATGATCGACTGACAGTCCGAAGCCGAAGATTACTCCACCATGGCAAGCACTGAAGGATTTGAGGCAGGATCTCATCAGGTAACCTCTCCCACACCTCCGAATCCATACCGTAAACCTTCTCCTCCTCCTTCTCAGTGCACATCATAGTCGCCATAGCAAATTTTACTAACCTTTAAAACACGATTGTAAGGCGACAATCGGGAAGATAACTAGGGATGGGGAGGACGAGAGAGGACGGGGACGATGGATGGAATTAGCTTTAGGGATGGGGGCGGGTACGTATGGAACAAGGACGACGGACAAAACTACCTGACGAATGGAATTCTCTCCGGGAATGGAGATTATAGACGAAACTGGCTTTGGGGATTATAGACAGAACTGCCTTTGGGAATATCTTTGGGAATGAAGACGACGGGTGGGTAGGGAGTTTTTCTGCCGCCTGTCCATCATGCGCGGGATTTACCCTAGTTACAGCTTATATAAATTAAGTCGCCCGCTTCACACCGCCATTCATAACCCGTAAGCTACAGACTCATCGTTCCATCCGCGAAATCCCATCTCCTCCACTTCTTCAAGCAAGTTAGGACTAACATCATATTCCAGTGTTGTGCAAATCATCGGCTCATACACCAGATAGCTTCGCCTTCTCCCCTCACGACATTTCCCACAGGAACATTCATAAGTTCGACGGCGAATTACTCATCCTCTGTCTTCTCCACTCGCTCCAGTTGCAAACTCATTACCATGGATGAATGAGCCCTGACCTAAAGCGAGTCTGGTTCAGTCAGGTGACCCCGGTCAGGTCAGGTACATCAACTGTTGCACGCGGAGTAACCTGAAGGCGGTGAAGTGTGAATATTTGGAGATTGATCCGTCGTTGAGTGGATGGATGGATTCATGGTGCTCGGGATTTACCCTACCGGGACCCCATTGTGACATTTCCCCACACCATTCCAGGAAGTTCTGTTCGAGCAGTCCGGCCACAGGATACCAGTCAGCGAAACAAGATACCACTCGTGATACAGTCGCCTAATACGTCACCAGCAGTGTTAACGTGCATCCAACCGCGACGCCAGCGGTAAACAGATTCCCCAATTTACGCAGCTGGTTGTCGGTGAGTTCTCCAGTTTCACCTTCTTGCGCGCTTGGACGTTCGGATAACTAGATTTTGATAATGTGGGACCGGTTAAATAACTGCATTAGGCTTGAAAGGGATGCGGTTGAAGGTTAGGGTTCGCAGGAGGCCACCAGTCGGGATACCTCAAAACGAACTTGTCCCTGGCGGAGCATCGGTAAAGATTGTCCATCACCGGCCGATTTTCGCGACCTCATTTCTGTATTCGTAGTAACGTTTGAGAACATCATCTGCTGTTTACTGCCATAAATTATCTCGCAACCGGAACTAGTAGCCGGTGAGCCACGAACAGAGCGGTAAGGACTGGCATATACGAGAGATTCCGTCCTGGTTAGAAGAACATACCGGCATCAGCACCTTCACGAGCCCCGAAACGTCAACAAACTGTATGACATCGAGTATTCGTGGATAAAATATTCAGCACTTTTGCTGTCCACACTTCCTTCAGTGCCGCTTGTGCGATCACGTTGTGCCCGATAGCAGAGCACCTTGGCGATGACGTCTGAAGAGTGTGCAAACTCGTAATTCCTTTTAGCTTTTTCAAGCGGGAGATTGAGATTCTCATCGCACCGGCCAGCGGCTTGTGACCACCACCTCCACCACTTTGGTATTTTAGTCTCTGTATTGAATTACTTTCTTACATGAGCTAGTTGGAACGGGGGAGTAGAAGAGGGAATAAAGAACGGAGAGAGTCTTAGTGTGTGAAGAATTAGGGATTAGATGAGAGGCAGTCGTAACATCTAGTCAGCGAGCGGAAAATGAGCAGAGAGTTCCAGACACACAGATGTCATGTCATTTGCCCAGGGGATTCTTATTCCAAGAAAATCTCGGGTAAGGCTCTTGGCAGATTTCGAGGATTGTAGATTCGCTTTCATGTGGAGGTCTGTTTCAGAACGCTTCGTGTCACCATTCCAGACGTTCATGAAATGTCTTGCTAGGATGTAGAACAAACTCTCCAGCTGTCGGGTTCTGACCTCCATGTAGAGAAGATAAGATCAATAGCTCTCGGCATCTTTCTAAGTTGGAGTGATTAGCACGATGAAAGATTCAGATCTCTATGGCCTTCTTGACTTCACTTTGTTCATGATGTTATTCCTGAAGATGAATCCATACAGTGCTCACCTGGCAACTTTTACCGCTAGCTATTCCGTTGCAGACCAGTTACTCAACGACTTTCCCCTTGCAATAATCCCTTTCACCGAGCAACTTTTCCTCCTCCTTCAGTAACGCAGCCTATTTTTGATGCGCCAGGGCTCTATTCTTTTGCTGCTTGCGTCGGATCAGGGTCCTCGCCATCAAGTGACATCGAAAGGAATCACATGGAGGAAAAATGTAGAGTCAACCAGCCAAGTGAATACCGGTAGGTAGCTTAAAGGCATCCATCAGAGTCGAAAACAAGGCAGGTTCTTGTGCTATGAAGTTCTTGCTACCTGAACAAGGTTTCTCGGCGAAGACTCTAACAATGGTCAACAAATCGAAAAGTAGATATCGTATCAACATTCTTCAAGGCAAGATACACACAGAACTTGGGTACGTCAGACCTGGATTGAGATCGAAAGTCAACTGGAATTTTCTTGCAGAACGGGGAGTGACGATAGGTGCCCCTAATGTCGTAATCTGCAGTGTTGAGTCCTTTTACCCACCATGAAGGTTTAAGCCACCAGCCATGGAGTTTTCAAATGTGTAGTTTGACACTTTAAACAAAAGTGTTACTGTTACTGACCTGAATAATGTAGAAATTCAACTTTCAAGAGACATGGAGAAGGAATCAGAGAGGGTTGGTCACGCCGTTGCTCACACTTGAGTACGTCTCTGTCCCTGGATCTGAATTCGTCTGACGAAGGTTCTGCTTTCCACGATGCTTCTTCCACAACTCGGTTATTGCAAAGCACAACATCCTTCCCTACCGCCTAGGATACTCTGTCTTTAAACGTGTAGTGATCTGATTATTGCAATTCACCGCCACCAGTAAATTTGTAAAGTTACTTTGGCCTAAAGATCATGATGAAAGATCGGTGTAGACTAGGCCAACTCCAAGTTAGCTGTTGGTAAAACGAATGATAGGAGACTGAGGGAACAAAAGCGTAGGCTGGTCTAATCACTTCTGTTGTTGAAGACAGACACTAAGGTGATTGGATCTGACCACTGTAGCTGTTACTTCCGTGCGGAAGGGGTTATGTTCTGTACTCTGCTCCCTCAGCTGCGATACTGTTGACCAAACACGCGATATTGTTAAGCTTATCAGTGGCGACTCGCTGCCTCGTGTAACGTAACAGCTTGATCAATCGCTGTACATGCCCCCAGATCTCACCTCTAGGAGGATTCCAAACTTGTGCTGCGGACTGTATCTTCCATCCTAAGCCAGCATGCATGTCAAATGCCGAGTATACCTGTTGTCGGAGACATGCGCTGCTTCCCGTTTTTGAAGATCGGAGTTACCATTGGTTATGCGTGTTAATCTTCACTCCAACTTATACGCAAAAGGTCAAAGTATTTGCTTCCATATGATCCAGGATGCTGTGTAATGTCTTTTGGTCTTTCCCCTGAGTCTTTGCTGTGGGTATTCCTTCCTCAACTGCCGGTGACTTCTGTTCATGTATATCACGGCCGAAAGATTTCCAACTCATCTCCGCAGACGTTACACCAGTTCATTCAATAGGAGAATGCGAGAGTCGCTAACCCAGTACCAACTATACAATCGTCAGTATCTTCGAGCCTACGACCGCTGGAGCAGTATCCTTTTGTTCTTTCTGTAACCAACCTCTGATCTCTCCCACTACGTGATCCTCGCATATCATTAAGAAGAATGCTGACCTCCTGTCATGTTTCAAATGGACGTACATGACTCACGTCCAGACTCCACTTCCACAGCGGTGGCACAGTGTAGCGACGCATTAGTGGGGAGTAACTGGAGAGTCACTTCATGTTGGAAGATGAACACACCCCGGCTCAGAACAACCAGCTCAAGAATTACACAGAAGCATTGATAAGATTCGCAGAAGCAGAAAAGCATTGGACTCACTTACGCAATCCACACATGTGTGCTGCAGAGTCATAACAGTTTGCTATCTTCGACGAGTTAGACATGATCCCCTTTCACATGTCGTACTGATCGTACTGTACGTGCTCTTCTCACTAAGCTACCGAAGGTGGATGTCATTCTGCGCTGTGAATTTGTTACCTGACTAACATTTATGAACGGAGGAATCTACTTACGAGAGATGGATCCGAGAACACATGAAACTCCTCTGCAGAAATGCTAAAATTACGATAGCGTTCATCGTCGAGCAAATTTCACAGAATCGAGTACCGTCAACCATGCGTAATTTCAGACAACTGTAGGGACCTCTAAGGCTAAGAATCCCATGACCCTAAGCATTGTGTATTAAAAATGAACTCTCAGGACGACTCTGGATGAGCATCGATCGAACTTGTACCTTCCTTCGAGAGATGAAGATGAGGTGAAGATGACATCTAGGCATCTACAACAACGGAGAATTCCATGAGCCAGGTCCAAAGAACAGCCATCTGACTGTGCAGTACGAGGCAATTTTTTAATGGCTGAAATTGCTCTTAGAAACAAATTCTGCATCTGGCGGCATCGACGGATGGATGAGATTTTCTGCCGACGCTGACACTAAATGTTGAGCTTCAGTGGGCTAGGGGAATATTGGTCGTCAACTCAGTCGCATAATGTGTATTTAAAGGAGATGCCCACGACCTCCAATCCGCGTAGTCCCTTCAAGCGTGAACTTCCTGTGAGAACTGCATTAGTCAAAATCATGCGGTCGCGCTTATGCTACAATGCCCTGCTTTTCCGTCACACTCCGGTCACATCTGCACAAATTGCGACATCAAATTTCAGCGGCTGGAATTCAAATAATTTTGAAGAGTGGATAGCTGGGGATGACAAGGATTTCTCGTCGTATGTAAGCAGAGAAAGATCTGGGAGATAGCATCGTATCACCTGTCCTGCAATACAGTCGATGTAGAAGCTACTTTCCCATCTTCTTTGACTGTGAATACATATTCGCTTTGTTAAAGGAGATTCCTTGTGTAAGCTATTAGGACGTGTCACAGTAAGCCTATCTCATGAACCGGCGATAATAGTCTCCCAGCTGTCCGTTTCTTAATCACGTTGTTATTTCTAAGTGGTAAAGCATCGCGGGTCATTCTAAAAAACCATGGACATTAAATGAAAATTATAAGTTTATAGATAATTTATATAAATATCGAATATAATAGAATAAATCCTTATTTTTTAATTTTATTAACTTTAGATATATTATTATTATAAAATAAGATTGAATAATGATATCATTAGAATTAGAATGAATTTTTCATGATGATATTAAATAAATTAATATCATAAGCAAGAATATAAAAATTTTTTAATTTCTCTTAAAATAACAAAATTTTCTTATAACTATTCAAAGTAATGTGATTTATGTATTTTAGAAGAATTAAAATTTTTGCAAATATGTATAAGATAAAAAGATATGCAAAATTAAGAGAAGTAAACAGAAAAATTGAAATATATCATATTATAATAACAGAAAAGTTAAAAATAAATAAGATTTTTTAAACAATTATAATTCCTAAATATATTTAAATGGCTACAAAATATTTTGATTCAACTCAAAAGAAGATTCATCAAGAATAAATTTATAATTTGATTCCATTTTTAAATTACTATATCATAAATTTTTATGTCTATGTTAAGATGAATGTGCACAAAAGGCTACATGGTATATCTTGGAGAAAAATAAAAAATACAAAAATATGAAGAAGTGCAAATAGAGAAACTGAGCAGGAAGTGCAAGCCAAAGGGCCCAAAAGCCAAATGAAAAAAAATAGTCCAAGCCATACATGGAAAAATAAACAAAGTAACAAACATCTAAATGGTATGATATAGATCCTCCAAAGGTATGTATGTCTGGTAGATTGGGGGCAGGGTTTAGACTTGTCCGGAGCTCATATTACTATTGTTTGTCAATGAAGACACAATGCATGTGATTGCTATAAATGGCAAATACCCATTGGTAAAAGTAAGAGGTGAGCATGGTTGACAAGATAGCTAATACACCTCCACCTTTGCACAGAATTCCATGTTGCATTGTGAAAGAGACCGTCAAATTGGTGATGGAGATGGCCAAAAATCTCCACCACCAATTGGATAAAGGTGTTGGAGATGAGTTATGATGAGATCCAAGCTCACGTGTTCCCATCAAGCAGATAAAATGGGGAGTGGTTAAAGGAGTCCACTTGGTTTCTTGTTGTTGGCCTTGTTGTGTTGGTAGCTCTCACACAATTGGACAAACTCTTGAACATCTTGTTTCATGTTGGGCGACCACTATTGGTGTTAGAGAGTATCCAAGGTCTTGTCCATGCCCATGTGACCAGCAATTGGTATGTCATGGGCTTCTTGGAGGTGCACAAGTCAGAGATTATCCTTGGCTGGAACATAAATTTGGTTCACAAACAATAAAAGGTCTTCCTTGAAGGAGAAGGTGTTGTACTATTTGTTGGATACTATAAGATGACCTTGTACCAACTGAAAGAAAGGATCTTGTTGTAAAGTGGTCTTAAACTCAAGTTGGATTTTAGAGTCAACTGATATTGTCATAATTGCCATTGTGATAAGAGGAAGAGACTTGAAATTCATGATAGGGCATTAGAAATGATGTGGAACCAACCAAGTTTATACTCGAGTTTGATATCAACAATTGTAGTTTTTCTCCCCATCAATGATGTTGACTCTTCATGTGTCCCAGGTGTAATGTCTACAACAAAGGTTTATGATCAGTTTGCATGATTACTTTTAATAATCATGCAAACTGATCATGCAAACTACAAATAATGCCTCAATACCTTGGTTGCATATACCATTACTAGTTGTTCTTGATATGGAGCAGAGAAAATCCTTTCTATGGCATTTAGTCTACGAGACACAAGGGCAATGGGATGTAACCCATCTAGGAATTCCTATTGCAACACGGCTCCAATTACATTGTTAGAAACATCAAAATCAACCACATAAGGTAGTTGAGGATCATATGGTTGACAAATCGGTCTTGAATACACTATATATTTCATCTTTTGGAATGCTTCTTTGTGCTTGTTGGTCCATTGGGAGCTCAAGTTCTTCTCCAAGAAATTGGTCAATGGTGCGGCTACATGAGCATAGTAGTGGATGAACCATCAGAAAAAATTTGGCCAATCCATTAAATGTCCATACTTTTATAGCATCCTTTGGAGTAGGCTAATCAATGATAGCCTTGATTTTCTCCTCTTCTATCTTGATTCCCTCCAATGGGATATTGTTACCCAAGAAGGCAACTTCCTTCTACTAAAAGGTACACTTTGACTTCTTGCAATAACATTTCTATTGTCATAGTCATCTTAGGACTTCTTGCAAGTGATTTATGTGTTTCACCTTTTTTTTTTGCTATAGATTAAAATGTTATCCAAGAACACCACCATATACCAATCCAATATTCCATCCAACACCCTATGCATCTAATCCATGATGACTATTGGAGCATTAGTGAGCCCAAAAGGCAGAACTCTCCATTCAAAATGCTCATACCTTGTGCGAGAGGTAGTCTTTTGCACATCTTTCCTATCAATGGAAATTTACCAATAGTTGTTGCAAAGATCCAACTTGGAGAAGTTTTGTGCTCCACTCAATTAATCAAGCAAGTCATCAATTCAAGGTAAGAGATATGCATCTTCATTGTTTGTTTATTGATTCCATGGTAATCAATACAGAAATGAAGTCCTGTATCCTTCTTTGGAACAAATAGTATTGGTGCTCCCCAAAAAATGTATTATATCTTATGAAATCCTTCTGCAAAAACTCCGTAAGCATTGTTCACAACTCCTCCAACTCCTTTGGTGAGAGCTGATAGATTGGTCTACTCATTAGAGTACTCCTTGGCAATAACTCATTCTTGAAGGGCATACCATAATCAGAGGGTAATCCCTTTGGCAAATCATCCAAAAACATATCTAAAAACTCTTGGAGTTTTTGATCAACCATTGAGGTTTGAGGTATGAGGTTTTTTATCCTCTTTAGATCCTTTGTGTGCAATCTGCTTGATCCACATCAAAAAAATAGACTTATCTTCCTCCAAAGCTTGCTCTATGGCTACTTTATTGACAAATTTCCCATCTTGGGACTCATCTTCCTCCAAAGCTTGCTCTTTTGCTACTTCACTAACAAATTTTCCATATTGGTAATTGTCTTTCTCCAAAGCTTGCTTTATGGTTGCCTTCCCAAAAAACTTCTCATCTTGGGACTGACTATTCTTAGGTGTCTTCCTAAGAGGTGCCAGACAACCTAATTCAAAGTTTCTACCTTGGTGTTGTACTTGAATTTGTCATCAATTCCAATCAAATTGAACCTTATGACGTTCAAGCCAAGGTAAGACTAAAATGACATTATAACAATATGGAGTTTAGCAATGAAGTTAGTTAGGGCTAACAAAGTAGTGAATCTGCCAAATTAGCCTAGAATATTCTAGAAGTATCTAGGAAGCTTCTTGGGAAGCTTCCAACTAGCTTAGCTTGCAAGCCAAGTAGGTGACTTCTAGAAGAAAGCTTCTTGAGAAACTTCTCGGTTAACTTGGCTTGCATTCCAAGAAAGTGGCTCAATGAAGCTTCTTGAGAAGCTTCTCAAGAGCCTTATATGCTCCCTATAAATACTTTAATCAAAGCTCATGCTAGGCATTCAAAGTTTACCCACATTCAAGTGTCCCAATGTGATCTTCCATTCTCTTATTTCTCTCCTCGGTCTTGGTCTTTTATATTGGTATTAGAGTACGAATGGGATAGATGGAATTTATGGATCACCAAATCCATCTTTGCCAAACGATTGGGATTTTTGTGTCCAAGTACTACACAAGCATCATTTCACACAATTCATCACCTCACACTTTGGGCAGTATCTTTTGCATACAATCACATTGTCTCAGGAACCCTTGATACTTTTGGTTGTAACTTATGGAGTGTGACAACCCAACAAGGATTACTTTTGTGGTAATTAGGCAAATAAAGTTTGTTCCTACAGAGATACAAATCAGAAATGTTCAAATACAAAGAAAAATGGTAATAAGTAGTTCTTCTTGGTTGTGTCTTTAATCCCTTAGGTAGAAACTACACCCAGAAGAGAGAAACAAGCACTGACTCGTAGTCTTAACACAAATTAACACTCACTAATCACAACTCCATCAAATTCTGTCCAAACAAATCTTGATTGTGATGATTTAGATCCTTCCAAAGATGGCTACTTCAATACAAAGCATCTTTGCCTCAAAATTATGTTCTACCCCTCCACTAAAGGTACAACTTCCTCAATCAAAATTTCTTTGCATCAACCCTACGTTGCGCTCACAAATGCAAATACTACCAACACTACAATTCTTTACAGATCTGTCAAGGCATTGCCCTAATTGCACTTCACTCAAGATCAAAGACACAGAATGAATACCAACGTTGTGGAATCCAACATCCAACAAGCACATTGACTTGCACTTTGAATTTCTCTCAACACTCACAAATGCACGCATAGAGTTGATACTTGGAATTAAGTTCAAGCGACAAGCATTAAAATCAGCACTTCACTTTATCTATCTTCAGAATTTGGAATACTAAACAACATAAGATTGCAAATGCTCCCTTTAAATAGACTAAGTACTTGACATTTATCTAACAAAAATACCATTCCCTACAACAAGTTTTCCAACCTACAGATCCGAAATGACAATGCACCTCTTCATATCTCAAATCTGATCCTACTCCGATCCGATGTCTACCTCTTCTTTGGCTTCCAAACCCAATGATCCTCCAAGTATTTCTCCTTCTTTGGATCTATCTTCACCTACCAAATCCTTCAATATTTCTGCTACTTCTTCACTATGAATTACAATTGAGGTCATGGGTAACCTTTCTAACTCTTTATTTTCCAACCCACTCTTCTCCAATGTCTTAGAGGATAACTCCAAAGACACCTGCACTCCTACTTTTGCTACTTTAGACTTCTTTGCCTCCTTCACACTAATCCAAAGTCTTTCTAACTCTGAGTTCACTCAATCTAATCTGAGACTTACATTGTCTCCTACCTCAATTATCTTCCTATCTACTCTTTCCTCAAACAAATCAGAAGAGTGTTCATATCTACATCTTTTACTCTCCTCTTCCGAGTTTCCTTCACAAGCAATTTCAATTTGTGCAATCTCACTTCCTCCAATCTCCCTTTAGACTCGATGCTCAGCATTGCTTGCAATCTCCCAACCACTTTTCCTATTGACTCTGATGCATACACCCAAGATTGGTCTACCTTCAACTCTTCTCGGTACATCTTTAACTCATCTTTGCACTCAATAGCAAGCATCTTCTTCTCTTTGGCATACTGAGCACTCTGCATCTCAGCACTTCTAACCAAGCCTCGCAATCTTTCCTCCTCTTGGTGTTGGATGGCCAACTCCCTTTGCCATGCTTGATATTTTCCTGCTGCACTCTTCCTCATGCTTTCTAACTCCTACTCCATCACAACCGCTGTAACAATATGGAATTTAGTGACGAAGTTAGTCGGGCTTACGAAGTAGAGAATAAGACAAAATAGCCTAGAATATTCTAGAAGCATCTAAGAAGCTTCTTAGGAAGCTTCCCAACTAGTTAACTTGTGCCCTAAGCAGGTAGCTTCTAGAAGGAAGCTTCTAGAAGCTTCTAACTAGCTTAGCTTGCACGCCAAGTAGGCGGCTTCTAGAAGGAAGCTTCTTGAGAAGCTTCCTAGTTAACTTGGCTTGCACTCCAAGAAAGCGGCTCAAGGAAACTTCTTGAGAAGCTTCAAGGGTCTTGTATGCTACCTATAAATACCAAGGCCGAAGCTCATGCTAGGCATTCGGAGTTTTCCCTCATTCAAGTGTCCCAATGTGAGCTTCCATTCTCCTATTTCTCTCCTCGGATTCGGTCTTTTACATTGGTATCAGAGCAGGAATGGGATGGATGGAATTTATGGACCACCAAATCCACTTCCGCCAAACCATTGGGACTTTCATGTCCAGATATTACCAAAGCATCGTTTCACACAATTCATCACCTCACGCTTTAGGCAGGATTTTCTACATATGATCACCGTGTCAGAGGAACCCTTGATACTTCCAGTTGTAACTTATGGAGAACGGTGAACGTGTTGTATCTACATGTTAATCAACTAGATAAATTGCAGGTAGTGGAATAGAGTAGTAGCGATGGCGGCAATACCGGATGTTATCCTTGCAATGCAACGACAAATCGAGCATCTTACTCGATTGTTGGATGAACGAGACCAGCAACGACGAGAACAGATAGACAGAGCGCCATTTCGAGATGGAGAAGATCGCATTCGATTTCCGAAACCCAAGGTGTTTGAAGGCAAGAATCTTCCAAGCACAGTGGAGAATTTTGTGTTTGACTGTGAACGTTACTTTGAAGCCACCAATCTTCAAGACGAGCGGAAACAAATTCTCTTGGCTTCTAGCCAATTGGATGGAGTGGCAAAACTTTGGTGGCGATTCCGAGTAGAAAGAGCTGAACGACAAATTGTTACACCAATTTTGACATGGGCAGAATTCAAGGATGCAATACTTGGTCGATTTCAGACTATAAATGCCACCCGAGCTGCACGAGATAAATTGGCAGAGTTGAGGCAGATTGGCTCAGTGAGAAGCTACATCACACAATTTCAGAATATCATCATGCAAATTCCAGATATCCAAGAAGGTGAAGTTCTGGATCGATTTGTGCGAGGATTGAAGTCACGAACCAGATTGGAGGTGACCATGCGAGAGCCACAGAATGTAGAACAAGCCATGCAATTGGCTGAGCGTTTTGATTCCTTAGTTGCGACAACTTGGTCTCGACCTCGACCTACACAAAACCCACCAGTACCACGAGTGGAAGAACCGGTACCAATGGAGATTGATGCTATCCAACGAAGACCACTTGGCACAGTAGATAGAGAAAGATTACGACAAAATGGAGGTTGTTTTTATTGTCGCCATTTGGGGCATCGCATTGCTGAATGTCCACTCAAGAATGGACGACCTCAACAAGTTGCCCAAGTGGAGGTTGTGGAGCGGAATGATCAGGGAAACAAGGAATCCCAGTAGGAGATTTCGAGCCGCCTACTGGGAGCTTGATTAGTTCCAATGGGATTGAAGGCTCGACCTATGCAAGTTTGCTTCACTTGCAAGGTATGATATCTAATCGAGGTTGTAGAATTTTGGTTGATTCTGGAAGTTCAAAGAATTGCATGTCTATGCAAGTAGCAAAGGAATTGGGTATTCCTATCAAGCCAGTGATTGGAAGTAGTTTGATGATGGCGGATGGTAGAAAGGGTTCTGCATTCCGCACCTTGCATCCTGTTACCTTCAAGATTGGGAAGGAGTATTTGGAGTGTATGAGGTTTGTAGTGGCACCTCTACACTATGATATCAGTCTGGGTCTACCTTGGCTTGAATGTCATAAGGTTCAATTTGATTGGACCCGACACCAAATTCAAGTACAACACCAAGGTAGGAATTTCCGATTAGGTTGTCTGGCACCTCTGAGTAAGACACCTAAGAATAGTCAGTCCCAAGATGGGAAGTTTGTCGAGAAGGTAGCCATAGAGCGAATCTGGAAGGGAGATGAGTCCCAAGATGGGAAGTTTGCCAAGAAGGCAACCATGGAGCAAGCTCAGAAGAGAGATGAGTCCCTAGAAGGGAAGTTTGTTAATGAAGCAGCCATAGAGCAAGCTTTGGAGGAAGATAAGTCTGTATTCGCAGTGTGGATCAAGCCGATTGCACAAGAACAATCTGAGGAGGGCCAAGTGCCGCATCAAGCGACGGTTGATCGGATAGTTCAAGAGTTTGCAGATGTGTTTCTGGATGATCTGCCAAAGGGATTACCCTCTGATCGAGGTATGCCCTTCAAGATCGAGTTATTGCCAGGGAGTACTCCAGTGAGTAGACCAATCTATCGGCTCTCACCAAAGGAGTTGGAGGAGTTGCGAACAACACTTACAGAGTTGTTGGAGAAGGATTTCATACGACATAGTACCTCTCCTTGGGGAGCACCGGTACTATTTGTTCCAAAGAAGGATGGAGGACTTTGTTTCTGTATTGATTACCGTGGGCTCAATAAGCAAACCGTGAAGAATGCATATCCCTTGCCTCGGATCGATGACTTGCTTGATCAATTAAGTGGAGCATGATACTTTTCCAAGCTAGATCTTCGTAGCGGCTATTGGCAAATTCCTATTGAAGGAGAGGACATGAAAGAGACTGCCTTTCGTACAAGGTATGGACATTTTGAGTGGAGAGTTCTACCTTTCGGACTCACTAATGCTCCAGCAGTCTTCATGGATCAGATGCATTGGGTGTTGGAGGGGCTATTGGATCAGTCTGTGGTAGTGTTCTTAGATGATATCTTAATCTATAGTAGGACAGAGGCAGAACACATGAATCATGTGCGAGAAGTCCTAAGACGACTACGACATTGGAAATTTTACTGCAAGAAGTCAAAGTGTGCTTTTTGGCAAAAGGAGGTAACCTTCTTGGGTCATAAGATCTCATCAGAAGGGATCAAGATGGAAGAAGAGAAGATCAAGGCCATTACTGATTGGCCTACCCCGAAGGATGCTACCAAAGTATGAGCGTTCAACGGATTGGCCAATTTTTACCGACGGTTCATCCACTATTATGCTCACGTGGCTGCACCATTGACTGACCTCTTGGGAAAGAACTCGAGCTTCCAATGGACCACCAAGCATGAAGAAGCATTCCAGAAGTTAAAGCATATGGTGTCTTCAAGACCCATTCTTCAACCATATGATCCTCAACTACCTTGTGTGGTTGATTTTGATGCTTCTAACTTTGCAATTGGAGCTGTGTTACAACAAGAATTTCCAGATGGACTACATCCTATTGCCTTTGTGTCTCGCCAACTAAATACAGCTGAAAGAAATTACTCTGCTCGAGATCGGGAACAACTTGCAATGGTATATGCCACCAAGGTATGGAGGCATTATCTCTTGGGGAAACAAGTGATCATGCGAACTGATCACAAGCCATTGTTGCAGACCTTACACCTAGAGCACATGAAGAGTCGACATCATCGATGGGAAGAGCAACTCCAATTGTTCGACATCAAACTTGAGTACAAACCAGGTCGGTTCCATGTCATCCCTGATGCTCTATCACGACGACTTGATTTGAAGTCTCTTCCTCTCATCGCGGCAGCAATTACGACGGTGTCAATTGATCCCAAGATTCATAACGAGTTTCGGTTAGCCCTACAGCAAGATCCCTTCTTCCAAATGGTACACGGTCGTCTAACAGCACGTGACAAGGAGTACAACACCTTCTCCTTCAAGGAAGGCCTTTTATTCCATGCAGACCAGATCTATGTTCCAACCAAAGGTGATCTTTGACTTGTGCGCCTTCAAGAAGCCCATGATTTACCAATAGCTGGTCACATGGGAGTGGACAAGACCTTGGGCACCCTCCAACGCCAATGGTGGTGGCCCAACATGACACGAGATGCTCGAGACTTTGTCCGATCATGTGAGAGTTGCCAACGGAACAAGGCCAGCAACCAGAAGCCGAGTGGACTCCTTCAACCACTCGCCATTCCATCCGCTCGTTGGGAGCATGTGAGCTTGGATCTCATCACATCCTTGCCAAAGACAAAACAAGGACACACCGCAATTGTGGTGTTTGTGGATAAGCTTAGTAAGCAAATCCACTTGGCACCAACCTGTGATACCGTGGATGCTCCAACCTTAGCACAAATCTACTTCGACAATGTCTTCAAGCATCATGGGACGCCACGTGTACTCATCTCCGATCGTGATCCTCGATTTACCG
Source organism: Lunularia cruciata (assembly GCA_948567375.1). NCBI lineage: Eukaryota > Viridiplantae > Streptophyta > Marchantiopsida > Lunulariales > Lunulariaceae > Lunularia > Lunularia cruciata. The sequence goes on from OX419757.1 coordinate 45,305,150, forward strand.
GGAAGTTTTGGCAAGCACTCTTCCAGATACTCGGCACCAAGCTTGCTTTGTCCATGGCCTATCATCCTCAAACTGATGGACAAACCGAACGCGCCAATCATACATTGGAGGATATGTTGCGGGCCTTTGTCAATGTCCACCATACCAACTGGGATGAATGTCTTGCAGCTGCAGAATTTGCCTACAACAATTCCAAACAAGCAAGCACTGGATTTTCTCCCTTCTTTCTCAATTTTGGCCAAGATCTGCTTGTTCCAGATTCTCTTCTTGCTCCCCCTCCCTCTCAGGTTCCTCATACTTCTACATTCTTGACCACTATATCCCAATCTCTCCAACAAGCCAAATCTCACCTCCTTGTTGCTCAGAATCGCCAAAAACAATATGCAGACCATCATCGTCGTGATCTCACCTTTGAAGTTGGTGATAAAGTCATGCTATCCTCTAGTAACCTCCCTCTCCCACTTGATACCCAAGTTTGTAAACTTGCTCCTAATTGGATAGGACCCTTTGATATCACTCACATTATCTCTCCTGTTGCTTATCGTCTTGCCTTACCTTGTCACATGCGTATCCATCCTGTCTTTCATATTTCCAAGTTGAAACCCTTTGTTCCTAACCCTTCTTCCTTTTCCTCTCGAGTCCAACCTCCACCTCTTCCTATCCCTATCAATGATCATGAGGAGTACGAAGTTGATCGTATCCTTGCGCGTCACCATATTCAACGAGGCCGTCACCAACATACGGAGTACAAGGTCCTTTGGAAAGGGTATCCCCTTCATGATGCTACATGGGAACCTCTTTCTCACCTCCAGAATGCACAGATGGCCATCAAGGAATTTGAAGCTTCACTGGCGACGAGGACGTCACCAACTAGCAGCGGGGGAATATGTAACAATATGGAATTTAGTGACGAAGTTAGTCGGGCTTACGAAGTAGAGAATAAGACAAAATAGCCTAGAATATTCTAGAAGCATCTAAGAAGCTTCTTAGGAAGCTTCCCAACTAGTTAACTTGCGCCCTAAGCAGGTAGCTTCTAGAAGGAAGCTTCTAAAAGCTTCTAACTAGCTTAGCTTGCACGCCAAGTAGGCGGCTTCTAGAAGGAAGCTTCTTGAGAAGCTTCCTAGTTAACCTGGCTTGCACTCCAAGAAAGCGGCTCAAGGAAACTTCTTGAGAAACTTCAAGGGTCTTGTATGCTACCTATAAATACCAAGGCCGAAGCTCATGCTAGGCATTCGGAGTTTTCCCTCATTCAAGTGTCCCAATGTGAGCTTCCATTCTCCTATTTCTCTCCTCGGATTCGGTCTTTTACAAAACCCACAAATACACTACACATAGGTGGAGGAACCGGCACCTATGGAGATTGATGTTATCTAATAGAGACCACTTGGTAAAACGGATAGAGAAAGATTGTGACAAAAGGTTGGTTGTGTTATTGTTGCCAAGTTGAACATTACATAGCTAAATTTCCACTTAAGAATGGGCGATCTTGAAAAATTGCCCAGATGGAGTATGTGGAGTATATTGATCAAGGAAAGGACAAATCCCAATAGGAGATTTTGAGTTACTTCTTGGTAACTTGATTAGTTCCAATGGGATTGAAGGCTCAACCTATACAAGTTTGCTTCACTTGCAAGGTACAGTATTTGATTGTGGTTGTAGGATTTTGATTGATTTTGGAAGTTCAAAGAATTGTATGTCTATGCAATTAGCAAAGGAATTGAGTATTTCTATCAAGCCAGTAATTGGAAGTAGATTGATGATGGTGGATGGTAGAAAGGATTTTGCATTTTTTACCTTGTATCTTGTTACCTTCAAGATTGGAAAGGAGTATTTGGAGTGTATGAGGTTTGTAATGGCACCTCTACACTATGATGTCATTCTAGGACTACCTTGGCTTGAACGTCATAAGGTTCAATTGATTGGACCCGATGACAAATTCAAGTACAACACCAAGGTAGGAATTTCTGATTAGGTTGTGTGGCACCTTTGAGTAAGACACACCTAAAAATAACCAATCCCAAGATGGGAAGTTTGTAAAGAAAGCACCTTAGAGCAAGCTTTGAAGGAAGAGAAGTCCCAAGATGGGAAGTTTGTAAGGAAAGCAACCATAGAGTAAGCTTTGAAGGAAGTGAAGTCCCAAGGTGGGAAGTTTGTTTGGAAAGTAGCCATAGAGCAAACCTTGAAGGAAGATAAGTCCCAAGATGGGAAGTTTGTCAATGAAGCAGCTATAGAGCTAGCTTTGGAAGAAGATCAGTTTGTTTTTGCACTGTGGATCAAGATCTACCAAAGGGATTACCCTCTAATTATGGTATGCCTTTCATGATTGAGTTATTACCAAGGAGTACTCTATTGAGTAGACCAATCTATTGACTTTCACCAAAAGAGTTAGAGGAGTTACGAACAACACTCATAGAGTTGTTAGAGAAGGATTTCATACAACATAGTACATCTCCTAGGGAAGCACCAATACTATTTGTTCCAGAGAAGGATGGAGGACTTTATTTTTGTATTGATTACCGTGGGCTTAATAAACAAATAGTGAAGAATGCATACCACTTGCCTCAAATTGGTGACTTGCTTGATCAATTGAGTGGAGCACAATACTTCTCCAAGTTGGATCTTTGTCGTGCGTATATACATTGCTACACAACATACATCGCTGTCAACATCATACACTATAGAAGCACAACTCACACATAAGTCATACATAGACTCTAAAGTGCCACAATAATCAGATTGCTTAACACTTTCAACTCAACTCAACTTAGATCAGTACTTGATCTGTCACTCTATAAACTGCCAACAACTAGGCACTGATTATAGTCAAGCCACACCCACTCAAGCATAGAGAATCCAGGTGACGCTCGCCAGCCTCTGTCCACCATAGCTAGGAACTCGAAGGCTCAACATCAGAGAAGTGAGCTCTCTGGAGCTCACTTCAAAACTATACCCCCCTGGACTCAAGCTAGCACTGGAACCCTAACGGTCCCACTGACGGCACACTCGACGGTGTGAACGGTGCAAAGTGACGGTGGGCCCCACCGTGAAGTCAGTACCCCAAACACCAAATCAGACTGTCAGAAAGTAGTCCTTGAGAAACTACTAGAATAACTCTAACTACTATCACTAGAACTCTAGTGTCCGAGCAGCTAGATGTGGAACTACAAATGGCGTGACAGCTGTCATGCGTATATACATCGCTACACAACATACATCGCTGTCAACATCATACACTATATATACACTAACATCAACTCACACATAAGTCATACATAGACTCTAAAGTGCCACAATCGCCCCTCTAGCTGGCGGTTAGGTCCCTCTAAACTCCAGATAGCCATCTACTCTAAGTACATGGTATAACCTCTAATGGGCAAAGATCAGGAGGCCGGGTGCTATGGAGCCCCATCGTTAGTCGCCTGTCTGCAATCTATACCATATAAAGAATGAACTAGCTATAGGTCAAGTACATCTAGGACATAACCACTGTCCCTGAGGAACCACCGTGAGGGGAGGAGTCATACATGCCATATGCCATCCTCTCGAACAGCTATCACACACTAACATAGTAGCAGCTCCACCAAAAGAGCCACATAACATACACCTCAAGCCTGCACGTACAAGTGCCAAGCTTGGGTCCATAGTACCATCAATGTTTGGAAAGTAGCATGGCACACAATTGCACACATAATCCTTCCAAACAACACCATCGAGTCCTTCTAACACAAGGACTCCAGATGGCAAAACCTCACGCACTCTCAAGATAGTGCGGCCTGTAGAAACATCAAGTGTCATCGGTGCTGTCTGCTATAGATATACATAGTCGCCTGGATGAAATCGACAGATCAAGGGTCTATAACCTCCTCCTCGAATGGTAGCATAGCGTAAAGTATCTCTATGCTGAGCAATCACCAAGTTCTCAAAGGCCATCGGCATCACTCTTCGAAAGATCTCTGCCCGTTGAGAACATGCGCTCATCCATACATCGGGGTCATCCAAGTCCAAAACTACAGTAGCATCTCAACGAATGGCTGCATGTAAATCTGGATCTCGTCCCTAGAGTAGAAAGTATGGAGAGAAGGATGCTAAGGAGGCTTGCCGGCTGAACCGATAGCCCATGGCCAACCAAGGTAACTGGAGATCCCAATCTCCCAAGTGGCCTCTCTACAAACCATACTTTCGCAATCCTCTCTTCACCGTCTGAACCACTCTCTCTGCTAAGCCATCTGCCTCAGGGTGATCTCGGGATGTAGTATGATGATCAATCAAAGCCTTGTCACACAAGACCTGAAACTCCCCCAAGAACTTTGTACCCTAATCAGTCAAAACCTCAGCTGGTGCACCAAAATGACTAAGAACTCGATCCAGGAACGAGTAAGTTGTCCCTTCACTAGACTTGTCAGGAAGTGCCACCAACTCAATCCACTTGGAGAAGTGCTCCACCATCACCAAAACATACCGATGATGTCTCACAGTCAGTGGTAAAGGTCCGGTGAAGTCCAAACTCCAATGGTAACCCAATCCCATGATACGTAATGGGTGTAACTATGGCGTAGGAGCATTGAATGATGCTCTAACTCGGTCACAAACCACACATCTGGCAACAAATTGCTGTACCTCGGTCTGCATACCATGCCACCAATAATGACTTTAGAGTAAGCTATATGTACGCTTTACTCCAAAATGTCCTAGCTCCTCATGAGCATGACGGACCAACTGTGGTCTCTGTGATGGAAGTGGTACTACTCGCACTCTACCATCCTCCCATACACGCAAAAGGTGTCTACCCTCCAATCTGAACCGTCTGGCTCGCTGAAGAACACGGTCTCTCTCCTTGGCCCCAACTGTGCCACCCACAACACCAGTGCAAAGATAGTCCATCACTAAGACATCATCATGAATGTCTCGCTGAACTGTACCAATATCTTCACTCTCTGGATCTGTGACCTCAATAACTCCTCTTGTATGCGTTGAGAGAGATACCACCAAAGCCTCTACAAATATACACAGAAAGGCCGATGCATGCCAACCTGGCACCATCTCCTCACCTGTCTCACCATGCCAACGTGCTCCGGTCTGATCTTGCTAGTTGGGACATGGGTTTCTACTCAACCCATCTGCATCACGGTTCACCACTCCAGGTCTGTGAATAATCGTGAAATCATAATCCTGTAAAATCAGAGCCCATCGTGCAAGCTTCCCTGAAAGCTTGTCAGACTCCATCAACCACTTCAGTGGTTGATGATCAGTGATGAGAGTGATGGGGTTACCAAATAGGTAACATTGGAAATGTGCTACTGCCCAAACTGCTACCAAGCACTCTCCCTCATATGAACTATACTTTGCCTCCACTGAATTGTTGGAGCGACTAGCATAGGCCACCACAAACTCCTTCTCCTCATCATCATGCTGGGTGAGCACCGCTCCAAACCCCAACATACTCTAATCAGTGTGAACCTGAAATGGTCGTCCCCTGATCGGTCTCCTCAAAATAGGAGCAAATGTCAACCTCTCCTTGAGCTCTACAAAAGCTCTCTCCTGCTCATCTCCCTAACACCACTCCTGTGTAAGCTTGGTCAGCTTCGTCAAGGCCTTGGCAATGGCACTAAATCCTCTAACATAACGGCGATAGAAGTTCGCCAACCCAAGGAATGCTCGCACTCTGCTCACATCCGTAGGCCGAGGAATACATGCAATAGCCTCTACCTTGGTCTGCTGAACACCAAGTCCTCTGGGGTAGATAGTGTGATCAAATACTCAACCTGCTCATGGAAGAACCTACACTTCCCACGATGTAGTTTGAGTCCATGAGATCTCAACCTTTCAAACACCTCCAACAACTGTCTCTCATGCTCCTCCACAGTAGTGCTATAAACCAAAATGTCATCAATATAGCACCGAGAAAAATCCAATCCAGCTAGGATCCTATCCATGACCCTCTAAAACTCAGCAGGAGCATTCTTCAACCCAAATGGTAAGAACCTCCACTGATATAACACATCCTTGCTGTGAGGATCAATAGCCCAAAATGTTGTCTTGGACTTATCCTCCTCTCTGATCGGCAACTGATGATATCCCGCTCGAAGATCTAAAGTACTGAAGATCTTTACATGCCCAATTGCATCAAAAATCTCCTCCGGTGTAGGCATGGCATACCGATCAGCTCTAGTCTGTCGGTTGATAGGTCGGTAATCTCCACACATCCGCCTATCTGTATAGTTGCCATGCATATCCTTCTTGGTTGGCATCATTGTCGCTGATGCATACTCTCCATGTGAAATCTCCACCAAACCAGCCTCGAAAAGGTCACTACTCCGTCTTTGAATCAATGTCCTCTCTATCTCACTATATCGATAAGGACGTCGGAAAACAGGTGTGTCGCTAGTCAACTCAATTCGTATACCAGGTCCTTTCAGAGCACGCAAATCCTTCATACTAAAGGCAAAACAACTTATGTGACTCCTCAAGAACCTCCAAACCCTCCGTCTTTCCTCTCCAATAAGCTTGGGTCCAAGATCTGGCTCCCAAGTATCCTCTGTAACTGTAGTAGGAGTGGAAGACGTACTGACTGGCTGCTACACTGGGCCCTTGGGAGCAATAGTGTCATGCTCCCGACCACTAGAGGTCCCAACCTCTGTGTGAAAAACTCCCTCCACTCTAGCTGCAAGCTCCAAACGTCCTCTAGCTGCATCCCATGTGGACCAAGGGTGTAATCCAAGTAGCCCACGCTCACCTGGATGGACTCCAAGTAGACCACTCTCCCTAGTAGCTATTGGATGTGTCCCAAGAATACCATGTCCACTCGGTCCATCGCTCCCAGCATGTGCCTGAATTGTCTCGATAGGCACAGGGCTCACAAGTGTCTTAGTGGTGATGCCGATCAAGCGCATCCTACGCTGCTCTGCCAAACCAAGGCTCACAATCCAGGTCAAACAGTTCAGGTCCATAGCCTGACCTAACACCTAATGCCTGGATGCCTTTGACACTGCTGGAACAGCGGTAATACCGGTGCAAAAACCCATTGCCTGCTCTCTCTCATCAACATTGGGCTCTACCAACTGCTGTAACTGTGAGTCCCAAACAAGTCCAGGTCCTCCCTCTCGAAAAGCATGAGAGCCTGGGAAACTCATGAGTGTGGGAAATGCAGCTCTAGGCTGTCCAACTAGGTTCACCACTGCCATAGGTGACCTATCAGCCCTTACCATTGTCTGAGACTGACGTCCAGCATCCAAGATATCATCAACAAGAATGTGGTCTAGTCGCTGAATCCCATCATAACTACGCTGTAGAACCTCTCTGGGTAAGAGGTTTGTCCACCAAAGATGAAGACGATGAGCCCGTGATCCCACTGTGGCTGCATCTAACAATACAGCAGGTCCCATCCAAGAATGGACCTAATGTGTACTCGCCACCACTCTAGTGCGAGAATCACCCAACAAAGGAACGTTCTCCAAATGGTAAGTTGGAGAAACAGACTGATGAACCTGGAGATGTTGTAATATCCGTAACATCTCCCAAACACACCAGAACGAGGATCCTAAAGACCCAAACCGTAGCCCGCACGTGTATGTCCCTGACATGGCCATCCAGAAATCACCAAGTGAACAGGCCCATGTCTCTCTAGATCATGCGCCCCCAATAAGGAAATGTCTCCTGGTAAAGCCTTCTGGTAACCTCTGACTGCTGACATCGGTAATAACTCCGGATACCGATAAGCCAAGTGTGCCACATGATGTAGAGAGACTCGTCCAGCAGTCTCATCTCTCTCTACATACAAGTACCTCTGTACTCGTATACCCGCTTGTAACACCGCAGCTAGTCCGGTGTTGATCCCACCAAACAACTCCAATAGACATATCCCCTCTACTGGATACTGCCAAGCAATGAGTGTGGTATCCAGAGGTGTCAAAGCAATCTCCTCTGGAGGCTCATCCTCACACTCATCCACTGATGGTCCGAAGGCTCCACTCCAAGCCTGTTGCACCAACTGATGTGCATGCTGCTGCAATGCCTCCTCTGAACTCCACAATGGAACATCCAAGGTGGATGGAACAATCCCACTCGTACTCCAAAGTTGAGTGATCTCCTCTGGTACTGGAGTATCCTTTGCATGGGTGTTCCCCTCCAACAAGTCACCAGGCCAAGTAACTACACCGCTGAAAGCTAAAACTGATGTTGCCATGGTCCCGGAGTGTAGTGAGCCAAGACTGCCACTACTGAAGCGTACTGGTAGGTGACATACCCGTTCCTCACCAGACTGCCAACCAGGTCTATAAGAGGTTGTCTCCTCCCAATAGTCAATGCTGAAACCCATGGGGTATAACACCGCTCCCCCAACTAGCATATCATATAACTTAGCTATCGTCGCAATAGCCTGAGCTCTCACCACCAAGCTATCAATCGGATGACCAGGCTGAACGTGGATAACAAGCTCTCCACGTATGATGTACTGTGTCGAACCACCACCAAGAGATGTCTGGATCTGAAATGGACACCTCTCCACATTGGTCTTCCGTAACTCCAGACCAACAACTGCAGCCTTCCCCAACATAAGGGGCTGCGCACCAGAGTCTAACAAGACTCTCTGTGGTGTATAGACCTTCCTTGAAGGTCCCACCAAACAAAAGATCCCCCTCTGGTTATCCAATAGGACAACACCATGTGTAAACCGCGCTCTCTCAAAGGCCGGTCTAGCTGGCAACTCCTCCAGTCTAGCCGCTACTGCCTGCCATAAACCATTGGTCGCTGAACGGATCCTATGCTCCTCAACCAAGTCAGCTCCACTACCAACCACCTGTGCTCTAGTAGTAGGAACTGCACCATCCCTACTCTCACACAACGTGGCAGCCAACCGGAACATTTGGGTTGGGTCAACTCCCAATGTAAACATGTCACTGGCTGAAAATAAAGGATGCCGCATAATCAGCTGAGCCGCCCCCAACATCATGCTAGACTCAGTCTATATAGTAGCAGGTGGCTGACTAGCAGGTACTCCATCAGGTACTCCATCACCACCTACCACACCTGCACTGGGACATCTAGGAACCATGGATGTCGTCTGTAATGCCTTAGATAGCGTGAAAGATTGGGGAAGTCTGACCTATCTCCCAACCTCTGCTCTCTGTGGGTCCAACTCCACTGATGCTCCTCTAGGCTCTGGAGCATGTACTGCACTCCTAGTCACTGCTGCAGATGCATCCACCTGTGCTGCTCTGCACATGAAGTCCAAAGCATCTCTATCACCAGCATATGAGGTGGAAGCCTCAGCACCCGAATCTGATCTCCTCTGAGCAATAGCTATACTAGCCAATCTCTGCTCCAACTGCTCAATCCGAGTAGCCATAGCTGTGTCAGAAGTAAGGGCAGGTACTGCACCCCTACTAGGTGTAGATCTTCTACCACCACCTCTACCACCTCGTCCTCCATGAACTGGAGCTCCTCTACTACCTGCCATAGCAGCCCTACCACTCCGTAACTTCGGGTGTAGGTCAAAACACCGGTCACTAGTGTGACCAAATCTGTGGCAGTGCTCACACTGCCTCTGTGCTGGCTGTGATGCACCAGAGGTATCAGGTCCGCTGCCTTGAGTACACTCTCTCCTATGGTGAGGTCCACCACAAGTCCAACAAGCAACACCACCACTCACTGGCTGCTGCTGACCCAAAAATGAGGGTAAGGGTCTAACTCCACTAGGCCCTCCACTCGCTCCATAGGATTTGGGCTGTCCACCCTGTCCTCGAAAACCAACTGGGCGTGGTGCACTCTGCTGCACTCTAGAAGAAGTCACAACCGTGGATGAGGTCTCCCTACCAAATCCTGATGTCACCACTCTCTCTTCCACCATGTTGAGCTCAATACGCTCAGCCAAACCAAAGACTACTGCCAAAGTGGGCAAAGTAGCCTACAACAACGTAGCATCACAAACTCTACGTCACAACTCCTTGTCCAGTATCCCATACCAAAACTGGACTGCCTGGGCCTCAGTAACTCCTTGAGTGAAATTGATCAGCCGCCTCATGCGAGTGTATGCTTCGCGTAGGCTCTCTCCAGCCTTCCACTAGAACTCTTGCAAGCTCCTCAGCTTGTCAGTCCGCACTCCCTGGTAGTTCTGCCTCAAACATAAGAAGAACTCCACCATGGGGTTAAACCCAAGTACCACATCACCTCCTATAGCAGTACCTCCACTCGTAGTAGCACTATCTCCAGCTAGTGCACCTCCACTAGCTCCACCAACACTACTCGAGCTAGAACTCGTGGGTACAGCTGATCTACTCCTGGCTACCGAGCCTAAAGTGATGGAAACATAGTGTGGAGACCAATACTGTCTCCATAACTCAATCTCCTCCAAATGAGCTCTCCTGAACTCATGGTAATCATCCATTGGCGGACCCTCCAGATGCTGAAACAACCCCTTCCATGCCATGAAGGGTGTGAACAAAGTCGGGTTCCGCATCTGCTGTAGATCACACCAACTCCTGGATGAAGTCATCCAACTCAATGGTACCCACTGTACCAGAGTAACGCCTAGGGCCTTTGGAGGCCCCATAAATCTCGTCCATGTCCCACAACAACGGTGCGGACACACCAAGTGCACTCTCAACTGAATCAGCTCCTGTGTCAAACTCTAACTTAGAGTCAATCTCCTCCCTCACTGGGACCTGAGATACAGGCTGATACCGAGCACCACTCCGAGTAAGCCCACTGCGTACTGTAGGGCTAACTCTTCCGGAATCTCCAAAGAACTCCGTTGTGACTACGTAATTGCAACAACAAACCCGAACCACCAACTGCAACCGCAAGTCGTAACCGCAAGTGCCCCACCAAGTGCCAACACCACCACGTGCCAACACCAACTAGACACCACCCACTAATGTAACTCTAACCGAGATAACTACACTAGGGGAAAGGCAACCTGTAACCTGCCATCATAACACACACTCTCACGGTCTGCATGTCATCACTTCATGCCTCACCGGAGAGAAACAAAGGTAGTCTGACTGGTCATCACTCCAGCCTCACCACCGAGAGCACACCAGAGCACCAACGCTCAAAAGTCAGGGCACCTCACACAAACGTGGTGCACAAATAGGAAGCAAAGAATGAAGGGGATCCAATCACAAGAAATCTAAACAAAAACCCTCCATCTCATAACACAACACAGGACTGACTCTGCCACCATTTGGCATTTGACATAAGAGCAGTTCGTATCTAAGTCCTAAGCTACCAGGATCACCAAGAATGGGATCAAACTGCCTCTTCTAGCCAAAGCTACATGTGTATAGATAACAGTGGCGTAGTCACTAAGACAACAAGTGAGGGTGGACCAGTTGGCTAGGGCACTAGTCTAGGAACAAGAGATCTAGGGGTCAAACCCTGTTGCGCACAATCTAGCAAGAAAGGCAGATTTTGCCAACCAATGACCAAGATCTACTCTAAACTAGCTAGCCTCACGCCAACAAGCGGGCTTTTTGGCCCTTCTAGGCCTTCGTAGCTTCTCATAGCCCACAGCCCTATGCCTCCAAACGCCAAAATTCAGCCAAATGAGGCTTTTCTTGTTGCCACTTCGAACCTCCTCCAAAATTGGCAAAACTTCTCCAAATTTGTGAAAGTCCTCCAAACTAGCGAAACTCCTCCAAATCTGGCCAAACAGCAAAAACTCCTCCAAATCTGACGTAAAATCTGACGTAAACCCTAAAGATGGTTGTCCGCCAAATCCCCCGCTAACTTTCCACTCGAGCCAAATTGACAAAACGGGTTTTTCCAAATCACAATTTCATGAGAAGAGCTTCCCAACTCCACCTTCAATTTGACTTTCTGAGCCCAACTCGCAGCAAATTGGTCTTGCCTTCACCTCCTGAGCTCAAAATCACAACACTGCTCAAAAATTGCTCCTTCTTTGCTCAAAATTTGACTAGCGCTTTCGCACACCGTCCACTTAACTGCCAAATTTGAATCACTTGAACGAGCTTCTGCACACTAGGGAAACACAGAACTTGAATCGAGCTACCACGATCCACCGAGCTTGGAGATACCACCAACACTCAACGTTCCTGCACCCGATTTCCCCCTGACTTCACTTCTCTGATGTAATCAGATTGCTTAACACTTTCAACTCAATTCAACTCAGATCAGTACTTGATCTGTCACTCTATAATCTGCCAACAACTGGGCACTGATTACAGTCAAGCCACACCCACTCAAGCATATAGAATCCAGGTGACGCTCACCGGCCTCTGTCCACCATAGCTAGGAACTCGAAGGCTCAACATCAGAGAAGTGAGCTCTCTGGAGCTCACTTCAAAACTATACCCCCCTGGACTCGAGCTAGCACTAGAACCCTAACGGTCCCACTGACGGCACACTCGATGGTGCGAACGGTGCAAAGTGACGGTGGGCCCCACCGTGAAGTCAGTACCCCAAACACTAAATCAGACTGTCAGAAAGTAGTCCCTGAGAAACTACTAGAATAACTCTAACTACTATCACTAGAACTCCAGTGTCCGAGCAGCTAGATGCGGAACTACAAATGGCGTGACATCTTTGTAGCGGCTACTAGCAAATCCCTATTGATAGGGAGGATGTGCAAAATATTACTTTTTGCACAAGGTCTGGACATTTGGATTGGAGAGTTTTGTCTTTTTGGCTCACTAATGCTCCAATAGTCTTCATGGATCAAATGCATGGGGTGTTGGATGGACTGTTGGATTGGTACATGATGGTGTTCTTGGATGATATCTTAATCTACAACAAGACAGAGGCAAAACATGTGAATCACGTACGAGAAGTCCTAAGACAATTACAACAGTGGAAGTGTTATTGCAAGAAGTTGAAGTGTGCCTTTTGGCAGAAAGAAGTTACCTTCTTGGGTCATAAGATCTCATCGGAGTGGATCAAGATAGAAGAGGATAAAATCAAGGCTATCATTGATTGGCTTACTCTAAAGGATGCTACTAGATATGGGCATTTAATGGATTGGCTAGCTTTTATTGATGGTTGATGGTTCATCCATTACTGTGCTCATATAGCCGCACCATTGACTGACCTCTTGAGGAAGAACTCAAGCTCTCAATGGACCAACAAGCACAAAGAAGCATTCCAAAAGCTGAAAGATATGGTGTCTTGAAGACCAATTGTTCAACCATATGATCTTCAACTACCATGAGTGGTTGATTTTGATGCTTCTAACTTTGCAATTGGAGTCATGTTGCAATAGGAATTCATAGATACATTGCATCCCATTGCCTTAGTGTCTTGTAGACAAAAAAGAGCAAAAAGAAATTACTTTGCTTCGGATTGGGGACAACTAGCAATGGTATATGCCACCAAGGTATGGAGGCATTATCTCTTGGGGAAATAAGTGCTCATGTGAATTGATCACAAGCCTTGTTGCAGACATTATATTTGGAACACATGAAGAGTCAATATCATCGATGGGAGTAACAATATAGTTGTTTGACATCAAACTTGAGTACAAACCCAGTTGATTCCATGTCATCCTTGATGCCCTATCATGATGACCTGATTTGAAGTCTCTTTCTTTCATCACAATGGCAATTATGACGATATCCGTTGACTCTAAAGTCTAAATTGAGTTTCAAATAGCTCTACAACAAGATCATTTCTTTCAAATGGTAGAAGGTTGTCTTGCATCACACTATAAGGATTACAATACCTTCTCTTATAAGGAAGGCCTTCTATTCCATGAGGACCTATGTTTGAGCCAAAGGTGATCTCCGACTTATGCCTTCAAGAAGCCTTTATCAATTGCTAGTCACATGGGTGTGGACAAGACCTTGGAAACCCTCCAACACAAATGGTGGTGGCCCAACATAGCACAATATGTTTGGAAGTTTGTCCAATCATGTGAGAGCTACCAATGCAACAAGACTAGTAACCAAGAACCAAGTGGACTCCTTCAACCACTCCTCATTTCATCTACTTGTTGAGAACATATGAGCTTAGATCTCATCACATCTATACCCAAGACAAAGGAATGTCACAAAGCCATTGTGGTGTTTGTGGATAAGCTTAGTAAGCAAATGCATTTGGCACCACCTGTTGATACTATAGATACTCCAATCTTGGCGCATATCTGCTTTGACAATGTATTTAAGTATCATGGGATATCGTGTGTACTCATCTCCAACCGTGATCGTAGCTTCACTAGAAAGTTTTGGCAAGCACTCTTCTAGATACTCGGCACCAAGCTTGCTTTGTCCATGGCCTATCATCCTCAAACTGAATGCACAAATCACACCTTGGAGTACATGCTTCATACCTTTATCAATGTTCACCATACTAATTGGGATGAATGTCTTACCGCTATGGAGTTTGCATACAATAATTCCAAACAAGCAAGCACCAGATTCTCTCTTTTTTTCCTTAATTTTGGCCAAGATCCACTTGTTCCAAATTCCCTTCTTGCTCGTCCTGCATCTCATGTCCCTCATACTTTAACCTTCTTGACCACCATATTCCAATCCCTCCAACAAGCCAAATCTCACCTCCTTGTTGCCCAAAATAGTCAGAAACAATATGCAAACCACCATCGTCATGATCTCACCTTTCAAGTTGGTAATAAAGTCATGCTCTTGTCTAGTAACTTGATACCCAAGTTTGTAAATTTTCTCCTCATAAAACTTGCTCCTTGTAATTGGATATGACCCTTTGAGGTCACACAACTCATTTCTCTTGTTTCTTATCAACTTGCCTTGCTTTATCATATGCGCATCCACCTTGTCTTTCATATTTCAAAGTTTAAATCCTTTGTCCCTAATCCATCTTCTTTTCCCTCTCGTGTCCAACCTCCTCCTACTCCTTGCATTCCTATCAATGATCATGAGGAATATGAAGTTGATCATATCCTTGCATGTCACCACATTCAACAAGACCATCAACAACATACCGAGTACAAGGTCCTTTGGAAAGGTACCCCCTTCATGATGCCACATGGGAACCTCTTTCTCATCTCCAGAATGCACAAATGGCCATCCAAGAATTTTGAAGCTTCAATGGCAACAAGGACGTCACCAACTAGTGGTGGGGGAATATGTAATAATATGGAGTTTAGAAACAAAGTTAGTTAGGGCTAAAAAAGTAGTGAATATGCCAAATTAGCCTAGAATATTCTAGAAGTATCTAGAAAGCTTCTTGGGAAGCTTCTAGACTAGCTTAGCTTGCACCCCAAGTAAGTAACTTCTAGAAGGAAGTTTCTAGAAGCTTCCAACTAGCTTAGCTTGCAAGCCAAGTAGACGGCTTCTAGAAGGAAGCTTCTTGAGAAGCTTCTTGGTTAACTTGACTTGCACTCCAAGAAAGTGGCTCAAGGAAGCTTCTTGAGAAGCTTCTCAAGAGCCTTGTATGCTCCTTATAAATACCAAAACTGAAGCTCATGCTAGGCATTCAAGTGTCCCAATGTGATCTTCCATTCTGATATTTCTCTCCTTGGTCTTGGTCTTTTACAAACATCATACACTCCAAATGCTATTTCTCAATCTTGAAGGTAATAGGATGCAAGGTACAAAATACATAACACTTTCTATCATATGTTATCATCAATCTACTTCCAATTACTAGCTTGATAGGAATACCTAATTCCTTTGCTAATTTTATAGACAAGCAATTTTTTGAACTTCTAAAATCAACCAAAATTCTACAATCACGATCAAATACCATACCTTGCAAGTGAAGCAAACTTGTATAAGTTGAGCCTTTGATCCCATTGGAACTAATCAAGTTCCCAATAGGTGGCTCAAAATCTCCTACTAGTATTCCTTGTTTCCTTGATCATTTTGCTCCAGAAACTCCATCTAGGTGACTTGTTGAGGTCACCTATTCTTGAGCGTACATTCAACAATGCAATGTCTCATTTAGCAATAATAGAAACAACCATCATTTTGTCATAATGTTTCTCTATCTGTAGTTCCAAGTGGTCTTTGTTGAATGGCATCAATCTCCATTGGTGTTGGCTCTTTCACATAAGTGTATTGTATTGGTAAGTTCTATGGAGGTCGAGGTCAAGACCAAGTTGTTGTAACCAAGGAATCAAAGTGTTCAGCCAACCGCATGGCTTCCTCCAAGTGTTGTGGCTCTTGTATAGTTACTTCTAATTTGGTTTATGACTAAAAGCCCCTCACAAATTGATCTATTGATTCACCTTCCAATATATCTGGAATTTTCATGATGGTGTTTTGGAATTGTGTGATGTAACTTCTTACAAAGCCAATCTGCTTCAACTCTGCCAACCTATCTTGTGCAACTCGTGTGGCATTTATAGCTTGGCATTGACCAATTATTGCACTCTTGAATTTGTCCATGTCAAGATTGGTACAACAACTTGTTGTTTAGCTCGCTCCACTTGGAATCACCACCATAGCTTTGCTACTCCATCCAGTTGGCTAGAAGCCAAGATAATCTATTTCTGTTCATCTTGAAGATTGGAAACTTCAAAATAACATTTGCAGTCAAACACAAAATTCTCCACTACACTTGGGAGATTCTTGCCTTCAAAAAACTTGGATTTTGGAAATCAGATTTGTTCTTCTCCTTCTCAAATTTGTATTCTCTACATGCTCTTATTTTTTATGATCTTGTTCACCCAGCAATTAAGTAAGGTTCTCAATTTGTTGTTGCGTAGCAATGATAACCTCAAGCATTGCCGCCATGGTTACTACTCTATCACACCACCCTCAATCTATCTAATTTATTACCACATAGATGCAACACATCCATTGTTCTCTATAAGTTACATCCTGAAGTACCAAGAGTTCCTCGTGTAAGGTGATTGTATTCAAGTTACATCCTGCACAAAGCGTGCGGTGATAAACTATGTGAAATGATGTTTGGGTAGTACCCAAACACAAAAATCCCAATGGTTTTTCAGAAATGGATTTCTTGGAGTCCAAGCCAAGATAACCGGGAAGCTTCTCAGGAAGCTAGTTGCAAGCACCACCAATATATGCCATTAGTGATGGTTTGTTCATCAATTTGATCTTTTGAAAAATTTTGACTAAATGGGTCTTGTCAATTTCATACTTTAACATAATTTTGATTGTGTGGATCTTGATAAAGGTTTGTCTTGCACCTTGTTGTCTCAACCATCAAGTTTGCTCATGGTTGTCTCAATCTTCAACACTAAATCCATACTCAAATAGCAAGCCAAACACAACACTAAAAAGATGGAAGTGAATCAATTGAGGTGAAATTTAGCTACAATGGATGTGTGCTTAAAGAGTTGGCACTAGGATTTGCTCCTAAAGTGCACATAAGGGATGTGAGTTGCTAGATGGGGAGTCTCGCTTGTGGTAGTCCTTCTAGCTACCCATGATAAGGATCAAATTGAGGCATTAGAAATGACTATACTAAATAGACACACCACCTTGAGGAGACAAAAGAAATAACATCACAAAAATATTAAAGGGCCAAAATAGATATTATAAATCCAAAAAGCCAAAAGAAAAGAAAAGAAAAGAAGAATGCATAATAAATCACCAAGGAAAAAAAAATTGATGTGAAAAGAGTCTACATGCTACCAAGGCAGATCTACCCTCCTACAAATTGAGATGCACACTATAGTCTAGATCACACCTTGAAATGGCCACCTCTCACAAATTGTGTTGCCAATTTGGGTACATCTTTATTTATTGCCCCTCTGATGTAGTCTTGTTGAGATCAGTTCTTGCATCCTTTGCACTCCTAACATTGTCTTGTTTAACTCAAAAATCTAATCCACCTTAATCCTAAAATGTCCACCGTTGATCTCTTTTTGCTATTCTAGTAAAGACCCAATTTCTCTCACATTTGGCTCTTGGTATTGAATTCTCAAGTAAAAGTGCACAATTTTTGATTAAATCACTAGACTGGGTTGGGGAATTCCCTAATCCAAATATTGTGCACTAATTTAATGAGCAAACATGGCCAATCTAAAATACTTGTTAGGTTTGATAGTGAATTGCTACATGCTCAACTCCCTTAAGGATCTGACTGCCTCCTTGCACACTATCTATTTTTGTTATGTAAGATGTTATCTAGTGTTACATGCACTGGTACGCTTGCTCTATTGTTATTTACTCATTATTGATTTCAAGTCTCATACTCAATTTTTCATTACAACCAAAACTCACATGCACAGTTTAGTGCACTATCTTTGATCTTCTGTTGGGTTTCACACTCCATCACTTGGGGACAAAAGGGTTATTCCTAAACCCTATTATTGCTAATCCCATTCTCCATTGCTACTAACTCAAACATTTGTAACTAGGAGCTTCATAAATCTCAAGAAGATTACTTTCTCACCTAATGATCTAGATTGATGATTCCAATATTCCATGCAAGCTTCCATGGTCTTGTCAATTTCTCATGCTCCACTAATTGCTTAGGCTCCACAAGCACACTCGGTCCAATTGAGTTGTTGAGTTGACAAATATCTGCTTTTGTTCACTAGTTTTTAAGAGCTAAAGATCTATCCTTTTCCAAAAAAATAGAAACAAAGTCAAAGTACTTTATTTTTCTTTTAAAGAACTTGTGTTCCATTTTGTAGAATGTTTTATGGTTATTTTGTTGAGATCTCAATATGTATAAGATCAAGATAACAAAATTATTTGAGATAAGGATCATAAAATCAAATATTACTTTGAATTCTTTTTTCATAGTTGAAAAAAATGTATTGTAATTCTAGTAAAATAAGATAATATATAGTTAACAAGATCGCAAGAACAATTTCAAAAAATATCTAAACAACTAAGATCAATTGTTTCCTTAACTACTTACTTGAACTAAATTTTGTAGATTGTGTTAAATGCCAAAGAACTTATTACTAAGTAAGGAATAAACTTTAAGTTTGATTAAGAAGATTACTTAGCTTGCTCAATTAAATTTCTACTCATATTAAATGAAGGAGCCTCAATTGATTATGTTAATTACTCCTCATATTACCTAAATCAACATCAATAACTATATCATGAATAAATCTTTCAAAAATTATTTATATATTAAACCTATAAAATCAAGCGTGAACACTAAGTATTATGCACTCATGGACCTCCTAAAACATCTATTCCCGGACTATTGTCTGAAATTCATCTTTAAGTAAGTAAATAAACTTTGGTATAAACTATGATTCTTACACTAAAAGAATCATTACAAGCATATGTACCAAATGCATATAGAGAAAGAAAATTATAAGTAAAAACATATAATAAACCAATAAAGTACATGCAGACCATTATAATCATGACGTTCAAGTTGTGATTACAATGTTCAAACAACGGATCTATCAGCAAAAGCCAGCAATCTAGTGTGTATTCAGTCGAATTCCACCACAATATCAAAATTTAATACATATGATTGATTTAATATTTATTACCAAATGCTACTGCCTTTTCTATCTCAGGACTTTGTTCTATTGACTATAATAGGAAAGTTTTGAAAAAAAACTTCACGGAGAGAAAAAAGGAAAAAATATTTTTCCATGTATATAATAAGATTTGATGCAATTCTAAATGGCTCGTCTTTAAAGATAAATCAATAAGGGTATTGAATTATAATTTCAATTAAAGCAAAGCAAAAGGAAAATTAGTCCTTCCAATTATTCAATTTGTTCTTTCCATGTCTTGAGCAAGAAGAACATTCAATAAGAAACTCAAATAATCTTTAATCATGGAAAAGCTTGGATGAGATTCAGAGTAAGATTTAGGAGTCATTACAAACCAGATCATGATCAGCCCTGTAAGATCCCTTATATATAATTTAGCTATATTTAGCAATGTTCTTTTTTCATCTTCCCAAAAAGAAGTAAAGATTTTTCAATTTATTTATTCCTCTAGTAACAAACTTTTCTACCTTACTTTTGGGCACTTTGTCTAGTTCTTCAACATTTTTTTTTCTGGCTTAAGACTAACTTAAAAGTGAAGAACTTTGAGTTATGTTAGCATACTC
Organism: Lunularia cruciata; assembly: GCA_948567375.1. Classification (NCBI taxonomy): domain Eukaryota; kingdom Viridiplantae; phylum Streptophyta; class Marchantiopsida; order Lunulariales; family Lunulariaceae; genus Lunularia; species Lunularia cruciata. Next base: position 45,325,082 of record OX419757.1, read on the forward strand.
TATCCACATGCATTCTTGCCAATAACATCATTCAGACCGTAGAAGTATGGTCAAATCGAATTTGATCTAGCTTCGTGAAGGAGAGTAAAGCCAATAAATTGACATGAATCTTGTAACTTGTAGTGATCTGATGGATCTTTTCGATTTTGTGACAGGAAAACTGTCACTTTTACATTATAGAAGGGATTTAGGAGCACAAGGAGATTGAATATGTTATCATTCACCATATGCTGAAAGGAAAGGAGGAGGACATCGTCAAACTCCCAACAGTAAACCATGCATGATGATGTATCAGAACGATGGACCTCATTCCTTGGAGACAGACAGGAGCTATTCCATGAAGCATCTGTTTGATCGAATTCAATCAACACAGCCCAACAAGGCAGCCTAGTGTAGGACTGGACTGGGTGATGGTTCTGTGTATAATCTCTTTGATTTCAATCGACGAAGTTTGGCGAATCGTCATCATCCTGTGGAGCACTTTGCCTGCCTGCATGCAATGTTTCCATATCCTCTAGATCAATGTATCCTGCACAAATTGCCAATTTGATATCGCACTTCTCTTGAAGTTAACGTTGAGAACCATGACTGGCATCCATCTCAATAACTCCAATTGCGGAGCATGGTACTCGGAATTTCCAAGAGAGGTGAATTCTCGATTGAATCTTAGAAGTCGTCCACCACAAGTAACAAGATTCCAACGCTATCATCAGTCCATACTTTGTCATTTGTAGACAGACGCATGGTGATCTCAACGGCATTCCGAAGACTTCGACCTTCAGACTTTAAGCATGACCTTGATTGTCGAGTGTAAGGAGGCTGATTGACACTCCAGGGTAAAATCGATCTTGGAATTGGAGCTGCTGACTGGCCGTAGTGGGAGCAGTATGATACGGTAACAACATGTGCAATCTGCTTCATAGAATTGGCCGTGCCCCCGAGAAACTGGACTGCACTGACTGTTGTACGAACGAAAGGACGCTATACTCCACAGAAGGATAGGAACCAGAGTCTCAACAAAATTTCTGACGCATCTGCATGCATATGCACGGAAGAAAGGAGGTACTGTAGGTGGAAAGTACTTATAAAGTCCACTTGAGGTTGGGCTGCCACAGAAAACCGTTCTACAGATGATGGGAAGCTTCATGATGAACCAGATCCCAGTGAGAGGCCATAAGGTTGTATATAACGAGAGCTCTGTTGTAGTAACCTCCCAAACCAATTCCCACGTAATCCCCTTCCGCGTCCACTTTAAATCGATTGTTAAATTTGCCGAACTCCCGAGCCAAGTCGTTTGGCATCAGCTCCACAAGACTCCACTCCTTGGACTTACTGTCAAACTTCCATATGCTGAGAGTTGGAGTTCGGTGTCTTTCTTGTTTGAACCCAAGAAGCCGTCAGCATCATCAGCGCACCACGGTGACAAAATATGCGTCTATCAACCATTGTTTCAACCTAGAAAATGGTTGTGCGCGAGGGCTCTCCCGATTCATTGAGGCCTTCAATTTCTCGAGGTAAAGGCATCTCCACCGAGTTTGAAGTTACTGACGTTAAATAGTGACCGTGAACGTGTAAGAACGTAAATTTCATCGTCCACTAATAAGGGAATGCTTTCATATTTCACGTCCTTATTGCGAGGCCTGGGCACGGAGTTCGTGAACACTGTTTCCCAGCTATTGCTCAATGGAGTATGGAGAAGAATCCTTGAAAAGCTACCGGATATGAGCTCCAGCGCCAGCACTCGAAATTGAAATGAATTTTCTTTCAAACTCATCGACAGTTTATATGTACTGCTCAAACGGGTCTTATAAAGTTCACTGATGTCAGGTTTGACCAGAAGTGGTAGACGTTTTCGACTTTGGTTCAGCGGATTGACAACCAACACGAGCGAGGAATTGAAATCCGCTCTCGCACGAATCAAAAATAGCCCACCTCGACAACAGGCGAGATGAAATCCTCTCCATTCCTGTGAGAAATCAACAAACTCTTGCCACCTTCTCACAGCAGGGTCCATGACCATGAACCCTATTGTCGTCATCCCAGATTACAACGCTAGGCGGGCGTGAAGATGAGATAGGCGAATACTGTGAGAGGAAACCCTGGTCCGACAGTATTGACTTCCATGATCTCGATACTGTTCGAAATCGGAGGTTGCTCCACCAGGGTAAATACTTCAAGATCTGGAAGAGCATGTCCCCTTGCAATTTTTCCCAAAGTTCGGAATCCATCTTCTCTTCTTCCTGTATGTTCTCCCCGCTAGTGAGATTCGATTCCACAATATTGTACTCCATCTTCTCTTAGACTAATTCCTCTACGATGTTCTCCTCGTCCAAACCCTTCGTCTTGGTCTACTCGTTTGATTTTATACATCCAGCTTCCGTCATTATATCTTGGAACATTACACAATTCAAATCATGCAGCCGTTTGATCTGAAACGGCTGAGAGGTCTTTTAACAGATATATTAGGTTTCCAACGGCCTACTTGTTGAGATATCATTGCATAACTCTTTGAATCTGATTCACCCATAGGGATTTACTCTACTTCTTACTGGACTGACAGAACTTGGAGACGAAATCTAAATGAAGAAAAACTGTCGAGTGACCCGTTATTTTCTCAATTTCTCATACTTCGATCACATTTGTAGACACAACTACTCTACAAAGTTGCCAAATCAGAAGAATCTTTACCAGATGATTTCTTCTTTTGCTGATGTTTTTTCTCAACATGTACAGTAAATTTGTTTGAACGAACTGAAAGGTCACTGAATATCAGATTTTTTGACGTTTCCTCCTTTCTCTGTGATTTCGCCATGGCCGAAGCCAAACCCCGTTGAAAGACTGGAAAGGCCATTTACGTTGACAACTTAATAAAATTGTTACTCTACATAGACTAATGCATATTTTAATTGGTAATGAACGGTACTTTGGGAGGAGACATCGGTAAAAGAACATTCAAAGATCACTATCCATGTCATCGCGTGAAGTCACGTTCAAGCAATGACACTGATAGTCATGTTTCCTTTCTAGTTTAAGAGTCTTGCATATTTTTTTCTCTTTTATATTTGAATTCGTATGCAAGACTCTTAAACTATGAACACATTGAGGTCTGACCGCAGCTCACAGTTGACCACGTTGAGTGTTGTTCATTGATAGAGTTTGTTCGGAGCGCTCTGCACTAACAGTGTCTGCTTATGGGGAATATACTTCCAGTTGCTACAACACTGCGGAGCGCGCACAGATTTTCGAGCTTTATGGATTTTCACTCTCGTCTTTCCTGTGCTTGTTTCTTTTCGTTTCTCAGCAGAACACTCATGGTAGGCTGCTCTCGTTGTCTGTGTCTTGACTTCACGACGCATGTTTATTTACAATTCCTGTGTTTCTTCTTCTTGAAAATGCATATTTTCAGCTTCAGAGATCACCATGAGTGTTCTTTGCTGATTAGATCACTGGTAGTCTACTTATAGTTAATGAGCGTTGTACATTGGTAAGGCTTCGCAACACCTTGTAAACAAAGCAACTAGTAAACGAAGCAAAAGCGATTGTTTTTCTTTCTAGTCTAGTATACTAGATTAGCTGGTAGTATTTTGCATTTGTCAACATCATAGTCAGTCGAATTTTCTTCTTCAGTCAATTTTTTGATGACTGTTTACAATCTACCAAAACAGCTGTAACCATCCAATGCAACGTATGGTAGCTATCTAGCACTACCGTCGTATCTGTGGTGTTGTTGTTTGCAATCATGTAGGTGCGAAAACAGATTACTGCGGCCTGAGGTACAATGTATGATCGTGGATATACCGGGGGTTTATCAGTAATAAACGAGCAACAGCTTTAGCGTGATTTTTAACAGCAACTCGTAACCAGTTGTTATCAGCAACCCCCGTGAGATGTCTTGTGCCCTTGAATTGACTGAAAAGTCAAGATTTATGGTGGAATCAAGGTCAACTTCCTCTTTTCCTCGTCTCGTATCTCGCTTATCAACCCTCCGTTCTGAGTGCGCTTACAGTAGGTACAGTACACTACTTTTGAGACTGCAATCTCACGACATTGACTTTTACAATCACTTGCTCTCTGTAGCATGGAAAAAAGAGAGATTTTGACCAAACTTGACACAGTGACTTCTGGTATGAACTAATTCGGACTACACAAGAATCTAGGGTGGAGTTACCTCATACACAACTTTGTTGAAGCACAAATTGTGTGACGTAAAGGTAGGAGAATTTCCTTGCAATTGTGTAACCAGTTGCAAGGAAATTCAGTCACTCGTGGTCCCGGAATCCGATCCCTTCATAAAATTGATAAATCATAGTCCCGCTTTCAATATATATTGCAAAAGAACTTAACACCTTACCATTAAATTTCATAGAATGGTCTCGTGCATCTTAAAGGTTTCTGTCAATTGCTATGGGTTAGATCCCTCCCTGCGACCATGTTCAAGTTTTTAGTTCCATCATTACTTTGTGGAGACTACATTCTTTGTGTTGTGAGGCCATCCGTCATCGTGGTCGAGCTGAAGTGCTAGTTCGTACCTTAGAAGACCGCATTTTCTCTAATGCGGCATGCGGCATGACTAATACGTCCGCAGATCTGCAGACTCCGGTATCCAATCCTTGTAATGTCTTCAGGGACACTGGATGCACCAACTCGGCAGACCGTCATACATGTACTCGATGTGCAAGTGGTTTGTACATTCAGTTAGTTGGATTGGCACTAGTCTGCAGTAGTCTGTGCGGTTAAATCTTAACAGGAAATCCCTAATGACTTGTTAGCTATTGAACTGAATTGACCGTAATGAGATCCTGAATATCCTTTCCCGCATGCTCCGCAATTCACAACTGAAGCACATCCCTTCGTCAGCACATCGCCACATAACGACATCAAATCAATCAAAGGAACACCCAAAGCACATCTTTTCCAGTACCACCATAACCGTTATCTATCAAGAAACCGAACAAAATTAGAAACAGTACGGTCTACAACGCTTTTCGCCTCAAGCATTCTCCAAGATGACCGCGAAGAATGCCACTACACCCTACTATGCCAGAAACTGGTGGCAGCTTACCAGTAGAACGTACAACTCTGAATTGTTCTGATGACTATGAAACCGCCAGTGTTGGCACCCCTCTACAACCATACTACAGCAACACTGCGTGGCACCTTACCAGCTGGCTACATATAACTCGGAAATGCCGAAATGATACAAGTTCTCACTAGAGACATCATACCTACCCCTGATTATAACCATATCCTGCAGTTGCATTAAAAATAGTATCTTCTGCTTCCCAAGTTACATCGCTAAATTCGGTCAAAAGATTACGCAAAGCTCATCTAGCCAAAGACATTCTTTCTTAATTTTCAGATAGAATGTAACTCGTGGCTGGCGACCCTACGTACAGTTTTTCTATGAGTACCTTCTCATAGCAGGGTGAAGCAGGATATGTATGTGAGATCAGAAATCCTACTCCCTCCAGTAAGCATGTGAAAGTACGGGGTACATCTGCGAAGTCAAGTAGTCCATGTACCGAGCTTAAGTACTTCACCTCAATAGACCTACAAGGTAGTAACTAATACTGTTCTATGTTCTCAAACAGACTCCGCTTCAACAACAGCAGAGATATTTGGGGGTTTCAACGCTTCGGTCTCCTCCCCGATCGAGTCAGGTGCAACTGCCTGCTCAAGACAGCAAGTCTCTGTGTTAAAAACCTCAACTGCCCTTCGTCTCTAGGATAAACAGGACGCGGGTAAAAGATCTTATAGTCTTAGCTGTCATGCATAGTATCATCCCCAAACCAAAAAGACATAGCAAAGAGAATTATATTTAACGATCCAAGGATCGGGATTACAAGTTCATGAATAGGAGGTGACATGAACTCACCAGATGAATAGGTCCAGCAATGTGGTTTCTACCTTGCCTATTAACTCTAAAAAGAATTCATGACTTCAATTGGGAACAGTTTGCAAAGAAATTACATCCACTTCATGCCTGAGTGCAGGAGCCCCTAGTAGGCCTGTATTCTTTGTGTTACTGGCTACATTGCAATGCCTGGAAGAAACAAAATGCTGACTACTTGTGAGTGAGAACGTGATAAGCGCAATAAGCTCATCATGTGCACTCGAAGAATCAATCACTAGATATAAAACAGTGACACTGCCAACCAGAGGCACTCTCCCACAACCCACCCTCCCTTCTCCTCAAGATCCATGTCTCTATAGGCATTACAGCTGGGCAGCAATGATACAGTCAGTAAAAGGCCACTCTTAAGGCAGGACAGTGTTGCCTCATTTGACCCCCAGAACACGGCTTCTTGAACGACATACAAAACTTGAGCACGAGGTCTGAAGAGTCAATAGAGATACACCCGTCCACCTTGCAGTCCCTTAGTCTCTGGAGGAGCTTGCCTTGTCAGTCGGAGCGGGCTTTTTCCCAGCGTAGCGCTGCAGTTAAAACACAAGAGCGAGGCAGTCCCTAATTAGCTATTACGTGCGATCCAAACAGTACACAGAAACATGATCCAATACTCGCATCAAACAAACGTTCAGATCGATGAAAGAGTATTAGGTTCGGAACTTTACCGTTTTGCCCAGTGAAAATGGGATATATTTGTACTTGATCATGTGCCTTATTTGTCGCTTCATTGTAAGAACGAAGAGCACAATCCAGTAGAGAAGAAGAATGGGCCAAAACACAGGGACGTCGAAAACGGAGAAAAAGGTCAAACAAAACGCCACAACGAACGCCTTCGTCAGCGCATACCTGCACAGGAACGAATGGAAAAAACAACGAGTACAAGTCCTATGTTAGTCAGAAGTATTTGAGTATGGAAGCAGTAAAATGAACAGGCAAGACCGTTTCAGAGAATTGAGTGACCCTGCTTATTGAGGTGATGATACGGTGCTTGTTGAAGATACAGTAAAAGTATGGCTCGATTAAGGATGTCTCCAAAACTAGCTCCAAAGGAGCCAAGTGAGACACGGGGAAATCACAGTATAAAGTTTCGCAATTACATTAACATGCGTCTGCAATCTCAAGAACACATTCCCTCTGCCACAGGCATCTACCTGATAGAAAGTGAGGTTTCAGGCAAAAAGGACATGTCAAAGTCCCTGCATGGCTAAGTCCCCTAGAGAGTGCTTAAAGAATAAGGAGATGCATACCAAAATAATGGCGTCAAGCTTTGACAAAAAACGAGATATATTAACCACCGGCTTAAATTAGAAATTTAAGACTCATATGCTGATCTGGCTTTGAAACTTCGACGCAACTAATCGCCTCGGAAGACTACGGAGGCTCTGCCACTAGCAATGTGAGGGATACTCTAGAAGCACCTCTTAAGAATTAAATTTTTTAAGACGAACAAAAAGTAAAAAAGTCGTAACAACTACTCTTTGTGCAAACTTTCCACTCATTTAAACAATCTATAAAAGGCGACAATCCGACCTACATTGAGGTATCTCCAACCATGCAAGACATCTGAATTAACCTTTGGATGGAGATCCCTTCACAGTGATTTTAATTGATCGATGACTTCAATTGCCAGCTGTAAAAGCAGCCAGGAATCACAACTAAGCTCCTCCTAGTGGTTCGTGTTTGGGAACTTCAAGGAATTACAACCAGTATCGAAGCCATATCAATTTGACAAACTATCCAACAGTAGATAGAAACGGAGTTACTGGGTTTCATAGGTGGCTATGAAGCTACAAATAAGACAACCAAATTCATTTCCACTTCATTATACACAAGATCAGTGCACTCATAATTGCCGTCTTCATGAGCTCAATATTTGGGACTCAACAAAGAAACTGTAGACATCTTAAAAACCGAGACCTAAATTTAGGCCTTAAGAAAAATGCCCGTTTTCCTCAGGCCAAAACTGGTTGATCTTTGACAACCAGAATAACAGCCGATTGAGATGACAGACCATAATTTCAAGACAATATTCCTAAAGCTGATACACTGCGCGGTCCGAGTTGCCGTAAAACTGATCAGCAGGCTACACTATACCAAATGAACGACGATCTGAGAGAGGGCGACTGAAAGAACTGCAAACATCTTATCTTTCTCCAAGGCACGCAACCAAACTTGAGGAGAAGGGCATTGTGTCAGGAAAATACCAGAATTTGAATTCGGGGAGTCGACGTATGAAAGGCTTGAATTCATCGCTTCCCCTGGTAGGAAGAGCAGGACCTTCACTTTCCGGATCAACTTGTGGAGACAGAAACCCTATGAGCAAGTTGAGGATGTAGATTCCTAGACCGTACGTCACGATATAAAAACCCTTGACGAAGTAGACACGAAGGCAATAGAGCGCGGCGGCAACCAAAGATCCAGTCCATCGGGCCACTGGATGCGGGGTCGACTTATCCAGGTAATACTGGAACTTACGAGACATATTGTCTCGCCATTTTGCTGCTGGTCCGCCTCCTCCTATGACCGCATCCTCCCCATAGAATCCCTCCATTGCACGCACCTCGCTCCCGCTTGCCTTCGGATCCAGCCTTCTTAACCCGTCGCAGCCTAGCTTCCGCCCCGCTTTGGCGAGGCCTTTCTACTATTCAATCTCAACCTTGCCTCGTTCCCTGACCTCTTCCACAAATTACACCTCCCTTTTTCTTCTCCACCTCCTCCTCCTCCTATCCTCTCCTTCACGCCCATCCCATTCCTGCCGAATTCATCCCACCACTCCTCTCAAACAACGATTTTCTTCTTCTCCTCCCTCTCGCTCCCTTTAGCTGCAAACCCCAATTTCCCTGCTGAGATCGCCGCTACAACCTCCTCTTCTTCCTCTTCTTCGAAATCCAACCTCACTCTCCACTTTTCCACTCCTCTCGGGCCCCGACACCCAACCTTAATGCCGCAAAGAATGGTTCGCTGCTCCTCCCCGCGATCGATAGGACGCAGATGCAGACCCCCCGTTCCCCCTCCTCCTCGTCCTGTAGAGCTCTCTCTCTCGCTCGCTCTTCTCCTCCTCTCAGCTCTCTTTGTCGACTCTTTCCTCCTCTCGTGTCAAGCCTTCTTCCTTCGCTCTTTCGTTCGGCTTGCTACCGTAGTAACCAGAGATAACTCGTCCTGTGTCAAAACTGCATCCACTTTCCACCCTCAATTTAATCGCGGGTTCGCGATTAAATTGGAAGAAATTCCGATGTGTTTCTTCGTCTAAGGGTTTTGAATTCCACTTCTATAACTTTTAGGGAAATGGCTTTGCGTTGCCGTCCGACCAAGCAACCGGACGCTTGCAATACACGTCCGTGAGTAAATTGCAGATGACATGAACATGAACACTATGAGTATTTACTCTCTGAACTTCTTACAATGGGAGCTTCAAATATTAAAAGGTCTTCATTCTGCTTATCTACAAAAGCTCCAAAATACTGAAACATGTACATACTGCGTGAAAAGTGGTACAACTTTCAGCAGCTCAAAGATGTGATTTCACAAACTTTGACAACAATCTGTTCTACATATCTGTAAATGACAGAAACTACGATGAAAATCGGTTCTGCATACTTGCACAAAGGAAAGAAGTTACTATAGGAACGGAGGTCTATATGTTTCAATAGTACTATCAATCTTGTCTATGATCAATGTAATCATCAAATTTAGATAAAGAAGATAATTAAGATTACCCGAACTTACCATAAGCAGCCGGCTTTGCGGAGGACCAGCCGAACATCTCCCGGCTTGCTGGGTGAACAAGGATGGCCCAGCCCATCCGGCAGACACTGTGCATCTTTCCGAAAATCCCGAACGTGTGTCCGCGAACGCAGGCTCATGAGGGTTTCACATTGACATCGGGGCAACGCCGGAGGCCTGTGTGGCGCAGGCCGGCGGCGGTTTTGCTCCGATGGGAAACAAAACGTCAAGCATTTCCGCATTCGGCCGGCGACACAGTCAAGCCGACCGGCATCTCACACGCATACTCTATTGAGGCCACTCACGCAAAGTATTCAGAGGTCGGAACTATAGTAAACACATTCACCGACATAATCAGCCCGCAGCGAATATTCTCTAACATAGAGTGACTACATCTACACAGTGAGCACATAACTTGCCGCTAGGTCAATTGCGGACAACACTGTTGACACTCTACTGTGGTGAGGAGACGGCATCGTAGGCTCACCATTTTACGCGGTCCTTGCGAGGGAAGATTCAAATCCAAACGAGGTGCACACAACTTAGGAAAGATCTTCAGTACTTTATGGAGTGCTATCTGTTGAAAATTAAACAAATCCATTTCCATCTCGCGGTGGTCGTCAGTAAACTAACTGAACTGATATCTCTCTAACGCGATCGAAAGTTAAATATTGCTTTGAATCCTTGATAACTGTTTATCATCACTCCATACTGGAGCATCTGTCACTAGCAAAAGATACAAGAGTAGAATACAAGTATCATGCGATCTCTATATTAGGGGGAAAAAATTTAATTAGTTGAACCTTGTAGCGGAAGACTAGGGTTCTATTAGTTAAGTACAATGTTGAACGACACAGACAACATTGAGAAGATTGGTCCACTGCAGCATGCACAAATATTATAAATATTTCATTATAAATACAGCATTCGCAGTCACTCTTGATTTTCCACAAGAAAGAGTGTAAGTGTTCACTGCTACTTTGCGTAAATATTGAGTAAGTACTATCAATGGTTTTATATTAGAGATAGGTCTACACTATAATATCACATACAATTGTTATAGATAGAGAGTATCATACATTCACAGTCAACTATACCTTGGAAGGATACAAAAAGAGGTAAATGACAAAAAAAAAGGATGCAAAACTGCTTTTTTTCTCATTCCTCCATTTCATGGGGATAAAACTTCATGTCTACTTTTTTGATATGGACTTTGTTGGGTCTGGATGGATACCAGTTTTCATCCATGATCTTGCAACTCATGTTACTCGCAACGAAGATTTCCACAGAACGTTATGCACTTATCTTACTCACATATGATGAAAAATCGAATACACCAGTGATACAGAAGATATGATATGTACAAAATCATCAGATCAGATGATAGAATAGGTTCATTGCAAGTCCACAAGTCCACGGTACCAGCGTATGTTGCAAGCAAAGCTGTTTTATATGCTGTAAGTAAAGTTGGAGAAACGTTAATCTTCAGTGTGACTCGTGCGTATGTATATGTGTGACTCGTGCTGGTGTATTTTTGCTGTATATTCTATATCTGAAGAGATGCGACATAATGGTCTTTCACATCTCAAACATACGAGCCCCGTCAAAGGTAACGAAATATTGAAACGCGTGGTACGGTAGTCACTTATAAGAATATTCGCTGCATCAAAAAACTTGATTCCAAGTACAGCATCAGCATCGGGCTCATGATGGCCTGCTATGATTCTGCAAAGAGATCAGAGCACTAGAGTATACTTTATGGACCCATTGGAGGGTCCATAAAGTATACTCTAGTGCTCATATAAGTTTCACATAACTCTAAAGGTAGAGGTTTTCCCATCCATACAAAATTGACCGGGTATCCATAAAATAACTAAATATAGCATGAAAAACTATAATGGGATGATGAAATTTTGTTTTAAGATTTGGATGATTTCAATTTTGGAGATTACATGTAAAATAAGAAGAAGGTTATTGCTCAAATTACTAAGGGATTCGACAAAAGAGATATGATATTTAGTGAATGTCTGGGTTTGAGTGATAAGAGCGGTGTGGAACAAGCAATATGTACACTTGAAATATTTGAAACTTATGCAAGTGTTCCTGCACCTATTTTCAAATAAATAATAAGCAATATGTACACTTGAAATATTTGAAACTTATGCAATTATTCCTGCACCTATTTGCAAATAAATAATATTTGAGATAATTCAACCAACGTCCTGTCCTGAATAAACGTCTTGTCTTGGATTAATTCTCATGCTCTCTCCCAAACCTAATAGAATTGAAAATTGAGATGTGAGATATATGCAAGATATTGAGAATTAAAAAATATGCAAACTCTTTGCCTACCATCTTGGATAGGAGTAGTAGTAGTAGGTTGCATGTTTGTAACGGGAAATTGCGTGGGTATAAAACATAGAGGACAGCCACTCACACACTCTTCTATTCCTCTTCCCCTTCCTCCTTGTGTATCACCAAGCAGCACATTCCAAAAGCTTCTTCACATTCCAAAAGATGGTGTCTTTGACTCCTTCTATCAAGAGCAAAGTGAAATTTGAAGAGGAAAGGTTTTGGATGATGTGTCATTATTATGTACAAATTCTTGATTATTTAGAAGATCCATAACACTTCTCATAGATTACCGGGTACAATTGCAAGAACCCAATTTAGAAGAACACAAATTTTAATTATATGCTATTTGATGTAGTATGGGAAAGGGTTTCTTCATAGATGACAAAAGATAAGTTGTATAAAAAGTAGACATGATATATGAAATCATACAAATGCACAAGAATGAAAGAACTAGCATAAACCCTTCAGAAGTGAATATGGTCTAAACCACATGAATTGCAATTAATGCAGACTAGTAGCAACTGACACACACAAACAACACCCAATGCACACTAGTAGCACCCACTCTTACAAAACCCAATGTAATACATAAGCTAGACATATTGTCTAGAGATGGAAATTGGCTTGTTAATATTTGGAAGAAGGGTGTTATATATGATGGTCTAAGTAGATCAGATAGAGGTGTTACGAAAAGAATACTTTCACTAATAGTGCAGAGGTTGAGAACACCCTAAAAAAATTTGAGCCAATTTTGGAGGCCTAAATGGATGAATTAGGCATCAAAACACAAATGAATCATTCCCTCTATTTTCTTAAGCTACTTGTTTGTCTTTTCAAGAGCTTTCCAATGGTGCCTCACCCATGTTGTTCCAAGCTTCTTACAAGAAGATTCTCCGAAGATTCCTTTTGATCAAACATGTTTGACCAACCAAATAGGACACAAATCAACATGTCACTAATCCATATAACTAACCTAAGGGTGGAAGTCACTGACATGTCACCAATCCATGCATCTGATCCAACGGTGGAGCTCCCTTTGAGTAGATCCTCTTTGATATATAATAAAGATGAGGTATTCCTTGGAGGCATTAGAGTATTGAGGGATGAAACTTTATGTTTTTCTTGTGTTTCTCTTGGGGGTTCTCTTGTCCTTGGTACATTACACTAGAGCACATCCAAGTGCATTCAATGCATCCAAGTGTAACCTAGCCTAGTATAAAGACTTGTTGGTCAACCAAAGTATCACATATCAATATCTTCAAATAAAGGGATTTATATTTGAGAATTTGGCTTCATGAAAATTTTGCTCTTCTTTAAGGAACTGACATATATGAGCTATGCAAGATTGAATGGTGAGGTATATTATTGAGGCTTAATGCCTTTTCAAGCTTACATGGTCCCTTCTACTTTTCAAGTAAATCAATTCTTTTACTAGTGCTCATGAATGCATACTTTTTGGTTCAAAGTTGTAGTAGAGGGATTTGATTGTGAAGCCTCTATAGCATATCTTACATTAGTTGGTTGGATGGGATGTAAGGCTTCGACTATTTTGTCAACTGATGCACAAACAATGTATGCTACTTGTTGTTGTTAGCATCCAATGATTGTTTGTTAATTGTCAACAATATTTGATGAACTTGAAATGAGTTTTTGGGGAAATTTTCCACTGGAATGTTTGGGTCTTACGATTGTGTATGCATATACCTTCTTGCTTATAGAGATTGAAAATATGACTATAAAGATTATAATGTAGATCACACACCAAGCAATAATATTGCAATTCCATGTGAAGTACATACATAAGATATTTACACTAACTCCGTGTCAAATTGACATATCTAAGGCTCTATATATTTGGGTCTAAATGCACACCATCATCACCTAGAACACATTAGTAGCACCCAACACTCATGAGGTTGAAACCCAGAGTGCATATGAGTGTAACCTAGCACTTCCCAACTAACTCTAACACAATCCAATGTATCCTTGAGACTCTTTTTGCACAAAATATATTCAAAATTGAAAATACTAATACTAAACATATTTTTATCTATTCAAATGCACAAATCAGTTTATTATGATTGATAGATCCATAAGTCCACTAGGTTTTGTGTTGAAGGCAAGGAAGTGTTCCACAAACATATTTGTCATATTTCTTGGCATTGCTCAAGCCCATGCCCAAGCAAAGAACCTTAGTCTACAACTTCTACTTCAAATTCCTCTATAAAACCACATCCTCTTTTGTTTATTAATAAGTTATGGAGAACATACACTCTATTCTCATTATAGCTAAATCTTTTGAGAGCTAAAACCACTTGAATTAACATTGGAGTTTGATCTCTAAAGGGTTGAAGAATACTCTTTGTTCTAAATACCTTTGATAATATTCCCACCACCTTAATAACATGTTGAATTTTTTCTTCATCTGGGGCTATATTTATCTAAATTTCACTCATAGTGGTCACTTTGTATCTCCAATATGATACTCTATTCAATCAATTTTTATGATCTTACTATTCAAGTTTTGATGATCACTTTTTTTGACGATTCCAATCTTATACTCTGCTTAATTAATTTTATGATTTTACTATTCAGTTTCCCACAATCACTTCTAATCATCCTACACTTTCAAAATTGCACCCCACTCTTCCGATCCCTCCAAATTTGGCGACCATATACTCTTGCGAGATTAGATTTTGAAAATTGTGAGCACGGAATGGCAAAGATAGCCGCGCGTGGAGGAAGATTACTAGCGAGAAATAGAGACATGAGGCGAAGAGAGGAAATGATGAAGGGAAATGTTTCTTATTCCCGCTACATCCCGAATCCAAATTTGAATGGCAAGGTATACTGCTCTTTGATATTTTAATATTGTAAATGTTTACAGAATACCCGTAACCAAAAGAGATGTTAGGGTTTTCCATAAATTTCGTTTAATGGAATTCCTTACTCTACACTCAAAAACTATTTTAGATCCATTGTAGAGAACCCATACAAATTTTATGGGTTACCGGTAAAATTCCTTACGAATCTACGGGTACCCGTAAATTTATAAATGAAAACCCCTCTGAAGCAGCTTCAGGAACATTAAGATCTGATGTCCAGTGCAATAGTTGTGGAATCTTGAACTGTAGTAGTTCAACAATAGAAAGTTAGACGTTATTCTTACTAATATCTCGTGCTCTACATTTGCCTCCATAATGCAGTCGGGACAAAATCTAGAACAAGAAACTTAGTGAACTCCAGAAAGTAATGTGTGTTTCCCAGCAAGGTTTTCTTACCAGGTTCTTCCTTTTGGTTGTGGTTCTTTCCACTCGTGGGTAGTTGCACCTGATACTCTTTTGTGGATTTCTCGGCCTAAGGTGTTTCGATTTCTACCGTGTTTTACTTTGAATTCCACATACTGAAAAGTCAATGGATAGTGTGGCTACTCTCAACTGCCCAAAAATTGAGTTTTAACGACAGCACTTGATTTCTTTATTTTGTTTCTTATCAGTTTCTTGTGTCCTTAGTTGTTAGTCGATCAGTTTTCCTCTGTAACGCTTCTTCTTCCAGTTCTTCCAGTTGTAGCTGTACATAGAGTTTGCATGGAGTTCAAAAAGAAGTGGACGAGCGCACTAAACTGTAGCAGAACTGATGAGGGGAGAATTGCCAATAGACACCAATCATGGATAGCTTTATGAAGGTCACTTTAACTTTTTCTTTTCAGCAATCACCGATTGGAGTACCATGAGAAGGTTTGGACTTGTGTCTCTGAATCGCAGCTGAGGGAATTTGAATAGTTAATAGTTTAACTAGCAACTAACCAAATCAAAACAATATTGGTAATTTAAGTCTAGCGACAGGTTAAGGGTTTGTTCTGAGAAGTTATTCTACTGACTCTTCGTCCGTCACCGTTCATCTCTTTAAACTAAAGAACAGACAATAAATTAGGTCATGAGAAGAATTCGAGGTATACAGAATTTGAAGGGGAAGTTGAATTATTCATGTGATGGGTGTATGTGTGGGGGCCGATGGCTATCCGTTGTCAATAGTCGTGAGAGAAACGTTACGGTATGGGTGTAATCAACTTCATAAAGTCTTTCAAATATGATGAAATAGAAAGATCTCTATTATATTTTTTACATTCTGATGACTCCATAACTACCATGATGGTTCCCGGATCACTCACTAATTTCGATAATGGGAACGGACTCATTGTATTTCGCAACCCGGAGAGGAAACTGGCGCAGGACCATGGATTTGAACGCACTGTTCTCAAACGCGAAATCTCTATGATAATCGTACGATCCGCCCTTTTCTTGATCATAAACAGTGAAGATGGAATCTCAGTGTCCGCAACAACTCCTCATGCGTAACTAGTAGAAAAAATGTGTAGGTTTCTTGCTATTGTCTTACTATTGGCCTATTCCATTCCACTCCCCGCGTGTGCTGTCCACCACAATGCCTTTGTGAGGCGCCCCAAGTTACATATTGTACAAGACCCTTGTTTGACAACCTCCAAAGTGTTCACTTGCTCACCATCTACGCTGAGGATCTCGAGTCTCAAGGGGTGTTTGCACTCTTTAAGATTCTCTTACAGGGAAAGGAAATCCATGAAGGTTCTAAGTCCCTGTGAGGTTAATCATCACAGCTCCACTCTCCAACAGGCCAGAAACGGGCAAACTTCCACAAGCCGTCAAATGCTATTACAAAATAAATGGTCTGCGTTGTAACGTTCTGTATTGGCTTTTGTGTTGTTACATCCTTTGATTCACCACTTTCCTGCCTCATAGTTGGCCTGGGTTAGCTTCCATCGCTAACCTCAGAAGATCGTTCCTGAATGTTCAAAGTTGAAACCCGATGGTCCTGCCGTTTCACTCTAAATCTAATACATAAACTGGATCAACCGTTTACTACTTCGAGAGTCCGTGTGAAAAAGAGTATTCTCCCTGACACCTAAAATGACGTTCAGTGCAATCTAAGCACTGTACCTTTGACTGAGTGGCAAGAATAAAACCAAAGGGCAAACTTGGTGCACTAGATCTTGGACTCGGGCATGGTTGTCAACGTTTCTATCTCAAAGGACATCGACTCCTTATAAGCTCACGTAAACCTCCACTAGGTTGGCTTGAATCACAATGTGGAACACAGACAAATATTTGGCCTGCAGAAACGCCCCATCTTCTCCACCGAAAATAGTTGCCGGTAGCAGCTCCAGAGAGCAGTTATTCGCAGGTCTGATCCTACCAAGCGTGTCGTGTTGATATCTAGAATTAAAAAGTCTGCGCAAAGTCTACCAGATCTACAGAAACCAGGTGATGAATGATATTAACTCCAGCCAAACTAAAGTCTTCTTCCAAAGGTACCAAGACTGAAAGTACAGCACACCTCTTCTCTTCTGAAACTTCACCTAGACAAAGCAGCTTAACTTGAAAGCTCCAGCACAGACAGCCTGGAGTCCTCTACAGAAATCTCCGTGTAGTTCTCCCTGGATTCTCAATTTTTTCTATCACCTAATCAATCTTTTCCCCCCGCGTACCCTTCGTGAGAGAGGAGAGCTGCTTCAGAAGTAATAATATGCGCGGTAGGATATCCTTCAGCTTGGATGCTACCAGCTCAGCTTCAGATGTGGCCACCTGCTGTGGGCTCTTTTCCTGCTTCCCATCACCATCATCATCTCTGCTCAAATGAGCCCCATCTGTAGACAGGTCCTCGGAGATCTCCTCTAACCTATCCCTCTTCTTGTCACTGATTTCTGCCTTGGCAGTTATGAATGACCTACTCTGAGTATCTTGTTTTTGCACGGCCCCAACAGCTAGTTGGCACTCACAGAGAGCTATATCTACGGGACTCCCTTTGCTCCACAATATAAACGAGTAACTTAAGCTAGCAGTTGTAACCTCAGCAAGTAATAACAGCAGATAGTGCAACTCTGCAATCTCTCTCAGAAATTCAGAACTTCTGTGCACCCAACCGCCATCTGTCACATACTTAACAATACTGCTCAAAGCAGTAACTAAGGGGTATTCCGCTCCATTATCAGTAACGCCTTTCGCACTCGCAGGTTTCACCGACTGCGTAGATGTTGTTCGGAGTAGAAGAGGCCATATAACGGCATGTGGACGAGTTAAACTGCCTTCCACGAACGGTGGTGATTCAATGGCAGCCCTAAACGAAGAAACCTGACCTGCATATTCTGCGGCAGCTGGACAGGTTGCCATGGACAAGAGAAGAAAGTGGCGCAAAACCTCCATATGAGGTTGGGCCCCCACCTTCAGGAAAAGATTGAGGGTTATCCTGAAGAATCCTCCCTCCAAAAGCATTGACCGCAAATCGGCATTTCCTGGAGCATATTTCACAAGAAAGCATAAAACAGATAGCACCAGTTCAACTTGAAGAGTTGTATCCGCTATCCGGATCGCCTCGTCAAATTGCACCTGTAGGAATGGCAATGTTAATACGGCTGATTGCCAAAGGGAACGAAGAAAATCTGAAGATGCCCGTGATGCATTCCCATTGCTTCCTTTAGAACCAGAACCCGATTTTGATTTTCCTGACGTGTGGCTGTTGTAAGAAGAACTCTTGCTGATAGGAAACCCACCTACTTTAGTACATAGCTTGGAGAGTGTGTTCAAAAGAAGCATGTCCCAAAACGTTTTCGAGCTACTTTTGATAGCAGTCGAAGCGGTCTTCCCTTTACTGTCCCGAGTTGCTTCAACCAATTTCAGTAGTGCAGATATTACTGATGCAAGATCGGAACCACTAGTTGAAGAACTCAAACCAGACAGAAGGTGGTCAGACAACAGCTCTGTGTAGAGCTTAGCAATTGTAATAACATCGATTCCGTCTTCTTTCTTGTCCAGCATACTCAATCCAGACAAAGCTTGAAGAAGGTATTTTGTCAACTGCAACTCATCCCATACTTGGGCTCTGGTGACCTCAATAGGAGTTAGTGATGCAAGGTTTGACACCTTTCCCATAAGATAACTCCATCCAGGTTTTTCCCTTTCACTTGTCGACGCCAATTCTTCCATACTGACCACTTGGACGTCACAAGTATCCGCATCCAGAGGTTCCCAGTCAGAATCATCATCGTCTAGTTCTGCTGATTCACGGGAAACTGGGCTCTCATGATCCACTTCAACAGGTCTCAAAAATGCTTCAGTATTTGCTCCATCATCAAGGATAGAGACATATTCAGGTACAGTTTCTAGTTCCTGAAGATCCGTTGTACAAGAGTAATATGAGGCTAGAAAGTCGTTCAAGGAAACTCCTTCATCTTTGTGCGCAACGGCAAGCCTGACAGCAGGTGCTAAAAGAAAAACAGAACCGCAGAGTGTAAGTAAATGATGACATCGGGCCTCAATCTCCTCAACAGGCACATCGTTTTCTGCAATCGCACCTTCCTCTTCCGACCGTCCAACAGATCGCTGCTGCTTCCCAAACTCAACCGAAACAAGGTACCTTAAGCCAGCTACGAATTTTGAGGTGATGGCATACGAAGGCTTCCCTCTCTCCGCAAGACTTGACCTCAGGGAAGAATTCAATGCATCCAATCCACTTGTCGTTACGATCGGGAAATCATAACACAAACTAGTGTATGTCTGATCCGCTAATGTGGCATGGTCGTTGTTCTGTTCATTCACGGAGGCTTCTGCAGCGCGGAGAGCATCCACAAGCAAAGCTAACATCCGCGCTCTACCATCGGCTTCATGCTGCTCCGTCTCCTCAGGAGTGGGTTCCGAAAGCAGATAAGGAGGAGACGGGGCGCAAAACGGAGGCATTCTCTGCGCCGTACCACAGCACTACAACAAATTTACAACTCTAGCGCAAATCAGAGATAGACATTGCTCGCTACGCACGTCAGCCTTAAAATCAATGAATCAATCGCTTCCTCCGATCACAGCGCGCAAAGGCAAAGCTCGAGTCGAATCTCCAGGCGTAAGCATATGTTTCTGAACAAGATCCGAATACTTACGGATCCGACACAAAGTCCTAACTGAACTGATGTATCTGTACCTAAACCCTATCTGCTTCCTCCATCCCTCTAAGAAACAGCGAAGTTCTTCGATGTTCTTCGGTCGCCGTTCAAAATTCCTCAAGGTTGGCTCTGTACCTCCCTCCCTGTGTTGAAGTGCTCCCGGCATTGTGCGTAACTTGTCCGGGCAGGTGAAAACCAGTGAAAAGACTCCCGAAAGTAGCGAAAACAGGAGAATGCGGCTGACTTGATATGTTTCTCCGCGAAACAGATTCCCTGTAAGATACCCGGGAGGGAGATTCATACTGGATCCTGATTTTACTACTGCAAATTAAAATGCTGTTGAATTTCACAGTTCTATTGCTATACAAAATCTATATTAATTGAGCAATTCCAAAGTTTTTTTTATTATTGAAAATTTTTGGTCATAAAATAAATTCATAACGCTAAAATAAACTCTTAAAAAATATCATTTATACTTAAAGGTTTTTTATTTTTGTATAAAAATAGATATGTCATGTTATTATTAGCTTTTTTGGTACAGACATATAAATGAAAAAAATCATTGGCACAAAGCGTGGGTAATGCTATACGTTTAGTAATTTCTCCTCCTGTTAAAATAAAAGAACCCATTGAAGCTGCTAATCCCATGCAAATCCTATGTACATCAGGAACAACAAATTGTATAGCATCGTAAACAGAAATTCCAGCTAAAACAGCACCACCAGGGAATTTATATATAGGTACTTTACTTTCATCTTCACCGTTAAGATACATCATAATACCAATAAGTTGATTTGCTATTTCGTCATCTACTTGTTGACCTAAAAAAAGCAATCTTTCACGATAAAGTCGATTGATTAAGAGAAAAAAAAAATTTCTCTCTTAAAAAACTATTCAAGCACTTTTTGAATGCATACAGCTTAAAGTATTGTGAAAAAGTTTTATTTTTACAATTTTAGTTCAAATTTGCTTTTTTGGTAATTGAACTTTTACAATTATTTTTTTGGTATTTATATTCAATTTTTAACAATAAAAATTTCTTATTCATAAAATAGTTTTTAATACATAAACGACTTCCTTATAATTTTTTAATTAATTGTACTAAACCAAAATCTATTCATACAAGCTGAATCTTCGTAACCGGAGTAAGATGTTTTCCAAAGAGCTCGGATTCCAGAAAGTTCTTTAGACACCAGAGCTATGTTCTTGTCCCAAGAGTTCTAGTATAAAATATATTATGAAAGTCCACGTTTGGCACGACATCCGCCTTCCTTGCAGCGTGGCGAGGATAATGAGCTATTGTCGTTCAGTAGGTGGTTATGTATGGACGAGTTAGATTCTATCGCTGAGTTCAAAACTCCCGTTGAAGTCGGGGAGTTGTCTCCATTCAGTGAACGATTCGCTGAAGTAAAGTAATTGAATCTTTGAGTCGATTAAGATAGGTGACAATTATGGGTGCGAGAGATCAAATGTGCAAGGAGTTATGACAGATTGGGAGTGGATTCGTTAGTCTTGATTGTAGTTGGAGAGGCGCTAGCCACTTTCTTCTGTAATACTTATGTACATTTCTGGGTAGAGCGCAACTGGAGCAACAGAATAGAGAGGTGAAATTTGACAATTGAAAGGGTACTGTTTGACAATTGGGAGTAAACGAGAAGACGAAATACAAAGAGGAAGCATTGATCTGACGCTGGTGCGGTGCTTAGATTTTCCACATGGCTGCTGTTCGCACTTTAAATTTATCTTCACTTAGTCTAGATGTGTCATCTACCCGAGTAAGAATAAGGGTAACTGGCATGCAAAGCAGTTCTTTTTGTCATGATTCTGATCGAAAAGTTGTCCATAGTCACGTGAATTTGCGAGAGCTCTCATTCGTCAGGAATCAGTGCCTACCACAAGTGCGGACCCAGTCACAGAAGAAAGGAACATGGTATCTGAAGGCTTTGCAACAAGGATCACCTCCAGAGCTTGTAAATACCCGCAGCCGGCCAACCTCTGCCTCTGATGAAATTTGGATGATACGTGCAAAGCTAGTCTATTAATAACTTGTTTTCTTCTGTTGATGTTCTTTGGTCCTTCAGTTTCAACCCTGATGATTTTGTTTCTGGGTTTCGGCTTCCCTTCAATTCAAATTACAGGACTCATCCATTCCGGATTACACGCCAGGTCCATTGGATGATCTGTTCTTCAACATATTTCGGGCGAAGATGGCTGAGGTAACTTTTCATCTAGCACTTGCAGGATTCGCCCATATTCTGTAAGGTTTACTGGAGAACTTCTGCATTCATGCCTGTGAATATAGGATTGGTATTCAGTACTAAAAATTCAGTACCTGCAGAAGGGAGTGCAGTGGAATGCTTATTGGCTGTATGAGTACCTCCTTGTAACTATGACAGGCACCCATCCTAGGAAAACGATGGGTGCCTGTCATAGTTACAAGGATTATATTTCATAGGATTATATTTTATGCTCTAGGAAAAGCATATATGCCGAGACGAATTCAAGATGAAAGACAAGGAATCATAGAAATATTTTGTTAGGGTTCAGAAGAAGGCACGTAAACAGGCCCAGAAATTCACCGGAGTTTTGCGAGATTAACATTCGTGTCAGCGGGAAATTCTCTTTGATGATCGAAAGTGATGTCTGCTATGGGTTCATCTCTCATTTCTGCATGTTAAGATGGTCTGCTAGACGTACAGCCTAATATCGAATTTTAAGTTTTTTGAAGGAAGTTGCATAGTTTCACAATCGCATGATCCTGGAAATCACTACTGGCACTACAGAAAGAGGAGAAGGTAGAAACTTCAAGGAGTTAGGAATCGTTTTCCGCTAGCCCTTGGATCTTACTGTTTCTGAAATGAAGTGATGGTCGCAGGAGGTGGGCTGGGACTCGCAGAAACCTGGATATGATGGACTCATCGAAGTTGTCAAGTATCTCTACACAAGGAGCACCTCAAAGCAGGCTACAGAAGCAGCGACAGTAAGTACAGAATCACTTGTACTTTGATAATGCCGGATTCTTATTTCTTCTATACCTATCAAATGGTTTATATGTGTGCGTTCTCCTTTCTGGTGAAACATCACGGGCATTTGTGATCTATTTGATACACAAGGTTATTTGGAAGAAGGTCAGTAGAATGGTAGTCGACAACGTGATAATCTCTTCATACCGGAAGTGCTCTAGATTGATGCATGCAATAACACACTACTTGATTAGATTATCAAGTCGTCAATCTTGTCGTCAATGAATCGACTAAGCTTTATTGTATAGCTCGGTCCACTCTATAAGATGGGGACGTCTTATCAACGAGGACATTATTCAAGCTTGGCTGCCGTCCCTCCCGTTCCATTTGGCAGTGTGGCACTAACAAGGATTTAATCAGGATCCAAATTCGACCAATAAACATCGTGTGGTGTATATGTGAAGCCAGTAGAAGTGATGTTACGTTGTAGCCTCTTCTGAAGCAGAGTTTAGCAAATGTTTCTCAAGGTGGTGATATTACTTGCTTGTAACCGGAGTTTACCTGCAGGTGCGAGTGTTGACATCTCTATTTCCGGCTTGGTTACTTCCGCTGTTTCGCAAGCTGATAGCACCAATCGCTGGTGGGAAGGTTGCAGCTATTATGACCGGTAGGGCCTGCTTGAAATGTAGGAGCAATCTTTGCTTTTGAGTATTTCTTGTAGGACTTACTGTAGACCTTTTGTAAACAGTCATATCCAATGCATATTTTATAAGGACTGTAGCTAGTCGCATTTGCTCAAGATAGGGTAGATACTGAAACTTAGAATGCAAAACTTAACTTTTGGGAGTTACATGGGTTGCTCCTTCACAGCTGTGGTAACGCAGGCAACTTGTCAATGGCTGATGGGCCCTTGCACCGTGAACGAAGTTACTCTCGCTGATGGTTCTACCCTGCTTAGTGGGGTAAGTGTCTCTGGTGTAAGTGAATCAGGAAGTTTTAGCTTGCTTTGGAGCAGGAGTCGGTTCGCACTGTCATGGAAGCACATCATACCCAACAGCTGAACCACTTATATACCATGTGCCCAAAACTATCTCGTGTCACGTTTAAGAAGATACACCGAAGCAGGTGACATCTGTTCTTTCCTGCATACCTGAAAGGTCTCCATCACAAATAAGAGCAAAAGAGCTTCACTACCAGGTGACTCGAAACTACTTGTTTTAATGCTTCAGGGTTGGCTAACGACATAATGTTTGATTTATGTAGGTGCTAGTGCATAGATGCAAATATCTGGAAGAGAGCAAATGTGCAGGCATTTGCACGCACACCTGTAAGATTCCCACTCAAGTGAGTAAAACTGCACTGCCTTTCTTATATTTGTCACTTTCTAGATTCTCCAACGTCGGATGTACTTTATACGCGCTTTGAATGGCTATACGCAAGACTTCACCCGACGTCGCTGTGTGTCTAGCAACTGTTAATGAATGGTTTTTATTGACGTGGTTCAAATTTGAGTTCGCATTGTGAGGTGCATTTGATGATTTTACTGGATTCGAATTGTATTTTATCTAGTTTTCGCTGTTTATCTATTTCTGAATAACCTGTTAAGGGATCCACTCAGTGACCAGAATTTCAAACTCTATACCTCAGTAACAGGTGTAAGCTGCAGACATTCATAAAGGACGGCATGGCTATTCCTCTCGCAATGGAACCAAATTTCGATGACTTCAGCTGTCAGGTGATGCATCTTGCAGATAACTCTGTCCAAGGCATCTTCTTGTCTAAAGTTGTCCAAACTTCTAATTCCTTCTAACCAAGAAGAACTTAAAATGTCATGGTTCAAGAACTTGACACATCGAAAATTAACCTAATATAAATCAAACGAAGAACTAAGGGCCATATAACAGCGAACGTGATCTTTATCACACGGGATATCTGCTCGGCTAACTTTTGCCATACCATAATCTATATAAGGTTTGATTTAATTTCCGTAGTTAGCGCTTAGACCAGGAAGCTGCCGGAATGGATATCCCTGGCCTTGTAAGAAGGATAATTCCCTTTACAACTTACGCAGACTCATTTTATAAGTCCGATTCATATTCATAGTATACTGAGGATTAAAGTTCGTTACTGCAGTTCAAGTACGGCGTAGCGGCTCCTCCCAGAGAGGAGGATCCAGGACTTCAAACACCTTGTTTATCGATTTGTCCAACGGCTGCTGCCAGAGCTTCACTGAGGCGTCAAGTTCAAAAGGAGCAATGTCCCCAGGTACAGTTATCATTTCTTCTGATGGCTAATCCATCCACAGGTTGGGCATACAGGTTATACTTCCGATGAAAGCAGATATTCCCAAAATTACTTTAGTTGTCCAAAAAGACACTTGCAAATCAACTGGTGAATCATCTAAGCGTGGCACACAGCAAACGGGATACATCATTTCATAGGGCGGATCACTTGAATTCTACAATTAAGTTGTAACACCCGACTTTTGGTGCTAGTAACTGAAATATACCATGCTCTTCTAAAAGGCTAGATATAAATAGGTGCTAAAGTTTTGAAAGTCGTGCATGCCCTTGGTTTCTTTTAGCTTATAGGTTTTTAGCTTTTAGGTTTCCAAGTTCTTCGAAGTGGTATTTGTCCTTATCTTTTTGCTTGGTGTTACAGGTCTAGATTTCTATTTATTCTCCAAGGGCAGCATTCAGTAACCATGAAACTCCAAATGGACCCAGACTTTGCATCAGATTTCGCCTTGGTTTGGCAGCTGATTAAATGGATGTAGGCCTTTGCCCTCGGATGGGCGAGGAATGTTATAACTGGTCATTTATGTAAGGAGGAATGCAAGCTCATGCAGGAGATAAGAGGGACGGGCACTCTAGAGCAGTTGGAAACCGGCAATTTGAGAGAATCTCCTTGAATTGAGGAGGTAGTAGGTTAAATTGTTGGTTTCTTTAAATTTGTACTCTCTACACGGCGCACGGGGCTTACTGTGAAGGTTGTTAGGTTAGTTTCAGTAAAGAATTTGTATCTCAATCTAATTGTCGCTTGTAATATTGAAGGGTAGCTGCCTTTTGGAAGAGGATGTAAATTCCCTTGGATCTTTTAAATCACATGGTATTCATCACCTCACTCTGGGTTACTATCTCATCTTTCTGGTATTGTTGCCTGTTGTCTGCCAGAAGAATGCACTCTAATTACCGCGAGTAACCCTCCTCCATATATGGCACATCAATATCTTTGGAATTTGGAGTCCAACGGGCATCACCTTCTCCCGGTCATCGAATCTATGATCATATAAGAATCTATGATCATATAAGCAGTGGCGATGTGTCTATTCTGTGCCCATCAATCATCATTGTTAGAATTTCTGCTACAATTTACTGTAACTATTACTTTTGTCACCTTCCTCCAACTCGGACGTCAGCACGTTCTTGCCGAAAGACATATTCAGAAGAAAAGGAAGAGTAGACCAAAAGCATAGAAGTATGTGCTTACTCTACAACAAGGAAGGCGAACCTAGACCTGTGAACACGGACATAATGAAGGTCGGTGACGGACTCTGAAAAGCAGAGATACTGACTGACAGGTGATAAAGTGGGATTTACTAACGGCATGCACGTCCAAAATTGAGCTTATAAATTTACCAAGTGAAGAAAATCATTGAAAGTATTGAAGAATCAGTACTAAGATGAACGAAGAGATAAAAGCGACCGCGTAGGAAAAATGAAGGATGGGAAGACCCCATCAAGCCGTACAAGGGAGAGACAGAAAAGGTAACATGGGGCTAAGCCCCAATAGAGTCTGTATGAGAAATCTGCCCAACCGCACCTAAGATATCCGAGCTATGCAAGTCGTACGGTCTATACACAATTGGAGCATCCGAAGAAACATCACCTAATGTGATTGCTCTCCTATGGATTGCACCCGCCACTGCCCTCTGTAGAGCAATGGACACATGCTGTCTAAAGTAAGCTACAAAGTATGAGAGTGAGAGTGGTACCCCTGACGCCTAACATGATAAGGTCTCGCGCACTCCTTGACAAATGTGTCAAATGCCGTGTCCATCGCTCCATATAACTCCAAGGCTAGAGGAACAAAGAGGTGACCTCGCTGCATGCCCCTTTACTTGGAGACCATGCGACCTGTTGCTGCACTCGCCGCCCATCCAGGGGGATGGGTAATCACTCCCTCCGATATTGTATCCCGCGTAGGGTCCGTGACCACAACATCCGCTACTGTCACCTGATCATCTCGGACCAAGTATAAGTCTGCCCTGACACGTGTCGTCTGCAACGCATACGAACGCTCCCTCCAAGCTAAGTATCCACTCTCTCTTTTGCAAACACTATGTCTCTAATGGCATCATGTGTAGCTATCCTCTGTCCTCCAAAAGGACACCGTGTCATGTGGACCGCCGCTGCATCTAGTGTAGAACAACACTCACAAGTGAGTAGTGAAGATGCCGATGGGTGGACCAAACCTAGGCAAAACCTCATCGCTGTAGAGAAAGTAGCCGGTGCGAGTTGGAAAGCCCTAATGCATGGTCGAGCTAGGATCCATGAGCCTGCACCCTTGCCGGAGCAAGAGCGTAGACGTGCTCTAGTAGCCTGAGGAATGGACGAGTCAACTAAGAGAGAATGTAGCGTATGCTCACACTGTCGCTCCATCAAGGAAGACTATAGACCCCTAGTCCAATCTGATGATAGTGAAGCAAACGATGAAAAACCCTCTCGTGCTCGTGGGGATAGACTATCTCTCGTCTGCCCCAATAACACCTAGAGAGAAAAGGGTCTTCCCTCCACCTCTATCACATAAGTCTCCAAAACCGGCCTATCAGCAACCACAAAACGAGAGGCAAGTAGGGGTGCCGAGAGAGCCCAACTACCCAAAAACGCTATAGGTGCCATCTCCTCCATAGAAAGCAAGCCAACCCCACCACATGAGATCGGTAGAGCCGTCTGTCTACGTGCCAAATCCCCTGTCACACACTCAAAAGTCCCTGGTCCAATAATATCACCAAAGACTCCCATAATCCTCCTATCAAATGCTCTCAAACGTGATAGGAAAGACGGTGAGAGGGGAACTGTACGAATGAGATAGGATGGTCGACGAGCAATACTGGAAGAGAGTATACCAAATGCCACTTGCGAATCTCCTAGTAATGGAAGGTCATCCACATGGAGAACATCCTCTGCAAGAGCAGCGTCCAAGAAGCGTGTGACGAAATCCTCCGATCCTACTAGCACTCCAAGAACACGAAGTCCATCTGTGGATGTGATACACCCCTCTGGAAGCTCAAGGTGGGGAGGGATACCTAAAGGGGACCATGCCCTACACTTTGACACCTTGACTCTCAAGCCTACTAGATGTAGCTCGGTAGTCAAGTAGTCAAAGGCCTGCCTAATCTGATCTACATGGCCTACGATGTGTGTATCATCTGCCAAGGAGGGAAATACACAACCTGGCATGGCCAAAGTAGTAGATAGGAGAGCTCTAAAGTGAGCCATGGCAAATAAGGGCCCCCCCAAAGGATCTCCCTATCGTGTACTAACAGTTGACTCCAAGACGGTGACTCCCTCATGTGAACCACCATGCTGGTAGTAAAGGGAAGCAGGAGAGCCATAAAAAGACCGCACAAAAGGAATGAGACTTGCCAAGGATCCACTAGCCTCCCTAAGCTCTCTAAGATGGATGCACGTGAGATGCTATTAAAAGCGTTCTCAACATCCACCTGTAGGACGACCCACTCCGGATGGATATCTAGGAGTGCTCTAATGCCTAGAGATATAGCCTCACATCCTCTAGGTGTAGCTACTCCAAACTGATGTGGACTAAGGTGCTGTCGAAAGTGAGAACGATGCTGAAGGACAATGGTACGACTGACCAAACGCAAAAAGATCTCTCCAATAGCAATCAGTCTAATGCTTCCCGTGTCCTTCTCAATCGCAAGAAGTCGACTAGCACCCAAGACCCGACTAACAGACATAGGAATGTCTCCTCTCGCTATTGCTGTAGCCACCTGAAACAACTCGGTAAAACCACTAGAAGGATCATCTGCCTGGAAGCAATCTCTAAGGTGCTCATAAACCATCCCTGACAAGCCTCCTGAGGAAAGGTGAGGGGCAGTGCACAATGCTTGTGCAAATAGCGACCTATCAGGACATAAAGGCTGCTCATGTTGATAATCTAAGACCCCTAGTGGTAGTCCCTCTACTACTATAGGATGCAATGAGTGTAGCGAAGTGATGGTCTCATCAGTAGGACTCGCTATAGACAAAGGGTGTAGCGCTCGTGCTACTCTACTAAACTCTCCTGCTTGACCCAATGTCCTACATCGTCGTAATCGAGTGGAATTTGTGGTATCCTGTGGCAATGCCTGTGTCCTAAATCGTGTAGCCCTAACAGACTCATCCTAAAGCGCTGCCCAATCTCCCGCTCGAAATCGACGAAATCTAGCCGCCACCTCTCTATGCCCCGCGCGTCCCCTTCTAGCATAACGAAAACACCATCGAGTGAATAGGAAGAATAGGAACCATGCTAACTCGTCCAAGGGATCACGTGCCAAACGATCCATTGGTATGCGAAGTCTGAACTGAAGTCTGAAGTCTGAAAATCTCATGATGAGACTAGACAAAGCATGTCTAGTCTCATCATGGAGTGTGTGGGGTAGCCTATGGAATAGATGTGGACATGGAAAACTAGAGACAAAGCGAAGATGAACTAAGATGACCAAGCTAACTTAAATTAGAGACATTTCATGGTACTTTTTTAATTTGTAATTTCTCTTGGCATGTTGGTGGCGGATAGGATTCGTTAAATCTCCACCATTCAACTGTGACTGGAATGTTCCACTACAGTGTCGATCTGCAACCTGCGACATCCCTATCCCGAGAAGTTTGGAGAATGTCAACTTGCCATGCACTTCTGGCACGAGTTGCGTGCTGGCTTCTGATTAACACGGTTTAATCCACTTGCTACAAACACGTTCCCTTTAGTGTGTATCTCCGAGCCCGGAAAGCTGGGAGTATGAGTCCTCAGTTCAACTGGCTCCTTCCTGACGTGGCCTCACATGGGCTTGATCCGCTCACTGCACGAATCTCCTTCGCTTTGGTATGCTTTCTTGTGCACCCTACCTCTCAAGCTCGATTCCCCTCGTGCAAATTTCTCGTTTCTTCGCTCGCACATCCATTTGTTGAGAACCACCCATGTTCTATTGTTGTTGAACTCTATTTCTTCGAGATGCAAATTTGGTAACAGACGAAAACCGAAGAACTTACAGGGGTTATCGAGTCCTCCCAATGACAAAACTGGCAAAACTGCAATGAGATAAACACGAAAACAATATGACATATTAACGTTCATGTATCGTTATTACTGTCTATAATGGAAAGGGCGGCTGAGTAGAAAACACCAAGAATGGGAAGACCCCATCAAGCCGCAAGACAAAATAGGTAAAATGGGGCTAAGCCCCCCATAGTGTAGATATGAGAAATCTGCTCTCTTTCACCTAAGATATTTGAGCTATGCAAAATATTCGGTCTACAAACAATTGGAGTTTAGGCATCTGAAGGAGTATCATCTAACGTGATTACTCTCCTATAGATTACACCAACCACATCGTTCTGAAATGTGATCGTTCTCCTATAGATTATACCAGTCATGGCTTACAAACAACTAGAGCATCCAATGATGATGTTTCATTGGATGTATCATCTAATGTGATTGCTCTTCTATGGATTGCACATGCGAGATATGAGATATCTATACCTCATTCAAAAAAAATGAAAATGATACACTCACGCCTAACCTAACATGATAAATTTTCACACGTCGTGACACATATATGAAACGCAATGTCCAGAGTTCTATATCACTCCGAGACTAGAGGAACTGTCTATAATGGACACAACTTCTACAAACTGGAATATCATGTGACTGGCCGGCAAGAACTCTCCGAACGAGAAACATATAAGTCGTGGATAATCGCAGCAACGGTATATGTCAATGAAGTCAATATACATCGTTGGATTATCGCTTTCATATCAACAGTAGAGTCTCCTTCTGGCTGACTGGACAAAGCGTTCACGAACTGGATTATCTTATTCACAAACTGGCTGACTGGAAGTAGCTCCCACAACCCGGAACATCTGGATCATTGATAACTTTAGCCAACGGTCTGTAGTACTGAATCTTTACACATTGTTGAATTACCAATATCAACGGTAAATATTTCTTGTGACTTACCGAAGCAACTTTCACATCCCGGAATCTTTGACCATCGACAGTTGAAATCAGCGTGGTATATTAATGGAAACGAATATACATCGTAGGATTGACAATATATCAACGACGGCATTTGAGTAAGTAAATCAACTTTGTTAACAAACAAATTGTTAGAAGAAAACTCTTATGATAAAGGTCGAGAGGACTATCAGTTCACAACTCCGATTCTCTGCATTCAGCATCTCTCCACGTTTCACTGTGAGTCGCCTTTATATTTATTGTGATCGCTCTTGTGGTTGGTTCTTTATGTGTTGCTATTGTTAGGGTTAGTCATTCATACTTGAAGCATCATCACGAGCCAATATCATTGCTCAACTTTTTTTCCGTTTTATTCATGAGCAGGATAACCATTAAATGAAATTCCATTGCTGTATCATTTGGAGTTAATACTGACCTGAGACGATTTTCTCCTATTTATACTTTATTTTCTTGAAAAGTTTTTTAATCATTTATTGATAATTAGAAGTTTCCAAGTTAGATACTTCAAAAGATGATAATTTCCCTTCTCAATGCTCTCAACAATAATCTATCCTCTTAGGTATTTAATTTTAGCTAAAGTGAGTACTCTCAATTTATGATTTTTATATCCTTATTTAAACTTTTGAATCTTAGTTTTGCGTTTGACCTTTTGGAGTTCATTTTACAAGACCTTCGCCAATCTAATTCCACAAATCTGAAAAAAGTTTAATGGTAAGTCAAGCTCGTGCTCTTCACGGATCTAAATCCCTCAAATTTTCAAGTTAATCTAATCTTGCAAATCTAAATCAAATTCAATTGTAACTAAAGTTAACGAGCATGTGTTTCCAGTCTTTTGACTCTTTGAGTTTTTCGGGCTTTATATTTCATTGTTCATTGTTCATGTAAATCCGGACTTGTATATACTAAATTTAATTCATATAATGTCAATTCTTCATGATCCCTCAAGTTTTCAAGTTAATCTAATCTTGCAAATCTAAATCAAATTCAATTGTAACTAAAGTTAATGAGCATGTGTTTCCAGTCTTTTGACTCTTTGAGTCTTTCGGGCTTTATATTTCATTGTTCATTGTTCATGTAAACCCGGACTTGTATATACTAAATTGAATTCATATAATGTCAATTCTTCATGACTTTCGGCTATGAAAAATAGTTTTTGGCTTTCATTATGAAATTTCTTAGTACTTAGACTTGTTCAAATTCTCGTATCATGACTTTTTATATTGGAGATAAGATGTAAGTAAAAGCTTTTCATAGATTTTCTGTCCACATAAATATAACCTTAGGAAGGGGTTTAAATAGATGCGATGGAATATCTAACAAGTTTTGATTTATGTCTCTTGTTCTTGTAATATAATAATTAGATGAATTATCTAGAGATAGAAATTGATTTGGTAGTATTTTTAAAAGTATTATGTATGATAGATTAAGTAGATTTGATATTGATGTTATCAAAAGAGTATTTCAACTAACAAAAGAGTATTTCAACTAACAGGACAAAGACCAAAAATATTCTTATAATTTCAAAAATAATTTCAAAGTCAATTTCAAAGATTTAAACAGATGAATCAGATTTCAAAATAATAATAAAATCTCTCCATTTTGTACAAATTCTTTTACAATCTCTCCTTTGGTTCTCTTGTCCATGTTATTTTGAGCTTATTACAAGAAGATTCTCCAAAGATTTCTTTTGGTTAAACTTGTTTGACCAACTATATAAGACAAGGATTGACATGTTAAAACTCTATACAACTAATTTAAGGGTGGAGTTTGTTGACATGTCACCAGTTCATACATTTAATCCAAGTGTATAGTTCTCTTTGAGTGGATGCTTTTTGCTATATAATAAAAACAAAGTGCTTTTGTGTGACATTAGAGTATTGAGGAATGAAACCTTGTGTTTCTCTTGTAGTTTATCATGTTCTTGGAACATTATAGTTAAAGATAAAGATGATAATGTTTACTCTAATTGTCCAATCAGATGGAACTATCCTTTGTTTGTTTCTAACTGACCTCATGTATTATTTGTCAATAAGATCGTAGATAAATGGAAGCTTTGGTAAATTTAGAATTTCCTTTTGATATTGAATAGATGGTGATTTCTAGTAAGTATTGAATTTTGGATATTATTTACCTTGTCTTATGAAACACACTTATGATAGAGCAAAGAGGTATATTTCAAAAATGACAGGCTACCATATGAATTTCTTCCACAAACTTAGTGAGACTATGTGTAAAAGTCTATGTAGGATCACTACTAATGAATATTGCCAATCTGTTTAATACGAACCATTGACATATACCGAACCTTACTGGCATATATTTTCCGTAAGATAAACTAGTCTTAAAAGTAATGTGCAACATATTGTATAGTTTAAATGCTTTAAAATTTAAATATCTCAGTCAAATGGTGACGGTTATATCTCATGAAATACACTTCCCATGAAAAATCTATCATTTCATGTTGGTATCGCTGTTTTATATCCTTACTTGTTGTCATTTTATCAATTTTTTTTATCCAAAGTGAAATAAAATGCATATGTAATTTTTTAATAATCCTATGCTAATTTACTTGAAAAAAACCTTAAAATTTTATTGGTCTCAACTTAGCAATTAAAAGAAAAAAAAAGACGGAGACAGGATGTATAGAGTGATGTAAGAAAAATATCAGAGAAAAGCTAAAAAGCTGATTAAGAGAAACTGAGTGGGGAGAACAAAGAAATTCATTAATTTATTCAGAATACAACAATTATCTGAAGTAGATCGTTAAGACAGATCAGTACAATCCAATATACTTTAACCTTCTTTCGTGGAATGCATGTACTTCTTATAGAATGGGTTAGATAACCTTGTATTTTACACTAACAAGAGTAGCCGTCTCTGAAAATCTCTAATTTCCAATCATTTTGTTTTCAGAGACCACTTCCTCATTTCAGACCAATTTCTTAATTTGAACGGGTTATTTAGGTTGCACTATTTGGATGGAATGTGGTTACCGTAGCAAACCATGGAAATCGAGCTTCAACCCCGAAGTGCAAGTACGTTCTCTTATATTAGTCATCTACTCTAGTGGAAAAAGTCACTCTAGTCACTTGGCCTCTAGCAGACATAGATCAAATGATGCCTTTTACTACGGCGATTCAAGTTTGCCTACGGGCTTTTAGGACCAAGTACTTGACTCATAAGTGAGTAGTATATATTTATTTCTATTGGTGCTAAGACTCAAACGTGGATAGACTGGAAAGTGGAGAAAGAACCCACTTAAAGACTTCTTTAGAAAAGAAACTGAGACTGAACTGATATCTACATGAGAAGGTCTCCAACTGTAGCAGCCAAATAAAATAGAACATCCCATATCCCATAATCAAATTCAAGTCTCATCCTCTGTTTTGTTCGTTTAGACTTCAAGAGTAGTATGAACATGAAAGAATCCAGCGCAGAGAGACTCGACGCCAGATTAGATATCAGTTCACCTCAGTCCTGCAGGGGAAGAGGACAGGAGTGGTCCCATGGAACCACCTCATTGGATAGAAGAAAAAGTCCACCTTGTGCAAATTGGCCCTCCTTCCGGCGCTGCTGTTATTGGACCTCTGATGGATGGTGGCCAGTACTATCCACTTGCACGGCACCACCTACCGGCCAGAATCATCATCAACGATCAGCTTTCTTTAGCGGTAGGCACTCGCCCTGGAACCTGACAGTCGTCCTCCAGCTCAGTTGTGGGGAAAGCTAAAGCTGATGTTCTCTTCCACCAACGCGCGTAATAAAATCTTTGCTAAATTGGTGACGACTCGCCAGTTGGAGGCAAACGGAAAGTAGAAGACGCGATCGAAAGGCAGCTGCAAGACACAGAAGGCGACCGCGTAGAAAAAACGAAGGATGGTGGCAGATGCAAGTGGTGCGAGGTTATCGACACGACGTTCTCGAAGGAAATTCCACCTGTTATAAGAACTGACGGGGCATCAATGACCGCAGTTCTTACGGGAGTGGACTCCATATAAGAGTCGTCGTCGTCAGCTGTCAGGTCGCTTTTTGTCGTCACTCCACAAATCTTTCGATCTCTTGGTAGAAGGCGAGCTAGCCATCTATCTAGCAGAAGAGTGCCAGGCGGGCGGGCCGGAGTTGCTCGAGTGCCGATAGTATATGTGTGAGAAATTTCTCCTGTCGATGTAAAGAGAGGCACTTGAGAGCGAGCACGGTGCGTACTCGATAGGTTGAATTATTGCTGTTCGGGTCGATTGAGCTCGTGCGAGTTCGAGCATTAAGTATCAGACGAAATCTCTAGTGAATTTGGACTTGGATTGAAGAGGTCGATTTGGCCAGCTGAGGTTGATTTGATGACAGTAGGCTCGGTGTAGGGCTTCCAATTGGCCTGAAGGAATTAAGGTGCTTCGTTGTGACTCTGGTTTGAAGCTGTTAGACGGTGACGTCAATGGAGCAATAGAGTTTTAGGAGGAATTCCCTGGGTTGGCATGCGTTCGACATCTGGATTTGCCTATGGAAGTTTGTGGATCAGTTGACGAGTAGCTTAATGCTTGGTGCTGTTTGGAGTGAACTGAGAGTAAAGCGCTGGTATGTCTCTACTTGAGGCTCAGAATGTGCGGATAGTTGGTTTAGGGGAACAGCTAGTTGTTCTGGGACATGGTTTCGGAACTGACCAATCCGTATGGAAGGAGATTATCCCTCATCTTCTCGATGACTACCGGCTTATTCTGTACGATACCATCGGGGCAGGAACAACGAACCCCGACTACTTCAACTTTCAACGTTATTCTACTCTCCACGGTTATGCCGATGATCTGCTTTCACTCTTAGATGAGTTGGAGATAGAGTCATGCATCTACATTGGTCACTCTGTTTCCGGGATGGTCGGTTGCCTTGCGTCCATCGAGAGGCCTTATCTTTTTTCCAAGATAATCATGATTTCAGCTTCTCCGAGGTATGTCTCTCTGAAATCCATTGGATTTGTCCTCGTGCGAATAAGATATGCTGGACATGTTTATTTGTTTGCCTTTACTCCTTTTCTTACGTGAAAGGTGAAACCAAGGTGTCTGGTGTTAGACCTTGTAAGAAATGGCTCAATTACATGGAGACTCTCGTTCTAGTATAGTCCTTCCAGTTAACGATTATCGTCGTCGGGGGACAGATGACATGTAGTTACAAAATATTTACCTCTAGACTTGTAGTATCCAGCAAGACGCAAGTACGGAACTTTAAGGACCTAACAAACAAATCCTTTTCAGTCTTCAACACAGACACCCCCTAGCCTCAGGACCAAGGTTGACGCAGTGTTAGTAATGAGCTTGGGCAGCTGGAACTTGAGAAGCTCTGATTGCCGGATCTCGACTATGACTTCCCTTGCCTTAATCAGTACCTGACATCCTGGGGAAGTGTCCAGACAGTCCTTGTGTATCGGTTCTGCACCCTTGAAGAGTACGTGCTGAAGGCGGATCAGGCTTCGTGGTTTGGATTCTTTTTAGAGTTGAACGAATGGGGATCATGCTCCCAAAATGTTATAGACGAGATCTAGGTTTCTTTGTCTCTCAGTAGAAAGAGATGGTTTTTGGTGAGAGGCTTTTGATCAGCTCTTCTTCAGTGATCTATAGATAATCAACACCACCGCTCCACCGCCCTCCCCCGGCGACCGTTGCGTTTGCAGAAAGCCTTACACTTCCCATCACCCTTTGCTATCGAAAGTTAACCTAACCAACGAGGCCCAGTAAACGGTTTCAGGAAAGACTCCTTGATTTACTCTTGTGACAGGGTCACGCAAAAGAACGTATATCCTTGCTGTATCGACTACTGTTGGTTTAGGTGGTCCCTGAACTGAGGTCCCGATTAAGTTTTTTATTACAGGTGTTGATGATGACTTGTGCATTGCAACGAGATACCGTGGTGAATAGATGATAAATATGCGTGCGTTTGCAGGTATCTGAATGATGCAGATTACTTCGGAGGATTCGAACAGGAGGACTTGAACCAGCTGTTTGAGGCAATGCAGTTCAATTTCAAGGCCTGGGTTTCAGGGTTTGCTCCTCTGGCTGTTGGTGCGGACATTGAGTCTGAAGCTGTTCAGGAATTTAGTCGAACCCTTTTCAATATCCGGCCAGATATTGCTTTTAGCGTAGCCAAAACCATATTCCAAAGCGATTTACGATGCATTCTCCCACAAGTGATTGTTCCTTGCCACATCTTACAGAGCCATAAGGACTTAGCAGTTCCAGTTGTTGTGTCAGACTACTTGAAGCACTCCTTCGGTGGAAAGACCATAGTAGAGATTTTACCTACTGATGGTCATCTACCCCAACTTAGCTCGCCAGACATTGTCATTCCTGTCCTTATGCGACACATTATGGGGAACATTTAGGTTGAAGTTAGTCCAGAAAGATGGGCAGCTTCCGTGGACATAGCTTTACAGGCCTCGTAGAAGAACTAGCTGGTTCGTGTTATTTACAATACTTTAGTTGTAGAATTTAGAGTAGCCGGTTTCCTACTAAGTAGTACATGTATCCTAACACTTAGGAATGGTCAGGAGTGAAAACTCCTAGTTAGTTTGCCAGATTTGAAGGTTGGGCTATAACATGAATAGTGTGGAGCCTACAGAAGAAGTTCTGTCCAATAATTCCGAATGTTTATTTGTGAAGAGTGTCTCAAGGTGTCGATGCAATGTTTCAACACATGAGTCATCTGTTGACTCCTCCAATCTCAAGAACAAGGCAATGGGTACAGGCATTTCGATTCCTAATGGAACTTCCTCGGAGCAAAGTGATGGTCGGCAAACAGATCTATTTGGGACTGAATCCCATATAGAAAGTTGCACTGTCGGCGTAGCTGATTGCGCCGGGATTGCTGGGTCTAGTGCCTATCGACTCGAACACGGGAAAACTGGTCCAGTGGATGAGTCTGGAAAAGACAGGGGAGGGGCAGAGTCTGCGTTCCGTGGACCTCCCGCCTGCGGGGAAGGACCAAGAAACACTACTCTGACTAGTCAAGGAAGCTTTGGAGTTGCTGCAGAAATATTAGGCATACCGCCTGGGGCCTACTCAGGAGAGTTCAAAAGGCAACATTCTTTGGGAGAAAAAGCAGGGAATGAGCAATCTCAACTTCCACATTCCGTCTTACAAGTACTTGCAAGATCACTGCAGTGTGATCTTGTGGTTGCTGCTATACTCCAGAACCCGTGGCGCCTTGCAGAGACTGTCTTATGTGTGCCCAAGGGTATGATAACTGTACCTCTGCGATTCTCCAAGAAGGCTTTGGCAGCTGCAGCAAGATGCGAGGTGCGATTCTTCATTTCAGGTTCCGGACGTTTGTAATACATTATGGGTCGAATATGCCGTTACGCCACTGGCCTTTGCATTTTCTTATACTATACCATTACTTCATGTATGCACATTCATGTGAGACGTGGAAGTCCAAGACCCTGGTCTGATTTACCTTCGTTTCACTTCTCTTACTATTGCATCTTAATTATAGTAGCAATTGTAGCAAACAGCCCAAATTAAGCACGGTATGCAGTCGGGCTCTCATACAGCAAGTTCTATACTACCTGTGCCAGGTGTATCAGGTGCTTTACTCCTTAGAGGATTTTCAGTGTGTTACTTCAGAATTGCAGCCACTTTTTGCGTTTCTTTGTGCTACGAGTGTTCAGACACACTGCAACGTTAGTACTAGCCTGTGTAATGCGCCAGTTAATCCATGTTCAGTAGTACATCCTGCACGCACCTTCTCTCAATAAAAGCTATTTTGTGAGTTTCAATGTCATACTTGTTGTTGCTGATGTTTGTTCTTCTTTTATACGTGCTCTTGTTTTGTATCTCTACTGCTCCACTTAACAGTCTTTGTATCCCGACATACCTGAATTACACTCACGCAGCATCAGTGTCCTTCGTACTGTGCATTTACATTCTAATATACAACCTTCGTTGATCCACACTTTCTTCCTCCTCTCCAAAGGTGTATGCCAACACTTCCCGTCTTCTGTTCTGCTGTCCACTCGCTGTCGTCAATGAAAATTGAGTTCTGATTTCGATCACTGGGTTACCTGCAGCCCTTCCATCTGGGACTTGGACTGTTTTTTGCGAAATAATATCTCAATTAGATTTCAATATGTGCTAGAAATATTCACGAGGTCTTAGGACCGTGCTCTCAGATCTTGATATCTCTGTTTATTTTTGTATTACCATAGGGTTGAATCTGAAACTATATGCTTTGATGGGAAGGTGTTATGCACAGACGGTTTGCTGCTGCCAAGCATGCTGGCAGCTGTACTTGGAGCTCGACCAAAGCGTTTCCTGGCCACACAATTTCACGCTGAGGGGTAAAGTTTCCTCTGGTTTTCTAGCTCTGGTCCAAGGTTACTTTTGTGTTGAAAACATTCCATCCGAGATTTATCCACTGGCCTACTTTTGAACGTTTTTTCTTCCAACATTTTTTGTCTAAGATGCAGATTGTCTAAAGACTTGCATCTCCTTGGAAACTGCTAAAGGTGATAAAGATAGCAATTACTCAGGTTTGGGGTACATCTAATCGATCTTTATAGGAGGAGACAGTTGTCTAATCCGCTCTGTTCTGTTACTTTGACAGATATGAAGGTTTATGCTACTCTCTGTGGCTTGATCCTGCCAATGTTCCAGATATTGCAGAATCTGTGATGTCGGAAGCCGGGCAGTCTTTGCCACTCCTTCTAGCCAGCAGTGTGCGTGCTATGTGTTGTGATCGAATAGGGAGAAGATTTGATGTCATTATGAAGAAGATGCCACAAGCAGTGGCCTTTGTGGATGACGGACGGGGACAATGCTTGATAAACCCAACCGCTGCACACCTCCTGGGGCTGCCTGGCCCTGGAGAGTATGATACTAGAAAAGTTGCGAGCGGTATGCGAAACCTTGCTGATCGCAGTAGTGCTGCAGCTGACATATATAGGTACATATTTTTTCTAGGCTTTCTATTTTTTCTACACATTTTAGGCCTTTCGTGGTTAGAGCCTCTACCTCTAAATCAAGTCTGAATCAAGTCGGTAATTCTCGAAGCTACAGTTGCTCATGCTAATCCTCTTCTGCAAGTACACAAAATTAACTCTAGTCTAAGCTTCAATTACCACTATGTATGAATCACCTTCATAGTACTGAAGCTATCTCTGGATGTGATTATTTTGACCCCTCGGGTGCATCCAGGAAATTTAATTGAAGATATGGTATGGATGGTACCTAAACTGTTGCTTCTCAAAAGATATTTATTTTTTGGATTTTGAGTTTTCCATGGAAACGTTTATTTCATGAAAATGTCAGTTTTGTCTGCATGGTTCTTAGGAAGAACTTCGTCTACCAGGTAATAACTTTTGTAGGTGCAGCGTACTCCATCTGTATTGGTTGTGAATGTGTTAACTTTGCGACATGTATCGACCACTGACAATTAGGATTGGTCTTCTGCACCTGTATAGGTGTATAAGCATGCTGGCTGGCAAACCTAGTCAAAGCAGGGACTGGATCTGGGAGCTGAAGCATCCACGGTCTGTTTTACGAGTCCGGTCCTATCCAATCAGTAACATAGCGACCCATGGTCGCGTCTGGCTCTTTGATGATGTTACTTCTGAACGGGATGCTCGCGATGCTATTGAGGAAGCAAATAAGGCCAAGTCACAATTTCTTGCTATGATGAGTCATGAACTACGCACTCCGATGACCGGTGAGTTTGTTGTGCTCTTTGTTGTCAGTGGCTTGTAGAGTCCTTATGAGTCCTTCTCTGGTCATGAACGGAGGTTCATTTAAAAACCATGCCTGCACATTTCTTCAAGACTGTAAAACGTGCCAAAATTGAGGCTTTTTGTAATCCCGCCCTGGGCTGAGATTCTAGTTAATCGGTGTGTCCTGCGAATAGCCATACTTGTTTGTGCTCAGGTGTTGGTATTGCTACTTACTAGCCTACGAGGCTGACATTGCGATCTGAGTATCTATACTCAGATGGCAGAAGCAAAATGTCGTCTTTCATGTCTTTGATGTAAAGCTACGCGCATTTCTCCCCTTTATTTCGAGACGACTTTTTATCTACTTGCTCCAGCTGTATGGTGAAATTCATGTTCAGGACTTTGCTTCTGGTGTTTTAGATATAAAATACTCCTTTTTCTGTGTCTGATGGTCAGTGTCTCTGACTGATACTTTGGCTTCGTCATCAGGAGTTCTGGGTATGCTTGACCTTCTCCGCTTGACCTCATTAACGGGCGAGCAAGCCCGTTTTTTGAGAGTCATGCAAGGGTCTGCCGAGGGTTTAATGCAAGTCCTGAATGAAATTCTCGACTTCTCCAAGATCCAGTCCGGTCATCTAGCACTGGAAGTCGTGGACTTCCGGATTGCTGAGCTGCTAGAGCAGGTAATCTTCATACCAACGGTAGCTGAGCAAATCGCTCGTAATTCATCTCTAGTCATCGTTCTGCCCTTCTTACTTCTAGCCTTAGATAGTGACATATCCAGGGTTGTCTCCTGTTTCCTTATTGTTACTTTCTTGTCTTGTGAGAACATATAAATTTATCTGTGGATGTGGACGATAAATTTATGGATTCTATACTTGTCATTGTTACATAACTACCGTCAAACCTGAAAATCATGTAGAATCTGATAGGTACATAGGGTTCTGTACTCAAAAGAGATATCACCCTCGAGCTGCTCCGAGACTAGTGGTAAATATAGACGCAAAAGAATCAACCAATGATTTCGGTGCGTAGAAAATTCCGAAATATCACTCTACAGGGAGTTCTATTCCTTGGGCCTACTTTGAAAGTTAAATCAGGCGAGAACTAGTTTCTTCCTCTTTCTCGAAAATGCAGGAAGCTTCTTCTCGCCTGTAGGCGTTTGCATAGCACAAGTATGAATCTTTTTCCATGCTCCATACTGGTTGCCCCCGTTATTATGGACGGCATAAGCTTTGATGACACTCTCCCCACTCGCCCACTAACAGTTCTTGGGTCTGATTGATGTGTGCTACTTAAGGAATGCTTTTCGCTCTCATTAACATCAATTTCCTCCAATTTTCCTCTGGTGTCTGAATGACTACTCTCTGCATGTTGTATTTGTTCTGACAT
The DNA here is from genome assembly GCA_948567375.1 of Lunularia cruciata. Taxonomy (NCBI): domain Eukaryota; kingdom Viridiplantae; phylum Streptophyta; class Marchantiopsida; order Lunulariales; family Lunulariaceae; genus Lunularia; species Lunularia cruciata. The sequence continues at coordinate 45,367,324 of OX419757.1, forward strand.
ATAGAAGAGATTTTCTCCACTTCTCAACCTACAGGTGAGACCCCGGTCAGTCAGTCACGCTCACCGTTCCACTGCTGCCCGACTGCTGTTCTCTCTGCTCACAGAGTGATAAGATAACACTTGTATAATGCTCCTCTCAAACTATATGTCTGCCCCAAATTTATATGTACTACGTGATTTCGGGAATTTGCAGGTCTCTGCTCTTTTCCAAGGTCGCTTAGCGGAAAGGAAGTTGGAATTGACGATCGAAATGCCTTTTCTGACTGATGTGTATGTGAATGGGGACCTCAACCGCCTCAGGCAGGTATGAGCTTGAAAAGTATCTTTCTCTCATTATTTGCCGGTAATATGTCTATCTATATCGAGACTTGCATAAATCCATATAAGTTTCAAGTTTAAATTCTCAGTTTCGGGTATTTTATAGTAGATTACACGCAATGCGTTGTTTAATTGTTCTAAGCACAGCGTTTGTGATGTTTTTTGCTCAGATCTTTAGGACAGCAAATTGGTAATTACACAAAGATAAATGTTGACGCCCCATATTGTCACAGGTGCTCAGCAACTTAGTCAGCAATGCCATCAAATTTACAGAGGAGGGGGGCATACACATCAGTTGGAAGCGTGTACTACCATGTGTTGGACCAAGTCCATCAGACTGTAGTAGGCATTATGGTACATGTGTTCCTGCCACAGCTGACTCTGAGAGCGTCGACAATATATCTGCAAACTTTGTTGACGACAATGCAGTTCCGGGAACTCCATATATTCCACTTCAATATTCCCTTTATGAAGGGGATACTAGTATAGACGATAGAGATGGGAATCCTCAACCGCCAACGAGCCCATCTGTCTTGAATACAGAAGAATATTCGAGTTATCCTCACAAGACGGCTGGAGAGAACAAGTTTTTCGAAACAAATATGTGGTTTGAGGTCAAAGTTACAGATACCGGAATCGGTTTGACTAGGGAGCAACAAAGTCGCCTATTCCAGTCATTTTCTCAAGCAGACAGTAGCACTACAAGACGGTTCGGTGGCACTGGATTGGGGCTTGCTATTTGTAAAGGACTTGTCGAAGTTATGGGTGGGAAGATCTGGGTGGAAAGTGAATCGGGAAAGGGGAGTACATTCGCTTTCAGAGTACCACTTTCCCCGGTAGCAGCTCCAGCCGATCTTGTTTCAGCTAGTGAATCTCAGCCTCCACACAAAGATCCGTCCTTGCCACAACCACGTTCTGTTAAAAACAAGGATCATACTTTGAAGTTTCTGGTCGCCGAGGACAATTTGGTGAATCAGGTCCTGATTGATCGTATGTTGAAACATTACGGCCACGAGGTACTGTATTTCTGGTTTTGAAACTCGCAGGTCCGTGCACTTCATATGTTTCGAAAGGGTTCTTACCATCGTAGATGTGTGAGGTATTTAAATTTAATAATGGCGAAGGAATGCCAAGTGCGAACTGACATCAGAACCTGTGGCGTGATCCAATGTACTGCATGAGATCATCCTTTAGCTACATGTTCTTTTCCTCTTATGAACTCCAAGGTATGTTCCTGTCAAATATTCATCCCTTTCTGTGATCCTGTTGCAGGTTGAACTTGTTGGAAACGGACAGTTGGCTGTAGAGGCAATAGAGAGGGGTCAACATGATATGATACTTATGGATCTGCAGATGCCCGTTTTGGATGGGCTGAGTGCGACAAAAGCTATCAGAGCTCTTAGTGGGGAAGCATCGCGTGTTCCAATTTATGCCTTGACAGCAGATGTTCTAACGAAAGGGAAAGACTCTCTTGAGGCCATGGGGTTAGATGGATATCTCACTAAGCCTATCAATTGGGATAAGCTCTCTCAAGTGATTGATAACGTGGTGCATTCCAAGGGGTCGAAACGACAAAGGCTACTGTGAAAGTGCCATGATCTAACCTTGTATGTCGACCGATCTAGTTTAGATCTTGTGTCTTACCACGTAATGCGAGATGGTCCCTTCAGATAGCTGGTCAAAGGTTCTTCAAGTTCGTATGGCTTCTGGTATAATGCGTTTCTTAAACTTGTATAAATCCTGTCTATATCCGCTCGATCAATTATTGCTTTTGCCTTTTAATTCCTGATTAACAGGACCATCAAACGCTGTATCACCCGCATTTTTTATTTGGCAGGGGACTTTTTGAGACCCAGAAAGTGAGATGAATCCTTGTGTATTCTCGGGAGACTCTCCATCGTTGTCTTATAATGTTGCAGGGAGGAGTTTTGGAACATTCCATAGAGTGTCACTTGAGTGGTCTGAAATCATATCCAATCCAATTAGTGTTGACCTTACCTTCAGGAGTGGGTGATATCTATGAATGGATGTCAACCACTCCTGGAAGTTCTTTCATAGGTTTCTGAGTCTACTACTTACAGTTTCAATACTGTCTTCTTTTCGCTGTACACAGCCGTGCTTCCTTCTCTGTATCCGTGCCTGAGGTACACCGAATATTGGTAGAACGATGTTCCTGATAGGCCAACTATCTACACGCCTGATGTGAATTTATGCTGACATTAAGTAAAGGAGGATATCGACAGATGATATGATAGCTGAGTAGTTCTGACAGCGTCCAGTGGGGATGAAGTTCTAGATGACATAAGGACCAAACCTGTATGGCTCTTGGGGGACCTTCGATTCCTGGATGCGATTAGACTGCTCAATGGTTGTGGGAGAGGAAGATGAGGAACAATTGGACCTGTATGGTGAACCTGGTACCGGTAGACACCAAAATGCATTTCTCACACTCCGATTGTAGGTCGGAGTGTGAGAAATACAGGCAGATAAAATGCCTAATTCACCGACACGGAGAACTTCAAGTGAATACTAAAATACTGGTGTTGGGTAAAACGGTCCAGAGTCAATAGCTATACTCCTATCGAAGGGGTAGGCAAAACTCCTCTATTGAGGGTTTAGATTACACGGAGTAAGATTTTTCCCGAACCTTTGAAGGGTCGAGGTCCTTGCTTCTATGATAGAGTTTACACGCAAGTCCTTGATTACTGAAATGTTCAAAATATTAGTTGCAGTGACATGAATCTAGCACTCCCTCGTAAAGGACATATTGGTAATTTATGAATTTCCTCTTCATCCCTAGCTCCTAATGCATGGGTACATTTTCCATGTAATTTCCTAGTCAAACCCTTAGTGAAGATCTCGGTAATGTGTCGTTGAATTTCAACACGAGAAATTAAAATCTACTTGTCTTCACCATTTTCTCCAATATGATGAAATCTGATGTCTATCTGTTTTGTTCTTTCATGTTGCTTGGTTAGTGTGACAATGCCAATGACGTTGCTGTCACAGTAAAGTGTCATTGTTTCTTCTCTAAAACCCAAGTCATTGAGAAGTTACTCGAGCCTAATTGTTTCAGTTTCTGCCTTTGATCATTGTTTTATTCTCAAAAACCCAAGTCATTGGGAAGGCACTCGAGCCTAATTGTTTCAATTTCTGCCTTTGATCATTGTTTTATTCTCAAAAACCCAAGTCATTGGGAAGGCACACGAGCCTAATTTTTTCAGTTTCTGCCTTTGATCATTGTTTTCTTCTCAAAAACCCAAGTCATTGGGAAGGCACTCGAGCCTAATTGTTTCAGTTTCTGCCTTTGATCATTGTTTTCTTCTCAAAAGCCCAAGTCATTGAGACGGCACTCGAGCATAATTGTTTCAGTTGCTGCCTTTGATGGAGCTATCTATTTAAGCCATGTGTTTAGCTTAAGTGTTAGATAAATAAATATAACTTTGTTTTTTACTTGACCAGCTTAAAACTAAATGTAAGAGAATGAAACAATATCCTCATGTTGACCTACTTGTGTCTTGATCACCTCTCCCTTTGAGTCAAGGTAACCATGAGTTGGAGCACTTTTCTTGTTGCAAGTTAGGCCTCTTGAAAGTATTCCTTGAATAACCATGAATTGGAGCATTTGTCTTGTTGTAAGTTGGGCCTCTTGAAAGTATTCCTTGAATATATATAGAAAGATGCGTTTCACAACTTTCTAGTGGTTGGGGTCAAGATTTGCCATATGTTTGGCAATTGAACTCACAACATAGGTTAGGTCAGGCCTAATGCTAACCATGGTCTACATTAAACTCCAAATGTTAATTGGTATGGAATTTTGTTCGTATATTCCTTTCAAGCTTCATCTTTGGGATAGTCTTGGAGACTTGTTTTAGTCCCATACTCTATAAGATTAAAGATAGGTTAGCAATCATGCATTTTAAATCAAGTAAAAAAATCTCTCAAATGACATTCTTGAGAAAGGTTGATCTGCCTTTGACTTTTACTTCTTCTAACCTCTAGTTGAAGATAATGACTAATCTCTCTCATATTACTCATCTCAAAACCTTATTAGAGAGGCTCTTTGATGGATAGGAGAAGAGAAGAGGCAGATAGTTATGGGCAATGATGCAATCATCCACATAAAGAGCTAAGATGACATAGTGGAACCAAAATGGTAAATGTAAAGACTAGAATCGGCCTGTTGTCGTGTTGTGGTTTGCATAGCCTTTGAAAAAGTAAACTGCTGTTGTTTATCATCGTAAAGATGGAGTAGGTTGTATGATGGATCCTACCGTTGGGTTATTGTCATGTGAGCAATCTATGTACATGTATACGATTGGCCACATGGATTATGGTCTTGTCCTCTTTGAGGGTTCTTATATATATAGATGGTGGAGAGTTGAGTGGAAGGTGTGTTTTAGTCGGAGGAATCTCGAGCGAGAGGAGGATGTTGAGAGTGAGAGTTGTAGTAGAGCGTGGAGACCGGGTGTCAGAGAGAGCAATTGATTAGAAGATGTCACATTCTCCCGATCTGTCACTCCCAAATCTTTTTCTCATCAGGCTTCAAATTTTACATCGCGATGGTTTACGGAATTGGATGGTGGCACGTTTCAAGGTAGTATTCGGAGTCGATGATAGAAAACCCAAATTCTATTGTCCTTCTGGTGCTTACTTATGAGCAAGTATTGGACTTGAAAATCTATGTGTTCTTGTAATTGGAAAATGACTCAATTTTGCTCATGAGCTTCAAGATGGAGTTGTGGGGTCCACTCGTCAAAAAGTGAAGAGGCTAAATGACAAAATTGCAAGAGATTGGATTCTAAGAAAAAGTTGGGAGTTTTTTGACCATCGAGAGAGTTTGGGGAGTGCATTTGGGGAGAAAGAACCATAGTTCAATCGAGGAACTGACAGGCTATAATTTGGAGACTAGAATCAAGTGATTTGAGTCCACTCTTTGGGAGATATGATAGATTGAGTCCAAGGGGATAAAATTCATACCCATGAGCACAAAATAAGTTATTCAAAGAGCTTCATGAAACATCTTCATGATCTGTCAATTGGGTTGGTGATATGACAAAGTGATTGTAATGAGGAGCTCAAGAAATTTTAGATTTGATCAATCTCAAATCAAATTTAGCCAATTGAGGTTGTAGCTTTGGAAAGTGAGGAGTTGGAGATTATATTTTGATTAGGTTTGAAGATTTGGTCATTCCCTAAGTTCTTCTCCGAATCACCTTGTGAAAATTTTTAGTATTGTTAGTGGCTAGGGTTTACACTTTTGTACAAAGATTTCATGTGAATTACTAAAATAGACAATTCAGGGTCTTGGATCAAGCATACTTGGGTATGTAGAGCTCACAAGTTAGCACAACTCAAGAATTGATCCATATCTCAGGCTTGGGTACTAAAATTTATAGAGATTTAAACAAGTGCACAAAAAGCTATTGTGAAAATTTTGGTTGACTTTGGATCCATGGAGAATGAGAGGTGATGCGACAAACTTTATTGAAAATATTGTCATAAGCTTGGGAAACTATTTTTATCTTTTATCATGATTGAGTGCCTATTCTACTATTTGTGTGTCTGTGACTAAGGATTTTAGGTTGCTGGAGTGCTTTTGAGGATTAGGTGCACCTCTGATCCAGAAATCTAGGAAAAATTACCCAAAACCAAGAGCAAATTAAGGTGAAAATTACAAAAAATTGGTCAAGTTTGAGAACTTGTCAAAGAGCGGTGGTAAACAGATTGTTGCTTATTTTATATAATTGAAAAGCTTATCTGATGGATTTTCCATTGAATCTTAGAATATTGTAATACAAGTTACATAAAAGAAGGTATGTCCATCTGAGTTACATAAATTTTCCTCATCAATAAGACATAGATTTTCCTCATCAATAAGACATAGGATCACTCCACTTGGAGTACAAAATGGGTGAAGGTTAAGGTTCATATTGGAAGAAGCTTGGAGTATAGGTTGAAATTGTCTTGATAATAGAGCAAGAAGGTTCTAAAGCTCAATTTTGACAAAAAGCACGGAGAGTTGCTATTGGATTCTTGTGATTGGATGATCTTTGTAAAAAGACCGAGATCGATGAGAGAAATAGGAGAATGGATGTTCACATTGGGACACTTGAATTAGTGAAAACTCCAAATGCCTAGCATGAGCTTTGGCTCTTGTATTTATAGGGAGCATATAAGGCCCTTGAGAAGCTTCTCAAGAAGTTTACTTGAGCTGCTTTCTTGGAGTGCAAACCAAGTTAATTGGGAAGCTTCTCAAGAAGCTTCCTTCTAGAAGTCGTTCACTTGGTGTGCAAGCTAAGCTAGTTAGAAGCTTCTAGAATCTTCCTTCTAGAAGTTACCTACTTGGGATGCAAGCTAAGCTAGGTGGGAAGCTTCCCAAGGAGCTTCTTACATACTTTTGGAATATTCTAGGTTAATTTGTCTTATTTGCTTCATCGTTTGCCCTACTAACTTTATCGCTAAACTCCATATTGTTACATATTCTCCCACGGCTAGTTGGTGACATCCTCGCCGCCAATGAAGCTTCAAACTCTTGGATGGCCAATTGTGCATTCTAGAGATGATAAAGAGATTCCTATGTGGTATCATGAAAGGGATACCCTTTCTAAAGGACCTTGTACTTTGTATGTTGTCAACGGCTTTGTTGAATATTATCACACACAAGGATACGATCAACTTTGTACTCCTCATGATCATTGATAGGGACCGGAGGAGGCGGAGGTTGGACTCAAGAGGAAAAAGAAGAGGGGTTAGGAATAAAGGGTTTCAACTTGGAAATATGAAAGACAAGATGGATGCGTATATGACAAGGCAAAGCAAGTCGATAAGCAACAAGAGAGACAATTTGGGTGATATCAAAGGGTCCTATCCAATTAGAGGCAAGTTTACAAACTTGGGTATCAAGTGGGAGAGGGAGGTTATTGGATGAGAACATGACCTTATCACCAACTTGAAAGTTGAGATTGTGGCAATGGTGATCCGCATATTGTTTCTACCAATCTTGAGCAACAAGGAGATGAGATTTGGCTTGTTGGAGGGATTGGAAGATGGTGGTCAAGAAGGTGGAAGTATGAGGGACATGAGAAGGGAGAGGAGCAAGAAGGGAATCTGGAACAAGTGGGTCTTGGCCAAAATTGAGAAAGAAAGGAGAGAATCCAATGCTTGCTTGTTTCAAATTGTCGTATGCAAACTTTGTAGCTGCAAGACGTTCATCCCAATTGGTATGGTGGAAGTTGATAAAGGCACAAAGCATATCTTCCAAGGTGCAATTTGCACATTCAATTTGTCCATCAGTTTCAGGATGATAGGCTATGGACAAAGCAAGCTTGGTGCCAAGTATTTAGAAGGATGCTTGCCAAAACTTTCTAGTGACACGAGGATCACGATTGGAGATGAGTACACATGGCATCCCATGATGCTTGAATACATTGTCAAAATAGAGTTATGCCAAGATTGGAGCATCCACAATATCAACCGTTGGTGCCAAATGGATTTGCTTACTAAGCTTATTCACAAACACCACAATTGCTATGTGACCTTGCTCTGTCTTGGGCAAGGAGGTGATGAGATCTAAGCTCACATGTTCCCAATAAGTAGTTGGAATAGGGAGTAGCTGAAGGAGTCCACTTGGCTTTTGGTTACTGGCCTTTTTGCATTGACAACTCTCACATGATTGGACAAACTCCCAAACATCTCGTGCCATGTTGGGCCACCACCATTGGTGTTCGGGGGTACCCAAGGTCTTGTCCACACCCATGTGACCAGCTATTGGTAAATCATGGGCTTCATGAAGGTGCACAAGTTGGAGATTACCTTTGGCTAGAACATAGATCCGGTCCTCATGGAATAGAAGGCCTTCCTTGAAGGAGAAGGTGTTGTACTCCTTCTTGCATGCTATCAAATGACCATGTACCATTTGGAAGAAGGGATCTTGTTGTAGAGCTGACCAAAACTCATTATGGACCTTGGAGTCAATTGACACTATCATAATTGCTACCGTCGTAATTCCCACCGTGATAAGAGAAAGAGACTTCAAATCAAGTTGTCGTGATAGAGCATCAAGGATGACATGGAACCAACCTGGTTTGTCTCAAGTTTGATATCAAAAAAATGGAGTTGCTCCTCCCATCGATGATGTCGACTCTTCATGTGTTCCAAGTGTAAGGTTTGCAATAATGGTTTATGATCAGTTTGCATGATCACTTGTTTCCCCAAGAGGTAATATCTCCATACCTTGGTGGCATATACCACTGCAAGTTGTTCTTGATCTTGAGCAAAGTAATTTCTTTTAGCTGTATTTAGTCGGCTAGACACAAAGGCAATAGGATGTAGTCCATTTGGGAATTCCTGTTGCAACACGGCTCTAATTGCAAAGTTAGAAGCATCAAAATCAACCACACAAGGTAGCTAAGGATCATATGGTCAAAGAATGGGTCTTGAAGACACCATATGTTTCAACTTCTAGAATGCTTCTTCATGCTTGGTGGTCCATTGGAAGCTCAAGTTCTTCCTCAAGAGGTCAGTCAATGGTGTAGCCACATGAGCATAATAGTGGATGAACCATCAATAAAAACTGGCCAATCCATTGAATGCTCATAATTTTGTAGCATCCTTTGGAGTAGGCCAATCAGTAATAACTTGGATTTTCTCCTCTTCCATCTTGATCCCCTCCAATGAGATCTTGTGACCCAAGAAGGTAACCTCTTTCTGCCAAAAGGCACACTTTGACTTCTTACAGTAAAATTTTCTATTATTGTAGTTGTCTTAGGACTTCTCTCACATGATTCATGTGTTTTGCCTTTGTCTTGCTATAGATTAAGATATCATCCAAGAACACGACCATGTACCGGTCCAATAGTCCATCCAACACTTGATGCATCTGATCCATGAAGACTGTTGGAGCATTAGTGAGCCCAAAAGTTAGAACTCTTCACTTGAAATGCCCATACCTTGTGCAAAAGGTAGTCTTTTGCACATCTTCCCTATCAATGGAGATTTTCCAATAGCCGTTGCAAAGATCCAGCTTGGAAAAGTATTGTGCTCTACTCAATTGATCAAGCAAGTCATTGATCCAAGGCAAGGGATATGCATACTTCACTGTTTGCTTATTGAGCACACAATAATCAATACAAAAACAAAGTCCCCCATCCTTCTTTGGAACAAATAGTATCAGTGCTCCCAAGGAAAGGTACTATATTGTATGAAATCCTTCTCCAACAACTCCGTAAGTGTTGTTTGCAATTCCTCCAACTCTTTTGGTGAGAGCCGATAGATTGGTCTACTCATTGGAGTACTCCCCGGCAATAACTCCATCTTGAAAGACATACCATGATTGAAGGGTAATCCCTTTGGTAGATCATCTAAAAACACATCCGCAAACTCATGAACTATCTTTCTTCAAAGCTTGCTCCATGGTTGCTTTCTTGGCAAACTTCTCATCTTGGGACTCATCTCCCTTCAAGGTTTGCTCTATTGCTACCTTCTTGACAAACTTCCCATTCTAGGATTGACTATTCTTAGGTGTCTTACTTAGAGGTGCCAGACAACCTAATAAAAAATTCCTACCTTTGGTGTTGTACTTGAATTTGTTGTCGGTTCAAATCAAATTGAACCTTATGACGTTCAAGCCAAGGTAATCCTAGAATGACATCATAGTGTAGAGGTGCCACTACAAACCTCATACACTCCAAATACTCCTTCCCAATCTTGAAGGTAACAGGATGCAAGGTATGGAATGCATAACCCTTTCTACCATCCGCCATCATCAATCTACTTCCAATTACTGGCTTGATAGGAATACCTAATTTTTTTTCTACTTGCATAGACATGCAATTCTTTGAACTTCCAGAATCAACCAAAATCCTATAACCTTGATTAGATATCATACCCTGCAAGTGAAGAAAACTTGCATAGGTTGAGCCTTCAATCCCATTAGAACTAATCAAGCTCCTAGTAGGCGGCTCAAAATCTCCTATTGGGATTCCTTATTTCCTTGATCATTTTGTTCCACAAACTCCATCTAGGCAACTTGTCAAGGTCGCCCATTCTTAAGTGGCCATTTAGCAATGCGATGTCCAACTTGGCGACAATAAAGACAACCACCATTTTGTTGCAATCTTTCTCTATTTGGTGTACCAAGTGGTCTCCATTGGATAACATCAATCTCTATTGGTGTTGGTTCCTACACTTGTACGTAGTGTACTGGTAGGCTTTGTGTAGGTCAAGGTTGAGACCAAGTTATTGCGACCAAAGAATCAAAGCACTCAGCCAATTGCATGGCTTCTTCTACGTTTTGTGGTTCCCACATGGTCACCTTCAATTTGGTTTGTGAATTCAATCCCCTCACAAATTGATCTAGAACTTCACCTTCTTGTATATCTAGAATATGCATGATGATGTTCTAAAATTGCATGATTTAGCTCCTTAGAGAGCCAATCTGCTTCAACTCTGCCAATTTATCTTGTGCGGCTCGGGTGACATTTATAGTTTGAAATCTATAAAGTATTGCATCCTTCAATTCCACCCATGTTAAGTTTGGTGCAACAATCTGTCGTTCAACTTGTCCCACTCGGAATTGCCACCAAAGTTTTGCCACACCATCTAATTGGCTAGAAGCCAAGAGAATCTATTTCCATTCATCTTGAAGATTGGTTGCTTCAAAGTAACGTTTGTAGTCAAACACAAACGTCTCCACTATGCTTGGAAGATTCTTGCCTTCAAACATCTTGGGTTTTGGAAATTGAGTTTGATCTTTTTCATCTTGAATTAGTGCTCTCTCTATGTATTCTTATCGTTGCTAGGCTTGTTCATCTAATAATTGAGTAAGGTGCTCAATTTGTTATTGCATAGCAATGATAACATCTGGTATTGCTACCATAGCTACTACTCTATCCAACTACTCCCAATTTATCTAATTTATTAACACATAGATGCAGCACGTTCACCATTTTCCATAAGTTACAACCGGAAGTATCAAGAGTTCCTCAGACAAGGTGATCATATGTAGAAAATCCTGCCCAAAGCATGAAGTGATGAATTGTGTGAACTGATGTTTGGGTAGTACCTAAACATAAAAATCCCAATGGTTTGGCGGAAGTGGATTTGGTGGTCCACAAATTCCATCCATCCCATTCCTGCTTTGATACCAATGTAAAAGACCAAGACCAAGGAGAGAAATAGGAGATTGGACTCACATTGGGACACTTGAATGAGGGAAAAATTTGAATGCCTAGTATGAGCTTTGGCTCTTGTATATATAGGGAGCATACAAGGCCCTTGAAAAGCTTCTCAAGAAGCTTCCTTGAGCCAATTTCTTGGAGTGCAAGCCAAGTTAATTGGGAAGCTTCTCAAGAAGCTTCCTTCTAGAAGTCGCTTACTTGGCATGCAAGCTAAGCTAGTTGGAAGCTTTTAGAAGTTTCCTTCAAGAAGTTACCTACTCGAGGTGCAAGATTTAGCTAGGAAGCTTCCTAGATACTTTTGGAATATTCTAGGTTAATTTGTCTTATTTGCTACTTCGTTAGCTCTACTAACTTCATTGCTAAACTCCATATTGTTATATTCTTTGTGCTTGCATGCTTGTTTGTATGCCTAGTTGGTTTGGATTGGTGTGCAAGCATTGCGCTCAGGTTCTTTCCTTTTAGGAGTGTTGTGTATTTCTCCTTGGTAATGCTGGAAGTGCTGACAAGTAGACCAGGAGTGCGTATTATGATGATAGGTTAGGTTGCTTGTTATTACTCTACCCGATAGCAAGAATACCAAAACCTAGAGTGAAGGGTTCTATTGGTTGGGATCTATTCACACTCAAACTAGAAAGGGTAATTTTACCTCCAACCTCTAATCTATAGGCTCCATAGCTAGGCACCTTGTATGTTCCCAAAGAGAGAAAAGCAAAGTATGACAGTTGGTGAACTTGAAGTGAAACTTCTGGGGTGGAAAGTTAGAAAGGAGATTGTTGGTGGACACGGACAGGATATCAGATATGAACATAGGGGATTTGGGTGCTAGTAGCTCAGGAGAGGCACCCACATTATAGCTTGATTGGGCTACATAAAAAATGTTCCAAGTGTTTGCATTATATATGCAACAACAACAAATTGTGGAACGTAAGGAAGCATTGGCTACTAAAGCCTTGCAATTAGTTGTGAGGATGTTGGATCAATTTGATGGGAGGAACACCTCAAAATACCAGAAGCATTATTCAAGGGAGATGGAGCTCAACAACATTCCTGAACGGGAGATGATAGCTACAGTTGAGCTTGCGATTATCTCAAAGCTTTGCGGATACATAAAGGAGATTATTTGAGCTCCTGGAGGTAGTTGGGAGAGATTTTCTTTTCATCTGAAGGAGGAGTATTGCTTGGAAGATGCAGATAGGGTAACCAAGAAGTCATTCATGGAGTGGATGAATAAAGCTGCCAAGGGGCTGAGTGCAATTGAGCTATTTTGGGAGTTTGAAAGACAATATTTTCAATTGTCTCAAATTGAGAAGCTCACGCTTGAGAGTGACAAGGTAGAGTTTTTCCTTCAGTCAGCAAACAGTGAACTGCAAAGGGAGTTGGAGGTCTTGCTAGAGGATGGGTATGAGGATAGTGGATTGACATTTGACTGGAAGAAGGTCTCAAAAGCCATTAGTATCCTTGCCAAGCAAGAATACCTTAGGGGAAAGGTGGTGGTAAGATTGAAAGCAATACCACTGGTGGTTGCAAGGGCTCCAAGGCAACCAGTGATACCTAATACCATAGCACCAATTGTTCCTAATATAATTTTCACCACTCCCTTCCAAAAGGCCACCATCGATGATTTGGTGAAAAGGATGAGAGATCTACAAATAAAATTGGCAAGATTGGAGGAAAAAGGAAGTGAAACTGAATCCAGAACGGTGACAAAGCAATGGTATGTACAAAGGTATATTTGGTGTGATGGGACTAAATACACCAAGAAAGAGTGTGGTGATTTTGCTAATACTATTCAGCAAGGAGTGGTTTTCTGGAAAGATGGGAAAATTGCATTGAAAGACACGAGAGAAATCCTAAAAACCAATTTTGAGAAAGGAGGAATGCAAAAGCTATTGGAGGATTTCTTATCGCTACAAGCTACCACATTAGTCAAGCTGCTACCTATGGAGTAGAGGTAGTAGGAAATGGAGAGGAATTTTTTTTGAAACATGTAGATTCAAGAAGCATGTGAGCAATGCCTTACATACAATGGAGAAGGGGAAAACTGCAAGAGGAGAACTATTGCGTGCAGCTACAGAAATCAGGAACGCCACTCAATGGGATGATCCAATGGATACCATGTCAATTCATGCCTACTTGGCAAGGAATTAACATGAAGCTCGCATTGAAGAAAAACAAAGGAGAGAAGACGTAGAGCTTGGTGATGAGAGATCAACTCAAAAGCGACAATTGAGGAAAGATAGATTCTGTCAAGAGGGTGCTCCCCAATGGAAAGGAATGGTACCTTCATGGGAGGAGGTCATGGAAGATACCTTACTTTCTGATTCTGAAAAGTCAGTGAAAGGAAAGGAGAAGGAGAAGGGTAAACCACCCACTTATAAGCTTCAATATGATATTGAAGCGACAACTGATCTAAAAGGAGTACTAGAAGAGAGAGTACTTAATGCTAAGGTGGAGTTTGCTCTTCAAGAGATCCTCAGGATTGCCAAGAAGGAGTTTCATGATGTCATCATAGACACTATCAAGCGCAAGCGGTAGTTGATAGGAGAAGTTGCTCTATCAAATGCTCTTGATACTACAGTTACAAGAGAAGAGAAGTTAGAGCTAGCTCGATGCTGCAACAACAATAAGGTCAAATTTGTAGAGGATGAAGATAATGATCATGGGATCTCTAGTCACTATACAAGAGGGCATTAGGCCAGAGCTACTACTGAAACCATGGTCAAGAGTGGCGACATAATAGATCTTGTGGTTGCTCTTATCAAACACGGGTCAGAAATCAACATTGTTTCCAAGGAGCTCTACAAGCACAGGTAATGACCAGTTGATACAGAGCATGGTTGGATGATCAGGGCAGAAACCAACACCAAGGGAGAACTTTATGGTGCTTGCCTATATGTGAAGGTAAAGGTTGGGGATGTAGCTATCAAACAAAATTTCTTTGTTCAAGAGACTACATCATACCCGATAATCCTTGGACAACCGTACATTACGACGGTGAGGATTGAGACCAAAGTCCTTGATGATGGTCCTGCCTATGCTTGAATTAGAAGCCAAGATGGCAAGAAAGTGGTGCAATTTCTCACTATACATGCAAACCATGTGCACAATCAGGATTACTTGAAGAGTGGTTCTCTATCTAAAGTGATGATGGAGTTCAAGGATTTTCTCCAAGTACCACTGTAGAATGAGAATATAGTGGTGCATTAGAGAAGGTGCTCTTGATTTAGAGGGGAAGTACCTTATGTATAGGAGTGATGGGGTTTTCTTAGAGTGGGTTTAATGTGTACATGCAACTTGTTGATTTGCACAAAAAGGAGCAGAAAGTTGTGCAAGAACAAGAAAAGGAACTAAAAAGAGTGGGGTTGATTGATGAAGATGACACCATATCAAGGGTGTATATGGAGATAGGATTGGATGATCCTTTGGGAGAGCTCAAGAGGATTGAGCCTGAACACAAGAATGAGGATCAGGTGGTGGAAATACATTCCAAGGAACTCTATTTAGCAATAGAGTCATTTTTAGGTTCTAAGGCTAAGGTGAAAACCACATACAAGAGTGTGGAGAAAAAGGTCAGGCTTGTAGCTGAATCTCTTCTGAGTGACTCTGATCAGCAAGTCCAACTTTATCAGAAACAAAAAAGCCTAAGGGATCCAAATTAGATAGGTCACAAGCTCATAGAAGCTATCCAGGAGTTGGTAATTGGTTCATCAGATTTCCTTCTACCAATGGAGGAGAAAAGGTTTTGGTAGATGTTGAGTCGGCATGGGAAAGCTTTCTCTTTTGAGCTTTATGAAATTGGGTGTGTAGATACAAATGTTGTGGCTCCAATGATCATCTTTACGGTTCCACGTGCACCTTGAGACTTGAGACCCATTCAAGTACCTAGAGCTTACATGCCAAAACTTATAGATCTCTTGAAGGAGAAAACTAATGTAAAAGATCTTAAAGCTATCATTTGCACCTTGTTCTAGTCACTGGTTTACAATGCCTTAGAAAAATGGAGCTTTGAGGTTCATTCAAGATATGCAGCCAGTAAATCGAGTGACAATCAGGAACACGGAAATAGGGTCAATTGTTGGAGAGTTTGCTAAAGCTTTTGCGGGTAGAGCCATATATTCTTTGGGAGATCTACATTTTGGTTATGACCAATTCCAACTTGCTGAAGGGAGTAGAAACATTACCAAAATGAGTACACCATTGGGGTTGATGAGGATGTGGATGTTGCCACAAGGAGCAACAAATTCTATTGCACACATCATGAATTGTAACACCCATTTGTGCATGTGTGTGGTATTGTGATATTTAGCTTGGTATTACAAGTACTCGAGAGATATTATTTATATAGAGATAAAGGATGGTTCTACATTAGTCATGATTATCTAAAGTTAGTCATAACTAAGATAGAGAGGACTTTACTTTAGAGGAAGTAGAAAAGATGAGCACCACTATTTTGGATTCTAGTATGTTGACTTGGTATTATTCTTAATGTTTGGCTTTGAGGAAAAAGCCCGCAAGCCTTTTTGTTTTGGATTCTTCTTTAGTCCAAGGACAGCCCATGTTAAAGAATCATTGACTTAGTGGTTGGGTCAAGATAATATCACATGCTTAATGGAATATGCTTATGTGGATAAATATTCCTTTATACTTTTTGACTTTACTTGACTTTTAGCCTAGTAACTTGAGTTACTATGGTAAATAGTAACTTTAGTATGTAACTATTTCACAAGTATATAAACAAGGGGTGAGGAGGTACTCTTCATCCTTTCATTTGGAACTATCTCTCTCTAATTGAGTCCTCTAGTGAGCAATGTCTTGAGTCTTGGAGTGTTAGCCTTGGAGGAGTATGATGGAGATGGGGTTTTTTGCCTTCTTAGTCCATGGTGTGCTACCATAATAGCCATCAGAGGTTCATCTTGAGTGAGAGATAAGCCAGCTCACATTTTGGGTTCCGTTGGCGGGACCTCTCTAGAAGGCAAGATAATGTTCCATGTACAATTCTATATTAGACAGAAGGAGGTTATGAGAGCTCACTTGAGAGAGAACTTTAGGGGAGGAGAGGGCTAAACTTATGTTAGAGAACCTAGACCCATTTGTATACCATGTAGTTCATTATTATGTCTTTGAGGTGATTTTGTACATCTTGTACACATGAGAGGATTTGGAGAGATTGTGTGGGTGTATTGCAGATTTTGGGCAAAATCTCAAGTTTGAGATCTAGACTTGAAAATTCTACACATGATAGCTTGGGTTATATTTCAATTAGTAAACTTAAAATTATTGTGAGAGCTTCTATGTGCAATGGGCTAGAATTTTTGAAAGTTGGTAGGGTAAACTGCTCCCACAATTGCATGATGTGGAAAAATATACATACTCTGCCATTTCTTCAATTTTCAATAGATTTTCCTGAAAATTTTCAAGAAATTCAGTGCATTGTATCCTACCTACTAACTGAAAAATTAGAAAGAGATCACTTTTGCGCAAAGAGTTATGAGTTTTTAAAGTAAGGGAGGGTGGTTTTCAGACCAAATCTGAAATATGTGTGCTGAATAGAAAGGTGCCTAGGCCAAATGGGTTTAAGAAAAGATCTGAATTTTTTACGAGAGGACACCCTAGAGTTATAATCAAGTGAGAAAAATTTCAAAGGACTGTAACATACAAGTTGAGAGATTTGAGTGATATTGTGAGGAAGGGTCAATTATGCAAAGTTTAGATCTCATGCATGAGGTGTTTGAGAGAAACAAAAAGCATGTTTGAGTGTTTAGATTCATCTTGGGAATATGGAGGGTCATCAAGAGTGAAAATTGAGACTTTGTAAGGTTCCCCAAGGGTTTGAGGTGATTCTAGGGGTAGATTTGAGGAAAAGAGAGTTTAGACTAGAATTTGAGAGAGAGTTGAGAGGATCCAAAAACCTACACTACTTGGAGGAAAGAGTGAGTCTAAGTGCTTTCTATGTGGAGAGAAGTGACATAAGGTAAGTTCATGTCAATTGACCTTTGATAGCAAGAGATTGAGAGAAAGGAGAGGATTACTTGACTTGGGTTTGCATTTTGGACCTTCTTCACCAAGATTGGGAGGGAGAAGATCTAAGACCAAGGAGTTATGTGAGGTTTGTGGAGTTGAAGGACTTCCAAAAGAACATGAGTGTAGTGGAGTAGAAACACTTTGGAGACTTTGATGAAGGATTTTGGAGAGAGTCTTAGTACAACTACAAACATATTACCACCTTCATCATTCAGTTCTCAAGATTATTGATGGAGATAATCTTTCAACTTATGGATAAACTATCCATGAGAGTTCAATTAATATGCACTCTAGGATTTGATGTTGCTATAGAAATCTTGGAGCAACCTTAACCTTTTGTGTTCCCTAGGGTAGATTACTCTCAAATGGTGTTAGTCATGTATATACTCTATTAATTATAGAGTGAGAGAAAAGAAAAGAGAAAAAAAATTGAGAGAAAAGAAAGATAGTGAGGGATTAAGATGGGAAAACTTCCGGTTTTCTTTGGCAAGGATGGAGAAGATATGGAGGCCTTTGTGAGATACTTTAAGAAAGCTTGCATAGGAAATAATGAGAGGAGGAAGAATGAGTGGGAATCATTATTACCAGATTTCTTTGAGGATGCAACACTTACATGGTATGAGTTAGAATACCAAAAGAGAGAGAGGAGAGATGAGCAAGAAGAGCCTTGGGAGAGTTTGGCTTCAACAATAATTGAAAACTTTCTTCCAGATGAGAGTTATGAGAGATTGATAAGTGAGGTTACCTTTCTCAAGCAAGGAGCTAGAGAGAAAGTGAGAGTCTATGTCAAAAGAGTGGAAAAGTTAAAGTCCAGATTTTGCATAATGTTGAGGAAGGGTAGGGATGATGTGGAGACTATTATGATTGGCATAGTGGCCATGCTCACCAAGAATTTTATGGGAGGGTTGAGAGTGCAAATTATAAGCAAGGTGAGAAATGAGAAACCTTCTTCCAAGCTTGAAGCTATCAAGATCACAATTTGTATGGAGGAGAGTTTGGAAGGGGATGAGAGTGATTTAGTGGTGAAGGAGGTTGTGCATCCTCCTCAAGGTTACAAGTATGGTAGAACTTTTGATACTTTGGTGGAAAGGGCTGCACCACAAGTAGTAGTTGCTCCAATTCTTGCTTCTCTACCAAAAGATCCACTTCAAACCATCATTGAACAACTTACAGATCTCAAGATCAATGTGGTACAACTATGGGAGAAGAGAGAAGTGAATCAAAATATAGGAAGAGGACCTAGGAGTTATGGAAACTATCCATATAGAAGAGGCAAACCATCTAACAATTTCAATGATAGAAATTGTTTTAGTTGTGGAGGAAGAGACCATATCCAAAGGAAGTGGCCAAATTCCACTTACCATGGAGGAAGGGGTTATGACGGAGCCAATAGAAGGAAAGAAGGAGGTAGTGAAACCCAAGTGGCTTCTAATCAAATCAAAGGTAAGGGGATAACATCTATAGATGTGGTTAAGTGCAATTATGAGAAAGGAGAAAGCTCAAACTGCAAGGGTCTTAATTTGGAGCTTTTGGCACAAGAGAAGAAGAGAGCTCGTTTTGTAGAGGACGTGCACTCTTCTCAAGGATTTACTCCTAGCAAGGATACTACCATGTCTACTAGGAGCACTCACACCTCAACACCATAAAAAACAAAGACTCCAAGAAAGAAGTTGGAGATGGAGGACTTCTTGATCTCCAAGCAACAATGGAACAATAATGTGTTGGAGTATGTTGGTAGTCACAAGGCTAACATCACAATGGGCCAATTGATTGCTTTGAATCCTACTTTGAGAAAGGATCTTAGAGGTGGTTTGAAAGGCAAAAACCCCAATATCAATGGGGGTGGTGGATGCTAAACCAACACCATGGGAGGCTTGTGAATATACCTCCAAGATTGATGTGAGAGTGAATGGTCACAACATCAAGGATGCATTGGTTGATGGAGGATCAGTAGTGAATGCCATATCATAAAGGTTGATGAAGAAGTTGGGTATGATACCCTCAAGACCTTCAATATTTATGGTGAGCATTGCAAACAAGCAACAAGTTTGACTAGTAGGGGTGATGGATAAGAGGTAGTTTCAATTATGGGAGTTCAAGATCTCATGATTTTCAAAGTCTTGAAGGATTCAAGCTATGATTTTCTTCTTAGGAGGCCATGGTTGAGAGAAGCATGCACAACTGATCGATGGCACAAAGGGTACTTGAGGATTGGGCCATCAAACCATAGAGTCATAGTTCTTGTGACTAACACCACCAACACTTCACATTTGGATACACCATCTTTGGATTATTGGGAATCAGATTCTGAAGAAGGAGCTTTAGGTGTGGACACAAGTATGGAAGAGGAGACTTCTACTGAGGAAGATGAATCTGAATCTGAATCTGAATCTGATTTAGATATGTATCCTTTGTGTGCTATGGATTTTTCACCTAAGCCAGAGGTTTTGAAGGACCCAGATAAATCACCATTGAAACTTGAGGAGATAGAGAGAAGGTTATCTACCCTCAAGTATGGTCCAAATGTTACCAAGGAGGAGAAGGTGAGATTTGAGGAGATTTTATGCAAGTTCATCCATGCGTTTGCTTTTAGTTATAAGGATCTGAAGGAAGTCACTTTGGAGGAGCACAAGATAGAGGTAGAGTCACATGCAAGACCAGTCTGCCAAAACCAATGTCACATTATCGTGGTTTTGAAGGAGGAGATTGATAAGCTCAAGGAGGCTGGATTTATCTTTGAGGTGGAGGATTTAGAATGGGTGTCTCTAATTGTGATTGTGAAGAAAAAGAATGGCAAGCTTTGAGTATGTGTGGATTACAAGAAGCTCAATGTTCTTACCAAGAAGGACTACTACCCATTACCATTCATTGATGAGATCTTGGAAGAGGTTGTAGGTCATGAGAGGTATAGTTTTGGAGATGGTTATATTGGATATAACCAAATCAAAATTGCACTAGTGCATCAAAAACTCACCACATTCACCACACCTTGGGGAACTTATACTTTCAAGGTCATGCATTTTGGGCTTTGCAATGCTCCAGCCACATTCCAACAATTCATGAACAAGGTATTTGAATCTTTCATTGGGAAATTTGTGAGAGATTTCATTGATGACTTTTGTATCTATGGGAGCAAGGAAGAGCTTTTTGAGCACCTAATCAAGGTCTTGCAACACTTAGATGAGGCAAATGCATCACTCAACTCAAAGAAGTGCATTTTTGGATGTGAAGAAAGTCTACTTTTGGGGCACATCATCTCCAAGGATGGAATGGCAGTTAATCTTGAGAAGGTGAGGAAAATCTCAAACCTTCCATTCCCTTCAAGCTTGACAAAGTTATGCCAATTTTTGGGGATGGTTGGGTACTATGGGAGGTTCATCTTCTCATTTTCCAATAAGGCTTATGCATTGACCATCTACATGAAGAAGGGTGTAGATTAGATGGTGATTTTGGAACACAAGGAGGCTCTCAAAGCTTTTGAGGAGCTCAAGCAATCCCTTGTTGTAACTCCAATTCTTGCTAAACTTGACTGGAGTAAGCCTCTACATTGATGCTTCCAATGTAGCTATAGGATGCACTCTTAGTCAATTAGACCAAGATGTGCATTCTCATCCATTAGCTTATGCTAGTGGGCAGATGGTTTCAGTAGAAAGAACTACTTTATCACAAAGAGAGAAGGGTTGGTAGTGATCTTTGGTCTCAAGAAGTTTAGACACTACTTGATTGGAGGGAAAGCCACAATTATCATGGATCACGAGGCTTTGAAGTACATCTTCAACAAGCCTAATGAAGAAGAGAGGCTAGCAAGGTGGATGATACTCTTTTCTGAGTATGACTACACCATTGAGGATAGGTCAAGAAAGAAACATGCAAATGCTGATTTGTTATCTAGGGCCTATGATCATGATGGAGATAAGCCAATTGATGATTCTTTCTTAGATGAGGAGCTCATGACAATCTCAGTTACTCAAGAGATTCTAATGGAGTACAAGGAGATTTGTATTTTGTGACAAGAGGTAACTATCTAGAAGGGATGCATGCTAGGGAGAGGAAGACCCTTGCAGCAAGATCTAGACCTTACACAATGGTGGAGGATATTCTTTTTCACCAAAGAGCAGATGGTCTACTTTGAAGATTAGTGGGTAAGAAAGAGTCCATCCTACTCATAAAGGAGTTTCATGAAGGTTTAGTGTATGGAGGACACTTTATATGAAAGGTGACTGCTTTAAAGATTCTAGATGCAGATTACCATTGGAGAGGGATTTTCAAGGGTTTTCTTGATTATTGCAAAACTTGTCATGTTTGTCAAGATTTTGCTAGAAAGTCTACTTCTTCCCCACCACTTAGATCAATTCTATTGCTAGGACCTTTTGAGAAGTGGGAATTGATTTTGTAGGTCCTATCAATAGAACTCCAAGGAACAATTGGTACATTGTGGTAGTTACTGATTACCTTACCAAGTGGGTTGAAGCTAGACCATTAAGAGACAAGAATGAAGATGAAGTGGGTAGATTTCTTTATGAACACATTATCACTAGGTTTGGATGCTCTTTGGAGTTGGTTTTAGATAGAGGAGGAGAGTTTATAAGAAGCATCACTATAGCCATGCTATGACATTTCTCTATCACACATACATCCTATAAGCCTAATTCCAATGGCTTGGCAGAGAAAACCAATCAGACCTTGTGCATGATGTTGGCCAAAGATGCAAAAATGGAAGGGGCTAAACATCATTGGGACAAAAGGATTCATGCAGTTTTGTGGGAGTATATGACAACCATGAAGACTTCCACCAAATATTCTCCATTTCAATTGATATATGGTATTGAGTTTATCTTAGTTATTCACTTTGATCTTCCTACCTTCCAAAGCATTCATAAGAGATTGAAGAAAGCACAAGGAGGTGATGCATAGAAGTCATGGAAGGATTACCTCATGGAGTTGGAAGAGGCAAGAGCAGTTTCTATGGTTTGAGTAGAGCAAGCCCAAAGGAAAAAAAGGAGAGCTATGACAAGAGTCAAGGCAAGAAGAAGGTGGAGCCTTTCAAAGAAGGTGATTGGGTAATGTTGTTCGATTCTATTCGATTCAAGAGAGTGCAAAAGAAGTTTTTGCATAAGTACTTTGGACCTTTCATAGTGGAGAAGGTGTGGGGCAATTACACCTATGATCTCAAGGAGTTGGGAAGAAGACACTTTGATAGGATTAACCATGATAAGTTGAAGATGTATCATAGAAGGTAGAGAGACCTTCACTTTGAAGACAAAGTGAAAACTTAGTCCGGGGAGTAAATGTAACACCCATTTGTGCATGTGTGTGGTATTGTGATATTTAGCTTGGTATTACAAGTACTTGAGAAATATTATTTATATAGAGATAAAATATAGTTCTACATTAGTCATGATTAGCTAAAGTTATTCATAGCTAAGATAGAGAGGAATTTACTTTAGAGGAAGTGGAAAAGATGAGCACCACTATTTTGGATTCTAGTGTGTTGATTTGGTATTATTCCTAGGTGTTTGGCTTTGAGGAAAGAGTCGAGAACTCTTGGGCCCGCAAGTCTTTTTGTTTTGGATCCTTCTTTAGTCCAAGGATAGCCCATGTGAAAGAATCCTTGACTTAGTGGTTGGGTCAAGATAAGATCACATGCTTAGTGGGATACGCTTATGTGGATAAATATTCCTTTATACTTTTTGACTTTACTTGACTTTTAGCCTAGTAACTTGAGTTACTATGGTAAATAGTAACTTTAGTGTGTAACTATTTCACAAGTATATAAACAAGGGGTGAGGAGGTACTCATCATCCTTTCATTTGCAACTATCTCTCTCTAATTGAGTCCTCTAGTGAGCAATGTCTTGAGTTTTGGAGTGTTAGCCTTGGAGGAGTATGATGGAGATGGGGTTTTTTGCCTTCTTAGTCCATGGTGTGCTACCATAATAGCCATCAGAGGTTCATCTTGAGTGAGAGACAGGCTGGCTCACAAAATGGAATGACTAAAGTTCTTAGGGAGTTCATTCCATAGAAGACAATGCTTTTTTTGAATATTCCAATAAAAGGGTGCATAGAGGAAGAGAAGGATCAAGTATTGGATGAAAGGGAGTGGTGTAAGTTTGTAGCTGATCATATTTCAGATTGTGATCAGATCTTGTCACAGCTTGAGGAGGTTCATTTGACCTTATTGGGTGCCAAATCCAAGTTTGGGGTTAAAGAGGTGGCCATTTTTGGGCATTTATGTGGATGGTTTGGGCGCAAACCTGATCTACAAAAGGTGGATACGATTCAACAAATGAAGGATACATACAATTCACCAACGGAAGTAAGGAAATTCTTGGGAGCTTGCGTGTTTTATCATATTTGGATTCCACAGTTTGCCCACAAAGCAGATCCTCTCTATGGTTTATTACAAAAAGGTCAGATGTTTAGGTTGGAGGAAAGACACATGAAAGCGGTTCAAAGGCTGAAAGAATTTCTGTCCTCTCTACCTATACTACGATGGATCAACTATGAGAACAACAAGCCCATAATAATCACATTTGATACTAATTCCATAGCTATCGGTTGGGCGGTTGGGGCAAGATGATGAAGACGGGAATCGCTATGTTGTACATTTTGGGGCAAAGGTGCTGAGTAAGCACCAAAGACCCTACCCTCATGTTAAATGAGAGCTATGGGAAGTGGTTACAACAATGAAACTGGAGAAGGACTACTTGATTGGTGCACCGGTTATCGTGGAGATAGATTGTTTGCCACTATTGGGTATGATAACAAATTGTAATACCCCAAACATTGCAATGCTCAAGTGGATAACATACTTAAAATTCTTAAATCTTGAGTTCCAATACATAGCATGAAAGGATAACCCAATAGCAGATATGCTATCTCAAGCTGAGTATCGAGATAAGGAGTCAATGATTGACGATACCAAAGCTATCGGCACTACTTTCTTCTCAAGGGCTCAAGTGGGAGAGTATGAGCATCCCAAGTTCTTCATGGAGGAACTCTATGAAGGAGAATGGCTGGATATTGGGTGCTACCTTACCTCCTTAACCAAGCAACCAGAATGGAATGATGCTTGGTACAAATAACTGAGGCAAAAAGCATATAACTATCTTTTAGAAGGGGGTTCTTTGTGGAGGAAAGCCAAACGTAGTGGTGAGCCTCCACAACGGGTTTGTGTGCAAGGGGGAGACCAGGAAGCTACTGATCAAAGAATTTCATGAGAGCTTGTGGGCTAGACATAGGGGTATTTATGCTACCTTTTCTAAACTGAAGGAGAGGTATTGGTGCCATAATATGTATAGAGATGTAGTTTCATTTGTGAGATGTATGAAAGCTGCCATACATACTTAAATATTTGACATATAGATGGATTGCATCCTACCTACCTGCTTGCAATGCATTTCAAGTGGGTTGTGGATCTGGTTACTATGTCAATTGGGATATGGCAAATGCAGTATTTGGTTTTGGCACGAGAAGATTTGTCTAACCAAGTGGAGGGACGAGCCTTGAGGACCAAAACCAGAAAGGGAGTTTGCATATTTCTGTTGGAGGATGTGGTTTGTAGATATGGGTATGTAGGAAAAACTACAGCGGATTGAGGAGAGCTAAATACCCAAGAAGCTAAGGCTTTCTTTGAGAGGTGTGGAGTCAAACCGGCTCTGATAACAACTTACAACCCGGAGAGAAGTGCCAAGAGTGAGCAAGGCCATCCGCCTATTGTGAAAGAAATTGTGAAAGCATGCCAAGGGAGAGTGAAAGAGTGGCAAGACTCTTACCATTTTCTCTCTAGGCAGATTGCACCATTCATAGTTCAGTAACCGGTTATATGCCAATGGAGTTGATGCATGGGCAAAACCCAATTATGCCAATTGAGGAGCAAATACCCACTTGGAGCTTCCTACCTTGGGAAGATCACATATCTAGGGAGGAGCTTCTAGCACTTAGGGTTTGTCAATTGGAGAAAAGGCCAGAGGATGTTTAGCTAGCAATTGAGAGGCTTAAGAAAACACAACTTGGGAATAAGGACAGATTTGACAAATGTCACCATTTGAGGCTAAGAGATATTCAAGAAGGAGATTGGGTGCTAGTCTACGATAGAAGTCTAGATAACCAACATAATGGTATGAAGAAATTCTCAAAGCATTAGTTTGGACCTTATGTGGTTGTTAGTGTATTGGATAATGCTACTTACTCTCTACAAGAGTTAGATGAGAGCAAACTAAAGGTTCCAATTGCAGGCAAGCATGTCAAGCTCTTCAAACAACAAGGAAAAAAATTGAACATGGAGGAAGTTAGCAAAACATTTGATCTCTTTAATTTCCAAGATGAAGATCTATTGCTAGAGGATGACAAGTCTAACCAATTTTATGAGGAGGTGGTATGACTACAACCACAATGTGTAGTCTGGTTGGTTGGTGCATACCAGAGGACGCATAGGTTTAGAGGAGGTGTATGTAGTGTTGTGGTTTGTGTAGCCCTTGAAAAAATAAATTGATGTGGTTTATCATTGTAAAGATGGAGTAGGTTGTATGATGGATCTCACGGTTGAGCTATTGCCATGTGAGCAATCTATGTACATGTATAGAATTGGCCACATGGATTATGGTCTTGTCTTCTTTGAGGGTTCTTATGTATATAGATGGTGGAGAGTTTATGACTAAATTTTGCTCATGAGCTTCAAGATGGAGTTGTTGGGTCCACTTGTCAAAAAGTGAAGAGGCTAAATGACAAAATTGCAAGAGATTGGATTCCAAGAAAAAGTCAAGAGTTTTTTGACCATCAAGGGATTTTGGGGAAGGCATTTGGGAAGAGAGGACCATAGTTCAAGAGAGGAGCTGACAAGCTATAATTTGGAGACTAGAATCAAGTGATTTGAGTCAATTCTTTGGGAAATATGATAGATTGAGTCAAAGGGGGTAAAATTCATACCTAAGAGCACAAAATAGGTTATTTAGAGAGCTTCATAAGACATCTTCATGATCTGTCAATTAGGTTGGTGATTTGACAAAGTGCTTGTAATGAGGAGCTCAAGAAATTTTAGATTTGATCAATCTCAAATCAAATTTGGCCAATTGAAGTTGTAGCTTTGGAAAGTGAGGAGTTGGAGATGACATTCTGATCAGGTTTGAAGATTTGGTCACTCCTTAATTTCTGGTCAGAATCACCTTGTGAAAATTTCTACTATTGTTAATGGCTAGGTTTGCACTTCTATGCAGAGGTTTCATGTGAATTCCTCAAATAGAAAATTCAGGGTCTTGGATCAAGCATACTTGGGTATGTATAGCGCACAAGTTAGCACAACTCAAGAATTGATCCATATCTTAGGTTTGGGGAACTAAAATTTACAGAGGTTTAAACAAGTGCACAAAAAGCTATTGTGAAAATTTTGGTTGACTTTGTATCCATGGAGAGTGAGAGCTGATTCAACAAACTCTACTAAAAATACTATCGTAAGCTTGGGAGAGCATTTCTACCTTTTATCATGATTGAGCGTCTATTCTCCTATTTATGTGTCTATGAGTGAGGATTTGAGGTTGCTGGAGTGTTTTTGAGGATAAGATGCACCTTTTATCTAGAAATTTAGAGAAAATTACCCAAAATCAGGAGCAAACCCTAAATTAGGGATTTCAAAATTAGGGTAAAAATTATAAAAAATTTGCCAAGTTCAAGAGCTTGTCAGTGAAGCGGTAGTAAGCATATTGTAGCTTACTTTATATCATGGAAAGCTTAACTCACACGCTTTCCATTGAATCCTAGAATATTGCAATACAAGTTACCTAAAGGAAGTTATGTCCATTTGAGTTACATAGGATTTTCCTCATCAATAAGACATAAGATCACTCTACTTGGAGTGCAAATTGGGTGAAGGCTAAAGTACATATTGGAGGAAGCTTGGAGTACAAGTTGAAATTGGCATGATGACAGAGCAAGAGGGCTTTGAAACTCAAATTTTACAAAAAAGCACGGAGAGTTGATGTTGGATTCTTGTGATTGGGTCCCCTTTGTGCTTACATGCATGTTTTTAGGCTCAGTTTGTTTGGATTGGTGTGTGGGTGTTGCACTTAGGCTCTTTCCTTCTAGGAGTGATTTTTATTTCTCCTTGGTAATGCTTGAAGTGATGACCAGTAGACCAAGAGTGCGTGTTATGATGACAGGTGAGGTTGCCCGTTACTACTCTACCCAATAGCAAGGATACCAAAACCTAGAGTGAAGGGTTCTACTAGTTGGTATCTATGGATGCTCAAACTAGTAGGGATATGTTTGCCTCCAACCTTTTATCTATAGGCTCCACAGATAGGCACTTTGTGTGTTCCTAGAGAGAGAAAAGCAAAGTAAGACACTATGAGTATTGAAAACCAAGGCTTAATAAATATTTATCAAAATTTTGATACCATTGTATGGCAGATTCTTTCAAACCATATTAATAAAAATTATCAAATTTTTGGTACTATTTGCATGAGAAATTGTCTAAAACTATATAGTGCTTGGAAAAGTTGTAAAACTAATTAGTATTTCTTCTTCTCTTACTATTTCTTGAATTGATCAACAATCAAAGTCCAAGGAGAAAGTGCGTGTAGATACATTCATTCAATGTTCCATTTAGGAAGGTTATCTTGACATCAAGCATATGTCTCTCCAAGTGTAAAAGACCAAGACCAAGGAGAGAAATAGAAGAATAGAAGATCACATTGGGACACTTGAGTATCGGAAAATTCCGAATGCTTAGCATGAGCTTTGGCTTTGGTATTTAGAGAGAGAGCATACAAGGCTCTTGAGAAGCTTCTCAAGAAGCTTCCTTGAGCTTCTTTCTTGGAGTGCAAGCCAAGTTAATTGGGAAGCTTCCCAAGAAGCTTTATTCTAGAAGTTGTCTACTTAGCGTGCAAGCTAAGCTAGTTGGAAGGTAAATTGGAGTGTAAGCTAAGTTAGTCAAGAAGCTTCTTAGACACTTCTAGAATATTCTAGGCTTATTTGGCCTATTTTCTCCTTTGTTAATCCTAACTAACTTGATCGCTAAACTCCATATTGTTACAACAAGTCATGTTGAGATGAAAAAGCAAGGAATACGCTGATTGTTATTATTTTGACAACAAGAGAGTAAGTCTCTATGTAATCAATACAAAGGATTTACAAGAAGCCACAAGCACCTAGTCTAGCTTCATATCATTGAATCAGGCCTTGTGCATCATATTTTTTTCTTGAAAATCCACTTATAGATAATTGCTTTGATCCATGTTTTATTTGTCTCCATTGATTGAAGTTCATCTTGAATGACCTCTTTCTATTTAGAAAATCAAGTCCAAAGATTGCAATTTCATAGGTGTCAAGATCAAGGTCTGAGCTAGAGTAATACACAACCAATGCATGGCTTCTACTACATGTTTTAGGATATTTAGCCACCTTTAAAAGCTCTAAATATTTGTGTACTTGTATGCAAACTCTCCTTCTGTGTTTGGAATAATTAATGTAGATCTATAAGAGGAATAAGATGTCTTGGATTTCTTGAGTAAATAAGTTTATAAGAACCTCTAGACATTGATGGAGTTCCAAAGAGAGAAGATGGTGATGAGACTGGAGTGGTAATAATAAAAGCTACAAGGTTATTTGGAGTGGCTACTTGGGTAAGCTAGGTGAAAGAGAAGGAATGAAAAATTTTGAATCATAGTAAAATCCAGTGGAACACTTGGAGTGTTTGTAAACTCTTTGAGATCATGAGTAGTAATATGCTCCAAAATTTTGACATCCTTAGATATAAGTATCAATAAATGGCAAATGTTTTAGTGTGTAAGCTTTACTTTCTTGGTCATAACCAAAGAAAATAAATCTATAAGATTTTGATTCAAGTTTAGATCTTCAAGAGGGTGCAATATGTGCATATATAATACATTAAAACAAAATTTGAAGTAGTGGTAAATTAGGTTTACAACCAAACTTGACTTGGAATGTAGCATGGGAAGAAGATACTTTGTTTTACTT
Source organism: Lunularia cruciata (assembly GCA_948567375.1). NCBI lineage: Eukaryota > Viridiplantae > Streptophyta > Marchantiopsida > Lunulariales > Lunulariaceae > Lunularia > Lunularia cruciata. The sequence goes on from OX419757.1 coordinate 45,396,815, forward strand.
CTATTCTATAGAATATTAGTAGTATATATTGCCTTTCCCCAATAAGGCATGGAGAGGCCATATTCAAATAACATAAAATAAATTTCTTCCACCAATGTTCTATTCTTTTGCTTTAGCAACATTGTTCTATTGAGGTGTATAAGGAGTACTATATAGACATAAAATAACTCTACTTTTATATAGGAAATAAAAAGAAATACACTTGTATTCCTCTCCATTGTCTTAACAAAAAATTTGAACCTTTTGATCGAGTTGATTGTCAACACAAGTGATCTATCCTTGGAAACAAGTGAAAACTTTGAAATCAAAGTTACACTTTTTGAATAACTATGTAGTGAAGTCATCAATAAATGTCACAAAGTGTCTATAACCTAAATTTCACAAAGTGTCAATAACCTATATAGGTAGCAAAATAAATAAGGTGACAAACATCAAAATACATAAGGGCCTAAGCAACCATAGCTCTATTTCCTCCTTCTTGAGGAAATGCGGTTGCCTTGAAGGCAAGATGTGTAAAACTGGAAGTGAAATAGGATGGATTTGATCCATCTCATCAACCAACTCTTTATTGTGTAAAATCAAAAAGACTTATCTTTGCTGATATGTTTTAACTGACTATACCTTAAAGAATTGGTGTCAATGGAAGTTGAGGTAGCATTTCTCTCAAGAGAAACTAAAGCAACTTGGGATGCTTGTATTGACTCTCCAAAAATCCATAAGTTATCTGGTCTTGGACATGATGCAATTACATTTTTCTAACCATCATATAAAATACTAGTATCCTTCAAAGTATATATTCCATGAGAATTTCTTGATTGGAGTGTTGATTTCTTATTCTTATTTGAGTAGAGGAAAATATAGAATATATTGATGCCTTGAAGATGCTAGCCTGAGGGATAAAACTCCTATAACAAAGAATGTTGAGAATAGAGTCATAAGCTAAGTAAACTTGCTGAGGTGGTAAGTATTCTTCATACCAAAAGACAAGTTCTCCAATGTGTCATATATTGAGAAGTTATCGTGTCAACATACCATTGATTTTCTTTGGTGATGGATGGTAAAATCAGTATTGGATATGGAAAACTAGTAGCATCATTGAACTTATAATGATTAGATGTGGAATGGAAGTTTTTTTTCTATCATCAACAGTATGCTTGTGGGAGCCTTAGATGTGATGTTCCTCCTTTGAAAAGTAGTGAAAAATATGGAAGGTCAAGGATGAGTATAATCAATGGTTGTAGAATCTACTCCAAAATATTTGAAGGAATTATTTTGAGCAAGAAAGCTTCAATAAGTGGAATTCTACTTCCTTTTTCCCCTTTCCTTTGTACTTGGAAGAGGTTTAGTGCCTTGTGTAATTGCAAGGCAGTTTTTTGCTCTATAAGGTCTTCATCTTTCATATTGATCTCTTCTTGATGATGAAGAGAAATGACATTAAAGAATGTCAAGTTCTTTTGAATCCATAAAGATTTCAAATCATGTAAGTGATAGGCATTGAACTTATTAAATGAAATTTTGGACTGCTAAACATTGATCAAGTTGTATGCAATAACTAATTGAGTAGTAAGGCCAAAAAAATTAAATATCTGTCTTGAAAATTTGTCTCCCTCTCTCATCTTTATAGTTGTGAGTGTATTTAGTAGATACATGAATGTAACATTTTTAGTGTCTTCATATATGGTAGCTAAGTCCGTCCAAGCTGAACTTGCTAATATATGGTTGCCAGTAATAATGACATATTTGAGAGTCATTAGTAAATTTGACTATCATTTGCTAAAGTGCAATAAAGTTTGGTTGATACCAATCTGGTTGATTAGTTGCTATAGTAGGCCTCATTTTAGTCCCATCAACAATTATGAAGCCCTAAGACGTCTTCAGTTTGAGATAGAAGCAATACTTCTAAGAGTGGAAGGAATTTCTAATAATATTTATGAATACATTGTCCAATCAAATGAGAGGAGTAAGAGTAATGGCAGCCATGATGAAAGATGTATGAAGTAACATAAATCAAAGATTTGAGAGGAATCAAAGAAGTTTGATTCATATAAAATAATGGAGAATTGCTCTAATATTTCAAAGAAAAGGAATGAAAAGCTCTTCAAAATAAGTTGAACATCAATCTTGGGTCAATTGAGTAAAATTTTGAAAAATTGAATGGATCTCAAGCAAAAAATTGAAAACTTATGCTAAGGTGTATTGGCTAATTTGAGTGATCAATTGTAGAGTTGATCATCTAAAATTTTAAATTTCAATATTCTAGAACTTTGATACCATGTGAAAAATGCAAGAAAATGAAATGCTCCATTGATTATGACAAGAAATCCAAAATAGTGAATATAAAACTATAGGTGTTGAGTAAAAGATCCAGAGTCTAGAGCTCTATATCTTTTTAGAACTATACCTTTTGGAAGAAGTAGAAGAGTTCCTTTTGCGAAGAAGTAGAAACCGTTCACATGGGATAAGATTGACTTCTTGCTAACTTGTGAAGTCAAGATCTTTCTATTGTAAAGTTCAAATTGAAATCTTTGATTACTAAAATGTCTCATTAGAATTAATTACATTCATGCTAATCAAAAATTATGTTAGCATCTTTGCACATGGATATGACAATAGAACAAACATCTAGAGAACAAGATTAGTGGTTTTACTACACGTATAATATCCTTTCTCCCTTACATAACACTCACCAAAGACTTCAACTAGTTCACCAAGATCACATTGATAAACTTAATATTCTTATTTGTGCATGCTCAAGAGCCTATCATCTCTCTTCATAAGAAAATACAATCTTGAATACCATCAAGTTTGGAATGATTGAATGATTGGAGAATACTAGACAACATTTATATAAGACAAGATTGACAACTTTGTTATCAACTTGAGAGCTTGACACATTGTAATACCATTAGCTAGTTATATTATCTAGAGGTGGAAATTAGCTTGGCAACATTTGGAAGGATGTTATATATGATGAACTAATTAGATTAGATAGAAGTACCACCAAAAGAGTACTTTCACTTATAGGGTAGGAGCAAAAAACACCCTAAAAATTTTAGAGCCAATTTAGAGGCCTAAACAGATGAATTAAGCATTGAAAATGGAAAGAATCCCTTCCCTTTGGAGGAAAAGACTTGCCTTCTTTCCCCACTATTTGTCTTGTTGAGAGCTTTCCAACTATACCTTATCAATACTATTTTGAGCTTCCTACAAGAAGATTCTCTTTGGTCAAATTTATTTGACCAACTAGATAAGATAAGGACCAACATGTCATCCATCCATGTAACTAATCAAAAGGTGGAGCTCATTGACATATCAACAATCTATATATTTGATCTAAGGGTGGAGCTTCCTTTGAGTGGATACTATTTGCTATATAATAAAGACAAGGTGCTCCTTTGGGGCATAAGAGTATTGAGTGTAGAAGTTTTTTGTTTCTTCTCTTGTGTTTCTCTTTGGGATTCTCTTGTCCTTGGAGCATTACACTAGTATCAGAGCAAGTGTTTTAATCCAAGAGAGTGGATCACCCCTCTTGGAAGAACATGTGCTACTAAGATTGAATAATTTTGAGGAAAGAAAACATAATACAATCAATAGATTGGAGGTGTTTTAAGGAGAGGATGGGATGGAGGCTCTTGGAGGACAATTTCTTACACCTCACTTTTTGTTTTTGAATCCATTCCACATCAAGATTATGTACATCCAGCATGAGCAAGTGAGAGTATATCTCGTTTACCATTTTGGAGTAGAGTTCATGGACATAATAACAAATTCACCAAACCTTATGATTCTACCTATGGCAATATACAATAAAGAGTAGAATTTGAAAATCTACATTTTGTTATGAGGCAATGGATCTGAATATAGTAAATCCTTTCTCTTTCAACATGCAAGTAGAAATCTGTTATGTGGTTCGACCAAAAGTGATGTTTAGGGATTTCATAGTTTGCAATTTTGGTAAGGAATATTATCAATGAGTGGTAGCCCATGAAGTACCAATGATAATCCCAATATTCCATGCTCCCTCTCAAGTGATCATATTAACACTCTATTGAAACAGGAAGTAATGATTGAGTGTTTATTGTGTGTACAAATCATGGAGCTGTAGTTGTAGGATTTGATGCAAGGAATGTAAGGGATGTTGAACAACTTTCAAGAGATCAAGATGACAATGGAGGCATCAAAAAGTCAAGTACATACCTTCAAGAACAATCCAATAATGCAAGAAGGAGAACCATCCCAAAACTTAGTACTAGAGGCCAAAGTACCTAAAGATTCACTCATGCTGATGATACCAACCCCAATCGATAATGAAGCCATTTTGTTACTAAGGATGAAGAAGATGTGCAACATCAAGCCTTACAAAGGACAACATTCCATGGGAGTAGTGGAAAACTAGATTTCAAGAATGAATTGATCCTTTTGATAATTCACAATTGAGATCATTAATCATTCCGCATGCATGTATTCATGTGAGTACTTGACTAATAAAAACCTCATATGGTATGATGCTTGGGAACAATCATTGATCATTGTTTGCAAAAGGAAGAGAGATCACTTGGATAGTAATGCAAGAAGACTATTGAAGAATTTCCAATTTGTGGATTTTATGCAGATGGCCCAAACCCGACTATGGGATTGGAAGTAGAAGAACAACATAAAAGGGTATATGGAGGCATTTCTCAATCTATAGGTTATGATAACCAATATAAGTCTAGTAGAAGCTCTTGACAATTTCAAACATGGGTTAAAAGAGCAAATTCACCAAGAGATAATGATACAAAATCCTTGCACTATTTTTGAAGCCATTGCTTACGCTTAGAGAATAACAATGGTGTTTAGAGGAGGTGAATAGATAATCCCAATGAAACATTATTGGGCTGAGATACACTATTTTGGTGAACCAATTCCTATGAAATTGGGCAACATTTAGTTCTAAGATTGAGGAGCACGACCGCTCTAAGGAGAACATGGACGGGCTGAAGAAAGGAAAGATAGAGTCTTATGAGGGGAAGAGGCTTGAGAAAAAAATGCCATTGTCACAATTGCAGTTGAGTTGGGCGTATAGCTATCAATTTTCATGCTGACTTCCTAAGGAGGACTTGACCTCCATACAAGTGACCTTTGAAGAATATGGAGAGACAAATTGAAGAAGAGGATGCTAAAATCACATTGGAAAACAAAGATGACCAATAAATGTACCTTGTAGCCTTATTGGCTCAATGGAGAAGAGTAAAAGCAGAGGGAGGAAGAAGAAAAGTGCTTGAAGTTTGAGGAAGACAAATTCACTACTAATTATCATAAATGGAGTCATAGAAGGCAATTAAGTATGAGTATTGATAGATCCTAGAGCAATTTTTTTTTCTTGTCTCACTCTATGATCTTAGGCATGCCATGGATGGAGCACTACAACCACATGGTCAATTGGAGAAATAAAGTAGTGAGAACTAGCCAATGGAAGATCATTGGTGTAATAGAAAGATCACAAAGGCAAGAACTGCCTCTCTATGTTACATGGTCAATTGGAGAAATAAAGTAGTGAGAACTAGCCAATGGAAGATCATTGGGGTAACAAGAATTGCCTCTCTATGTCATAAGGATAATAGCTATCAGTAAACCAGATAGATGCTTCATGGGTCTAATAAGAGAAATCCAGAGTGCACAACTTGATGGAAAAATTCTTGAGAATTTGCAAGATGTGATCAATGAGTTTCAAGATGTCTTTCCAGATGAAAGATCATAAAATTGATATACTTCCAAGGAAGACATCTCCTTGTAAGGCCCCATATTGACTATCACCTCATGAGTTAGAGGAGTGTAAGGCTCAAATCAAAGAGATGTTGTAGAAAAGGTTTATCCAAACCAATGTATCGTCATATATCTTGTTTGTGAAAGATGGTACAATGCACATGTGCATTAACTACCAGAGCCTAATCAACAAATAGTGAAGAACAAATACATACTACCTTGCATGGATGACATGTTTGATCAACTCAAAAAGGCAAAACACTTCACCAAACTTGATTTGCAAAGTGGTTACAACCAAATCAAGATCACGAAGGAAGATGTACAAAAAATTGCATTTTGAACAAGGTATGGTCACTTTGAGTACTTGGTGATGCCATTTGGCCTCACCATTATGTGATAGAATCAACTATATGCCAAAATCTCAAAGTGTGAGTTTGGCAAGTCTGAAGTATACTACTTGGGATATAGAGTAAATGTGAAAGATATCCAAGTATTAATAGATAAAATAGAGGTCATTTAGAAATGGGATGCTCTAAAAGATTAGGCTCAACTCAAGAGTTTCTTGGGATTGATGAGGTTCTATTATCAATTTTTCAAGGATTTCTCCAAGGTCGCACAACCTCTAATAACACTACTTGGCAAGGGGAAGAAGTGGATATAAGGAACCACACAAGAATTTGCCTTTCAAGAATTGAAATATACATTATTATATGGTATGACTCAACATCCAATCAAGTTGGCTATAGATGCATCAAGCATTGCAATAGGAGCAATCATATAATAGGAATATAATGATGGATCACACCAAATTGCATATTTTTCTCAAAAGATATTATTGGTAGAACATAACTATCACACCACCAAACAAGAAGAGTTGACTATTGTCCTTGCAACCAAGCATTGGGAGTACTATCTTGGTAAGAAGGCATTTGTAGTGGAGATAGACAAGAAACCTCTAGTGTACCTTAAGACATAGAAATATTTATCTCGTCAATAGATATGGGTGGCAAAGTGGAGACAATGGTTCAACATGACGATCATATATGTGGAATGCAAGAAGCAACTTGTAGATGCATTCACTTGAATGCCTATGGTAAATAAGTGGTCAAGATTAAGATGAACCTAAAATTCTGGCCAAACATTCTTATTGCTACAGAAATTGACCCATAGATGGTAGGAGCTCAATTATCTAATAACCAGCACCCAAAGTGTAATACTCTGAGGACAAGAGAACTCTCCAAGAGAGAAAACATAGGTTTCACACTCAATCCTCCAATGCCCCAAAGGAGCACCTTCTCTTTATTATATAGCCAAAGAGGATCTCCTCCAAGGAAGCTCCACCATAGGATTAGGTATATGGATAGGTGACCTATCAGCAAGCTCCAACCTTAGATTAATTGCTTGGATGGGTGACATGGCAGTCTTGGTCCCATCTAGTTGGTCAAACAGGCTTTGATCGGATGGAATCTTTTAGAGAATATTTGTGTAGGAATCTCAGAATTATGTGGGCAAGGCAGCGTTAGAAAGCTCTTGGTGAGACAAAATAGGGAGGAAGGAAGGCTAACATTTCCTTCATTTTGGAGGAGAGGGGAGATTTACACATTTTTTAGGCCTAATTCATCTGTTTAGGCCTCCAAGATTGCCTTTGAAGTTTTCAAGCCTACTTTGGCTTCTACCCTATTAATAGAAGTGCTCTTTTGGTGAGACCTCTATCAGATCCATTTCTTCATCATATGTAACATCCTTCTAGATATCACCACCCCAAGTTTCACCTTAGATCATATGAATAGCTATTGATTCTAAAGTTTCCAAGCATATTTTGGATTTTGGCCTATTAGTAGAATTACTCTTTTGGTGATACCTCTATTTGATCTACTTAGTCCATCATGTATAACATCCTTTCAGATATTACCAAACCAAATTTTATCTCTAGATCATCTATCTAGCTATTGGTATTACACAAGGACCCATCTTTCATGATGGCAAGTTATGGATCTCAAATGCCCCAAACATAACAACCACCATCCTAGTGGAATGTCATGATTATGATTGCAGGTCATGTTGGAGTGAACAAGAGTTTAGATGCAGTCAAATTCCATTACTATTTGCCCAAGATGAGCAACAATATGATGGAGTATGTTTGAAGCTATCTACTCTATCTACAAAATAAAGGAACACATGAAGTTAGACCTTTTCCAACACTCATTGATGGCATGGAGGAATATGAAGTCAAAGATATTCTCTATGAACACATTTATGGTACCCACCATTTGTGTGTGGAATATCTAGCACATTGGAAAGGGTACCCATTGTATGAGACAACATGGGAGCCAACAACCAACTTGACCTATGCATTGGTACTAGTGCAACTTTTTGAGCAATAGCTTTGCAACGAGAATGTTGCATCTTAAAAGGGAAGAGTTTGTAATACCATTAGCTAGATATATTATCAAGAGATGGAACTTAGCTTTACAACATCTAGAAGGATGCTATATATGATGGACTAAGTAGATCAGATAGAGGTGTCACCAAAAGAGTACTCAACTAATAGGGCAAGAGTTGAAAACACTCTAAAAACTTTACAACCAATTTTGGAGGTCCAAATGGATGCATTAGGCCTTGAAAATGGAGTGATTCCTCTCCCTTGCGCGTAAGTGGCTTGCATTTTTCCTCCACTATTCATCTCATTGAGAGCTTTCCAATAGTACCTCACCCATGCTATTCTAAGCTTCCAACAAGAAGATTCATTCCAATGAAACTTGTTTGACCAACCAGATAAGACAAGGATCAACATGTCACCCATCCATGCAACTAATCTAAAGGTGGAGCTTGCTAACATATCACCAATCCATGTATCTGATCCAAGGAGTTTCCTTTGAGAGGATATTTTTTGCTATATAATAAAGACAAGGTGCTCCTTTGAGATATTGGAGTATTGAAGCTTTTTGTTTCTCTTAGGGGTTCTCTTGTCCTTGATACATTACACACATCCATGTTACCTCATTCTATGGAAGTTGTTTGCATGGTAGTGAGATATTGATGCCCTCGAATTCATAAACTAATTGTCCACTAAGATGGAATATATCTTAGCCTATAAGAAATATTATAGTGATCTCTAGAATTCAATAAACTAATTATGCTCCATGATGGACAAAGATGCATGTATATAAGGAATAAAGAGATAAAAAGTTCAATATTTAGTCTTTTTTGAAGAATTTATCCTTCTATTTCAAATATGTTATGTGCTTATCTTTGACCTTCTTGCCATGGTTGTAACATCACGTTGTTAGATATACCTCTTGGTACGTTTAGAAAAATTTCAACTAAAAGATAAAACTAATGATTGTGAGAAAGAAGGTGCACACATTATGAGAAGGTTATTTACATTCCTTATCATTTTTTCATGTTCCTCTCAAAGCATCCAATTATAGCCACTATTTCAAGTTCTTTCTCACAAGAAGTAAGAAAACAAGTTCATAATTATGAGAGATGTCGTGACATTTGTAGCATCACACCTATATTGCTTTGACTCTAGAGAAGTGGTGTTGGTAGTCAGGGGTATTTTGGTAGTTACTCATAGACTACTTGTTGAAAGTCAAATTTTTTGTTTGGGGTATTGACTACATGGTAAGGCCCACCATCACTTGCACTATTTGCACCATTGGGTGTGTCATTAGTGGGACTATTAGGGTTGAAGATCTAGGTCAAAATCAAAGGTATACTCTAGAAGTGCAACTCCAAAGAGCTCACTTCTTTGATGTTGAGTCTTCGAGTTCTTGGCTAGAGTGGATAGAAAGCCAAGGAGCATCACCTAGAAACTCTTAGCTAGAGTGGATGTGGCTTGATTGTAATCAGTGCCCAATTGTTGGTAGATTGTTGAATGATAGATCAAGTACTCATCCAATTGAGTGTGATTTGAGTTGTGAACAAATTGATTATATTAGAGAAATAAGAGTCAAGGGGAAATCAAGTGCAAGAACTGAGGGTGTTGGTGGTATCTCCAAGCCTGGTGGATCATATTACCTCGATCATAGTTTAGCTTTCCCTAAGAGTGATCATGTGTGGAAGCATTGGCCAAATTTAGAGCCAAAGAGAGTTGATTTCAAGCGATAGTGTTTTTTTTAAGCTTAGGAGATGAAAGTAGGACCAATTTGGTGCAAATTGAGCTTGAAGTGCAAAATTGAAGGTGGATTTGGGAACCCATTCCCACAAATTAGAGATGTTAAGATCCCTATCATTCTAATTTGGCTCGAGTGAAGATTTAGCAAAGGATTTGGTGGTCAGTCAACTCTAGGGAATTATGTCAAATTTATGTCAAATTTTACATAAATTCTGTGGACAATTTATATCAGATTTGGCAAGTGAAAGCTTCATTTCATTCTTGATGATCCTTGTACCTTACAAAGTAGATATGTAACTCATATTATATCAAATGCCAAATGATGGCAGAGTCAGTCCGGTGTTAATTTATGAGATGGAGGGTTTTTGTTTAGCCTTCTTGTGATTAGATTCCCTCCATTCTTTGCTTCTTGTTTGTGCACTATGTTTTTGTGAGGTGCTTTGACTTTAGAGTGTTGGTGCTATGGTGTGCTCTTGGTAGTGAGGCCAAAGTGATGATCAGTTAGACCACCTATATTTCTCTCCAATGAGGTAGGGAGTGATGACTTGTAGACCATTAGAGTGCATGTTGTGATGATAGGTTATAGGTTGCACTTTCCTCTAGATTAGTTGTCATAGTTAGAGCTACATTAGTGGGTGGTGTTTGGTTGCTAGTGTTGGCACTTGGTGGTGATTCTTGGTGGGGTACTTGTGGTGGTTATGGTTACGGTTTGTGGTTTTTTGTTACTTTGTCACGACGGAGTTCTTTGGGGATTTTGGAGTAGATAGTATTGTAGTACGTAGTGGGTTTACCCAAAGTGGCACTTGATATTAACATGTATCTCAGGTCCCAATCAGGGAGGAGATTGACTCTAAGTTGGAGTTTGACACATGAGTTGCTTTAGTTGAGAGTGCACTTGGTGTGTCCGCATTGTTGTTGTGGGACATGGACAAAATTTATAGGGCATCCAAAGGCTCCAAGAATTACTCTTGTACAATGGGTACCATTGAGTTGGATGACTTCATCATGGAGTTTGATAGTTGGTGTGATCTATAATAAATATAGAACTTGACATCATTCACACCCTTCATGGCATGGAAGTGTTTCAGCACTTGGAGAGTCCACCAATAGATGACTACCATGAGTTTAGGAGAGCTCACTTGGAGAAGATTGAGCTATGGCAATGGTATTGGTCTTTGACATATGTCTCCATAACTTTGAGCTCAATTTCTAGGGGTAGATTAACAATAACCACAAGTTCTAGCTCTAGTAGCATTGGTAGATCTCTTAGAGATGGTGCTACGATGAGTGGAGGTACCACTAAAAGGAGGTAGTGTAGTATCAAGATTTGACCCTATAGTGGAGTTCTTCCAATGTTTGAGGTAGGACTTATAGGCAGTGCAGATTGACAAGCAGAGGAGCTTGCAAGAGTTCCAATGAAAGGTTAGAGAGAGCTTATTCAAGGAATACACTCGCATGAGATGGATGATCAATTTTACTTAGGGCGTTATTGAGGCCCAGGTAGTCCAATTTTGGTATGAGATACTAGACAAGGAATTGCAACATAGAGTACATGATGCTACGTTGTTACAAGCTACTTCACCTACTTTGATGGTGGTCTTTGGTTTGGCTAAGTGTATTGAGCTAAACATGGTGGAGGAGAGAGTGGTGACATTTGGATTTGATAGGGAAACCTCATCCACATCTATTATTTTGTCTAGAGTGTAGTAGAGTGCACCACACCATGTTGGTTTTTGAGGACAGAGTGGATAGTCTAGATCCTATGGAGCAAGTGGAGTGCCTAGTGTAGCTAGACCCTTACCTTCACTTTTGGATCAACAATAGCCAATGAGTTGTTGTGTTGCTTGTTGGACTTGTGGTGGACCTCACCATAGGAGAGAGTGCACTCAAGGCAATGGACCTAATACCTCTGGTGCATCATAGTTGGCATAGAGACAATCCGAGCATTACTACAGATTTGGTTACACTAGTGATTGATGTTTTTACCTACACACAAAGTTATGGAGTGGTAGGGTTACCATGGCAAATGGTATAGGAGCTCCAGGTCATGGAGGACGAGATGGTAGAGATGGTCATAGAGGGTCCACACCTAGTAGGGATGCAATACTTGCACTTACTTCTGATACAACCATGGCTACTTGGATTGAGCAATTGGAGCAAAGATTGGCTAGCATTGTTATTGCTCAAAGGAGATCAGATTCAAGTGTTGAGGCCTCTACCTCATATGATGGTGATAGAGACGTCTTGGACTTCATAGGCGGAGCAACACAAGTAGATGCATCTATTGTAGTAACTAGGAGTATAGTATGTGCTCCAGAGCCTCAAAGAGGAGCATCAATGGAGTTGGACCCATAGAGAGGAGAGATTGGTAAATAAGTCAGACTCCCCCAGTCTTTTACACTCTCTAAGGCACTATAGACAACATCCATAGCTCCTAGATGTCTTAGTGTAGGTTGTGCTAGGTGGTAATGGGGTGCATAATAGACTACCTACTACTCAACCACCTACTACTACATCAATTTAGTCTAGCTCAATGTTGGGGGCGGTTCATTTGATAATGCACTTCCCGTTATTTTAGCTAATGATATGTGTACATTGGGAGTTGATCCAGCCCTAGTGTTCTAGTTGGCTTCCATGATTTGTGATAATAAGGATGATGTGGTTCTTGCTCCTAGAGGAGAGGTGGTTGATAGTAGAGTTGACTTGGTTGAGGAGCATGGGATCTGCTCAACGACTAGTGGTTTATGGCAGGTAGTAATGGCTAGATTGGAGGAGTTACCAACTAGATTGGCCTTTGAGCAAGTATGGAGTTGTCCTATTGGATAACCAGAGGGGGATTTTCATTTGGTGGGACCTTCAAGGAAGGTCAATATACTACAAAGGGTCTTAATAGACTCTAGTGCATAGCTCTTATGTTGGGGAAGGCGGTAGTTTTTGGTCTAAAGTTACGGAATACCAATGTGGAGAGGTGTCTATTTTAGATCCAGAAATCTCTAGGGGATGGTTCTACATAGTTCATCACATGTGGAGAGCTTGTTGTTTCAGCTTGGTCATCCAACTGATAGCTCTATGGTGAGAGCTCATGCCACTGCAATAGTAGTTGAGTCATATAATGTGTTAGTAAAAGAGCAATGTTATACCCCATGGGTTTCAATATTGACTATTGGGAGGAGATAGCCTCCTATAGATCAGGTTGGTAGTCAGGTGAGGGATGAGTATGTCACTTACCAATATGTTTCAGTAGTGGCAGTCTTGGCTCACTATAGTCTAGGACTATGGTGGCATGAGTTGTAGCTTTTAGTGGTTTGCATGGTGATTTATTGGAGAGGAATGCCCATGCAGAAGATACTCCAATACCAAAGGAGATCACTCAGATTTGGAGTATAAATGGGATTGTTCCATCTAACTTGGATGTTCCTTTGTGGAGTTCAGAGGAGGCATTGCAACAACATGCGGGTCAATTGGTGCAACACACTTGGAGTGGAGCCTTTGTACCACCAAAAGACCAATGTGAGGATGAGCATCTAAAGTTGATTACCTTGACACCTTTGGATACCACACTCATTGCTTGGTAGTATCTAATAGAGGAAGTATGTCAATTGGAGTTGTTTGATGGGATTGGCACTGGACTAGCTACAATACTACAAGCAAGTATACAAGTACAAAGGTACTTGTATGTGGAGAAAGATAAGATTGCTAGGCAAATCTCTCTACATCATGTGATACACTTAGCTTATCATTATCCTAAGTTATTACCCATTCATTTGGTGATTTTTAGATGGCCATATTAGGAACATACATGTGCTAACCAAGGTTTGGGTCTTCAGGATCCTTGTTCTAGTGTGTTTTGGGAAATGTTATGTACAACATCTTTAGGTTCATTAGTCCATTTCTATAGCCTACATTTTGGAGAACGTCCTTTTGATGAGTGATTCTTGCACCCAGGTGGTGGTGAATACACATCAGGTCCATTCTTCAATGGGACCTACTATGTTATTGGATGTAGCCAAAGTAGGATCACGGGCTCATCGTCTTTGTCTTTGGTGGACAAACCTCTTACCTAGAGAGATTCTACAACATGCTTATGATATGATTCAACAACTTGACCACCTTATTGCTGATGAGGTTTTGGATGTTGGGCATCAATCTCAGACAATGGTAGTGGTTGATAGGTCATCTTTGGCAGTGGTGAACCTAGTTGGATAGCTCAAAGCTGCTCTTCTCACACTTATGAGTTTCCTAGTCTCTCATGCTTTTCAAGAGGGTGGACCTAGACATGTTTGGGACTCACAATTAAAGCAATTGGTGGAGGCCAATGCTGATGAGAGAGAGTAAGCAATGGGTTTTTGCACTACTATTATCACTATTCCAGTAATGTTAGAGGCATCTAGCCATTACACGTTAGGTTAGGCTATGGGTTTGAACTGTTTGACCTGGATTGTGAGCCTTGGCTTGGTAGAGTAGTGTAGGATGTGCTTGATAAGCATCACCACTTGGATACTTGTGAGCTCTCTATCTATTGAGACGATTCAAGCACATGATGGGGATGATGGACTAAGTGGACAATGTATTCTTGGGACACAACTAGTGGCTACTAGGGAGAGTGGTCTACTTAGAGTCCATCCAGGTGAGCATGGTCTACTTGGCTTACAACCTTGGTCTACTTGGGATGCAGTTAGAGGATGTATGGAGCGTGCAACCAGAGTGTAAGGAGTTTTTCACACAAAGGTTGTGACCTTTATTGGTTGAGAGCATGATACTATTGCTCCCAAAGGCCTAGAAAGCAGCCAGCCAATAGGTCTTCTACTCCTCCATCAGTTATAGAGGATACTTGGGAGCTAGATTTGGGACCCAAGCTTATAGGAGAGAAAAGACGGAGAATTTGGAGGTTCTTGAGGAGCTACACAAGTTGTTTTGCCTTTAATATGAAGGATTTTAGGTGTTTTGAAAGGACTTGGTATTCTGATTGAGTTGACTAGCAATGCACTAGTTTTTTGATGTCCTTATCAATATAGTGACATGGAGAGAGCACTGATTCTAAGCCGGAGTAGAGACCAAAAAGGTCTCTACTTTGGTTTGGTAGAGATTTCACATAGAGAGTATGCATCAACTATAGTGATGCCAACCACGAAGGATATGCATGGTAACTACACATATATGCAAATGTGTAGAGATTATTGTCTTATCAACCAATATACTAGGGCTGATTGGTATGCCATGCCTACATTGGAGGAGATCTTTGATGCAATTGGGCATGCAAAAGTCTTCAGTACTTTGGATCTTTGAGCTAGATATCATCAATTGCCAATCAAGGAGGAGGACAAGTCCAAGATAGCATTTTGGGCTATTGATCCTCACGGTGTCATTAGAAAAAAATCTATGTGTTACATTAGGGCTATTTAGTATGGTAGGTAAACTAGTAGAAAATTATTTAGATTTAATATAAATGCTAGTTTTAGACTATAACTTTTGGATTCTTACAATGAACTTTAGTATGTGTAGAAATTAGAGTTTTTTATATAAAAAATAGTGTCACCTATAGTAACTTTGTTTATCTAAAGTAAAAAGTACTTTTTAGGTAGTAACTTGGGTAGTTGCCAAAACAAGGAGCTCCTATATGTTGTGGGCAGAAGCAAGTAGGAGAAGAGAGTTTTTGGAAAGAATTAAGGAGAAGGAATAAGAGAGTTTTTTGGAAGGAATAGAGAGAAAGGAAGATAGGAAACAAAGGAAGGGTCTTTTGAAAGAACAAAGAGAAAGGAAGACAAGAAACAAAGAAGGAGATATTTTTTGAGGGAATCAAATAAAGAGAGGAAGACAAGAAAAAAAGGAGGAATTTTTTGAGGGAATCAAACAATGAGAAAGGAACATAGGAAACAAAGTGAGAAAGGAAGATAGGAAACAAAGGAGGAGGTTTTGAGGGAATTAAAGATCAAAAAGCAGAGTGAAGAATCAAAGATAGGAAGGCAAAGAGGGAGAAACAAGAAAGCAAGAGAAGGGAATCAAAAAGTAGAGAGAGGGAATGAAGACAAGAAAACAAGAGAAAGGAAATGAAGTGCAGTAGAGGGAGGAATTGGGAAGATCAAAAAGCAGAGACAAAAATCAAAGATCAAAAAGGAGAGAGAGGAATCAAAGACAGGAAGGTAGAGAGAGGAATCAAGAAGCACAAAGGCAGAGAGGGAGAAACAAGAGAAGGGAATTGAAAAGTAGAGAGAGGAAACAAAGATAGGAAAACAAGAGAAGGGAAACAAAGTGCAGCATAGAGAGGAATTGAAGATCAAAAAGTAGACAGAGGAATCAAAGATAGGAAAGCAAAGAGAGGAATCAAGAAACAAAAAGGCAGAGAGGCAAAAACAAGAAAAGGGAATCAAAAAGCAAAGAGAGGAAATGAAGACATGAAAATAGGAGAAACTAAACAAAGTGCAGCAGAGAGAAGAAACAAAGATAGGAAAGCTGAGGAAACATAACAAAGGGGAAACAAAATGAAATGAAGGAAAATAGGAGAAAGGAAATGAAGTGCAGCAAAGAGAGGAAACAAAGACAAGAAAGCAGAGGAAACAAAGCAAAGGGGAAGGGAAATGAATGAAAGGCAAAGAGAGGAAAGAAAACAAAAAGAAAGAGAGAGGAATGAGAGATCAGAGTAGAGAGGAGAAATCTTCAAGTACCTAAGGAAGCAAAAAGTAGAAGAAGGAAGAGAGCTAGAGGAGTCTATGTGTATCTTTGCATATGGATCTCTTTTGGGATCTAAGTTAGTTTGTTCTATTTTTGTTTGTGGTTTTGGCCTAGAATTTATGGAGTGGAAGTCAAACATTGTAGGTAAACACCAAGATCAACAATAAACCCCTAGAGGAAGGAAAATTTGGTAGCCATGCATGGTGTGGTGATGTGATCTCTTCTTTATTTGCAAAAGTGGAGGAGAAAAGTGCTACTTAGAGCTTTAATGTCATGAGTAGAATTGTAAAAGACCGAATCCAAGGAGAGAAATAGGAGAATGGAAACTCACATTGGGACACTTGAATGATGGAAAACTCCGAATGCCTAGCATGAGCTTTGGCTTTGGTATTTATAAGTAGCATACAAGGCCCTTGAGAAGCTTCTCAAGAAGCTTCCTCAAGCCACTTTCTTAGAGTGCAAGCTAAGTTAACTAGGAAGCTTCTCAAGAAGCTTCCTTCTAGAAGCCGCCTACTTGGCGTGCAAGCTAAGCTAGTTGGAAGCTTCTAGAAGCTTCCTTCTAGAAGCTACTTACTTAAGGTGCAAGCTAAGTTAACCGGGAAGCTTCCCAAGAAGCTTCCTAGATACTTCTGGAATATTCTAGGCTACTTTGTCTTATGTGCTACTTCGTAAGCCCGACTAACTTTGTCGCTAAACTCCATATTGTTACAAGAATAGACACTGATTCACCTATGGATGGAATTGTTTGGATATTCTGATGGAGCCTGAATAGGAAGAGATTTATCTTTGTGCTCAGTATAAAATGGCCGTAAAGTTTGCCTCCAACCTTGCATCTAAGGATAAGGGATAGTAGTTTTGCCTTGTTGGTGAAAATGAAGGATTTTCATGGTAATTTTTGAGGAACATCTTTATCCTCAAAGAAAATTGGTCAATGGAACTTTATGTTGAATGTTGTGATTGTAGACTTGAAGATAGTTATGATAGTTGTTGCTTTATTCAGCTTCAGATCATTTGAAAGGAAATAAGTAAATTACCTATTCCAAGTCTTTGAGTGGATTCTTGAAAATATGGAGCCACATGGTTCTAAGAGGGAAGGAGGGAGGCAACAATCTACTCCTTGGATGCAATTTGTGGGGATTGAGCCTTGATAGCTTCATATTGTTGGAAGGGAGTGAATCTGAGTATTCATAGGCCTGGTTTACAAAGAAAGAAGCAGAAAAAAGTTGTAGCTTTTAGTACAATTTCCCAAAGAAAAATCATCAGAGCAGGAAAGGACTTGGGAGGGAAGCAAGGAAGATGCAATGGTCTCTTTTGGTCAAGAGGAGGAGTATTGATGGGGCTTTCTTAGCAAAAGAGAACATAGAA
Organism: Lunularia cruciata; assembly: GCA_948567375.1. Taxonomy (NCBI): domain Eukaryota; kingdom Viridiplantae; phylum Streptophyta; class Marchantiopsida; order Lunulariales; family Lunulariaceae; genus Lunularia; species Lunularia cruciata. The sequence goes on from OX419757.1 coordinate 45,414,714, forward strand.
AGGAGTGTGCTCAAACCAAAAATTTGTAAGAGGATCACCTAGAAAATTGTGCTTTCCAAGCAAATTGGCTTTGTAGTTTTCTTTTTGCCAAGTTGATGCTTTTCCAATTGTAGACAAAAGGTAGATACTGCTAGATTCTATATGATTGACAAAGAAGGGTCACATAGAAATTCTACTCCCTAAACAAATAGGCTTGCGAGGAGTAGAGGATTGATGATGCATTGGATCTTACCTTAGAATGAAAGGAAATTGGTAGGGAGGAAAGAAATCAAAGAAACAAGAAAGGAAGAGGAAAGTTAGGAAGAGGAAGAGATCAAAGAATAGTAGAAAAGAAGGAAAGGGATGGAGATATGAATGGTGATTGAATTTCTTGTCAAAGCCAGGTGGTCCTAGGACTATTTCATATGAGGTGTACATGACATTTTGGAAGGGATTGTCCCAATGCCTTGGTATGCAATGATTTTTGTGTATCAGGGTACATAATTGCTGAATGTTCAACAGAGCTTCTATGTAGTAATTGTAAGAAATTGGAGCACATTGTAGCAATTGTTGTAGCCAAGAAGGAATTAAAGAAACTCAGCAATATGTTTCATCATACAGGTCCCGAATTCATTGTGAGTGCACAGTTCCAACTATCAAACTTTATGCATGCTACTTGTGCCATCGCAAAATTGTGAAGTTTAAGTGCAAGTAATTTGGTGCTTGGTGCATTCTTGAGACCATACTATCTCCATGATAATGGCAAGGATGTGTTATATCAGTGGAGGTTCTTAATATTTGGGTTAAAGAACGCTTCTGCCAAGTTATAGAGGGTCATAGATAGGATCCTAACTAGATTTTTCTTGGTGCTCTATTGATGACATTTTGGTCTATTGCACTATTGTGGAGGAGCATGAGAGACATTTGTTGGAGGTGTTTGAGAGGTTGAGATCTCATGGACTCAAATTACATCCTGGGAAGTTTAGTTTCTTCCACGAGCATGTTGAGTATTTGGGTCACACTATTTACCATGGAGGACTTGATGTTTAGCAGACCAAGGTGGTAGAAGGCAAGCATTACTATTGCACGTATTCCTCAACCTATGGATGTGAGTAGAGTGCAAGCATTCCTTAGGTTGGTGAACTTCTATCACCGCTATGCTAGAGGTTTTAGTGCCATTGCTAAGGCCTTGACAAAGCAAACCAAGCTTACAAAGGAGTAGTGTTGGGGAGATGAGCAAGCAAGAGATTTTTTAGAGCTCAAGGAGAGGTTGACATTCTCAATTTGATGCTTCTCGTTGGAAGCATCTCGTTTAGGGTTTTTTGTTGCTACCAAAATTGCAAAGTTTGGAGGTCTATAGCAGAAGTCAAAAGCATTTGAAGTTTTGGGAGTAGATGTACAAAGTAGTTGAAGGACTTTGTGTTGGTGTCTCCGGGTCTATTTTCTTTGGGTCTATACAACTTTGGACTTATATGAATTTGGGTCTAGAGACTTTGCGTTAGAAGCTTCTTTGCCTAAGGACAAAGGTGACTAGATCTGAGGTAATCGGACCTCGGAGTGTATTGAAGGTGATTTTGGGAGTCTTGCAAGAGGCATTAGAGGAAGTTAGAGTAGGGAAATAATATATTTAGGATACCCATGACTTCAATTTCAGTTTTGATTGAAGATTGGATAGAAGTAGAAGAGAAATAATAGTAGTGAATGAACCCAAAGTGCAAGATCAAACAGTAAGTGTTGTTGGGTCAATTACATGAGCAATTAGGGGAAAGTGGGTTACAAATTGAAGGCATAGATAGTGTACCCATGCTTTTGATTACAATTCTTGATGAGTATATAGTAGAATTAACAAAGAAATTGATAGAAGTGAAACCCAAAGTAGAGGAAGTAGGAGTACAAATATCTTTGGAGTTGCCATTGGAGATATTAGAGAAGGATGGGTTGCCGGAAGAAGATGTATGTAGGTTGCTCATGACAGTAATTGCAGATCAAGGGAAGAGGTGTTAGAATTGGTAGAAAAGTTAGTAGTTGTAAAACCCAATGATAGAGTAGTATGTGGAGTTACTTCGGGTTCAATAGAAGAAATAGAAGTAGACATCGGATCGGACTAGTAACATATTCAAGATTTTGAATGGCATATATGAAGAGGTGCATTGTCATTTTGGATCTATAGGTTGGTAAAGGTTTTAGGAAATGGTATATTAATTAGATAATTGCTGAAGAGCTCTGCCTATTTTAAGGGAGCATTCACAATATGTTGTTGTTAAGTGTTGTGAAGCAATGCTCATTACTTGAGCTTAATTCTGAATATCAACTTTGCATTTGTAATTGTGAGTGTGTGGAAAATTTCAAAGTGCAAGTCAATGTGCATATTAGATTCCAAGACCTTGATCTTCATTCTGTGTGTTTGATCCTGAGTGAAGTGCAATTGAAGCAATGCATCGACAGATTTGAGAGGAATTATAGTGTTGGTAGTATTTTGCAATTGTGAGTGCAAAATTGAGTTGATGTGAAGCAATTTTGATCAAGGAAGTTGTGCCTTTAGTGGAGGGATGGAATAAAATTCTGAGACAAAGTCTTTTTACAATGAAGTAGCCATTTTTGGGAGAGACAAAATCATCACAATCAAGATTGTTTGGAAAGATTTGATGGATTTGTGATTAGGAGTGTTAACTCGTGACAAGATAGCACATTAGTGCTTGTTACTCTCTTCTGGGTGTGGTTTCTACTTGAGAGATTAAAGACACAACCAAGAATAACTAAGATTGTTACTGTTTGCTTTGTATTTGGAAAGTTTTGACCAGTATCTCTACGGGAACAAACTTTACTTACCTAATTACCGCAAAAGTGATATTTGCCGGATTGTCACAAAGACATTCATGATGATGTCTTAGTGATGGATTATATTTGCATTGGTGTTGTGGGTAGCACAATTGGTGCTAAGGAGAGAGACCGTGTTCTTCAACGAGCCAAACATTTTAGATTGGAAGTAAAACATCTTCTTTGTGTATGGGAGGATAGTAAAGTGCAAGTAGTAACACTTCCATCTTAGAGACCACAATTGGTCTGGCATGCTCATGAGGGCTAGGACATTTTGGAGTAAAGCATACATATAGCTTACTCTAGAGTCATTATTGGTGGTATGGCATGCAAACCACTGTACAATAGTTTGTTGCTAGATGTGTGGTTTGTGACTAAGTAAGAGTATCATTTAAAGCTCCTACATTACAATTACACCCATTACCTATCATGGGGTTAGGTTAGGTTACCATTGGAGTTTGGACTTTGTTAGAACTTTACCATTGAGTATGAGATATCATTGGTACATTTTGGTGATGGTGTAGCACTTCTCCAAGTAGATTGAGTTGGTGGCACTTCTTGACAAGGCCATGAAAAGATGAATTACTCATTCTTGGATTGGGTTCTTAGTCATTTTGGTGCACCAATTGAGGTTTTGACTGATTAGGGTACAAAGTTCTTGGGGGATTTTTAGGTCTTGTGTGACAAGGCTTTGATTGATCATTGTACTACCTCCCGAGATCACCTTGAGGCATATGGCTTAGCAAAGAGAGTGGTTCAAATGGTGAAGAGAGGATTGCAAAAGTACAATTTCCAAAGAAGCCACTTAGGAGATTGAGATCTCCAATTACCTTGGTTGGCCATGGGCTATCAGTCTAGCCGGCAAGCCTCCTTAACATCCTTCTTTCCTTACTTTCTACTCTATGGATGCAATCTTAATCTACCTATAGCCATTTATCAAGATTTTATTGTAGTTTTGGACTTGGATGATCCAAATGTATGGATGAATGCATGTTCTCAATGGGCAGAGATCTTTCAAAGAGTGATGCCAATGGCCTTTGAGAACTTGGCAATTTCTCAACATAAGGATACCTTATGCTATGCCGCCATTCAAGGAGGAGGTTATAAACCCTCAATCCATCAATTTCATCTAGGTGCCTATGTATATCTATAGCAAAAAACATTGAAAACACTTGATGTTTCTATAAGCCAAACTATCTTGAGAGTGCGTAAGGTTTTTCCATCTTGAATCCTTGTGTTGGAATGATGTGATGGTGTTGTTTGGAAGGATCATGTGCATAGTTGTGTGCCATGCTACCTCTTAAATATTGATGGTACTATGGACCCAAGCTTGGCACTTGTACATGCATGCTTGCGGTGTATGTTATGTGGCTCTTCTGGTGGAGTTGATACTATGTTAGTGTGTGATAACTATTTAAGAGGATGGCATAATGCATGTTTTACTCCTCCCCTCACAATGGTTCCTCAAGGACAATGGTTCTGTCCTAGATGTACTTGACCTATAGCTAGTTCATCCTCTATATGGTATAGATTGCAGACAAGCAACTAACGATGGGCTTGATAGCACCTGACCTCTTGATCTTTCGCTCATTATAGGGTATACTATATACTTGGAGTAGATACTATATTAAGTTAGAGGGACCTAATTGCCAACTAGGAGAGAAATTATGGCACTTTAGAGTCCATGTATGACTAATGTGTGAGTTGTGCTTCTATAGTGTGTGATGTTGACAATGATGTATGTTTTGTAGTGATCTATATACGCACAAAATTTATCACTCCATTTGTAGCGTCACACCTAGATTACTTGGACTGTGTTTGTAGTCAGAGGTATTTTGGCATTACTCATAGACTACTTGTTGATGGTCAGATTTCCTATTTGGGGTACTGACTACATGGTGGGGCCCACCCTTACTTATACCGTTTGTACCATTGGGTGTGCCATTAGTGGGACCATTAGGGTTGGAGATCCTTGTCAAGATAAAAGGTTTATACTGGAAGTGTAGCTCCAAAGAGCTCACTTTTCTAATGTTGAGCCTTCGAGTTCTTGGCTAGAGCAGATAGAAAGTAGGCCAGAGTCACTTGGAGTCTCTTAGCTAGAGTGGTTGTGGCTTGATTGTAATCAATACCCAATTGTTGGTAGATTATTGAGTGACAAATCAAGTACTGATCTGATTAGGTGTGATTTGAGTTGTGAACAAACTGATTATTGTGGCACTTGAGAGTCCATGTATGACTTATGTGTGAGTTGTGCTTTTATAGTGTGTGATGTTGATAGCAATGTATGTTGTGTAGCAATGTATATATGCATGACAGATTGTGACACTTTAGAGTCCATGTATGGCTTATATATGAGTTGTGCTTCTATAGTGTGTGATGCTGTATGTGCGCACAACAGAGAGTTACTTGCACTCCATATTATTCGCTGTTGTTCCTCCTTAAACATCAAATACGTTTCATTTTGTAGCAAGTAAGTTCCATTCTATAAAAAGTAAGTTCCTCAAAAATGGAAGTCTGGTTCCTATATCCAAGCTAAACTTGGTTAGTACATAGCAAAATAATTAATGAATGTAATGCGTGAAATTTTCAATCATAATTTTAAAGTCTTGTTCTAGTTGAACAACAATAGCAATTTCAAGTATGTTTTTCTAGATATTTTCTGTCTTTCAATTACAAAAAGATGAGTGTTATGATACAGATCTAAAGGTGCTCAATTGGAAAATTTTAGAGTATAAATAAGTAAATATAGAATATATTTATAAAATATGAAAAACATTGAACTCTTTAAACATCATGTTAATATATATTAAGTTATGTGGCTTAGCTTTCATCATGCAATATGAGTATATTACTTATTTTATATTATCCTCTAAAATTCTAGATATTATTGAGATATTTTTGTATACTACATTCCATTAGACCATATTAAGTGTAATCTTGCTTCATAAGAGAGTGCTCAATTGAAAAATCTTTTGAAATTTAAAGGTAGAGATGGGGTATTAAGTTAAATTTATCTTCGTATTGATGCTGTCCTTTTATACTTAACTAAATATTTAGGTATCATTTCTTTAAAAGAAGTTTCATTATCTTTACTCATGATTCAAATCTTATTTCTATAATTTTTAACATTATTAATATGTTACTTATTTTTGGTATAGTATTTGAGCATCCATTTCTAGATTTTTAACCTGTGGTTTTCAAATATTTTGAAACTCACCATGAGATTCTTGTTATATATTTAGAAATAAATGTTTATTTATGATGAATAAATCAATATAATCAAGATACATTATATAATTAGTCTTGGTATTTGGTCCAAGCTCTCATTCCAATGCTATGGGGCTGAACCTTAGTTTATCTCTTAAGTTTATACTTGTTAACAATAAAATATTAACAACAATATTAGAGATAATGGAGGTTTTAAATTTAGTTTTTTGAGTGCTTGTAGAGAGCTATAAAAGTTTTATGGGGTTTATGTAAAAATTTTATGGGGCATGGGTAAGAAAGTACTTGGACAATTTATTGGTGCTCCACTGGTAGCCATTAATTATTACAAGGAATCAAAATTATGACCCACAACATTTTACACATTAGTGGAGTGTTCATAAATCTTAATTGATCCTCCATTAGTAATTAATGTGACAAACAAGATTTTGAATTTGAAGAGTTATGCATGGAAGAATGAATTTGCACTTGTTTGACACTCTAAGGCCACTTTCTTCAAAAAAAATTTGCTAACATTGGAAGAGAATGTGAAAATGGATGCTTGACCATGTCAAAAATTTGCAAGAGAGTGAATGTGAAATAGGTGCTTACCACTCCAAGTCAACTTTTGAGACCAATTTGTATTTCTTGCATCTCTTCTTCTTTTTAGAAGCACAAATGTCAACATGTTAGTTTATGTGTGTTAGGTTTGATAGAGCAAATTGGGCCAAGAATGCTATGATCCAAGCATTCTTCAATTGTGTCAATAATCCAATGCAAAGATTGAAGCAACAACTCAATGCAATGCCATACATTAAAATAGTAAGCTCCACCTAAGCAAGAAGATAGTGAAATGTATTTGAGAAGTAACCAAAAGTGAGGTGAAGTCTTATGTTGATGGTGAATTGAGCTTTGACTATGATTGGACATTTGGAGTGGATGAGTATTGGATTGAAGATGACTAAGATAGCACACTTGAAATTTTTTTGTGGTGATACAAGTTTTCATACCATTCATGATACTTGCAACCTAGACTACAATGCATGAGGAGTTTAGATTTCATGTTGAAATTTGTTAGAGTGCTAGACAACAAAGTTTGTAGACAAATGATAAGAATGGATATTTTTTCCTTTCAAGCATTAGTGGATGCAATAAAAAATCATGTGGTGTTTAGAAATCCATCAAAGAGAAGCCAAACCCCAATTTGGACACAAGTGGCTATAGTGCTTGATAGATTTGAGCATTGTAGGAATGGTGCATCAATAGCAAAAGTGTTGAACATTTGAGGTATGAGTGCAAGATCCACAATTAGATTTATTGAGCAAGTAATGATTTGCATTGTATCAATACTAGGGAAAGAAGTAAAATGGTCCAACCAAGGGAAATAGAGCAATTTTCATCCATGTTTGCAAAGAAAAGGTTTCCTAAGTGTTTATGATTAGTTGATGGTACATTATTTTTCTTCGTTCAAAAACCAATTTTCAGCGAGGAAGTCTATTATAGTTGCAAGAGAATCTACTCCATAAATATAAAAAGTAGCATGTGATGAAAAGAGAAGAATAATTAAATTTGTTGGAGTTAAGGAGAGTTGTGCATGATTGTTCTAAATTTGTTCATGTTTCTTTGGTATATGAAGAAAGATAGAGCACTAAGTTCACAAGATATTTGATTTGATGTAGTCATTTTTCTTGTTCCATTTATTTGAATCCAATCAATTTTGAATATGCAAGGATGCCAAGATTATGTCATGATATGGTATGCTTGAGGAGGTCTCCATTATGGATTGAGTTAGATCATTGAGATCAATCTAATTTATGATAACACTCAATATTTATTGGGTGATATAGGTTACGTCTCAATGTCTCACTTGGTACCCTCTTTCAAATGGGCATGCTTGCAAGGCAAGGTAGATTTTAACCAATGTGTTGCAAGGAACCAAGTAGTAAACAAAATTTATATAGGCATTTTGAAGGCAAGGTGACATTCTCTGAAAGAAATTTGAGTACAATTGAATGATCCATCTATAAATGCTTTCTTATTGAAGTAGGTCATTATTTGTGTCATTTTACATAATTTTCTGATTAAAAATTCCAGCATATGGATCCAAGAGGATGGTGACTTTGTAGAAAGAGGTGGATTTTGATATGCCTAACACTCCTATTTGGGAACCACATAGCAAGTTGAAGGAAGAAAATAAGACTTCCAATTTTACGAATGTCTTGCATTCAACCACCAACCATGTGGCTTATTAAATCCAAGTCCAGAAGCTTGTTATCAAAGCATGTTACTTTTATCACATGAAAACAATATTTTTGATTGCATCTTCTTATTTGCCTTAATCTTACTTGCTCAATTTGTAACTTCTTTGCTTTGCTTTGCAATTGAATGTATGGCTATTGAAAAGATTGTAATTGATTAATAAAGTGTGGAATTTGGTATGCTCTATCTGTATAGCATGTATAGTTCTTCCCTATATAGATAGCATTTTGGTCATAGGGAATGCTAAAATCCCTGTGTAATGCAAGAATTACTTCACACCACTAGACCTAAAATCCAAAGAGATATGACTACCTTCAGTATTGCTCTGATTATGAGATTATGCATGATGTATGAGTCCACACTGCAAATGAGTTCAAAAGTTTAATAATTTCCTATTGGGAATAATCTAAAGGATCCAAAATGCTTGGAAACATATATGTGTGGATCAAAGATTTAAAGGTCAAAGTAGTATACCGTCAAGCAAAGGGTATCAATGTCTAACAAGAAGTTTTCCTTAGTAACACAATCAAATACATTGATTTATGTATGAATTTATGGAAGTATATTTCATACATCAATGAAAGTATAAGTTTGTTGCAGAACAAAGGTCTAGAACTTGGCTTGATAGAAGAATTGAAATAATAGTGGGAGGTTTAAGGGTTTAGGAAAAGAACTTGTTTAGCAGGGGTGTCAAAGGAAGGGAGTTTGAAAGAGATAAGGAAAGGATTTTAGAGAAGAGAAGCAGGAATTTATGATGAGAGTGGAAGGGAGGGAGTTCAAAGGACTAAGAAATATTGCAAGGAAGGAAAGCATTTGAAGGCTATTCTTGGGTAGTGAGGAGAAAGAATAGAGAGCAAAAATTTGCACAAAAAAAGCATTGAGCAAGGAAGGAGAAAAAGAGCACAAAAGAACTAACATTGACTTATGAAATTGAGTTTTACAAAATTGTGAGAAGGGAGAGCAAAGAAGAGGAACAATCCTCTACATTTGGGGAATCTAAGAAAAGAGAGGAAGAGAAAATGGGAGAAGGAAAGTTGAGCAAAGTGAGAACCCAAGTTCCAAAAGGCAATGACAGTTATTGATTAACCTTAAGTGGTGGAGGAGGATTACATGGACAATATCTAATACCCTAGATGATTAATTATCACATTACAACTAATTATATGATCTGCATCAGGTGGTGTTGGATGGACAAAGATGAGATTAAAACTATTGCAAAAAACATCTGAGAATCTAATTTTGGATGCAATGGGTTTGAAAATAGCCATTGCTATCCTTAACCACATGTCAGTACACACAAGATCTCACCCTTGAATGAAAATTTTGAACTCCTTATTCAATTGAATTTGTCAACATAACACACTCAAATCTATATTTCTGTGCATATGAATTGCCATGCATTCCATGCTAACCAAATGCCTAAGGATCCCATGCACACCATATATATAGTATGCATGGGACCCTTGATATGTGTGAGCTACTTGGTATGTATGGGCTAGAAAATTGTATTTAAAATCAATCTACTCAGGATGTGCAACACACATATCATCTCTAACTAGTGTTCTCGGCCTAACATGACTAATTTTATGATGAGGCCTCTTTTTAGGGTTTTGGAAATGATAGTCCAAAATATCCTTTATGATTTTTATAGTAAATTGATCATGTTTACTAATTTTCCAATTTCCATTATGTCTAGAATTTGTGACCAATTTGCACAAGAATACACATTATGGCATTGTTTGGGAGACAATGCTCACCCTTAGCCCAAACTTCATTCATGCAACCTTTTGTTTGTGGATTCGGAGAATAAGGAGGAAGAAGATTTTTCTTCACAATATGATTTGACTGGTTTTCAATACAAGAGAGGACGGCTAGGAGGTATTTAGCCCAGTAGTGTGCATCCTTAGGATCTATTCCATGGCTACCATAGCTACTATAAGAAGAATGATGTTCTTAATCTATGTAAGAGGGTATAGTAATGATGCTCTTAATTTCCTTAGGAGTTTTCCATGGCTTTTCTAGTTCAAGATTCATAAAGTAGAAGTATTGGAATTTGCATTTTGCTCCGTAATACAAAGTTTCTCTACTTTACTCTTAATTCCCTTGGATCTCAATATGTGCTCAGCTTCTACTTCAATCTTCTTTGCCTCAACAAGATATCTATGCTTCTCTAGCTTTTCAATCTTTTGAGCCTCTATTTTGGCCATATCTTTTGTGCTTCTACTATCTTGGACTTCTATTTATTGTGGTTTTCTAAGTCTTAAAACAAAATTGCAATGGTTGGTGTCATCTTTGAATTTTCCTTAGATATTCTCCTCCTTTTCTTCCCTTATTCACTATTGCCTTCTTGTATCTCTTTCCATCTCATCCATCTCATTTTTGGCTTATTGGGTATCTTGGATATTATTATATCCATTGTTCTTATACCTCTCCTATACAAAGGAATAAATCTGCATTCTTGCATGATGGAACATTTATAGACTGAACACTCACCAATGAAATATCCTGTTTTATTAGTGACACATGTACTGGTGAAACATAGCCCAATTCTCCTCCTCAAAATAATCTTGCCCTTGTGTGTTAGGAGCACTAAGAGGAATTCCTTGTGACAAAGCAGATGTTGGAGAAAACTCTTCTAATACTTGGATACTTGGATACTTGGATGTCTTCAGTTTCATTATCCATTGCACCATCTTCAAAGGCATTATACTTGTCTCCCACTCCAACCCCGTGAACCTCTTCTCCAACTCGTGGTCCCGTTACATGAACCTTGTCACCTATCTGAACACTGTCTAGTGTAGGAGGAGTTATATTTGCAAGACCATTGAACATTGAATCCATCTTGTCAAAAGTGAGGACACATGTGATTTAGTTTATCTTTTACAATTTTCCGTCCACTCTTATGCTCTTTTTCAATAAAACCTTCAGCTGTACTCTTGTTTTTCCAATCCCGAGCTCCCTCGTATGATTTTATGTACCTTGTTCCCTTTTGTAGAGCTTTCCTCCATTCAAAGATTGCAGAAATCCTTTCCCATGTCAAATGAGAAAAGAGGCTATATAACTAAAGGCTATACCTTTTTCAGACAGGCTTCTTGCAATTACAACCACTATGAATTTGACCAAAATGCAAGGTCTTATAAATAATTCTTAATCTATCTTCCTCACCACCCTTCCCTTTGTTTGCCACATGAGACCCAGTTGAAACTATATTCATCATCTCTACAAATGGAATGGGGGCGGTCAAGTCTAGGATGAAAGCACATGATTGTGAAAGAGGGTTCAAGTGAACTTCTTCCATCATTTTTCAAGTTTTCAAATAGAATCAATTTTGAATTGAACTCTCAAATTTTTCAATCCTAACTTCTTCTTTTGAAGATGGTGCCGCACTACACTTCCTCTCTTTTTGCACTTTCTGTATGAGTGCAATCAGCTCAACATGCTTGCAAGGATGACGAGGGAAAAATTTTAAATTTTCTCATCTCTCCCTCGTTTGTTATATTCTTACTCAGGGCCAAGCTCACAGGCTCCCCGTTGACACATGTCAATATATGGATCATTATTACTAATGCGTGTGAATTTTTATCACTAATGTATTGCCTAATTCTTAATTACCTAGGGCCATAAAATGTCTAAACTAAAATCCCCAATAACTTGTTTTCATCACCCGTAGTCTTGCAAAGGCACTCCTTTTTGAGAGAATATCAGGGGGTTTCAGAAATAGTTTTACGAAGTTCCTAAACTTTTTGTATAGATTGGTACAAAGTGTTGACTAAATGGGTACGGTGTGTGACCGGGAGGTAGAAATGGTAATGTTACGGAGTTGGGGCCAAGTTCCTTATTATTAGCACACTTTGTATGAGGTGGTTTGTAGAAAATAAGGGAGAAGGAATTTTCCGTTATCACTCCGTAATGCATTGATTACACATTAGGGTTAATTAAGTTTTTTTTAGGGTTAGAGTGAAAGTGACGGCCACCAAAAGGAGCATCCGGGGCATCCAAGGATGTTCAAGAACACCCATGGAAACAAAATGACGAGCGGCAACAGGGCAAATTTTTACAGACGAAGATTGGAGAAAATAAGGGAGAAGGAATTTTCCGTTATCACTCCGTAGTGCATTGATTGCACATTAGGGTTAATTAAGTTTTTGTTTAGGGTTAGAGTGAAAGTGACGGCCACCAAAAGGAGTATCTAGGGCATCCAGGGATGTTCAAGAACACCCATGGAAACAAAATGATGAGCAAATTTTTATAGAGGAAGATTGGAGGGAGCATGAGTGGAAAGATTTGACGGGATGCAAAAATTGACCATTTGAGAGACCATAGCAGATTTGGAGTGGGAAGATTTGAGTGCAAGCCCCATGAGAAGGTTAGAGTGAGGAGTGATTTTGTTTGAAGTGTTACTCTCAATTTCATTATTTTAAAAAATTGTCTTTTGTACGAGTATGAATGTATACCTTTCTTCCTCTTGAGTAATGAAATGAAATTCATGAATTTGTTTTCTTGTTATAGAATGGAATTGCACAGATTTTTTTTTTTGCACACAGAGATGTCCGTTTGCTGAAATTTCACAAGGAGAGGGAGATGCCCCTTTGCGGAGAAGAGAGATCCCCTTCGTGGATAAGGAGTTTTTAGTGGTGATTAAAAATAGGTGTTTGTCATGTCGAGAGGAAGCACTTGTTTAGAACTAACCAGAAATATTAGAAAATGTATTCAATGGATGATTTGGTTAGATATGGAGGTATTGCTACCAAGATTAGAAGATGAAGATGAGGAATTAAGAGGAGATTTAGATATGCTAGAATGTTTTATTAGTGGATGGGAGTATGCACATACTCATCGATACTTGGAACCCCATGTTACTTACCCTCATAGTAGAGAGTTTGTGAAGATTGTTTTAGAAATCTAGATACTAAGGCCTTTTGCCAGCTTACTAGAATGGATGGGGATTCTTTTTCAACATTAGTTGATTTGATTAAGACTCACCCAATTTTTGAGAAAAGGTACCAAAGAGAGAAAACACCGGTGTGGATCCAAGTTGCCCTAGCATTGGATAAATTTGGGCATCACGGCAATGGAGCTTGTGTTACACGGGGTTTAAATATTTGGGGTATTAGAGATGGTTCAACAATTGCTTTTACTGATAGAGTTATGATAGCCATATTAGATGTGATGGGGAGTCAAGTTGCTTGGCCTGAACTCAAGGAGAGGGAAAGGATATCCACTATTTTTGCATTGAAAGGTTTTCCCAGTTGTGTTGGTTTGGTAGATTGTACATTGTTTCCTCTTGCAGCCCGACCAACTGTGGACGGGGAAATATATTTCAGCCGCAAGGGTTCATATTCTATAAACGGCAAAGTTATTTGTGATGATAAAAGGAGAGTTATACATTTCTCTGGAGGTATGGTTTTTGTTATGTGTTATTTTGTTATGTATTTTTGCAATGCATTGGTGATCCTATTCGTTTAGTTTACTAAAATTATGGCCTTTTTTTATTTGCAAGAATGCCAAGGTCATGTCATGATATGACTTGTTTGAAAAAATTGTCACTATGGAATGATTTGAACTGAAGAGAGAGGTGTCGCACTTTTGAGGCAAAGGAGTACCTTTTAGGTGATTTGGGTTATGTACCCATGCATCACCTAGTACTCGCTTTCAAGCAGGCTCGCTTAGAAGACAAGCAAGAGTTCAATAAATATTTAGCAAAGGCAAGAGTGATAAATGAGCATTGTATAAGAGTATTGATAGCTAGATGGCATTCTCTTTGTGAGCTAAGAGTGCAACTGAAAGACAATAGTAGAAATGTTTATTTGTTAAAGTGTGTATCGGTGTGTATTATTTTACATAATTTTTTAATCAATAGGTCTGACCTTTGGTCAGAGGACGATGGCAGATATACAGAGGAGACTCAAATAGATTCAGAAATGTCATTTCAGGGTATAGAACTTGGTAGAGAAGAAAGTCGATCAAGGGTGATGCAACATTTCCTTGATTATAACAATGATGATATTCTCAATTGATTGATTGAGATTCCATATAATAAAATATATATTCTCAGTATTCATCTCATATCTCATAGTCTAGTAACTTAGACCAGGAGTCTTTTTCTTAGACCATGAGTGTATCTTGATGTAATATTGTAATAAGAACATCCTGTGGATGCAAAAATAATTCTATGAAGCTTAATCTATACATTTGTAAGTCCTCGTTGACACTTACGTGCACTTGGAGAAAAATGAGCCAATGTTGGTTGTTGACACTTAGGTGCACTTGGAGAAAAATGAGCTGATGTTGCATACACCAAGAGATGACTTTCGTAGACGCTGGCTGCCACTCACACAATTAAAAAAATTAATTGAGAGTGGCGCTCATAGACGCTGGCGAACGCTTGGAGCGCACCACATATTACATGCACTCATAGGCATTGGTATGCGCCGGTGGTGGGTGTTGGTAGGCGCTGGTGGTGGGCGCTGGTAGGCGCTGGATGAATTATGTGACGCTTGGCTGCGCCGGTTGGTGATGTGGAGTGCCGCATATTGCTGCTCGGGATTTGGGTTATTTGGTTGAAAAAATGCAATTTTGCCCCCAAAGTGTACATTTTAGTATGTTTGGGATTGAGTTTTTGCTAACAGCATGGATTATATAAACTTGTGTTCTTTTCCATTATTGTCATTCAAAAGCTTTATTCTCAAGTGTGTGGGGTGTTGGAAGCAGAATTTCATGAATGAGTACTTAGAAGGAGAAAGGGTGATTTCAAGGGTCATTTTGCGAGGCAGAGGGTGTATTGGAGTGTCATTTCAAGAGTCATTTCACGAGGCAGAGTGTATGCGGGTGAGACATGTTGAGACTGGGGAAGGAAAGAGGCAAACTGGCTAGCTGAAGCACAACTCAAGAAGCAACAAGGAGTGATTGAGAAGAGAGAAAAAAGTTCAAGAGCACATTCATTTTCAACCATGGCAGAAATCTGGGGATACGAAAAGATAGTTGACAGGCCCAACATGAGAAATACTCAGGAAGGAGATTGGTGTGACAACCCGGCAAATATCACTTTTGCAGTAATCGGGTAAGTAAAGTTCGTTCCCGCAGAGATACAAGTCAAAATTGATCAAATATGAAGCAAAGTAACAATTTCAGTTCTTTGAGTTCTTCTTTAATCTCTCAGGTAGAAACCACACCCAGAAGAGAATAATAAGCACTGACTCGCAGTCTTGTCACAAATGAACACTCCTTAATCACAAATCCTTCAATTCTTTCCAAACAATCTTGATTGTGATGATTCAGGCTCTCTCAAAAACTGCACTTCATTGCAAAACGACTTCGCCTCAGAATTGTGTTCCACCCCTCCACTGAAGGCACAACTTCCTCGATCGAAATTGCTTCACATCAACTTCGCACTGCACTCACAAATGCAGAATACTACCAACACTACAATTCCTCTCAGATCTGTCAAGGCATTGCTCCGATTGCACTTCACTCAGGATCAAACACACAGAATGAATATCAAGGCTGTGGAATCCAACATCCAACAAGCTCAAGCGACAAGCACTGTTTCACAGCACTTCGCTTTATCTATTCTCAAAAATAATGAGCACTGAACAACATTATACTGCGAATGCCACTCTTAAATAGTGAAACAATCGACAGTTCTAACCACTATACCGTTCTACCACAATTGTTCTAACCTGCAGATCCGAAATGACAATGCACCTCTTCATATCTGCCCCTTCAAATCTCAAATTGGTTACTAATCCGATCCGATGTCTACTTCTTCCTCGGCTTTCAAACCCAAACCCGAAGTAATCTTACTTCCTACTACTCTATCCTCAGGTTTTAGATCTCCTAATTCCTTTACTAATTCTAACATTTCTCCTTCCTGATATGAAATTCCTATCATAGTTAAGACTTCTAAATCTTTATCTCTCAACCCACTCTTCTCTAAAGTGTCAAATGTCAAATCCAAAGACACCTGCACTCCTATCTCTCTTACCTCGGGTTTAACTACTATCAATTCCTTTACTAATTCTTTTGTGTCATCATCAAGAATTGTAATTGAAAGCATGGGTACACTATCTACACCTTCAATTTGTAACCCATTTTCCCCTAATCACTCATGTTACTTACCCGAAGACACTTATTGTCTGATCTTGCACTTCGGGTTTATTCACTATTGTTATTTCTCCTTCAATTTCTATCATATCTTCAATCAGAACTGAAATTGAAGTCATAGGTATCCTAACTATCTTCTTTCCCTACTCTAACTTCCTTTGATCCCTCTGGCAAAACTCCCAAAAACACTTTCACTGCACTCCGAGGTCCGGCTACCTCTCATTTAGTCATCTTCATCTTGAGGCGAAGTCTTTAGACCCAAAGTCATGTAAACCCGAAGTACGAAGTCCGAAGTACGAAGTCACATTGACCCGAAGACACTTTGACCTGAAGTACATCTACTCTCGAAACTTCAAATGCTTGTAACTTCTTCTACACACTTCCAAACTTTGCGATTTTGGTGGCAATGGAAAGCCCTGAATGAGACGTTTCCAACAAGATATAACACGCTTGATTTAGAGTTGTGGTCACTGAGATATAGCCCCCGCAAGAATCCTGACCTACAACTTCTATTTCTCCTTCGGGTTTGCACTCCTTAACGTCCGCTCCGAGTTTTTCCCTCCTCTGACACGAAGTAAGCTTCTTCGGGTCTGATCCAAACCGAGCTCTTCTTCCTCTTACATGAAATTGACACTCTCAGGGCTAATCAAAACACAAGTTTCCACTCATTTCTTCTCCATTTGGTTTCAATTTGGTTTCAGCAAGCCATTTCTTCTTCAAAACTTGTCCAAAATGAAAAATGTGGGTACCACAATTGGCTCATTGCATTCCATACCATTCAACACTCAACCAATTTCATCAAGTGGTGCTAGTTGTACAAACATCAAGTTCAAACTGCTGTTTTGGGAATTCGGGAGGTCGATCTAGATGTAATGGGGCTGAAAATAACTCTTGGACTTCACTATCCACGGCCAGAGGTACTTTTCAAACATTCCTCATTCTTTTCTTTTCAATCCATCTTGATATGTTCATTTTACTTCCAAGTTCTGCTTTCAAATCATTAGCGCCTCCCGCAGCACCACCCAGCATCTCCTTGCGCCATCTTGTGCCATCCAGCGCCATCCCAAACCCTTAACCCCTGCGTGCAAGCACCTTTGCCATGCACCACCCAACACCCCTCCGTGGCACCCTACGACCTTGTGCGGCACCCAATGCTCCCGCAGGGCTGAGCGGACATACTTGCGGCTCTCCTTGTCCCGCAATGCCTACCATCACCATTGTGCATTGACGAGCGTCTTCCAGCGGCATCCCCATCCCGTTAACCCCTTGCGCAAGCGTCTTCTCGTGCCCTCGCGTGGCACCTAGTGCCTCTGTGCGGTTCCCAACTTAACCTTGCACTATTCCGCAGCGCCATCTAGCGGACCTGCGCCTACGGGCACCTCCACATGGCCTTGAGCGCCCTTTTGGCGCTTTGCGGGCGCCACCGGTGGTCGGGAGCGCCCCCTGTGTCGTCACGCGTCCCCCGCTTGTGGCTCCTAGTGGCTACTAGCGGCACTTTGCTATTTCTCAGTTTATTTAGACTGTGCGTGAGCGCCTTCTAGTGCCACTCAGCGCCACTCCTGAGTTTGAGTCCTTGTGACAAAAGTTTGAGCTGAAATTTTTGGTGGGTTGTGCAGGTCATTCCATGTACAGAGTTTGTGAGTTCATGGGACAAGGTCTCTTGCACGGGTTTGGTTTGGTAAGAGGTAGGCAGTTTCAATTGACTGCAGATATAGTTAGAGATGGACTTGCCATGCCCAAGGAGAGAACACCAAGACGGAGGATAGTTCCTTACACATTTATCTCAGACTGGTTTCCACAAAGGGACAGGGTTGCAAAAAGATATCTTGCAAGGAAATGTGTATATCCTGCATTTAAAGCTTTCTTCCAGTTGATGGGTGCACTAGTTGCACCCACTATTAGGCCCAAGATTGTACATGGGCATTTGGTACTCAACACCAAGACCAAGTTGAGGAGATTTGGTGTGGAGGATTATAATTGGGGAGAGTTAGCTTTTAGAGCTATCATTGCGGAGGTGGGGAGTTTTCAAAGCCAAGTGATGAGTCCTAAGGGGCGTAGGTTCAAAGTCACCTTCCTTGGACAGATACTCATGCATCTCTTTGTGGAGGGAGGTTTCATTCCAGAGAGGACGTGATGTACCTGAGTGATGGAGAGGAGGAGATTATACACGAGGGAGAGCATGGTGATGATCATGAGGATGCAGATAGCTCGGATGAGGACGAGACTATTGATGATGGGGAGGATGAGGGAGAGGATGAGGATGGTGAGTGATTGATTGATTAGGTTTGAGTTTTGTCATATATATAGTCATATATTTGTATGTTGGAAAAAATAAAAAGTTCTTTTGTATATACCATGACCGGATTTAATAAATGAGTTCATTTAAGAAGCTTGAATTAGTGAACTTGTGAACTTGTATATTCAAATATGAATTTGTCCTTGATGGATAACTAAATGTACCACTTGTGAATAGGTGTTCAACAGATTCGTGTTGAGACACAGCCCTTACCCTTTGTTGAGATAACTCCTTTTCACTCTTCTTCCTCGTCACCACTTCCTCCATCTGTGGAGGGAGTTGGTGACCCCATGCATTTCAAAGTACCTTCACCTCCTTCCTGTTCAATTGACATCACTTGCATTTTAGATGATTGTGTTTGAGTGGCTGAGTGTAGAGAGAGAAATCTCCTTAAGCGTGAGAATAGACTGGAGAGTGTAGAGGAGAGAGAGAGATTAGTGCTTGAGCATGAGAGTAGATTGGAAAGTGTAGAGGAGAGAGAAAGATTAGTGCTAGAGCGAAAGAGACTCCTTTGTGAGCGAGAGGATTTACTTGCTGCAAAGCAGGAGAGGTATTTGACCTTGCTTACTTTTGAGATGGAGAGAGAGCAAAGATTAGGTGACTTGGACATGGACATACTAGGTGCCGCTGCCATGGCGGAGGGTTACAAGCTCCAGTTACATAATCAGGCACAAGAGTTAGCATATGCTATAGAGAGGTGTGAGAGTGCACATGTTCAGGTAGAGGAGAGCGAGAGTAGTCTAGCTCAGATGAGAGCTCATGTAGAGGAGAGTGAGATTAGTCTAGCTCATTTGAGGGCTCATGTGGCTTATCTTGGACCCAGACTACATACTATTGCTCACAAGACCCATACTCGTCATGAGATGTAGACCCAGACTGATGCCACCCATGTGTTACCTCATAGTGTGGAGACTCAAGGCACTCAAACTGAGTTTAGAGAGAGGATTTGTCTATCAAGAGAGTATATTCCACGTATCCTCTTCCCCGGCTTCCTACGGTAGAAGATTATTATTGTGGATGTTACTTGTATGTGTTCATTATGGATTCATGGTGCTATCGGTTTCCGTGCATGGGAGAGCGGGATGACTATGCATGGTTGGTTCCCTCACACACAGTCCGGGCCTATAGGGTGGGTGGCCCGTCTTGGTGTTGCCATTTTATCCAGTTCTGTTTGCTACGCTTTGAGGTTATCTTGTGGATAGATCTTACTCCGGATGGAGTGGAGTGGTTGCTACGGAGCATGTGACAGTGGTCTGAACTCCCTGAGGGAGTTCATATCGGGTCTCGCCTCATGGCATGTTTGTGCTCTAGAGATATACAGCAAGATTCAGAGTTCAAAGGACTTAGAGTTAGATCATATGAGCATTTGACTTCATTAGGTTTACCTCTTCGTGATCTTTTGATCATAGATAGTTATGCACTCTCTTATTATAGGAACCATCCACATGGTGCTATCTACCCTACCCACTTCCGTCCTTATAGGGTACACAGAGCATCATACACTTGGTCATTTGACCCTTTGATGAGTGCTTTGGACAGATTTGTCCATGACGATAGACCTGCTATTAGTTGGGCAGAAGAGGAGTGGACATCAGGTAGATTGAATTCTTATATTTGTGACCCTTATCCTCTTCTTGCTAATGGTATCAGGCATCAAGACTTGGATGAGAGCAAGTGGCCCCTATGGTGGTCATTGAATCCATTTAGGATTCAACATCATGTATACCGTCGTAGACTTGAGAATGCAGTAGTAGCACTTAGACACCATAGTGCATCTCCCTCTTCTTCTTCACCTCCTTGACCTCCATAGTCATAGGTTTAGGTTCTATTGGCTTCCCATTTATATACATATTATGTTCATTTCTCCCCATGTATACATTTATGTTTTAGTTTACACTTGTGAACTCTCATACTCATATTATCATACTCATATTCATATCTCATGTTGAACTCTCATTGTAGTCTAACTCTTGTATTTTCATGTGCTAAATTTTGAATTGTGCCTTTTGTATCCAACATGTCACCACCTTACAAATATGGGCGCCATTTCTCTTTAAACACTCAACCCTAAACACATCACGAGCAGCCCTCAGCGTCTACGCCCGCCAATGAGCGCCTCCAAGCGACTATGAGCCAAAAATTCTTGTCTATTGAGCGCCGACAAGCGCATACCGACTTCATGAGCTTCTTCCCAGCATCGTCAAGCGTCACTCAGCGGCCGCGAGCGTCAACTAGCGCCTACCTAGTGGCCACCCAGTGGCACCCAGCGACCACGAGTGCATACTAGCGCTCAATCCCTTCTACGAGCGCCTATGAGCGCCAACGAGTGGCTACAAGCGCCCACAAGCACCCTAAACAACTTGCTTGCCTTTATTTTGTTTTTTGTGTTGCATTGGATTGAGCGGCAGCAAGCAGTGACTAGCGGCAAGAGAGACTTTTGGGCGGCTATGAGCGTCAACTAGCGGCATCTTGGGCTTATTGTGCAAGAAAGAAATGACAGGAATGGAGTGGTAAAGACAACATCAAAAACAAAAACTGTGAGGAACTGAATGGTAACAAGCTGCATCAGGCGGATACTAGAAGCATTTATCAAGTTTCCATAACTCATCTTTATTATAATCATAATAAAGGTTACATGGTGGTATACTATTCACTATCAGTAGAGTATGATGGACGTTGAACTTGAGTGAACACTTTAAAATAGTTACTTGTTTCCTCAGGAGTTTTCCCTGCTTGTATGAGACTCATTTTGATTTCATGAGTGCGCTTTGATTCTAAACTCTTCTCCTCAAATTTGTGTTTGTCTGCCCTAGCTTTCCTTTTATCTGTGCAATTTTTTTTCTCTATTTCAATTTTCATCTTCTATGTCTCTAATCTAACGTGCTTTGCTTCCATTCTCATCATTGTTTTCTCTCTCTTCCTCATGTTGGTGGCTTCTAGGGTCAGCTAGTCGTAACCTCTCTTTGGATTCTATACTATCTGCCTTTAACATGGTAATTTTTGCTAAATCATGAGACAATGACATACTAGGTGACAACTTGGGTACCTTACTTGCAGATATTCCACCTTTCCTCCTCTTTGGGTCACATTCCCCTTCTTGGTCTGCACAATCGGATCCATCTCTTGTAGAAATTAAAGGCGGTGGTGGTGTAATGAAAGGCGAGTCCTCGGTCGGTGGAACAAATGGAGACTCATCCTCTGGTGATAGGATTCCATTCTCCATGCCACTTGCTAAAATTTCCACCCCTTGGGTATTTGCGACCAACTCAAGGCCCGAGTCAGGGAGCACCACCTCTGGAGGAAATGAGAATTGGGAGCACTCCTGCGCACCTTCATGGACCTCCTCCTTGCCATCCTTACAAATCTCACTCGAATTAGGATTACAACCTCCTAAACTTACCATTGCCAATGGACTTATGTTTGCTCTGCTCCCAAACATGGCTTCCATTCTTGCAAAATGCGGGCACATTCCATTCAATTTATCTTCTATAGTTCTCCACCCTTTGCCATATTCCTTCTCGGTGAGACCTTCTCCCGTAGCCTTGTTCTTAAGCTCCCGAGTTTCTTTGTACTGTTTCATGTACCGCAACCATTTCTTGTAAAGTCTGTCACCTGTCATAGAAGTAGGAAATCCGATACCCTCTCTAATCAAAAAGGTTGCCATGAAACTAAATGCGGTCGATTTCTGAATGGGCTTTTTGCAATTCCCACCATGAATTTGTGCAAAATGCTCGGGGTCCTCCAAATAATCTAGTATTTGGCTGTAATGGTGTGTTGCCATGCAAAATCGTTCATCCTCCTTGGTTTTGCCATGCATAGAAGAAGCCATCCTCAACAAGTCTCCAAATTTCCCTAGTGGCTGTTGAGGTTGCGAATCCAAAGATGACTCTATACGTCCCGGATCAGCATCGATAAGGGAGTCTCCTACACTAAAACGCGGTACTTGATCTCCCATTGCAAAAAGTTTGTTGCACTCCTAGTGTGAGAATCGTCCCACTCTAATGAATTTCTTGGTTGCCGCACGGCGGCGCTGATCATTTCACACACCAATGCAAAACTACAAAACCGCCGTTACTTGCATGACAACTTGCACATTTGCTCCAGAGGGTGGTGAATTTCAGTTTACACATTTGAATTGTTGGGCGGGGCCACTTTGGATCTTGAATACGAAACCATATCATCAATACGTGACTAAATGATTACGTGGCCACCCTTTTGAGGAAATATGTCACTCTTTTTTACAATAATTTATTTAGTTACGGCATTCCAAAACATCCGTAACATATGATTTGATTTTTATAAATGAATGCAATTAGCTAAATATATCCCTTAACTGAAGTTACAGAGCGTTCAGTTATTACACTCTCGTATCATTACAGAGTTCACTAAAAATTATTACTAAGTTTGTTATTTATCCCGGAAACATCAGTCAAACCTATTTCTGAAACCCCCTATTGCTTTTCGGAAATCCAAAAAATTATTTACAGACTTGGGTCCACTGCCCGGAAATTTCCATGAGTCCTAAATCTGAAACACCCAAACGGATCCAAATAAACATAATAGTCCGCCTCTTACATCAAGAATCTTCACAGATCCCGCTGAAATTCCAATGGGCTGTCCAGGTAGTACCAATAAAGCTCCTCTCTTCTCGCAAAAATCAATACATGCCTTATCACTGTATGGATTACAATCTTTCCAGCGCAGGTTGAAATGCACCCTAGATGTGAAAATTTGAAACACCGAATAATAATATAATATTTAAAAAAGTTTATAATTTATATATTTTAATAAAAATGATACCAATCTCTCCATTGTCATCTTAAAAGATAAAAAAAATAAACTGATTGTGTTAAATTTTCTCATTATATCCAGTACCAATATATTTTATTGATTTTGATAGTGAACGGGGGATAAGCGGACTCGAACCGCTGACATCTACCACAGGGTATGCGTTGAAAATACGAAATCCGGGAGTCACATCTACCGACCTATAGCAAATCCCCGTATGGATGGGGAACAAATCAAGGTATCCACCAGAGTCGTGTACCCGAACAAATCTTGTATAGTTGGGACTTGCACAGAAGACGGCCTAATCCTAGGATTACAACACGGTAATGCTTCATAGACATCCGTTTCGTGCCCACGTTAGTACCTGCATTGTCAGTTAAGATAGTAAATGCTGTGAGCATCCGTACTAAATGTGGGATAAGGGGCGCCGTTATGTTGGAAACGCATACCAACAGTAAGGATTCGAATGTCAGGGGCAGTCGACGTGGGAGTTTAGTACTGTATCTTAGCGTTGACATCACACATGACGCAGCTAGATATGGCGATGTTAACGCTTATGTTTCATGCGCATCAACAATTCCTATTCCTACCCTCGTGCTGGCTATTTGATCAGTTGGTACAAATAGTCGGGCTTGTAGTCAGGAAATCCATCAGCAATTTGCGATTCTCACTCTCCTCCTCTCCGCGTCTGTTTTAGTTACGTTCTGGAATAGCTGCGCAATGGGTAGATCAAGAAGTCAGGGGAGAGGCAGTGCAAGCACCTTGGCGGTGCTCTTGTGTGTGTTAGTTTTGGCCGATTGTGCCATGGCAGCAACAGTTACCGTCGGAGGAACTAGTGGCTGGAGACTCTATTACAACTACCAAACGTGGGCGTCATCCATCAGAGTGAAACCTTGGGATTCCTTGTGTAAGTACAACCGTTTACCACTGAATTTGATCTTTTGGCTACGTACTCCAAAGTTTCGATTTCGACACACAATTACTTCAGTGGATTATAACAAGAAGTTCAGTTATTCCTCATATGTCCCCCTCCTAGAGTACCTCTGTCCTTCTTATAGTTATCTTTCGTGAAGCACTAGACCAGAGCGACTTATTTAATTGCCAATAGAACAATAACAAAGAATCTTAATATGGACTGAAGTTTACCACAAACTTGATTTACCGATTCTGTGATCACTACACGCACTGAGTTGCAACTCGTATGTATATGTTCCCTGCAGTATTCAAGTACGACCCCAGGTTACACAATGTTCTGCTTGTGAGCAAGGCAGACTACGACGCTTGTAGGACAACCGCTCCCTGGGCTAAGTACACATCTGGCAATGATTACGTCAAGTTCACCAAGTCAGGAACTTACTACCTGATCTGTGGAGTTGGCAGGCACTGCGCCAGTGGAATGAAGTTCGCGATCAATGTGCGTTGGTAATCTGTGTCGTTGTAATTTCCAACGACAGGTCCGCAAGAAAGGTTGTAGAATAATGAAGAGATGGGCAGCGTCGTTGTGTAAAACGTAGACATATCATACAGTAATCAAGATGCTAAGCTTATAGTCCGTACTTGGAAGTCTACAGGGAGGTATGTTTTAGCTCTTGCCAGTATTAGACAATTAAAAAGTATATGAGTTGAATCAAGATGCTTCCTGGTGTCTTGAATTCAGGTAAAAATACGAGTACGTTTATTTTGGAGGATGCGGTACAATGACTTCGTAGCTCAGCATATGTAATAAATAATCCTGTAGATGACGAGAGTGCCATATATATTTATATATAAACACATGTAAACGCATTTATCCTCTTCACCTCTGTCAAATGGGATAGCTTTCTTTTGGTGCACTCACGTCTACGCTACATATATCACATCGGACCCACACACGCTTTTGATCTTCACACGAACATTAAAACTCACACTGAAGAACGAAGGAATTCGTTGAAGACGCCTTGCCCAGTAACCACTGATCTTTGGACGTCGACATAGCCAGTACATTCACCATGTTCATAGGATGCTCTGAACCTGTAGGCAAAACCACTCATCTATACATACTTGGGAGCTAGATTGACTTCACTTGAAGGCTGTGTGCAGTGCAGGTATATGTCACTGTAATCTGACCTGGGATACCGGCCACAAGAAGCTTCTACTTTCCGTCGAACAAGACCTTCAAAGGCCTTTTTGATCACATTTGGTTGCCTGATTCTGAATCCTCAGCAAATAGGTAATGCTGAGTAATGCTCTCAAAGGATCTATACCTTATACGACCCTGATTTGAGATTTTCAATATCTGAAACTGTGATGCTAGAGATAAAATTAGACCGCGTAGGAATCCTGCCAAGAAGAGTGGGAAGACCCCATCACGCCGTATAAAGATAAAACAAAACAAGTTTAAAATGGTGCTAACCCCCAATAGTATTCGATATAAGAAATCTCTGATGCTAGACTGATTGGAGTCGAATTCTCGATATGGAGGACGTGAGTCCTTTCGGACCTTCTAGTCCGAAAGGAAGGCCCTTAACAAAGTAAAAGAATACACATAATTGCCACCTTTTGGTTTTTGAAGTGTGCAGTAGTAAAGTATGTAGTTCAGGCATCCTAACAGACCAACAGACTTGAACCTGGTTTCGCCATGACCTGACAATTTAGAGTAATTAGGTAGATATTTGCAGTTTTCACTGAACAAGGATCAATCTCACCCTGCTGCAAGAGGAAACATTCATTAACAGTAATCATTTATTGAGTGATTAATGTCAGTCACCGTGAGAAATTTCTGGAATGATGCACTAAAATAGATAAAAGACAAAACAGATTTGAAACTGAGAAGAGCAAGAGGTCTGGCCATAACTCTTCTACATATCCACTGTAAAATTCCAATCATTAGCACGTTCGATTCATGTTCATAAGCAAATCACGTACCAACAGAATCTCTCTCAGATTGTTCCTCTCAAAGAAGCACGGATCGTGCTAGTGTATGGTATGCCAAAGCAAACATATCCAAGCCTGTTATGACCATGTCCCTAACGTAGCCTAAGATTGACTTTCTACCATCTTCCATGTACAACAACAATAGCTTAAGGAGCGGGTTACGGTCATGCACAGAACTGACCATCAGTAGCAAGCATAGAATACGGTAATGCCCCGTGGGGCTCAAAATTCTCTACTTCTCCCCTAAACCTGCATTGTCGGATAAGCTAGTGACAGTAGCCATATTGGTGTAAAACGCATTCGATCATGCTCTTCTGATGGATAGGATAGGCAGCATCAGACGCATATTCTCTATCTAAAGCAGAATCCGAACGTACAGTTTGAACACTATGCTGTACGATTGACCTAAGTCACTATATAATAGGATCGGACCCGGTGTCAATTCTCCTTCATGCTCATCAACAGTTGCTATCGTGCGTTGAAGGCCTTGGGCTAGCTAGCTGATTGATCGGTACTAATAGTGCACCTTGCAATCACCAATCCATCAGCAATTTGCGATACTCTCCTCTTCGGATAATTTCCAGAGTCCACAACAGCTGCACAAATGGATGCCTCAAGGAGCCAGGGAAGAAGCAGTGCAAGCACCTTGGCGGTGCTCCTCTATATGTTGTTCTTGGCCGAATGCGCCATGGCAGCAACCATTACCGTCGGAGGAACTAGTGGATGGACTCTCAACAAAGACTAGCGAACCTGGGCTTCAACTTCCAGAGTGAAGCCTTGGGATTCCATGTGTAAGTCCATCTCTTGAGCCTTGCAGTTTCTCCCCTAATTGGAATTGTCTCTCCTTTGTACTCACAACAATCCTTCGATGATTGATAAATGGAAGTTCCTTTCATCCGTGTTGAACTTCTAGATTACTCAGTGACATCCTGTTTACTTACACATGTATATGACAGGAATGAGTGAACTGAACGGGAGATTCATATGCGTACTCAAGCTCACAACTGTACCTCATTCGGCTGCACTAACCGGAACTGATTCTGGCTCTATGCATTTGCCTTCCTGCAGTTTTCAAGTACGACCCCAGGCTACACAATGTTCTGCTCGTAAGCAAATCAGACTACGATGCGTGCAGGACCACCGCTCCCTGGGCTAAGTACACATCCGGCAAGGATTACAGCAAGTTTACCAAGAGCGGAACTTACTACCTGATATGTGGAGTTGGGAGGCACTGCGCTAGTGGAATGAAGTTGGCCATCAACGTCCGTTGGTACGCTGTACCTTAAGTTGCGGAAACTTGTCCAATTGAAAGAGAAATCTATGCCGGACATTCAGCAGGTGTCACTGAGAATCTTCGAATTCGTAGAGAGCCAACAAATTATGAGGCAATCATCAGTTCAGAGTGCGCACTTGAAGACATGCCTTCGCTGTGGCAAATATTTCGGTAGTCGGAGCATAAGATGCTTCCTGTTTAAAATTTACTATGTTAATAGGAGTTCGTTTACCTACGTGGATACGACCTTAAGCGCGGCATTAGTAAACATTATCATGATCCAGTAATGATGATAGTGCTTGCCTGTTTGTGCTCTGTGCTCAATAACTTCTCCAGGAATCAATTTTCCTGTATGTTTTCTCCAGCATATGAAACATATGGGACATTAGCGAGCCCATGGGTCACCTGTACGGCAAATCTTTAGAAGCATCTCACTTCAAATAATCTCGTATATGCAGCTTGATCGATCGATCAAACTTACCAAAGTCAAAGTATGTACCATGCACTCAATTCCTGATTGTTAGCGAGTCGATTCCTGATGATGTGGAAAGGCGAAGAACCTCTGATTGAATGTCCATTCTACAAACAAGACATGTATGAATTCATCAGGATCAAGCAAGAGGCGACCGCGTAGGAAAGCGAAGGATGGGAAGACCCCATCAAGCCGTACAAGGGAGAGACAAAAAAGGTAACATGGGGCTAAGCCCCATTCATAAGGATCAAGACAGTAAACTCCCGTCAGCCCAACTACTACAAACCATTCACGGGTAATTGGAGGTGTACTAAGTTACTTGGGAGATGATTTGACCGGACCTGTCCATGCTAGATAGCACACAAGTTACTCGTGACTTGTATATTTATCTCTGTTTGTGAACGTGTTGGCTCATCAAGTCCAATTAAGATTCCGATTTTAAGTCCCTACTCAAGCTTCTCTAACTTACTGATCCAGTTTTCACATAGCAACACACTAGAAACAAGGAACTAAATTGAACTGATTATTAATCAAGCTTCAGGAAATATCGATTCAACATGAATTCTTCATGGTTGGCATCGGAGAGAATTTCGGAGAGTATCATCTGTTTTCATCTCGAACCTCGGTGTTCTACGATGCATTCACCCGATTGTTCTTCTCACGGCAGTACAATACGCCGAGCTAAACGAAACACTACCAAGTCGGAAAAGCCAACCCCCAGTGATTTAGTCTTGAGAGATGATTGATACCTCTCGGTTGAACTTGATGACGTCCTAGAATGGCGCGACCTGAAGTAGAGACGGCGTTCGACATTAATGACAGAGTAAAATGAAACTCTACAAGGAATATAAAGAAAAAAGGCGACCGCGTAGGAAAAAAGGAATATAAAAAAGACAGGTCTTTCAACAATTGGAGGCAGCTGTTAGCGTCATCTTCAGGAGCACGTAGTTCTCAACTTTAAAACTGGCGACGATATGGCTGATGACAAAAACCGAAGTCATCGTTCTTCCAGAACCACCAATAAACTGGTACAGCCACTTAAGTATAGGTGGACACATACTGCAGAAGTAGAGAGCAGCAGAACCTTTTCATTGCTGTTTATGGTCCACAAGCTAGGGGGACTTCACTCAGTGAAGGCGCCTTGAACCCTCTGCATTGCCTTGAAATTTAGCTCAATTCTGGAGGTCACGCCATCTGAGATATGTTAGCCTCCATCAGCATCCTCCAGGTACTCAAGAATTTCTCTGTATTCCACATGATACAAATCTAGTATAGTTCTGCCCATCAATAGTAACGGTTTAGTTCGAAAGTTCCATCAGTCCTTGTTTGCTTGTTCCGATTCAAATAGAAGTCATAATTTTTCATCAATTCTCACGTTGTTACCAGCTATGGCGGCTAATCTAAAAATTGGCATCATCATACACGTTAGATTTTATGGTTCTGCTTGCATTAGGTTCATAGTGTACGGCGTATCCCACAGTACTGGAACATTCCATTGTACAGACGCGTGGACGTGGAAGGTCGGTGTTGGGTTGAGATGAGCTTTCATGTCAGGGGCCGGTACAATTGTTGACATAACCCACGATATAGGTGTGGCCGGCGGCGTTTATGCTTCACATGGATCAACAATTCTCATTCTTACGTTCAAGGTGTAGTTCTAGCTATACGACGGGTTGGTATTTATAGAGCACTTTGCTATTCGGAATCTGCCATTCTCTCCTCTTTCAGTTCAATCTTTGCAGCTTTCTCTGTTCTCTTCCAATAGAGTGGCATAACTATCACCTTCCAGAGTGTCACTCAAAATAAATCTTTCATGAGAATAATTTTAGTTTCTATTTTCTCTAGTGTACAGTATTGGGTGACACTACCCTTTACTGTACTTGGTATAGTTCCCGAGAGGTTAAATACATAACAAAAATAAAGTAGTATATTGTGACATTTTCTCTTCACTTTTAGTCATTTCCATCCTATATCCACGGGGAAAGAACTGTTCTTATCAATTATACTATCAGTGCTTCTGTATTGGGTTGTCACAATGGCCCGGAACTGTGTTAAGACCCCTAACAAATGTTATGGGATATTACTGGAGGCCACAAAGCTATTATTGAAACTGCATATTATATATCTCATAACTGAGTTCAAAGTACTTTTGTTGATTAACATGTTCCTATAACAGGTGGTAGAACACATATCAAGATCTAGATAACTTGCTCTCATCATTAATCCAACAATCTCTATGACTGCATACGGAATTACCTTTAAGCACAAGGAGATGACTTCCACAATGAGTCCCGAGGCTTAACTCTAGTTGCTGATGCCCAAGTTTGGTAACTGTAATTAAGAGAGTCCAGCCACTGTTTCCTCCGACGTTTATTGTTCCTGCCATAGCGCATTTGGCGAAGACCAACACGCACACACAAGCACCGCCAAGGTGCTTGCGTTGGCAATATCATTCTACCCTTCCCATAAGGTATTATCTCCAAGGATATTGCAGGTTTGTGACATGCTAGAATTTTTGTAATATGTGATACTTTATGATACTCCTAATACTCATGACTTTTCAACATACTGCCCTGAGCCTTCAGAACTCTAGGAATCCAACACACCAATCAAGTTTGAATGCTCCCCTATATTCCAACACTTGCATTCCTACTTCAAGTTCCACACCACTACTTGATCAAGCTGTTAGGAAATATACATAGCATTGACATACTCCAAGGATTGTGGAGGTCCTCATATATTTACCTCAATGACAGAAACCATTTCATGCACATTGAGGCATGCAAACCGAGCATACACAAAATTGGATAAAGAAGGTGTGATTTGGAATTTCCAAACTTGCATTACTTTGGGGCTAATCCTCCTTATAGTTTCTACTACAACATGATGGGATGAATCCTATGGTCATGTATAAACAAGATCCCCTCATTAACTCTACTCCTATCGATGCTTACCCTAATAGAATTACTTGATCTTCCTAACTCTATGATGACATGATATGCATATCATGCTCCTACTATACACTCTATGTGACATGTTGCTCCACATTATACTTGGGAGAATGGTCCTGATAAATTGTCTTGTGCAAAATTGTTTTTATTCTACTTGAGCATTACCATGCTGAGGTCTATACAAATGTCAAATAAAAAGGTGTAACAACATGATCTTTATACATATGTGTACACAATACAATCAATGCTTTCTAGGTTAAGCTACCTTCACTCCTTAAAATTGAATTAGCCTATCTATCTGATTCACAACATCAGCTACTTCCTTTGCTAGATGTCTATTGCTTCTTGAATTTTGATATCAGTATGCTTCTTCAATTGTTTTGCCAACTTATTTAGTTGTTCATTGGAGTATACCTTCATTTCCACTTCACAGATTTTTGACTTCAACTCCAATATCTTAGTTTGGTAATCTGAGTCAGAATTGACTTCTAAAACTAGGTGATTGTCTGCTGCATTGCCTCTTCAATGATTGTGAGGATCTACATCCTCTTCATTTCCAATGTGTCTTTGATAGATTTCAATTCTTACTGGACCTCCTATTGAACCTATACACAAAGAATATGTTCTCAATCCTCCTACTCCTCAACCATCTTGGTCAATTCTATGATTCAATGCTCCACCCTGCCCTTGAGGGTTTGATGGGTGGTCTTTGCATGTGAGGCTTGAAATCATACCACAGTCTTTTTGTCTTTCATCTTGGTGATTTCTTCATTTTGGGTGCACAAGTGCTCCTCTTGTGCCTTCTTGAAATCCATGAATTCTTGCTCTAGTTGGTTGGTTCCTACTTTTAACATATTGATTTTGGCCTTTGCCAACCACAATTTAGTGTTGTGCTTTGTCCAGTGTTTGTTCTCATCCTTCTTCCATTGGTTGCAAATAATGGACATACTCTTCCCTATCTTCTTCAACTTGGTGTCCTTAGCCTTGATTTCCTTTTCCAGCTTGTGGAATATCTATGTAATGACACTTGTGGCCTGGTCCTTCAATGTTACCACTTCCTTACAAGCTTGAATTGTCTCCTCATGGGCTTGTGATAGTTGGCTTGTGATAGTTTGGGCCTCCGCATTGTCTCTTTTTGTGTTATGTACATTTCAATGCAAGAAGTCCACCATGGTCTTTGGGTCATTCACTCTAGGTGAAGATCATGGTAGAATAAAAGAACATCGTCCATCACTACAAGGGTAGGTCCCAACTTATGTATAATCTACCAAGATATTGGACTCTCTCTTGATGACAAGGTGACTCTTCTTCTTTGAGCACTGGTGGTGTTGGTGCCAAGGGTCTCTCTTCAACTTGTCAAACATCATCAATATCAGCCTAGGGTATAGTTTCTTCTTCTACTTTAGGAATAATTGGGATGCTCCTCCCTTCTAGCACCTCTTCAAAGTGGGATACTACTTCTCCCTCACATCACGCTCTCTCTTCTATAATTTCCTATATAGAGTCTTTATTCTTCATCTATAGCTCTTTTGCAAACAAGGGTGCTCCTTCACTTTTGGACTTGCCTTTCTCCTTCCTCATTAGCTTGTTTGTAAATGAGACCTTTTGATCTTGTAGTTGTAGGTCTCTTATCTTCGGGTTGGCTTTGATCCCAGTGTCCCAAAGTTCCTACCTCTGCTTGGACTCCTATTGGCTCAAAGATTGACACATCCTTGCCATGCCTCCTCAATTGTGCAATCCTGATCTTTTCTTCTTGTGGTATCATAACTATTCCCTTGTTTGAAGGCCAAATGTCTCATGTTGCTCTATTCTTACTTCTTTAAAAAGGGCAGATTTTATTGTGACAACCTAGTGTCAACATACTAATAGTATAATTGGTAAGAATAGGTCATTCCGACAAGGATAAGATTTGGAAATGGCTAGACATGAAGAGAAAGTGTCACATTGTTAGAATCATCTATTACTATATGTTTAACCTCTTGGTCAAGAACTATTTGTAGAAGAGTGTAGTGTCACCCATGGTGGCGCACTATAGAAATGCTAAAAATCAAATCTCTTCCACAAAAGATATGTTCCAACTGGTGCTCCTAAAGGTGATGGTTCAATCTGTTTTGATGGTCAATGGACCAAAAGGTCTCTCCCTTGTAGTTACCTATGCTATGCATACTACAATGCTAGTAAGACCATTCTACCCTTCCTAAAAAGCATTCCCACCGCTATATTGCAAGTTTGTAACACATTAGAATTTTTGATATATTAATAATTTATGATACTCAAAGTCCTCTTAACCATTCAATGCATCACCATGAGCCTTCAAAACCCCCAAGGATCAAACACCACAATCAAGCCTGAATGCCTTCCCACATTCTAGCACTTGCATTCCTACTTTGAGTTCCTCACCAATAACGATCAAGCTATCACAACACCTACACAAAATTGACATCAATACATCAAGGGTTGTGAAGGTCCTCAAGCAACTACCTCAAGAAAGAACCCAATTAATGCACACAAAGACATTCAAACTGAGCATACACAAAATTGGACAAAAAAGCATGATGTGGAATTCCAACACTAAACTTGGATTTTGTGAGGGTGAATCTCCCTATACCTTCCACTGCAAAAAGATGGAACAAATCCAATGGCCATATGCCATCAAGATCCCCTAATCCACTACTCCTACTGCCTAAATGTAAATGTAACTAACTTATCTTTGTAAATAATTGTGTGATTACATGACATGCATGTCCATACTCCTACTATACACTCTGTGTGACCTACTATTCTATATGACATTTGGGATAATAGTCCCAATAATTTATCTTCTTCAAAACTATATCCAGTGTATAGTTGTGATCAAGCCAAAGATCTAGATAGATGATAAACATGAAGGTTTTACTAATAAGATATTTATACAGATATGTTTACTGAAAAACAATGTTTACTAGTTTGAGCTACACTCACTCCTAAAGATGTGTATTTGCCTTTCTACCTAATTTGCAATATCCATGACTTCCATAGTCAAGGTGGCTAACACTTCTTGGAGTTTGGTGTTGTTGCTTCTTAAGTCCATTTGTCAATTTGTTCAATTGATTGTTCTAGTATGTTTTTGCCTCCAATGCATAGATTTTTTACTTTAACTCTTTTATATTTGCTTAATAATTCTAAGTCAAAATCAACCTCTGAGCTTGGGTTACTGTTTTCTATACTTCTTCCATGATGATTGTGAGGATCCGCATCCTCTCTGCTTCTAGTGCATCTTTGATAAATTTCATCTCTATCTCAACTTCTTGTCACTTGGACATAAAGGATCTACTCCCGATTCTCATGTTCCACGACCATCTTGATCAACTCTG
The DNA here is from genome assembly GCA_948567375.1 of Lunularia cruciata. NCBI lineage: Eukaryota > Viridiplantae > Streptophyta > Marchantiopsida > Lunulariales > Lunulariaceae > Lunularia > Lunularia cruciata. The sequence goes on from OX419757.1 coordinate 45,449,122, forward strand.
CAAGGCTACGCTTGGCTCTTCTATTGTAGTTTTGATGCGTTGTTTTGTCACAACATTTGTAATCTTGAAGCTAGTTTGCTTGGATGTTGGAGTGGTGTTGACAGTCATAATTATTTTGGTAGTTGCTCATAGACTACTTGGTGGTGGCAATATTTCATGTTAGGGCTATTGATCATATGGTGAGACCCACCATCATTGGCACTATTCACACCATCAAATGTGCCATCAAGGATGTTGTTAGGGTTGGAGATCTAGGTTGAGCAAGGGTATACTTTCAAAGTGCAACTCCAAAGAGCTCACTTCTTTGATGTTGAGCTTTTGAGTTTTTGGCTATGGTGGACAAAGGCCAACAAGCATCACATAGAGTCCCTTAGCTAGAGTGGATGTGGCTTGACTATAATCAATGCACAATTTGTAGTATATTGTTGAATGGAGGATCAAGTACAAATCTAATTTGACTTTGATTCAAATAGAAGAGTTGAACTAATTGCATCAAAGAAGTGAGTCAAGGGGATATAAGATGTAGGATCTGAGAGCATTGGTGGTATCTCCAAGCTTGGTTGATTGTTGGTACATTTGATCATGATCCTAGATTTCCTTAAGAGTGATCATGTGCGGAAGCCCTATTCAAGTTGATGTAGATTTGGTAGTGAGGTAGATAATATGTGGAAGTGCCGGCCAAATTTGTGAGAATTAAGTCAATGTGAGATAATGGATGTTCAATTTGAGCCCAAGGAGGTGATTTCCTTGAGAGTGATCATGTGTAGAAGCCCTATTTGCTGGCCAAATTTATGAGAATTGAGTCAAATTTGAGATAATGGATATTCAATTTGAACCCTAGGAGGTAATTTCCTTGATAGTGATCATGTGCAAAAGCCTTATTCAAGTTGATGTAGATTTGGTAGTATGGTAGACAATGTATAGAAGTGATGGCCAAATTTATGAGAACTGAGTCAATTTGAGAGAGAGTGGATGTTTGATTTGAGCACAAGGAGGTGAAATTATGGTTGATTTGGTGCAAATTGAGAGTGAAGTGTAAAATTGGAGGTGGATTTGGGAACCCATCTCCTTAAATTAAATATTTGGTGATCCCAATTCTCTCAATTTAGCCTCTCTGATAATAAGCAAAGGATTGGTGGTTAGCTAACTGTAGAGGAGGTGTGTTGGATTTGTAGAGGTTGCCTAAATTTGGAGGTCGAGTTGGTGAAAGTTGTCCAGAGTTGGAGGTTGTCCAAACTGCCCTAGCTAGTGCTTGAGTTGGTGAAAGTTGGCCAAATTTGAATTGGCAAGAAGAAAGGACTCATTTGGCATTTCAAGGCTTTGAGGGCTAGAAGAGTTAACAAGCCAGCTTGTTGGTGTGAGGCTAGCTAGTTTAGATGAGTTTTTGTACTTTGGTCATCATTTGGTAAAATCTACTCACTCCTTTAGATTATACAAAATAGTTCTAGAACCCTAGATCTATGGTACCTAGACTAGTACCCTAGCCAAGTGGTCCACCTTCACTTGTTGTCCTAGTGACTAGTCTACTAATACATATACACCATGTAGCTTTGCCTAGGAGAGGCAATTTGATCCCATCCTTAGTGATCATGATAGCTTAGGAGTAGATAGACACTCCTATTATATATGATGCCAACTGGTGATACTGTCAATCTTATGTTAATTTATGAGATGGAGAGTTTTAGTTTACACTTCTTGTGATTGGACTTCCTCCAATCTCTACTTCTTGTTTGTGTACCATGTTTGTGTGAGATCCCTTGACTTTAGAGCATTAGTGCTTTGGTATATTCTTCATAGTGAAGCTAGAGTGATGACCAATCAAACTACTTATGTTTCTCTCCAATGAGATAGGAAGTGATGACCTATAGATTGTGAGAGTGCATGTTATGATAGCAAGTTATAGGTTTTGTTTTCCCTTAGTATATTTGTTGTAGTTATAGCTACATTAGTGAATGGTGTTTAGTTAATACTAGCACTTGGTGATGATATTTGGTGGGATACTTATGGTGATTCTGATTACAATTTGAGTTATATTTCCATGACAAAGTCATTTGGGGATTCCAAAGGAGATATCCCTATACTACTTAGTGGATTAAAACAAAGTGGCACTTAGTTTTAGCTGGCATCAAGGTCCCAATGAAAGAGGAGATTGACTTTGTATGGAGTTTGATACAAGAGTTGATTTAGTTGAGAGTGCACCTATTGTGTCCACACCATTGTTGTTGGATATGGACAAGATTTATGGGACCTCCAAGGGCACAAGTGCTACTCTAATATAATGGGTACCATTGACTTGGATGAATTCATTTAAGAGTTTGATAGTTGACATGATCTACAACAAATGTGGAACATAACTTTGTTCACACCCTTCATGACAAGTAAAGGGTTGTTCTAGCACTTGGAAATTATGATGGTGGATGACTATCATGAGTTCAAGAGAGCTCAATTGGAAGAGATTGAGCTATGGAGGTAGTATTGGTCTCCACACTACATCTCTATCACTTCAAGCTTGGTTTTTAGGGTAGATCAATAATACCAATGAGTTCTAGCTATAATAATGGTGGTGTATCTAATAGAGGCACACTTGTTGGAGAAGGTGATACTTCAAGTGGAGATACTACTATAGGAGGTGGTGCAATACTAAGGTTTAACCCCATGGTGGAGTTCTTCTAATATCTGAGGTAGAATTTCCAAGGATTTGTATTTGGCTAAGTGCATTGAGCTCAATATGATAAAGGAAAGAGTGGTGACATCTAGATTTGGTAGAGAGACCTCATCAACAATTGTTACTTCTTTAGAGTGCAACAGACTATATTGGTTTTTGAGGGCAAAGTGAACAACCCAGAACTTATGGAGCAATTGGAGTGCCTAGTGCAGCTAGACCTTTATCTTCATTTTTGGGGCAACATCAACAACTAGTGAGTGGTGGCGTTGCTTATTGGACTTATGGTGGACCTCACCACAAGAGAGAGTGCACTCAAGGTGATAAACATGATGCCTTTGGTGCATCACAACTAGCATAAAGATAGTGTGACCATCGCCATAGATTTGATCACACCAATGACCAATGCTTTGACCTTCATCCAAAGTTATGGAGTTGTGGGGCTGCTATGGTAGGTAGTAGAGGAGCTCTAGATCATGGAGGATGAGGTAGTGGTAGAGGACCCACACTTAGTAGGGACATAGTACTTGCAGTTGTTTCTGATATAGCCATGGCTACTCAGATTGAGCAATTGGAGAAGAGATTGGCAAGCATGACTATAGCTTAGAGGAGGTCAGATTTGAGTGTTGAAGCTTCCATCTTGTATGTTGGTGATATAGACATCTTGGACTTTATATGTGGATAAGCACAAGTAGATGAATTTGTCACAATGACTAGGAGTGCAATATGTGCTCTAGAGCATAGAGGAGCATCAATGGAGTTGAAGCTATGTATGACTCCTCTAATCTTTCACACTCTATGAGACACTACATACAACATCCATGGCTCCTAGATATCCTAGTGTAGGTATGGTAGGTGGTGATGGAGTGCATGATGGACTAGATGCTAGTCAACTACTTGCTACTACATAGATTGAGTCTAGCATGATGTTGGGGATGGCTTAGTTGATTATGTTCTTTCCTTTGTTCTTAGCATATGGCATGTGAAAATGTCTCCTCATAGTCTACTCTTGTAATTTGTGAATATCCTTTGGATACAAGTCTAGCCTTGTGCCTTGAGATGTTGCCCTTAACATCAAGCTTTGTTTTGTAAACCCACTTACATTTTATTGCTTTTCTCCCTTTGGCAATGTTGTCAACTTCCAAGTCTTATTCTGCTTCAATGACTTGAATTCTTCATCCATGGCTTTCACACACTCAATTGATTGTACTTCATCTTGGAAATGAACAAGATCTAAATCTACATCTCCTCCTTCAATCTTACGTATAAAAATGCGAGCATAAGATGTCTTAACATAATCCTACTCACCAAGTCTTTGTGTTGGTCTTCTCATTCTCCCACTTCTATGATTTCCTCCATCTTCAAGTAGTTGAAGTTGAGCTTATTTGCAAATCAAGCTCCTAATTGCCCTCACTTTCTTTTTGAAGTGCATAGATGCTAGTCTCACGTGTTGATTCTTCTCTAGCCTGCTTTGTAGACTCCTAAGAAACTCTCTATCAACTTCTATCTCATCAATGCTCATTCTAGCATTACCTTTCATTTCATCTCTCTCTTGAAGGTAATCTATGTTTAAGTTCAACACCTATAACCATCAATGATCAGGTTTCTCTTCCTTGAACAGACATCCCTACTTTCACATATCTTGTTTTGTTTTAATCTCACAATTTGAAGGCTTTGGATTCTGAATTATATCTAAAAAATGACATCTCTTGTTCCTTTGGATCACATTTATTTGTCTGGCCCTTTGCTGTGTGCACAAAGATTGAGCAACCAAAAGTTTTCAAATGTGTGATGGTTGGTTTTGTTTCATACCAAAGCTTGTAAGGATTTTTCTCTAAAAGTCTACTCAAAACTCCATTCAAGACTAGTGCAGCATCTGCCACTACTTCTGCCTACAAATCTCTAGGCAGCTTGCTAGAAAACAACATGCTTCTTGTCACTTCAAACACGATTTTATGATCTCTCTTTGAGATACCATTTTATTCAAGAGAATAAGGTGCTATAATTTTATGGACTAATCCAACACTGTGTACAAAAAGAGCAAATTTATTTTCAGGGTATTCACGTCCTCTATCAGATTGTAGTTTTTTGATCTTCACTCCACATTGCATTTGTACATATGTGTGAAATTGTTTGAACCAAGAGAGAATTTTTAACTTATCTTTTAAGAAAAAATACAAATCTGAAACCACTACTATCATTCTTAAAAAGGAGATAATATCTTGATCCTCCTATTGAGCTAATACTCATAGGATCATAAATATCAATGTGAAAAAACTCTTCAACCTTGTATTTGCCTCTACTATTGCTAGATTTTGCAAGAGGTAATCTATGCTACTTTCTTAGAACATATCCATCATAGTAGAAAGACTTTGGACTACCAGGATCTTTTGGTTTCAAATAGAGATCCTCTACTAGTCCTTCTCTCTCCATCTTCCTAATGTAGGCAAGATTAAGATGAACAAGTCTTTGGTGTCAAAGTGAAATGTCTAAATTCTGATAGTATCTTTGCTTTTCTAGCTTCTCACTCTTCATTGCTTGCAATAAAGTTTGCTTGGAAAATGTTACCTATATTGGTAACTTTGATCTAAATTCTGTAGAGCTTTGAGTCACAAACACCATTAATCACACCACTACTCCATTTTTCTCCATGTAGAAGCACTTTTTGGTGTAGGTGGTTTGAATGCCTTTGTTCGCTGCTTTACCAATATTGAACTATAACACCCATTTGTGCATGTATGTGCTATTCTGATATTTAGTTTGGTATGATAGATATTTGAGAGATATTATTTATATAAAAATAAAATATGGTTCTACATTAATCATGATTAGCTAAATTTAGTCATAGCTAAGATAAAGGGGACCTTACTTTAGAGGAAGTGGAAGAGATGAGCACCACTATTTTGGATTCTATTGTGTTGACTTGTTAAGATGTCTAGATGTTTGGCTTTGAGGAAAGAGTTGAGAACTCTTGGACCCACAAGCCTTTTTGTTTTGGATTCTTTTATAGTCTAAGGATAGCCCATATGAAGGAATCCTTGACTTAGTGGTTGGGTAAGGATAAAACCACATGCTTAGGAAAGTATTCCCATGAGCATGGATATTCCTTAAGCTTTTTGACTTTATTTGACTTTTAGCCTAGTAACTTGAGTTACTCCAGTAATTAGTAACTTTGGTGCATAACTATTTCACAAGTATATAAACTAGGTGTGAAGAGGTACTCATCATCCTTTCATTTGAAATTATCTCTCTCTCATTGAGTTCTCTAGTGAGCAATGTCTTGAGTATTGGAGTGTTAGCCTTGGAGGAGTATGATGGAGTTGGGGTTCTTTGCCTTCTTAGTCCATGGTGTGCTACCATAATAGCCATCAGAGGTTCATCTTGAGTGAAAGACATGCCGGCTCACATCACATGTTGCCTTCAACTCCCAAACATAGAGAACTCCTCTAATGACTCCTTCTTGTGTTCTTGTACCAAGCTTACAAGAAATCTAGAAGTCTCACACTCCAACTACGTATCTTTTGATCATTAGCAACATACATGGGCTAGGTTCCTTCTTAAATCTTCTTGAAATCTTGGAACCACTCTCGTCTATTGATCATGTGCTCCAAAGCTACTCCATCAACATACCAAACATCATTATCTAGATGTTTGTCAATACTTGTAGCAATGCTAGAGCTTGCAGCAAGGGCGACATTATGCATAGTTAGAGCATTGGCTTGACTTGTAAGGTTACTCTCTTTGTGGTGCTCTCTTCTTGGGAGGTTTTTCTCACCTCTGCATTCTCTTTCACATTGCTCCTTCTTTCTATATTTGTTATAGCTTGTTCTCTTCTTAAGTTATAAAACATTGGTCTTTTTCTGAGTCCCGCCATTGTAGCTATATCTAATGCTTCTTCTATTGGCAGCAAGAAAGGCTCTCTCCTTGAACTCTCTTCTTTTTCCTCTCCACATTTAATCAAGGTTTGTTCCTTGAGCAGACTTGCAATGAGTCTCTCAATGTTTTGTTTCTCTTTAGGTACATTATCCCATATGACTATTATATGGTGATAAGCCTATGAGAAACTACTAATAATCTTTGTGATGTTTGAAGAATAGTATATTCTTATACCAAGGTTATTTAACTAACTATCAAGAGTTTCTACTTGGCTAATAAACCCGTATCTGTTTTCCTGGTTTCATCTGCAACTCAAAGAATCTTTTTTGGAGACCATGTTTGTTCTTTGAAGCACATTGCTCATATAATGTAATCAATCTACTCTACATCTGTTTTGTAGTTTTACAATTGGTCAATCTCTATAAATACTTCTCTTCTATGGTTGCAAAGATGTACATTTCTACAACATCATTCATGGTTTGCCAAGCGGTCCCTTTCCCATTTGCTATAGCTTCTTTTATAGTCTCTGTCCCTGTAAGTCTTTTTGACTTGAAGACAATCATCATTTTGAATTTCCAAATCAAGAAATAGACTAATATGTGCTATATTTATCACATTGTTATTTGTTTCCATTATGTCCCAATCTACTCTCATATCTAAAAATCTCTTCCAGTCTCTCAGTCTCTCTAAAAATCTACGAATAAATTAATCTTCATCACCCTTGATGCGTTGTGAAACATGTGGATACAATCTATTGAAATTATCATAAATATTGATGCAAATTTGTATAGCATTTACAACATTTATAAAACCTTTCTGTAGTCTACTTCTTACCGCAAATCTAGTTGCATGAACTAAGGAATTGAACCTTAGACCTCACATACTAGCGTATGTGAGGTCTAAGCTAATGAAAATCTTCATCATGTTGCCTTGCTTCTCCAAATTGCTATGCATATGTCCCATTACTCAAGCGACTTGACTATATCATCTCTATTACTCAAGCGAACTTGACTATATCATCTCTTTGTGGAACGAACACATTCTATTTGAAAGTTAAAACCTAAATACTTTAACATTAATTAACTTTGCAGCATGGATGCTAGGTTCTATGTACAAACCCTTACAACTATACTTAATAGTAGTATAAGTCATATTATATCAATGTCACATGTACTACCAACTGATATGTATTTGGAACACGTTGCAATTTATGCTAGCCTGTTGCCCAAGCCAAATCTCACATTCAGACACCATGGCACAAATATTTCAGGACAGTTAAGTCCAGGACTTACTTAATCTGAACACGAATCAGACGGATAGACGAAGTTCAGGGAGCCTCAGTTTTCCCTGTGCGTTAGTAGGGTCAATCGTTCATCGTGTCATACTTGTTCCATACTCTTACACTTGCATGAATGTTGAACTACTTCCCATTTTGCACCAAACGTCTTCACTAACCGTGCCGTGAACGGTCGTGAATGTCGCGGCAATGGGGGTTACGTACATCGATCCCTGAACTTCGACAGGCGGGAATATTTCAACGAAACAGTTAGCGCTGCAGTACATTCACACTGTTATTAAAGTTCACTTCTAACGTGGTGCACATGTTCAGATCGAACGCCTGGACAATGAAATCAAAACATTCATCAACCTTTTATCTTGGATTGGACCTGTTAAAGTAACATAGGCTTCCATGTATAACTGTATTAAGTAAGTGGGCTGGGATGGGCACACAGTTTCTCCTCAAAAGTAGGGACAAAATACGGCCTTCCTTCGTGGTGCTCAAAGATTCCTCTGCTCCCCATGTTGTTGATTACCTACATTACCCGCTGAGTTACAAATTATTGTCAACTTCACACGCTTCAACAGTTCGTGTCCTTAAGCTAAAGAGCTTGTGCTAGCTTACTGATCATCTAGTACTCACATGGTCCATGGTTGTCACCATTCGATCGGCAGTTTGTGAATCTCGTCCTCCCAGTTCAATCTTAACAGCTGTGTGATTTTTTTAGCGAGCCTTTCGATGATAGGTGCACAATCGGTAGCTGGAGAAGCCGGGGAAGAAGCAGTGCAATCAACTTGGCGGTGCTGTGCGTGTGTTGGTTTCGCCGAATGCGCCACGGCAGCAACAGTTGGAGGAATCAGTGGCTGGACTCTTGATTACTACTAACCAAACTTAGGCATCAGTTGCCAGAGTCAACCCATGGATTCTGCGAGTAAGTGCAGCTCCTATTGATTCTGCGAGTAAGTGCAGCTCCTATTGATTCTTGCGATTCTCTCGTAGTTACAAACTCTTCACAATATGAATTGTACTCGCGCAGTCTTTATCAATGAATGATGTGATGAACTTAAGAACACCCTTGAACTACCACAATCGATTGGCTTTGAAAATTCATATACATCACGAGAATGATGGACATGAACAAATTTGATGATCTCATCCTGCCGGTTGAGATTGCTATCTATATCTGAACGAAAAAATGTACTCATCTCGCGACCTTCATCTTTGTTCCTGCACTATTCCGGGGTAAACAGTGTTGTCCGAGTGAGCAAGACTGTCAACGATGCTTTGCCCGCTCTCTGGGCTAAGTACACATCCGGCAAGGGTTACGTCAAGTTCACCAAGAAGGCAAATTTGCTACCTTATCTGTCGAGTTGGCAGGCACTGCGCTAGCGGAATGAAGTTTGCCATGAATGTACGCAAATAAGCTGTACTATCGTTCTCCTGGTCAAAGGAAAGTATATATAGAACATTATCTTACAACATCGTCGGTCTAACATACGATGAAGTAACCGGTTACAGCCGTACTTGGAATCTTCAGGGAGCTATCACAATCTCTCGTAAGAGTTGCGGAAACCGAAGAGCAAATAAGGAGAATCCAGAGAGTTTCCAGGTTTTGTTCGATCTAGGATAAAATGTGTTCGTCTGAATACGTCAAGTATTCAATTAACTCGAAGATGCAATGTCAAGCGCCACACACGTACTCGTGATCCTGTAGAGTGATGGAATTGATATCGATATGCGCAGTACGTTTCTGCACTGTGTTTCTGTCGACTTCAAGTGAAGTAAGCTTGAAATTCAGATAAATCAAGTTGTGTCCTCGCTCAATCATTTACTTTCACTCCAGCACAATGGCAAGAAAGGTGCATTCGATCTCGATATTGACGTTGTTGATCTGCGTATACGCATTCATAAGTATCCGCGGCTTGATCTGCCAAGATGTGTGTGTGTGATCATTGTCGAGCAATACATTTGTAATGCAGAGGAAAGGCCCATGACGTCCAAGCAAATAAGCATGGGCTACCGAAGGAAATTGTGAAGCAATTTATAGTATTCGGTCTACCATTCTGTGTAAGAAAATGAAATAGACAGGGAGATTAGCTTCTAATAACCTCTGAATAGGGATTAAGTAGGAAATACACAAGCTCCAGTCAAGGTTGATTGACATAACTGATGAGTTATGCCAATCAACTGATGACAAATGTTCTATTACCTGTCATGCTAATATAACACTCCACTCCACTCCCTCTTAGTTATAATCTTTTAATAAACAATATTGCTTTGCTGTCAACATGAATAAAATCATATCGTCTTTTTACTGTCAACATGAGTAAATTTATCATGCAAGTCACTAGTAAACCCTTTTCTAAATTTAGCTAAAATACAAGTAATATTGTCTTTACTATCAACTGGGAAATAACTGTATGTTTTACCTTACCTCTTTCTCTAATATAATGTAGTTAGCACTATCATGCTGCTATGCTTTGATGGTGTGACAAGGTCGATTTCCGGTTGTGTTCACAATAGAGCTTCATTGTTTCTTCAAGGAAGCCCAAGTCGCTTAAAAGGTGCTTATGCCGTATGGCATCAGTTGTTGCCTTTTATCGGCCATATATTCAGCTTTAATGTGGGTTAGAAGGTGCTTATGCCGGACGGCTTCAGTTGTTGCTTTTGATCGGCCATATATTCAGCTTGAAAGTGGGATAGAGAATAAAAGTTTGCCTTTTACTTGAGCAACTTATTTTACATTAGACAAAATAAAAGAGTATTCTGTGGTGTATCTTCTTGTGTTTTGATCAAGTCGGAGTATCCATGAGTGGGAACACTTAATACGTTGTAAGTTAGCTCCTTGGAAAGCGTCCCTTGACTGCAATCAAAACTTCTCTTGATAACTTTTCAGTGATTGTGCCCTTGATTTGTTATATATTTTGCAACTGAACTCACAACATAAGCCAGATCAGGCCTAGTGCTAACCCTAACCCACATTAAACTATACACAGTAATTGATATGTTAATGTTTTCATATACATTCTCTCCATGAATTATTTCAGGACAGTCTTGAAGACTTAATTCAATCGTTGACTTAATGGGATTGTAAAAAGGTTCATAATTTTTTATATTACAATAAATAAGAATCTTTCTCAAAAATTATGCTTGAAGAAGACCGCTCTTCCTTTAGCTTATATTCTTTTAGCTTGTTGCATGCGCTGACTAATCTCTCCCATATCAATCATCTCATAACCTTGCTTGAAAGATTCTTTGGTTGAGAGGAAGATCATTATTGGCAAGAATGCAAACATCTTACAGATATCAATCATCTCATAACGTTGCTTGAAAGATTCTTTGACGGAGTGGAAAATGATTATTGGCAAGAATGCAAACATCTTACAGATAGAGTGATAAGATGACATAATGAGAGTCAAATTGGTAGATATACAGATTAGTATAAACATCAATGAAATTATAACCTAAACTAAATAAGAAGTGATCAAATTTTAAGTACCATTACCAATCAGATTGTTTCATGCTATTCAAAGCCTTGAAGAGTTGCCAAATTTGAGAACTAATTATCCTTGCTTCTTGTCTTTTTATTGCTTGTGTTGTTCAAGAGTAAGAAGTCCAGAAGTAAAAACATATATATTCTTCTAGTCAATATTCCATTGGGGAACACTACTTTGATATCAAGAGCATATATGTCTAAATGATTTTGAGTTGAGAAAGCAAGAAAAGTTCAAATTATTGTCATTTGACAAGAAGAGAGTAAATTTATATGTAATCAGTACTATGGAATCAATACCAAGAGCAACTAGTTAAAGCTTTATACATTTTCACTAGGCCTTGTACATCATATTTCTTCTTAAAAATCTCCTTATAGATTTTTTCCTTGCAACCTTGTGGTAATTTTGTGATAACACATGTTTGATTATTGTCCATAGATTTTCATCTTCATCTGTATTCTCTTGATGGTTCATCTTGTAATTTATCTTGAATTGCTTTATACCATTCAAAGAATCATTTCAATAAACAAAAACTTCATAATTTTTATGGTTAGGGTTTGATAGAGAGTAATACACTTGATGCACTAGTAGCCTCCAAAATCTCATCATATTTCTGAATTTGAGTGCAAAGTTTGGTTCCGCACATGGAGAATTTACTTGTACTCTATCTTGAGAAATATGAGGTTTTGGCCTTTGATGAGAGCCTTTGGATCTATGTCGGTACTAGAGTGAGAAGACAATGATTGTACTAGTGAAGGTAATGGAAGAGGAATCTCTACAGCTATAGTCAAGTTGAAAAGAGTTGATTGAGGTAAACTAGGAGAAGTAGAAGGATTGAAACTTTTTGGATCATAGATTAAATCCAATTGAACATCTCAAGTGTAGAAAAATTCCTTATGTTTATGAGAAGTAGCATAGTGGCATGCTTTAGAAGCTTTACATCCCTCCATAGAAATATGAAATTTAGAAATCCATAATAGTTTGTAAGCCTTACTTTCTTGGTCATAATCCAAGAAAATACACTTATAAGTCTTAGAATCAAACTTCATTTGTTTGAAGATGGAACATATTGAAGGTGGAACATATATGTGCATATGAAATACACCCAAAAATTGTGAAGTATAGATAGATTAGGCTTATGACCATACATAAGTTAGCAAGATGTAGCATAAGGAGAATTAGCTTTGGTAAGACTTCAATCATGTAGCAAATTTGGAGTTTGTATTGCCTTCTCCCAATAAAGCTTTGAAAGTCCTAACTCAAAAAATATAGAGTGGATAGATTCTACCAATATTATGCTCCTTTGCTCAACAACACAATTTTGCTACATAAAGTATAAAATATTCAATTTGCACATGATATTTTTGCCTTTACAAAAGAGATAGAATGTTATAGATCTGTATTCCTACTATTCCAATTGAGTTAAGTTTTTACATAGGTGATATATTCTTAAAATCAAGTGAAAAGTTCAAGTTGAACGTGAGAATTGTACCTTGTGTAATCATCAATGAAGATAACAAAGTATCTATGACCAATATATGTAGTAAAAGAGATAGGGCCACAAACATTGGAGTAAATGAGAAGCAACAAAATAGTAGCTCCTACTTATGGTAAGGGAGTTTGAGTTTTCTTGCAATAAAGACAAGGTGAGCAATTAGGAAATGAAATAGGATGTATTCAATCCATCACAACAACTAGATCTTTGTCTTGTAAAGATGAAGATGACCTTTTTTGATGTGCACAACAAGAATGATGCTATAAAGAAGTAATTGTAGAAGATGTAATATTGGTTGGAGTAGAGATTGAAGGAGCATTAGTTGGTTGAACTATGATATAAAGTTGTTTAGAGTATAGACTGGAGCACTTTGGATGATTGAAGCATCTCTCCCAAAAAGTCTCACCCAATCTGGAGTAAGATAAAACCTTATTGTGTAGATTAACATAAGGGAAATAGTTTCCTTTAAAGAAATTGATCCATGTAATTTTCACAATTGAAGTGCTTAATAGAGGTTCTTGTTCAACAAAGAAACTTATATCCCATCTTCTAAAATGTATGAATTCCTTGAACAGGTGAGCTTAATAGAAATGGTCCTATAGTTTAACAGATCAAGTTTAGAATCTTTTGCCACTTAAACTTGCTGAGGTGATAAGTATTGAACATACACCCAAAAGCAAGTTTGTTGATAGATTATATGTTGAAAAGAAACAATATCAATATACTACTGATTGCCTTGAGTGATAGAAGGGAAAATATCCACTTTATATTGGAAAGCTGAGTTGTTGTAGAGTTAGATTGATTGTGTTCATTGGATCCCTTGCATCAATAATGCATTTGTGACAAATTTTGATGTAATGTTTCTTCTTTAAGAAATAATGACAAATGATAGGAAGCCATGAACAATTACCTCTAAAAGGTCTAGAGAAAGAATTCTGACCAAAAAAATCATAAGAATTTTTCTTCTATCTTCCTTTTCCTTTGCCTTTATAGAAGAAATGGAATGTTATAGATCTATAGATTTGTATTCATAAAAAAAAGGATGTATTTCTGTTCTTGGAAGAAGATGTACAACCTTATGTAATTGATAGAAAATAACTTTACTCTTCAAGTTCTTCATGCTTCATTCTAATCTTTTCTTGAAGAAGTACCGTAATGATATCAATGCATTTCAACATCTTCTCTAGTTGCATAAGACTGCAAAAAAGTTTTTGTAACTTGATGGAATTAACAACAAATTATGAAGCTTAGATTGTTGATCATTGACAAGATTATTAGCAAGTACCCGTTGCTGAGAAGTCTATGAAAATTTAATATATATTTAGCAACACTATCACTCTTGTACATCTTCGTGGTTTTTAGTATATCAGCCTAGGAAAACCCTGCTGCTTATTGGCCTCTAAGGCCCTTTAGTGATAATGTTCTAAAGAAAATTAATAATTGTGATATCATTTGAAGCTTCATATATTGTCAATGCCTCCCAAATTTCACTTGCTAGAGTATGTTAATTGATGGTGCTAATATATTCAGGAGTCATTGTTGGATTGATAGCTTGAAGAACCAAAATGTTTTTGTCAACCCATGAAAGTTGATTAGCTGCCATAGTGAGTCTGACTTCAGTACCATTAACTATTGTGAAAACCAAAAAATACCATCAACTTGAAGTAGAGACAATGCTTCCAAGAATGGAGGAAATTTTCATTCAATTTTCAACAGTAAAATCCAATCAAATGGGAGGAGTAGATACAATGCCGTACCTTTGCATTGTTAATACATTTTTTTCAATTCTTATGGATAAGTGAGAGGTTAGGAAGGTTGTTAAGGCTAGAACTAGATTGTTCTACTTATCATTGGCTTATGATTGGCCTAGAAGCTAAGAACCCCATAGGAGGACAAGATATCATCAAAAAAAAACCATGGATCTTCTACATCTAAGGATCATGAGGACAAAGACCCTTGTAGTCATGATACTTGTGGTTGTAACTCTTGTGTACTTTGTGATTGTGACCCTTGTGAGCGTGAGTCCTCAATGATGATGCTCTTAGGTCAAAGATTGTAAACAAAGAATCCTATGCCAAATGCCATTGGGTTGGAATATCATTGGCTAAGAACTTAATCAATCTTGAAGGATTCGAACTACCTAAATGCACCACCGCCTAGATAAAGAACAGAGATTAATGACTATTTGAATTGGCCAAAATGCTCATATGCATGAAAAGTAGTGGTTCATCAAAGACTGAATTTCAAACTGGTTCAACCCATTGCTTGCATAGTTGTTCCTTTCAACTTAATGAATTCATGAATTTGTACATAGAGTGTTTTGAGGTTCTGTTTGCAAGAAGCAAGAACTTCATGAATTTGTACATATAATGTTTTGAGGTTTTGTTTGCAAGAAGAAAGAACTACAAACACAAAAGATTGTGTGAGTGGGTGTTTGGGTGGGCAATATCTTTCACTAGATAGATTGTGAGTGCACATGATGCTTTCAATATAAGAATGCATAGAGCATGTGGTGCACACATATTTTCATTCTTTGTTTTCTTTCATTTTTTATTTGTGAGGAAATGATGGTGTAACACCTCACTTCTCCCACAACACACCTTTTTCTTTTTCTTGTGAGACTTAAGACAAGAAGAGTGTACAAATAGTCAATTATTAATTAAGATGGGAAGTAGATGATCTATTACCTTCCGCCCCAAGGGAAGTGCACCTTTTGTAGGTTTTTCATTTCAAATTCTTTATTTTTAAGCATCTATCATTTGAAGGATAAAACAAGTGGAAGATGATGCAGAAGTACATACCATAGAAGAACTAGTAGAAGTAGAGATATATACCAAGAGTACAAAGTGTGTCACTCCAAGAAGGAAGGTTGTCAGACACAAGAACCTTTAGTGAGGAAACCCTTCATCATAGGAGATCTTTTTCCTAAAGAGAGACCTTTGCCCTAGGATGACCTTTGGCCAAAAAAAGCCATTTGGCCTAGAAGTTCCACAAATAAATGTGGTGCTGATAGATTAATAACCACAATTAAAGACCATTTGATTGTACCAACCACATGTGCAAGTAATGGCAGCTCACCAAAGTGCAAGCCTACCAAAATTTTAAAACAATTGGGCCAACACCTTAAATATCCACCTAGGGCTTGGATTCTTTCACTTTTTGCAGAAACAACCTAAGAAAGACTAGAGGCACTTTTTTCACACTCAATGAGAAGTTTTACTTGGACCATCAAAATTTTGAGAGTATATATGTGTGAGGAGAGTTAGGAAGTGAGAAAGAGAAGTAGGAATGGCAAGAGAACAGAAGGCAAAGGAAGTGGTTGCCCTTACTGCAACAAGGAGGATGAGAAGGGCACCCAAATTTATCATCAAAGCCCCAAGATTAGTTAAGTGGGGATTTTATTTTAGATAGGAATTGGTCCACAACAAGAAGTTAGAATTCTTACTATGGAATTGGGAACTGACCAATCATGCAATGTTGCATAAATCAATGATATTCAGGATCTAAGGCTAGAGAATTTGAGAGGGAGCCTCTTTGCCTAGACCAAGGAGCATTGGTGGATAGTGCGAGTGCCTAGTAATTCAACCCCAAACAACATAACTTTGGATAGTATGTGAACTCACCCAAACTTCACAATTGTCTAAGTTTAAGGCCACTTTCAAGGACAAGAAGATCAACAATGGTTGGTCTGTTCTAAGTATGAAGGATCATGCAAGGAGGATTCTAGTCAAATCAGTCATGAAGTTGTTCAATTTCAAAGAAACAACCTACTTGAACAATAGCTAGACAATCTTCTTTGAGTATTTATACCAAGGAAAGCCTATGAATGGCCAACAATGTTCTAGGTGAGGGCAAAAGAACTTGTGGGACAAATGAATGAGAAAGAAAGAGGGACTTTGATGTCTCCTTTTGTCATCTATTTCTACTTGGGGAATTACTACCCGTAGAAGAGGAGAAGAAGTACATGGACAAGTTCTTCCTTGTAGGGCATTTTGACAAACCCAAGGGACAAGCACTAATGGTACAAAAGTACTTAGAGGCAAATGTAGAATTTTCTTGCACAAGAAATTATGTGTAGGTAAAAGAAGCCTACAACACCTTGGCCTTTGAGAAGTAGAGGCAACAAGAGATTGCCACGGGGCCAATACTTAGGAAATGACCCCCAATTCCATCTAGGCCAAACGAAAAGGTGACAAAGAGGATGAGGAAGATCCTCATGGAAGAAGAAGAGGAGGACAATAAAGAGAAAGCCTAGGATGAAGGTGGCATTGGGCCACAACCAGATCCCATCCCAACAGCCAATGAATAATCTTTTGCAAGGACTATATTCCCATTGGACAAAAGATGCGGCCAAAGAATAAGGTGGAAAAGTACAATCTACCCTAGCTCAAACCCCTCCAAGAACAAAAAAATTGCAAAAGAAAGAGTGAATGCTATGCCCTAAAATATATGATTGAGCCAAGCATTCTAGCCCAAAGAAGAGTATGGCATAGGGTTTTATGATGATAAAATCTCCTTATTCCCACCCTTTGGAGAAGTGGAGCTAAGGGAGGAAGGAGTCCTTCATGCTAAAGAAGTGCTCAAGGCAAAAGATGCTGGCTCCTACCATGACAAGGAAGGATATCAGGCCAAAGTTGGATTTTGGAGAAGAGACAACAAAAAAGACAAAAGGTTGTCCAAGACAAAGGTACTAACCACAATAGAACTAGTATGCAAGCGGTAAAAACCAACCATCTTCAACAAGATAGAGAGAGAGGAGAGTGAAACCTTGGCTTTGTTTAAAATAATAAGAGGGGAGAGTTCATGCAAGAAGGAGACTAGGCCAATTGTGGTAGTGCCACTTTCTCAATTGGTGGTATACAAGGTCAGCCCAGCCTTGGAATTAATAGAGCAACTCCTTGTAATACAAATAGCTAGACATATCATCTAGAGTTGAAAATTGGCTTTGTAACATCTGGAAGAATGTTGTGTATGATGGGCTAGGTAGATAAGATAGAGATGTCACCAAAAGAGTACTTGTACTAATAGGGCAAGAGCCAAAAATAACTTGAATTTGTAATACCAAAAGCTAGACATATTATCTAGAGATGGAAATTGGCTTGGTAAGATTTAGAAGGATATTATGCATGATAGGCTAGGTAGTTCAGATAGAGGTGTCACCAAAAGAGGACTTCTACTAATAGGGCAAGAGCCAAAAATAACCTAGAAATGAGTCAATTTCAAAAGCCTAAACGGATAAATTAGGCCTAAAAAATATGTAGATTCCCCCAAATAGAGAAAAGGCTAGCCTTCCCTTGTCCTAGGTTTGTCTCATCCATGTGATTTGAAGATTCCTACAAGAAGATTCCCTAAAGATTCCCTCCAGTCAAAGTTGGGTTGACCAACCAGATATGATCAGAACTAACATGTCACCCATGCATGCAACCAATGTAAGGGAAGAGCTTGCTTACAAGTCACCAATCCATGTATCTGATCCAAGGGTGCAGCTTCCTTTGGAGGTGTCCCCTTTGGAGGTGTTATATAATATAGTCAAGCTGCTCTGTTGGGGCATCAGAGGTTGAGAGTGAAATTGTGTGTTTCTCTTCAGGTCTCCTATCCTCAAAATATTACACTACTCCTCACATCAATAGAGTCTCATGAGAAAATCATAGGTTATGTCATCCTCATCAATCACCTTGATTGCATGGTGCAAGAAGTAAACATGGAGAGGATCAAGGCAAGAGATGAGTTGAAAGAAGCTTGTGCCCAACAATTGGTAATGGGTAACCAGAGCAATGACTTAGCATAAGAGGCAGCCAAGCTCAAGGAAGAAGGCACAACCTTAGAAAAGAAGGCTTTGGAGGAAAGGATGATGAGGCAAAAGACATCCAAATTGAAGGAAGAAGAAATAGGCCTTTACCTTGAGGAACAGGTAAAGACCCAAGCAAAAGAGATTGTTGCACTTAATAGAGAAGTGGAAAAGTTAAAGGTGTCCGCAGTAGCAATGGAAGTTTGTCATCAAGAGGAATTGCAAGTAGCCGACATCCAAATGAAGTAGCTTTCAAAAAGTCTTAAGCAAAAGTTGGACAAATGATATACAAGGACAAGCCCCTACAATAGCTATCCAATAAATGGATTGCTCACATTTGGTAGTTTGCAGTTGCGAGTGGCCCACATCCAAGTGAAGAAGCTTGCAAAAAGTCTTAAGAAAAAGTAGGACAAATGCAAGAAGGATGGAGCAGCCATTCAAGGATAAATTGTGGTTGAGATGGAGGAAATGAAAGTCTTAAGCAAAAGTAAGACAAATGCAAGAATGATCAAGCAGCCATTCAAAGAGAAATTGTGGTTGAGATAGAGGAAAGTTGGACTATTTTGGCAAGGATGTAGATGGCATGAGATCATCTTGAGGAGATTTCAAAGAAGGTACTGGAGGCCTCCTAGGAGAAATTGAAGGCTCAAGACTCAATATCCCAAGCGCATGCATTGACAACAAAGATATACATAGACGATCCCCTACAATAAGGTATCCAAGAAATTGATTGCTCACATCTAGTAGTCTTTGGTCATCATTTGGAATCTGCTCATCCTTCTAGATTTTCTGCAATAGGGTTTGAACTCCAGATCTCTAGTTCCTAGATTAGTGCCCTAGCCAATTGATCCACCTTCACTTGTTGTTCGAGTGATTGGTCAATTGACACTTATACACATGTAGCTTTGGCTAGGAGAGGCAATTTGATCCCATCCTTGGTGATCTTAGTATTTTAGGAATAGGTAGACACTCTTATGATTTAAAATGCCAAATGGTGGTAGAGTTAGTCCAATATTGATTTATGATTTTGAAGGTTTTTTTAGACTTCTTGTGATTGGACTTCCTCTATTCTCTACTTTTTGTTTCTGTGAGGTGCCTTGAGTTTAGAGCTTTGGTGCTTTTATATATTCTTGGAGTGAGGTTGGAGTGATGACCAGTTATACTACCTATTTTTCTCTCCAATGAGGTAAGAAGTGATGACTTGTAGACCATGAGAATGTGTGTTATGATGGTAGGTTACAAGTTGACCTTTCACTTAATGTAGTTATCATAGTAAGAACTACACTAGTGAGTGGTGTTCAATTGGTGGTGGAACTGGTGTTAGCACTTGGTGGTGATACTTGGTGGTGGTTATGGTTGCAATTTGAGTAACATTGTCATGATGGAACTCTTTGGGGATTCTAGAGGAGATATTGCTATAATACATAGTGGTTTTACACAAAGTGGTGCTTGGTATCAGCTTCTATCTCACATCCCATGAGGGAGGATTAACTTTGATTTGGAAGTTGATATAGGAGCTAATTCAAATGAGATTGCACTTGGTGTGTCCACACCATTGTTGTAGAGCGTGGATGAGATTTATGGAACCTCCAAAGATCCTAAGCACTACTCTGGTATAGTGAGTACCATTGAGTTGGATGACTTCATCCAAGAGTTTGATAGTTGGTTTGATCTACAACAGATGCAAAACTCAACTTTGTTCACATCATTCATGGATGGAAGGGGTTGTTTTAGCACTTAGAAGGTTTGCCGATGGATGACTATCATGAGTTAAAGAGAGCTCACTTGGATGAGATTGAGTTATGGTGACAATACTCATTCCTAAACTACATCTTCATTACTTCAAGCTTGGTTGCTAGGGATAGATTGGTAGTATCCACAAATTCTAGCTCTAGGAGAGTTGGTGTATCTTATGGAGGTGCACTTGTTAGAGATGGTGCTATTACAAGTGAGAGTATCGCTATAGGAGGTGGTGTAGTACCAAGGCTTAACTGCATGGTGGAGTTCTTCCAATGCTTGAAGTAAAACTACCAAGGAGTATGGATTGACAAGTTGAGGATCTTGCAAAAATTCCAATGGAAGGATGGAGAGAGCCTATGTGATCATACACTCATTGGAGATGGTTGATTAGTTTCACTCAAGGAATTACTAAGGCCCATGCAGGCCAGTTTTGGTATAGGATCCTAGATAGGGAGTTGCAACATAGAGTATATGATGCTTTGTTGTCATAGGCTATCTCACTTACTTTGGCAGTGGTCTTTAGTTTAGGTTATCACATTGAGCTCAACTTGGTAGAGGAGAAAGTGGTTGTAAAAGACCAAATCCAAGGAGAGAAATAGGAGAATGGAAACTCACATTGGGGCACTTGAATGAGGGAAAACTCCGAATGTCTAGCATGAGCTTTGGCTTTGGTATTTATAGGTAGCATACAAGGCCCTTGAGAAGCTTCTCAAGAAGCTTCCTCAAACCACTTTCTTAGAGTGCAAGCCAAGTAAACTAAGAAGCTTCTCAAGAAGCTTCCTTCTAGAAGCTACTTACTTGAAGTGCAAGCTAAGCTAGCCGGGATGCTTCCTAAGAAGCTTCCTAGATACTTCTGGAATATTCTAGGCTAATTTGTCTTATGTGCTACTTCGTAAGCCCGACTAACTTCATTGCTAAACTCCATATTGTTACAGTAGTGACATCTGGATTTGGTAGGGAGATCTCACTGATAATTGTTACTTCTTCTAGAATTCAATAGAGTGCACCACATCATGTTGGATTCTAAGGGCAAAATGGATAGCCCAGATCTTATGGAGCAAGTGGAGGGCCTAGTGCAGCTAGACCCTCACCTACATTTTTAGGTCAACAACAACTAGTGAGTGATGGTGTTGCTTGTTGGACTTGTGGTGGACCTCACCATAAAAGAGAGTGCACTTAGGGCAATGGATATGATACCTTTGGTGCATCATAGCTAAGATAGAGATAATGTGACCATTGCTACAAATTTGGTCACATGAGTGACCAATGCTTTGACCTTCACCTGGAGTTATAGAGTGGTAGGGCTTTGATGGCAGGTGGTAGAGGAGCTCCAAGTCATGGAGGACAAGGTGGTACAGGACCCAGACCTAATGGGGTTGCAATACTTGCCTTTGCTTCTAATATAACCTTGGCTACTAGGATTGAGAAATTGGAGCATAGATTAGCCAACATGGCCATAGCTCAGAGATCATATTTGGGTGTTGCGGCTTCCACCTCTTATGTTGATGATAAAGATATCTTGGACTTTGTATGTAGAGTAGTATAGGTAGATGTATTTGCCATAGTGACTAGGAGTGCAATATGGGCTCTAGACCTTACAAGATCATCAATGGAGTTGGACCTATAAAGAAGAGAGGCTAGCAGATAAGTCAAAATTCCCTAGTCTTTCACACTCTCTAGTGCAATACAACAAGATCGTTGGCTCCTAAACATCCTAGTTGAAGTGTGGTAGGTGGTGATAGAGTACATGGACTAGATGCTAGTTAGCTACTTGATATTACATAGATTTAGTTTAGCATAATGTTTGGGGTAGTTCTATTGATTATGCACTTTCCTTTATTCTTAGCCAATGACATGTTTACATTGAGAGTTGACCCAACTTCAATGTTCTTGTTGGCTGCCACACTTCTAGAGAAGAGGTGGTTGATAGTGGAGTTTATTTAGTTGAGGAGCATGGGATCCACTCAACAACTAATGGTTTATGGCAGGCAAAAATAGCTAGGTTGGAAGAGTTACTAGCTAGATCTACCTTTGAACAAGCTTGGTTCACACATGGAGTTATCTTATTGAATAACCAGAGTGTTATTTTCCATTTGGTAGAACCTTTAGGGAAGGTCTTTACACCACAAAGGATCTTATTAGACATTGGTGCATAATCCCTTATGTTGGAGAAGGCTGGAATTGTTGATCATGAGCTACGAAAGACCAATGTGGAGAGGTGTCCATTTCAAATCCATACACCTCTAAGGCATGGTTCTACACAATACATCACATGTGTAGAGCTCATTTTCTAGCTTCAGCTTGATCACCCAAAATGACAGCTTTGTGGTAAGAGTTTAGGCCATTGTGGTAGTAGCATAGTCATATGATGTGCTAGTTGGTGGAGCACTATTATACCCCATGGGTTTCAATATTGACTAGACAACCATCTATAGAATAGGTTGGCAATCAAGTGAAGGACGGGTATGTTGCCTACCAATATGCTTTAGTAGTGGTAGTCTTAACTCACTCCAATGAAGGACCATGCACCCCTCCACTGAAGGCACAACTTCCTCAACCGAAATTGCTTCACATCAACTTCACACTGCACTCACAAATGCAAGATACTACCAACACTACAATTCCTCTCAGATCTGTCAAGGCATTGCTTTGATTGCACTTCACTCAGGATCAAACACACAGAATGAAAATCAAGGCTGCGGAATCCAACATCCAACAAGCACTCTGACTTGCACTTCAAATTTCTCCAAACACTCACAATTACAAACACAAAGTTGATACTCGGAATCAAGCTCACGCAACGTGCATTGCTTCACGGCACTTTGCTTTATCTATTTTGAGAAATAATGAGCACTAAACAACATTTCTGTATGAATGCCACTCTTAAGTAGTGAAGCAATTGACAGTTCTAACAACTATACCGTTCTACAAGAACTCTTCTAACCTGCAGATCCAAAATGACAATGCACCTCTTCATATCTGCCTCTTCAAATCTCAAAACTGTTACTACTCCGATCCGATGTCTACTTCATCATCAACTTTCAAACCCAAACCCGAAGTAATTTTACTTCCTACTACTCTATCCCTGGGTTTCATATCTTCTACTTCTTCTACCAGATCTAGCAATTCTCTTTCCTGATCTGAAATTCCACTAGTGGGTAATCTCTCTAACTCTTCATCTCTCGACCCACTCTTCTCAAAAGTCTCCACCGGTAACTCCGAAGACATTTGCACTCCTATGTTATCTACTTCGGGTTTTGCTCTAACATCTTTCCAAAGCTTTTCTATCTCTATTTTCACTAAGTCTAATCTAATCAAAATGTTATCCTCTACCTCTAAGATCTTCCGGTCTACACGAGTTCTGAGACTAATTAACAAGGCATTCAAATCTTTATCCTTCACTTGTCTTCGCCTCGTCTCCGGCACCAACAACTTCAACTCGTGCCGCCTTGTCTCTTCAATCCAAATGCTGGCCTCTGTACTTAACATTGCGTTCATCCTGAGGACAATCTCCTTCAATGGCTCCAATTGCATCTTTCTTTCACGTTCTCGATCTGCAAGCCAATCCTCTTGGTACATCGCCAATTCCGCCTTGAACTCGGCTTTCACCGTCTCCTTCTCCTTCTCATTCTGTACAACTCTCTCCTCCTGATTATGAAGTAACTCTTGTAATCTTTCTTCTTCTCTATATTGGGCTGCCAACTCTCGTTGCCAGAGTTGCTTTTTCTCCTCAACACTCTCCATCACCTTATCAAGCTCCTGATCCTTTGCAGCTACTCTCGCCATAGCATGGATAACCTCTACTCTTGAATCAACAAACTATTGCTTCAAGATCTCATACTCAGCTACTTGTCTCTCCCTTGCTATGTCACTCTTCTTCACAAGATCCTCTAGATAATTCACTTCTCTCTTCAGGTCTTCAATTACCTGACTTCTCACTACTGCCTCCGCTCGCAGTACTTCTCTTTCCTCCTCACCTCGGGTTATACTCTTCTTCAACTCCGATTTTTCTTCTTCTAGCCTTGCTAATACCTGCAACACAGTCTTCACCTCTGGACAAGTCGATTGCATCTCCTTCTTCTTGTACTCTAGCTTTACTAACAAGGGGCACACCACTTCTTGCAGGTACTCCACTCCATCACTGGCAACTACTTCAACCTGTGGAGTGATCTCCTTCTTTACCTCTTCTTCTCTCGATACTTGCCTTCTTCGCTGTAGTCATCGTATCGGAATAGACGCCTCACTTCTTGAGCTTTCAGGTGCTTCTTCCTTCACTGTACTCGGACCCGCTTCATACTTTGCCTTACATCTCAAGCAAACTCCTCTCTGTACTGCAATCTTCTTCTCTTCAGGCACAATTACTTTGTCTTCCAACTGTGTGTTGTCCTCGGCTTCAATTTCTGCCTGCACTTCTTCTTCTTCGTATTCTTCTTCTCCAGCCGCCGGTGCCAATGTCATTTCTCCTCCTTCATCGCTATTGCTACTCGTATCTCCACTTTGTAGCGTTAGCTCATGCTCCTCCTCACGTTCCGAGTCTTTAGTCTTAAGCTTGGCATCACCTTCCTATTCTTCATCCTCCGACTCGATCACCACCATACCTCGCCTCGGGTTGCCTCTCCGTGTCTTCCGAGGTTTCTCATGTCTTTGACTTCGCCCTGCCAACTTCTCTTCTTCGCATTTGGGGTACTCACTGTGACTTCCACATTCTTCCTTGTCTTTGTGTAGTAGTCGTCGGTCCTCCTGATTTGCAAAATGTATTGCTGCTCCTCGACATTGACCTCCTTTTGCAAATCAGGATAGAAGTGCGACACTATCCGAGTTTACTCCGCCAAGTTCAGCAAATTTAGCCCAAGGTAGAAATGCGCTACAAACGGGATGATGTAGTGTGGAGGCAATTTATCCCGCAAATTCCACACCATCTGCCTTGTTCTCCCGTGGAAACAACTAGCCCAATTGATCGGTTCTCCTGCAAATAACTTGTGAAAGAACACCGCTTGGTGTTTCATCACATACGTGGTCCTCTCCGGCTTTAGGATGGCCATTAGTGCACTCACAATTCCTCTCTTCACAGGGTCTTTGTAGCTCTCAACTTTGTACCCATTCTTAGTCCGCTTTGACGAGAATGCATCTCTCACTTCCTGGGTTTCTTGAGCTATCTCTCCCTTCCCCAAGAACGTGGCTCCAGGCTCCGAGCCTACTTCCTTCCCGAGTATGAGTCTCCAATCTGACTCTGTCCAACGAGCCGGATTTCCTCTCTTCCCTTCCTCCTCGGGTCCATCAAGACACTTGCTCTTGATGATTTTTGTCATGAAACCCGGAAAACTCACATTCTAGTTCCATGCCAAGAAAGTGATCCAAAGTCGGCTCAAGACTTCGATCCTAGCGATCACATCTAACCTCCAAATCGCATGATTTCTCACTGCAAATTCAAAGTTCTTCTTTCCTCCTCCCATCTCTTCTACCTTCTCACTAGCTCTCAATTTCACTCTTGCGACTTCTCGCTTACACATTAACGCGATTCCAACTCTATTTCCCTTCCCATGATCACTTGCAAGACGACTTCTCAACGGCAAAGGAAAATTACTCGACATTTCGTTGTTGCGAGTTTGATTTTATAGAGTTGCTCTTTCTTTGTCTTTCTTCACTTTGAGTTTCTACCAAGAAATCACACCTCTTGCATGCACCTGTCACTGTCAATCAACCTTCGCGTGTATGGGCCGCCAGTTTTTGAACAGTCTCTTCTTGAATTTCTCGCCCCGACGAAAGGTTGTTAGAATGTCTTCGCCTCGGGTTGAGCTCCCCCGATACGAAGACACTTTACTTTGGGTTGTATGCTAACTAGGCATTTCCGAGTACTTTGCCTTATGACCTGAAGTCACTTTACTTCGCCTTCTTCGGCCATACATGCGCAATCCGACTTCTCTATACACTTCTTCTTCTTTATTTTGAAAAAAACAAAAAATGTGGGCACCACAACGGGTAAGGGTGTGTTATATTAGTAGAGGTTCTTACTATTTAGGTTAAAGGACACTCTTGCTAAGTTCAAGGATCATGGACATGATCCTAGTTAGATTGGATTTTTCTTGGTGCAATATTGATGACATTGTGGTCTATAGCACTACTATGGAGGAGCATAAGAGATAGTTGTTGGAGGTGTTTGAGAAGTTGAGATCTCATGGACTCAAATTACATCCTAGGAAGTGTAGGTTCTTCCATGAGCAGATTGAGTATTTGGGTCACACTATCTACCTTGGAGGACTTGGTGTTCAGTAGACCAAGGTGGAGGCTATTGCACGTATTTCTTGGCCTACTGATGTGAGCAGAGTGTGAGCATTCCTTGGGTTGGCAAACTTCTATCATCACTCTATTATAG
Source organism: Lunularia cruciata (assembly GCA_948567375.1). Classification (NCBI taxonomy): domain Eukaryota; kingdom Viridiplantae; phylum Streptophyta; class Marchantiopsida; order Lunulariales; family Lunulariaceae; genus Lunularia; species Lunularia cruciata. Next base: position 45,475,829 of record OX419757.1, read on the forward strand.
GATTTAGTGCCATTACCAAGGCCTTGATGAAGCTGACCAAGCTTACATAGGAGTGGTGTTGGGAGATGAGCAGGAGAGAGCTTTTCTAGAGGTCAAGGAGAGGTTGACATCTATTTCTATTTTGAGAAGAGCGATCAAAGGATGACCACTTCAGGTTCACACTGATTGGAGTATGTTGGAGCTTTGAGCAATGCTCATCCAACGTGATGATGAGGAGAACTAGTTTGTGGTGGCCTATGCTAGTTGCTACAACAATTCAGCGGAGGTGAAGTATAGTTCATATGAAGGAGAGTGCTTGGCAGCAATATGGGTAGTAGCACATTTTTTATGTTACCTATTTGGTAACCCCTTTACTCTCATCAATGATCATCTGCCACTTAAATGGTTGATGGAATCTGACAAGCTTTCAAGGAAGCTTGCACAATGGGCTCTAATTTTATAGGAGTATGATTTCACGGTTATAAGTAGACATGGAGTGGTGAACCGTGATGCAAATGGGTTGAGTAGAAACCCATGTTGTAGCCTGCATGATCAGATCAGAGCACACGAGCATGGGGAGAGAAATGAGAAGATGGTGCCAAGTTGGCATGCATCTACCTTTCTCCATATATTTTCTGAGGCTTTGGTGGTATCTCTCTCAATGCATATAGGAGGAGTTATTGAGATCATAGATCCAAAGAGTGGAGATAGTGGTACAATTTAGTGATACATTTATGATGATGTCTTAATGATGGACTACCTTTGCATTGGTGTTGTGGGTGGTACAGTTGGGACCAAGGAGAGAGACTGTGTTCTTCAGTAAGCCAGATGGTTCAGATTGGAGTGCAAACACCTTTTGCGTGTATGGGAAGATGGTAGAGTGCGAGTAGTACCACTTCCATCTTAGAGACCACAATTGGTCCATCATGCTCATGAGGGGCTAGGATATTTTGGAATAAAGCATACATATAGCTTACTCTAGAGTCATTATTGGTGGCACAGTATGCATACCAATGTATAGTAATTTGCTGCTAGATGTATGGTTTGTGACCAAGTTAGATCATCATTTTAAGCTCCTATGCCATAATTACACCCATTACCCATCATGGGATTGGGTTATCATTGGAGTTTGGACTTTATTGGACCTTTACCATTGACTAGGCAACATCATCAGTAAATTTTGGTGATGGTCAAGCACTTCTCTAAGTGGATTGAGTTGGTGGCACTTCCTAACAAGTCCAATGAAGGGACAGCTTAATTATTCATGGATGGATCCTCTGTCATTTTGGTGCACCAATTGAGGTTTTAACTGATCAAAGGTACAGAGTTCTTGGAGGAGTTTTAGGTCTTGTGTGACAAGGCTTTGATTGATTATTGTATTACCACTTGAGATCACCCTAAAGCAGATGGCTTAGCAGAGAGAGTGGTTCAGACGATGAAGAGAGGATTGCAAAAGTATGGTTGGCAAAGGGGCCACTTGAGAGATTGGGATCTCCAATTACCTTGATTGGCTATGGGCTATTGGTTCAGCCAGCAAGTCTCCTTAGCATCCTTCTTTCCTTAATTTCTACTCTATGGATGAGGTCTAGATTTACCTACAGCCATTTGTTGAGATGTTATTGTATTGTTAGACTTGGATGATCTAGATGTATGGATGAGCGTATGTTCTCAATGGGTAGAGATCTTTTGGAGAGTGATGCCAATGGCCTTTGGTAACTTGGTGATTGCTCAGCATAGGGATACCTTATGATATGCTTCCATTTGAGGAGGAGGTTATAGATCCTCAATCCATCGATTTCATCCAGGTGACTATGTATATCTATAGTAGATAGCACCGATGACACTTGATGTTTTTATAGACTGCATGGAGTCCTTGTGTTGGAAGGAAGACTTGATGGTGTTGTTTGAAAGGATCATATATGCAATTGTGCGCCATGCCACCTCCCAAACATTGATGGTACTATGGACCCAAGCTTAGCCTTGTACAAGCAAGTTTGAGGTGTATGTTATGTGGCTCTTCACATGGAGCTACTATTATGTTAGAGTGTGATAGCTGTTCAAGAGGATATCATATAGCATGTATGACTCCTCCCCTCATAGTGGTTCCTTAGGAACGATAGTTATGTCCTAGATGTACTTGACCTATAGTTGTTTCATCCTTTGTATGGTATAGATTGCAGACATGCGACTAACAATGGAGCTCAATAGTACCCGAAATCCTGATCTTTTGCCCACCATAGGGTATACCATATACTTTGAGTAAATGGCTATTTGGAGTTAGACGGACCTAACCGCCAGCTAAGGGGCATTTTAGAATCCATGTATGACTTATGTGTGAGTTGTGCTTCTATAGTGTGTGATGTTGACAATGATGTATGGTGTGTAGCAATGTGTATACACACAATAGTTGTCATGCCATTTGTAGCTTTGCATCTAGATTGCTTGGACACTGGAGTAGCAATGATAGTAGATAGAGGTATTTTGGCAATTACTCAAAGAATACTTTCCAATGGTCAGATTTTTTGTATTGGATACTGACTATGTGGTGGGGCTCATTGTCACTTGCATAGTTCATCCCATCAGGTGTACCATCAATGGGACCATTGAGGTGAGAGCTAGGTCAAAATGAGGATTATACCTTGGAAATACAGCTCCAAAGAGCTCACTTCTTTATTGTTGAGCCTTTGAGTTCCTGGCTAGAGTGGACAAAAAGCCGGCAAGTGTCACTTGGAGTCTCTTAGCTAGAGTGAGTAAGGCTTAACTATATCAGTGCACAATTGTTGGTAGATTATTGAGTGATAGATCAAGTATTGATTTGATTGAGTGTGATTTGAGTTGTGTAAACAAATTGATTATTGTGGCACTTAAGAGTCCATGTATGACTTATGTGTGAATTGTGCTTCTATAGTGTGTGATGTTGATAGTGATGTATATTGTGTAGCAATGTGCATATGCATGACACCAAGTTAGAGCATCATTTATGTTATGTTATGTTATTATGTTATGCCATAGTTCCATCCATTACATATCATGGGGTGGGGTTACCATTGGAGTTTAGACTTTGCTAGACCTTTACCGTTGAGTATAAGACATCATCGATATGTTTTGGTTATGGTGTAGCACTTCTCCAAGTGGATTGAGTTGGTGGCACTTCCTGACAAGTCTAGTGAAGGGATAGCTAAACATTTTTGGATTGAGTTCTTAGTCAATTTGGTGCACCACCTAAGGTTTTGACTTACAAGGGTATAAAGTTATTGAGGGAGTTTCAAGTCTTATGTGACTAGACCTTGATTGATTATTGTACTACCTCTCAAGATTGCCTTGAGGCAAATGGCTTAGTAAAGAGAGTGGTTCAAATAGTGAAGAGAGGATTGTGTAAGTATAGTTTGTAGAGAGACCACCTAGGAGTTTGGGATCTCCAATTACCTTGGTTGGCTATAGGCTATTTGTTCAACCAACAAGCCTCCTTAGCATCCTAACAAGTCTAGTGAAGGGATAGCTTACTCATTTTTGGATTGATTTCTTAGTCATTTTGGTGCACCACTTAAGGTTTTGACTAACCAAGGTACAAAGTTCTTGGGGGAGTTTAAGGTCTTGTGTGACAAGACCTTGATTGATCATGTATTACCTCTCAAGATAACCTTGAGGCAAATGGTTTAGTAGAGAGAGTGGTTCAAATAGTGAAGAAAGGATTATGTAAGTATAGTTTGTAAAGAGACCACCTAAGAGATTGGGATCTCCAATTACCTTGGTTGGCTATGGGCAATTGGTTCAACTAGCAAGCCTCCTTAGCATCCTTCTCTCTTTACTTTCTACTCTATGGATGAGATCCAAATTTACCAATAGATATTTGTTTTGATGCTACTATAGTTCAAGACTTTGATGATCCAAACATATGGTGAGCACATATTCTTGATAAGCAAAGATATTTTAGAGAGTGATGTCGATGGCCTTTGAGAACTTAGCAATTGCTCAGCATAGAGATACCTTATGATATGCTACTTACTAATCAAGAGGAGGTTATAGATCCTTGATCCATTGATTTCACCCAAGTGATTTGTGGTACCCATATTTTTGTTTTTTTTCTTATTGTTGAAGAAGAAGTGTACAAAGGAAGTCATATTGCGCATGTATGGCATTAGAAGGCAAGGAATGGTGTCTTTGGGTTGTAATCCAAGGTAAAGTGACTTTGTGTCAGAAGACAAAGTGCTTGGATTGGTCCTATCAGCATTCAACCCAAAGTAAGGAAACATTGGCTCGTGGGTGCTCAACCCAAGGCGAGGACAGTGTAACAACTTTCCTTTGGGGTGGGACATTCAAGAAGGTACCACACATAAAATGGCTGCTCTATGAGCAGGAGGGAAATTGAAAGTGACAAGAGCATGCAGGGGGTGTGATTTTTTGGTAGAAACTCAAAGTGAAGAAAGAAGGAGGAGGCGTGCTACTATAAAATTTGGGATAGAGACAAAGAGATAATAAGTAATTTCCCATCACCATTAAGGAGTCGTCCTGAGGGAGATCCTGGAAAATAGGATGTAGTAAGAGATGCACTTGTGCATTGAGAGGAAATCAGGAGAGTTAGTGCGGGAGTCGGTCAAAAGAGTAGTCACTAACCTAGAGTGGAGGAGAGGAAGATGGGCGGTGGAAAGAAGAACTCAGAATTTGCAATGAGAAATCATACAATTTGGAGATTAGATGTGATCGCAAGAATCAAAGTCTTGAGCATGCTTTAAGTCACATTTCTGGCATGGAACTGGAACCTTAGTTTTCCAAGTTTCATGACCAAGATCATCAAGAGTAAATGTCTTGATGGACCCAAGGCAGAGAGTAAGACAAGAAATCCAGCTCGATGGACAGAGTCGGATTGGAGGTTAGTACTCGGAAGAGAGGCGGGTGAGGAGCAGGGAGCCACATTCTTGGGGAAAGGAGAAGTAGTTGAAGAAACCCAAGAAGTGCGAGATGCCTTTTCTTCAAAATGCATGAAGAATGGTTATAAAGTTAAGAGTTACAAGGACCTTGTGAGGAGAGGCATTGTAGGAGCAATGATGACCATCTTCAAGCCTGAGCAAACCACTTATATGATGAAACATAAAATGGTGTTCTTCCATAAGATGTTTGCAGGGGAACCAATCAATTGGGCAAAGTGCTTCCATCAACACACAAGACAAATGGTGTGGAATTTGAGGAACAAGTTGCCTCCACACTACATTGTGCCACTTGCAGCCCACTTGGGATTAAATTTGCTGAACATGGCGGAAAGACGCAAGATGGTGTTGCACTTCCATCCCAACTTTAGAAGAGATGTTGACAAGGAGGAGCAGCAATACATTTTGTAGATTAGAAGCAATGATGAGTACTACGCACAAACAGAGTGGAGTGTGCGTTTGGGAGTGAATGCTCTAAAGTCAAAGAAGAGGAGTCAAGAAGAAGAAGAAGAAGAAGAAGAAGAAGAAGAAGCAATGATGAGACCTTGGAAGACATTTTGTAGATTAGAAGCAGTGATGAGTACTACGCACAAATAGAGTGGAGTGTGTGTTTGGGAGTGAATGCTCTAAAGTCAAAGAAGAGGAGTCAAGAAGAAGAAGAAGAAGTTAGAAGAAGAAGAAGAAGAAGCAATGATGAGACCTTGGAAGACCAAAAAAAGAAAACCCAAGGAAGGACCTGGTGGTGATTGTCATTAGGCAAAGAATCATAAGGGGAAGTTGAGTACAAGTTAGAAGACTTGGGAAGAGAGGAAGAACCTGAACTCACGTTGCAAAGTGGTGAAGCGAGTAGTGATAGTGAAGATGGAGTGGAGATGCAGCCGGTACTAGAGGAAGAAGAAGGAAAGCTGGAGAGTGCAAAAGAAGATAACCCGAGACAAGGAGACAAAGTTCTAGAGAAGAAGGAGAACAGAGTGATCATTTAGAGAGGTGTATGCTCCAGAAGAAAGGTGACATGTGAGGCGGGGCCAAGTAGAAGGAGAGAAATGGAGAGTGGAAGTTTGGGGAGCAAAGAATCCATTCCAATAAGGCAACTACAGCTAAGAAGAAGAGTGTCAAGCAAAGAAGGAGAAAAGCCCACAAGCCAAGGTGAATCAGAGCAAAGGAGTAGAGTATCTGCAAGAGATTGTATGCCTATTGTTAATGAAGTTGGAGGAGAGAGAAATGTAGTTGAAGTTGAAGAAGAGAGAAATGTAGTCAAAGAAGTTGAAGAAGAGAGAAATGTAGTTGGAGTGCCGGAGGTAAAGACTATGTTGCAGGTGTTGGCAAAGTTAGAAGAAGAAAACTCATAGTTGAAGAAGATCATAACTCAAGGAGAGGAACAAAAGGAAGTACTATGAGTAGATGCAGTAGTACAAAACTAGGTAACTGAGAATTTAAAGAAGGAAGTGGGAAGTAAAGAGAGAATAATAGAGCAAAACGTCATGGTGAAAGAAAGATAGATAGTTGAGTATGAAATCTTGAAACAATAGTTTTCTTATTCATGATTAGAAATCATCCATGCTATGGCAAGAGTAGCAAAGAAGGAGCAAGAGCTCGATAGAGTGATGGAGAGTGTAGAAGAGAAGAAGCAGCTCTTGCAATGAGAGTTGACAATGAGATATATAGAGGAAGAAAGATTAAGGGAGTTACTTTGTAATTTGGAAGAGAAGATGGTTCAAAAGGAGAAGGAGAAGGAGACGGTGAAAGCCAAATTCAAGGCAGAATTGGTGATATATAGGGAAGATAGGCTGGTGCATCGAGAATGGGAGAGAAGGATGAGGCTTAAGCCATTGAAGGAGATAGTAGTAAAGATGAATGCAATGCTAAGTACAAAAGCCAGTATGAGGACTGAATAAACAAGATTGCACAAGTTAAGGTTGTTGGTGCAAGAGATAAGGAGAAGAAATGCAAAGGATAAAGATTTGAATCCTTTGTTGATTAGTCTCAAAACTCGTGTAGAAGGAAGATATTGGAAGTGGAAGACAATATCACAATTAGATTAGATTTAATTAAGTTAGAGATAGATAAACTTTGGAAGGATGTAAGAGCAAAGCTAGAAGTAGATAAGATAGGAGTACATATATCTTTAGAGTTACCATTGGAGATATTAGAGAAGAGTGGGTTGGAGGATAAATAATTAGAAAGGTTACCCATGATGGGAATTACAAATCAAGAAGAAGATGTGTTAGAATTAGTAGAAGAATTAGTAATTGTGAAACCCGAGGATAGAGTAGTATGTGTGGTTACTTTGGGATTGGAAGCCAAGGAAGAGGTAGACATCGGATCAGAGTAGTAACAATTTTGAGATTTGAAGAGGCAGATATGAAGAGGTGCATTGTCAGTTTGGATCTGCATGTAGGAAGAGTTGTTAAGAAATGGTATTTTTGTTATTAACTCTCAAGTGCTCTGCTATTTAAAGGAGGCATTTGTAGTGTTATGTTATTTAGTGCTCATAATTTTTGAGAATAGATAAAGCAAAGTGTTGTGAAGTAGTGCTTCTTGCTTTAGCTTAATTCTGAGTATCAGCATTGTGTTTGTGTTTGTGAGTGTTGGGAGAATTTCAAAGTGCAAATCAGTCTGTTTGTTGGACGTTGGATTTTGCAGCCTTGATCTTCATTTTGTGTGTTTGATCCTGAGTGAAGTGCAATTGGAGCAATGCATTGACAGATCTGAGAGGAATTGTAATGATGGTAGTATTCTGCAATTATGAGTGCAACATAGTGTTGATGTGAAGCAATTTTGATTGAGGAAGTTGTGCCTTTAATGGAGGGGTGGAACACAATTCTGAGGCAAAGTCATTTTGTAGTGAAGTGCCATTTTTAGGAGAGACTGAATCATCACAATCAAGATTGTTTGGAAACATTTGATGGAGTTGTGATTAAGTGTGACAAATTGTTGTGATGAGACTGCAAGTCAGTGCTTGTTAATCTCTTCTAGGTGTAGTTGCTATTTGAGCGATTAAAGACAAAACCAAGAAAGAACTACTTGTTACTGTTTGACTTTGCATTTGACCAATTTTGAATACTATCTCTACGGGAACAAACTTTACTTGCCTGATTACCACAAAAGTGATATTTGCTGGGTTGTCACATGATTATATATATATATATATATATATATATATATATACAATAGACTACCCCAATGACACTTGATGCTATTACATGCTACAATATCTTGAGGTTTTGCCTTCTAAAGTCCTCGTGTTGGAATGACATGATGATGTTGTTTGGAAGGATTATATGTGCAATTCTACACCATGCCACCTCCTAAACATTGATGGCACTATGGATCCAAGCTTGGCAGTTTTATGTGCAGGCTTGCAATGTATATTATGTGTTCTTTTGGTAGAGTTGCTACTATAGTGGTGTGTGATAGTTGTTTAAGAGGATGACATATGCCATGTTGACTCTTCCCATCATGGTGGTTCTTCAAGGAAAATGGTTATGTCCTATATGTATTTGACCTATAGCTAGTTCACCCTTTATCTGATATAGATTGCAAATAGGTGACTAACATTGAGGCTCAATAGCACTTGGCCACTTGATCTTTGCCCACTATAGGGCATGTCACATACTTGGAGTAGATGGCTATTTGGAGTTAAAGGGAACTAACCACTAGCTAGGGAGGTGATTGTGGCACTTTAGATTCATGTTTACTTATGTGTGAGTTGTGCTTCTATAGTGTATGATGTTGACAAAGATGGATATACGCATAATAATTATCATGACATTTGTAGTGCCAAAGCTAGTTTGCTCAAACGCCAGAGTGGAAGTGTTGGCAATTCAAATTTATTTTGGTAATTACTCATGGACTACTTATTGGTGATCAGATTTCATGTTTGGGCTACTTATCACATGGTGAGATCCACCATCACTTGCACCATTCACACTATTGTTGTCAATGGTGCTTTTAGGACTAGAGACCTAGGTCAAGCAAAGGAGTATACTTTTGAAATGCAGCTCCAAGAACTCACTTCTTTGATGTTGAGCCTTTGAGTTTCTGGCAATGGTGGACAAAGGCCAGCAAGTGTCACTTGGGGTCTTAGTAATGGATGTGGCTTGATTGTAATCAATGCTCAATTGTTGGCAAATTATTGAGTGAAGGATCAAGTACCAATCTGATTTGAGTGTGATTTGAATGTAAGAATGAACTGATTATTGTGGCACTTTCGAGTCCATGTATGATTGAATTGTGCTTTTGTAGTATATAATGTTTACAATGATGTATATTGTGTAGCAATGTATATAAGCACAACACTAATCCTACCTATTGATCTTATCCTAAGCACAATTAAGAGGTGATTGCACATCTCTTACTCATCACAACTATTATTGTCTCTTGCCCATCAAAACTACTATTGTTTGTTTACTCTATGTGTAATTACATTTCCAGAATCTTCAGCTATAAAACTATCATGTAGTCTATAAAGTATGTTAGGCCAAAGGTTGTCTAAGATGAAGAGCTTCCAAGGCCAAAGATAGCTCTAGGCAAAAAGTTCATTTTTACACTAAATATATTTTTTCCTATTTCCTTTTGGCTAGAATATCTTCATCCTAAAATCTACTAGAATGAACTACCTTTGCTTTTCAAACTTTGACCAATAAATCTATCATATCTTTTATTCTTGAAATCGTTTCCAATAGCATCTTTGTGGACTCCTGAAATGTTTTTGAGGTGTACTCGAGTAGTCAATTGACTTGCTTCTATAGGCGCTCATCTATATATAATTTTGCAATTAGAGAGTTTGCTTAGGATCTCAAATCCCAAGCCTTCAACTTCTCCAAGGAGAACTCCGCTACCTCCTTTGCAATTTCCACAAGCTGGTCCCACACCATCTCCATCCTTACCACGATCATGGTCTTCTCCATGTTGAAATGTGTATAAATTTCCTTCATCTTAGCCAAGATCTCTTCCCAAATAGCTACTCAATCTTTCTTGCATTCTTCCTCGTTCTCTTTGATGTTCTCCATGAGCTTCTTTACTTGCACATTGGCCACTTGTAGCTTCTCTTGATGTCATACTTATGTTGCAACAAGGGCCACTTTTACCTTGTCAACTTCTCCCTTTAGCGCATCAATTACTTCTACTTGAGCCTTTACTTCTTCCTCAAGTTGAGTCCAATGGCACACTTCTTCTTCCTTTAGCTTTTTTTCCTCTTGCACCTTCTTCTCCAAGGCTGCTCCTTCTTCTCTAAGCTTGGCTACTTTGTGCACCAAGTCATTCTTCTTTTTCTTGTCTCCAAGCATTGAGCACAAACTTCCACTAAATGGTCCCAAGCTTGCATTTGTTCTTGCACCACTCCTTGTGCTAATTGTTGGAGATGATTGAGAAGGGTAACACAATCCATAACCTTCCCATGACATTCTATATACATGAGAAAAAGATGCTCCATCAAGTCCAAATTCAGGCCTATTGTGTGCACAATCAACTTAGAAATTTTCACCACAAACACCCATGCAACATCTCTTCTACTCAGGCTAGAGTTCTTTAATTTTCTAAACAAGGCCAAAGGTCTACTCTCCTCCCTCTTAATCTTGACAAAAAGCATAGGTTTGTCTTGCTCTGGTTCCTCCTTTGTTTATTTGGGGACTTGGGTCTTGGACAGTCCTTCATCCTTAAGCTTACCTTTCGGTTGAAGTCCTTCCTTTGGTTGACGTTCACCTTTGACCTAAAGTCCTCCCTTGGCATAATCTTTCACCTATGTGTGTGAATTCTACATCCACCTTGGCATACATTTGCACCCTCATCACTCTTTTGTGATGCTCTTCAAAATGTCATGTGGGGAAGAAGTTATGGAGATAATTCTCCTTCTCAGCTAGGGTTAGCAAATCCATCCCTAAGTAGAAATGGATGACAAAAGGAGATACCAAAGTCACTCCTTCTTTGTTCATGTTTCCCAAAAACTCCTTTGCCTTTGCTCAGAACATTGCTGCCCAATTGATAAGTCTTCCTTGGTACATGTACTCAAAGAAGATTGTTTACTATTATTCAAGTAAGTTGTTCATTTAGACTTGAACAACTTCATTATTGATTCTACCATGATCCTTCAGGCAGAATCTTTAATTTTAGGGACAGACCAACCATTGTTGGTCTTGTCATCTTTGACTGTAGCCTTGAATTTTGCTTTGAAAGTTAGAGCAAGTCTAAGTATTGTGTAAAGTAGTGGCGTTTAAAGGAGAACTCCTAGGCCTCTATACTATTTGCCAATGTTCCTCTATCCAAGCAAAAAGATTTCCTCTCAGGATCTCTATCTTTAGATCACAATTGTCCCTGATCTCATGCAACATTGCATGGTCACTTAACTCCTAATTCCATAGCAATAACTCCAACTTCTTGTTGCAGACTAATTCATGTCTATAATGCAATGCCCACTTAACCAATCCTAGGGACTTGATTATAAACCCAAGTGCACTTCTCATTTTCCTAGGCCCTCAAGGAGTTGCTACTTCCTTTCCTTTCAATCCTCTAATTCTTCCTAATCCATCTCACCCTTCTATATCCTCCTCACATAGTCACACATTCTTACAATTTGAATTTCTAAGTGTTTGAACTTCTCACAAAGGGTGAAGAAATCTTAACAAGTCTTGCACTAATTAACCCTGTAAAAAGTAAAAAGGATGTAAGCCCAATGGGGATATTGAAGGTGATGGCCCAACCATTACAAATACTTGTAGGTGTGCCTTTTGGTGAGCAATCACTTCTTGCACATATAAGTGTAATACAGGCATCTAGATATATTATCTAAAGGTGAAAATTGGCTTGTTAACATCTAGAAGTATGTTTTGTACAATGAGATAGGTAGATCAAACAAAGGTGTTACCAAAAGAGTACTTCTACTAATAGGGAAGAAGCCAAAAATAGCTTGAAAACTTTAGAGCCAATTTTGGATGCCTAAACAGATGAATTAGGCCACAAAAGTGGAAAAAATGTCATCCCTCAAGGGATAAATGCGTGCTTTCTCCCTCTTATGATTTTTCTTGTTGAGAGCTTTCCAATGGTACCTCACCCGCATGATTCTAACCTCCATACAAGAAGATTCCCTAAAGATTCTCCTTGGTCAAACCGGTTTAACCAACTGGATAGGACAAGGACTGACATGTCACCCATCCAAATAACAAATCCAAGGGCGGAGCTCACTAGCAAGTCACCAATTCATGTATTTGATTCAAGGGTGGAGCTTCCTTTGAGGGGATCCTCTTTGCTATATAATCAAGAGAAGGTGCTCCTTTGAGGCATTGGAGGATTGAGCATGAAATCTATATTTTCTCTCTTGTATCTCTCTTGGAGAGTTCTCTTGTCCTTGAAGTATTACAATGGTATCAGAGTGGGTGTTTTAACCCAAGAAAGTGGATCACCCCTCTTGGAAGAGCACGATCTATTTAAACTGAGTAATTTGAGGTGGAGAACATAGTGCAATTTCAAGATTTGAAAGTGCTTTAGAGAGCATATGGGATGGATGCATCTAGAGGATAATTTATTGCACCTAGCTTCCCATTTTTTAATCCATTCCACATCAAGATTATACATCCAACATGAGCAAATGAGAGTATCTCTAGTTTATCACTTAGGAGCAGAATATATGGACATAGTGATGAATTCACCAAACCCGGTGATTCTACTTGTGGTGGTATACGATATAGAGTGGGATTTGACAATCTACATTCTGTTATGATGTTATGGATCTGATAAACATGATCCTCACACTTTTAACATGCAAGTAAAAATCCATCATGTAGTTAGATCAAAAGTGATGTTTAGGGAGTTGTAGTCCTCAATTTTGGTGAGGAATATTATCAACAAGTGATAGCATCTAAGGTCCCAATGGTAATATCCATAGTTTGTGTACTCTCTAGAGTGATCATTCTAACTCTTTATTGAAGTAGGAAGTAGCAATGTAACATTGGTCGTATGTAGGAATCATGGATCTATAGTTGTAGGAGTTGATGCAAGGAATGCAAGGGATGTTGAACAAGTTTCAAGAAATCAAGGTGACCATGGAGAAATTGCAAAATCAAATATATACTATCAAGAATGATCAAGTAATGCAAGAAGAGGAGCTATCTCAACAACCAGGACCAACAATTGAAGAACTTGGAGAATTATGCATGTCAATGACACAAATTTCAATCAACAACCAAGCCACATTGTTACTACAAATGAAAAAGACGTACAACACAAGCCTTATAAGGGACAACGTTCCATGGGAGTAGTGGAAAATTGGATTTCAAAATTTAATTGATACCTTCAATTGTTCATAACGACAATCATTGATCATTCTGCAAGTGTGTTTGCATGTGGGTACTTGATTGATAAAGCCTTCACATGGTATGACGCTTGGGAGAAATCATTGTTGGTAAAAGGAAGAGAGATCACTTGGACAGCCATGCGAGAAGGGCTGCTCAAGAATTTCCAATCTATGGATTCCGTGCAAATGGCCCAAACCAAACTCTGGGGGTTGAAGCAGAAGAATAGCACACAAGAGTATGTGGAGGCATTTTTGGATCTATAAGTTGCAATAACCAATATGAGTCCAACTAAAGCTCTTGACAATTTCAAGAGACGATTAAAAGAGCGGATTTGCCAAGAGGTAATGGGAAAAACCTTATACTATTTTTGAAGCCATTGTGTGCACCCAAAGAATAACAGGGGTGCTTGGAGGAGGTGAGGTGATAACACCAATGCAAAACTATCAGGCCTGTAACACCCATTTGTGCATGTGTGTGGTATTTTGATATTTAGCTTGGTATTACAAGTACTTGAGAGATATTATTTATATAGAGATAAAGGATGGTTCTACATTAGACATGATTAGTTAAAGTTAGTCATAGCTACGATAGAGGGAGACTTTACTTTAGAGGAAGTGGAAAATATGAGCACCACTATATTGGATTTTAGTGTGTTGACTTGGTATTATTCCTAGGTGTTTGGCTTTGAAGAAAGAGTTGAGAACTTGGGCCCACAAGCCTTTTTGTTTTGGATTCTTCTTTAGTCCAAGGATAGCCCATGTGAAGGAATGCTTGACTTATTGATTGGGTGTAATAGTATGGAGTTTAGCAACATAGTTAGTAAGGCTAAAAAAGTAGAGAATAAGGCAAATTAGCCTAGAATATTCCAAAAACATCTAGGAAGCTTCTTGGGAAGCTTCTTGACTAGTTAACTTGCGCTCCAAGTAGGTAGCTTCTAGAAGGAAGCCTCTAGAAGCTTCTAACTAGCTTAGCTTGCACGCCAAGTAGGCGGTTTCTAAAAGGAAGCTTCTTGAGAAGCTTCCTAGTTAACTTGGCTTGCACTCTAAGAAAGCGGCTCAAGGAAGCTTCTTGAGAAGCTTCTCAAGGGCCTTGTATGCTACCTATAAATACCAAGGCCGAAGCTCATGCTAGGCACTTTGAGTTTTCCCTCATTCAAGTGTCTCAATGTGAGTTTCCATTCTCCTATTTCTCTCCTTGGTCTTGGTCTTTTACATTGGGTCAAGATAAGATCACATACTTAGTGGAATATGCCCATGTGGATGGATATTCCTTATTCTTTATACTTTATATATTCTTTATAATTTTTGACTTTCCTTGACTTTTAGCCTAGGAACTTGAGTAACTATGGTGAATAGTAACTTTAGTGAGTAACTATTTCATAAGTATATAAACAAGGGGTGAGGAGGTACTCATCACCCTTTCATTTGCAACTATCTTTCTCATTGAGTCCTCTAGTGAGCAATGTCATGAGTCTTGGAGCAATATGATGGCGTTGGGGTTCCTTGCCTTCTTAGTCCATGGTGCGCTACCATAATAGCCATCAGAGGTTCATCCTGAGTCAGAGACATGCCGGCTCATAGGCCGAGACACACCATTTTGATGGACCAGTTCCTATGGAATTGGGCAACATTTTGTTCTAAGATAGAGGAGCAAGACTTCTCCAAGGAGAACGAGGATGGGTCAAAGAAAGGAGAGTAGGAGTCCCACGGGGAGAAGAGCTCAAGTAGAATAACAACAATGTTACAATTGTGAACAAATTGGGCACATAACTATCAATTGTTGTGCTCGTTATCTTAGAGGCCCTCGGCCTCCATACAAGTGACCTCTCAACCACATGGAGAGGAAAATTGATATGAAGATATGGAAACCGCATTGGAAAACAAACATTGCCAATAAATGTACCTTGCGGCCTTACTAGCTCGATGAAGAAGAGTAAAAGTGGGAGGAGGAAGAGGACGAGTGTGCAAAGAAGGAGGAAGATAAATGCACAATTAATTGTTGTAAATGGAGTGCTAGAAGGCGATCCGGTGAGAGTGTTGATAGACCTTGGAGCAATAGAGAATTTCTTGTCTTGCTTTGTTGCAATAAGGTTGGGGATGGAATTAAACAAGGATGAGAAGAACAAAGTAGAGTTACCTAATGGTTAGATAGAGTAGATTGAGTCATTACCTAGAAAGATAATACTCTCTATAGGAAGGTATCATGAAGCAATCAAGTAGTGAGTAATACAACTAGATTGTTATGATGTAATCTTAGGTATGTCGTGGATGGATCACTACAACCCCATGGTGGATTGGAGAAAGAAAGTAGTGAAAACTAGTCAATGGAAGATCTTTGGGATTAAAAGGAAGATCATAAAGGCAAGAGTTTCCTCTGTATGTCATAAGGACCACATCAATTGGTAAGATAGGTAGATTTTTCATGGGTTTAATAAGAGAAGTCTAGAGTGCCTAACATAATGGACAAATTCCTAAGAAATTGAAAGATGTGGTCAATGAGTTCCAAGATGTCTTTCCGGATAAATTACCCGTAGATTTACCGCCAAAAAGGCAAGCAGATCATAAAATTGAGATACATCATGGGAAGACACCTCCTTGTAAGGCCCCATATTGACTATCACCACATGAGTTGGAAGAGTGTAAGGCTCAAATCAAGGATATGTTGCAGAATCCAACCCACATATCACCATATAGGGCTATTGTATTGTTTGTGAACAAGAAAGACGTAACAATATGCATGTGCATTGACTTCCGAGGACTAAATCAACAAATGGTGAAGAACAAATATCCATTACCTTGCATGGATGACTTGTTTGATCAACTCAATGGTGCAAGGCACTTCACCAAACTTGATTTGTGGAGTAATTACAACCAAATCAGGATTGCAAAAGAAGACATACACAAAACAACCTTTTGAACAAGGACTTCTCCAAGATTGCACAACCTCTAACAACACTATTAGACAAGGGGAAGAGGTGGATATGGGGAACCACACAAGAATTGGCCTTTCAAGAGTTGAAAGATGAATTACTATATACACCAATATTAAGATGGTATGATCAAAATATCCAATCAAGATGGCTATAGATGCATCAAGTCTAGCAATAAGAGCAGTCCTACAACAAGAATGGCAGGATGGATGACACCCAATTTTGTATTTCTCTCGTAAGTTGTTACCAACAAAATGCAACTATCACACCACCAAATGAGAAGAGTTGGCCATTGTCCTTGCAACCAAGTATTGTAAACACTATTTAGGTGAGAAGGCATTTGTGGTAGAGACGGACCACAAACCTCTAGTCTACCTCAAGACACAAAAAGATCTTTCTTGTCGATAGATTCGGTGGGTAGAGTGGAGACAACAATTCAGCATGATGATCAGATATGTGGAGGGCAAGAAGCAACTTGCAGATGCATACATCCAAATGCCAATGGCAAAAAATTTGGTGGTGGAAATCAAGAAGAACCTTTAATTTTGGCCTAGGATTCTTGTTGCTACAAAATTGATCCATGGATTGTAGGTGCTCAATCATCCAAAGGCATCACCAACATCCAAGGACTTACCTTTTGTGATGGCAAGTTGTGGATCCCATATGATATGGATCTAAGAACCACCATCTTAGCAAAATGTCATGATTCTGCCATTGCAAGTTATGTTGGAATGGACAAGATCTTGGGTGCGGTCAAACGCCATTACTATTGGCCCAAGAAGAGCAACAATGTGATTGAATGTGTTTGGAGCTGCCTACTTTGTCAACAAAATAAGGCTTATAATCAAGCTCCCACAAGACTCCTCCAACCTCTCCCCACTCCTACACAACATTGGGAACAAGTAAGCATGGATTTAGTTTGTGAATTGCCCAATACCACCTTTGGATTTGATTCCATCATCATCTTTGTTGACCAACTCAGAAAAATGATTCATGTACATCCTACCCAAGGATGTGACTGCCCCGCAACTAGCTCAATTGTACTTAGATGCAATCTTTTCCCATCATGGCTTGTCTCAAGTGCTCATCATAGATAAAGGCACTCAATTCACTAGTTTGTTTTGGAGAACACTCTTTGGGTGTTCTCCAAAACATTGTCTATGTCCATAGCTTACCATCCACAAATTGATAGGCAAAAAGAAAGGGAAAATTTTTCTATTGAGGACATGCTTTGGGGCTTTACTTTGATGAGCAAGAGAGCTAAAATTTTCTTTCAACAATTTGGTGAATACCTCCATACAAGTCACACCGTTCTTCCTCATGTATGGAGAGCATCCTTTCACACCTTCAAGCTTGATGAAGGTCTGTCCAATGGCTACCAAGGTTGACATTGTCAACACTTTTGTTTCTAAAATCCTACAAGGGGTGGAGCACGCCAAGCACAAGTTGCAAATTGCCCAAGATTGGCAAAAGCAATATGCAAATGCACACCGCCAACACATGGAGTTCAATGTGGGAGATCAAGTTTGGTTGTCAACCACCAACCTCAAGTTAGTTGGTCCTCATAAGCTCAGACCTTATTTTATTGGACCTTTCTCTATCCTTCATTGCATTAGCACCATAGCCTATCACCTCAAGCTACCGCCACATATGAAGATCTATCCGGTGTTTCATGTTTCCTTGTTTTCATGTTAATATGCTCTCCGGCCGCCCCACTTCTCTTCCATCCAAGAAATTTGACCTTGTCCAACCTTGGTTGATGAGGCGGAGGAGTATGAGTCCAAATGCATTCTCCAGAAATACATCCATGATACTCACTATCCGCATGTGGAATATCTGGTCCATTGGAAAGGGTACTCATTTTACAAGGCAACATGGGAGCCAACAGCCAACTTGACCAATGCACCAATGTTAGTTCAATCTTTTGAGCAACAACTTTGCAATGAGGACGTTGTGTCTTAAAAGGGGGAGGTCTATAATACAAGCAGCTAGACATATTATCTAGAGATGAAAACAGGCTTGGTAACATCTAGAAGTATGTTGTGTACAATGGGCTAGGTAGATCAGACAAAGATGTCACCAAAAGAGTACTTCTACTAATAGAGCAACATCCAAAAATAGCCTAAAAACTTTGGAGCTAATTTTGGAGGCCTAAACGGATGAATTAGACCTTGAAAATAAAACATTCTCTCCTCGGTAAGGAAAATGACTTGGTTTCTACCCCTTATGATTTTTCTTGTTAAGAGCTTTCCAATGGTACATCACCTGTATGATTTTTATTCCCTGTAGGAAGATTTGCTAAAGATTCCCCTTGGTCAAACCCATTTGACCAACTAGATAGGACAAGGACTGACATGTCACCCATATAAACAACTAATCAAAGGATGGAGCTCATAGACAGGTCACCGATCCATGTATCTGATCCAAGGGTGGAGCTTCCTTTAAGGGAATCCTCTTTGCTATAGAATAAAGAGAAGGTGCTCCTTTTGGGCATCAGAGGATTGAGTGTGAAAATTTTGTTTTCTCTCTTGTATCTCTCTTGGAGAGTTCTCTTGTACTCATAGTATTATAGTAAGTGGTTAGTACAATCAAATGTTCATCAATTGTAGTTCTTTATTGGTTGGCACCACATTTACTCATTTACTTTTGGGCCAAATGGCTTTTCTAGCCAAAGGTCATCCTAGAGCAAAGGTCTCTTTTAGAACAAAGATCTCCCAAGGCAAATGGTTTCCTTGTTTGATAGCCTACTTTATTGAGGAGCTATATCCCATGCTCTTGATCTGGATCCATTGTTGCTAGTTCTCCTACTACACATTCCTTCTCAATCAACTTTCCCTTGAAGTTTTAGTTCTCCTTGGGGTTGAAGGAAATCAATAATAAGCCTCTCCTCTTCCTTACTGACCACCTATTTCTTCATTCTTCTTGATTAAAGTAAGTAAGTTGAAAGAAAAAGGTAAAATTTGGAAAGAGGTGAGACATCAAAGCTCATTTGCAAACAAATGCTCAAGCTTTTTGTCAAATCTCCTCCAAATGTGATGATAATAGATGGATTCATCCCAAGGGTAAACTTAATGAGGTGATCAAGGCATTGTTAAAAGAGAAGAAGTCAAGTAACTAATGGCAGATTGAGACATACAAGGACTGCATACAAAGAGAGATTATTGAAGTAATCATGAAGCTCTTCAAATCCAACTGCACTACCTATGTACAAAAAAGTCAAGCAATATTATTCCAATATTCATGAGGTGTGACTTGTGAATTGGGCAGAAATGTTTTGTAAGCTAATCCACAACATGTGTGGAGACATAAACAAAGATGGTGGAGTCACTATCATGTCATCTTTTTGTGATACATTTCTACACCAAGATGAATTTGCTCAGCAAGGAAGAAAAGAATAAGTTCTTGTTGCATTTCTATTATTAGGGGTATTTTCATACACTCTAGGAAGCGGCCTTGGAGTACAAGAAATTTAGATTGGGTGATAAGAAGTATGCAAAGACAAAGTTGTATGTGCATGTGGAGGAGGTATACAACACCAAAAAAGAACATATAAAAAAGGAAGGAGTTATTGGCACAACCAAAGGCATAGGCATCCAAGAAGAAAAGGACATTGTAAGAAATTGAAGAATCCTAAAAAGAAGATTGTGACAAGGACACTCACAACATAGAAGATGAAGATTTCATGATGGAGGAGGATCACAATAGCACAAACAACAATGAAGGTGTCATTGGTACACCAAGGATGTTAGAAGGAGGAGAGGCAATAAAGAAGGAAACAAATGCCTAGAAGAAGATTGGCAAGTGAGGAGTCCTTTGCCCACATCAACATTTTATTGGACTTTGAAGCAAAGATGGGTGTAACAACCTAGTGTTGATGTATTTATTCTAAAGTGGTAAGAATGAGTCAATCCTATGAGGATATGGGTAGGAGTTGGCTATAAGTGAAGAGAAAGTGTCACAAATTACAGTTCATTTGTTGTTTGTTGTTTAACTTCTTGGGCAAAAACCATTTCTAGTATGAGGGTAGAGGAACCTACTATGGTGCTCTACAAAAACCTGAAAATATCTTAAATCACTCTCAAACCAATTGTAACCAAAGTTTCCTTGAAGGTGATGATGCAGTTTGCCCCAAAGCCACCAACCTCAATAGCAAGTTCTACCCTTCTACAAAGAAACACCACCAAAGGGGCTTAATTAGCAAGTAAATGTCCTTGGGTTTTGAGTTTGTATTACTAATGGCACTTAGGATTGATCAAATCCATCATCAGGCCACTCTACACATCCAGACTTTAATTCTCAACCCTTCTTCTTGGATTCAAAAATTGCAATCCTTCAATAAAATTCACACCTCTACATTGGCAAGGGCATCCAAAGCCAAACACTAGGTGAATAAAGATTGATCAGAATGGACTTTGATGTGATACAAAGTTGTATGGAAAAGAAAAATTGTTTATTATCAAGCCAAAATCTTATGTATAGTTTCATTGCTACTCAACTTTTCTCTAAAGGGGTCTTGGATGGCTAAGAAAGTTTCTTGCTGGACCTAACTACCCCACCACCACCAATTATGGTCTTAATTCCTATCTTATCTACTCTAAAAGCTGAATCAAATTTTTGACAAATGTATGACTGAAGGTGCTAGTCCTTCCTTGATCAATGTGCTGCAAGAAATAAACATCTATCTAAGCTATCACACCAAAGGGTTCTTTGTCCAAAAACTTGGCCAAATGACATTCATCCCAAAAATTGTACCAGGCCAAAGCCTTTGTTCTAGTTCTAAACTTACAAATTTACAAAGAACTTCCACAACTAAGAGGCTGGGTAGGGAGTTCTTGCAAGTAACTAATAGAGTCTGTGTACAATTATTGGAAAAGATCAAGAATGTACACTAATCTAACACTATGGTTCTTTCTAGTACTTTGGCTATCTTTGTCTCCCCTCCTTGTTGGAAAGAACATCCTTCACCCTTGAGTTGTCAAAGGACTTCTTTGGTTTGCTCTTTGTAATCAGTAATCTTCAACAATTACAAGTTCTTTACCTTGTTGAACTTCCAATCGACATGGCCTCAAAGCCAAAGAGCAAGTTGGTACATATATTCCTCATTGTAGGTTCTCCCTTTCAGCTTCTGCACCTGAAACTATAGTTCATCAATTTGGCAATTTATAGATCTCTCTTCAACTTCTTCCTAGAGCATTTTCACAAACTACACATGGACTTCTTCCACTTGCTATAGTTCCTCCTTCTTCTTTGTCTCAATTTATAAGCACTTTACTTAAAGGTCTTCTTTGGCTATCTTATGCCTTCACTCAAGTTTTTCTCTTGTCTCTAGGGCCAAAGCCAGCTCCTTTGCTTGTGCTTCCAACAAGATTGACACCTCCTTCCAATACTCAAGCATCAAGAGATCCAAAGTTGCATTCTTGACGTTGGTATCATTTAGCTCTTGGCAAAGGCTCTACACCTACTTGTCTTGAGCTCAAAGTTGATCTTCATAGTTGAGCTCCTTCTCCTTCTTTTCCATTCTCAACTTGCCTAACTCTAGTTGCACCTTGCACAATTCCTTCTTTTGACTCTGGTGAGTGGAGGCAAGAAAGGTCTTTTGCATCTTCTAGTCAAACAACTCTTATATAAGGAGTTCACCTTCTTTGCTTCCTCCTTGTAACAATCTTGGCTTTGGGTCACTTCCTCCTAGAGCTTGCTCTCTTGGGCCTTCCTTGTGTAAATTTCCTTGTGCACCCTTTGCACCAAGGTATTATATCCACAATCTTTGGACACTCATGTTGGTACTACAGTAGTAGGAGCTCTATCAACTGCAAAGCTGCCCTCACTGAATGAATGACAAAGTGAGCTTCCTCCAAAGCTCAAATGGTGGTAGTTCAGCTTGATTTTTCCTCCTTCTCTTATGAAAAAAGACTTCTGCTTCCTTTGCAATATACATTAGAGTCACCTCTGCCTTGACATGTATTTTATCTTTATGTTCTATTGCATCCTTATCTTTGGGCCAAATGACATTTTGAACTTTGGGGTGAAGTTCCTCTCCTTCCTTTGAGTGACTTTTACCCTTCTACAAAGATAGGGATCAAGGAGTGGGGATTGGAGGTTCAGGCTCAAGTCCAGTCACCTTGTTATGCATTTCATCTACCTCATCATCATCATCATCTCCCGCTTCTCTAGCTTCTTTTGTCAATGGAAGTCTGGGGGCAGATTGAGCATCCTTCAACTATTCTTCTTCTTGGTACTTCTCCTTGCATTGCAAAGTGGAGAACCTTTTTCCTCTTCATCAATCTCTTCTTCTAAACCAACCTCTTCTTCTTCCTTGGTGTCAAAGGTCACTTTGATGATGGGAGGGTTCTTCTTTGCTAGCTTCTTGGTTGATGTGGAGGCTTGGGTTGGTGGTGCTTGCTAATTCTTTGGCTTGGTAATTACCACTTCTTTGTCCATAGGCAAAAATTTCCTTATCCAAGAAAATTCTGCATCCTCCACCCAATATTTCTTGATCATTGACATCCCCTTGGGCTAGGAAGCAAAGTAATTTGTAGTAGGGTGATGGCTTAGGAATCTCCTATGCTACTACTGATTTAACAAATTGAGACCCATGTAGAAATGGATCACAAATTGTGCTAAGTAAGTGGCTCTTCTCTCATCCAAGAAGTTTTGGTGAAGGGTTTGGACCTATAAGTAGAACATATGAGCCCAATTCATAGGCTTGCTTTTATACATCTTGTAGAGGAACATAACTTGAATAATTTTTTAAGTAAGTTGCACATTTTTTATGGAACAACTTCATAATCACTTTTACAATCACCTACTAAGGTTTGTTTTTATAGTTGAGAACTTGCAAACCATTATTGCAATTGCAAGGTTCTCCAAAGGTGTCCTTGATCTCTTGGGTCAACCCCCAATCATAAAATTTAGTGTCAATTGTTATTGCTTTTGTTGAGCATGCATCTAGACCAAGGACATTCCTCCAATTCTCCTTTATCCAGCCCATGGGCTTCCCTCTCAAGTCCTCATTACTCTTCTTCTTTTGTTTGTGAAGGATCTCCTTATCCCCTTTTTTATGATTGTCCTTCTTTTCTTTGTTAGTTGTATTCTCTCATGATGGCACCAAGTGTGCATTATCCTCTTGATTGCCTATTGTGGTGCTCACCTTTTTGTGTTGATTGATTTTTTATTATGATGCATAATTGGTGCCATCATGAGAGAATATGGCTAACAAAGAAATAGAAGGGTGGTCATCAGAAATAAGATAAGGAGATCCTTCACAAACAAGACAAAGTCTCAATCTTACAAAGAAGATAGATGACAAAGCACCCTCCATGACCCAAGGTAAGTATAAGAACAAGGCTAGAACATTTGGTACAAAGGAAGGTAATGAGGTCCAAATAGAAGAAGGATAGAAAATGAAGAAGAAAGGATATCTTAGGCCAAAGAGGTACCCACAATCAAAGAGATCATGAAGGCCAAAGAACAAGACTCCATGCAAGTGCACTTGCAAAAGAGAGAAGAAGATGCACACTTGGTTGAAGATGCAACCACTACTCACAAGAAGAAAGAGAAGAAGTATGTATTTTGCTTCCAAAGAGTTGATAGAAAATGAGAATGAGAAAGACAAGCCTTTGGGACAAGACAAGCCTCACAAGGAGGAAGATTTAAGATGGCACAATCCCAATCACTCTTGTGGGCAATGATCAACATGATGGGTCCAACTATTCAAGTGTTGGAAACTATTCAACACTACTCTCAACTCTACTACTAAATTGGATGAGACTATCATCAACCATGCAACGTTGGTCCCTCATCTTCATTTGGTTTCTCAAGCGGCTAACAAGAAGAACATAAGAGCTCATGAGAAGCTCAAGAAGCTTTAGAAGTGGCTCAAGACCAAAGGAGAGAATTTTTGTGAGTAGGAGTAGACAGTGGATAGATGGAAGAAGGTAAAGCACACAAGATGGGAGAAATATGATGGAGAGCACAAGTGGAGGTAAGAGTCCTCAATCTTGAGATTGAAAAACAAAAGATAGAACATGATGAATAGATTTATGCCCAAGATAAAGAAGTGACCATGTTGAAGATTGAGTTAGACAAGACATGGATCAAGATCATCAACAATGAGATAAAGAATCATAAAGAATTAAAGAATTATAAGGAATTATAAAGAGCTTGCAAAAATCTGCATTGAGGAGTTGACCAAGCAGTTGGATAGACAAACAAAGAGAGAGGACTTCATCTAATTATGGTGAGACGAGAGCTAGAAGGAGAAATTCCAACTATTGGTATGAGCATGGAGGAGGAGCATACAAGAGTGCTCATGACAATGGAAGACACAAGGAACCAAATGATTGAGCATATAAAGAAATTAGCAAAAACTCTACCACATCAAGTCAAACTACATGATCTCATGACCCAAATTCATGCATTAGAGGCAAAGGTATACAACAATGAGCAGCTCACATATTTGTACACTTGTCTCAAGGGGCATACAAACCAAAATTTATCAAGACATTGAATGCAATGCTTCTCAAGTTTGTAGATTACAAGGAGAAGGTCAAATTGCTCATTAGGATGTGTAAGGCAATTGGAGTGATTTTTGAGATAATGAGTTGTGAAATAGACTAAGCGTAGAATGATCATTGGCCTAGTCATACAAAGAAAAAATCCTTTAGGCCAAAGATTTTTGTGATTGTATATTACCAACTTGCAACACTATTTGTGAGCGGCTAGTTTTGTAGCCAAAGATCTTCATTATAATCAAGGGAAAATTAGAAGTAATAGACAAAATTGAGGAGCTCATCTAGCATTGCCACCAAGGCAAATATCAATTAAGCTAGATTGGAATAAGATAAGGTAATCAGATAAGATTAGCAATGAGTGATGTATATGTAATAAAGAAATTTCCAATAAAGTGGAGCTAGTGGATTTCCTTAGTGAAGAGAGTATGAACAGTATAAAGGGTTTTGGCTTGATGTAAACCAAGTTCATTCCTTCAATCAATTTTATGGCAAACAAAGCTTTTTACTCAAAGACCTCTATGATCTTATGTATATGTTGTTTGCATTTTGTGTGGTTGATTATTTTCTTGTTCAAGTAGTGATGAAGAATCTTGAAGTAAGAACAAGAGTGCTTGAGTGAAGAGTATCAATTGCACTTGTTTGGAGTGTTGGATCTCTAGGGCTTTGAATAATCAAGGCAATGTGATGTGTGGCTAACAAAGATTGGGAGCATCCTAAAGAACTACAGTACCAAAGGCTAGGCAATATGATGAATCCATGACTCCTTCAAGATTGCACCTTTTAGGAAGGGTAGTATGCATTCTTGGTAGTTGTAGTCATCAAAGTGATATGGACTTCATGATGAAAATACTGGTAATGTAGGAATAGCCTTTGGCGTGTGTATGATGTTTGTGGTGCTAATGACATTTGGAGCATTCATGAAAATCATGAAACTAACAAAGTTTGAGGCATTAATAAAGATTGAGCATAACAACCATCGGCCTAATTGCACCTTCAGCAAAGAGTGATTTCAAAGCAAAGTGACCTTTGTGACAAATAAACCATCACCTTCAAGAATAATTTGGAAAGTATCCATAGTGAAAGTGATTTTTTCCCCTTTTTGCAGTGAACCATTGAGGGTGGCACTATACTCTTCTAGGGATAATACTCTTCTAACCCAAGAGGTTAAATAGGGGAAAAAAATTGACCATCATGACACTTTCTTTCATCTTCTAGTCATTTTCAACTTGTATCTCCGTGGGAACAATCTATTCTTAGTGTTTTACCACATTTTTGGTCAACATTTTGGTCAACTCTAAGTCACTATAGTAGAGCAACACTAGCATTAGTAACTATAAGGAAGAAGAACGTATTGTGAAAGAGAAATCAAAGAGCTTTGGTTCACTGAGAAATAGAGGAGAAAGTGTCTCCCATTATCAAAATCGAGAAGAGGAAAAAAATCACTCTTCAAAGGAGAAACAAGAAATTCTTTTTTCCAAATGCAATGATGTGTACAAATCAAATCTCTTGGAATTTTGAAAGCGTGTTATCCACTAGCAACTAATGAAAATTCCAAGGCCTTTAGAGCTCTGATACTGTGTGAGAAAATGAAACAGACTGTAAGATTAGCTTCAAATAACCCCTCCAATAGGGATTAAATAAGTAAATATGCAAGCTCCTGAAGATCAACAGTCATGTTTGATTGACATGATTGATGACAAATGTTCCATTACCGGTCATGTTTATCTAACATCCTGCCTTTGCTTGGCAGATACAGTAGATTGAATCCAGTCCTAAGGTTGGGTCAAGGAATTAAGCATGTCTTGCCACTTTTGCATAAGCATAATAAGCATAACGTACTGGTTACAGGAAGCCCTCTAATTTCCTCTCGCGTGACCTTGCTAGTCAATATCAGTCTCCTAGTGTATGTGAAATCTTGTCACAGATGTATATTCAAAGGGCCATGTAAATTCCAAGGGCTTTCGACTACGAGAACTCTATTGCTTGAAAATTTTTAAGATACCCAGCACATGGAGAAGGCACTGGACTTTGGGTAGAACCGAGAAACTAACCTGGATCAAATGTTCTGCGAAACGTAGGTGAAACGCAATGAGAGGAAAGAGGCTGTAACAGATACGGGTCTCTAGGTGGAGAGAGATTTGACCGTCATTAGTCATGACCTAACTCAGGAAAGGACTTTCGTCACTTTCTAATAAAGTTGGTGATATTAGCGATAGACTGCAAAGAGGAAGAATATACCCGAGTGGAAGGATATAACATTAGAGTTCAAGCTTCACAATGACAACAATATTGTTTTTAGAATTCCAAGTTAGAATCTTTTCAGCTCTAGCTTAATTTTCACCTGTAAACTTTGGGCCTATAGGATTGATCGGTGTCTCTTTCTGGTTCCTCTAGCACTGATGAGTTTGTGAAGTTTCGCAAATTGCATACTGTTGGAAGATGAGTTTCCATCTTTACTTGAGCTGGTGGGA
Organism: Lunularia cruciata; assembly: GCA_948567375.1. Taxonomy (NCBI): domain Eukaryota; kingdom Viridiplantae; phylum Streptophyta; class Marchantiopsida; order Lunulariales; family Lunulariaceae; genus Lunularia; species Lunularia cruciata. The sequence continues at coordinate 45,502,931 of OX419757.1, forward strand.
CAGAATTTGGATGAAATGCAAACTGCCTCTACACAATTACACGGTATCCATTGTATGAAATCCGTTCGGGTTCGGATCTCGACTGACATTTCTTGTCGTCTTAACGAGAAGTAAAGTTCTCTCAAAAGTAAGCGTAGATGACCTGTACTTAAATTTTACGTCAAAATGTACGTACCTGTACATTTTAATATACAACTTGTTTGCTGAGCCCTGCAGTAACGGATGAAATGAACAATCAATGATTAGACACTCAGAATTCTTCAACTACAGTATACCATTTCTGACATACAGAGAGTTCTTTGAGTGGCTTCTGCACACCATTGCTCACATAGCATGCCTGCAGAGTATGATTCGTGGCTTCGTGGGATAAATATGGATTCCCCAGAGGCTTGAAACAAGTGGCGGATGCAAACAAGCAGATTCACAAAATGTCACTCTTTGAGCGGAGCACCTACCTCACAACCACCAGGAAACATTGTTCCACAGGGATATTCTGCTGCTGTAGGCATAGTGAAGAATCTTCTGTATGAGGCCAAAGTACTGTGTGGCTTGAGATAGAGGAATTCCTCACATGACCTTTGAAGATAGTTGGAAAACATTTGCATTATTCTAGTCACTTTTATATTATTTTGATGATTTCAGATTCAGAAACCACAGGAAACCTATGTAGAGAGGACAGTAGAAGCATGTGCAAGTCCCTGCTGATTACAGTTCCCCCCTCCTCAGAAATAACGTATCCGCTCCCTTAGCACCCCATGTAGGCATATCGACTCACGAATTCTACTATGTACACCATTGAGCTGGTGCTAAGGAGGGGAGCCTGACATTCCCATCTCCAAGGAGACGAAGTTTAAGATTTTGCACGGCCCTCGAATCAAAACTTGGGATTTCTTCTCTATATTATTTCCCTTCCAAATTACACACAGGTATTTACAGGCATTAAGTGGAATGAAATTCAGTGCCACACTTTTTGTTAATATCTTGGACGAAGGCCCAGGCCGGGATTCTTGCAGTTGCGTAGATTATGAAGCAGTACTGGGCTTACAGTTTGGGCCAGGTATATGAGTAGCGACTTTGTCTCAAACTTCAACAAACTGCTCTCGCTCTCTCTCGCTTTCTCTCCTCTCCTTTCCTCCTTGAGAAGCCGCATTTTGTTCTTCATCATTCTGAAGCTCTCTAGATCTGTCCCTTCGTCTAGCATTCACTAATCTCTCACTTCAACCACAATGGCGATCACGATGCGCCAGGGAAGTAGCAGTGCAGCAACCACCTTGGTTGTTCTCATGTCTGCGTTACTTTTAGCAGAATATGCAGCAGCATTGACTATCAATGTTGGTGGGAGCAGCGGTTGGGGTGCAGGTGTTGATTACAAGGCTTGGGCTGCCGGCACCAGAGTGAAGCCTAACGACGCTCTTTGTAAGTGGAACTCTTTTGCTTATCCTTTCGTATATCTTCTGAAGTTTTTTGAACACGATGGGAACATTTTACAGCTGAAGTAAAATGCTCAAAACAATTGTGGTTTCCACTCTGCGAATGCGGTTTCAAAGAACTAGACCCATGTTTACGCTCTCAAGTACTTGGAAACGAATAATTGATCGGTACTGATCTCGCATCGCCCATTTGCTGCAGTCTTCAAGTATATCGCAGGACAGCACAATGTTTTGCAAGTAAGCAAAGCAGATTACGACGCATGTAAGACCACCGCCCCCTGGAGGAAACTCACATCCGGAGCCGACACAGTGAAGTTCACCAACTCAGGAACCTATTATTTCATCTGCGGTTTTCCAAACCATTGTGCAAGTGGAATTAAAGTGGCTGTTACCGTCAAGTGGTAACCAGCTACTCTCCAACCGTTTGAAGTAACCCATTACCATGAGACTAGCAATTTAATTCAGTGAACAGAGAAGTAATTTCATTTCTACTGAGGGTAGTCAACCGTTAGGCTAAGATTCCAATTGGCTCACGAGTGTGATATTCACCGGCCTCCAGTCAATAATAGGCCCCAGGATTCCGATATGTCCTGCAGCTCTCTTTACTCAGCTCTTTCCTTCATTAAGCTTTCCCATTGGAAAGTAGAGTAGACCACTTAAAGAATCAAGTAATGCTAAAAGCTAGTTTACGTACTGAATAGAGCAATTGCAGTGTCACTGACAGGCAGATCCTGTCGATTTATATGTACAAGGATGTGATCTTTTTTGTTCCAGTACACCCATGGTTTGAGCTATAAGAAAACTTGTGATTTTTCTCATATGGATTACATATACACTTCTAGTGCAGTAAGTCGATGGATGAGGCAATTGCTGTGATACATTTCAAGATTAAACGTAGATGTATCAAACATACAAACCAAGACATGGGTATTACAGGGTAAAGTTTACGAGTTGCGACTAGGTACAGTTCAACAGCTCCTGTAAGTAGTTATGTTCTGTAGCTGTAGTGAAAGTACGGATATCCCAGAAAGGTACGTTTAACGGATTCCACGGAGGAAGGTTCAATTGCGCAAGCTCAGCTTGTACAGTACAGGAGAAAATAGCGCCTTTTATGAAGAGCTGTTTAATCTGTAAGTGACAAAGAAGTCGGCATGAGTAGCAACCGGAAGGTTTAATACGTTATGTAGGAGCGTCTGTGTTGGTCACGCTATAGAAAGCCCTCAATAGACAGGGGAAAAGGGAAGGGTTTAGATGCTGGTTCAATTTACTCACAGAGGATAACTTATAGTAGGTCAAGGAGCCAACTCAGCTCCTTACTATATGAATACTGATCTTTCATCGAGAGAGCACCACGGTCCAAGCTAGTGAGGTCCAAGAAAGGGCATCCAAAACATGGTTCACGAACTACAGGGAAACAGAAGAAGAAAACCAACGCTTGATTACGATAACAATTTCCTTCTGAATCCTGATTCAGTATCTCACATCTTTCGAGGAAAAATTTAGACTCATAATCCTGAACCATCGCGTCTGTTCGTTCTCAATCAAGGCGTCACAATATCGTGGGCACCTCCCGTAGACCTGGGCGAATTGTACAAAAAAGTAAGGTGCACTCCCGGTCTCAATTGGCTCCAAAGCACACAGTGCCGGCGCCATGGCTGCTTCAATACCGCGTGAAGCAGCTCTAACCTACTGTGAATATAAGAAAGCAGCTATCAAGGTTGCCAACAAAATTGACCCGCCTGTTAAGAACAATCCGTGCCTTTGCAGTTGTATGAGTTGTGGAACTCTCAAGAATAGAAGCAAAACACCGTTGAGAATTTGCGACAACCCGGAGTACTTTAAGAAAACTCGCAACGTCGGGTTTCCAGGATCCAATTTACCTCGAGTAATCGTCTGCTGTCCGTTGCACGATGGTGTAGACGAGGAATATCTCGGAGGTTTGACTTCGACTAATTACCTGAAACCAATTAAGAGCAGTCCCGTTACGAGTTTCTAACAACTGAAATGGATTAATACACGTCAAGAAAATGCTCCTTTCCCACACCAGTTCCAATGTTGCCACTGATAGCAGCGTCATTTTCCTGCGCAACCTACGACTCCTCTGAGATTGATGCTCTCGGTTCCTCCTCTCGATTCATCGGTTATCGCTCTTCATTGTATTCAGAGAACACGTAGCTAAAGCACAATATTCTGTTCAAAAACTAATCTACCGATCAGGAAACCAAATGAGCAAAGGTTGCTCAAATCCACTGCTAAACCTGAACCGCGAAAGGAGGAAAACCTTCTAAATATAGTTAGATCCCTTCAAAGTTCCCCGCCGGATTCAAATCGAATAAAACACCAGGATTTGCTTCCTTTCCGCTAATTATAAACAGTGCAGCGGAATCAGGGTTTATCCAGCCTTGATTGTCACAACGCGCTAGGTCAGTAGATTCAATCAAGTAACACTCCCGTGTCGGTAATCGTACATGCACATAACCCTCAATCAACAAATAGTAGTCAATGTAACCTGGAGTCTGAACAACAGTATCTAATCCTGTGAATGGTGTTCTGTCCACTTATTTCTCTCTGCCATTACAGGTTGGAAAGCAGTTCTACCAACTCAGTCTTGCGGTTACGGGCACTGTAGACAGTCCCAGTGTAGAGAGCCCCTCAACATCATGGCAACGACTGCCCACCCGAACCTCGCCGCGACGATCAGATCGCCGAAAGGCGGTGGTAGCATTCGACCAGAGCCTCTTTGTCCCCGACCTACATGTGAGTGCATCAGAATCTCAAACAAAGGAACAGGACCTCCTAGGTATGGTGACGTGAAACTGCTCAAGGCATCGCCTTTACTGAAAGGATCTGCGTGGACAAACCTGTACAAGAGCGACCCTGTAACGGATCACCAAGATCTAGACCTTCGTCGAGATCCCACCCCCCCAAACACAACATCGTTGTTTACTTGCAAGAAGTACATTGCACAACAGTGTAACCGCTAGAATTCAACATCTTCCCTTGTTAGTGTTAGCGGTAGTCAATCTGGAGGTCGATAGGGAAGATTTCCGGCCAGAAAAGGCGGGATCAACAGAATTTGGAATGTGCCGCTAAATCTAGATGTTTGTGATTCAATTTGTATAATATGCAATCTGTCGGTTCGCCTTCTTGGAAAGAAAAACCATCACATCTATCTCCGGTAGCATGCGTATGCGTATCGCGTCTAATTTGATTGTGTCCTATATTGAAAATAATTTTCTATTTTATATATTTAAAATTTGTAAATTGAGCTTTTTACAGATATATAGAATAGTTTTCGTTTCCACCATATTTAGCCATGTTGGAATATGGTCTTTAGTGGTACTCGGATGTGGGTGTTATTGTTCAACGGATGGATGTGCATTTGGCATACATATTGATATGTTGGGCCAATGTGAATGGACTATTGGTATTGGACAATGCTCTACATTGTTGTTCAATTGTTCGTCTACATTTTGAAGTGTTCCTTGGGTAAATATAATATTACTAGTTAGATACATTATCTAGAGATGAAAACTAATTTTAAATATTTTCAATGATAGTATATAAAATGATTTAAATAAATCAGAGAGATCTCATTATAACATACTTTCACTAATAATGTATAGGTCTTGAATATTTTGAAATTTCAAAATCTATTTCTAAATAAAAAATTATATTTTGAAAAATATAATTTTTTTTCTTCTTGAAGAAAAAATGTTGTTTTCTCCCCCCACTTGTTTATCATGTCTAGATCTTTCAAATGATACTTCACCCAAATTATTCTTGAAAAATAGAATATTTTCACCTTCTTGAAGAAAAGGTGTTGTTATCTCTCCCACCTTCCCACCTGTTTATCTTGCTGAGATCTTCCAAATGGTACTTCAACCATACTATTTTGAGCTTCTTATAGTAAAATTTATTCTTTATTTTACTTGTTTGACGAGCAAAATAGGACAAGGATAAATATATCACCCATCCATATATCAAATCCAAGGGTATAGCTCCTTTTGAGTGTCTACTCTTTGTTATATAATAAAGACAATGTGCTCTTCCAAAGCATCACAATATTGAGGAAAGAAATCTTATGGTCTTTTGTATTTCTGTTGGTATTTCTCTTGCCCTCAAAACATTACAATGATATCAAAGTAGTTGTTTAAACCCAAGTGAGTAATTTTGAGAAGAGGAAAGGTAGTGCAATTGATAGATTGGGGTGTCTGGGGGAGTGGATATGGGTTGGATGCTCTTGGAGGATGATTTCTTACAGCTCACACATCTATTCCATATAAAGAAAGTATATCTCATTTACCATTTTGGAGTGGAGTTCATGGACATAGTAATGAATTTGCCAAACCATGTAATTCTACATGATAATTATAGGATTCTATCTATGTTGATATACTATAGAGAGTGAGATTTGATAATTTTCATTTGGGTAGGATGCAATGGATCCAAATATATCAAGTCTTCTTACTTTTAACGGTCAAGTAGAAATCTGGTATGTATTTAAATAAAAAGTGATGTTCAATGATTTTGTAATCTGCAATTTTGGTGAGGAATATGTAATATGTCGTGTGTATATACATTGCTACACAACATACATCACTGTCAACATCACACACTATAGAAGCACAACTCACACATAAGTCATAGATGTACTCTAAAGAGCCACAATAATCAGTTCGGTTACACAACTCAAATCACACTCAATCACATCAGTACTTGATCTGTCACTCAATGATCTGCCAACAATTGGGCATTGATTATAGTCAAACTACACCCACTCTAGCTAAGAGACTCCAAGTGACTCTCGTCGACTTTCTATCCACTCTAGCCAAGAACTCAAAGGCTCAACAATAGAGAAGTGAGCTCTTTGGAGCTGCACTCCTAGGGTATACTCTTGATTTTGACCTAGGTCTCACACCAACAATCCCACTAACGGCACACCCGATGGTGCAAATGTTGCAAGTGATGGTGGGCCCCACTATGTAATCAATACCCAAAACAAAAAATCTGACTGACGGCAAGTAGTCTATGAGTAATTGCCAAAGTACCTCTAACTACTATCACTGCTACTCCAATGTCCAAGCAATCTAGATGCAAAGCTAAAATTGCATGATAACTGTTGTGTGTATATACATTGCTACACAACATACATCGCTATCAACATCACACACTATAGAAGCATAACTCACACATAAGTCATACATGGACTCTAAAGTGCCCCCCTAGTTGGCAGTTAGGTCCCTCTAACTCCAGATAGTCGTCTACTCCAAGTATATGGTATACCCTATGGTGGGCAAAAGATCAAGAGGCCAAGTGCTATCGAGCCCCATTGTTAGTCGCCTATCTATAATCTATACCATATAAAGGATGAACTAACTATAAGTCAAGTATATCTAGGGCATAACCATTGTCCTTGAGGAACCACCATGAGGGGAGGAGTCATATATGCCAAATGTCATCCTCTCGAACAGCTATCACACATTAACATAGTAGTAGCTCCACCAAAAGAGCCACATAACATACACCTCAAGCCTGCACGTACGAGTACCAAGCTTGGATCCATAGTACCGTCAATGTTTAGGAGGTGGCATGGCACACAATTGCGCATATGATCCTTCCAAACAACACCATCATGTCCTTCCAACACAAGGACTCCAGATGGCAAAACCTCATGCACTCTCAAAATAGTGCAGCCTATCAAAACATCAAGTGTCATTGGTGTTGTCTGTTGTAGATATACATAGTCACCTAGATGAAATTGAAAAATCAAAGGTCTAAAACCTCCTCCTTGAATGGTAGCATAACATGAGGTATCTCTATACTGAGCAATCACCAAGTTCTTAAAGGCCATCGGCATCACTCTCCAAAAGAGCTCTACCCATTGAGAACATGCGCTCACCCATACATCTGGATCATCCAAGTCCAAGACTATAGTAGCATCTTGATGAATGGTTGCAATTAAATATGGATCTTGTCCATAAAGTAGAAAGTAATGAGAGAAGGATGCTAAAGAGGCTTGCCGGCTGAACCAATAGCCCATAGCCAACCAAGGTAATTGGAGATCCCAATCTCCCAAGTGGCGTCTCTGCAAACCATACTTTTGCAATCCTCTCTTGACTGTCATTGATCTTGGGAGGTTGTATGATGATCAATCAAAGCCTTGTCACACAAGACCTGAAACTCCCCCAAGAACTTTGTACCTTGATCAGTCAAAACCTCAGCTAGTGCACCAAAATGACTAAAAACCCAATCCAAGAATGAGTAAGCCGTCCCTCCATTAGACTTGTCAAGAAGTGCTACCAACTCAATCCACTTGGAGAAGTACTCTTCTATCACCAAAACATACAAATGATGTCTTACAGTCAACAATAAAGGTCCAACAAAGTCCAAACTCCAACGGTATCCCAATCCCATGACAATGGGTGTAACTGTGGTGTAGGAGCATTGAATGATGCTCTAACTTAGTCACAAACCACACATCTGGCAAAAATTGCTATACATTGGTTTGCATACCGCACCACCAATAATGAATCTAAAGTAAGCTATATGTACACTTTATTCCAAAATGTCCTAGCTCCTCATGAGCATGATGGACCAACTATAGTCTCTGAGATGGAAGTGGTACTACTCTCACTCTACATCCTCCCATACATGCAAAAGGTGTTTGCACTCCAATCTAAACTGCTTAGCTTGTTGGAGGACACGATCTCTCTCCTTGGCCCCAATTGTGCCACCAACAGCACCAATGCAAAGATAGTCCATCACTAAGACATCATCATGAATATTTTCCTGAGTTGTACTGCTATCTCCACTCTCTAGATCTATGACCTCAATAACTCCTCTGTATGCATTGAGAGAGATACCACCAAAGTCTCAAAAAATATATAGAGAAAGGCAGATGCATGCCAACCTAGTACCATCTCCTTATCTGTCTCACCATGCCAACGTGCTCCGGTCTGATCTTGCTGGCTAGGACATGGGTTTCTACTCAACCCATCTCCATCATGGTTCACCACTCTAGGTTTATGAACAACCATGAAATCATACTCCTATAAAATCAAAGCCCATCCTGCAAGCTTCCTTGAAAGCTTGTCGGACTCCATCAACCATATTAGTGGTTGATGATCAATGATGAGACTAAAGGGGTTACCAAATAGGTAGCATCAAAAATGTGTTATTGCCCAAACTGCTACCAAACACTCCCCCTCATATGAACTATACTTCACCTCCACTAAATTGTTGGAGCGACTAGCATAGGCCACCACAAACTCCTTCCCCTCATCATCATGGTGGGTGAGCACTGCTCCAAGCTCCAACATATTCCAATCAGTGTGAACCTAAAATGGTCGTCCTCTGATCTGTCTCCTCAAAATAGGAGCAAATGTCAACCTCTCCTTGAGCTCTACAAAAGCTCTTTCCTACTCATCTTCCCAACACCACTCTTGTGTAAGCTTGGTCAGCTTTGTCAAGGCCTTGGCAATAGCACTAAATCCTCTAACATAACGACGATAGAAGTTTGCCAACCTAAGGAATGCTTGCACTCTGCTCACACTGTTGGTCAAGGAATATGTGCAATAGCCTCCACCTTGGTCTATTGAACACCAAGTCCTCCGGGTAGATAGTGTGACCCAAATACTCCACCTGCTCATGGAAGAACCTACACTTCCTAGAATGTAATTTGAATCCATGAGATCTCAACCTCTCAAACACCTCCAACAAATGTCTCTCATGCTCCTCCATAGTAGTGTTATAGACCAAAATGTCACCAATATAACACCGAGCAAAATCCAATCCAACTAGGATACTATCCATGACCCTCTAAAACTTAGGAGGAGCATTCTTTAACCCAAATAGTAAGAACCTCCATTGATATAACACATCTTTACCGTGAGGATCAATAACCCAAAATCTTGTCTTGGACTTATCCTCCTCTTTGATTGGCAACTAATGATATCATGCTTGAAGATCCAAAGTATTGAAGACCCTTGCATGCCCAATCATATCAAAGATCTCCTCCGGTGTATGCATGGCCTACCAATCAGCCCTATCAATTGATAAGATGGTAATCTCCACACATTTGCCTATCTATGTAGTTGTTATGCATATCCTTCTTGGCTGGCATCACTACTGCTGATGCATACTATCCATGTGAAATCTCCACCAAATTAGCCTCAAAAAGGTCTCTACTTTGAATCTGAATCATGTCCTCTCCATATCACTATATCGATAAGGACATTAGAAAATTGGTGTATTGCTAGTCAACTTGATTCGAATACCATATCCTTTTAGAGCACCCAAATCCTTCATATTGAAGGCAAAACAACTCATGTAGCTCCTCAAGAACCTCCAAACTCTCTATCTTTCCTCTCTTGTAAGCTTGGATCCAAGATCTGGCTCCCAAGTATCCTTTGTAATTGTCATAAGAGTGGAAGACGTACTGACTAGCTACTACACTAGACCCTTGGGAGCAATAATGTCATGCTTCCAACCACTAGAGGTCCCAACCTCAGTGTGAAAAACTCCTTTTGATCTGGCTGCAAGCTCCATACGTCCTCTAGCTGCATCCCAAGTAGACCGCGCTCACCTAGATGGACTCCAAGTAGACCACTCTCTGTAGTAGCTACTGGTTGTGTCCCAAGAATACCATGTCCACTCGGTCCATTGCCCCCAGCATGTGCTTGAATTGTCTTGAAAGGCATAGGACTCACAAGTGTTTGAGTGGTGATGCCTATCAAGCATATCCTACGCTGCTCTACTAAGCCAAGGCTCACAATCCAGGTCAAATAGTTCAAGTCCATAGCCTAACCTAACACTTGATGCCTAGATGCCTCTAACATTGCTAGAACAATGGTAATATCGATACAAAAACCCATTGCGTGCTCTCTCTCTCATCTGCATTGGGCTCCACCAATTGCTATAACTATGAGTCCCAAACCAATCCAAGACCTCCCTCTTGAAAAGCATAAGAGCCTAGGAAACTCAAAGAGTGAGAAAAGTAGCCCTAGGCTGTCCAACTAGGTTCACCACTGCCAAGGTGACCTATCAGCCACTACCACCGTTTGAGACTGACACCCAACATCCAAGATGTCATCAACAAGGATGTGGTCTAGTTGTTGAATACCATCATATGCATGTTGTAGAACCTGTCTAGGTAAGAGATTCATCCACCAAAGATGAAGATGATAAGCCCGTGATCCCACACTACCTGCATCTAACAATACAACAAGTTCCATCCAAGAATGGATGATGTGTACTTGCCACCACTCTAGTGCAAGAATCACCCATCAAAGGAACTTTCTCCAAAATGTAAGCTAGAGAAATGGACTATTGAACCTAGAGATGTTGTAGTATCTGTAACATCTCTTAAAACACACCAAAATGAGGATCCTAAAGACCTAACCCTTGGCCAGCACATGTATATCCTTGACATGGCCATCCAGAAATCACCAAATGAATTGGCCCATGTCTCTCTAGATCATGCGCCCCTAGTAAGGAAATGTCTGCTGGTAAGGCCTTTTGGTAACCCTTGACTGCTACATCGGTAATAACTCATGATACCAATAGGCCAAGTGTGTCATATGATGGAGTGAGACTCACCTAGTAGTCTCATCTCTCTCCATATACAAGTACTTATGTACTCATATACCCGCCTGTAGTACCACAACTAGTCCGGTGCTAATCCCACCAAACAACTCCAATGGACATACTACCTCTACTAGATACTACCAAGCAATGAGTGTGGTATCTAGAGGTGTCAAGGTAATTGACTCTAGAGGCTCATCCTCACACTCATCTCTTTGTGGTGCAAAGGCTCCACTCCAAGCTTGCTGCACCAACCAATCTACATGCTATTGCAATGCCTCCTCTGAACTCCACAAAGGAACATCCGAGGTGGATGGAACAATCCCACTTGTACTCCAAATCTAAGTGATCTCCTCTAGTACTGGAGTTTCCTCTGCATGGGCATTCCCCTCCAATAAATCACCAAGCCAAGTAACTACACTACTAAAAGCTGAAATTGATGATGCCATGGTCCCAAACTGTAGTGAGCCAAGACTGCCACCACTGAAGCATACTGGTAGGCAACATACTCATCCTTTGCTAGACTGCCAACCTGGTCTATAGGAGGTCTCCTCCCAATAGTCAATACTCAAACTCATGGGGTATAACACTACTCCCCCAACTAGCATATCATATGACTCAATTATTGTCGCAATAGCTTGAGCTCCTACCACCAAGCTATCAATCGAGTGCCCAGGTTGAATCTGAACAACTAGCTCTCCACGTGTGATGTATTGTGTTGAACCACCACCTAGAGATGTTTGGATGTGAAATGGACACCTCTCCACATCTATCTTCCATAACTTTAGACCGACAATTGCAGCCTTCCCCAACATAAGAGGTTGCGCACCAAAGTCTAATAAGACTCTTTATGGTGTATAGACCTTCCTTGAAGATCTCACCAAACTGAAAATCCTCCTCTGGTTATCCCATGGGACAACACCAAGTATGAACTGCACTCTCACAAAGGTCGGTCTAGTTGGCTAGAGGCCAAGAGAATTTGTTTCCGTTCATCTTGAAGATTGGTGGCTTCAAAGTAACATTAGCAGTCAAACACAAAATTCTCCACTGTTCTCAAAAGATTCTTGCCTTCAAACACCTTGGGTTTTGGAAATCGAATGCAATCTTCTCCATCTTGAATTGGCACCTCTCTATATGTTCTTGTTGTTACTGATCTCATTCATCCAGCAATTGAGTCAGGTGCTCAATTTGTTGTTGCATCGTAAGGATGACGTTTGGTATTGCCGCTATAGCTACTACTCTATCCCACTACTCCCACTTTATCTAATCGATTAACATGTAGATGCAACACGTCCACCATTCTCCATAAGTTACAACCGGAAGTATCAAGGGTTCCTCAAACACGGTGATCATATGTAGAAAATCCTGCCCAAAGCGCAAAGTGATGAATTGTGTGAAATGATGCTTGGGCAATATCTGGACATGGAAATCCCAATGGTTTGGTGAAAGTAGATTTAGTGGTCCATAAATTCCATCCATCCCATTCATGCTCTGATACCAATGTTAAAGACCAAGACCAAGGAGAGAAATAGGAGAATGGAAACTCACATTGGGACACTCAAATGATTGAAAAATTTGAATGCCTAGCATGAGCTTTGGCATTGGTATTTACAAGTAGCATACAAGGCTCTTGAGAAGCTTCTCAAGAAGCTTCCTTGAGCCGCTTTCTTAGAGTGCAAGCCAAGTTAACTAGGAAGCTTCTCAAGAAACTTCCTTCTAGAAGCTACCTACTTGGCATGCAAGCTAAGCTAGTTAGAAGCTACCTGCTTGGAGTGCAAGTTAACTAGTGGGGAAGCTTCCCAAGAAGCTTCCTAGATGCTTTTGGAATATTCTAGGCTAATTTGGCTTATTCTCTACTTTGTTAGCCTTACTAACTACGTCGCTAAACTCTGTACTATTACATGCCCCATTGCTAAATCTACATCAACATGATCATAGCTTCTGCACACGATCACTCTTAGGGAAATCTAAGACCATGATTGAATGTACCAACAATCAGCCAAGCTTGGAGATACCACCAATACCCTCAATTCCTACACCAAGTTTCCCCATGACTTTCACTTCTATGACTATTTCAAATGGTGTGGTCCCATGATGCCTCTCTTCAACCTTCCATCGGTCCGCATTCCCTGGTAGTTTTGCCCCAAACACTGGAAGAACTCCACCATGGAGTTAAACCCCAATACTACATCACCTCTTGTAGTGGTACCTCTACTTGTAGTAGCACTATCTCCAGCTAGTGCACTTCTACTAGCTCCACCAATGCTACTTGAGCTAGAACTCATAGGTACAACCGATCTACCCCTAGAAACTGAGCCTAAAGTAATAGAGATATAGTTTGGAGACCAATATTGTCTCCATAGCTCAATCTCCTCCAAGTGAACTCTCTTGAACTTATGGTAGTCATCCATTGGCGGACCCTCCAAATGTTAAAACAAGAACTTCCATTAAATGAAGGATGTGAACAAAGTTGGGTTCTGCATCTACTGCAAATCACACCAACTATCAAACTCCTAAATGAAGTCATCTGATTCAATGGTACCCATTGTACCAGAGTAATGCCTAGGGCCTTTGGAGGTCCCACAACAACATTGTGGACACGCCAAGTGCACTCTCAACTGAATCAGCTCTTATGTCAAATTCCAATATAGAGTCAATCTCCTCTCTCAATGGGACTTGAGATATAAGGTGATATCAAACACCACTCTAAGTAAACCCACTACGTATTGTAGCACTATCTCCTTTGGAATCTCCAAAGCACTTTGTCGTGACAAAGTAACCAAGAACTGGAACCCGTAATTGTAACCTCCGCAAATATCCCACAAAGTGCCAACACCACCAAGTGCCAACATCTCCAAGCACCAACACCACCAACAAAATGTCACCAACTAATGTAGCTCTAACTACAACAACTACACTAGGGGAAAGGGTAATCTGTAACCTGCCATCACAACACGTACTCTCATGGTCTACAGGTCATCACTTCTTGCCTCACCGAAGAGAAACATAGATAGTCTGATTGGTCATCACTCCAGTCTCCCTACCGAGAGCACACCAAAGCACCAACGCTCTAAATTTAGGGCACCTCATACAAATAGGTGGACAAACATGAAGTAGAGAATGGAGGGGATCCAATCACAAGAAGGCTAAACAAAAACCCTCCATCTCATAAAGCAACACCGGACTATAACACCCATTTATGCATGTGTGTGGTATCATGATATTTAGCTTGGTATTACAAGTACTTGAGAGATATTGTTTATATAGAGATAAAGGATGGTTCTACATTAGTCATGATTAGCTAAATTTAGTCATAGCTAAGATAGAGGGGACCTTACTTTAGAGGAAGTGGAAAAGATGAGCACCACTATTATGGATTCTAGTGTGTTGACTTGGTATTATTCCTAGGTGTTTGGCTTTGAGGAAAGAGTTAAAAACTCTTGGGCCTGTAAGCCATTTTGTTTTGGATTCTTCTCTAGTCCAAAGATAGCCCAAGTGAAGGAATCCTTGACTTAGTGGTTGGGTCAAGATAAGATCACATGCTAGTAGAATATGCCCATGTGAATGGATATTGCTTTCTACTTTTTGACTTTACTTGACTTTTAGTCTAGTAACTTGAGTTACTATGGTCATTAGTAACTTTGATACGTAAGTATTTCACAAGTATATAAACAAGGGGTGAGGAGGTACTCATCATCCTTTCATTTGCAACTATCTCTCTCTCATTGAGTTCTCTAGTGAGCAATGTCTCGAGTCTCAAGTGTTAGCCTTGGAGGAGTATGATGGAGTATGATGGAGTTGGGGTTTCTTGCCTTCTTAGTCCATGGTGCGCTACCATAATAGCCATCAGAGGTTCATCCTGAGTGAGAGACAAGCCAACTCACAAGATTGACTCTACCACTATTTGGCATTTGACATAATTAGAGTACCTATTTACTTCTTGAGTTATGAAGATCACCGGAGAATGGGATCAAAGTTCTTCTTGCCAAAATCTGATGTAAACCTTTCACACAATCTGACTTAAAATCTGAAGTAAAATCCAAACATAAATCCCTAAATTTAGCTATCCATTTAATTCCTCCGTTAACTCTTCACTCGAGCCAAATTGGAAAAATTAGTTTCATCCAATCTCTAATTCACGTGAGTGATTTTCAAACTCCACCTTCAATTTCACTTTCTGAGCTCAATTTGCACCAGATTGGTCTTGTGTTCACCTCTTGAACCCCAAATCACAACTACCGCTTGAAATTGACTCTCTTTGGCTCCAAATTTGGCCAGCACTTCAGCACACAATCACTCCCAAGGAAATCAAAAGTGTGATCAAGGTACCACGATCCATTGGGCTTGGAGATACCACCACCACCCTTAGTTCCTACACCCAATTTCTCCCTAACTCTAACTTCTCTGTTGTATCAATTTGGTTACACAACTCAAATCACACTCAATCAAACTAATACTTGTTATGTCACTCAATGATTTGCAAACAATTGGGCACTAACTACAGTCAAGCCACATCCACTCTAGCTAAGAGATTCCAAGTGATACTCGCTGGCTTTTTGTCCACTCTAGCCAAGAACTTGAAGGCTAAACAACAGAGAAGTGAGCTCTCTAAAGCTGCACTCCCAAGGTATACTCTTGATTTCTACCTAGGTCTCATACCAACGGTCCCACTAACGGCACACCCAATGGTGCAAACGGTGCAAGTGATGGTGGGCCCCACCATGTAGTTAGTATCCAAAACACAAATCTGACCAATGGCAAGTAGTCTATGAGTAACTGCCAAAATACCTCTAACTACTATCACTGCTACTCTCGTGTTCAAGCAATCTAGATGCAAAGCTACAAACGGCATGACAAATACTAATAGCTAGGCATATGATCTAGAGATAAAATTTGGTTTGGTAACATTTGGAAGGATGTTATACATGATGGACTAAGTAGATTAGATAGAGATATCACCAAAAGAGTACTACTAATAGGCCAAAATCCAAAACATGTTTGAAAACTTTAGAATCAATAGTTAGGCATATGATCTAGAGGTGTGACTTGGGCTGGTGACATCTGGAAGGATGTTACATATGATGGAGAATGTAGATCAGATAGAGGTATCACCAAAAGAGCACTTCCATCAATAGAGTAGAAGCCAAAGTAGGCTTGAAAACTTCAGAGGCAATTTTGGAAGCCTAAATGGATGAATTAGGCCTCCAAAATGTGCAGATTACTCCCCAATAAAAGAAAATTTGGCCTTTCCTGCCCTCTTGGTTTATCTCACCTAGAGCTTTCCAATAGTACCTTACCCATGTGATTTTGAGATTCCTACATGAAGATTCCCTAAAAGATTCCCTCCTGTCAAAGCCTATTTGACCAACCAAATGGAACCAAGACCAACATGTCACTCATCCAAGCAAGTAATCTAAGGGTGGAGCTTGCTGACATGTCACCTATCCATGTACTTAATCTTATGGTAGAACTTCCTTGGAGGAGATCCTCTTTGGTTATATAATAAAGGGAAGATGCTCCTTTGGGGCATCAAAGGATTGAGTGTGAAACCTTCGTTTTCTCTCTTGTATCTCTCTTGAAGAGTTCTCTTGTCCTTGGAGTATTATAGAATATTATCAACAAGTGGTAACCTTTGAGGTCCCAATGGTAGTCCTAATCATCCTTGCAGTCTCCAAGTGATTATATTAACCTTCTATTGAAGTAGGACGTATTGATTGAGAATCTATTGTGTGTACAAATCATGGAGCAAAAGTTGTAGGATTTGATGCAAGGAATTGAGAATCTATTGTGTGTACAAATCATGGAGCAAAATTTGTAGGATTTGATGCAAGGAATGCAAACAATACAAAGGATGTTGGACAAGTTCCAAGAGATCAAGATGATAATGGAGGCATTACAAAGTCAAGTATATATCTTTAATGAAAAAACACGAATCATCCCAAAACCCAATAACAATTGCCAAAGTACTTGTAGATTCACTCATGCCGATGATACCAACTCTGATTGTAATGTTTTGAGGACAAGAGAACTCCCAAAGAAACACAAGACAAGAAGACAAAGCTTCAACACTCAATACTTTGATGCCCCAAAGGAGCACCTTGGCTTTATTACATAGCAAAGAGGGTCCACTCAAAGGAAACTCTACCCTTGGATCAGATAAATAGATTGGTGACATGTCAGCAAGCTCCGGCCTTAGATAGCTACATGGATGGGTGACATGTTGGTCCTTGTCATATCTGGTTGGTCAAACAAGTTTGATCAAAGAGAATCTCCTTGTAGGAAACTCAAGATAGCATGGATGAGGTATTGTTGGAGAGCTCTTGATAAGATCAATTGAGGAGAAGAAGGCAAGACTTTTCTTCCTAAGCGAAAATAAAAATTTTAATTTTCAAGGCTTAATTCATCCATTTAGGCCTCCAAATTGGCTATGAAATTTCCATGGTGTTTTTGGCTCCTACCCTATTAGAGGAAGTATACTTTTGATGACACCTCTATCTAATCTACTTGGTCCATCATATATAACATCCTTCTAGATGTTACAAAGTCAATTTTCATCTCTAGTTAATAGGTGTAGCTAATGGTATTACATCAATCAATAAAGCCAAATTGTTACAACGGGTGAAGAAGTCATTCAAGATCAAACCTTACAAGGGACAACATTCTATGAGAGTAGTGGAAATTGGATCTCAATAATGAATTTGGAACATTTGATTGTTCACAAAAGAGATCACCATCATTATGCATGTGTTTGTATATGAGTATTTGTAATATTTGGAAGATAGGAAAATCCTCAAAAGAAACACAAGAGAAGAAACATAAAGCTTCACACTCAATACTCCGATACCCCAAAAGAGCACCTTGTCTTTATTATATAGTAAAGAGGATTCTCTCAAAGGAAGCTCCACCCTTGGATTAGATACATGAATTGGTGACATGTTAGGGAGCTCCACCCTTAGATTAGTTGTATGGACGGGTGACATGTCAATTCTTGTCCTATCTAGTTGGTCAAACAAGTTTGACCAAATGGAATATTTAGGGAATTTTCTTATAAGAAGCTCAAAATTGCATGGATGAGGTACCAATAGAAAGTTTTCAACAAGACAAACAATGGAGGAAGAAGGCAAGTTTTTGGGCACAAATGGCAAGAATGTCCTATTTTCAAGGCCTAATTCATCCGTTTAGGCCTCCAAAATTGATTCTAAATTTTGAGTGTGTTTTTTGCTCTTGCTTTATTAATGGAAATAATCTTTTGGTGACACCTCTATCTGATCTACTTAGTCCATCATATATAACATCCTTCCAAATGTTATTGAACCACATTTCACCTCCAAATAATATGTCTAGTTAATGGTATTACAATATTTGACCAAAAAAGCACTCACATGGTACAATTCTTGAGAAAAATCATTGTTGGTAGAAAAAAGAGATAACACCTGGACGATTATGGAAGAAAGGCTATTGAAGAATTTTCAATCTATGGATTTTGTGGAGATGGCTTGAATTCAGCTATGGAAGTTGAAGCAAAAGAACAACATACAAAAATACGTGGAGGTATTTCTTGATCTATATGTCATGATAACCAATATGAGCCTAACAAAAGCTCTTGGTAATTTCAAACAGGGGTTTAGAAGAGCAAATTTTCCATGAAGTAATGGTACAAAATCCTTACACCATTTTTAAGCTATTGCATGTGCTCAAAGAATAACAAGAGTGCTTGGAAGGGTAGTCCTTACACAACATTATCATACTAAACACCACACTTTGGTAGACCAATTCTTATGGAATTGGGTAACGTTTATTTTTGAGACCAAGGAGCACAATTGCTCTTTGAAGAACACTATTGTTTCAAAGAAAGGAGAGATGTAGTCCTACGAGGAGAAAGGGCTCAAGCAGAATAACAACATTGTTACAATTGTGATTGAGTTGGTGTAATACCAATAGCTAGATATATTATCTAGAGGTGAAAATTGGCTTGATAACATCTAGAAAGATGTTATATATGATAGACTAAGTAGATCAGATAGAAATGTCACCAAAAGAGTACTTCCACTAATAGAGAAAGAGCTAAAAACACCTTGAAAACTTTAGAGCCAATTTTGGAGGTCTAAATAGATGAATTAGGCCTTGAAAGTAAATACCTTCTTGTACCATTGGGAGAAAAGGTAGAACTTCTCCCCCCACTATTTGTTCCATCAAGGGCTTTCTAATGCTACCTCACCTATGTGATTTTGAGCTTCATACGAGAAGCTTCCCTAAAGATTTTGTCTAGTCAAACTTGTTTGGTCAACCAGATAAGACAAGGACCAACATGTCATCCATCCATGCAACTAATCTAAGGATGGAGCTTGTTAATATGTCACCAATCTATGCATCTGATCCAGGGTGGAGTTCTCTTTGAGTGGATCTTCTTTGCTATATAATAAAGAGAAGGTGTTCCTTTGGGACATCTAAATATTGATTGAGAAGCTTTGTGTTTCTACTCTTGTTTTTTTCTTGGGAGTTCTTTTGTCCTTATAATATTACAATGGTATTAGAGTTAATATTTTAATCCAAGACAATAGATCATCCCTCTTAGAGGAACACAGGCTATTAAGACTGAATAATTTTGAGGGAAGAAAGTGTAATGCAATTGATAGATTGGAGTTGTTTTAGAGAGAGGATGGGATGGAGGCACCTGGAGGAAAATTTCCTACATTGTGCTTTCCATTCCACATCAAGATTATGTACATCTAACATGAGCAAGTGAGAGTGTAAAATATTAAGGAGAGAAATAGGAGAATGGGAGATCAGAGTGAGAGATCACATTGGGACTCTTGAATGAGTGAAACTACAAATGCCTAGCATGAGCTTGGTCTTTGGTATTTTTAGAGAGTATACAAGGCTCTTGAGAAGCTTCCTAAAGCCACTTTCTTGGAGTGCAAGCCAAGGTAATCAAGAAGCTTCTCAAGAAGCTTCTTTCTAGTAGTCGCCTACTTGGCATGCAAGCTAAACCAATTGGAAGTTTCCCAATAAGTTTCCTTCTAGAAGTTACTTACTGGGGGTGCAAGCTAAGCTAGCCAAGAAGCTACTTTCTAGAAGTCACCACTTTGCATGCACATTATACAATACTTGGAAGGTACCAAGTAGCTTCCTAGATACTTCTAGAATATTCTAGGCTAATTTGATCTATTTGCTACTTTGTTAGCCTTGACTAGCTCATTGGTAAACTCCTTATTGTTATAGAGTATATCTTGTTTATCATTTTGGAGTAGAGTCCAGGAATATAGTGATGAACCAACCAAACCTACTGATTCTACATGTGATGATATATAATAGAGAGTGGGATTTGACAATCTACATTATGTTATGATGCAATGGATTTGAATGTACCAAATCCTCTCCCTTTCAACATGCAAGTAGAAATCCATTATGTGGTTAGACCAAAAGTGATGTTTAGGGATTTCATAGATCTCAATTTTGGTAAGGAATATTATCAACAAGTGATAGCCTTTGTGGTACTAATAGTTTGTTCCCCTTCTCAAGTGATCATATTAACCCTCTATTGAAGTAGGAAGTAGCAATTAAGTATTTGTTGTGTGTACAAATCATGGAGCCATAGTTGTAAGATCTGATGCAAGGAATGCAAGAGATGTCAAACAAGTTTTGAGAGATCAAGATGACCATGGAAGCATTGCAAAGTCAAGTATGTACCTTCAAGAATGATCAGGCAATGCAAGAAGGAGAACCATCCCAAAATCCAATACCGGTAGCCAAAGTACCTAGAGAGTCATTCATACCAATGACATGGACTACGGTCAACAACAAAGCCACCTTGTTAATATAGATGAAAAAGATGAGCAATATCGAGCCTTACAAGGGATAATGGTCCATGGAAGTAATGGGAAATTAGATTTCAAGAATAAATCAATATTTTCTATTATTCACAAGTGAGATCACCAACAATGTTGTAGGTGTGTTTGCGTGTGGGGACTTGACCAATAAAGCTCTCACATGGTATGATACTTGGGATCAATCAATGTTGGCATAAAGAAGAGAGATCACTTGGACAACAATGCAAGAAGGATTGTTGAAGAATTTCCAATCCGTGCATTCAGTGTAGATAGCCCAAACCCAACTATGAGGATTGAAGTAGAATAACAACATATAAGAAGAGTATATGGAGGTATTTCTTGATTTGCAAGTTGTGATAATTGATAGGAGTCCAACATAAGCTCTTGATAATTTCAAATGAGGGCTAAACAAGCAAAATTTGCCAAGAGGTAATGGTACAAAATCCTCACATTATGTTTTGAAGCCGCTCAAAGAATAGTAGGGGTGCTTGGAGGAGGTGAAGGAATAGTTGTAACTCAGCACTATTGTGTTAAAACACTGTGATTTGGCAGACTAGTTCCTATAGAATTGAGTAACATTTGGTTTTGAGATCAAGTAGCACAATCATTCGAAGGAGAATGGAGAAGAGTCAAAGAAAGGAGAGATGGAGTCTCATGAGAGGAAGAGGTTTAAGCAAAAAAATGATGTTGTTACAATTGTTTTTGCGTTGAGCACATACCCATCAATCCTTGTGCTCATTTTCTTAGAGGTCCCTAGCTTCCATACAAGCAACCTTTGCACAACATAGAGAGACAAATTGAGGAGAAGGATGTTTAAATCACATCAAAAAACAAAGATCATTAGTAAATGTACCTTATGACCTTATCGGCTTGATAGAGAAGCGTAAAAGTGGGAGAAAGAAGAGGATGAGTGTGCAAAGGTGGAGGAAGAAAAAAACACAAGTGATTGTAGTAAATAGAGTTCTAAAAGGCAATCAAGTGAGAGTATTGATAGACCCTTGAGCAACACAAAATTTCTTGTCTTTCTCTATTACAATAAGGCTTGAGATAGAACTAGAGAAGGATGAGAATGAAGAAGTAGAGTTACCTAATATATGGAGATAAATCACAAAACTCTAGTTTATCTCAAGACCCAAAAAGATCTATCTTGTCGACAAATTTGGTGGCCAAAGAGTAGACATTGATTCAACATGATGATAAAGTATCTAGAAGGCAAGAAGAAACTTGTATATACATTCACCCAAATGCCTATGGTAAAAAATATAGTGGTAGAGGTCAAGATGAACCCAAAATTTTGGTTAAGGATTCTTGCTGCTACAAAATTTGACCCATAGATTATAGAGGCTCAATCATCCAAAGGCATAACCAATACCCAAGGACTCACCTTTCATGATGGTAAATTATGGATCCCAAATACTATAGACATAAGAACCACCATCCTAATGGAATGTCATGATTCCACCATTGCAAGTCATGTTGGAATAGACAATACCTTAGATGCAATCAAACGCTATTGGCCCAAGATGAGCAACAATTTGATAGAGTATGTTCAAATTTGCCTACTCTATCAACAAAATAAAGTTTCTAATCAAGCTCTTGTAAGATTTCCTCAACCCCTCACTACTCCTACACAACATTAGGAACAAGTACTCATGGATATGGTTTTTGAATTGCCCAATGTCATAATCTTTGTCAACAAACTCAACAAAATGATTCATGTGCATCCCACCACCAAGGATGTTATCATACTTTGCTTTTCTCTCTTTGGGAACACACAAGGTATCTAATTGTGGATTCTATAGATCAGAAGTTGTAGATATATTCTTCCCTACTAGTTTGAGCACGTGTGGTATCCAACCGGTAGAACCCTCTACTCTTGTTTCTACGATTCCTTCTAACGGGTAACTTAACCTATCATCATAACACTCACTCCTTATCTATTGGTCATCACTTCAAATATTACCAAGGAGAAATACATAGTACTCCTAGAAGGAAAGAACCTAAGCGCAACATCCACATACCAATCCAAGCCAACAAGACATACTAACAAGCATGCAAACACGGAGAGTATCCAACCACAAGAATTCAACAACTTTCTATGCTTTTTGCAGAAATCAACTTCAAAGCCTCTTGCATTATCCTCAAGCTGATTTCAATTTGTACTCCAAGTTTCTTCCAAGTTGTACTCCTACTTCCAAACCAATTTGTACTCCAAGTGGAGTAATTCTATATCTTTTTATGGATAAAACTCTATGTAACTCAGGTGATAATAACTTCATTCTTGTTCCTTTGATTCAAATGATCTACATTTTAATGAAAAGCCTATGAGATAAGTTTTCCAATGGTATGATGAAACTCCCAATTTGATCACTACAACTCCTTTGACAAGCTCTAAAATTTGGCTAGTTTTCTATAGTTTCCACTCTAATTTCAAAATCCCTAATTGAGGTTTTGCTCCTTATTCTTGACAAATTTTTCTAGATTTCTAGATCAAAGGTACAAATAATCCTCACAATCACTCTATCAACCTAAAATCCTTAATCACTGTCACAAAAGTAGTAGAATCAACACTCAATCATGATTGAAGATAGAAATGCCTACCCAACTTACTATAACATTTTCAATAGAATTTTTTGCATTAGTTCTCACTCTCCATAGAGTCCAAGCGAACCAAACATTTCATAGTAGTTGGTTGCATCCTTCTAAACCTTGCAAAGTTGAATAGCCTAATCCAATCCGAATCCTTAGATTATGGATCAATTTTTGAGTTGTGCTAACTTGTTAGTTCTACAAATCTAAGTATGTTTGATCCAAGACCTTAAATTTTATATTTGAAGAATTCACATGGAACTTTTGTACAAAGGTGCAAAACCTAACTACCAATAGTACTAAAGATTTTCATAAGGTGATTAGAATCAGAACTTTAGGAGTGACCAAAATTCCAAACCTTATTAGCATCTTATCTCCAACACCTCACTTTTCAAAACTCGAACTTAATTTGGTATATATCTATAGAGTCTTATTAAAAAAATTTCATTATACTCCAGTATTTTGTCCATAAAGTTTTTTAAAATTAATTAATTATTATTTACAAATTTAGACTAATTCAAGAAAAGCTAAATTTGAAGACCTCCATTTTATAAGTTATCTACAAATTATTTATAAATCTCTACATTAAAAATTTTTACAAATCACCCATAAAATCATTTACACAATTTTTCGGGTTCGAGAAAAGCTAAACCCCATTGAACCCAACGATCATGCGAGCACATGGAAGCGTGGATCCTCTACATTGGAAACATGGGATAAGGGGTGGGACGACGAATGGAACATGGGGTCATGAATTTCAATTTCATAAAACCAGGAAATGAGTGGCGGCCGGAATATAATCTCATATGCGATTGAATGGACCAAATTGTTTTAGCAATCCTTTCCTAAGGCTGGAACAATAATAAATAGAAGTACAGGTATACGGTTATGAAGAAGAGAAAGCCTCTCATAAGACAAGCTCTTGCTTGAATTATTAGTAAAAAATAGTTTCTTTTTAAGTAGTAAAATCAAATAATTAACGTGAATGAATTAAATCCCATGGAATTAGATGGGGCACCTCTTCACACACCTCGTCAATTTGTATGAACCATCCAAAAAAATTTCACTGTTAATTTAGTAGGCGAATTGAAAACGCTTCGGTCTGGAACTTGGGCTGATATTGATTTATCATCACAAGATTTACTTGAGCTTTTCTTTTACGTTCCAATTCAACTTCAATTACAACGTCCCTTGCTCCCGGGATGTTCATCAATTCAATGTACTCATCCCGTGAATTGTGTCTCAACTTCACGATCTTGATCTTACTTGGACTGGCCAATTTTGGACCTTGATTCGGGTTGAACTGAAGTGAAGCAGATGTCGAAACATCTGTGCCATGTCCTGAGACACAAGGTGAACGAAACCGAGTCATTACTCGAATCCTTGAGGTAGAACTCAATTTGTTGTATGGATTTGTTTACAGACATCTGAGCGTTGACAAGTACCTTCAGAATATGGCAATGGGCAAGAAAAGCTTTTTGTCACCTTACCACGCTTTTGCGGGATCACAATACAGGAATATACGGCTCAATTATTTGCTATGTGGTGATTTTATGAAGTAAACGAGACTCGTTCGTTCATAAGAAAAGAAACGACATAACATTTTCTCGATAAAAATGTTATAGAAGTAGAAGAATGTAGAAACTAAATGAGTTATCAGGTTCAGGCCAGGTGATGGTTTACAAGAGTTTACTGGCCTTGGATATTTGACTATCTGTTTCATACTCGTCATAGCAATGTCCGATGTTAATTAGGAGTGACCTTTTCCGTTTCCGTCCCGATTGACCACAGAAAGTTATCGTTCTGTGACGCATTGGTAACACGCTGATCTTGTGTATGTTTTGCTCTCTTTGCACTTCTAATCTATTAAGTAAAGTACCAAGAGACTATACTATACAAAGCTAGCTTCGGGAGCAGATTAGGATGCATGAGTAAACCCCGGGACTGACGCTACACAATTAAGTTCTAGAAATTCAATCTTGTGATTCTTTTGGGTTCTTATGTCTCCTTCCTTCTCCTCCTTTCTAGCGGCAGGAGTTCATCTGTACAGAAGTGCGCAACATGGAAAGATGAGTGGAAGTACGATGTAGAAAGATGAAGTGGGAAGCTGTAAGGAATACGTTCTTGATATCAATAAGATTTTCTCGGAAGAGAGGCGTCGATTTCTCTAAAGCTCACACCGTTGTGCTGGGAGCTTATGTGCTTCTTGCCAACATAGTGGGAGCCTTTCTCACCTACTACGGATGTGGCTTACTTCAAATGTGATCAAATGTTATAAAGAACCTCCAACAACACACGTTGATATCCTTGCCTTCTGCCGTTATATTCCACACACGAATTTTAGGCGAAATTTACTGATTTGACGTACTCCCCGAACATTACGTACCGCTTTCCAACGAGTGCAACCTCGTGCGTTTGGTAGTATACTGCTTACAAGAAACTGGTGGTGGTTACAAGAACTGTGTCAAGTCGGGAATTGTAAAAATTGATTGGGGTAATTCAGCTGTATAAGGTCCACCTCTTGGTTCTAGTGTTCAGGAACCTGACGGCTATTGCTTTCATGTTTCGTATGATACTCTAGAACATCATATGAGTTGCTATGAGCAGCAATAATCCACACCTATCTGGTCTGGAGTATTATATCCACTGGAGTTAGGAGCAAAGAACCTGATAAGGATGAGAGATGCTCAATCAAGTGCGATTAACTAGCAGCCTAGAAACCTTCCACGCAGGGAGGAGTACATACAATTGTTCCCACAGTTTAGAAGTATATACCTTCCACTCTTCTAAGCTCTGTAGGAAATCATCAATTTCGGATTCTTCTGTTTGCAGCATCTTACTTCTTTTGCCTGATTTCACCGGCAGATTACGTTCTGTTTCTGGCTTAGAGTTATTAACACGTTGGTAAGCTACTTTATCGTGTTTTGTGTGAGAAGTTGGCCACTCTTCTTGAACCTGAGAATCACTTGATAGCTCTTCGCTTCCTGACCTTGTTCCTTCTCCTCGATAGGACTCTTGCTCACGACTTCTGAAGTGGTGAAATTGAACCACCTGGCCGTCCAACAAAGGAAGTTACAGGTCAATAATGGCAGCGGAATGGGAGTACGTGAATGGGCAACTCACTTGAGCAAGCCACTCATTAGCACATAAAATATATTGTGATAAACTTCTAAAAGTGAAAGTAAAGCTCACCTGGAGAGCATGCATTAAACTTGAAAACATGGTGGAAACCATCTTGTGCCCGTAGAGGACCTCTACCGGTTGATCCTCTTCATCAACTGACATTTCTGAAGTAAAGCAGCAGCTAAATCCGAGCTGAGTCATACGAGCAATACGGAGATCATTTACAGGTAAAATTTCCTCTGGGGATTTGGCTGAAAATTCATCTTGCTGAACGCTCCCATTGAGGTTGTACATGACAGATGAAGCTGAAACAGGCCATTCCAACCTGGTTGCAGCTGTAATCAGGAAGACTATGTGTTATTTCAACGTTTAAGAGGCCTCAAAGTCAAACGTGATCCTTGAAGAGGTTCATACGTGTAAGCATAACTATCTATAAGCTTACTTCTTGAAGACCAGAATGACCTGAATTGAGTCAGAATCGGTGATCAAACTGCCGCGAGTAATACCAAGTTCCATCTTCTCTAGCTTACCTTCCTCGAGCTTTTGTTCGCCCATCACGTCACAGAAATCCGAGTTCCGAGCCGAAAGTTGTTGAATCAATTTTTCGTCTTCATCATGTTCCTTGTCTAACGTGAACCACAAGGCCAGCGTGCAGCGCTCTCCATCTGTAATCTGTATGTCCTCACCACAGTTTGGGGTGGACGTCATCACATCAACAGCTGCTATAATATAAAGGACTAAACATGCAGGTGCTTCATACTCTGACCAACGGGTATCAAGAATCTACAACTCATCCAGAAATTGACCAAGCACTGAATGGCACTCTTTGGATCAAGTTACCACCACCAAACTTCTGTTTTTATTGTGATGAATGGGAAGGTTAGGTAAGGACCTATTGCTAATCTAGAATCCCCAGACAAAATGCAGAGTTGAAGTCATACCTCGTCAACGTTGTGCATATTTTTCTCGTCTGCCGTATAGACAACAATTGTCTGCTTGCACATGACCCAAACATTGATGTCTCAGCTGCAGTAACTGTAACAGGGAACAAAAGCCAAAATCACTAGGCATGATACCGTTCTGTTCCTCTTACCGCAATAGTAGTGCATATGACCCTTGCTTACCCCAGCGGTTGGTTCTATCGTCTGTGGATCCCCTTCCTCGAAATGGAAAAGACCTCCTTCAAAGTCTTCATGATAATTGTTAAGGTAGCACACTGCCTGCCAGGATTACCAACAGTGAGAGATATACTGAAGTTCACCTACGACTCAAACGCGTTTGTATCTCGGTGAGATTGAAGATATGGATGTAGCACTTACTGGAGGGGAGTCATCTCATGAAATTCTCTATTTACGTATCTTACAATCTTCTGTTCTCTCTTTTCATCTCACTGTACATCATGAATATTTGATAGGCATGCTCGGGGAAGATGATTGCAGACCGAGTAGTGCCGCTGCTTTAAGTAGGGCCTATTATCGTCACTGTGCCAACCAATTTTTGCTCCCTTGGTCCAGCTGCAAGAGAAAAAGAATGTTCATGGAAACAGCTCCACTTAATGAGAAATTGGATGAATATCTTCTCTTTGCTCTCAATATGTAAATCAGCTCACGGGACGTGCTAGCGAATCCTGAGCTTGAAGTCTACATCAACTCCATTCCTTTTCAATGCGTCATGGCTACGATGGGGAAAATTTCTAACCTGATTAAGCCCGTAAACTCTGTGAATAGTTCGTATTCACGACCAAAATGCTCTTCCACTATCTCCTTCACCCTTTCTTAAAATACAGATATCAAAATAGCCGATATTCAGGCTATAGATCTTTTCATTATGGACAGTCCTGAGCCCTTCTTTGGCACAGCTGCACTAACTACACAAAAGTAATAGATCCATAGCCGAAAGAACATCCGCAGGCGAAGACCAGCCTAGAGATGCCTAGATCATTCCAATTCAAGCCTGTGCAGGAACAAAGATGAAGGTGTGACGAGAACCCGCTCCTGAAGCACAGATATGAACAGCTGAATAGAAAGGAGCAGAGGACATGGGCGTGAAGTACCCCGTATTGGAAGTATAGGCATAATAAGATGAGCGCAATTCGTTGCCACCAGATGGCAGAGTGTGGTTGAGAGAACCCATGGTCGGTATCCAACAACGCCACAGCTTTTGTGTATGAATTCAAGCTCCTGCCAAATCCAGACAACAGATGCACGCATCTATGGATTTATACGATAAGTCGTCGGGATGAGATCACTGATTAAATCAACTCAGTTTCGTCGAGTCAGTTGCGCAGGTAGATACCAAAGGCTTCTTAGCCTTTGGTATCTACCTGCGTTACCGACAATCCCTGTATTTGAAACATCTAGAGTGAGAAGTTATTTTTATGGAATTTGTTTGTGAAAATTGTCAGTCGTTTCGTTGCATTTCCGTTCTCTTTCATTGAACTTTTCAGCGGCGAATTGCTAAAGGAGATGCAAAACTCCCTTTTGTATCAACCCTTATTGCTCTGCTCACACTGAGAAATCCCGATAAAGTACACCACTGTAGAAAAACCGCGGCTTAGCTCCTTTAACTGATTTCAAGGCCTGCCGAGCTGACTATTCAAGATCCTACAACTACTGCAAGCTCCAAGTTAATTTAGATAACAAATGCAATTTCTTGTGCTTAACAACGTCACCATGTACTTCTCCACTGCTATGCTTTTCTATTTCACTCCTCGAAATCCAGCGCAAACATTTGAGAGAAAGCAGATGAATGTACGCGGGACCCTGACCTTGCATTCCTCAAGAGACAGAAATTCAGGCACCACAAGACGACGTGCCGCCTCGGTATTCTCTATTTTCGCCATGCGACACGTTTATAGAAACAGATGAATCAAACTATGCTCAATTGGATTTGATTGACCTTATTTAAAAATACTCAATTTCATTCTCAACTCAGGTTCTCACTCCCTGCTCGACCCTCTTGAGTGCGTCGAAACTCCATGTTCTGTTGTTCTGAATCCTGGCAAAACTTCCTTGTAAACATACACCTGCACAATCAGATTTTATAAACTGACTTCGGAAATTTTGGCTCTGAAAAATTAATCGCCTAAACCTTCTCCCAACCTGGTCGATCTGGAACTGCAATTCACTGGTTCCGACTCAATTGAGCACCTGAGCGACAATTATCTTACCCCTCAACACTAACTAGCCCAGAGCAAACCGAAATTGAAGACTTAAACCCCCACGGATTGTCAATTTTAACCATAACCACCCTCTCCAGTTATGATCATAGTTTACTGCAAGGAGCGGCCACCAAAGAACCTAATCTATTCCCGGAATATTCTAGAGAATAGTCCCCGGAAGGGTTCCATGGATTACCGAGAACACAACAAGAGCGAGAATATTCCTCAAACATCATTTCTGAACAT
This sequence comes from Lunularia cruciata, assembly GCA_948567375.1. Classification (NCBI taxonomy): domain Eukaryota; kingdom Viridiplantae; phylum Streptophyta; class Marchantiopsida; order Lunulariales; family Lunulariaceae; genus Lunularia; species Lunularia cruciata. The sequence continues at coordinate 45,532,894 of OX419757.1, forward strand.
CGAAACGTGGGCCGGCTTGTGCGTAACGCGGGCGGCCAAGCCATCGCGAACTCTACATGAACATTCTATACATCAGATTATGGAGATAGTGGATTCTTTATTCTTTATGGAGATAGCGGATTCTCTATTCTTTGAGTTCGTTTACCCACAGACCATCCCTGGTTTTTTCTACCTGAGCAAGCTCCTATAACAACATATCTGTAACATAAGTCAGTTAGTGAGTGACTATACGCCCAGATATACAGGACCGTACAAGACTGATCTCCCGGCACCTTGGTTTGCTTTGCTTTGCCCATTTATTCATGGGTAGATGCCTTCTTCCCGCACATGATGGACAAAACCTTGGAAACTGGACTAAAGGAAGAAAATGCTAACAGTGAGAGCTGAAGAAGTCGTGATTTCTAATCTTTCTCTAAGTGGTCAGTACTCCAAATAAAGTAAGAGCTTTGGCATGCTGCTTCCCATTCCCAATACTAGGGTGTAGGGTGATTGTGGGTTTGAAGGTAAGCAGCCTTTGGAGGTTTGAAGCGACATCTAAGGAGTCTTGGGATGGAAAGACTATATATAGACCTCGTTATTCATTGCAAACGTATGTCAAGTTATTGACTTTTGGTCACCCAGCGTCTCAAAAGGTGACCCAATTCACCACTGTGTCAGCCCAAGGGTGCAGAACTGTAGTTCTCAGGTGACCCCATCACCTCCAGCACGCTTTCACGAGAGTAAGGCAGTGTGTAGATTTTGTACAATTGTAACATCTTGAGTTTCACACTAGAGTACGGCTGGCTAACCTTACGCAATTACTACTTCGACAGCACGGATCTGAGCCCACAATCAATCATCTTGGAAGAAATTACAGGATGGTTTGAGAAAAGAAAGTGAGTATCTGTCCGTTGTAGGTTGAGGTGGGGGAATTACGCACAATGTGGTCTCTTTGCTGATGGGCGAGGGCATAATTCCTCAGTGAGGAAGGAGTAGTGTGTTTCTGAAGCTGAAGACGAGACAGTCAAAACTTGCTACTGGGGCATCAATCACTGTAGAGGTGCAGAGGGTCCGGACGTGACAATATTAATGAGTGACCTGAACAGGAAATTTGACAGGTTTTGCATCAATCAGACAGAATTGGTGGAACTGGGATCTTTTTGGATCTTTAGAAGGTTGTCAGGAGACTCGGGGGTAGTGTGTTTCTCATGGAGGTGTTGTTGTCTCTAAGAAAAGTGTGAAGCAGACCGAGTGCAAGAGACTGTTTTTGGTGCTCACTACCTGGTGCTGGAGGCCAGCTGACAGCTAGTTCTTGTTTCTTCCTTCGCAAAGGAACTCTCTGCATATCCTGACATCCTTTTCAATGGCTTCCGGCTCGGGTGCTAAGCTACCGGAAGCGCTGGAAAGACTTGACGTTGGAGGAAACCAAGAGAATATGCACTTCTGAAGAATTCGAAGCCACTCATACACTGAAGGTTGTTGGCGACATGGATGCCAGCATATGGACAAGGATGCCAGAAGACTTATTAGAGAGAATTCTCGCCAGGCTGCCATTCAAATCTCTTTTCCAAACTCGACTGCTGTCCAAGTCCTGGGAGGCGAAAATGTGCTCCAAATCATTCCAAACCGAAATCAGCCAGGTTTCTTCATCTTGGGACTCTTACTGCCCAGTCTACGTAGGTAAAGAAGGCTTAGTCGGCTACAACGCCACATCCAAACGCTGTGAGAGGTTGCTGAGTCTTTCTTACCTCCCCTGCACTCAGGCAGCACCAGGTATACCGAACACCAGAGGCAGTATCAGCGGCTGTGGCTCTCTCCTCTGTTTTGTGGTCCTCAACCACTTACCCAACATATACGTAACCAACGTTGTATCCAAGACTTGGAGAATCCTCCCACCACGCCCAAACATGAATTACCCCGCAATCATGCACCTGTACCTGGTTGGGTCCCTGTCATATAAAGTGATCCTTATCACTCCCCTTGCAACACCTTGTGCTCAGATTTACGACTCAGCTACAAATTCCTGGAGCATTAAGTTCTCAGAATCTGCACCTGAAGCTTCCCACCCTCGTCAGTGGACAGCAGCACCCCATGACAGAGGGGCCTTGTACTACAGAGCTTGGCATTCAGCCAACAACGCTTGGACTGATAGCATCTACTTCCAAGACACTCTCTATGTTCTTTGGGGCTACCAAAACGATGGACCCTGCGAACTGCTAGCCTACAATGTTGACGAAGGGGCTTGGAGCATCATCAAAAACACTGTTCCATCAATACAGCAGCTGCATGTTAGTCCTGATATGTTGGTCTTCACAGCCGTAAGTAGGATACTCGTCTGTGGTGAAAGAGTGATGATTGTTTCGGGAATGGTTGTCCCTACAGTGGCTGATAACCGTAAGAGCAACCTTCTCGTAGTTTGCGAATTGTTGCCAGAGACTCAAGAGATCAGAGAGGTGTCCAGAGGTGCACCTCTGGTGCTGCCAAGAACTTCCTTCAATGAAGCTGCTGGTGATGACAATTGCATCTACTTCTATGCAAGAAATTCTCCGACGTCTTCTGTGGTTGTATACAGCATTCTGGAGCAGTCATGGACTGTTCTTCCTCCAGTTTTTGATACACAGGTCTTCCATGAGGCATTTAAGAATAAGAATGAACCAAAGTTCTTTTGCCAGAATGCCAATTTCTCCTTCCAACCAGGGTTGAATACTTTTGCGGCTGTCTGACTACTGACTGAGCAGAATCTGATGTCTAAAGGTTTGCGAGCTCCATCTCGATCTTTTTCCTTGAGAAATATATTTCCTTGAGAAACACAGAGGCATAACTGGAACTCTATTATGTTCACTTCAAGACCATTTTTGCAGTTCTCTAGTGTCCGTCTTCTTGCACTAATTTGCAGTCAGAAATTCTAATATCATCCCTTTGTTCTCGAGATCCCTTACTCCAAACATCAACCCCACACCTAGTCACATGTTGTCCAGAGTATTTGTTGCTCATAATCACCATGCTGAGCTGCGCGGGGTTTATGCGGTTAATTTAGTTGTTGCACCCTAAAATATACGAAGTAGAAAGATCATTTTATCCAAAAATCCATTTCGAGATGAAATAAAGAAAGAAAATTTATTGCCGTGAAGTGTCTCAAAAATCTCAATTAGTACAGTTTCAAAATATATTGATCCTTAACCTTATCATCAATATTCATGAGCTCTTCAATTTCCTTGCATCTTGATGAACATGAACAAAATATGTATTTGAAACTCCTCTTTTTTACAAACTACCTATTATAATTATGTAATTTTTTCACTATGTTATAGTATGTAGTGATAAAGATAGTAGCACATGTAATGAAGACCTAGCAAAACTTAACAACAAAGTATAAGAAGTAAATTATTCTAGATGGAAAATATTAGATGTCTAGTTATATATTAGATTCAATAAGATTATATTGAAATTGATAAACAAGTCTACAAGGCATGAGTTATTTACATGTTCAGGTTTATTTGATAGTGAATATTATTTGAAATCAATTATCTAAGACTAAAGTGACTGATGTTCAATAACAAATAGAAAATATGGTAAGAAAATTGACTTATTTCAAATAAATCTTCAATATAATTTTCACCTATAGCACACCAATGCATATTCCTCAAATGAGATATCTGATGTTATCATATATATATATACCTCATAATGATTCTTAAAATATCATGGTTCTACTCCCTCTTATCTATGTTATATTTATATTAACTGGTCATTATATGCTTTATCTATGTTATTGATATATTAATTGTATCACGAGATATTTATCTTTGATCTCCTTATCCGCAGTTTTATTCTCTCCATATGAGTATTCAATGGCAAAGGAAACAATGATGGTAGACATTTTACCGAAGAGAAAGGCATTTGTAGCACAAAAACTAGTTTGCTCGGCCATTGGAATGATAGTGTTTGTAGTCATAGTTATTTGGTAGTTACTCAATGAACCAAAGTTGGCAATCAGATTTCATGTTGGTGCTACTGATCACATGGTGATACTCTCCGTCAGTTGCACCGTTGGATGTGCTATCAACAGTGCAATTAGGGCTAGAGACCTAGGTCAAGAAGAGGAGTATACTTTTGAAGTGCAACTTTAGAGATCTCACTTCTTTGATGTTGAGCCTTTGAGATCTTGATGGCTATGGTGGACAGAGGCCGGCAAGCATCACCTAGAGTCTCTTAGCTAGAGTGAGTGTACTTTGATTATAATCAATACCCAATTGTTGGTAGATTATTGAATGAAGAATTGAATACGGATCTGATTTGAGTGGAAGAATGAACTGATTACATCATAGAAGTGAAAGTCATGGGAAAACTTGGTGTAGGAATTGAGGGTATTGGTGGTATCTCCAAGCTTGGCTGATTGTTGGTACATTCAATCATGGTCTTAGATTTCCCTAAGAGTGATCGTGTGCGGAAGCTATGATCATGTTGATGTAGGTTTAGCAACAGGGCATGTAACAGTATGGAGTTTAGCGACGAAGTTAGTAAGGCTGACAAAGTAGAGAATAAGCCAAATTAGCCTAGAATATTCCAAAAGCATCTAGGAATCTTCTTGGGAAGCTTCCTCACTAGTTAACTTGCGCTCCAAGCAGGTAGCTTCTAACTAGCTTAGCTTGCATGCCAAGTAGGCGGCTTCTAGAAGGAAGTTTCTTGAGAAGCTTCCTAGTTAACTTGGCTTGCATTCTAAGAAAGCGGCTCAAGGAAGCTTTTTGAGAAGCTTCTCAAGAGCCTTGTATGCTACCTATAAATACCAAAGCCGAAGCTCATGCTAGGCATTCAGAGTTTTCCCTCATTCAAGTGTCCCAAAGTGGGTTCCCATTCTCCTATTTCTCTCCTCAATCTTGGTCTTTTACAGGGCAAATGGTGTACAAAAGTAGCTAATTTTTTTAGAATTGAGTCAATGGTTGTTCAATTTGAGTCCAAGGAGGTGAAATCAAGGTAGATTTGGTGTAAATTGAGTCTAAACAGCAAAATTGGATGTGGATTTGGGAACCTATCCTCTCAAATTAATGATTTAGAGATCCTCATCCTCTCAATTTGGCTTGAGCTAATAGTTAGCAAAAGATTTGGTGGTTAGCCAACTATAGAAGAGGTGCATCAGATTGCAGAGGTTGTCCAAATTTGGAGGTCAAGTTGGGAAAGGTTGCATGAATTACCCTAACTAGTGCTTGAGTAAGTGAAGCTTGGCCAGATTTAGAGAGGATTCAAATTGGCAAGAAGAAAGGCCTCATTTGGTTGAATTTTGACACGACTTTGAGACATAAGGTTATGAGCTAAAGAGGCTACAAAGGCCTAGAAGAGCCAACAAGCTTTGTGAAGCTTGGCCAAATTTAAAGAGGGTTTCAATTGGCAAGAAAAAAGACCTCATTGTTGAATTTTGGATTTGAAGATCCTCATCCTCTCAATTTGGCTGGAGTTTTTAGTGAGTAGAGGATTTGATGGTTAGCCAACTATAGAGGAGGTGCATCAGAGTGGCAAAGGTTGTCAAGATTTGGAGGTTGAGTTGGTAGAGGTTGCACAAATTGCCCTAGCTAGTGCTCCAATTGGTGAAGCTCAGCCAAATTTGGAGAGGTACAAATTGGTAAGAGGAAAGGCCTCATTTGGTTAAATTTTAGCAAGGTTTTGAGGCATAGGATTGTGGGTTAAAGAGGCTACAAAGGCCTAGAAGGGCCAGCAAGCTTGGTGAAGCTTGGCCAAATTTGGATAGGGTTCAAATTGACAAGAAGAAAGGCCTCATTGTTGAATTTTGGTAAGGCTTTGACACATGGGTTGTGGGCTATAAAGGCTACAAAGGCCGAGAAGGACCAGCTTGATGACATGAGGCTAGCCAATTTAGATGAGTTTTTGGCAGTTTTTGGTCATTGTTTGGCATGAAGCTAGTTAATTTAAATGAGTTTTTGGTAGTTTTTTGTCATTGTTTGGCAAAATCTATGCACTCTTCTAGATTATATGCAATAAGGTTTGAACTCCAAATCTCTAGGTCCTAAACTAGTGCCCTAGCCAATTGGTCTCCCTTCACTTATTGTCCTAATGATTGGTCAATTGATACTTATACACATGTACCTTTGGCTAAGAGAGGCAATTTGATCCCATCCTTGGTGATCTTGGTAGCTTAGAAGTATATAGACACTCCTATTATATCAAATGCTAAATGGTGGCAGAGTAAGTCCGTGTTGATTTATGAGATGGAGGGTTTTGTTTAAACTTCTTTTGATTTGACCCCTCCATTATCTACTTCTTGTTTGTGTGAGGTGCCTTGACTTTAGAGCATTGATGTTTTGGTGTGTTCTCAATAATGAGACTAGAGTAATGACCAATCATACTACATATGTTTCTCTTTGATGAGGTAGGAAGTGATGACTTGTAGACCGAGAGAGTGCATGTTATGATGGCAGATTACACATCACCTTTTACCCTAGTGTAGTTAACATAGTCAGAGCTAGATTAGTGAGTGGTGTTCAATTGGTTGTGATGATCCTTGGTGGGGGTACTTGTGGTGGTTATGGTTGCAGTTTGAGTTTTATTGTCACAATAGAGTTCTTTGGAGATTCTAGAGGAGATATCATTACAATACATAGTGAGTTTACTTGGAGTGGTGTTTGGTATCAACATGTATCTCATGTCCCAATGAAGGAAGAGATTGATTCTAATTTGGAGTTTAATATAAGAGTTGATTCAGTTGAAAATGCACTTGGTGTATCCATACCATTATTGTGGGACACAAACAAGATTTATAGGGCCTCCAAAGGCCCCAAGCTCTACTCTAGTATAATGAGTACATTGAGTTAGATGACTTTGTCTAGGAGTTTGATAGTTGGTGTGATCTACAGCAGATGTGGAACCCGACTTTGTTCACACCTTTCATGGTATGGAAGAGATTGTTTCAACACTTAGGAGGGTCTGCCAATTAATGACTATCTAGCTTTAGTGGCATTGGTGTATCTAGTGGAGGTGCATTAGTTAGAGATGGTGCTACTATAAGAAGAGGTACGGCTGCAAGCAATGTTGTAGTGTTGGGGTTTAACCACATGATGGAGTTTTAGTGTTTGAGGCAAAACTATCAAGGAATGCGGACTCACAAGTTGAAGAGCTTGCAAGAGTTCCACTGAAAGGTTGGAGAGTATGTTAAGCATACACTTGCATGAGACAATTGATAAGTATCACTTAGGTAGTTATTGTGCTCAAAGTAATCTTGTTTTGGTATGGGATCTTGGATAGTGAGTTGCAACATAAAGTACATGATGTTATGTTATTACATGCTACCTCACCTACTTTGGTAGTGGTCTTTAGTTTGGCTAAGTGTATTGAGCTCAACCTGGTGAAAGAGAGAGTGATGACATCTTAATTTGGTAGAGAGACCTCATCTAGAGCTATTACTTCTTCTAGAGTGCAATGGAGTGCACTACATCTTGTTTGTAAAAGACCAAAACCGAGGAGAGAAATAAGAGAACGGAAACTCACATTGGGATACTTGAATGAGGGAAAACTCCAAATGCCTAGCATGAGCTTCGGCCTTGGTATTTATAGGTAGCATACAAGACTCTTGAAGCTTCTCAAGAAGCTTCCTTGAGCCGCTTTCTTGGAGTGCAAGCCAAGTTAATTGGGAAGCTTCTCAAGAAGCTTCCTTCTAGAAGCCGCCTACTTGGCGTGCAAGCTAAGCTAGTTAGAAGCTTCTAGAAGCTTCCTTCTAGAAGCTACCTGCTTAGGGCACAAGTTAACTAGTTGGGAAGCTTCCCAAGAAGCTTCTTAGATGCTTCTAGAATATTCTAGGCTATTTTGTCTTATTCTCTACTTCGTAAGCCCGACTTACTTCGTCTCTAAACTCCATATTGTTACATATTCCCCTGCCGCTAGTTGGTGACGTCCTTGTTGCTAGTAAAGCTTTGAAGTCCTTGATGGCCATCTGTGCATTATGGAGGTGAGAAAGAGGTTCCCATGTGGCATCATGAAGGGGATACCCTTTCCAAAGGACCTTGTACTCCGTATGTTGGTGACGGCCTCGTTGAATATGGCGTCGCGCAAGGATACGATCAACTTCGTACTCCTCATGATCATTGATAGGGATAGGAAGAGGGGGGGGTTGGACTCGAGAGGAAAAGGAAGAAGGGTTAGGAACAAAGGGTTTTAACTTGGAAACATGAAAGACAAGATGGATACGCATGTGACAAGGTAAGGCAAGTCGATAACAACATGAGAGATAATGTGGGTGATATCAAAGGGTCATATCCAATTAGGAGCAAGTTTACAAACTTGGGTATCAAGTGGGAGAGGGAGGTTACTTGTAATACTCCGAGGACAAGAGAAGAGAGAAAACACAGATTGCACACTCAAACATTCGATGTCCCAAGGGAGCACCTTCTCTTTATTATATAGACAAAGAGGATCTCCTCCAAGGAAGCTCCACCATAGGATTAGAGACACAGATAGGTGACCTATTAGCAAGCTCCACCCTTGGATTACTTACTTGGATGGGTGACTTGTCTGGTCTAGGTCCTATCTGGTTGGTCATACGAGCTTTGACCGGAGGGAATCTTTTAGGGAATCTTCCTGTAGGAATCTCAGAATCACATGAGTAAGGTACCGTTGGAAAGCTCTTGACGAGACAAACCAAGTGGGAGGTAAGGCCAGCCTATCCTCCGTTTGGGGGAGAACCTTGACATTTTTGAGGCCTAATTCATCCGTTTAGGCCTCCAAAAATTGCCCGAAAGATTTCAGGCATATTTCGGTTCCTACTCTATTAGTAGAATTCCTCTTTTGGTGATACCTCTTTCTGATCTGTTTAGTCCATCATGTGTAACATCCTTCCAGATGTTACCAAACCAATTCTCACCTTTAAATCATATGTCTAGCTATTGGTTCTAAGGTTCTCAAGTCTATTTCGGTTTCTACCCTATTAGTAGAAGTACTCTTTTGGTGATACTTCTATCTGATCTATTTTGACCATCATGTATAACATCATTCTAGATGTTACCAAATCAAATTTCACATCTAGATCATGTGGCTAACCCTTGGTATTACATTACTAGAGGATAACATGACTTTATCACCAACTTCAAAGGTGAGATCACGACGATGATGGTTCGCATATTGTTTTTGGCGATTCTTAGCAACAAGGAGGTGAGATTTGGCTTGTTGGAGAGATTGGGATATAGTGGTCAAGAATGTAGAAGTATGAGGAACTTGAGAGGGAGTGGGAGCAAGAAGAGAATCTGGAACAAGCAGATCTTGGCCAAAATTGAGAAAGAAGGGAGAAAATCCGGTGCTTGCTTGTTTGGAATTGTTGTATGCAAATTCTACAACTACAAGACATTCATCCCAGTTGGTATGGTGGACATTGACAAAGGCCCGCAACATATCCTTCAATGTACGATTGGCGCGTTTGGTTTGTCCATCAGTTTGAGGATGATAGGCCGTGGATAAAGCAAGCTTGGTGCCAAGTATCTAGAAGAGTGCTTGCCAAAACTTCCCGGTAAATTGAGGATCTCGGTTGGAGATGAGTACATGTGGCATCCCATGATGCTTGAAGACATTGTCAAAGTAGATTTGCGCTAAGGTTGGAGCATCTACGATATCACAGGTTGGTGCCAAGTGGATTTGCTTACTAAGCTTATCCACAAACACCACAATTGCGGTGTGTCCTTGTTTTGTCTTTGGCAAGGATGTGATGAGATCCAAGCTCACATGCTCCCAACGAGCGGATGGAATGGCGAGTGGTTGAAGGAGTCCACTTGGCTTCTGGTTGCTGGCCTTGTTCCGTTGGCAACTTTCACATGATCAAACAAAGTCTCAAACATCTCGTGTCATGTTGGGCCACCACCATTGGCGTTGGAGGGTGCCCAAGGTCTTGTCCACTCCCATGTGACTAGCTATTGGTAAATCATGGGCTTCTTGAAGGCACACAAGTCAAAGATCACCTTTGGCTGGAACATAGATCTGGTCTGCATGGAATAAAAGGCCTTCCTTGAAAGAGAAGGTGTTGTACTCCTTGTCGTGTGCTGTCAAACGACCGTGTACCATTTGAAAGAAGGGATCTTGTTGTAGAGCTGATTGAAATTCATTATGGACCTTAGGGTCAATGGACACCGTTGTAATTGCCGCCGTGATGAGAGGAACATCCTTCAAATCAGGTCGTCGTGATAGAGCATCGGGGATGACATGGAACCGACCTGGTTTGTACTCAAGTTTGATGTCAGACAATTGGAGTTGCTCTTCCCATCGATGATGCCAACTCTTCATGTGCTCCAAGTGTAAGGTCTGCAACAATGGTTTGTGATCAGTTTGCATGATCACTTGTTTCCCCAAGAGATAATGCCTCCATACCTTGGTGGCATATACCATTGCAAGTTGTTCCCAATCTTGAGCAGAGTAATTTCTTTCAGCTGTATTTAGTCGGCGAGACACAAAGGCAATAGGATGTAGTCCATCTGGAAATTCTTGTTGCAACACAACTCCAATTGCAAAGTTAGAAGCATCAAAATCAACCACACAAGGTAGTTGAGGATCATATGGTTGAAGAATAGGTCTTGAAGACACCATATGCTTTAACTTCTGGAATGCTTCTTCATGCTTGGTGGTCCACTGGAAGCTCAAGTTCTTTCCCAAGAGGTCAGTCAATGGTGCAGCCTCGTGAGCATAATAGTGGATGAACCGTCGGTAAAAACTGGCCAATCTATTGAATGCTCGTACTTCTGTAGCATCCTTTGGAGTAGGCCAATCAGTAATGGCCTTGATCTTCTCTTCTTCCATCTTGATCCACTCTGATGAGATCTTATGACCCAAGAAGGTAACCTCCTTCTGCCAAAAAGCACACTTTGACTTCTTGTAGTAAAATTTCCACTGTCGTAGTCGTCTTAGGACTTCTCACACATGATTCTTGTGTTCTGCCTCTGTCCTACTATAGATTAAGATATCATCTAAGAACACTACCATGGACTGATCCAATAGTCCCTCCAACACCCAATGCATCTGATCCATGAAGACTGCTGGAGCATTAGTGAGTCTGAATGGTAGAACTCTCCACTCAAAATGTCCATACCTTGTGCGAAAGGCAATCTTTTGCACGTCCTCTCCTTCAATAGGAATTTGCCAATAGCCGCTACAAAGATCCAGCTTGGAAAAGTAGCGTGCTCCACTTAATTGGTCAAGCAGGTCGTCGATCCGAGGCAAGGGATATGCATTCTTCACGGTTTGCTTATTAAGCCCACGGTAATCAATACAGAAACAAAGTTCTCCATCCTTCTTTGGAACAAATAGTACCGGTGCTCCCCACGGAGAGGTACTATGTCGTATGAAATCCTTCTCCAACAACTCTGTAAGTGTTGTTCAAAACTCCTCCAACTCCTTTGGTGAGAGCTGATAGGTTAGTCTACTCATTGGAGTACTCCCTGGCAATAACTCAATCTTGAAGGGCATACCTCGATCAGAGGGTAATCCCCTTTGGCAAATCATCCAGAAACACATCTGCAAACTCCTGCACTATCCAATCAACCGTTGCTTGATGCGGCACTTGGCCCTCCTCAGATTGTTCTTGTGCAATCGGCTTGATACACACCGCGAATACAGACTTATTTTCCTCCAAAGCTTGCTCTATGGCTGCTTCATTAACAAACTTTCCTTCTAGGGACTCATTTCTCTTCCAAGCTTGCTCCATGGTTGCCTTCTTGGCAAACTTCCCATCTTGGGACTCATCTCCCTTCCAGGACTACTCTATGGCTACCTTCTCAACAAACTTCCCATCTTGGGACTGACTATTCTTAGGTGTCTTACTCAGAGATGCCAGACAACCTAATTGGAAATTCCTACCTTGGTGTTGTACTTGAATTTGACGTCGGGTCCAATCGAATTGAACCTTATGACGTTCAAGCCAAGGTAGACCCAAAATGATATCATAGTGTAGAGGTGCCACTACAAACCTCATACACTCCAAATACTCCTTCCCAATCTTGAAGGTAACAGGATGCAAGGTATAGAATGCAAAACCTTTTCTACCATCCGCCATCATCAAACTACTTCCAATCACTGGCTTGATAGGAATACCCAATTCCTTTGCTACTTGCATAGATATGCAATTCTTTGAACTTCCAGAATCAACCAAAATCCTACAACCCCGATTAGATATCATACCTTGCAAGTGAAGCAAACTTGCATACGTCAAGCCTTCAATCCCATTGGAACTAATCAAGCTCCCAATAGGTGGCTCAAAGTCTCCTAATGGGATTCTTTGTTTCCCTAATCATTCTGTTTCACAAACTCCATCTGGGCAACTTGTCGGGTTGCCCATTCCTAAGTGGACATTCAGCAATGCGATGTCCAACTTGGAGACAATAAAAGCAACTTCCATTTGTTATAATCTTTCTCTATCTACTGTGCCAAGTGGTCTTTGTTGGATGGCATCAATCTCCATTGGTACCGGTTCTTCCACTCGTGGTAATGGTAGGTTTTGTGTAGGTCGAGGTCAAGACCAAGTTGTCGCAACTAAGGAATCAAAACGCTCAGCCAATTGCATGGCTTCTTCTACATTATGTGGCTCTCGCATGGTCACCTCCAATCTGGTTTGTGACTTGAATCCTCGCACAAATCGATCCAGAACTTCACCTTCTTGGATATCTGGAATTTGCATGATGATATTTTGAAATTGTGTGATGTAGCTTCTCACTGAGCCAATCTGCCTCAACTCCGCCAATTTATCTTGTGCAGCTCAGGTGGCATTTATAGTCTGAAATCGACCAAGTATTACATCCTTGAATTCTGCCCATGTCAAAATCGGTGTAACAATTTGTCGTTCAGCTCTTTCTACTTGGAATCGCCACCAAAGTTTTGCCACACCATCCAATTGGCTAGAAGCCAAGAGAATTTGTTTCCGCTCATCTTGAAGATTGGTGTCTTCAAAGTAACGTTCACAGTCAAACACAAAATTCTCCACTATACCTAGAAGATTCTTGCTTTCAAACACCTTGGGTTTTGGAAATCGAATGTGATCTTCTCCATCTTGAACTAGCGCTCTGTCTATCTATTCTCGTCGTTGCTGGTCTCGTTCATCCAACAAACGAGTAAGATGCTCGATTTGTTGTTGCATTGTAAGGTTAACATCCGGTATTGCCGCCATTGCTACTACTCTATTCTACTACCCTCAATTTATCTAGTTGATTAACACATAGATACAACACATCCACCATTCTCCATAAGTTACAACTGGAAGTATCAAGGGTTCCTCTGACACGATGATCATATGTAGAAAATCCTGCCCGAAGCATGAGATGATGAATTGTGTGAAACAATGCTTTGGTAATATCTGGACATGAAAGTCCCAATGGTTTGGCGGAAGTGGATTTGGTGGTCCATAAATTCCATCCATCCCATTCTTGCTCTGATACCAATGTAAAAGACCAAAATCAAGGAGAGAAATAGGAGAATGGAAACTCACATTGGGACACTTGAATGAGAGAAAACTCCAAATGTCTAGCATGAGCTTCGGCCTTGGTATTTATAGGTAGCATACAAGACTCTTGAAGCTTCTCAAGAAGCTTCCTTGAGCCGCTTTCTTGGAGTGCAAGCCAAGTTAATTGGGAAGCTTCTCAAGAAGCTTCCTTCTAGAAGCCACCTACTTGGCGTGCAAGCTAAGCTAGTTAGAAGCTTCTAGAAGCTTCCTTCTAGAAGCTACCTGCTTAGGGCGCAAGTTAACTAGTTGGGAAGCTTCCTAAGAAGCTTCTTAGATGCTTCTAGAATATTCTAGGCTATTTTGTCTTATTCTCTACTTCGTAAGCCCGATTAACTTCGTCTCTAAACTCCATATTGTTACATTGTTGGCTTCTAAGGGTAGAATAGATAACCCAAATCTTATGGAGCAAGTGGAAATCCTAGTGAAGCTAGACCCTTACCTTCATTTTTGGGTGAGTAGTAACCAATGAATTTAAGAGAGCTCACTTGGAGAAGATTGAGCTATGGGGATAGTATTGGTCTCCAAACGACATCTCCATTACTTCAAGCTTAGTTGTTATGGGTCAATTGGCAATACCTACAAATTATAATACCATTAGCTAGATATATTATCTAGAAGTAGAAATTGGCTTGGTAATATCTAGAAATATGATATATATGATGGTATAAGTAGATCATATAGAGGTGTCACCAAAAGAGTACTTCCACTAATAAGTCAATGGTCAAAAACACCCTTAAATGTTAGAGCCAATTTCAAAGACCTAAACAGATGAATTAGGCCTTGAAAATTAGATGAAATCTACCACAAGGAGAAAAGTCATTTCCTTCTCCTTGCTCATTTTTTTGTCTCATTGAGAGCAATACCTCATCCATGCTATTTTGAGCTTCTTATAGGAAGATTCTCTAAACATTCCCTTTAGTCAAACTTGTTTGGCAAACCAAACTGGACAAAGATTGATATATCACCAATCCATGTAGTTGATCTAAGGTAGAGCTCACTAGTATATCACCGATCTATGTATCTGATCCAAGGGTGGAGCTCCCTTTCAGGAGATCTTTTTTGTTATATAATGAAGAAAATGTGCTCCTGTGGGGTATCAAAGTATTGAGGGTTGAAGTCTTGTGTTTCTCTTGAGAGTTCTCTTGTCCTCAAAACATTACATATGTTCTAGCTCTAATAGCTCTAGTGGAGGTGCACTAGTTGGAGATGGTGCTACCACAAGTGGGAATACCACTATAAGAAGTGGTTCAATACTAGAGTTTAATCCCATGGTGAATTTCTTCTAGTGCTTGAGGCAAAACCACCAAGGAGTGTGGAGTAACAAGTTGAGGAGCTTGCAAGAGTTCCAATGGACGGCTGGAGAAATCCTATGCAAGGCATACACTTGCATGAGATGGCTGATCAGTTTCACTCAAGGAGTTATTGAGGTTGCTCAACCAATCCAATTTTGGTATGGGATCCTAGATAGGGAGTTGCAATGTAGAGTACATGATGTTATGTTGTTATAGACTACCTCACCTACTTTGGTGGTGGTTTTTAGTTTGGTTCAGCGCATGGAGCTCAACATGGTGGAGTAAAGAGTGATGAAATCTAGATTTGGTAGGAAGATCTCATCCATAGTTGTTACTTCTTCTATAATGCAATAGAGTACACCACGCCATGTTGGCTTTCAAGGGTAGAAGAGATAGCCCAAATCTTATGGAGCAAGTGGAGGGCCTAGTGCAAGTAGACCCTTACCTTCACTTTTAGGTCAATAGTAGCCAATGAGTGATGGTGTTACTCATTGGACTTATGGTGGACTTCACCACAAGAAAGAGGGCACTCAAGGCAATAGACATGATACCTTTAGTGCATCACAACCAGCACAGAGATAATGTGACCATTACCACAAACTTGGTCTTACTAGTGATCAATGCTTTGACCTTCACCTTGAGTTACAAAGTGGTAAGGTTGTTATAGCAAGTGGTAGAAGAGCTCTATGTCATGGAGGACAAGGTGGTATCAATAGTGGTAGAGAACCCACACCTAGTAGAGACATAGTACCTACCTATAAATTTTCTGAGGATAAGAGACCTTAATAGAAACACAAGAGAAGAAACACAAACTTCACACTTAATCCTCTAATGGCCTATAGGAGCACCTTCTCTTTAATATATAGCAAAAAGGATCCCTTGAAAGGAAGCTCCACCCTTGGATCAGATACATGGATTGGTGACATGTCGGCAAGCTCCACCCTTAGATTAGTTGCCTGTATGGGTAACATGTCAACCCTTGTCCTATCTTGTTGGTCCAATAGATTTGACCAAAGGCAATCTTTAGAGAATCTTCTTGTATGAATCTCAAAATCACATGGCTGAGGTACCACTAGAAAGCTCTCAATGAGACAAACCTAGGAGGAGGGAAAGGCCAGCCTTTCTTCTATTGGGAGAGAGATCTACACATTTTTAAGGCCCTCTTAAATTAGCTTTGAAGGTTTTTGGCTATTCTCAACTCCTGCCCTATTTGTAGAAGTACTCTTTTTGTGACACCTCTATCTAATTTACTTAACCCATCATATCTAACATCCCTCTAAATGCTACCAAGTCAATTTTCACCTCTAGATAATATACCTAACTATTGGTACTACAAACCTTCTCCTTTTTAAGACACAATATCCTTATTGCAAAGCTGTTGCAACACTATTGCATAGCAGATTTCACTAACATTGGTGCATTGGTCAAGTTGGCTATTGGTTCCCATGTTGCCTCATATGGTGGGTACCCTTTCCAATGTACAAGATATTCCACACGCGCTTGGCAAGTACCACGAATACATTTTTGGAGAATGCATTTGACTTCATATTCTTCCGTGTCATCAATGAGTGTTGGATAAGGTCAAATTTCTTGTATGGAAGAAAAGTGTGGCGGTTGGGGTGCATATCTACATAGTAAGGAAACAAGGAATACTAGATGGATCTTCATGTGTGGCAGTAGCTTGAGGTCATAGGCCAATGCTCCAATTCAACAAAGGATGGGAAAAGGCCCAACAAAACAAGGTCTAAGCTTGCGGGGGCCAACTAATGTGAGGTTGGTTGTTGATAGCCAGACTTGATCCCCAATATTGAACTCTGAGTGCCAGCAATATGCATTTGCATATTGTTTTTGTCAATTTTGTGCAAACTAAAACTTTTTGTTAGCATTCTCCCCTCCTTGTTGGATTTTGGAAACAAAAGTGTTGATGGCATCTACCTTGGTACCCACTAGGTGCATCTTCATCAAACTAAAAGGTGTGAAAGGATGCTCTCCATACATTAGGAAGAACGGTGTGGCTTGTATGAATACATTCATTGAATTGTTGTATGCAAATTCCATCAGTGGAAGTACGGTGTCTACCTTTCTTGCTCCTCTAGGATGAAGCCTTGGAGCATATCTTCAATAATGCAATAAGCCTGCTCTGTTTGTCTATTGGTTTGTGGATAGAAAGCCATAGACATAGCCAATTTGGTTTTGAAGAACCCAAAGAGTGTTCTCCAAAACAAATTGGTGAATTGAGTGCTTCTATCAATAATGAGTACTCAAGATAATATATGGTGAGAAAAGATTGCCTTTAAGTATTCTTGAGCTAATTGTGGAGCCATCACATTATCATGTTGTGGTTATGTAGCCCATGAAAAAGTGAACTAGTGTGGTTGATCCGTATGGTTTATCTCTATAAAGATGGAGTAGGTTGTATGACGGATCCCACTATTAAGCTATTGCCATGTGAGCAATTTATGTACGTGTATATGATTGGCCGCATGGATTATGGTTGTTGTCTTCTTTGAGGGATCTTATGTATATAGGTGGTTGAGAGGAAGGTGTGTTTTAGTTGGAGGAGTCTTGAGCGGGAGGAGGATGTTGAGAGTGAGAGTAATAGCAAAGTGTGGAGGCCAAGCGTCAAAGAGATCAATTGAGTAGGAGATGTCTCATGCTCCCAATTTGCCACTCCCAAATCCTTTTCTCCTCAAGCTTCAAATTCTACACCATGATGGCTTACAAGATTGGATGGTGGTACATTTTAGAATGGTATTCACAAAGTCAATGATGGAAAACCTGGATCCTATTGTCCTTTTAGTGCTTTCTTACAAGCAAGTCTAGGACTCGACAATCTATGTGCTCTTGTAGATGGAAAATGGCTAAAATTTCCTCATGAGCTTCAAGGTGGAGTTGTGGGGTCCACTTGTCAAAAAGTGAAGAGGCTCAATGACAAAATTGCAAGAGATTGGGTTCCAAGAGTAGAAGTCAAGAGTTTTGGGGCCATTGAAGGAGTTTGGAGAAGGGATTGAAGGAAAGGAGAGCATGTTGGAGAGAGGAGCTAACATGATATAATTTAGAGACTAAAATCAAGTGATTTGAGTAGATTTTGTGGGAGATATGATCAATTAAAGCAAAGGGGTAGAATTCATACCCAAGAGCACAAGATAGAAAATTTGGAAAGCTTTGTGAGATATTTTCATGGTCTATTAAAAGGGTTGGAGAGTAGATAAAGTTTTTGTAGAGATTAACCCTAAAATTTCTTCAAGCTCAAGAGATTTTAGGGTTTTATTAATCTCAACTTAGATTTGATCAATTGAAGTTGGAGCTCTAGAAAGTGAGGTGTTGGAGAGGAGATGCTGATCAAGTCTGGAATCTTGGTCACTCCTAAAGTTATGGTTTGAATTACATTATGAAAATCTCTAGTATTGTTGGTGGCTAGGGTTTGCACTTTTGTGTAGAGGTTTCATGTGAATTCCTCAAATAGACAATTCAAGGTCTTGGATCAAGCATACTTGGGTATGTAAAGCTCACAAGTTAGCCTAGCTTAGGAATTGATCCATATCTAGGGTTTGGGGTTAGATTAGGGTACTAAACTTTATAAAGGTTTAGACAAGGGCACAAAAAACTATTAGAAAAAATTTGGTTGACTTTGGGTCCATGGAAAGTGAGAGCTAATGCAACAAACTCTACTAAAAATATTGTGGTAAGCTTGATAGAGCATTTCTATCTTCTATCATGATTTTGTATCAATTCTCCTATTTTTGTATCTGTGATTGAGGATTTTAGGTTGTTGGAGTGTTTTTGAGGATTGATTACACCTTTGATAAAGAAATCTGAGGAAAGTTAGGGTGGAAACTACAGAAAGGGGCCAAGTTTAAGAGCTTTTCAAGGGAGCTATAGTGATCAAAATTGTGATTTATTTTATATCATTGGAAAGCTTATCTCATAGGCTTCCCATTGAATCCTAGAACACTCAAATCCAAGTCACATAGGGAAAGTTATGCCTATTTGAGTTACATAGGTTTTCCTCATCAAAAAGACATAAGATTACCCCAACTTGGAGTAAAAATTGGTTGAAGGCTGAAGTACATATTGGAGGAAGCTTGGAATACAAGTTGAAATAAGCTTACTAATAGAGCAAGAGAGCTTTGAAGCTCAATTTTGACAAAAAGCAAAAAGAGTTGTTGCTAAATTCTTGTGATTGGATCCTCTCTGTGCTTGCATATTGTTTGTATGTCCTATTGGTTTGGATTGGTGTGTGGGCATTGTGCTTAGGTTCTTTCCTTCTAAGAGTGCTATGTATTTCTCTTTGGTAATGTTGGAAGTGATGACCAGCAAACAAGGAGTGCGTGTTATGATGATAGATTAAGTTGCCCATTACTACCCTACTCGATAGCAAGAATACCAAAACCTAAAGTGAAGGGTTCTATTGGTTAGGTTCTACACGCTCTCAAACTAGTAGGGATATGCTTATCTACAACCTCTAATATATAAACTCCACAACTAGGCATCTTATGTGTTCTCAAAGAGAGAAAAGAAAAGTACAATAATGTCCTTGGTAGTAGGACACACATGAATCACTTGGTTGAGTCAATCAACAAAGACTACAATGGAGTCAAACTCAGAGGAGTTCTTGGACAATTCACAAACTAGATCCATGCTTATCTATTCCCACTATTGTGTAGAAGTAAGAAGTGGTTGAAGGAGTCCCATGGGAGCTTGATTAGGAGCTTTATTTTTCTGATAAAGTAAACAACTTCAAATATACTCCAACACATTGTTGTTCATCTTGGGCAAATAGTAATAGTGTTTGGCTACATCCAAAGTCTTGTCTACACCAACGTGACTTGCAACGTGACTAGAATCATGACATTCCGCTAGGTGGTTCTAATGTTTGGGTCATCCAAGATCCATAACCTACCATCACAAAAAGTGAATCATTGGGTATTGGTGACACCATCTGATGATCAAGTTCCTACAATCTATGGATTAGTTTTGTAGTAGCAAGAATCCTTGGCCAAATTTTGGATTCATCTTGACCTCTACCACCAAATTTTTTGCCATGAGCATTTGGGAAATTGCGTCTGCCAATTGCTTCTTGCCTTCTAAACATGTGATCATCATATTGAACCTTTGTCTCCACTCCACCCACCAAATTTGTTGATGAGAAAGATCTTTTTATGTCTTGAGGTAGACTAAAGGTTTGTGATCTATTTCCACTACAAATGCTTTCTTGCTAAGATAGTGCTTCCAATTCTTGGTTGCAAGGACAATGGCCAACTCTTTTTGTTCAATGGTGTGATAATTGCATTCTGCCAATAATGGCTTTTGGGAGACAACTGGGTGCGATCTATCATGCACCTCTTGTTGTATGACTACTCCTATTGTTATGCTTGATGCATCCATAGCCAACTTGAGTGTCCATTTTGGATCATACCATTTCAAGATTGGTGTATGTCATAATGCATCATTCAATTCTTGAAAGGCCAATTCTTGTGCAGTTCCACACATCCATTTCTTTCTCTTGCTAAGAAGGGTTGTCAAAGGTTGTACAACCTTGACAAATCAATGATAGAACCTTGTCAATCTTAAGAAACTCTGGTCCTCTAGAGCACTCCATCTTTGAATGACCTCTATTTTATTTGTTAATAGTTGGATACCTTATACACTTACTCGATGCCCCAAATAGTCTATTTCAGACTTGCAAAACTTGCACTTTGAGATTTTGGCATACAATTGATTCTATCATAAAATTTGGAGGGCATTTTGTAAATGTTGCTTGTATTCTATTATTTTACTACTATAGACAAGGACATCATCTAGGAAAATGATAATAGATTTATCCAAGTATGGACAAAATATATCATTCATCAAACTCATGAAAGTGGTCGGTGCGTTGGTGAGGCCATACAACATCAATAAGTACTCAAAGTAGCCATACCTTGTTTGAAAGGCAATTTTGTGCACATCTTCCTCCGCAACTTAGATTTGATTGTAACCGCTCTGTAGGTCAAGTTTGGTGAAGTGTCTTGCCTCATTGAGTTGATCAAACGGGTCATCCATGCGGAGTAAGGGGTATTTGTTCTTCATTATTTATTGATTTAGACCTTGATAGTCAATACACATGCGCATTGTACCGTCCTTTTTCTTCATAAACAAGACCTGAACCCCATATGGTGATACAATGGGTTGGATAAATCCTTTTTGTAGCATATCCTTAATTTGAGCCTTACACTCCTCCAATTCATGAGGTGATGAACAATATGGGGCCTTACAAGGAGGTGTCTTCCCAAAAATCTTGAATATATGATCTACTCTCTTTTTTGGTGGTAATCTTGAGGGTAGATCATTAAGGAATACATCTTGAAACTCATTGACCACATTTTTCAATTTCTCAAGAACTTGTTCTGTAACACCCATTTGTGCATTTATGTGTTATTGTGATATTTACTTTTGTATTATAAGAACTTGAGAGATATTATTTATATATAGATAAATGATGGTTTTACGTTAGTCATCATTGGCTAAATTTAGTCATAGTTAAGATAGAATGGACCTTAATTTAGAGGAAGTGGAAAAGATGAGCATTACTATTTTGGATTTTAGTGTATTGACTTGGTATTATTCTTAGGTGTGAGATTTTGAAGAAAGAGTTGAGAACTCTTGGACCCGCAAGTCTTTTTTTTTGGATTTTTTTATAGTCCAAAGATAGCCCAAGTGAATGAATCCTTGAGTTAGTGGTTGGATCAAGATAAGACCACATACTTAGGAGAATATTCCTATGAGTATGGATATTCATTCAGCTTTTTGAATTTATTTGACTTTTAGCCTAGTAGTTTGAGTTACTCTAGTAATTAGTAACTTTAGAGTTTCATAATTTCACAAGTATATAAACTAAGGGTGAGGCGGTACTCATTATCCTTTCATTTGTAACTATCTCTTTCTCATTGAGTCTCTAGTGAACAATGTCTTGAGTATTGGACTATTAGCCTTAAAGGAGTATGATGAATTTGGGTTCTTTGCCTTCTTAGTCCATGGTGTGCTACCATAATAACCATCAGACATTCATCTTGAGTGAGAGACAAGCCGGCTCATATTTTTGGTTTCATTGTCCAGATCTCTTTAGAAGGCAAGATAATGTTCCGTGTATATTCTATATCAGACACAAGGAGGCTATGAGAGCTCACTTAGAAAAAACATCAGGGGAGGAGAGGGTTGAACTGATGTTAGATAACCAAGACCCATTTTTATACCCTATAGTTCATTATGATGTCTTTGAGGTGATATTGTATATCTTGTACACATGAGAGGATTTGGAGAGATCAAAGGAGGTGGATTGCATATTTTGGGGATTATGATGATTTTGAGTAAAATATCAAGTTTAAGATCTTGACTTGAAACTTCTATCTATGATAGATTGGGCTATTCTTCAGTTAGCACACTTGAAATTATTGTGAGAGCTAGTACACGCACTAAGCTAGAATTTTTTGAAAGTTGATAAGGTAAATTGCTTTTGAAATTGCATGCTCTTTGGAAATTTGTATAGAGTCTTGCCATTTCTTCAAATTTCAAAGGATTGATCTGAAACTTTCCAAAAAAAATTATGCATAGTATTCTACCTTTTGGCCTAAGAATTAAAGAGAGATCATTCTTGTGCAAAAATTTATGAGTTTTTAAAGTGAAAGGGGTGGTTTTTAGATCATATCTGAAATATGTGTGCTGAATAAAAAGGTACCTAGGCCAAATAGCTCAATGAAAATATCTGGAAATTTTCAAGGAGGGATGCTCTATAGTGGTGATCAAGTGTGAAATATTTTAGAAGACTTGATATATCATCTAAGAGAATTTAGTGACATTGTGAAGATGGTCAATTTTGGAGAGTTGAGATCTCATGCATGAGGAGTGTGAGAGTAACCAAAAGCATGTTTGAGTGTCTAGACTCATCTTGGGAATATGGAGGGTCACCAAGAGTGGAAGTTGAGGGTATGCAAGGTTCCCCAAAGGTTTGAGTTGATTGTAGGGGTGCATTTGAGGAAAAGAGAGTTTAAAATAGAAATTGAAGAGAGTGTTGAGAGGATTCACAAATATACATCACTTGGAAGAAAGAGTGAGTCTAAGTGTTTTTTATGAAGAGAGAGGTGACATAAGGCAAGCTCATGTCCATTGACCTTTGAAAGTAAGAGATTGAGAGAAAGGAGATGTTTACTTGACTTGGGTTTGCATGTTAGACCTTCTTCACCAAGATTGGGAAGGAAAAGATCTAAGACCAAGGAGTTGTATGAGGTTTGTGGAGTGGATGGACTTCAAAAAAGACATGAGTGTAGCAGAGTAATAGCGCTTTTGGATACTTTGGTGAAAGATATTGGAGAGAGTCTTTGTATAACTACAGAAATATTATCACCTTCATCAACTAGTTCTCAAGATTAGTGATAGAGATAATCTTTCAACTTATGGCTAAACTATACATGAGGGTTTGATTATATGTACTCTAGGACTTGATGTTGCTTTAGAAATCTTGAAGCAACCTGAACCTTTTTTTCCTCTAGGGTGGATATTCTCAAATGGTGTTAGTCATGTACATACTCTATTCATTATAGAGTGAGAGAAAAGAAAAAAAATTCTCTTGAGCAAAAAGAGAAAGATAATGAGGGGCTAAGATGAGGAAACTTCTAATTTTCTTTGGCAAGGATGGAGAAGATATGGAAGCCTTTGCAAGAGACTTCAAGAGAGAGTAAGAGGCTAAGATGGGGAACTTCCAATTCTCTTTGGCAAGGATGGAGAAGATATGGAAGCCTTTGTGACAGACTTCAAGAGAGCTCGCATAAGAAACAATAAGAGGAGAAAGAATGAGTAGGTCTCATTATTACTTTATTTCTTTGAGGATATAGCATTTACATGGTAGTGAATCAAAATACCAAAAGAGAGAGACAAGAGATTGTCAAGAAAAGTCTTGGGAGAGTTTGACTTTAGCACCCATTGAGAACTTTCTTCCAAATAAGAATTATAAGAGATTGATGAGTGAGGTTACTTTCCTCAAACAATGAGACAGAGAGAAAGTGAGAGTCTATGTAAAAAGAGTGGAGAAGCTAAAGTCCAAATTTTGCATAGTGTTGAGAAAGGGTGGGGATGATATGGAGATTATTATGATTGACATGGGAATCATGCTCACCAAGAATTTTGTGGGAGGGTTGAGACCACATATTAGAAGCAAGGAGAGATATGAAAAACCTTCTTCCAAGGTTGAAGATTGCAATTTGTATGGAAGAGAGTTTGGAAAAGGATGAGAGTGATTTGGTGAACCTTTTGATACTTTGGTGGTAAGGGTTGAACCACAAGTAGTAATTGCTCTGGTTCTTGCATCTTTACCAAAAGATCCACTTTAAATCATCACAAAACAACTTGTAGATTTCAAGATCAATGTGGTGCAACTATGGGAGAAGAGAGAGGTGGATCAGAACATGAGGAGAGGGCCTAGGAGTTATGGAAATTATCAATATAGAGGAGGCCAACCAATAAACAATTTCAATGATAGAAATTGTTTTGGCTGTGGAGGAAGAGGTCACATCCAAAGAAATTGCCCAAATTCCACTTACTTTGGAGGAAGGGGTTATGAGGGAGCCAATAGAGGGAAAGAGGAAGGTAGTGAAACACAAGTGGCTCCTAACCAAACAAAGGTAAGAGGATAACATTTATAGATGTGGTTGAGAGCAAGTATGAGAAAGAAGATTTCTCAACCTCCAAAAGTCTTAATTTGGAGCTTTTGGTGTAAGAGAAGAAGAGAGCTTGTTTTGCAAAGGACTTACACTCTTCTCAAGGATTTTCTCTTAGCAAGGATACTCCAATGACTACTAGGAGTACTCACACTAGCACCTCAAGACTAGCAACAAAAAAGACTCCAAGGAAGAAGTTGGGGATGGAGACTTCTTGATCTCCAAGCAACAATGGAACTACAATGTGTTAGAGGATGTTGGTAGTCACAAGGCTAACATCATAGTGGGCCAATTGATTGTTTTTAATCCTACCTTGAGAAAGGAGCTTAGAGGTGGTTTGAGTTCTACAAGGAGCAAGAGGAAGAAGAAAGCAAAAGCTCCAGTATCAATAGGGTGGGTGGATGTCAAACCAACACCATGGGAGTCTTGTGAATATGCCTCCAAGATTGATATGAGATTGAATGGTCATAACATCAAGGCTGCACTTTTTGATGGAGGATCTACAATAAATGCCATGTCAAAGAGGTTGATGAATAAATTGGTTTAGGTGAATTGGTTTTGGTAATCATACCCTCTAGACCTTCAACATTTGTGGTGAGCATGGCAAACAAGCAACAAGTTTGACCAATAGGGGTGGGGATAAGGTGGTAGTTTCAATTATGCAAGTTCAAAATCTCATGACATTCTAAGTCTTGAAAGATTTAAGCTATGATTTGCTTCTTGGGAGGTCATGGTTGAGAGCAACACACACAACTAATTGATGACACAAAGGGTACTTGAGGATTAGACCATCAAACCACAGAGTCATAGTTCTTGTGACTAACACCATCAACATTTCACATTCAGATACACCATCTTTTGATTATTGGGAATCAGATTCAAAAGAAGGAGCTTCAAGTGTGGACACAACCATGGAGGAGGAGGCTTCCATAGAGGAGGATGAATCTGAATTTGATTCAAATGTGTAACCCTTGTGTGCTATGGATTTTGTACCTAAGCCAAAGGTTTTGAAGGACCAGAATAATCACCATTGACACTTGAGGAGATAGAGAGGAAGGTATCTACCCTCAAGCATGGTCCAAAATGTTACCAAGGAAGAGAAGGTGAGATTTGATGGAGATTTTCTGCAAGTTTATCCATGTGTTTGCTTTCAATTACAAGGATCTGAAGGAAGTCACCTTGGAAGAGCACAAGATTGAGGTGGACTCACATGCAAGACCAATCCACAAAGGAGATCGGATTTATCTTTGAGATGGAGAATTCAAAATGGGTGTCTCCAATTGTGATTGTGATGGAAGAAAATGGCAAGCTTTGGGTATATATGGATACCAAGAAGCTCAATGTTGTTACTAAGAATGACTATTATCCTTTGCAATTCATTGATGAGATCTTGGAGGAGGCTGTAGGTCATGAGAGGTATAGTTTTGGAGATGGTTATAGTAGGTATAACCAAATCAAGTTTACACTAGAGTATCAACAACTCACCATATTCACCACACCTTGGGGAACTTATGCTTTCAAGGTCATGCCTTTTTGGCTTTGTAATGCTCCAATCACAATCCAATGGTTCATGAACAAGGTGTTTGAACCTTTCATTAGGAAATTTGTGAGTGACTTCATTGATGACTTTTGTATCTATGAGAGCAAGGAGGAGCACTTTGAGCACCTAATCAAGGTCTTGCAATGCTTGGATGAAGCAAATGCATCACTCAACCTAGAGAAGTGCATTCTTGGTTGTGATTCTTGGTCTACTTGTGGGGCACGTCATCTCCAAGGATGGAATAGCAATTGACCCTAAGAAGGTGAAGAAAATCTCATACCTTCCACTCCCTTCAAGCTTGACAAAGTTATGCCAATTCTTGGGGATGGTTGGGTACTACAAGAGGTTCATCTTCCCTTTTTTAACAAGGGTTATGCATTGACCATCTACAAGAAGAAGGGTGTAGAATACATGATGATTCTAAAGGACAAGGAGGCTCTCAAAGCTTTTAAGGAGCTCAAGTAATCCCTTGTTGTAGCTCTAATTCTTACTAACCTGATTGGAGTAAGCCTTTCATCCTCTACGTTGATACTTCCAATGTAGTTATAGGATGCACTCTTAGTCAATTAGACCAAGATGGGCATGATCATCCAATAGCTTATGCTAGTAGGCAGATGATTTCAACAAAAAAGAACTATTGTCACGGAGAGAAGGATTGACAGTGATCTTTGGTCTCAAGAAGTTTAGACACTACTTGATTGGAGAGAAAGCTACCATTGTCACGGATCACAAGGCTTTGAAGTACATCTTCAACAAATCTAATGTGAAGGGAGACTAGCAAGGTAGATGATACTCTTGTCTGAGTATGACTACACTATTGAAGATAGACCAAGAAATAAACATAAAAATGTTGATTTGTTATCTAAAGCCTATGATCATGA
This sequence comes from Lunularia cruciata, assembly GCA_948567375.1. NCBI lineage: Eukaryota > Viridiplantae > Streptophyta > Marchantiopsida > Lunulariales > Lunulariaceae > Lunularia > Lunularia cruciata. The sequence continues at coordinate 45,559,752 of OX419757.1, forward strand.
TGGAGATGAGCCAGTGAATGATTTCTTCCTAAATGATGAGCTCATGATAATCTCAGTCACTCAAAATATTCCAATAGAATACAAGGAAATTGTGAATTTTATAACAAAAGGTAACTATCCAAAAAGGATACATGTTAAGGAGTAGAAAGTATTTACATCAAAATCTAAACCTTACATAATGATGGAAGATATTTTTTTTACTAAAAAATAAATGATCTACTTTGAGGAGCAGTGGGTAGAAAAGAATTTATCCTATTTATAAAAGAATTTCATAAATACAATATAATAATAATACAATACAATATAATAATTATGTAAAATTCATGGTAAGATAAGGAAAGCCCCTAGACATTGCACTCCATAAATTAAAAGAATACCACCCACTTTATTTACGCTGCAACCTCATCTAAAATAGCGAGCCGCCTATATGGCGAAATCCTTCTCCCGGATCGAGTACCGTAGAGTCACGCCTTTTGCGGGCCCGCTAAAGGTCTATAACCGAGCCTGCAGGTTAAACTGGAGCCCTAGTTAAGGAGGTCCACGCACATCCGACCTCTAACAGTGAATGTTCGAGCATTTGGCAGGCTCGACAGATTTTGTCTGTCTCTCGATCTCCAATTCGACTTTTAAGTCTCTCGGTCAATTGCAAAGCATGTGCTCGATAGCAGAGTTTTGATTCAGTTTGTCAGTGTAGGAGATTTTTGTGTGCCGATTGGCAGGAATGCTGGTGGAATTTCGAAAGCAGACGGGTCCTGAATTGCGTTGCTGAAAGTGACTTCCTACAGACGGCCAGTGGGTAGGAAGGGAGCGTTTCAAATATGAAGACCACCAAGGGTGGCAAGGTTATGAATCCTACGGATGCTTACCGTAAGGAGCTCCGTAAGAAGGAGCTGAAACGGGTGAGTGAAGACGAAAGATGGCGGTTTTGTGTTTCTGTATCGTGCCTATGATTTAGGGTTTTGCAGAGTGATGTTAATTGATGTGCTCGCCGTGCTACGAGTTTTCGGATGTGATCTACCGTTCGGTTTGTCGCATTTCTGGTTATTGATCTGGAGTTGGAATCTTGCCGTGGTTTTTGATGTACAATCGCAGAATAAAAAGGAGAGAAAGAAAGTGCGAGAGGTGGGGATTCTGAAGAAGGATCCCGAGGCAATCAAGGAGCAAATTAGGAAGCTTGAGATGATGAGTATGTGCTGTTTAATTTGCGAATATGTTGCAATTGAGTTATTTGTGATGCATGGGATTCGTTCGTTGACGATAATTTTTACTCTCCTCGGGTTTACAGAGTGAAGTACTGTGAACTGTTTTTGAAAGTAATGAAATCTATCGGTGGAACAGTTGCACGTCTCTCACGGGGAAGGCAGAAGCTAATTTCAAACCTTTACCTTCTACCTATGCTCTTGACTTCTGTGTCGAGGTTAATAGACAGGGAATGGATGATCGGTGGAAACCTTTTGTGGCAGATGGTGGAATGTTGTCACCTTATGACCTTGGCATTTTGAGCAACGTTCAAGGACGATTCAGTTTTGCTAATCTGTCTGCTAGGTGGGAAAAATAGGCAGAGTTTGATTTAAATGATTGTGAACCTCCGATGACTGTGAAGGAGCACACGCCCTGACATGTTTCTTGTCTCAGTCTACTACTGGTTACTACTAAAATTTTCATGAACTGATGCCACTGGAATTTTGATTATGCACACATGTTTGTTGTGTTCTGACGACGCTTTTGCTTGTTTGTTTGCAGAGGCTGATGGAGCCCTTGACAAGACTCGAAGGCACAAGAAGAGACAGCTCGAAGATACCCTGAATTTGGTTATGAAGAAGCGGAAGGTGATTCTGATGGTTATCCTCTTTTTGATTTCGCGCATTCTTCTCTGGTTCCCAATCCGAAGTACTTTACACGCCCCTCACTTCTCATCTGAAGAGGTTAAGTTTTGCAATTATTGAGTTCTCTTTTTGCTTGAAGGCGATTGCATTGGAGCTGTTAGTATGGATCATTGTAACACTCAAAGTATGTCATTTCAGGAGTACGAGGATAAAATGCGAGAGAAGGGTGAGGAACCAGTTATGTTCAGGTATTGACTTTGATCATCTACGCCAACCGTAAAGCGAATGTGATCATTCACTCAAAGAGCTCTGGAAAGAGCAGTATGTATCGCAATTACTAGGAGAATGCCCTTTGTTAGTGTCGTGGACGTCTTTGGGATTGGTGAGGTCATTTTACAACAAAGCTACTTTCGAGATATAGAAGAAAGGGGTTTACTAGTAGTAGAGAGACAATTCATGTGTCGTTGACATATATATATATATATGAGAATATATAGCTGGTTTTTCTTGGATATTTATCTGAGTTTGTTTGTTGTGGCCAGCCATTTACCTGCACCTAGAAGACGGGCTACGGCAGAAGAAGAAGAAAGAGCCAAGCATCCCAAGCCTGAGGTAACTGTCAAAAAGACACAGGGATCATAAGCTGTTGGAAGTGGTTCTGGGGTTCTCTGGTCTGGTACTGTTGCACAAATACCAGCTGTTTCTTGGTTTACATCATTGACGAGCTTTTACTGTTGTATGTAATAGTAGTAGTATACTTCTTCTCTCAAGTGGTCTTCCCTGCCTGATTCTTGCAGGACTCTGTATATTTTCATCCATCTCTGAACCCCAGTGGTGCACCCCCGCCTGGGAAGCCACCCATGTATAAATCATCCATTGGTGAGTCAGAGAAGCACATCAGCTCTACTTGAGAAAGTTAATAGAAAGAACTTCAAACGATCTATTGTGTATTGATACTGGCTTAAGTGCGTAACTACTTGTGACTATATCCTGTAGTAAACTGGCAAGGAATTGTCTATTGGCTATCCAACTACCTAATTGGCAGATTATCGTTAAAGAAAGGCATCTTCTGGAGTCTTGTCATCATCGAGTCTTAGCAAATATGTTTGGCTTGTGGTTACAGGACCAAGGATTCCGCTGTCAGCAGGTGGATCTGGATCTAGAGCAGAAGGAGAGGGAGAAGAAGATGGAGAGCAGGAAACCGGACCGATGCCACTTCCGCCTCCCCCACCTCCACCCCCTCTGCCTAGTGGAGAAGGTTCTTCCAGTGCAGCAGAGGAACCAGTTATTCCTCTACCTGTGCCTGTACCTCCTCCTCCACCTGCACCGCCAGGTCCAGCCGCTGCTGCTGTTTCTCTCCCACCTCCACCTCCAGGACCCCCTCCTTCAACTGCAGGAGGTTTACAGACCTTATCAACACTACCTCCTCCTCCTCCAAGACTCCCCCAACCTCCTCCGCCGGGAACAGTACTAGCAACACCGAGTAACATCGTGCCACCTGGCACTGATGATGAAATCAGTGAGAACACAGAGAAAGTTGCAAGCACGTCCTCATCTCAAGATAGGGTAAGGCTTTCTTGCATGTGTTGGATCGTCTAGCTCTAGAGCCGTGCTTTGATTTTATAAGACGACGGTTGATAATTTTGCCAGTGGTCAAGATAGCGAGTCATGAAAGGGCTTCTTAATAGAAAAAAAGAGTAGAGTGGTTGTTTTGCGCTGTTGTGATGGTAGATTCCTTTTCATCGTGAATTCGTGGTGCTTGTAATTCCATCAGGTTGATGAGTACCTGTCCAGCTGTATTTTGATCGTCTTTTTTAGTCTTCAACAATCATGTCATATCCCTCTGAAATTGATCAGACAGTAAAAATCGAATGGCGTTTCTCATTCTTTTGCAGACTTTGGGCCATCTTCCTCCACCACCACCTCGTCGACCACCATCAACACAGTTGCAAGAAGAAGACGTGGAAGAGCGTTTCATTAGCAATGAGGCAACACCAGTGCAGCGTCCTCCTCCACCTCCTCTTAGGCCTCCTGCTGGACCACCACCACCACCAAGACCTCAAACACTGCTCATGAGACCTCCCCCTGGTCCCCCTCCTCAAACCAGTGACAGAACCGAAGACATGCCTCCAGGGGTGACAAGGCTTCCACCACCTCCTCCTCCACCTGCTACAATGCGCCCTCCAATATCTCTTCCTCCACCTCCTCAGAGAATGCCACCCCAAGGCATGGCACCTCCACCAGGCCCTCCCCCTGGTATGGCTGGCAGACCTCATCTTGGACCTCCTCCCCCAGGGCCTCCGCCAGTAATGCGACCACCCCCCGGTCCCCCATCTATGGGAACCGATTCATTAGGGCCACCTTCGGGACTTCCTCCTCCACCCCCCTTACCAAGAATTTCAGATGCGGCAGGAGCGGATGATGCAGGTAGATCAGGCACAACAAAGCCGTCGTACATTAAGTCTGCTGCTGCCACCGTAATTAAGCGACCTCTTGCTCAACATACACCCGAGTTAACATCTATGGTATGGTATCTCCTCCTTATGCGTAATAGAGGACTTCTATTTCAAAGTCGAATCGTTGACACCAATGTCCTTGTGCAAAATAAAAGTTTCTTGCTCTACTACTGACGGTTTGGGCGATTACCAAATTAGTTAAAAGCCCTGTTGATTGAATCTTATCTTTTCAGCAGAGATTACATTGTCGTCCCTTTAGGAGGTCTTTGTTTCTCAGCATTCGATCCGAACTTATTCAAGCGCAATCTTTATTGGGGGTAAACAACCCAAGGCGCTGTATGAAAACGTTATTGCAAGACGTGGGTTAGTGTTGAAGGGATGACAAGACATTGGGTCATCGAGAATTGTTGCTTGACACTAGGCTGTGGTAAATTTTTGTGTCGTATCAGGTTCCTGCATCAGTTCGTGTGCGAAGAGAAAACGCAATGAAGTTCAAGCCTAAAGCTCCTGCACCGGCTGGACCTGCCCCTGGAATCTGTGTCCCAAAGCCTGCCCCACAACCAACTGCCGCAAAGCCAGCAAGTATTGATGATTCGTATTACGCATTCTTGGAGGACATGAAAGCACTGGGAGCATTCGATGAAGGAGAGAAAACATACTAAGACGATTATGGTAGGACCGGTTAGGTTGAAAACTGTTCGGTAGTCAAAATTGCAAACACACAGTAAACCAATTCAAGCGTAAATTTCCCATTTTGGCTTGGCCAATGTACAGGCATCGAAGCAATCAGGTCTCACCACTAGAAAGGATTCAAGAATTTTAATTCCAACACTTTGATTCAGGTGGATCCATTTGTATTTGTAACTGCTGGAGGTCTGTTGGAATGTAAGTAAAACGACTTAACGGTGCACGTGGATGTCTTCAGCATATGATTTTATGTCTTTCCTATTTGTATATTGTAGAGGGTTCAAGCCCAAGCTGGTTGTTTTCACCTTCGCTCTTCTAGTGAAGATTTTGATCTAGTCAGACGTTCTGGGTCACCGATTATATTTATCATTTTCTCTCCTGTACCAAAATTTACAACCCCTAGTCTAAATAGTCCAAGTAGGATTTCATAATATGTCAAACTTATATATACACAGAAATATAGGAAGTAAAAAATTAATAGATCAAATTTCTATAATGGACAATGTGTAGAAGGGAAAAAGTGACCGTGGATGAAAAACGAAGGATAGGAAGACCCCATGAAGTCGGACAAGGGAGAGAAAAAAAAGGTAACATGGTGCTAATTTCCAATAGAGTCTATATGAGAAATTTGCACTATTGCACCTAAGAGATCTGAGCTATGCAAGTCGTACAATTTACATAACTGGAGTATCTGAAGAGTACGTTTTACACAATTGGAATATCCGAAGAAACGTTATCTAATGTGATTATTCTCTTTTGGATCGTACTAGCCATTGCACTCTGTAGAGCAATGGACACACATTCTCTAAAATATATTCCAAAGTAAAATATGTCAAAAGATATGTTGTTGATATGTCACTTTCTTACATTTCAGCGACAAACTTTAATAAATCTTCTGTTTTTATCAAGAATCAGAAGGAAAAGAAATGAATCTTATACACAAAAACTAAGAAATATCTCCTCTAAATGCAATATCAGATGTATTTTAACAAATAACTAGGTCAAAATCATTTATTGTCATTGTTACTAAATGTTATCGTACGACGATTGCATTATATTGTTTATGATAAATTGAATAAATTTTATTAGTTTTATTCATTTTATTAGAACCAAAATATATAATCTTATTATAGAATAGAAAATATTTTTATATTATGTTTTATTGAATTTTTATATAAAAGTATTATACCTCACCTTGTCATTAGCATTGTGATACAAATTATAAACATATTTAGTATGCAAATTTAGCATTGATACATTCTCCTTATCATTAGCATTGTGATACATATTATAAACATATTTAGTATGCCAATTTAGCATTGATACATTCTCTTTATCATACAGTAAGTACAAGTAGATTAAGTTGCTAAGCCATATGTTAGGACAACTCTTGTAACTATAGTTCTCTCACTATCACTTGAATGTTAAATGTAAGAGGACTTGCTATGGAAATCAACAAAGTCTACAGTCTATATAACTTATTGATATTCTACTTATATTACTATTTCTTGTTGATATCTTCACACCACCTGAAAAGGTGCTCTATTTGATTTAGTCGCAAATCGTACTTTAAATTTAGATATAGAATTAGTCTTTCCAGGGGACTAACATATCAAAGATAATTTCTTGTATAAAAAAATTTATACGGATGATATCAATATCTTTTTCTATAACCTTTTGATAACAAAATAGCTGTTAGTATCTTTCATGATTGTTATTATACTTATGTTTATCTAGCTTTAGAGCCCAATTTCATGTCATGTTATAAGTCTAATATTCCTTTTATATATATATGAATATTCTAAGTTCTTTACATAAGCTATCAAGTTTTTTACATAAAACCAAGGAATATATGATCCTCTTGTTTTGAAGGATCCATCTAAAAACTGCCAGAACCTTAATATTCAGTAGAACAAACTTTGCTATCAAGTTATTTATACACCACCAAGGATTTTATAGTTTGGCTATAGATCGTTTGGCTATGGATGGTCTAATTAAGAAATATCAAGAAGAAAATTGAGTACTCTTTTGATATGGATTTGGAAATCCAAAGTTCAAGCAAAAAAAATAATATTGTAAAGATAATGAGCTTGAATGTACAACAACTCAAGAAAGCAAAGTATTGGAAATGAAGAAATTCTATGGTCCAATTTTGGAATTATCTTTTCTCTTCTAATTGTTTGGAATCAGATGAGAGTGACAGCAACATGCACACATCATGTATATCACCAGCAAATTCATAGATTATCCATTACACAGAAGTTCGTGGTTCACCTCTATGTGAGGCTATGTCCATGTGAATGCTCAGGAGATATATTTTTATGACACCCCAGGCTCACCACCATATCTGTCATACAAAGCAAGAACTCCAACACTCTTCAAGTCCACTCCTACTATGAACTTACAAAACAGCAACTAACCAAGGTATAAGAGTAAATCCTAACAAAATCCCCCTTGACTCTTGTCTTGTGGTTAGTAACCTTGCTAAACAGTTGATCACTTCACAAGAAGTTGGAGACAAATTGCCTATCTCTTGACCCCTCCTTTAAACTAAGATAAACTAGAACTTATAACCGTAGTCCATACAGTAACCAAAAATGCCACAGTAACCAAAAATGCCACGGTCACCTCCAATACTAGGTCACCCTACTCATGCTCTACTTGCACAACCTATAGGGTAGTACAATGCCTAGAGAAACTTTCTAAAGGTATGAATTTGGTAAAGGCATCAATTGGGTTGAGATTACCATCAATCTTGGCTAGTTCACACATTTTCTCAAACATAGCTTGCCTAAGAAGTGTTATCTAATGTCTATGTGTTTAACCTTATTGTCTATCACCTGATTTTCAGCTAGGTGTAAAGCATATTAACTGTCACAATGAAGCATTACATTACCATGCAATAGCCCCATCTCAACAACAAGTCTATCCAACCAAATTGCCTCCTTCATTGCTTCTGCTACTACCACATACTCTACTTCTGTAGTAGATTGTGCAACACACTTTTGCAAGGTAGATCTCCAACTAATGCACCCACTACCAAGTGTGAATACATACCCTGTTGTTGACCTCTGCTTGTCCAGATCTTGTCCATAGTCAGCATCTACATAGCCATCTAGTGATGCAACATTCATTGATCTTCTATCAAATAAGAACTCATAATCTAGTGTACCTCTCAAATACCTAAGAATCCACTTAATTGCTTCCCAATGTGTCCTTCCTAGATTTGACATATACTTGCTCACCTTACTCATAGCTAGTAATCAAGATCAAGTCTAGTGCAAGTCATCAAGTGCATGAGACTCCCAACAACCTTCTCATAAGGAATGTTAGCCATCAAACCCTTCTCCATGGCATCTATAGGACAACATGCCATTGAAAGCTTGAAATGAGGAGCTAACTGAGTACTTACTGGTTGACGGTTCTCCATGTTGACCTAACAGGTACCTTCTTAGCATACTTACCATGTGTCAACCACAATTGACCAATGCCCAAGTTCCTCTTGATCTCCTTGCCTAATTTCCTTATGGTGAACCCTAGATCCTTCATCCTGAACTCCAAACTCAAGAGTGCCTTGAGCTTGTTCACTTCAGATCTATCCTCGGCAGCTATCAACATTTCATCCACATACAACAAAAGAATAATAGAACCGAAAGGTCTTATTACTCATGTACACACAAGGATAAAAGAAACTCCTATTGGAACCTTGAGTGTGCATAAACTCATCAAACCTTGTGTTCCATTGGTGAGGTGCTTGCTTCAATCCATACAAGGACTTCAACAATCTGCATACCTTGTCCTCTTGGCCTTTCTTCACAAACCTCATGGGTTGTCTCATAAAGATCTTGGCATCCAAGGTGCCATAGAGAAACGTCGTGACAACATCCATTTGATCTAAGGTAAGACCAAACAATACAACAAGCATACACAATAGATGTATTGTGGAATACTTTGCAATAGGAGAAAAAACTTCATTGTAGTCTACCCACTTCTCTTGAGTGAACCCCTTGGCTCTCAACCTAGCCTTGTAGATCTTAGATCCCTCCTTAGGACCCTTCTTCAACTTGTAGATCCACTTGCAATCTATCACTTGTTGATCCTTAGTCAACCTAACTAGTTCGTAAGTCCTGTTATCCCTCAAGGATTGCATCTCCCTCTCCATAGAACCAAACCACTCATCCTTCTCACTTGAAGAACATGCTTCCTTGTAGGAAAAAGGTTCACCTTCTTCCAAGACCAAAGCATGAGCATTATCTCCAAAAGTCAAGTCATCATCCAACAAGTTAGTTGAATCAGTACACTCCATGTACCTTATCTGTTTGGAGCTCAACTAGCATGCCTTGATGACTTCCTTGATGAACTCTCCACTTGATCTCCATGTGTAGGTCCAATATGAGTCTAACCTAGCACATCTTGTTGCTCACCAGCAACTACTTGCTCCACATGTTCTTGTTCCTCAAGAACTTGCTCCGCTATAGGAGCACCTCCTTCCTCCTCATCACTTAAGTGATCAATCTCCCCCTCAACTAGATCTAGGGTGTGAGATTTGGTAGTGTAGAGAGCCTGAGCATTTTCCTCCTCCTTAAATGATCTGGATTCATTAAAGGATACATCCCTACTAATAACAACCTTACACGCTATTGGATCCCAACGCCTATAAGCCTTCACTCCACTTTCATAGCCAAGAAAAACACATTTCTTTGACTTAGCATCCAACTTGGACCTATTCTCCTTAGGTGTGAGGGAATATGCATCACAACCAAATATCTTCAATCTACCATAATCAGCTGGTCGTTGATGCCTCAACTTATATGGCGTCTTGAAGTTGATTGCACTAGATGGAGAAATATTTACCATATATGCTACCGTGTTGACAACTTCTGCCCAAAACTCATATGGCAAATTTTATTTTTCTCAATATACTCCGTGCATGCTCCAATAGTCTCATGTTGAGCCATCAACAACATCATTCTACTACATAGCGTAAATTGTGGTAAGGTGGCAAGTTATCCCCTATTTGTGCAATATGCCTCAAACTCTCTAGAGGCATACTCCCCACCGTTGTCTGATCTCAGACACCTCACCTTCTCTCCAATCTCAGTCTCAACTTGGGTCTTCCACTTCTTGAAAGTGGCAAAGACATCAGACTTGTGGTGCATGAAATAAATCCACACAAACCCAAGTAATCATCAATAAATGTCACATAGTAATTTCTCCAAAGTGTGAGGGTGTAGGGGATGGTCCCCACACATCACTATGTACATACTTGAGTAGACTCTTGGAACTAGGGGTCCCCACTCCAAAAAAAGATTAGTTCTCTTTCCAAAGATGCAATGCTCACAAAAATCCAGCTGGCACAATCTTCAAGCCAAATAGCAGATCATTCTTTCTCAAAACAACCAAACACTTCTCACTCAAATGACCTAGTTGTGAATACCACACAAGTGTCATTTCATCCTTAGACTTGGTTACATTGCTTCTCCACACATTGTAACGCACTCTAATACAAACAAATTCTTTCAAAAGTTACCTTGCAAGATAACCTTCCCACCCAAAGTGACTCAAAGTACCCCATCACCAACACTTTATTGATGACTTTGGCATGCAATGCTCCAAGGGAAATCAGGTTCTTCTTCATGTCAAGTATGAAGCAAACATCATCCAATAGATCGGTATCCTCATGAGCATAAACTATGTTTGGTGAAGGGCTTTCATCTACTTTTCCTTTTCCCTTAACCTTACACTCCTTCTTCACATAGCCTACTTGCCACATCCTCAAAAAGTCACTTATTTCCTCTCCTTGGACATGGTCTTACTTTTCCCTTTATCCACCATCATTAGTCCTCCATTGAGGTCTTCGATGTTGGATAACCAAAGCATTGCCCGGAGTAGAAGATGACACCAAGGTTGCAACAAGTTTTTGTTGCAAGTCATCTGTAAATAGAGTTGTTATCACCTCTTCAAAGATAATAGTCTTCTTCTCATGGTGCAACAAAACTTGTGAAAGTGACAGATAGGATGCCAATAAGGAACCCAACAAGTGCAACACCTTCCACTCCTCATTCAAGTCCTCTCTTCTCCCAAGTTTGTCAAGTCCACCATAAGGTCACAAAATGCATCCATATGGTCTCTAATACCGGTCCCTAGTTTCATCTTGAATGTGATTAGTTTGAGATTGGTGTATAGTTGGTTTGACAATTCATTCTGATTATACTTGCACTGAAGTGCATCAAACAACAAGGTACAATCAGAATGCTCCTCCACTTGCTTGATCACATGGGGCTAAAGGTGAAGTAAAACAGTATTCATAGCTTGCTCTTGCATGTCATCCCAATCACTTTGTTTCACATCCTCAGGTTTCTCCCTCAAGAGTTACCCCAACCAGTTTCCCTCAACACTCTTTTCACCTACCATTCCCATAGCAAGTAATCCATGTGGCCATCAAACTTTGACACATCAAACTTGGGTCCACCAAGCTTCAAGGTACCCATCTTGACTTTCTTATGCTCCACAAGTACTACTGATGCTATTGCTGCACTTAGAGACTCCTCTTGAATCCATGAACCTTCCACTTGAAACCTTTGATACTCAAGGGAGTGGTTCATAAGATGTAAATTTTACATAAGCTTCTTCAAGTACTCAAAATCTCCAACTAGTTACCTCAATGTGTAGCCTTGAAGATAAGCTTTCTAACACACTAAAAAAATCATTTATTTTAGTCTAGAGTCAAAAGTTATGAACTGAAATTCAGGGGTCAAAACCTTAAAGTCACATAAAAAAACTCTCCTATTTTTGACCCCTTCAAAGAATCTCCAAGACTAGGAGAGATTAGTGCACAATTGCCTTTTCAACAATAACACCCATTGTGAGAGCATTGCTAAAAAACTAAGGGAAAAGTTGCATGACCTACAAAGAGAAGTCAGGAGACTAAGGGAGAAGTAGCAAGACATGTAGTTGTCTTTGTCAATCTGTCCAAGTCTTTCAGCATTCTGCATTCTATCAACCTCTTGGGCAGTTCTACAAGCTTGAATGGTCATATCAGTGGAGATGGTCAAACCTCTACTTTGGAGGGACAAAGGAAGTTTACACTTTGTGTTGTGGTTGCAGCAACAACTGGGGAGAAGAAGAATACAACAAAGTATATTTTGATGCTTGGAGGTACCCATTTTATTGGTCTCTTCCACACCAGCCTTTTAGTAAAAGAGGGCCATCAAGTGATATTGTTCACCCAAGAAAGGCTACAATTACTTCACAATTGCCAAGAGAGACATATGAGGTAATATGTAGCTTACATAGATTGCTTACTCTTCACAAGTGAAGCACATCAAAGAGATAGTCAAGATGTTGAGTCATTGAAGTCAAAAATTTGTGGCAAGGAGTTCACTGTTGTCTATAATATCAATAGAAGAGACGAAATAGAAGCCGGAGCAATCTTAGATGCTTTACTAGACCTTGACAAGTATATTTTTTGCTCCTTAGCTGGTGTGTACTTGAATCTGATCTACTCGCACATAAAGAGAGAGATTTCTACAAGAGACTCCAAGAGCAAGCAAAAGGGTAAATTGGACACAAAAGCACTTCTACAAAGCAAGGGTGTGAAATGGACTTCCATTAGAACAATGTACATTGGTCTAATGGACGTCCAATGGCCCTCCACAATTATAAAACTATAGAAAAGTGGTTCTTCCATTGTCTAAAAGTAGGCAGACCTATCCCTTTTCCCAATTCAGGACTTCAAATTACCCATCTTGGTCACATAAAGGATCTTGCTATTGCGTTCATGAAGGTTCTAGGAAGTGAAAAAGTCATCATTCAAGTTTACAACATCAACGGATTTAGATATGTTACTTACAATAGTATTACCAAGGCTGGTAGATTCTCCAAACCCAATCTCATCCACTAGAAGCCCAAGGAATTTGGCTTGTAGTGGATTGAATTTCAGCAAGAAGAAGGCTTTTCCCCTGCATGATCAGCAGTACTTTGGTTTCCTCCAGCAGATCATCCTCAAAGGCATTTTGCTGAAGCCCAACATGATTCTTCCTGATCTTGATGTATTGACACCAACACCTGAGGGAGGTGGCCAACTACATTGTGCATACTATGATGCGTTCAATCCTCTCTGTTATTTCCTAGAATTACTTCCTTTTTCCATTGTTGTTCCTGGCATTTACTTCCTTTCCTTATTTTCCCATCAATCCCTCCCAATATAAATTGATGGGTGGTGCAAGTCCTCTTTTTCTTTGATTCCTATGACTCTCCTCACACTAGGTGATGCTCTTGATTTCCTTCAATTTCTCTCTGATGTAACCTTAACAGAAAAATACTCTCCTCTCTTGTTACTCACTATGATAGGAATTATCAAGAATCAGATGAGAGTGACAACAACATGCACACATCATGTATATCACCAGCAAATTCACACATTACCCATTACATAGAAGTATGTCTTTCACCTCTATGTGAGGCTATGTCCATGGGAATGCTTCAAGAAATCTTGTTATTGACATCTCAAGCTCACCGCCATATCTATTGTAAAAGGCAAGAACTCCAACATTCTTCAAGTCCACTCCTACCATGAACTTCCAAAGGAGCAACTAACCAAGGTGTAAGAGTAAATCCTAACACTAATGTTAAAATTGTACTTTGAGTGTCAAAATGGGAGTATTGAGAATTTTATTTTCTAACATTATATTAGTCTTAGAAGGATTGACTAAAGTGTAATTCAAGAAGTCTCCATTCTTGTCTTGTTTAACTCCCTTTTTTATTTAAATTTAGAATGTGATCTATTAAATATATAATATAAGATATAAATCATATTCTAATGGTGATTTTCATAATATTATTAAGATACAAAGTGAAATATTGTACATTATACACCTCCCTTTTCTAATTTCAAAAACTCATTGCAACTACAAGTCTTGCAATATATAACACTTTTTCAATATAAAAAATAGTGTCATGAAATTTCAAATACTTTTTGCAATTGAAGATATTGGCAAATGATAATCTCTGTGTGCTAGCAAAATAAAATAAACATAAAGATTCTATTTAAGATTACTAAGGTAGAAAATTCAAAAGAGTACCTATATCTTGCATAACAAAACCTTAAGATGCTTTGGTTGAAACATATTTTTCTAAGAATTTTGTAAGTAATTGAAAGAAGTGATATTAGGTTTACGGTTTACGGTTTAGGTTAGCAAGTCCCATACTAATGGAGTCCATTGACACTTAAGCATATTTTAAAGAGATTTAGGAACTCTTATAGATATATAATAAATTAATAACTTCTATTTTTTTATTTCATAATTACAAGTAGAAAATAACTAAGAGTGCTTACCTATAAAGTCATATGGATAATTGTGCACTTATAATGCGGATGTCACAAACTTAGTATAACAACAAACTATTGTTCAAATTCATAACAATGCAATAAGAATTGGTCAGTCCCTGTAATATTATGGAGATAAGAGAAACTCAAAGAGAAACACAAGAAAAGAAACACAAAGCTTCACACTCAATACTCAATGCTCCAAAGGAGCACCTTGTCTTTATTCTATAGTAAAGAAGATCCATTCAAAAAGAAACTCCATCCTTGGATCAAGTACATGGATTGGTGACATGTTGGTGAGCTCCACCCTTAGATTAGTTGCATGGATGGATGACATGTCTATCCTTGTCCTATCTGGTTGGTCAAACTTGTTTGACCAAAGGGATCTTTAGGGAATCTTCCTAGAGGAAGCTCAAAATTGCATGTGAGGTACAATGGGAAGGCTATCAACAAGACAAACAGTGGGAGAGAGGGAGAGGGAGGAAGAAGGGCAGATTTTTTACTCATGATCTAGGGATCTTTCCAATTTTGGGCCTAATTCATCAATTTAGCCTCCAAAATTGGCTTTGAAGTTTTCAAGGTGTTTTTGGGTCATATCATATTAGTGGAAGTACTCTTTTGGTGACACCTCTATCCATCAAATATAATATCTTTCTAGATGTTACTATGCAATAATATCTTTCTAGATGTTACTATGCAATAATATTTTTTTCCATAATAGCTGATGGTAATGTTTTATTCTTTAATGGTTGATGAAAAAAACTTTTTGCATTCAAGTGATGTGGTAGTGTTTCCTTTCATTAGGGCATTTCAAGAATAGAATGTTTTTCTATTCTTTAGTGGTTGATGAAACTAAACTTTTTATGTTCAGGTGTTGTGGTAGTGTTTTCTTTCATAAGAGTATTTCCAGAATAGATATTATAGGATATTTATGGGAGGTGAAAGGATCATTGTAAAGTTGCTCAACAATTCTTGAAGAAAGTAGTTGCAAAAAAGGAAATGTTTGTAAATTTATTCAAAGCTCTACAAAGTCATTTCCTTTTCTAGATCTGTAAAGTTATAGGGTATAATTAGGCAAAATTAAAAGCCTAATCTTAATTACATGTATCCCATATCAAGGAGGAGCTAAACAAGCTAAAGGCTTATGTGGATAAAAAAAAATTCTTGAGAATGTTGGGTGGGAATTGCAAGTTTCAAATTCACTCAAAAGAAGTTTGCAAGATACAGAGTCAAACTTTTGATAATCTAGAGTGAATTCTAAAATCACAATCCTTGTCAAGGGAAGAGCTTAAGTATTTCTTGTAGGAGATGCTATCAAGCTAAAAGTAGTAGAGAGGTGTGCAAGGCAAGAATGGAAGGTGGCACCATGGATTCAAAGGGCACATGCATGAGGGAGAAGAGTGGTGGGATGGAGAGAAAACTCAAAATTGTAAATTTTTTAGAAATAAGCTTTGGCTTGCTACTCCATTGAAAGTTGTGACTGCAAAGAGTAATGAGTGCCAAGTTAATTTTTGGTGGCCATATTTTCAAATTTGGTGAGCCAGGCCTTGTATGCAGGGCAATGTGTTGGACATGAATACCATGGAGTGCATATACTCTTGGGAAGTTTGCTTATGAGCCCCGATTCTCAATCTCTTGAATCTCTCAACCCTCAGCCAATAGAATTGTCTATGGCATAGATAGCCACCTCTTATCTTGTTGATTGTACCACCTTTGTTGATTCTCAAACTTGTTATCTTGCAGCCACTCCATTTGTTGTAACTATTGGAGAAGTTATTCCTAATGCCATGTGTCACCTCTATCTCATTCTACAACCCTTGTAGCAGCCAAAGAATCTATTAGCACCTTATATTCAACCACATCCGTAGCTATTATGGGTGTTGTTCCACCTCCTTGCAAATTATAGGATCTCTTGATGTGTTGGTATCTTCAAGACCTTCCAGGCATTCCAAAAGAGTTTCCACATGGCCATTATTATCACAATTGGTAACCCCTTCTAGGATACACAATGATTGGTTTAGAATGATATATCATACTATTATAGTCAACTTTTAAATTATCTTGAAGACTCGGATCATTTCAAGTAGATCCATGAAGGCTTATGAGCAAGCATGTCTCTCATTCAGGATGAACCTTTGATAATTAAGGTAGTGCACCATGAACTAAGAAGGCAAGGAGCCCAACTCCCTCACACTCCTCGAAGGCTAGAACTCCAAGGTACCTCTAAGACTCAAAGCATTGCTCACTAGAGAACTCAATTAGAGAAAGATAGTTGCAAATGAAAGGATGATGAGTACTTCCTCACCCCCTAGCTTATATACTTGTGAAAAAATTACACACCAAAGTTACTAATTATTGGAGTTACTAGGCTAAAATTCAAAAAGTATAAAGGAATATCCAAGCACATGAGAATACTCCCATGAGTAGGTGATCTTCTCCTCACCTACCAACTAAGTCAAGGATTCCTTCACATGGGCTATCCTTGGACTATTGAAAAAGTATACACCAACAAGGCTTGTAGGTCCAAGAGTTCTCAACTCTTTCCAAAAATTCAAATAATTAGGAATAATACCAAGTCAATATACTAGAAGATAAAATAGTGATGCTCACTCTTTTTCCTTCCTCTAAAATGGGGTCATCTTTAACTTAGTTAGGACTTACTCTAGCTAATCATGACTAATGTAGAATTTTAGCTAAAATTTATATAGATACTATTTTTGGCCATTTACAATGCCAAAATTAATATCCCTATATAGTAAACATGCACCAATAGGTGTTACAAGTCCTTGCAGAAGCCAATGCAAAGAGCATCACCTTTAGCTATGTGGCCACAAACCTTGTAAATTTTGGAAAAGGCTTTCCTAAATCAATGAAAGGAGAGAGAGATTAACCAAGAAGTAGGCCTTTTACATGGCATCATACAAATTGGCTTGGAATTGGAAAGAGAAATGCATGGTAGAAGGCTTGAAAAACAAGGAGCTAAATAAGGAGTAAAAATAATTGATGACAAGTTTAATCATATTGTCCACACTATGCCAAAATGGATAAGTTTTTTGATAGTAAAGCTAATATTGATACTCTTGCCCTTGTAACTCTAGGAGTAAAGAATGATTTTGCAAACATGATATTGGAGGAAGACTCCTTTTCCCAAGTAAAGCTAATATTGATACTCTTACCCTTGTAACTCTAGGAGTAAAGAATGATTTTGCAGACATGATATTGGAAGAAGACTCCTTTTCCCAAGTCACACATTGTTGTACTTTGCCTTTCTCTCTATGGGAACACATAGGGTGCCTAGTTATGGAGCTTATGGAGAAAAGGTCATGCATAGACTTGTCACTACTAATATGAGTGCACGTGGTACCCAACTAGTAGAACCCTCCACTCTTGTTTCTAAGATTACTTCTACCGAGTTGAGAAGTATCAGGCAACCTAACTTGTCATCATAACACACACTCTTTGTCTACTGGTCATAACTTCTAACATTACCAAGGAGGAAAACACAAAACACTTAGAAGGAAAGAACCTAAGCATAATGCTTTGCACACCAATCCAAGCCAAATAGGCATACAAATAGGCATGCAAGCACAAAGAGGATCCGATCACAAGAATTTGACAATAACTCTCTATACTTTTGTTTGAAAAGAGCTTAAGAGCTTTAGAGCTTTCTTGCTCTGTCATCAAGCTAATTTTAACCTATACTCCAAGCCACCTCCAATCTGTTCTTCAGATTTCAACCAACTTCTAATCCAAGTGTGGAACTTCTATGTCTTTTTAATAGGGAAAAGTCTATGAAACTCATATGGACATAACCTTTTGTGTGTGAATTTTATTTGAGTGGTCTTGGATTCTTGCAGCAATGGAAAGCCTTTGAAATGAGCTTTCCAATAATATGAAATAATATACAATCTGATCATGACAGCTCTCATGACAAGCTCTCAAACTTGGACAATTTTCTACAATTTTTACTCTATTTTGAAATCCCTAATTTATTTTGAAATCCCTAATTTTCTCCTAGTTATTGGCAACTTTTCCCCAGATTTCTGAATTGGAGGTACACTTGATTCTCACAAAAGTTCTAGAAGTCTAAAATCCTCAATCAAAACCACAAAAAATAGGAGAATTGCAAGTCATTCATGAAGATAGAATTGCTCTACCAAGCTTACGACAATATTTTAGTAACACTTGTTGCATCAACTCTCACTCTCCATGGAGCCAAAAAAAATTTCTCTGGTAGTTATTTTTGCCTTTTCTATCCCTCTATAGAGTTGGATGGCCCAATCCACTCCCAATCCCTAGATATGAATCAATTCCTGAGTTGGGCTAACTTGTGAGCTCTACAAACCCATGTATACTTTATCCAAGACATTGAATTCTCCTTTTGAGGAATTCACATGAAACCTTTTCACAATGGTGGAAAACCTAACCACCAACAACATTGAAGATTTTAATAAGGTGACTCAAACCACAACTTAGGAAGTGATCAAAACTCCAAACCTGATCATCAGCTCTTCTCCAACACCTTACATCCCAAAAACACCAACTTGAATCAACCCAATCTGACTTTAGATAGACCCAAAACTAAAATTTCTCATTGTCAGTACTATAAGCACTTTGTCTACTCTGTAGCCCCTTTAATAGATCATAAAAATGTTTCAAAAATCTCTTCAAATTGCCTATTTTATGCTCTTGGGTATGAATTCTGCCCTCCTTGATTCCATTGATCATATCCCTCACAGAATCTGCTCAAATAATCTCATTTCTATCTGCAGATTGTAGCCTGTTAGCTCTTCTCTCCAACCGTGGTCTTCACTCCTTGAATGCCCTTCCTGAACTCCTTTGAAGGTTGAAAAAGTCTTGAGTTCTCTACTTGGGACCCAATCTCTAACAAGTTTGTCATTTAGTCTCTTCACTTTTTGACAAATGGACCCAACAAGTCCACCTTGAAGCTCATGAGCAAAATTAAATTGTTCTCTATCTATAAGAGCACATAAATAGTAAGATCCCATAATTGCTCATAAGTAAGCACTAGAAGGACAACAAGATCCGGGTTTTCCATCACTGATTCCATGAATGCTGCCCCCAAAATGTATCAACATCCAGTCTCGTAAGCCGTCATGGTGTAGAATCTAAAGTCTGATCAGAAAAGGATTTGGAAGTGGTGGACTG